>CM039673.1:126944350-128315600 GCA_022496015.1 Hordeum marinum | reverse complement strand
AGTCACCCAGTTATGTTGTGACGTTTGATACACACAAGGTACTCCTCCGATATATGTGAGTTGCATGATCTCATGGTCATAGGAACACATACTTGACATGCAGAAAATAGTAGCAATAAACTAACACGATCATAAGCTACGTTTGTAGTTTGGGTCTTGTCCATCACATCATTCTCCTAATGATGTGATCCCGTTATCAAATGACATCTCATGTCCATGGCTAGGAAACCTTAACCATCTTTCAATCAACGAGCTAGTTCACTAGAGGTATACTAGGGACATTGTGTTTGTCTATGTATCCACACATGTGTCCATGTTTCCAATTAATACAATTATAGCATGGATAATAAACGATTAACATGAACAAGGAAATACAATAATAAACACTTTATTTATTGCCTCTAGGGCATATTTACAACAAGGGCATCCCTACGGCGCAGCCTCCCCTCCCCCTACTCCTATATATACTAGAGGTTTAGAGGTAAGGTCTATCCCTAATTGCCACGTGCTCCATCTAGCTCATCTAGATCGGTTTTTCTCCTCTAGTCTAGTTCGGCGGTGCTTAGGCGAAGCCCTGCCATAATAGTTCCACCGCCATCACCGCCATGCCATTGCACTGCTGGAGAACTCATCTACCTCTCCGCTCTATCTTGCTAGATCAAGAAGGCGGAGATCGTCATTGAGCTATACGTGTGCTAAATGCGGAGGTGTCGTCCGTTCGGCGCTAGATCGGAAGGACCGCGATGGGATCGCAGGACGGATCGTGATTTGATCGCGGGATGGATCGTGATGGGATTGCGGGACGCTCGCCGATTTGGATCGCGAAGACGTTTGTAGCGACCCGACTCAAAACGAGTCAAGCCTCTGTGTGTTCTGTGCCATCCCTAGATCAGTATGCTGGCACACACAGTACATCAATGTATATATCAAAGTGCAATCATATGTAATTAACGTAAATCTGATATATACCTTAAAATCTCAGCGTAAACAGTCAACGGGAGTGGAGTCCCAATAACACCAACGACAGGTTGAGTGCAGACCGTAACCCTGAATCGTACTCTTACCCGTCGTAGAGCTTATCTGCAACATAAGACGTTGCAGCCGTGTAGGTCAGTACATTTAATGTACCGGCAAGATCACCATAGCAGAAACAGAAGGTAAAATACTATTCTATATGCAATAAGGCTTTGTGGCTCTGTGTCTAAATTTTTGCAGAAAAGCCGGTTTATTTTCTTTTCCTAAAACAAAGGAATATCATTGAGTTTTCACTACAGAGTTACCTAACATGACATGGTTCCGCCAACCGATGTCTTAATGCCCACAAGTATCATAAGTTTCCCACAATTAATTATCAGTACAGTGTTGAGAGTTCAGAGATAGATCCAAGTCCAAAGGCTCAAAATTGTCCGTAACCGGGGACACGGCTAATCGGTTAGGTTTAACTCTGCAGAGTGTTGTGTACTTTACCCACAAGATTCATTATCTCCTGGTAAGTCCTCGCACTGCCGGTTGTTTGAGAACAGGACGAGCGAAACATGGTCTTTCAGAGTGCTTCCCTGACTACTGTCAGTGCCCATCCAATCCTAACGTCGACTACATCTCGTAGCACTGCCCAGCCAGAGTCACAACAAAGATCAACCAAGCCAGAGTCCATAATGACTAGTGGCTACACAGGTAAGCTTCCGGGCATGAAGTATTCATCCGTCTCTTTGAGTCTGGGTGAAGCTTTCCGCAAGATGTCATGGCGCTTCTCCATGCATCCTGGCCATCCACTGGTTACTCCAGGGATGCCCAATCAACCATCCTTCACCCAGTAGTGTGTATTAAAAACTTGTTTCTCGAGTCTCGAATGTCTTGAGGTCTTGAAGATGCGGGACTTGAAGATGCCTTCATGAAGTTGTCGTCTTGACGTAGAGTCCTCCTTCTCACACCACTCACGAACACTCATACCAGACCCTGTCTACTTTAGCATGGCATAAAAATAACTAACGTTCTCGGGGCTTTAGTAACCAATGATGGGTTCCTACCTCATGCATTCTACTCAACTACAAGAATTTCCATAACACTACGGGAGGGATTTGTTGAATGATGTCAATACATGCAATAAAACATAGGCATGAACAAAATGGTCAAAGTGAACTTGCTTGTACCGTTGATGAAGAATATATCGCTCTCAGAATTACTTGATAGACTATTCGTCACTCTCCGGTGAAAATCTATATAGTCAAACATTTCATTCACATAAGAAATCATGTATAGAAAGAATTCTAGCACTCAAACTAACAATCAACAAATAAAGACGTACAAAAAAAATAAAGTTGAAAACAAAAAGAACTAGATAAAATCCAAAGAGAACTTCACAGGAAAACTATAAAGATTAACAACATACAACAAAAATAGTTTTGCCCTAAATAAAACTTAACCGCTAGTTACAACACTAAACTAATAAATTAGCAGAAAATAAAAATACAAAATAATAACTTCACAGAAAGTGTTTTTCTCAAAGTTTAAATTGTAAAAAGAATCTATCTAATTGCTATTATAAAACTCTAGTTATGATCTATACAAATTTTAATACAAAACAGTAGAAATATTTTTTTATTAAATCATAAAAATTGTATACTGATGTATAACAGAAACATATTATAATGTTTCAACAATACCAAAAATTTTAATTAAAAACAAATAAAACAGAAAGTTTAAAAATAAAACAAATCTATAGTAAAAACAGTACTGTTTTGCTGCAAATCAATTTTAGATTAATCAAAAATTAATTTGAGAACCCCCTACTGGATATGCCAAACACGTAGTGACATTTTGCAAAAAGAATCGTCCAAAAATAATTTATTAAACTCAAGTTAAGTCAAATTTAAGGATTTCAAAGAATTTGATCATACTCAGATTTAATTACTCAAACATGACAACTTTTTACATATTCAGAAGCTTTACGAAATTTTTGATCTAATGCAATTGGAATCACTCAATTTGGATATGTATACTAGGAGATATGATTTTTTTAAGATTGCTATTTTCTGAAAAACAGAATTACGGTAATTTCCTCGAGCTCACCGGAGATAGTCGTCGGAGTTGGGGAAGATGAGCTCGGATTCTGCTGCTGTAGTAGTTCCCGGACGAAGGCGAGCACGGGACGTCGAAGAGGATGTCTCAACAACCTCGTGGGAGGTCGGGTCAGGGCGAGGGCACTGGGAGGTGCGCGCGAGCGAGGTGGAGAGATTGGTGGGCTCGGGAGAGCTTGGGGCGGTCGGAGTGGAGCGGCACGAGCTCGAGGACTTCGGTGGTGGCCGGAGCTCCGGCGAGCAATGGCGGCGACAAGAGGGCACGAGGAATGGGGCTTAGGGGTGGAACGGGGTGCGGGAGGCCTCGGGTATTTATAGGAGCGGCTCGAGGTCGTAGAAAGGAAAGAGAGAGAGAATGGCGGATTCAGTGGTCGCCGGCGTGGAAAGGGGAGGGGACGGAGGAGGGAGACAAGCGTGGGATTAGTGGGATTGGAGTAATTTTGAGGGAGAGTTAAGGCAGGTGGGCCGGCAGGTTTTTATTAGAACATTAATTCCTTTCCTTTTCTAATTTATAGAGAATGGAAACTACTTTATGGTAATCAATACATTTCTAAAAAATGAAGATTTATATATTAAATTGACGAGGGGAATAAATGCAATTTAATGAACATTTTTTCACGTCCAAAACAAATACTTAAAAAATTATTTTCAGGAAATGCATTAATTCCTTTTTAATTCTTTTTGCAAATAATTTTCAAATAACCCCCTGGGTTTTATGGTTCAAATACTTCACGAAATAACCCCTGGTGTGGAGTGTCATATTACTCCTCTCAAGTTTTGTCAAGGGGTTTGAATTCTTTCAAACTTCAAATTGGAAATTCAAATATGAAAGGAACTCCATATCAGGAATTTTCAAATAGTTTTCAAATTCACTTTTCAAATCTTTTTATATTGAAGAAGTCATGTCATCTTCTCTCACTGATTTGAAATGTAAGAATTTGAGTTCAAAAGCACATGGGAAAGTCATGTCATTCCCTCTCATTCAAAAGTTTTTAAAAGTTTCAAATTTCACTCAATTCAATCACTCAAGCAAACAAACACTCATTCTAATATTTATTATAACATTCCAAAATTTGGGATGTTACAACGTTCGACTACATCAACCGCGTTTCTTAATGCTTCTCGCTTAGCGATCTACAAGGGTATGTAGATCCACTCTCCGCCTCGTAGATGCTCATCACCATGGATAGATCTTGCGTGCGTGTAGGAAATTTTTTGTTTCCCATGCAACATTCCCCAACACTTCTTCCTCAGATATACACCGCTGTAATATTCCGGTTGTGCTTTTCTTGTATAACTCACCCTCGTGTACTTTGTAGGCCTTGTATCGCCGAACTATGTGTCGTTCCTGGGTTTGATTGTTGGGGAGTTCCTTGTGAAGGAGGTAAGCGAGGAAGGGCTTGGTCCATGGCGCTATTACTGCCATTACCTCATGAGCCGAGGGTGTTTCATTCATCGTGGAACCGCCGATAATGCCATCGTCTGGCTCGTTTATGGGGGGAACAAATTCGTCCGCCGTGTTCGGACTGGCGCGATTGTTGTCGTCCAGCCACACTATGAAGGGCGTAAAGAGCTGCTCCAGGAAGGGGTTTCTCGAGATGGGATCATGCTTGGCACCCATACGGGCCAGTATGTCGGCGGTTTGGTTGTTGTCCCGAGCGACGTGGTGGAACTCCAACCCCTCAAACCGAGCAGATATCTTGAGAACGGTGTTTTTGTATGCCACCATCTTCAGATTTTTGGTGTCAAGCTCACCATTAATTTGGGATATGGCCAAGTTTGAGTCTCCCCGTACCTCTAGCCATCGTATGCCCATTGATACCGCCATCCGAAGACCATGAACAAGAGCTTCGTATTCGGTTGCATTGTTGGAGTTAGCATACATGATTTGCAACACGTATCACACATTGTCACCTGTGGGGGATGTGAGAATAACTCCAGCCCCCAGTCCGGCCAAGGTCTTGGATCCATCAAAGTACATTGTCCAATGGGAGTATGCAATGTATTCCTTGGGGAGCTTGGCCTCTGTCCATTTAGCCAGGAGTCCGCCAATACCTGAAATTTAATGGCACAACTTGGCTTGTAGGTTATTTCAAAGTGAAGGAGCTCAATGGACCATTTGGCTATGCGTCCAGTGGCGTCCCTGTTGTTGATATATCATCCAGGGGGACCTCATATGCCACTGTTACCACACACTCCTAGAAGTAGTGTCTGAGCTTCCTCGACGCCATGAATATTGTATAGGCTATTTTTGGTAATGTGGGTATCTGGACTTGCACTGCGTTAGCACTTCTAACACATAACATACCGGTTTCTGAGTCCGGCTTTTATGTCCCTCCTCATCTCGTTTAATGACGAGCACCGCGCTAACAACTTTGCTGGTGGCCGATATGTATAATAACATGGGCTCACCGGCGCCTGGTGCTGTGAGTATGGGATTGGTTGCCATTAGCGTTTTGATTTATTCTAACGCAGCCGCTGCCTCATCGGTCCATTCAAATTTGTTGTTCCACTTCAGCAGCTTATAGAGCGACAAATCCTTTTCTCTAAGGCAGGAGATAAAGCGGCTTAACATTGCTACGCATCTAGCTAGCCTCTGGACATGCTTTAGCTCTGTGGGAATTGCAAGTTTTGATAGAGCACGGATTTTAGCTGGATTTGCCTCTATTCCTCTATGGGAGATGATGAATTCAAGCAGCTTACCAGAGGGAACTTTGAATACACATTTTTCCGGATTGAGCCGTATATCATATTCGCGTAGACTAGCGAAGGTTTGTCGTAAGTCGTCGATCAACTGGACGACATGTTTGGTTTTGATTACCACATCATCCACGTATGCCTCGACAGTCTTACCGACCTGTGTCATGAGATAGGTTTGGATCATGCGTTGGTATGTGGCCCCGGCATTTTTTAGCCCAAAAGGCATGATATCGTGTTGAAGCAGAATGGCCCGTAGGGGGTGATGAATGCGGTAGCCGCCTAATCAGATTCCTTCATTTTAATTTGATGGTATCCGGAGTAAGCATCGAGGAAACACAACAAATCATGTCCGGTTGTGGCATCAATGATCTGGTCTATGCGTGGTAAGGGGAAAGGGTCCTTGGGGCAAGCTTTCTTGAGGTCTTTGAAGTCGACACAGAGCCTCCATGACTTGTCTTTCTTAGGTACCATCACCAGGTTTGCCAGCCACTCAGGGTGTTTAATATCCCAAATAAATCCGGCCTCGAGCAGTTTAGCAAATTCTTCACCCATGGCTTGCCGTTTGGGCTTGGAGAAGCGGCGCAGAGTCTATTTCATGGGCTTAAAGCCTGTGATAATGTTTAAACTGTGTTCGGCGAGCCGACGTGGGATTCTAGGCATATCAGAAGGATGCCAGGCAAAAATGTCCCTATTCTCGTGGAGGAAATTCCACAGTGATTCATCCACGAGGGGATCGAGCTGGGCTCCGATGGACGCTGTCTTATTGGGGTTCGTCGGATGTACCTGAAATTTAACGATTTCCTTTGCGGGTTGGAAGGACATGGACTTGGGCCTTTTGCTAAGGATCACATCGTCCTTATTAACTGTCGACCATAAGGTGGTCAACTCTTCGGCAATAAAATTTTCCGCTAATGCCTCGAGGGCGAGCACTGCCATTTTGTTTTTGTCCCGAAGGGCTATGTTCGGATCACTCGCGATCGTGATCACTCTGTTTGGTCCTCGCATTTTGAGTTTCATGTACCCATAATGGGGTATAGCCTAGAACTTTGTAAAGGTGTCACGTCCCAATAAGGCATGATAGCCACTTGGGAAGGGGACGATGTGGAAGAGAAGTTCTTCGGATCGATAGTTTTCGGGCGTGTCGAACACCACGTCCAGGATGATACATCCGGAACAACGTGCCTCTTTCCCTGGGACAATTCCCCGGAAGGTTGTGCTGCTATGTTCGATGCGGGATCAGTTGAACTGCATTTTTTCCAGGGTGGCCTCGTATATAAGGTTAAGACCAGTGTTGCCATCCATTAGCACTTTATGTAGCCTATATCCATCAATGATGGAGTTCAAGACTAGTGCGGCCAGTGAGTGACCGGGAAGAATGGCCGGCTGGTCAGTGTCCCCAAAAGTAATTAGTATGTCTGCCTATGGGCTACTGGCTGCCACATGGTAGACTTGCTCGAGCTCCCTAAGAGCTCTTTTACGCGTGTTCCTCGAGGGAAAGATCTCGTAGACCTCCAGGACTTCGGCATTGAATCCGGGCGGCGAAGGAAAGCGCCTACTCCACGGAGGTGTTTCGAGGATGGCCTCGCCACTTTTTGCGATTTGCGCGACGACCCAGCAAGCTCTAAGTCTATGAGTTGGGTTTCTGTTTGACAACACGTAATGTATGGGGTAAGGTTTATCCAATAGTCCGTCGAGGACAGTGCCAGTCCCTGAAAAGGGCTTGTTTCTTTTTTCGACGGGTTCGTATCGGGCTGGCCATTTTGGAGGTATCCTCTTTTTCCGAGATCCTCTAGGGTGTTTGGGGGAAATTGGTTTCGAGAACAATTGTTCGGATTGCTAGATGCTCTCCATGGCATAGTACTTTTGTACCAAATCTGATAATTCCGAAAAGTCACGTATGTGTCGGCAGGCCAGAGCATTAAGAATCCCTTTATCATGGCAATTGCGAGTGAAAATTGTCGTTATATCTTGGTCACTAAGATCTTTTACTCTACTCCTAGCGAGTAGGAGTCTGGCCCAAAAGTGATGGACTGATTCTCCTTGTAGTTGCTTGATATCCCGAAAGTCTAAAGACATGGGCTTTGGTGCGATATTTGGATGGTCGTCTTGGGCGGTGGGTGGGAAAAAATTCGATTACATGTCGCAACAAGTGTTTGGAACTATAGTTTCCACATCGTGCGAAGGATTGCGGACCTGTGACCATCCGGATTTAGAATGATTCCCTTCCTCTGGTTCACCGACAGAGTCTTAGTGATCGAGGACTGAAATATAGACGGTTTTCAATTCCGGATGTCGGGAAGAATCCGCAGTCGGACACTCGATGGTAGCAACGAGGTGGGTGACCAGAGGGACATGAATATCCCTATCATCGGGTCTGATCCCGAGCCGATCATAGATCGCAACCTGGTCATCCGATATACGCAGGGCCTCGATCTGATCTAACAACTCATTTAAGAATGAGGTGATGGCAGGATGTGTGTCGCTGATACGAGTGGTTTCATCGGGCAGCGTGATATTTCCAGAGCTATGCCGAAGCGGATCTATGTTCCGTCCAACCATGGGACCTGATATCTTCGCCGTCAAGGCGTCTGGACTTATAGGGTTTTTCTTTGAAGGTTGAGGGTTCCATTAGAACCAGTGTTCCCCATGAATCAGCCATGAACTCTAAGGTTCCAAACTTGATACTCTGATTGGGGGGAAGCTTCCAGTCCGGTCATGATGGCTGATCGGGCTGGTATGTGACAAGATGTCGTTGCCGGTGAGACTTTGATCGGGGGCGAGAGTCCCCTCGATGCAGATCTCGCTACTTGTAACAAGGTGAGCCATCGATTCCTTTGGCGCTCATAGAGGAACTCTCAATGAAAGCACCAATGTCGGTGTCAAAACCGGAGGATCTTGGGTAGGGGTCCCGAACTGTGAGACTAGAATGGACGGTAACAGGAGACGAAGGGGACACATATTTAGCCAGGTTCGGACCCTCCTATGAAGGTAATACCCTACGTCCTTCTTGATTGTATTGATGATATGGGGGGTTATAGAGTTGATCTACCTCGAGATCGAATAGCTAACCCTAGATGAGTTGTCCTCCTATACCCCTAAACCCTCCGGCTTATATAGACGCCAATGGTGCTCTGGGTTTACACATGGTCGGTTACATGCTGAAGAGATAAACATGCCTAACTACAGCTAATTAATAACTTGGAGAATACATCAGGGCTTCTCGAAACTTCCATCTGGCGTAGGTGGTCTTTGATTGTCCGATGCTCCCCTTGCATCCCACACTGTCCGGCCCATAAACAACAGGTCGTCTATCCGAGGACTCCCTAATCCAGGACTCCCTCAAAAGGACCGACACATGGATAAGGTGATGCTTGTCGAATCCCTCTAGTTCAACTTCATGTATGTCTCAATGATTTGTGATCTTGATATGATTGTCATCTTTGGAAAATATCGTTGTGTTGTCATCATGGAACCTGAAAAAACCAAAGTCTTCGAAGGCTTTAGGAGAGGAGACTTATATTGTTGATTTCTCTACAGGTCCTCATCCTGCCACGTGCCTACTTGCAAAGTCCTGAGAAGGTTGGCTATGGCATCGACGACTTGGACACGCTGGTATGAGAAACTTGCGCACGCTCGTGAAGAAAAAGCATGTCATTGGCATTGAAGGTGTCAAATTCCTCAAGGACCACCTCTATGGTGCATGTGAGTCTGGGAAGATGACCAGATCCAAGCATCCCTTGAAGACAATCATGACCACAACTCAACCCTTTGAATTGCTTCACATGGACCTCTTTGGACCCACTCATTATTCCATGCTAACAAATTATTCAAGTTTGTACGGTTTTGTCATTGTTGATGATTACTCTCGTTACACCTGGGTGCATATTATTTTGTACAAGTCTGAAGTGCAGGATGTCTTCAGACGATTTGCTTCAAGGGCCTCCATGAACTTTGGCATCAAGATCAAGCATATCAGGAGTGATAATGGGACTGAGTTCAAGAACACAAATCTTGATGCATATCTTGATGAACTTGGTATTACTCATGAGCTGTCTGCCCCATATACTCCTCAGCAGAACGGCGTCGTGGAGCGCAAGAATATGACTCTTATTAAGATGGCTTGAACCATGCTTGATGACTACAAGACGCCTCATCGCTTCTGGCCTGAGGCAATTGATATAGCTTGCCACATCATCAACAGGGCATATCTTCACAAAATCTTCAAGAAGACTTCATGTGAACTCATGACTGGCAAGAAACCCAATGTAAGTTATCTCAAAGTCTTCGATGCAAAATGCTGGATTAGAGATCCTTACCATAGTTCTAAATTTGCACCGAAAGAACATGAAGGTTTTATGCTTGGTTACGGAAAGAACTCACACACCTACAGAGTCTTCAACACCTACCATCAAAAGGTTGTTGAAACTGTAGATGTGTGGTTCGATGAAACTGACGGCTCGCAAAGAGAGCACCTACCTTCTGTGCTAGATGAAAAGTCTCCTAATGAATCCATTAAGCTGAAGGCTACTGAACATATCATACCCACTAAAGAAAATCCTCAATCACTGAGGAAGTCGTTCCAACCAATCAAGACATTCATGCTGATACACCTTAAGAAAATGGTGCTGAAGAAAATCCTCAGCCACGTCAACCAGCTCATCCAAGAGTTGCAAATGAAGTGCAGATTGACAAAATCATCGACGACATCAATGCATCAGGTCCCCTCACTCGCTCAAAAGCTTCACATTTGACTAACTTTTGTGAGCAATTTGCTTTTGTCTCTATCATAGAGCCCACCAGATGAAGCATTTAAGGAGCCTGAGTGGATTCAAGCTATGCAAGATCAAATCAAGCTCAACAACATGTGGGAACTTGTTAAGAGGCCAGATCTTCGCAATCACAACATCATAGGTACCAAGTGGATCTACCGCAACAAGCAAGATGAAAATGTCCTTGTGGTAAGGAAATAAGGCACGTCTTGTAGATCAAGGCTACACATAGGTTGAAGGAATTGACTTCGATGAAACTTTTGCACCTGTTGCTAGACTTGAAGCTATTCGCATATTGCTTGCTTATGCTAACCATCATGATATTATCTTATATCAAATGGATGTGAAAAGTGCATTCCTCAATGGTAAGCTTGAGTAAGAAGTATATGTTGCTCAACCCCAGGTTTTGAAGACCCTAAGCATCCTGACAAAGTCTTCAGACTCAACAAGGACCTCTATGGCCTCAAGAAGGCCCCTTGGGTGTGGTATGATACTCTGAAGGAATTCCTCTTGAAGAAAGGTTTCAAACCCGGTTCACTCGACCCAACTATTTTCACTAAATCCAATGAAAATGAACTATTCATATGCCAAATATATGTAGACAATATTATCTTTGGTTGTACTAACAAACATTATAGTGATGAATTTGCCTATATGATGAGTGAAGAATATAAGATGTCTATGATGGGAGAGTTGAAATTCTTCTTAGGTCTTCAAATTTGTCAACAAGACAATGGCATCTTCATCTCTCAAGATAAATACCTCAAGGATGTTCTGAGGAAATTCGACATGCAAGACTGGAAAGGCATCAAAACTCCAATGCCTTCAAAAGGCCACCTCTGCACTGACGAAAATGGTAAAGATTTTGATCAGAAGGTATATCACTCCATGATTGGCTCTTTATTGTATTTGTGTGCATCTAGGCCTGAAATTATGTTGAGTGTTTGCATGTGTGCCCGATTGCAAGTAACACCGAAGGAATCACACCATAAGGCTGTGAAACATATTCTTCGATACTTATCTCACACACCAACGCTTGGATTATGGTATCCCAAGGGCTCAAATCTTCACCTCTTCGGATACTATGATGCTGACTATGTCAGAGATCATGTGGATCGCAAGTCAACCTCAAGCACATGTCATTTGCTCAGACTATCCTTAGTCTGTTGGTCCTCGAAGAAGCAGAACTACGTGTCACTATCTACTGTTGAAGCTGAGTACATTGCTGCTGGTTCATGTTGCGCTCAGTTGCTATGGATGAAGAAAACCCTCAAGGACAATGGAATCCAGCTGAAGAATGTGCCTCTCTACTGTGACAACGAGAGCGCTATCAAGATTGCTTACAACCCAGTTCAGCACTCCAAGACCAAGCACATCCAGATTCGTCATCATTTTTTTCGAGATCATGTACTCAAGGGCGACATCTTCATCGACCACATTCCCATTGAAGAACAATTGGCCGATATCTTCACAAAGCCCTTGGATGAAAAGAGATTATGCAAGTTGTTGTGTGAGCAAAATATCTTAGAATCTTGGAATGTTCTTTGAAAAAGACACACATCCTAACACTTATGCAAAATTCATGACTTAGATGTGCAACACACGAAGTAACATTACTCTTCAATCAATGAAGAATAACCCTCTAAGTGTGAAGAAATTAATGAAGAATTTGATTCTCAGAACCCTACGACAATTGTATGTGGTGTCTGAAATCATCATTCTTATAGGGTGGGTCATGCCACCAACCATAGTTGAAAGTCTTCAAAGTTGAGTTTTTCGTCATTTTGCAAATTCTTCATTTTTTTCAAATTCCTCAAGTTTGCAAATTCCTGAACTTTTCAAATTCTTCAAACTATGAAAATCATGTTCTTCATTGACTATATATATATTCGAGTTTTCATTGTCCTCAACAACATTCACTTATTGCTAATTCTTCAAGTTGATTTTCATCTAAGTGAATGTGATCGGACTCGTTCCCCCACTATGCTAAACTCAACCCAGTCTATTCACAAATTCTTCATATGCGTTCTACTTCTAAACTCGTTCAAAGTCTTCACTGTGTCATTGACAGCTAAAGAATTTGTGAACGGAAACTTTAAAATTTTCACTATCAAAATTTTCGGCGCTTCCCGCTCAAACCATTCCGATTCCCATGACTGGATAACCCACGATCCCCCACTATCTCCACTACTCAGAATGTGGGTGACACATGTCGCGTGGAGAGCAAGGGTCAGGGGCAACTTGGTCCAAAATCTTCTGGCCGGTTGGTTTTCACCTCCACTATAAATACCCCTTCCCTTTCATTGTGATCAAGTTACTCCTCACTCCCACTCTCTCCCGAGCTCAAACCTAGTGCCACTGCTAAAGTCATCATCGCCGGAGAGGAAGAGCTTCACTGCCTCAACCTTGCCATCGTCGTACTCGCATCGAGTGCGGAAATCTTCACTCCACCGCCGCTGTAGCTTTCTCCCTCCGCCAAGCTAGGGCGTGGAGATCTGGACAGACGAACTTCCCTGGTTTCATCTCACTGTTCGTCGTGTTCTTCATCAGGGTAAATAAATCTAATTATACTACCCTTCTTTGATCTTCATGTTTTCCACAAAATCCTCAAAGGTGTTTATTCTTCAAGAATCATATTCTAAAACACCTTACATGTTCATTCCCTTGATGTTTTTCCTAAGTTATGATTTTCTTCAAGATTCCTCAACTGTGTGGATCCTCAAAATTTGCACAACTCTAGAACCTAAGACAAAGAACACTTAGTGAAATTCCTCAAGACACCTATGGTAAAAATTCCTCAACTTGATGTACTTTGAAATTTTTTGAGAACGCATATGACCTGTTCACATTCCTCGCACCTATACTCTATTCACAGGTACAAAATGTGTTCTGATGAATCACTAGGTTCTAATCAACTTAACTCATTTGCAGCGTTTCTTGAGGAAAAATTGTGTATGTCTTGAGAATCTTTAAGAGTTCAAAGTCATCAAGTGAAGAAAATGTCAGATGGTAAAAGACCTCAGAAGGGTCGAAAGAAGGCTGAACATAACACAACCTTTGAGATACCTGAGCCTCTGTATGCAGGTTAATGTACTCCTGATGAGGCCATTCATGGCAAAGAGACAAAAGAACAGAGGAAAATCAGGATTCAGAGGATTGAACGGAGGTGGGTGAAGGAATGAAGATACTATCGCTATGTCACTCCCAAGTACATGAATAAATTCGCACTCAAACCCCCTTGCAGAAGGGCTCCTAGAGCTGATGATGAAGAGGTTGATCCCACTAGTGTTGCATGTGCTGAAGACCTTCCAGCTGAATGGGCAAAGCATCAACAAAAACTTCGGAGAACTGCCAAAGCTGCAGTGAAGCAATTCAATCAAGTCTCTCCTGCTGCTGCTGCCTCTGCCGGAGCCTCTACTAGTGCTCCGAACAAATCGATTGTGAAGAAGTCTGAAGTGAAGTCAAAGTTCTCAACTTCAAAATCATCACTGTAGAAACCTCCATCAAGCTCTTCAAAGGCCACTGCAATGCCATCAGTAGCTGCACAATCATCAGCTGCTGCCAAAAAGTCCTCAACACCTGTGCACCTTGCAACATGTTAGAGGACCGAGGGCTTCGCAATTGCTTCAGGTGTCTCTGCAATTTACTCTGCCCAAGCACGGTCTTCAACAAGTCCTACTCTCTTGAAGCTAAAGAGAACTGCTGGACGAGGTCAAAGACCAAGTCCTCACTAGCAAAGTTGTGGTGAATGTACCCTCAGGATCTGAGGATGATGATGAGGCTAATGATGAAGAATTGGAAGAAATCATCAGAGAAAGTCAGCAAAGGGCTGCAATAGCCAAAGGCATCTCTATTCCTCTCATGCTGGATCCCAAGATGATCCTCAACTTCATTGACATATGGAATGAGGATCCCAACACCCCACTTTCCTCACTGAACCTACCTCTTGGTGTGGACCATGTCCTCACACACTTTATTGTTGAGGAAAAATGGAAAAGAGATCAAGCTCTGAGAGCTAAGAGGAGCAAGGCCAGAAAAGAAAAGTTTCTGAGGAACAATGTGATAATTTGACTCCAAATCAACTCATCATGGTTCAGTCTGAGATACACTACCTTCCTGAAGAACAAGACAAGTATGATGCTTAATGGAAGGGCACCAAAGTGAGATTCGTCAGGGCAGCCACAGCTGCTGTTAAGGACCATAACGAGAGGGTTGCTGCTCGTACGCAACCTCAAATTCCTCAGGCTGAAGAATCTGCTGAGCCTGCTGAAGAAACTACTCCCGCAGCTGAAGAAATTCAGGCTGCTAAAGAACCTGCCAGGGCAACCTCCACGGTTGCACCTGAAGAAATTGCCAGACCAGCTGAAGCTTTTGCTACGCCTGAGGAAATCGAGACCACAAGGACAACTGCATCAGCCATGCCTGAAGAAACTGCGCCTCCTTCACCCTCTGCAGAAACTGCAAAATCCTCACGGGTAAAAGTCATCAACCTTCCTTCTGCATTAGAAGCAAAGAAAACTAAGGCTATGGAGAAGAAGGCTGCACAAAAGAGAAAAGCATCAACTTCAGATTCCTCAGGAGTGAAGAAATTGAAGACACTGCCAAGTTCTTCAACTGACCCAATTGATGCAACTCCCATTACCTCCTTGCCAGCCTATGAGTTAGTCCCATTTGGGGTTGACTATGTCATCCCAAATGATGAACAAAGAGAAAAGGATCAGCCTGCTGCTACCTCAGAGCAGATTGATGAAGAAATTGAAGTGGAAGATAATGCTTCAACCCCACAGGTATCATCGCCCCTGGCTCAGTTGACTGCTGAAGAGACCGGCGTTGAAGAAATTGATGAGGACGTGGACATTGGAAACACAACTCCTGTTATCAATGATGAAAATTGGGAAGCTACACACCCAAATTCCCCAATGACCACTCCTCTATCACAAATTCCTCAGTCTCCAGCCTAGATTGAAGGAATTCACACAGGATCTGATGACTTGGTTGCACCTGTCACTGAAGAAATTCCAGCTGCATCAGTTGAAGAAGTTGTTGCTCCAACAGCTACTGAGGAAACTGCCATTCAAATTCCTCAGTCTGAAGAAGTTCCTCCTATGCCTAAGGAGATTGTGGGCCGCTTCAAGCCAAACCTTCAGCCGAAGCCCAAGATGCCATTCAAAGGCTCAAAGCGCCCCAAGTTCATCAAGACAAATTTCTTCAATGAGCACATCTTCTTCACTGGGCCAAATCCTTATGACTCAGCAAGGGTCGGTCGCACCAGATTCTGGACACCCACACAGATGAACTACTATGCATCAGTGTTGTTTGACAAGAAGAAAGTCTTCGAGCATCATCAAATTCCTCATGCGGATATGGAAACTATCCCGTCCTTCACACCGGTGCTCGTAGTTCTTCATGATGTTGGAATTCTTCCATTCTGTGTGGATATCTGCGATTAGAATGAAGAGATTATTCTTCAATTTTATGCCACCTTGCACATCACAGGTGATGCTTCTGATATCAACTCTTGGGTCTTGGATTGGATGAATGGATCCACTCATTACACTGCTCCAGCCTCTGAACTGCTTCGATTAGTTCCAATTCCAATTCCCTAAGAACTAGAAAGATGCCTATTTGATGAACCTGCTCTGCCCAGTCACATGATGCAAGTGCTGATGAAGCCTTTGACTCCTGGAAAACCTCACAGGACTACCTTCCTTGTGAAGGATTTGCTATATGTGCCCAGGACAGTCTACCGCATTCTGACTCAAACCCTTAGTCCTAAGAAGGGTCACAACTCTAAAGAAGAAGAAGTGGAGGGAATCATGAAGAACATGCTATTCAACATCATTCATGGTATTCCTATTGGTGAACCACAAGTGGGTCAAACATCAGTTTTGTTCAATTCTTCGAGACATGAATGTCATGCACAACACTGTGAGGAAGAACCAATACTACCTTCATGAAGTCTTCAACCGCACTTGGGCCATTCTGTCTCACCTCAAGACTCCCGAGGAACTCAAGGAAATGAACCTTGAGCAGAATCTTGAATGGGCTCGTCCTCCTTAGAAGAAATTCAAGAAAGTTCAAGTTCCTCAGCTGGTTACAAGCTCATATTCTTCATCGCATGAGGCGGATGAAACTGAGGATATTGATGACACTGTGGAGGTCCCTGCATCAACAAACGACCCCGACAACGCTGGCGCTCCTCCATCACCATCGAGATGAAATTCTTCAATGTGATTTAGTCCTCACTTTTCTGTCCCTTTTGGTCTTCGATGACAAAGGGGGAGGAAATTTGAGTTAGTCTTCAAGCGGGTCTATATATATCAGCTGTTTTTTGTTTAAGTTACAACTCTCGCTCTTCTAAAGCTTTTGTTGGTTGAGTTGTAAAGTTAAGTCTGATGGTGGTATGACTCCTTTGAACTGCTTTCCTGCATGCTTATTTCCTCAAGTACCTTAATGCATGCATGCTGAATTTTGTGAGAGACCATTTTTCATCATGCATTTCAAATTCTTCATATAATATGTTAAATGCGTGTATGAATTACAAGATATAGGGGGAGTTCTCCATGTTTTTAACTTTCCATGTGCATTTCAGTCCAAAGCAAATTCCTCAAATATGCACATCTTCAAGGGGAGTTCTTCTATATATTGCAATCAAATTCCTCAAACTTATTACTTACACTTCATATTATTATCCCCGTTGAAAACTTAACCTATTTGTCATCAATCAAAAAAAGGGGGAGATTGTAAGTGCATCTAGTGCCCCTTAGTGATTCTGGTGTATTGAAGACTTATATGTTAAGGAACTAATGTGTTTGTGAGTGTACATAGGTTCTATAAGTTGATGAGTAGTTTGATATATTCGGAGATTACCGACCCCTAAAAATGTATGTCTTCAGTTAAAGACTTGGGTGAAGACTTTGTTGAAGACTTTGGTATTCCCTAAAGACTTTGAGAATGAAGACGTTGGTGTGACCTTGAAGATATGAACGAGGAATATGAAGCGTGAAGACTTTTGTTTCTGTAGTTTCATTTCCTTTCTTTGAGTCGTAGGAAACACCGTATTGTTAAAGGGGGCCGAGGTAATACTAAGGAAAATTTCCAACTGATGCTCAACTCAAAAGCCTCAACCTATCCAATCCTTCAACTGAAGCCTTTGGAAATCTCTTACAATTCAGTCAAGTTTTTCAGTGACAGATACGAAGTTATTCTGGTCTATAAGGAAATTGGTCTGACTGAGGAGTTAGGATTTCGCCAGTGTGAATTGCCTACAAGTGAGGAACATGATAAGCCTAAGGACTTTCATAGTTCGAAATTCCGACTGTTGCTATGCTTAGTGCCAGTTGTCTCCAATCATCGTATCCACATAACGGTCATATCATTGGGGGGCATTTATGTCTTACCATGTCAGGTTGCACCCTGTCTATAAATAGCCACCCCCACAACCACTAGTTGGTTGGCTGCTCCGAGAGAGAACTGACGCTTGCCATTTGAGAGCAACCCATCCTTCGAGGACTTTGAGAGAAAATCATTAGTGAGGAAAAACCCAAATCCAAACCACCAAACTCAAAGTGATTGAGCATCACTGAAGAGATTGTTCTTGTGTGGAACCGATGCTTGTTACCTTTGAAAACTGTGTATCTTCCAGACGATTAGGCGTCATGGTCTAGTGCATTCTGCAACCTATTAGGGATCACGGAGTGACCTTGGTCCAGAGCATCTAGCAGTCAATTGTGGATCGCCAAGTGACCAGTTTGTGAGGGGTTTGGAAGTCTACCCTGAAGACATACCACGAGTGTTGGACGAGGACTATGTGTCCTTAGCCCAAGAAGAATATGGTAAGGACTGTGTGTCCTGGGATTGTGTGTCCTCTGGTTTAAATACCAGGCCGCTCCAAACCAGACGTACGACTGTCACATCAGTTGGAACTAGGTCATCAAACAATTGTCTTCATCGAGCTACCCGGTTCTATTTTCTCAACCCTTTCATTTCCTTGTATACTTGTTGAACTGTTTGAAGAATTTGACTGAAGACTTTCTTAATTTCCTCACTTCAAATTCTTCAAGTTACCTTGTTCCTCACCTATTTATCCTATATCACGCTACCTATAATCTGTGCATGTTTAATTTCATCATGATGACTATTCTACTGCTATGTTTCACACGCACTTGGGTACTTATTCCACTTCTAGTTATTCATCACATTTGAAATTCCTAAGTGATGAATTTGTAAAAAATCTCCTATTCACCCCCTCTAGTTGACATAACGCACTTTCAGTTCCATGGTGAAGTCAAAGGCGAAGAATGTCATGGAAGCCGAGATCAGAGGACTAGTAATGGTGATTGGAGCCTTTGTTGCGATGAGGAACTTGCTTCGTGTTTCACTTTTTGTAGCAGTGGTATGTAAGTGGGGGTGACAACACATGTGCGGTTCAAAGTCTTACCTCTCAGGGTGAAAATCTAAAGTCTGACCTTAATTGGTTGTGTGGCAATGGCCTTGTTGAAAGCATTGTTTTGAGAGCCGGGACTATCTTCAGGGTGAAAACCCAAGATCTACGATCGGGTGACGACGGCGCTTGTGCACTGTTTCCTTCTTTGAGGCGTCGCTTTTGGAGAACTTGGACTTCAGGTGTTGTTTTGGTGGTGGTTGTACTGCTGCTGCAAGGACTGGAACTCTATAGCGTGGCTTTTCTTTTTTCTTTTTTAGCCTTTTCTCTTTTCTCTTTTGGTTGTGTGCATCCGTAATGCCATTAGGGTATTGCGTTGTTGCAGAGGCTGGGTGTAATTGGTATCTTCACGATATTAATATAGTCCCTTTATCGAAAAAACTAGGTCCATATCTACATAATAACATGCATTGTACTAAATGTCTAAATATGAAATCCTAGACTACATAGTAACAAGGAAGAATGTTACCTTAATGTTTTGATGATGTCTAGATCTACATAGAAGAGCAACAACAATAACAACAATATAAAAATAGTAAGTGTACATCACTATCTAACATCAAAGGAGAGAAACACAACAACAATACTACTTGTACATCACATAAGAGAGCAGCACAACATCAGCAGTAGTAGTACATGAACATTTACAAAAGAACATAACATAGGACAGTAGTGCTTCTATTCTTGACATAGGAGATTAGTTTTGGGCCAAAAAATGCTTCCCACTTAATCGACCAAGTTGACAATTCAGCCCGACGGGTAATAAACCGGCTTCTCAAACCAATTAAATGCCCCCTGGTTAATGGACTTGAATAGCACTCTCTCGTATCGAGAGGGGTCCGAATAGCATTTAACTGGTCGATATTTGGAACACTGACTTCAAGTACTATCACTTGTGATAGATCAGAGACATTTCCTAAGACTTAGCAACACATTTTCTTAAACAGTGAATACTTTTTGAAATGTGAGCCTTTTTCAAATTTGCAAATATTTTTTCAAAAACTAAAATAGGTTTTGAAAATTCAAAAAATCCTGATTTTTTTTGAAAAAATGAAAGTTTTAGAACCTTGAACATTTTGTGAAAATGGAACATTTTATAAATTTGAACAAAATTTGAAAATATGTTTTTTCTCAAAAAGGAAAAAACTTGAATCTTTTCACACTTTTTGTAAAAAATACATATTTTGTAAATTTCGAACAAAATTTGAAAACATGGAAATTTTATTGAAACTCCAAACGAAATTCAAAAGCATATTTTTTGTTTGTGAAAAAAATTTGAAAAGGAAACATTTCTTGTTATTCCGAGTAAAATTTGAAAACTTGGACATTTCTTTCAAATTTGCAAACATTTTCTTAATGTATGAAAAAAATTGAAAGTGGATTTTTTTTGGAAAAATCGATATTTTTTAACGAACTAAACAAAATTTGAAGATTTGGAACATCGTTTGATAAAAAGTGATCATTTTTTGAATTTCATTTTTTGTGAACGCAACTTTTAAAAGTCATTTTTAAAATTGTTTTTTTTAAACTACGAATGTATGAAAAATAATAATAGAAAATAGAAAATATAACTTAAAAAGGAAAAAAAGGAAAATAGAAACAACACGCATCGAATAGGGTTTTCCAAAAGGAATCACATAGGCCCAGATTGACATGGTGGTTTTACCCATGTGCCCAAAGAACCCGTCCTCGGCATTAGGATCTCGTGCCACCGTAGATATGGCGAGTCTAAGATGCATGACTTGCATTAAAACTTGGAAGGAAGAGTTTTTCGGGACATCATGGCTCCATCTATCATCCATCATGGTCCGTTGCTCCGATCTGTGGTTGATTGCACGGGTCTCTTCCAAAGCATGGACCATCGGAGCAATGTCCTTGAACACGAATCCATGGATCCACCGGTCTCTTCATAAGAAAACTCCGTCTCCTTTCCCCATCTTGATGCAAACCATATTGTTGAAAACTGCTCTAGCATCGGCATCTACCAAGAGCGATAGCCCCTACCATGGCCGATTCAGGTCAGTATGCCTCAACCATTCCCAATGCACCCTGAGGGCGAGAGCATGGTGCTGCAGATTCTTAACTCCAAGACCACCAAATCTCAGTGGCCTGCAAATGGAATTCCATGCGACTGGGCATTGACCTCCATTCACTTTGTCCTTGACGGCCAAGAAGAAGGCACACATCCAGCCATTCATGTCGTCAAGGACCCAAGCAGGTGCCTCAAGGATGGGTAGTTGATGCACTGGCCTCGTCGAAATCACCGAATTGACAAGAATCAGACGCCCCTCCGCTGAATAAACCCTCTCTGCCAAGAGGGCAAGAATTTCCTCACGAGGTCCAGAAGAGGCTGCCAATCAGCTTTAGTTTAGTTGTTTGATAGCGAGCTGCAAACCAAGATATCTGCACGAAAATTCAGCCAAAGGGCATTGAATTGTTGAAAGGATCCTCTCCTTGTCCTCCAGCTCTGCATGAATGAGAGTAGCTGTCGATTTGTTGCAGTTGACCCTTAGCCCGGAAGCCTCTCCAAACGCCTCAAGATCGTGTCGGATGAATTCCAGATCAAGGCGGGACAGGTGGATGAAAAGAGCCACGTCGTCGGCTGCCACAAAGAAATGGCCATATATGGGGTTATCACCCTTTCTACCAGAGCTCTAACAAAGTTTGTCGTGAGGGCACCCATGGCGATGACAAACAAGAGGGGCGAGATGGAGTCACCTTCCCTCAAACCTTGGGCGTGTGAAATACGACGACCACTCCATTGATCATGATTTTGGTGGAAGCCAATTGCAAGAGAATAGTCAGCCATTTGATCCAACGATTTCTGAATCCTTTCGCCTTGAGAACTTCGAAAAGGAAGGACCAAGAAAGAGAGTCTAATGCTCTGGATATGTCCAGCTTGAGGAACACACCTTTGCTTTTCCTGACTGCGATCTTCATTGCAACTTGTCGCACCAGAAGAAAGTTGTCATGCAAACTTCTACCTTTGAAAAAAGCGGACTGGTTGAACGCCACAAGATCTTTCATACGTGGCTTCACTCTGTTGGCAAGGAGCTTGGCAAACAGTTTTGACAAGCTGTGTGGCAAACTAATGGACCGGTAGTCTCCAATCAACTCCGCGTCCACCTTCTTCGGAACGACAACATCAGTGCGACTTACCTCTCATCCGACGTCGCGCAGCATCAACGAGCAAAACACGTTGAGGCCTCCACTTCGACCGGGATCACGTCGCATTGCGTGACACACGTGTTTTAGATTTTCCTTCTGGATCACAGTATGTTGATGTATTCACAAAAGGACTCCCATCCTGCGTGCCTGACAATGCCGGAGACGTTCGACTTGGCTACTTCGTCTATCTCTTTGCGTCACGTTAACTTTTGGGTTAACTTTTTTTAAAAAAAAATTGGGTTAAGTTTTTGTATTTATTTTTTTAATCACGTGGTATCGGTGGACAGCTCAGATTTCACGGTGTGGCGCCGGCATGGGCACCTAGTGCCTTCTCCATGTCACGTGCGTCCTAACTACTGTAGTTCACAAATACAAATGGCAACTCGTCGCTTCTACTACGCGCAGGCAGGAGCCTTGAAGCCGGTGAACCTGACGAACGCGATGGAGTGGGGCTCGACGTGCACCGGCGTGCACCCGTCAATGGCGATCGCCGGCCGCAGCTCGGGGATCTGACCGCACGGGCCGAGCGCGAGCGGCTCCCCGTTGAGCAGCACCACCTGGCTCTGGATGTCGCCGCCCTCGGGGCTCAGGTGGTACTCCTCCCTCCGCCCGCCGCACACCGCCGCCTCCCCGCCGCCGGCTTCCGCCTGCAGCAACATCCGCGGCGGCGGGTGCAGGTCCATGTCGCCGGCCACCGTCACGTCGAACGCCGTCGAGTTGGACAGGTTGATCAGGAGCACCGTCACGCCGGGCTGCTTCTTGGAGCAGTGCGCGTAGGAGCGGAGGTACGGCGAGCCAGCGGCGGCAGTGGTCTGGAGGACCCCGGTGCCCATGAGCCGATGCCAGAGCAGCGCGCTGTAGTAGTCCGGGTTGGGGGCGAGCGTGGTGGTGTTGAGGAGGCAGTAGTTGCCGCCGACGAGGGCCTGCCGGCAGTACACCTTGGTGCCGAACACGGAGGACATCCCCAGCTGGTCCAGGTACCAGAAGCTGTTGGCGAACCTGTCCGACACGTCCTTCCCGCCGCTGTTGTACGCGCCGCCGGACTCGCCCACCCACGCCGAGCTCCACGGCCCCGACTCCCGCACCGTCGCCTCCATGTCGCTGAACGTCTGCGCCACCTTGTCCAGGTAGTACGGGTCCTGCATCTTGTTGATCAGGTTCTTGTCCTTCCCTGCAAGTTCACGCAACACCCCCTCGATCACGCACACGCCACCAAACACCACGGGAACGTGACATCCAGGTAGCCCGGCCGGCGACGCGCGACTGACTCACCGGAGCCGAGGTTGTAGATGTGGTGCGTGACGCCGTCGACGACGCCGGGGCCGGAGACGCGCAGCATCTCGGAGAACCAGGGCCCGTCGTAGAAGCCCCCCGGCGCGAGGACCTTGGGGTGGTGGCCGGTGCCGTTGTACACCTTGTCCACCATCCTCTTGAGCCGGAGCACGTCCTTCCCGTACTGCGCTGCCTTCACCTTGGCCTCCACGCCGCCGGCGCACAGCTCGTTGCCCAGCTCCCACGACTCCACGCGGTAGCCCTTGCTCACGGTGTAGCGCATCAGGTCGCGCGCGTTGCGGCCGTCCCAGCCGCCGACGTGGAGCGTGCTGCCGTTCTCGGCGGCCTTGCGCCGGCCCCTCAGCGCGTTCAGCCCGAACGTCATCGTCGTGCTGATGCATGCGAACGTGAACTTCGATTCTTGTAGCCATGAATTAATGGTTGCATGCATGATCGCTTACTTGGTTCGCCGGAAGAAGATGTTGAGCTCGTCCCAGCGGTTCATGGCCAGGCAGCCGTCGGTGAAGCCGAAGAGGCGGACGTCGTTTCGCCGGAAGCTGGGGCAGTCGCTGTAGTGCTTGCCAACCTTGTACGTGATCTGGTCCTGCAACGATCCTCCGAGCCTGATCCGCAACGAGTTGAAGGCTGCCATGCACGCAGGGATGCAGCCATCGTCAGTCAGTCGTATGCATCATGCATCATACTAGTACACCATGTGCACGCATGCATGCATGCATGCATTGATCGATCAATCGGATCAGTGATCAATTCATCAATCTCAAAACAACCAAGTTAGTTTTCTATTTATTTCACCTTTGACAGCATTGTACAGAATAGGGCTGTAGAGATCCTGCATGAAATTAATTCCGATGCAAAATCAGTAGGATTAAAGAAGTATGCAAGCAAGACGGCATGCAACTATGCACATATGGACATGGGGTAAAAGATCCAATTTCTCTATGAACATGTTGGGCAAGATTACCAGGTTGATGATGGAGGAGTTGTGCCAGGGGCACATGCCATAGTTGCACTTGTCCCTGGGCCACCAGTCGAGTGTCGCGCAGATGAAGTTTTCGTCGGTGTGGGAGATGGTCGTCACCGCCCTCACCGACACGGCCGCCTTCTCGCCGGCGGCGTACCGACCGGATAAGACGAGGAGGCAAAGGAAAATGACCCCAGCTGGAGCGGCCATTGGAGAAGGAATTCGTACGCGGGAGCAGCAATGCCAGGCCGGTGGTGCCCTGCGTGGAGCTATTCAGCTATATACCAGAACTCGGGGTGAAGTCAACCCAGGAACCAATAGAATAGGGATATTTGAAGGGGATGTGGATAAGTACTACTCCTACTACTTAGCACACGACCAGGACGGTTTGTTAGTGCGTGTTTGTTTATTTTTATTTTGCATGGGACAGAGTCTTCTCTTTTATATATATATATATTTTTAGAAAAAACGAGATTCTATTAATTTAAGAGGCAAATCAAGCCGGTGTCATTACAACAATGTTGCTCAAACCCGAGTCCAACCAAGCTGCGATGAGTATTTCGACCATATGCAGCGAGCTCATGACTAATTTTATTTTCCGAGCAGCTAATAGTAGTAATAGAAATCTCCCTAGGGTCGTGAGCGACCATCCTTTTGATCTCCTTAATGAGCACATGGAATCTCGACTTGTACATTCACTAGTAGAAAACAGACATTTTGTTCACATCATTAGTCCCGGTCCGATTTTGAATCGGCACTAATGTGCCCATTAGTTCCGGTTCGTGACGGACATCATTAGTGCTGGTTCGTTTCGGACCTTTAGTCCTAGTTCGTGCCACGAACCGGCACTAAAGGTGTGGTGGCAGGCTGTCATCAGCCTTAGGCCCCACGGAAACCTTTAGTCCCGGTTGTGGCTCCAACCGCGACTATAGGCTAACCTTTAGTCACGGTTGGAGCCACCAACCGCGACTAAAGGCCCCCTATATGAACCCTTCGGCCAGCCCGAACACACTCCTCTTTGTTCTTTCCCTTCCTCTCTTCTCTATTCTTTCTCTCTTCCGCGAGCTCATCCTCCATTTTTACCAAAATTTGTCAAGATTTGGAGGCACCCCATCCATCCAAGTGTTCACAAAGGTTAGCAACTTTGTCCTTTCATCTCTCATTGCTAGATTAGCTCTTGCAATGTATAAGTATAATGATTTGTGAGTTTTAGTTTGTATATGGTAGTTTATTTGATTTATGCAATTTGAGCTCAAATTAACTTCTTACTTTGCATTTGTATGTGGTAGTGCCTTCCCGCCCCCTGTCCTAACCACCGTCGATCGTCCGCACCGTCCCGTCGCCAGCACCACCTTGGTGAGCCTCTTGTTCTTATCTTTTTTATATAAAAAATCATGTTTGTAAGATTTAGTTAGTTACTTGTATAGTTTTTTTACCTATATGGTTGTTTGTTGTACATAGTGGCATGGTTCTGATATCCGTCCCCGTCGGCCGTCGTCCGGTTTATGATTCAGATGTGCTATATACTCTATTTTATAACTCTTTTTTGTATTTCGTGTTTACAACAATTATGCCCATCAAGTTGACATAGATATATTTATCTAGGAGGTGTGTGAACCAGAAATTCCAACCGACATAGTTATTCTTGTCAAGAAGTTAAATTTAGTTGAAAAAGAAAATGAATATTTGAAAGAAAAATTGAAAAGAGTTGAAGAAGAGAAGATAAAGCTGGAGTTGTATGTTGCCGATGTCGTCGATGATCACAAGATCAAGATGGATGCAATGTGCTTGAAGATTAGAAAATTTACAAGATATGCCATTGATAATGAGGCTTGGTATCACTATGCTGTTGGATCAATTGTTACCTTAGTTGCGATGTTTATCGCATTTGTTGTTGCATTTAAATGCTTTAGCTAGAGAGTTTGTATGTTGTTTTTTGAGAACAAGTGTGTATGAACTTTATGTACGAACTTGTATTAATTTGGTCTTTTCGGTGTTGTGTAATGAAGATGAAATGACAATGGATGTACGACGACCAATGCTCTCCCCAGTTCATTAATGGCGTGCATACTTTTCTGGTTGCGGCTGAGGCAAACAAGCGGGCGGATGGTTTTATGTATTATCCATCTGCTGGCTGTAAGAATGATCGAAATTACTCTAACTCAAGAACCATTCACGTCCACCTGTTTGAATCCGATTTCATGTACGACTATAACTGTTGGACCAAACACGGAGAAAGAGGGGTCCTAATGGAAGAGAATGAAGAAGAAGAGGATGACGACAACTATCCTGTCCATGGGTTCCATGAATACGATGGTAAAACAATGGGGGAGGAAGCAGAGTTGGCAATGCGTGAAGGAGCTGAAAAAGAGGCATCAGATGAGCCCGCTGATGATCTTGGTCGGGCCATTGCCAATGCAAAGAGAAACTACGCAAGTGAAAAGGAGAAGGTGAAGTTGCAGCACATGTTAGACGATCACAAAAAAGGGATGTACCCAAATTGCGAAGATGACAAGAAAAAGCTGGGTACCACACTGGAATTGTTGCAATGGAAGGCAGAGAATGGTGTATCTGACAAGGCATTTCAAAAGTTGTTGATAATGTTAAAGAAGAAGCTACCAAAGGACAATGAATTGCCCGAGAGTACGTACGAAGAAAAGAAGGTTGTCTGCCCTCTAGGATTAGAGGTGGAGAAGATACATGCATGCCCTAATGACTGCATCCTCTACCGTGGTGAGTACGAGGATTTGAATGCATGCCCGGTATGCTGTGCATTGCGCTATAAGATCGGCCATGATGACCCTGGTGATGTTGAGGGCGAGCGCCCCAGGAAGAAGATTCC
The DNA here is from genome assembly GCA_022496015.1 of Hordeum marinum. Lineage (NCBI taxonomy): Eukaryota > Viridiplantae > Streptophyta > Magnoliopsida > Poales > Poaceae > Hordeum > Hordeum marinum. Next base: position 128,288,347 of record CM039673.1, on the reverse strand, counting down.
TACCAAGGTGATGTGGTATGCTCCTATAATACCACGGTTGAAACATTTGTTCCAAAATAAAGAGCATGTCAAGTTGATGCAATGGTACAACAAAGACCGTAAGAAAGAAGGGAAATTGAGAGTACATACTGACGGATCGCAGTGGAGAAAAATCGAGAGAAAGTGGAAGGACTTTGCAAAGGACGCAAGGAACGTATGGTTTGGTTTAAGTGCAGATGGCATTAATCCTTTTGGGGAGCAAAACAGCAATCATAACACATGGCCTGTGACTATGTATCTATAACCTTCCTCCTTGGTTGTGCATGAAGCAGATGTTCATTATGATGCCAGTGCTCATCTAGGGCCCCAAGCAACCCGGCAACGACATTGATGTGTACCTAAGGCCATTAGTTGAAGAACTTTTACAACTATGGAATGGAAAAGGTGTACGTGTGTGGGATGCGAAAGAATAGGAGGAATTTGACCTACATGCGTTGTTGTTTGTAACCATCAATGATTGGCCTGCTCTCAGTAAATTTTCAGGACAGACAAACAAGGGATACCACGCATGCACGCACTGTTTAGATGATACCAATAGTATATATTTGGATAAATGTAAGAAGAATGTGTATCTGGGGCATCGTCGATTTCTTCAGAGCAGACATCCCGTAAGAAATAAAGGCAAGCATTTCAAAGGTGAGGCAGATCACCGGAAGAAGCCTCGCCACCGTATAGGTGATGATATACTTGATATGGTCAAGGATTTAAAAGTAATATTTGGAAAGGGACCTGGCGCACAATCTGTTCCGAATGACGCTGACAAACGCGCACCCATGTGGAAGAAGAAATCTATATTTTGGGACCTACCCTATTGGAAAGACCTCGAGGTGATGTGATGCACGTGACAAAGAATCTTTGTGTGAACCTTCTAGGCTTCTTGGGCATGTATGGGAATACAAAAGATATGCCGGAGGCATGGGAGGACCAGCAACGTATGCACAGAGAAGACGACATGGATCCAAAGCAGTTTCAGGGTCAAGCTAGCTATGCTCTTTCCAAAGAAGAGAAGGAAATCTTCTTCGAATGCCTGCTCAGTATGAAGGTCCCGTCTGGCTTCTCGTCGAATATAAAGGGAATAATAAATATGGCAGAGAAAAAGTTCCAGAACCTGAAGTCTCATGACTGCCACATGATTATGACGCAACTTCTTCCGGTTGCATTGAGGGGGCTTCTACCGAAAAACGTTCGATTAGCCATCGTGAAGCTATGTGCATTCCTGAATGCAAATCTCTGAGAAGGTAATCGATCCAGAAATCCTACCAAGATTAGAGAATGATTTGGTGTAATGTCTTGTCAGTTTCGAGTTGGTGTTCTCACCATCATTCTTCAATATCATGACACACATCCTAGTTCACCTAGTCGAGGAGATTGCCATTCTGGGTCCTGTATTTCTACACAATATGTTCCCCTTTGAGAGGTTCATGGGAGTCTTAAATAAATATGTTCATAATCGTGCTAGGACAGAAGGAAGCATCTCCAAGGGCCATGAAACAGAGGAGGTCATTGAGTTTTGTGTTAACTTTATTCCTGACATTTATCATCCCGACGGCTTCGACGATGTCCACCTCGACCGCAATGGGCAGCATAGTGCGGTGCAACGCGAGCGCAAGTCCCTCCTTGCAAGCATCAAGCTTGGCATGGAGGCTATTATCGCATGTGTGAATCTCTCTACAAGCTATGAATATAATTTCACCTCGGTTAGAACGTAACACCATAACTCCTCCCACAGCTCCGTAAGAGGGAACATGACGCCCATCAACATTTAGTTTCATCCAACCAGAAGGAGGCAACACCCAATGCTGGTCCATCTTGCATGGTGTTACTTGAGGGCTTCTCGGGGCTTCTAGTTGCACAACCATCTTACCCTTCTCCATGTCCCCTTGTGGCCATTGGTGCACAAACAATAGGGAGTTAATATACCCATCGAGGATTCTGCGAGATGCTTTAGTCAGTGGTGGATCTGTCCCATGAATAACTTCGTTCCGTACATACCACACTCCCCACATGATGATAAGAATTTCCATGCGCGTGGTTTCCAATAGCGGCTCCAACAGCGAGAATAGCCCGTCCAGTGTTTGTGATGTCCTCCACCATTGGCATGGGCCAGTCTAGCGCCATGGCATGCCACAGGTTCATCGCGAGGGGGCACCTACACATCGCATGGAAACCATCCTCTCGTTTAACACCACAAAGGGGGTACATATCAGTAAGCTCAAGATGGCAGGAGCATTTATTAGCCAAAGTAGCAAGTGAGTTGGAAACTAGCCTCCATGCGAAGATGTGCACCTTTGGGGAAGCAGGGCACCCCCATATGATCTTCTAGACAGCACGACTACCATCCGGTGCTCTGCTCGTGGCTGTCACCTATGGACGCTCGGAATCGTCCATGGCAAGGCGGTAGGCAAAGCAGACGGTGAAGATACCGTTTCTATCAGGCGCCCAAGCGATGTCCTCGGTGATACGCCATGAAGTGTGGATGCTCGTGATGGTACTCACATCCATAGGAAGAAAATACTATTGTAGAATGTCCTCGCATCATGTGCCGGACTCATCCAATAGATCCACCACCCACTGTAATCTACAGGTGCCCTGTTTTGTGATAGGCTGCCCTCTCGGCTCCACGGGCAGCCAACAATCCCTCTAAATACAGATGATTTCCCCATTGTCAACGCACCACACAAATCCCTTTTTCAAGAGCTCGAGCCCATATTGGATGGCCTGCCATGTAGGAGACGCATTCCCCAAGAATACCGTGTCCTCGAGACGCCCTTCTGGATAGTAACGGTCTTTCAGTACCTACATACATAGACTGTTGGGATCAATTAAAAGTCTCCATGCCTGCCTTGTGAGAAGGGCTTTGTTAAAGAGAAGGAAGTCTCTGAACCCAATCCCACCCTTCATTCTATGAGCTTGAATTTGCGGCCATGCCATACAGTGAGTTTTCCTTTTGCCTTCCGCCAAACCCCACCAAAATTTCCTTACCAACCTATTCAAATCATCACAAACTGACATTGGCAGCTTGAACACACCCATAATATAAGTAGGGATGGCTTGCGCCATATCTTTGATCATGGTTTCCTTTCCAACCAGTGAAAGGGTGTCACCCGAAGCGATAATCCTTTTCAAAAGTCTTGATTGAAAGTTCTGAATTTACCTCTATTCATACACCCATCCGATGTACGTGGCCCCAGGTATTTCTCCTCAAAAGTGACCAAGTCAACATGCAAAACATTATGCACCTTTTCCTGGCTATCAACAGTACATGCTTTTCCGAACATAGCACTACACTTGCCCGGATTGATGCATTGGCACGTAGCTCTCTCATATGTGAGTAGGACCTCACGTATCTTCTTAGCTTGTTCCTCTTCTGCTTTGAAAAACAACACGGTGTTATCTGCAAACAACAAATGAGACATACCCGCTACGACAAACTTTCACGGGTGTATAATCACCCCTTTCTTCCCCATCCTTCAACAAAGTCAAGAGACCATCAGCCATAAATAGAAACAAAAATGGAGAGAGAAGAGTCTTCTCTCTTGAAATAGGCTTCAACAAAGTCGCATGTGCACCGCTGCTAACGGTATCCGCACCTGCAGGAGAAATGTCGTGTGGCAGACTGCTAGGTCCGATCACACAACCGGTGGCGAGTGGAGGTGGCTATGCAACACATGCAAAGTCCTAGTGACAATGCCGAAGCGATCAACCGAAAGAGTGTGCCACACCTCCACTATAGCATCCATCGTAGGCTCAACTCTTGGGCCTCGCATGGCTCCTAAAGCCCAAAGTCTACTCAATCACGATCCAAATCCAACTCGGATCACATCCGACCAGTGTCCTCGGATCCAACCTCGTAGGTTCCTTCCCTTAAGCGCGCGACCCCTTAGGTTCAATTCGGCTTGGTCGCAGGACGGATCGCCTCTGACATGCGAGGTTGGTAACGGCCTCTAGCAAGGCGTGTCGGCCACCAAGTAGACAATGAAGCTGGTTAAGCAAACATGTCCATACACTTCTATTTCCTTTACCACACGATATACGTTATCAGGCTCAACGAGAGTTAATCATCCTTGTGCTAGCCCAACCTCTTTCTTGTTAGAGTGATGTCGACCACAAACTAGATTATCTCATAATCCTTGTCGCATGGCCATGCTTATATTGGTCGGATCACATGAGGGGCCCAGAGTATATCTATCCTGATTGGAGGGGCAAATCCCATCTTGCTCGACCATGTCTTGAAGCATGGGCCTGGACAAGCCCGAAACCTACCTTTATAACTACCCAATTACGGAGTAGCGTTTGGTCGGCCCAAAGCAGGTATTTTACCATCCCGAGTACATGCGACAACTCAGGTCTTAGGACATAGAACATATGTTATACTAGAGACTCACAAATGACATATCGTTGCGTCTCATAGTTGGGCATGTCCGACTCAGACCTTATCTTGACTCGGATCCGACTACAACGAATCCTACCAGATCCTTCCGAGTCCATATTATCCGGTTAGCATCCAATGCTCCATGGCCGGTGAGACCAGGTGTAAGGGCATTCTCTTACCTTAGTGTTTTGGTGATGATCATACCTCAATATGTTATCTAACCGTGTGTCAAGTTATTCAAGTATTATGTGTGAGGCACAAGACGGTTAGGCATTCTCTTCAGAAGGAAAAGATCAAAGTCGGTGTTCTCTACGTGTTTATTTTCTTTGGTCGTAGGGATCCCGTACTACTAAGAGGGAATCCTCATTGGAAGGTCTTGGGGGTGAATCAATACACTCTCACATCCTTAGCACCGACCTCGTTCCTTTCCATCAAAGAGAGAGGCCCTACTTTCTTTCCATGCAGGCCGGTTGTACCGCTGGCCCAACTGGTTGCACCGCTCGCTCCTGTCATCCGGTTTAACCACCACTCCAGGGGTGATACCCTGGGGGTGCTGCGAGTGAATGGTCCCTAGTGGTTGTACTGCTGCCCCAGGTGGCTGTACCGCCCACAGCTGGGTGATCTAGGGTGGCAGCCTTGGGCGGTTGAACCGACCCAGCATCGGGCTTCAACTGGACGCGGTTCTATTGAGCTGCGGTTGTTAGGCGGACGTGGACCGGTTGTACCGCTATATTACTATAGCCCGATACTACTGGTGTCCCAAGCGGTTGTATAGCTTGCGACTTTGCCCTGTCCAGTGCTCGGTCCGAGTAGTTGCACCGGGGAAGAACCACCGCCTCAAGTTCTGTTTTGATGCGGTGGTTGGCCGGTTGTTGGGCAGTTGTACCGGTCCTACCGATTCTACCGCCCACATCACCGGTTGTACCACTGCCATGTAAAATGGCTGTAATAGTTGGAAAGTGGGGGCACTATATAAAGGGGTTGTTCTTCCCCCTCCACCTCATCTCTTACCTCTCTCTCCACGATTGATGCACACAAAGCTTTCTTGCCCTATCTCTCTGTCTAGCCACTCAAACTTGTTGATTTGCCAGGGATTGAAGGAGGAGACCTAGATCTACACTTCCACCAAAGGAAAATTGATTCCCCAATACTTTATTGTGTGGATTTTGTTACTCTTGGGTGTTTGAGGACCCTAGACAGAAGAGCTAACCTTGAAGCCTTATTCCATGTTGGTGAAGCTTCATGGTTTCGTTGGGAGCCTCCAATTAAGTTGTGGAGAGGGCCCCAACCTTGTTTATAAATGTCCAGCTACCTCCTTCAAGAGCACCACTAGTGGAATCACTACATCTCACATTGTGTGAGGGCGTGAGGAGAATATGGTGGCCCTAGTGGCATCTTGGGGCGCATTGTGCCTCCACACCGCTCCAGCGGAGACTTACTTCCCCTCAAAAGGGAAGGAACTTCGGTAACACATCATCGTCTCCAACGGTTCCACTTGCGGTTATTTCTTACCTTTACTTTGTGCAAGATTATATCTTGTTCTTGTTGTTGCTAGCATCATGTAGGTTGCTAACGTATTTGCATATCTAGTCAACCTATTTGTTAAGAAAAGCCTAAAATTTGGTAGTTGCCTATTCACCCCCCTCTGGTCATCCATATTGATACTTTCAATTGGTATCAGAGCCTCGTCTCTTTAAGGGTTTCACCACCCGAAGAGTATGGCTGATGATGAGGTGCGGTCGGTTGAACTCCCCGAGTCCGTGGGTGTGAACACGATGTCTCGTGAGGATTTGAATGAGGCCATGTCCTCACTTAAATCCTGTGAGAGCCTGACTTAATAGGGATGATAGACTACTCATATCAACAAGGAATTCCTTCTTTTCCGGAATCCCACTCGAAAAGAACTCCAAAGTTAAGCATGCTTGGCTTGGAGCGATTCTAGGATGGGTGACCGACTAGGAAGTTGGTTCCGGGTGCGCACGAGTGAGGACAAAGTGCGCAAGAAAGACTAGTGTTGGTTTGTGGGGCCAGTCTAGATCCTGCTAGGCATAATGGGGTGTTACATTTGGTATCAGAGCCGACCCTTGCGGTTACACGGACATGCGTGGGTCAGGTGCACAGGCATGTGGCGCATGGCGTGTGTGCCCCGTCATGGCACACAACATGACACATGTGCCGGACTGGACGCGCATACGTGTGCCAAAAGGGAACGTTCTTGATGGGCCGATGAGGACGTCGGTTCCTTTGAGTGGGGGTAACACCCCGTTACGCCTAGAGGGATCTAGACTGGCCCCACAGACCAACACTAGTCTTTCCTGCGCACTTTATCCTCACTCGTGCGCACCCAGGACCAACTTTCTAGTCGGTCACCCATCCTAGAATCGCTCCAAGCCAACCACGCTTAACTTTGGAGTTCTTTTCGAGTGGGCTCCCAGAATAGAAGGAATTCCTTGTTGATATGAGTAGTCTATCATTCCTATTAAGTCAGGCTCTCACAAATCCTCCATGACAATCGAGCTCAAATCCATGTTTAAAGAATTTCTTGAGGGTCTCAAACTTTCTACCGATCCGTTGTTAGTGGTTAAACCCACTAACTCGTCATCGGATGTCCACTCCAAAAAGGAGGGGGCTAGCACTGAGAAGAACAAGCTACCTCAAGGAACTAGTGGGATCAGTACTTTTGCCTTGGTACCCCCTCTCGCAGTATATGGAGGACCGGTGCACCCATCACATATAGTCAATCTTGGTCCTCCTCCCAAGCTTGTTAAGAATTATTTTGCTAATTGGATTTTTCGTATCAAGTCTCATTTGAATCACAACTCAACACAACTTTGGAGAATCATTGAGCAAGGGTACTACCCTCATGATGCAAACAACCTCACTCCAATAGAAGAAGCTGACAATCAACTCAATCACTCCGCCTTGTTCATCCTTCAAGAAGTTGTTCCCATTGAAGATCTAGCTCCCTTGTGTCCTTTCACTCGTGCTAAGAATTGATGGGTACACATTGTCTCCATGTACAAGGGTAGCTCGAGCATTCAACGGTCCAACTTTGAAGTGGTTCTTGATGAGTGCAATGAATTTGTCATGATCGATGATGAAGAACCTCGTGAGCTCTATCGAAGAGTGAAAACTCTTGTTGATGCTCTTAAAGATCATGGAAGCAAAGATGTGGATGACAATTGGATCAAGCAGAAGTTTGTAGGATTGAAAGTATGTATGTCTAGAGGGGGGGTGATTAGACTACTTGACCAAATAAAAATTATACCTTTTCCCAATTTTAAGTGTTGGCAGATTTTAGCAACGATAGCAAGTCAAGCACACCCTACACATGCATGTCTACGAGTATAGCAGCGGAAAGTAAAGACAAGCATAAGTAGTAAAGGAAGGGTAGGAAGATCAAACGCAATTTGGAGACACGAAGATTTTTCCCGTGGTTTTGATAGGTGGTACTATCATACGTCCACGTTTATGGAGACTTCAACCCATGGAGGGTAACGGTCATGAGAGTCCACGGAGGGCTCTACCCATGGAGGGTTCCATGAAGAATCAACCTTCTCTATACCATGATGGCCTACGTCCATGGAGGACTAGCCTAACTCGGGGTAGATCTTCACAAAGTAGGCGATCTCCTTCCCCTTTCAAACTTCTTGGTTCACTCCACAACACGAAGTAGGAGGCTCCCAAGCAACACCTAACCAATCTAGGAGGCACCACCCTCCAAAAGGTAATAGGCTCGATAATGTCGATGAACTCCTTGCTCTTGTGCTTCAAGATGATAGACTCATCAACACTCAATCACCCTCTCACAGATTCGGCTTTGGTGGAAAGCAACTTGGGGAGGCTAGAGATCAAGATTCATATGGTTGGAATGGAATGGCTTGATCTCAACACATGAGTAGGTGGCTCTCTCTCAGAAAATCTGATGGGATAGGTGGGCATCTGTTCTGAGTGTTTCTCTTGGGAGTGAGTGGTGGTGGAGGGGTATATATAGGCATCTCCAAAAATCCAACCGTTACACCTAAAGTGACCAACTCGGTGACACTAAAGTATAAATCTCGATGGTACCGAGTTGCTCCAAAGGTAGCAACTTTTGAATCTCGGTGAGACCGATATAGAAATCTCGGCGGTACAGATAAGGTGTCCAACGGTCAGAATCCGCATCTCGGTGACGCCGATTCAAAAACTCAGAATTTCTGATTTTGTGAATCGAGGTAACAAAAATTTGGCAAGCTGAACTCGATGGCACCGAAGCAGAATCTGTTGCATCGATGAGCTAGGGTTTGGCAGCGTTCTGTCTAAGGTTGGAAATTGTTGGGACCGAGTGGAAGAAGTTGGTTGCACTGATTTTCATGAAATGTTTTGGACAGAGATTTTTGGGAGAGTTTTTGGGTGTTTTTGGTGACTATCACTTGTGCACGTGGATCATCTTGTTCACCAATAGTACCTTACCCCCTTTTAATAGTATTGGCTTTTCCTATGGACTCAAAGTGATTCTCACAAAGTAAAATGTAGAGTCCTCTTGCTTGAAGCTTTGCCAATCCAATTCCTTGCATCTAGGGTTTTCTCCACAATCCTTTTGCCAACCCATCATTGAACTTTTCCCGAAATATGCTTAGTGGAAATATTAGTTCAATGATATATATGTTGCTATTAATTACCAAAACCACCATAGGAGCAAATGTGCTTTCAATCTCCCCCTTTTTGGTAATTGATGACAACATATAGATCAAAGCTTCGACATATGATATAATCAATGAATATAATCGCCGCTTTGAGAAGTATGTGATAAGCAAGATCTCCCCCTAAATTTCTGCATTATTTTGAATTTGCGGTTGAATGCAAATGCACCATCGATTAGGTACATGGGACACTTCTTCCATGTCACATACAACTTGGTGGTGTGCGAGAATAATAAGAATGAATAGCATTGCACAACACAATCAAGCAAAGTGAATGATCATCTCATAAGCATATGAAGATAGGAAATAGTAGCAACACACATCAAGTGTATGATCAAACACAGACTAAGTGTAACACATCCAAACCAAAAGATATCAAATGTTTTTGAAAAGCGATAAAAAGCAACGCTCTCTGTCTCTCAAAGCCCTAATGATCTATACAACTTCTCCCCATTTGGTAAAATGTTACCAAAAAGTTAAAAGGTATATAGCTAAATGCTCTTCTGGGGCTGTTCTCCTCCGGTGGCTGAAGTAGGAGTCAAGAGAACGACATCAGCAAAGACTTCTACAAACATCATGGACAGAGTTGGTGTTGCAACTAGAGGAACTGGTGGAGCTGATGGAACTGAAGGTGTTGTAGCTGGTGCTGATGAAGAGGGCCTCATCCCTGGAGCTATCACTGTGGGTGTCCTGGCTTGAGTCCTGACTGAGTGCCTGTCCTGAGAGGTGCACTATCCTTATCATCATCTATAGTGTGAGGGCTGGGCATGGCATCAACTTCCTTCTTGAGCTCATTCACTATCACTCTGAGCCCATCCACTTTGTTGTTGAGAATATGAAATTTGTTGTCAACAATCCTTGCAAGGCTATCCTGGTTCTTCAAGATGTAAGTGATGTCCTTGTGCCTGCTGAGCATTGAGCTAAGGAGAAGATCCATCTTCTCACTCCTAGTCTTGGGCGCCTGAGCACTAGTGTCTCTGGCTGCCTGTGCTTGTGCTGCAACTGATGTAGGATGATCTGGGTTCATCACCACAACATTGTCTTCTAGCTCCGGCAAGAGTGGCAAATGTGGTTGATCAAGTGCAAAGATGTGATTCTCCTACTGAGAGTTGATAAGCACATGGATGTAGGCTGCATATCCACATGATCGCTTCTGATCTGCATCAATCTTCTTCATTGTATCCACTATCAAGTCCATCACTCTGAATCTGGTATGTTGATCAAGATGGGGCAGCATGTTGATGGAGTAGATTCTGACCATTTTCTCATCTCCAAACTTAGGCAACAAGGTGTGCCTCAAGATGGTGTTGATCATGCGTAGACTATCCTAGAGGAAGTAAATGGATCCTAGCTTGTGAGACTTCAGATTTGCAATATGGATCTCCTTGTACATGTTCTTCATCGCATTGTGGCTTGCCTTGGGCTCAGAGTACACATCAAGGTCACCTTCTAACACCTCTAGGACTCCTACGATGGCAGCCCACTCATCAACTATGGATTCATACCTGGTGCCTTCAGTCATCCATACAATTCTACCATCTCCATAGAAATGTGTAGTGGAGTTGAATTGCATGATCATTTCATCATTCCAAGCAGTGAACTCCTTGCCAAAAAACTTATCAAGACCAATGCAATGGAAGTTGTCTTGCACACTTGGGAAGTTGTCTTCATTCTCCTTGATGTACTTCCAGTCCACGTACCTCATGTCACTCACAGCAAGGCTCTTGTCAAGCAGAATTGTTTCATAGAAGTCTTGTTGTTCCTTTGTATATATTCTATAATCCACAGCAGCCTTCCTCCTCTGAGAATATTGATTAATGGCTCTCCAATCTCTCAGTCCTTGGTCCTTTATCTTCTTCATGTCCTCAGCTAGCAAGTGGGTCACATTATGCTCTGGAAGGTGTGGCATTGGCTTCATCAAAACAGACATAGCATCCTCCTCAGCATCTCTGGAGGTAGATCCCTTGTTCTTCTCAGAAGCTAGGATGTCTCTGGTAGTCCTCTTGGGTTTGGGAGCAGAGGGCTTCTTGGGTGCAGCTGGCTTGCTCTTGGGAGCGACTTGGCTAGGCATAACATCTGACATCAATTTCTTCTTCTTCTTGGGAGGAGCCTTGGCAGCTAGATCTTCCTCCTACTCAATAGCAGCCTCTGTTGGGTCCTCATACATATAGGTAGGCCCGCCTGTAACATGGATAATCCTCTTTCTGCTCTTCTTCTTCTCTCCAGCCTTCTTAGGCATGGATTTCTTTGGGGTTCAATAGTCATGGTGCCCCTAGAGCTCTCTGGTGCTCTCATAGATTCTGAGGGGGCATACTCCTTTCTGACCACCTTATTGGAACAGGTAGCCTCAGCTATAGGCTTCCTGGCAGTCTTCTCAGTCTTGTCCTGCTTAGCCTTGGCATGAATCTCATCAGGCACAAAATCAGAGTCTTCTTCCTCTAAGTTGAGCTTCCTCCTAGTCCTGTTTGCTGCCCTGGGCAGATCTGGAGATCTGGGAACATCATCAAAAGAAGATGAGCTCCTATCTGGATTAGTGCCTGGATCTGTGTCTACACTGAGCTCTTTGAGGTCATTCTCATTGTCTACTGGCACTGACATCTCTGACCATGTGAATAGAATATAGAGGAGTAGATAGGTTGAGTCATCACAAAATTTTAGGCATTTTTTTCAAAGATTTGAACTAAAATTTCTCAAGATTTGCATTCTGCCAAATGAATATCGGTGCAACCGAGGCAAACTTTTCGGACCCACCGAGACAAACAACCTGCTTTATAGTAACTTGGCACCACTTTCGATGACACCAAAAATGGGTACTCGGTTTCACTGAGTTTGTTCTTAGTTGACCTAAAAAAAGGAATCGGGGCTACTGATTCTTTTGCTTCGGTTTCACCGAGATTCATGTTGCGGACGGCAACCCCTAAAAAAATATGTTGTTTGCTATTCTAATAGAAGTTATTATGGATAGATCAATCTCAAAGCATGTCTTATCGATGGAAAAGTCCTAATGCACAAGAGTTGGAGGGAGGAGCGGAGGAGGGGTTGAAACTGTACCCTAATTCGATGACGATTTCGCTATGACGGCGATGGTGGTGAATATTCCGTCGATGGCAGGGACTTCCAATGGCGAAGGTGCTCCGGAAGACCAAGGAGATGACCAGGGGTCCTTGTTTGGCAGCTAGGGTTTTGGAGGGGATGACGTTTGAGAAAGTAATTTCAAAAGTCGGGTCCGCCTCTTTATATACCCGTGGATGTCGATGACACCGGTTCTAACTTTCACTGAGTTCCTCAACTGTCAGCTGACATGGAAACTCGGTGAAACTGAGAAGATGGAATCAGTGTTACCGAGTTTGAAAACCAGATCAACCCTAGGCATTCGGTGAGACCGAGAATTTTGAGTTGGTTCCACGGACATGCACTTGGGAGGTTTTAATGGCCAGTCCTTTGTCGATACGGAACTCCGAGTGCTCCTCACACAGAGAGATCGAAAAGTATTTGTTCAAATTTTGTGATGCAACAAGAATGGAATATGAGACGAGAAAGCATAGATAGCTAGAGAAGGGTCCTAGGCATTCTGTCCATCCAATTGGCAAAAAGAAAATTAAAGTCCAAATAGCAACAATTGGATGTCCTTGAATGGATAAAGAAATGCAGACCAACATGCTCACACAATAAGATGTCAAATGAAATCATGGCAAACATGCACATACATACTAGCATCTATCAAGCATTTTGGCAATGACATAGTCACCTATATATGAGTATATTAACTTAGGAGCCAAGTAAGAATGCTTGATCATAGGTCTGTTGGGAGACGTAGTAGTAAATCAAAATTTTCCTACGTTCACCAAGATCTATCTATGGAGAAACCAGCAACGAGAGGGGAGAGATTGCATCTTCATACCTTTGAAGATCGCTAAGCGGAAGCGTTACAAGAACGCGGTTGATGGAGTCGTACTCGCAGCGATTCAGATCGCGGTAGATCCGATCAAGTGCCGAACGGACGGCACCTCCGCGTTCAACACACGTGCAGCCCGGTGACGTCTCCAACACCTTGATCCAGCAAGGAGGAAGGAGAGGTTGGGGAAGGGCTCCAACAGCAGCACGACGGCGTGGTGGTGGTGGAGTAGCAAGGTATTCCGACAGGGCTTCGCCTAAGCGCTGCGGAGGAGGAAGAAAAGAGGTAGGGCTTCGCCGTGAGAGAGAGAGATCAAATCTTGTCTCAAAACATCCAAAACCTCAAGTATATATAGGAGGAGGGACGTGGAGGGCTGGCTTGGCCTCTACTCCAAAGAGGAGATGGCCGGCTGAATTAAAGGGAGAGTCCACCTCCCACAAGGGAGGTGGATCTCCTCCTTTTAAATCCTTTTTGCCTTATCTCCTTATCTCCAGCCGCATGGGCCTTTAGCAAAAGTCTTGCCCAGCCCAATAAGGGCTGGCACACTTTATCTAACAGCCCATGTGGTCCTTTGGTCGTCACACCCCTCCCGGGGGTTATCCGGCACCCTCCCGGCACTCCCGGTACACTACCGATGAGCCCGAAAACTTTCCGGTGACCAAAACTGGACTTCCTATATATCAATCTTTACCTCCGGACCATTCCGGAGCTCCTCGTGACGTCCGGGATCTCATCCGGGACTCCGAACAACCTTCGGTAATCACGTATACCTTTTCCCTATAACCCTAGCGTCATCGAACCTTAAGTGTGTAGACCCTACGGGTTCGGGAGACACGTAGACATGACCGAGACACCTCTCCGGTCAATAACCAACAGCGGGATCTGGATACCCATGTTGGCTCCCACGTACTCCACGATGATCTCATCGGATGAACCACGATGTCAAGGATTCAATCAATCCCGTATACAATTCCCTTTGTCTATCGGTATGATACTTGCCCGAGATTCGATCGTCGGTATCCCCATACCTTGTTCAATCTCGTTACCGGCAAGTCTCTTTACTCGTTCCGTAATACATCATCCCGTGACTAACTCCTTAGTCACATTGAGCTCATAATGATGATGTCTTACCGAGTGGGCCCAGAGATACCTCTCCGTCACACGGAGTGACAAATCCCAGTCTCGATTCATGCCAACCCAACAGATACTTTCGGAGATACCCGTAGTGCACCTTTATAGCCACCCAGTTACGTTGTGACGTTTGGCACACCCAAAGCATTCCTACGGTATCCGGGAGTTGCACAATCTCATGGTCTAAGGAAACGATACTTGACATTGAAAAGCTTTAGCAAACGAACTACACGATCTTGTGCTATGCTTAGAATTGGGTCTTGTCCATCACATCATTCTCCTAATGATGTGATCCCGTTATCAATGACATCCAATGTCCATGGCCATGAAACCGTGACCATCTATTGATCAACGAGCTAGTCAACTAGAGGCTCACTAGGGACATGTTGTGGTCTATACATTCACACATGTATTATGGTTTCTGGTTAACACAATTGTAGCATGAATAATAGACAATTATCATGAACTAGGAAATACAATAATAACCATTTTATTATTGCCTCTAGGGCATATTTCCAACAGTCTCCCACTTGCACTAGAGTCAATAATCTAGTTCACATCACCATGTGATTAACACTTACATCACCATGTGATCATATCATCATGTGATTAACACCCAATAAGTTCTGGGGTTTGTTCATGTCCTGCTCGTGAAAGAGGTTTTAGTCAACGGGTCTGCGACATTCAGATCCGTGTGTACCTTACAAACTTTCCATGTCATATTTGTAGATATTACTCCCATGCTCCACTTGGAGCTATTCCAAATGGCTGCTCCACTATACGTAGCTGGATTTCTACTAAGAGTCATCCGGATTGGTTTTAAAGCTTGCATCATCGTAACACTTTACGATGAACTCTTTATCACCTCCATAATCGAGAAATATTTCCTTAGTTCTCAAGTTACTAAGGCTAACTTTGACCGCTGTCTAGTGATCCACTCTTGGATTACTCTTGTACCCCTTGACAGACTCATGGCAAGGCACACACAGGTGCGGTACACAGCATGGCATACTATATAGAGCCTATGGCTAAAGCATAGGAGATGACACTCATCTCTTCTTTATCTTCTGCCGTGGTCGGGTATTGAGTCTTACTCAATTTCACACCTTACAATACAGTCAAGAACTCCTTCTTTGACCCATCTATTTTGAACTCCTTCAAAAACTTGTCAAGGTATGTCTTCGTCGAAAAAACTTATCAAGCGAATAGATCTATCCCTATAGATCTTGATGCTCAATAAAATAGTAGCTTTATCTGGGTCTTCCTTTGAAAAACAAAACTTTTCAAACAACCCTTCATGCTCTTCCAGAAATTCTACATCATTTCCGATCAATAATATGTCAACTACATATTCTTATAAGAAATTCCATAGTGCTCCCACTCACTTTCTTGCAAATACAAGTTTCTCATAAACTTTGTATAAACTTAAACACTTTGATCACCTCATCAAAGCATATATTCCAACTCCGAGATGCTTGCTCCAGTCCATAGAAGGATCGCTGGAGTTTGCATATTATTAGCATCCTTAGGATTGACAAAACCTTCTGGTTGTATCACATACAACTCTTCCTCACAGAAACCATTACGGAAACCTTGTTTTGTCATCCATCTGCCAGATTTCATAATCGAAAAATGCAGCAACTGCTAACAAAATTTTAATAGACTTTTAGCATCGCTACAGATGAGACAATCTCATTGCAGTCAACTCCTTGAACTTGGCGGAAACTTCTTTACGACAAGTCGAGCTTTATAAACGGTGACATTTCACCATTAGCGTCTATGTTTATCTCAAAGGTTCATTTGTACTCAATGACCCGCCATTCAACAGGCAAGTCTACCAAAGTCCATACTTGGTTTTCATACATGGATCCTTTCTCGGATTTCATGGCTCCTAGCCATTTGTTGGAATCCGGGCCCACCATCGCTTCTCCATAGTTCGTAGGTTCATCGTTGTCCAACAACATGATTTCCAAGACAGGGTTGTCGTACTACTCAGGAGCAGTACGCGTCCTTGTCGACCTACGAGGTTCGATAGTGACTTGATCCGAAGCTTCATGATCATCATCATTAACTTCCTTTTCAACTAAGTAGGCTCTACAGAAACATCTTTCTGTGTTGCGCTATTCTCTGGTTGAAACAAAGGTTCAACAACCTTATCAAGTTCTATCTTCCTCCCACTCAATTCTTTCGAGAGAAACTCTTTCTCAAAAAGGACCCGTTCTTAGCAACAAACACCTTTTGCGCTTGGATCTGAGATAGAAGGTATACCCAATGTCTCATTAGGGTATTCTATGAAGATGCATTTGTCTGCTTTGAGTTCGAGCTCGCTAGGTGAAAAACCCATTTTCACATAAGCGTCGCAGCCCCAAACATTAAGAAATGACAGCTTAGGCTTCTGTCAAACCATAATTCTCACGGTGTCATCTCAACAGACTTAGATGGTGCCCTGTTAAAGTGAATGGATTTGTCTTTAATGCATAACCCCATAACGATAGTGGTAAAACGATAAGAGACATCATAGTACTCACTATATCCAATAGAGCACGACTACGACGTTCGAACACACCATCACACTATGGTGTTCCAGGAGGCGTGAGCTGTGAAACAATTTCCACATTGTCTAAAATTGCATACCAAACTCGTAACTTAGATATTCACCTCCATGATCATATCATAGACATTTATCTTCTTGTCACGATGATCTTTAACTTCACTCTGAAACTCCTTGAACCTTTCAAACATTTCAGATTCGTGTTTCATTAAGTAAATATCCCCATATTTACTCAAATCATCAGTGAAGGTAAAGAAAAACAACGATATCCACTGTGTGTTTCAACACTCATTGGACCACATACATCAACATGTATTAATTCCAATAAGCCACTTGCCCGCTCCATCATATTGGATGACGGGGTCTCAGTCATCTTGCCCAAGAGGCATGGCTCGCATGTCTCAACCGATTCGAAATCGAGTGAGTCAAAAAACATCCATCATCATGGAGTTTCTTCATGCGATTTATACCAATATGACATTACGTGGCAGTGCCACAAGCATGTGGTACTATCATTATTAACTTTGTATCTTTTGGTACCAATGTTATGAATATGTGTACTACTACGATCATGATTCGATAAACCATTTCGAGTGGGTGCATGACCATTGAAGGCATTATCCATGTAAACAGAATAACCATTATTCTCTAACTTATATGAATAACCGTATCGCACTAATCATGATCTAATCACGTTTATGCTCAACGCAAACACCAAATAACATTTATTTAGGTTTATCACAAATCCTGAAGGTAGAGAGAGCGTGCGATGGTGATCACATCAATCTTGGAAATACTTCCAACACACATCGTCACCTTTCACCTAGCTAGTCTCCATTTACTCCGTAGCTTTTATTTCGAGTTGCTAACACTTAGCAACCGAACCGGTATCTAATACCCAGGTGCTACTAGGAGTACCAGCAAGGTACACATCACTAACACGTATATCAAATATACTTCCATTGACATTACCAGCCTTCTTATCTACCAATCATCTAGGGTTTTTCCGCTTCAGCGAACATTCTCCTCATAACAGAAGCACTCAGTCTCGGGTTCGGGCTCAACCTTGGGTTTCTTCACTAGAGCAACAACTGGCTTGCCATTCCTGAAGTTTTTCCCTTCTTGCCCTTGCCCCTTTTGAAACTAGTGGTTTTCACTTAACCATCAACACTTGATGCTCCTTATTGATTTCTACCTTCGTGGTGTCAAACATCACGAACAACTCAGGGATCATCTTATCCATCCCTGGCATGTTATAGTTCATCACGAAGCTCTAGTAGCTTGGTGGCAGTGACTTGGAGAACTGCATTAATCACTATCTCATCTGGAAGATTAACTCCCACTTGATTCAAGTGATTGTAGCACCCAGACAATCTGAGAACACGCTCACCGATTAAGCTATTCTCCTTTATCTTGCAGGCAAAGAATCTTGTTGGAGGTCTCATACCTCTCAACATAGGCACGAGCTTGAGATCACAATCTCAGCTCCTAGAACATCTCATATGTTCTGTGACGTTCAAAACATTTTGAAGCCTCAATTCTAAGCCGTAATGCATGACGCACTGAACTATCACGTAGTCATCAAAAAGTGCCTGTCATATGTTCACAACATCTACAGACAACGCTTGAGGGAGTGATGCAGTTAGCGGTACATCAAAAACATAAGCTTTCTGTGCAGCAATGAGGACAATCCTCAGATCACGGACCCAGTCCGCATTATTGCTACCATCAACTTTCAACTTACTTTT
Source organism: Hordeum marinum (assembly GCA_022496015.1). Taxonomy (NCBI): domain Eukaryota; kingdom Viridiplantae; phylum Streptophyta; class Magnoliopsida; order Poales; family Poaceae; genus Hordeum; species Hordeum marinum. Next base: position 128,269,929 of record CM039673.1, on the reverse strand, counting down.
CTCTAGGATTGTATCAATAAAACTGGGGAGCTACAGCGCGAGCTATCTACGACATAATTTGCAAGGACATTTTTAGACTAAGTTCATGATAATTAAGTTCATTTAATCAAATTATTAATGAACTCCCACTTAGATAGACATCTCTCTAGTCTTCCAAGTGATACATGATCCATGTCAACTAGCCCGTGTCCGATCATCACGTGAGACGGACTAGTCATCCATGGTGAACATCTCTATGTTGATCGTATCTTCTATACGACTCATGTTCGACCTTTCGGTCTTCCGTGTTCCGAGGCCATGTCTGTACATGCTAGGCTCGTCAAGTCAACCTAAGTGTTTCGCATGTGTAAATCTGGCTTACACCCGTTGTATGCGAACGTTAGAACCTATCACACCCGATCATCACGTGGTGCTTCGGAACGACGATCCTTAGCAACGGTGCACAGTTAGGGTGAACACCTTTCTTGAAATTTTATTGAGAGATCATCTTATTTACTACCGTCGTTCTATGCAAATAAGATGTAAACATGATAAACATCACATGCAATCAATATAGTGACATGATATGGCCAATATCATTTTGCTCCTATGATCTCCATCTTCGGGGCACCATGATCATCACTGTCACCGGCACGACACCATGATCTCCATCATCATGATCTCCATCATTGTGTCTTCATGAAGTTGTCTCGCCAACTATTACTTCTACTACTATGGCTAACGCTTAGCAATAAAGTAAAGTAATTACATGGCGTTTATGATTGACACGCAGGTCATACAATAAATAAGACAACTCCTATGGCTCCTGCCGGTTGTCATAATCATCGACATGCAAATCGTGAATCCTATTACAAGAACATGATCAATTCATACATCACAATGCATCACATCACATCCTTTGGCCATATCACATCACAAGGCACATGCTGCAAAAACAAGTTAGACGTCCTCTAATTTGTAGTTGCAAGTTTTTACGTGGCTGCTATAGGTTACTAGCAAGAACGTTTCTTACCTACGTCAACACCACAACGTGATTTGCCAATTGCTATTTACCCTTCATAAGGACCCTTTTCATCGAATCCGATCCGACTAAGGTAGGAGAGACAGACACCCGCTAGCCACCTTATGCATCTAGTGCATGTCAGGCGGTGGAACCGGTCTCACGTAAGCGTACGTGTAAAGTTGGTCCGGGCCGCTTCATCCCACAATACCGCCGAATCAAGATAAGACTAGTAGCGGCAAGCAAATTAACAAACTCGACGCCCACAACTGCTTTGTGTTCTACTCGTGCATAGATTCTACGCATAGACCTAGCTCATGATGCCACTGTTGGGAGACGTAGTAGTAAATCAAAATTTTCCTACGTTCACCAAGATCTATCTATGGAGAAACCAGCAACGAGAGGGGAGAGATTGCATCTTCATACCTTTGAAGATCGCTAAGCGGAAGCGTTACAAGAACGCGGTTGATGGAGTCGTACTCGCAGCGATTCAGATCGCGGTAGATCCGATCAAGTGCCGAACGGACGGCACCTCCGCGTTCAACACACGTGCAGCCCGGTGACGTCTCCAACACCTTGATCCAGCAAGGAGGAAGGAGAGGTTGGGGAAGGGCTCCAACAGCAGCACGACGGCGTGGTGGTGGTGGAGTAGCAAGGTATTCCGACAGGGCTTCGCCTAAGCGCTGCGGAGGAGGAAGAAGAGAGGTAGGGCTTCGCCGTGAGAGAGAGAGATCAAATCTTGTCTCAAAACATCCAAAACCTCAAGTATATATAGGAGGAGGGACGTGGAGGGCTGGCTTGGCCTCTACTCCAAAGAGGAGATGGCCGGCTGAATTAAAGGGAGAGTCCACCTCCCACAAGGGAGGTGGATCTCCTCCTTTTAAATCCTTTTTGCCTTATCTCCTTATCTCCAGCCGCATGGGCCTTTAGAAAAAGTCTTGCCCAGCCCAATAAGGGCTGGCACACTTTATCTAACAGCCCATGTGGTCCTTTGGTCGTCACACCCCTCCCGGGGGTTATCCGGCACCCTCCCGGCACTCCCGGTACACTACCGATGAGCCCGAAAACTTTCCGGTGACCAAAACTGGACTTCCTATATATCAATCTTTACCTCCGGACCATTCCGGAGCTCCTCGTGACGTCCGGGATCTCATCCGGGACTCCGAACAACCTTCGGTAATCACGTATACCTTTTCCCTATAACCCTAGCGTCATCGAACCTTAAGTGTGTAGACCCTACGGGTTCGGGAGACACGTAGACATGACCGAGACACCTCTCCGGTCAATAACCAACAGCGGGATCTGGATACCCATGTTGGCTCCCACGTACTCCACGATGATCTCATCGGATGAACCACGATGTCAAGGATTCAATCAATCCCGTATACAATTCCCTTTGTCTATCGGTATGATACTTGCCCGAGATTCGATCGTCGGTATCCCCATACCTTGTTCAATCTCGTTACCGGCAAGTCTCTTTACTCGTTCCGTAATACATCATCCCGTGACTAACTCCTTAGTCACATTGAGCTCATAATGATGATGTCTTACCGAGTGGGCCCAGAGATACCTCTCCGTCACACGGAGTGACAAATCCCAGTCTCGATTCATGCCAACCCAACAGATACTTTCGGAGATACCCGTAGTGCACCTTTATAGCCACCCAGTTACGTTGTGACGTTTGGCACACCCAAAGCATTCCTACGGTATCCGGGAGTTGCACAATCTCATGGTCTAAGGAAACGATACTTGACATTGAAAAGCTTTAGCAAACGAACTACACGATCTTGTGCTATGCTTAGAATTGGGTCTTGTCCATCACATCATTCTCCTAATGATGTGATCCCGTTATCAATGACATCCAATGTCCATGGCCATGAAACCGTGACCATCTATTGATCAACGAGCTAGTCAACTAGAGGCTCACTAGGGACATGTTGTGGTCTATACATTCACACATGTATTATGGTTTCTGGTTAACACAATTGTAGCATGAATAATAGACAATTATCATGAACTAGGAAATACAATAATAACCATTTTATTATTGCCTCTAGGGCATATTTCCAACAAGGTCGTACTCATCGTTTAAGCATGAGTGGGGTTACCATATTTACATAAAGCTTGTTAATGTTATCACATTCAATGAGATGCTTTGACTCAAGTCTTATAGTAAAGCTCCCCCTTGATGTGACAAACCCCCTTGAGAGGATAAACTGTGACAGCCTAGGTGCTGCCCCTGCCTTTTGTGGCCTGGTAACCTATGTGGACCTTGTTCCCATGTGATGAATGTTATGAGTTTGCTCTTTTGCCATGCCATTGTTTCATGCATCATGCATCATATCATTTCATCATCATGTCTTGCATATTATTTTGTGGTGTGCCCCTTGTGATCTTGTTGAGAGGTGGAGTGGCTCTTGTGTGGTCTTGTGTTGTGTGTGCTTGAGTGGGCATCAACTCCTTTCCTCTCTCTTATCTTTTCAAAACCCAAAACCTAAAAACCTTTTATTCCTATTATCATTAATCAATAGAAATATTTTGCTTTATAAATCTGTTAAAAATGTTCTGGTGTTAGGTAATATTATTTTTAGTGAGTATGTGTTGCTCTCCTTGAGGTTTGGACCTTGGTTTAATTTGGTATCTAAAAAAACAGCAGCTTTCATTTAATTCAAGTGTGTAAATTACTTGCTCTAAAAATCTTCTTCTCATTTTTATAAAAAAGGGTTTTCTTCTCATTCCAAAAGTATTTTTGGTTTACAAATATTCCTTTTCATTTTCTCTAGAGGAATTGTTTCTTCTCAATTTATTTTATTTTTAAAAGGAAAACCGCTGGGTTTGTTTCAGAGAGAGAGAGAGAGAGAGTGAGAAGTGAGCCGCCTCCCTCCTCCTCGCGGCCCAGGAAGTCTCCCCGCGCGGCCCAGCCCGCACGCGGGACGACAACCTGCACCATCACCTTTTCCATCAGGTTCAGAGAGAACCCTAGAGAGAGAGAGAGAGAGCCACCGTTGGCACGGATGTCGAGTCGCCATCAGCCTCCTAGCCCCTTTTAAACCTTGTCGTCGTGCATCCCTAGGGTTAGCTCTACCCATTACACCTCTTCCTTGTCGCGCCGCCGCCAGGTAAGCTTAGCCTTGCCATGCCGTCACCGTGTCCGGCATGCTTTGGCCAAGCTGCTGCTTGTGCCCGGAGGTAGCCTCCGTGCCACGCCCCGCCGTGCTGGTGACGAGGGAAGCTTCCCCGTCGTCAGCCTCTTCTTCCTCGTCATCCAAGGGAACATCAGGCCTCTCCGTCGCAGCGCCCCCTGAGCTCTTCCTCCTCTGCTACGCGTCCAGAGAAGTCACCGCGCGCCATCGTCGTCTGCATCATCTCCGTCGCGCGTCCGACCTCGCCTACATGTCCCATGGACACTAGGTGAGCTCCCCGTGCCGCCTGCCATTTCCTTACCGTCTGTCGCCTCGCATAGATGTCACCATGCTCGTGCCGTCGCCATGCTCCCTGTGCTCCGGCGTATCTGTATCTCAGGTTTAGAGAGCGGCTTAGCCATGCGCCCCCGCTCCATGCCGCCACTCCCTCACCCTGGGGATGGAGTCCCTACACCTCCTGCATCCCCCTCCGGGGTTCTCCCTCATCGGAGTCCCCCCTGCACTCGCCTTGCCTCTATCATCGCTGCCACGGTGAAGTTCAGTTTCGTCAGAGTAGTCTAGCGCGCGTAGTAGTTATTCTTTGAGCCCCCCTTCTATGCAGATGTGCGTGAGTAGCCGATTGGCTTTCGGCTCGGGCCGACGACCAACCGGTCGTGGGATCGAATCCTGGGCCCCCTTTTTTGTTTCCTGTTTTTCTGATTGGCTGAGAATGTGTGTGTGGGTGTTCGGATCCAGTGTGTCCATGCTGGATCCCGTGTGTTGTTGTGGTATGTGTGTGTGTGCCTGCGTGTGTGAGTGTGTGTGTTGGATCTGCAATGGCAACAAGAGTGTGTGTGTGTATGGCAGAGTGTGTGTGTGTGTGTGTGTGGTGTAGTGTGTGCATGACAAGTGGGCTTGGCCCCACTTGTCATCCACTAGAGGGGCCCTAGTGCTATGCTAGGTGGGTCCCTCCTATTTGTTTTTTCTCTTTTATGTGTGTTAATGTTTTATGTGAGATAAATGGACTATTTTCTATTTATGGTAATATTACTAAAACTGGTATGAGCATTTTTGGACATGTGCATTTTTAGTAGGTTTTCACTTATAGGAATGTATGGCATTTTTCTATCTAATGTTGTGCCTTGTTGCTCCATGCAAGTATATGAGTATGACATATAATTTTGGGGTAGAATCAACCAATAAATCCATTGGTGCAACTTTTTGGGGCATTTGAGAAAGTTTGATAAAATGTCATTTTGTCTCAAAGTGCCATTTTGTCATTTTTGTTATATTTAATCCTTGCATGCTATGATAATTGTGCCAACATGAATCTGCTAGCCTTTGATGAGTAGAATGCCATGGTATTTATTTTTGTCATGTTAAACTTGCATATAAGTGGGAAACATGCTCTAAAGTAGCTAGTAAAATGTTAGCATTTTTAAACATGCTAAATATTTGTAAGTCTGAGAATATGTCATTATTTTTATGCCATGAAGAGTGGATGCTACCAAGTGATGTGTTGTGAATTAGCTCAAGCTCAGTGCTAATGATTTGGAGTAGAGGGTGCCCTCTACCAACCTATTAATTTTCATGCCATGAGGTGGTCTCTATCACCACAAATTTCTGCTGTCAATTTGCTATCAGCTTAACTCAGATTTCGGAAAACTGTTATTTTCACTAAGTCCTTGGAATGTGTTTCATCATGCCATCTTGTGGGCTTCATGCTTATTGATGTGCGCCTCCATTCCAGATTGTGGAGTTCGATAAGTTGATAATCATGCTATGTAGTTTCTGTTAATGCTTTGTTTGTGGTTGGAGACTTCCTGTAGCTCTAGTTGTTGGCTGTGAGAGTTGCTATGTTGCTGTTTTGTGGCAGATTGTTTGATTTAGTGTTTTGTGACTTGTGGGAGCTATACTCCATGGAATTGCTTGATGTTTGACTCTATTGTGGTTGGTTTTTCATTTCCTAACTAGTGGCTACCTTGGAGTGCCAAGAAATAGCCATGGCCTTCTTTGTCTTGTGTTTTGCCTTCATAACTTGTCGTGAGCGTAGCGTGAGAACTGTAACTCCGTTTCCTATGTTCTACATATGCATTTGTATCTATTTTGCATGAAACATCCATATTTGCCATGTTCATGCATGTTTAAATATCTTAACATGAAGTTCTGTCCAGAATCATAAATAACTAATCTATTGCATGTGAATCATGACTAGTTAGGATTGCCATGCTAAATACTTCACATAAACCATGGATCATTCTTGATTGTGCATTGCACCTTGGTTGCTTGTTTATTCTTGCTATTTCTTTTGGGTAGGCGCGAACATTGAACCTGAGTACGAAGATCTAGGAGAGTACCACTATGAGGATCCCGCTACTTGTCCCTTTGACGAAACAACAGGCAAGATGATCGTACCCGGATCCCGATACAATTTGCGCTTGCTAGTTGTCTCGCTCTTATCGTTACTTTTGCGCTACCTACCACTTGAATGTGAAGCCTCCTAAATTTCCATGATAGCCTCTAACCCCTCCACATCCTAGCAAACCTTTGATTGGCTAAGTTATTGCTCCTCAGCCCCTCTTATAGCATTCTAGTTGCAGGTGTAGGTTGTTTCCATGTGATAACATGGATTTCTGGCATATCACAATATTATAATCTTTTATTTAATTTAATGCACATATATATCTTGGTATTGGTGGAAGGCTTGGCCTTTGCTAGGTGTTTTGTTCCGCTGTTACCGCCATAGTTTCTTGTTACCAGTGTTATGTTTCCATACTTTGCGCTCCTAACATGCTCGGGATTGTTATGGGGACCCCCTTGTGTATTAGGTTGAGATTAAAACTTGTCTGGCAAGACCCAACTTTGGTACTACATTTGCTAAACAACTTAATAAAATTGCATAGGAACTAGCTACCCCGTGGATTAATCAACAACCCGGGCCAGTGCTCCACATGAGTGTTGGTCCAAAATTGCAGTAGCCGGGGCCACCAATGGGTGTGTTAGTCGGAAACTTTGCCCATCCGTCATGTCCTGAGAACGGGATATGCGGCTCTTGTCAGGTTCGTCGACACGTTGGGAGGTCTTGCTGGATTTGTTTTACTTTTATCGAGTGTCTTGCGTGAGGGGCTCTGACTTTCTTCGGGCTATCTCGAGGTGTTGGAATTCCTTTGGAGTTGCCTAGGATGATCACGAGATCCGTGGTCGAGGTTGTTCCTGCGGAGTGTGGTTAATTTATGATGGACTAGTTGGAGCACCCCTGCAGGGTTAAAACTTTCGGAAAGCCGTGCCCGCGGTTATGTGGCAGCTTGGATATTTGTTTAACACCCGGTTATAGTTAACTTGAAGTAAACTCTAATAAAATACACCAACTGTGTGAGTAACCATGATCGTCTCTGCTTGTGAACATGAACAGAGAAAACGATGGGGTTATGATTGACGTAAGTAGGTGTTCAGGATATCCTAGAGGTCATTCTAGATTCGATCGCTTATCGTAGACCACATATTTACTTTCATGTTTCGTAAGATTAGCCACCATAAATGCTTAGTGCTGCTGCAAACTAAACACATACCACTTTCCAACCTATAAGCTTGAATAGTCTTGATACCCGGGCACGAGATTGCTGAGTCCCCATGGCTCACAGATTACTACAACAATCCAGGTGCAGGTAGAAATGAGATCATGCCAGATGATGTGATGCAGCTCCAGTGGGAGTATGACGAGGAGCATGGCAGGATGTATGTCACTTATTTAGACGAATAGAGTGGCCGTGGTCGAGATCTTTGGGCTAGCAAGCCAGTGTCATTGCATCTTTTTATCGTTTGATTTCGTCCGTAGCGGGACCCTGCCTTTGTATGGATGATTGAATAAATTGTGTGGATTTGTAATTTAGTATGTGGCGAGTGTAAGCCAACTCATATACTCTTGTCTTCCTAAATGTATGTAATGATCTTGTACTTGCTAATGGCAAGATGCGCCTCTATCCCTGTCGAGTCCCTCTTGTCTTAATATGGATAGGCACGCATCGTGGGCATGACAAGTTGGTATTCAGAGCCATACGACCATAGGAGCCCTTTGCTTGATCGAACTTGGCCGAGTCTAGTCTAGTAAAAAAAACTATTTTGAGTCTAGTTATATCGGAGAGTAGGATTCTTTTTAATCCTCTTCTATGCTCTGGTGAGGTATTCGACTTAGGAATTTTGATTCTACTCCTCTTCTTGCTCAATTTTTTTTAGGATCACGCGGGTATTTTGGAGTCTATATGATACCGATGTGATGGAGTTATGTCTTGGTGCCTCTTGTCTGACTTGATTTCTTCCGGGGAGTTGAGCTCCAGGGAATTTTGGCACATCGCTATCATTCAGCTTCCTTAGTATCTCAGGACAGAGAGTGATCGGAATTACTTCAATACTTGTCGTGGTGAGATAAGGTCGGAGTCACCCAGTATTGGGGAGGCATCCAGGGTACCACCATGGTTTAATATCGTTGTGCTTTCGAGGATTCGAGTTAGATGAATTTGTGAAAGCCTCTGGTTATGTGTTGAAGGATAGATACAATTGGGATGTAGGTTTGCTAGTTGCATGAGATATTTCCTCCTTGTATCCCCCACACCGGATTGCATAACTAGAAAGTTTTCAGAAGTTCTTAGGTGGGAACTCATGTAGTTATCTAGGATCATCTTCTTCAGATGTATGAGGGCATATACATTTGTTCCGAGCAACATTATCTCAATACTTTTGAGTTATTGCAAGTGGCTTCTAATATCTGATGATGTTATCGCAAAACCAAAGAAGGCATTCTTACTAATTTTTCAGTAGGAAGGCTGTTTGTGTTATTCATTCAATTTCTTTCAAGCATTTGATTCAGCTTTGAATTCATCTTTGTCAATGAGGTGCTGATGTTTTGTCCATCTTCAGGATGGCTCCACCAACTCACGGGAATCTGGGTCGTGGTGAGGAGCAGGCTGATGTTCCACCACCCCCGCTACCGCCTCCTCCTCCAAAAGCTTGGCAAGTTGTGATGGCCGCAACCAATGCGAACACTCAGATGTTGCTCAGGCTGTTGCAAGAAAGAGAATAGGGTCAGAAAGGCTTTCAAGGGAATTTTCAGAATCAACCTCAGTTTGCGACGCTCAACCAGTTCCTTGCCAACCAGCCCAAGTCTTTCACCTGTTGTGAGAAGCCTTTTGATGTTGATGATTGGCTCCGTGACATGAGTAATCATTTTGAGTGCAGAAATGTCAGACCAGAGGACTTTGTCAGATTTGCGTCGTTCCAGCTCAAGCGTCAGGCAACTGATTAGTGGCAACAGTACAAGGATTCCAGGGGCGATCGTGTTGTTACTTGGGACGATTTCTGTCATGATTTCATGGCCCATTACATTTTGACAAGCTTTGTCGAGGAGATGCGTAAGAAATTCAGGCACCTAAAGCAGGGGAGCAAGTCTGTCTACCAGTACAACATCGAGTTCCAGAATCTAGCCCGCTATGCTAAGAAAGATGTTCTAGATGACAAGGCCATGATTTATCAGTTCAGAGGTGGTCTCAAGGATGAGCTTCTACCAGGTCTAGTCCTTCAAGAGCCTCGTGAGTTTGATCAGTTATACAACATGGCTTTGAAGGTCGAGGCAACTCAGCTCAAGTTGGAGAAGTCAAGGAAACATTCAAGGGATTCATATTCTTCTTCTTCCATCTCTCAGATGGTTCCTAAGCAGCAGAAATATTGGGTGCCTAATCCTCCTCCGTTTCGTCCTCCTCAATAGCAGAAGCAGTTCAGTGGTTGTGGTTCTTCCCACCCACCCAACCCAAGATATCAGCAGAGACCCCAGGCATCTAGGGCAGCTTTTGTTCCTCCTCCGGGAAACTTTCGTCCGCTATCTGAGGTTACTTGTCACAAGTGTGGTCAGAAGGGTCACTACTCAAACAAGTGCAACCAGCAACGTCTTCCGCCTCCTCTTCCAGTCAGGCCTCCAGGCAATGCAATGGTGACACACAGCCCCAAGACAGCAAGAGTGAATATGGTGAACGTAGCAGAGGCAAAGGATTCTTCTCAAGTAATCATGGGTAATCTCGAAGTCAATTCTATTCCTGCAAAAGTTTTGTTTGATACTGGTGCATCACATTCATTCATATCTAGGCCTTTTGTTGCTAAGCATGAATTCTTTCTGAATGAGTTGCCTAAGCCTATGACTATAGCTTCTCCCGGTAAGATGATGAATTCTTGTTTGGTTGTTCCAGATGTTTCTATCAAGATGGGCAATCATTCTTTTATGGCCTCTCCAATCGTTCTCGGAAATTCCGACATTGATCTCATTTTGGGCATGGACTTCCTGGCCATGACCAAGGCTTATGTTGATTGCAAAGCTAGAGAAGTCAAGCTGACGCATCCTTCAGAAGATGTGATTATTTTCGTGGATCGCGATGACACAATCCGTCTCTTTGCTCTTAATGAGAAGGGTGAATCTCAACTATTTCTCAAATTCCGATGGTTTGTGAGTATGAAGATGTCTTTCGAGAAGAATTGCCAGGAATGCCTCCGCACCGGCCAGTCGAGTTCGTGACTAACCTCGAGCCCGGAATTGAACGAGTTTGCAAGCGCCCTTATAAACTTGGCCTCGAAGAGCTGAAAGAGTTGAAGAAGCAGCTAGATGAACAAGAATGCCTGGGTCTGATCAGACCAAGTTCTTCCCCATGGGGTTGTGGTGTTTTGTTTATCAAGAAGAAGGATGGTACGGACCGGCTTTGTGTCGATTACCGTCCATTGAACAAGAAGACAATCAGAAACAAGTATCCACTTCCCAACATCAATGAGTTTTTTGAACAACTAAAAGGTGCCAAGGTTTTCTCGAAGCTTGATCTTCGCATGGGCTATCATCAGATTCACATTCGCAAATAAGATATTCCAAAGACCTCTTTCAGGATGAGTTTTGGCTCTTATGAGTACACCGTCATGTCATTTGGTCTTGCGAATGCTCCTCCATCCTTCTCAAGAATGATGAACTTCATTTTCTCTCCTTTCAAGAATGAGTTCGTCTTGGTCTATTTGGATGATATCTTTGTGTTCTCGAAGACAGAAGAAGAGCATGTAGAGCATCTCCGCCTTATGCTTGACAAGTTAAGAGAGCATCGATTCTATGCCAAGTTTTCCAAATGTGAGTTTTGGCTCAATGAAGTGGTGTACCTTGGGCATGTGATCTCTACCGAGGGCATTAAAGTGCAACCTGAGAAAGTTGAGGCAATCTTGAAGTGGGAGCCTCCTTAGAATGTGAAGCAGCTTCGGAGCTTCCTCGGGCTTGCAAGCTATTGCAGAAGATTCGTGGAGAACTTCTATCAAATTGCTAAGCCTCTGTCTAATCTCCTCCAAAAGAATGTCAAGTATGTTTGGTCTCTTGAGTGTGATATGGCGTTCAATATGCTCAAGCAGAGACTGACTTCAGCTCTAGTTCTTGTTCCTCCCGAGCAATCAAAGCCTTTCCATGTTTTCTGTGATGCTTCTCTCCAAGGTCTTGGTGGTGTTCTCATGCAAGATAAGAAGATAGTTGCTTATACCTCGCGTCACTTGAAGCCTGCCGAGAAGAACTACCCCACTCATGATCTCGAGTTGGCGGTAGTTGTGCATGCTCTAATGACTTGGAGGCATTTGTTGTTGGGTAGACCAGTTGAAGTGTACACCGATCACAAGAGCTTGAAGTATATTTTCACTCAACCCAATCTTAATCTTCGGCAGTCTCGTTGGATGGAAATGTTTGAGGACTTCAATCCAAGCATTGAGTATACTCGTGGAAAAGCAAATGTCATTGCAGACGCGCTCAACTGAAAGGCGTACTGCAACAGTCTCATTCTGAAGCCTCTTCAACCCGAGCTTTGTGAAGCCTTCCACAAGCTCAACCTTCAAATGATTCCGAAAGGATTTCTTGCCAATCTTCAAGTTTCTCTGACTCTAGAAGATCAGGTTCACCAAGCGCAGCTTCTTGACGCAATGGTGAAGAAAGTGAAGAAAGGTGTGGCCAAGGGCATTCCGAAGTATAAGTGCTTTCGCGTTGATGACAAAGATACCTTGTTCTTTGAGGAACGTCTGGTGGTTCCAAAAGGTGATCTTAGGAAGGTTATCATGGATGAAGCACACAATTCTCTTCTATCCATTCATCCAGGCAGTTCCAAGATGTATCAGGATCTCAAGCAAACCTTCTGGTGGACTCGCATGAAACGTGAAATTGCTCAGTTCATGAACGAGTGTGATATTTGTCGCAGAGTGAAGGCAAAGCATCAACGTCTAGTAGGTCTTCTTCAGCCTTTGCCTATCCCATAGTGGAAATTCGATCATGTGGAGATGGATTTCATCACTAGGTTTCCCAAGTCCAAGAGACGCAATGATGCCATCTTTGTGGTTATCGACAAACTGACCAAAGTTGCTCATTTCCTTCCGGTCCAAGAATCTATCTCGGCAGCTCAGCTAGCAGAGTTGTATACGTCAAGGATAGTTTCTTTGCATGGTATTCCTCAGCTCATCTCATCTGACCGTGGAAGCCTCTTTACTTCCAAGTTTTTGGAGTCCTTCTAGACTGCTATGGGTACCAAGATCCATTTCAGCACTGCATTCCATCTGCAGACAAGTGGTCAAGTTGAGAGAGTCAATCAGATCCTTGAAGATATGCTCAGAGCCTCTGTGATTTCATTCGGCATGAAATGGGAAGAATGCCTTCCATATGCTGAATTCTCATACAACAATAGCTTTCAGGCTAGCTCAGGCAAGGCCCCTTTCGAGATTCTCTATGGCAGGAAGTGTCGTACCCCGCTTAACTGGTCTGAAACCGGTGAGCATCAAATTTTGGGCAATAACATGATCACTGAAGCAGAAGAGATGTGCCGTGTCATTCGTGAGAACCTCAAAGGAGCTCAATCCCGACAGATGAGTTATTACGATAACAAACATCGGGGTGTTTCCTTTCAAGTTGATGATCTAGTCTATCTCAGAGTCTCTCCTATGAAGGGCACTCAGTGGTTTGGAATTAAAGGGAAGCTAGGTCCTCGCTTTGTTGGTCCTTTCAAAGTTGTTGGCAGGAGAGGTGAACTTGCATATCAACTAGATCTTCCTCCAAACTTCGCAAATATGCATGATGTCTTCCATGTCTCTCAGCTCCGGAGGTGCTTCAAGACTCCCTAGCGTACCATTGACCTCCAAGACATTGATCTCCAAGAAGACATCTCTTATTGTGAGCATCCAGTGGCTATTCTCGAAGAAACTGAGCATAAGACTCGCAACAAATATATCAAGTTCCTCAAGGTGAAGTGGTCTCATCATTCTAACAAAGAAGCTACATGGGAACGTGAGGATCTTCTCCATTCTGAATATCCAGAGTTCTTTCGTCCCTAGATCTCGGGTCGAGATCCTTTTGTAGTGTGGGAGAGTTGTGACAGCCCAAGTGTTGCCCCTGCCTTTTGTGGCCTGGTAGCCTATGTGGACCTTGTTGCCATGTGATGAATGTTATGAGTTTGCTCTTTTGCCATGCCATTGTTTCATGCATCATGCATCATATCAATTCATCATCATGTCTTGCATATTATTTTGTGGTGTGCCCCTTATGATCTTGTTGAGAGGTGGAGTGGCTCTTGTGTGGTCTTGTGTTGTGTGTCCTTGAGTGGGCATCAACTCCTTTCCTCTCTCTTATCTTTTCAAAACCCAAAACCTAAAAACCTTTTATTCCTATTATCATTAATCAATAGAAATATTTTGCTTTATAAATCTGTTAAAAATGTTCTCGTGTTAGGTAATATTATTTTTAGTGAGTATGTGTTGCTCTCCTTGAGGTTTGGACCTTGGTTTAATTTGGTATCTAAAAAAATAGCAGATTTCATTTAATTCAAGTGTGTAAGTTACTTGCTCTAAAAATCTTGTTCTCATTTTTATGAAAAAAGGATTTTCTTCTCATTCCAAAAGTATTTTTGGTTTACAAATATTCCTTTTCATTTTCTCTAGAGGAATTGTTTCTTCCCATTTTATTTTATTTTTAAAATGGAAAACCGCTAGTTTTCTTTCTCAGAGAGAGAGAGTGAGAAGTGGGCCGCCTCCCTCCTCCTTGTGGCCCAGGAAGTCTCCCCGCGCGGCCCAGCCCGCACGCGGGACGGCAACCTGCGTTAGGTTCAGAGAGAACCCGAGAGAGAGAGACGCCGTTGGCACGGACGTTGAGTCGCCATCAGCCTCCCAGCCCCTTTTAAACCCTGTCGTCATGCATCCCTAGCATTAGCTCTACCCATTCCCCCCCTCCTCGTCGCTCCGCCGCTAGGTAAGCATAGCCTCGCATGTTGTCGTCGTGTCCGCTGTGCTCCGGCCAAGTTGCTGCTTGTGCCCGGAGGTAGCCTCCGTGCCGCGCCCCGCCGTGCTGGTGATGAGGGAAGCTTCCCGTCATCGGCCTCTTCTTCCTCGTCATCTGAGGGAACGTCGGGCCTCTCTGTCGTGGTGCCCCCAAGCTCTTCCTCCTCTGCTCCGCGTCCAGAGACTTCGCCGTGCGCCGTCGTCATCTACATCGTCTCCGTCGCGCGTCTGGCCTCGCCTACATGTCCCGTGGACACTAGGTGAGCTCCCCGTGCCGCCTGCTCTTTCCTTGCCGTCTATCGCCTCGCGTAGATGTTGCCGCGCCTGTGCCATCGCCGTGCTCCCTGTGCTCCGGCGTATCTGAATCTCAGGTTCAGAGAGCAGCTTAGCCGCGCGCCCCCGCTCCATGCCACCGCTCCCTCGCCCTGGGGATGTTGTCCCTAGGCCTCCCGCATACCCTGCTGGGGTTCTCCCTCGCCGGAGTCCTCCCTTGCGCTCGACTTGCCTCTGTCGTCGCCGCTGCGGTGAAGTTCAGTTTCGTCATAGTAGTCCAACGCACGTATTAGTTATTCTTCGAGCCCCCCTTCTATGCAGATGTGCGTGAGTAGCCGAGTGGCTTTCGGCTTGGGCCGACGACCAGCCGGTTGTGGGATCGAATCCTAGGTCCCCTTTTTGTTTCCTGTTTTTCCGATTGGCTGAGAATCTGTGTGTGGGTGTTCGGATCTAGTGTGTCCATGCTGGATCCCGTGTGCTATTGTGGTATGTCTGTGTGTGTGTGCCTGCGTGTGTGAGTGTGTGTGTTGGATCTGCTGTCGCAGTAGATCCAGTATGTGTGTGTATGGCAGAGTGTATGTGTGTGTGTGGTGTAGTGTGTCCATGACAAGTGGGCCTAGCCCACTTGTCATCCACTAGAGGGGCCCTAGTGCTATGCCAGGTGGGGCCCTCCTATTTGTTTTTTCTTTTATGTGTGTTAATGTTTTATGTGAGATAAATGAAACTGGTATGAGCATTTTTGGACATGTGCATTTTAGTAGGTTTTCACTTATAGGAATGTATGGCATTTTTCTATCTAGTGTTGTGCCTTGTTGCTCCATGCAAGTATATGAGTATGACATGTGATTTTGGGGAAGAATCACCCAAGGAATCCATTGGTGCAACTTGTTTGGGCATTTGAGCAAGTTTGAAAAAAATGTCATTTTGTCTCAAAGTGCCATTTTGTCATTTTTGTTATATTTAATCCTTGCATGCTATGATAATTGTGCCAACATGAATCTGCTAGCCTTTAATGAGTAGAATGCCATGGTATTTATTTTTGTCATGTTAAACTTGCATATAAGTGGGAACCATGCTCTAAAGTAGCCACTAAAATGTTGCTATTTCCAAACTTGCTAAATATTTCTAAGTCTGAGAATCTTTCATTATATTTATGCCATGAAGAGTGGATGCTACCAAGTGATGTGTTGTGAATTAGCTCAAGCTCAGTGCTAGTGATTTGGATTAGAGGTTGCCCTTTACCATCCTGTTAATTTTCATTCCATGAGGTGGTCTCTATCACCACTAATTTCTGCTGTCAATTTGCTATCAGCTTAACTCAGATTCCAGAAAACTGTTATTTTCACCAAGTCCCTGGAATCTATTTCATCATGCCATCTTATGGGCTTCATGCTTATTGATGTGTGCCTCCATTCCAGATTGTGGAGTTGGATAAGTTGATAAGCATGCTATGTAGTTTCTTTCAATGCTTTGTTTGTGGTTGGAGACTTCCTGTAGCTCTAGTTGTTTGCTGTGAGAGTTGCTATGTTACTGTTTTGTGGCAGATTGTTTGATTTAGTGTTTTGTGACTTGTGGTTATGATTGACGTAAGTAGGTGTTCAGGATATTTGTTTAACACCCAGTTATAGTTAACTTGGATATTTGTTTAACACCCAGTTATAGTTAACTTGAAGTGAACTCTAATAAAATACACCAACTGTGTGACTAACCGTGATCGTCTCTGCTCGTGAACATGAACCGAGAGAGAACATGATGGGGTTATGATTGACGTAAGTAGGTGTTCAGGATGTCAGGTCAATCTAGATTCGATCGCTTGTCGTAGACCACATATTTACTTTGATGTTTCGTAAGATTAGCCGCCATAAATGCTTAGTGTTGCTGCAAACTAAACACATACCCCTTTCCAACCTATAAGCTTGAATAGTCTTGGTACCTGGGCGCGAGATTGCTGAGTTGCCGTGGCTCACAGATTACTACAACAATCCAGGTGCAGGTATAGATGAGATCGTGCCAGATGATGTGACGCAGCTCTAGTGGGAGTATGACGAGGAGCGTGGCAGGATGTACGTCACTTATCCAGACGAGTAGAGTGGCCATGGTCAAGATCTTTGGGCTAGCAAGCCAGTGTCATTGCATCTTTTTATCATTTGATTTCGTCCGTAGTCGGACCCTGCCTTTGTATGGATGATTGAATAAATTGTCTGGATTTGTAATTTAGTATGTGGCGAGTGTAAGCCAACTCATATACTCTTCTCTTCCTAAATGTATGTAATGATGTTGTACTTGCTAACGGCAAGATGCGCCTCTATCCCTGTCGAGGCCCTCGTGTCTTAATATGGATAGGCGCGCATCTTGGGCGTGACATATACTAACCTTGGATTTTGTCGATGAAGACTTCATGTAGGTGAAGTAGTGGTGGATGCTCAAAGTTGATGAAGATCACCATGAGTTGGGAACATCCTTGTTGTTTCTTACTCTTCTCAGCTACATGAGTTAGTCCCAACACACAAGAGACAAACACAAGGATATCTATGGACATGGAGTGCAAAGCATACATGATGATTCCATGGATTTGTTGATTACCTTGTCCCTTGCTTACCATTGAGGGAATGTGTGACTCCTTTAATTATTGCATGATATTGATGTTGATGTTGATTGCAACTAGTTCTTATGAATAATGATGTGAGTGAATTTCATTGGTAGAGTCACCCCCTCAAGAACTTCTCTAGATCTTTTTCTTGGGGACCCACATCAAGTTGATGGGGATCCTTTGTGTTGAAGTGGCACTTGTAGAAGTTGAGCTTGAAGTAGACTTGGGAACCCACTTCACCAAAGCTTGGGATTCATCTTCATATGAGTCAATGTCATCTTGAAGCTTGTCCTTGCCCTTGAGCTTGTGGTCTTGTGGTGGAAGGTCATCTTGAGCTTTTGTTCCCTTGGGAAGAGTATGTTCATACTTCTACCTTTGAGGAAAAAACTTGGGCTTGGGGTATTGACCTTCTTCCCATTCAACTCAATTAGCATTGAAGTAGCCAAGGCAATGGTTCTTCCGGTATCATTGGTGCTTGCGTACAATTTCCTCAAATTGCTTACACCCGGCAAGACTCTTGTAGATACCTTTCTCTATAATCCCTTTCAAAAGTTCATTTTCTTGATCAAGTGTAACTTGGCTAAGAGGAGTGTTAGTGGTATCAATAGAACTACTAGAAGCAATATCATTGGATTTATCATTTTTATTGCTACTAGTTGAAGAACATTTCTTGCCTCTATTACTAGTTTGCTTAGCCTTAACTTGTGGAATGAATGTAGACAAGAGAAGTCGTTTGGCTAGATAAGAGGAAGTCTTATTTCGAAGATCATCATTGATAGCTTTAAGGAATTCATGCTCTTGCTCAAAATTTAACTTCTCGAAGCGGAGCTTCTCATGTGTCCTTTCAAGATCTCTATGATCTTGTAGAGTAGACTCGTGAGCTAACTTAAGAGTGTTTAGTTCTTGAGGTAGTCATTCTATTTCCAACTTATCATCATCACATGACTTATATTGACTAGAGTGATTACTAACAAGTTCATCTTGACTAACATTACTAGATTTGTCAAATAGCAAGTCATCATCTCCTAACAAGTCATCCTCATCACTATTGAAATCAAGATACTCGGGGTGTGATACCTTGGGTCCTTTAGCCATGAAGCAACTTCCACTCCCTTCATTTGGTGAATCAAATATGTCATAGGAGTTGGTCTTCACTAGAGCAAGTACGACAACACCTTCATCTTTACTATAGTCGGAGTTGGAGCGATAGCTTCTCTCGGAGTGGTTGTCGAATTCGGATCTGGAAACCCATTCGCCAACATGAGCTTGATGTCTTATTCTTGAGTAGCTCTTGGTGTCCTTGTCGTTCTTCTATGACTACCTACTTATCCTTGAGGGTCTTCGTTCATAATGATCATCTCTACTCCTTCTCTCTCTTCGAGGTGACTCATCTCTTGAGCTTCGTCTTCTCGGTGACTCTTCTTTTATTTTGTAGGGAGACGTGCACTCATTGGAGTAGTGTCCGGGCTTCCCACAATTGTATCAGTTTCGTGTTGGGGAACATTGCATGGGAAACAAAACTTTTCCTACGCAGACACAGATCTATCCATGCTGATGAGTACCTACGAGAGGGAGAGTGGATCTACATACCCTTGTAGATCGCTAAGAGGGAAGCGTTAAGAAACGCGGTTGGTGTAGTCGAACGTCTTCACGATCCAAATCGATGTGCATCCCGTGATCCAATCACGATCCGTCCCAAGATCCAATCACGATCCGTCCCAAGATCCGATCACGATCCGTCCCACGAACTTGATCACGATCCGTCTCACGAACTTGATCACGATCCTTCCGATCTAGCACCGAATGGACGGCACCTCCGCGTTCAGCACACGTACAGCTTGATGACGATCTCCACCGTCTTGATCCAGCAAGAAGGAGTGGAGAGGAAGAAGAGTTCTCCGGAAGCCTGACGGCGCTCCAGCGATGGTGGTGGAGCAATTCCGGTAGGGCTTTGCCTAAGCACTGCAGAAAACCGATCTAGAGGAGAAACTATGCACTGGAGGAACGGGTAGCACGTGGCTGAAATTCTAGTGAAAACCCCTAGAAATCCACAAGTATATATAGGAGGGAAGGAGGAGGAGAGGCAGCCTTGGCCTCCAAGCCTTGGAGGCTTCGACCGAAGTGCGAGGTGGAGGAGGACTCTCCTCCTCCAATCCTAGTAGGACTAGGATTGCTCCTTTTTGCCTTTCTTTCCACCTTTTCCTATTGGGTTTTTTCCTCCAGCCACATGGGCCTTGTGTGGGAGTTTCAACCAGCCCACTAAGGGCTGATATTCACTCTCCCACAGCCCATGAAGCATCTTGGGTCGAAATACCCCTCTCGGAGGCCTCCGGGAACACTACCGGCACTCCCGGTACACTACCGATGAACCCGAAACTTTTCCGGCGACCAAAACGGGACTTCCTATATATGAATATTTAACTCCTGACCATTCCGGAGCTCCTCGCGAGCTTCGGGATCTCATCCGGGACTCCGAACAAACTTCGGTCACCACCATACATAACTCTATACTACTGAAACGTCACCAAACCTTAAGTGTGCAGACCCTGCGGGTTCGAGAACTATGTAGACATGACCAAGAAACCTCTACGGTCAATAACCAATGGAGGGAACTGGATGTCCACATTGGTTCATACATATTCTACGAAGATCTTTATCGGTCGAACCTCTGTGTCAAGGATTCAGTTAATCCCGTATGATGTTCCCTTTGTTCTTCGGTATGTTACTTGCCCGAGATTCGATCGTCGGTATCTCCATACGTAGTTCAACCTCGTTACTGGCAAGTCTCTTTACTCATTCCGTAATACAAGATCCCGTAACTAACACTTAGTCACATTGTTTGCAAGGCTTATTGTGATGTTGTATTACCGAGTGGGCCCTGAGATACCTCTCCGTCACACGGAGTAACAAATCCCAGTCTTGATCCATGCCAACTCAACAGACACCCTCGGAGACACCTGTAGAGCACCTTTATAGTCACCTAGTTACGTTGCGAAGTTTGATACACACAAGGTACTCCTCCGATATCTGTGAGTTGCATGATCTCATGGTCATAGGAACATATACTTGACATGCAGAAAATAGTAGCAATAAACTGACACGATCATAAGCTACGTTTGTAGTTTGGGTCTTGTCCATCACATCATTCTCCTAATGATGTGATCCTGTTATCAAATGACATCTCATGTCCATGGCTAGGAAACCTTAACCATCTTTCGATCAACGAGCTAGTTCACTAGAGGTATACTAGGGACATTGTGTTTGTCTATGTATCCACACATGTATCCATGTTTCCAATTTATACAATTATAACATGGATAATAAACGATTATCATGAACAAGGAAATACAACAATAAACACTTTATTTATTGCCTCTAGGGCATATTTCCAACAGTCTCCCACTTGCACTAGAGTCAATAATCTAGTTCACATCACTATGTGATTTACATTGTAATGAATCGAACACCCATGCAGTTTTGGTGTTGATCATGTTTAGCCCTTGGAAGAGGTTTAGTCAATGGGTCTGCAACATTTGGATCCGTGTGCACTTTGAAAATATTTATGTCTTTCTCCATGATGTAATCGCGGATGGAGTTGAAGTGTGGCTTTATGTGTCTGGTCCTCTTGTGAAACCTTGGTTCCTTGGCCAGAGCAATGGCACCAGTGTTGTCACAGAACAGGTTCATTGGATTCAGTGCACTCGGCACTACTCCAAGATCTATCATGAACTGCATCGACGTCAAAGCTTGCATCGACGTAACCCTTTACGACGAGCTCTTCATCACCTTCATAAACGAGAAACATTTCCTTAGTCCTTTTCAGGTACTTAAGGATATTCTTGACCGCTTGCCAGTGCTCCATTCCAGGATCACTTTGAAACCTTTCGGCCATACTTATGGCAAGGACATCGGGTCTTGTGCACAACATTGCATACATGATAGAGCCTATGGCTGAAGCATAGGGGATGACACTCATCTTTTCTCTATCTTCTGCAGTTTCTTGGCATTGAGTCTTACTCAGCTTCACACCTTGTAACACAGGCAAGAACCCCTTCTTGGACTGTTCCATTTTGAACTTCTTCAAAACTTTATCAAGGTATGTGCTCTGTGAAAGTGCTATTAAGCGTCTCGATCTATCTCTATAGATCTTAATGCCTAATATGAAAGCAGCTTCTCCTAGGTCCTTCATTGAAAAACTCTTGTTCAAATATTCCTTCACGCTTTCCAGCATTTCTGTATTGTTTCCAATCAGCAATATGTCATCCACTCACTTTCTTGTAAATACAAGCTTCTCCGTAAACTTGTATAAACTCAAACGCTTTGATCACCTCATCAAAGCGCTTATTCCAACTCCGAGATGCTTGCACCAGTCCATAAATGGATCGCTGGAGTTTGCAAACTTTGTCAGCATTCTCTGGATCGACAAAATCTTCGGGTTACATCATATACAACTCTTCCTCAAGGAAACCGTTGAGGAACGCTGTTTTGACATCCATCTGCCAAATTTCATAGTCGAAATAAGCAGCTATTGCTAACATGATTCTGACAGACTTAAGCATCGCTACAGGTGAGAAAGTCTCATCGTAGTCAACTCCTTGAACTTGTGAAAAACCCTTTGCCACAAGTCGAGCTTTATAGACGGTGACATTACCATTCGCGTCTGTCTTCTTCTTAAAGATCCATTTGTTCTGAATGGCCTTTCGCCCTTCACGTAATACTTCCAAAGTCCATACTTTGTTTTCATACATGGATCCATCTCGGATTTCATGGCCTCTAACCATTTATCAGAATCCGGGCCCATCACTGCTCCTCCATAGCTCGTAGGTTCATTGTTGTCCAACAACATAACCTCCAAGACAGGGTTGCCGTACCACTCAGGGGTAGTACGTGGCCTTGTCGACCTACGAGGTTCAATAGCATCTTGATTCGAAGCTTCATGATCATCATCATTAACTTCCTCTTCTACCGTCGTAGGTTCCACAGAAACATTTTTTTGTGCTGCGCTACTTTCTGGTTGAAGTAAAGGTTCAATAACCTCATCAAGCTCTATTTTCCTCCCACTCAATTCTTTCGAGAGAAACTCTTTCTCAAGAAATGTTCCGTTCTTAGCGACAAACACTTTGCCTTCGGATCTGAGATAGAAGTATACCCGATTATTTCTTTCGGGTATCCTATGAAGACGCATTTCTCCGCTTTGGGTTCCAGCTTTTCAGGCTGAAGCTTTTTGACATAAGCATCACATCCCCAAACTGTAAGAAACGACAACTTTGGCTTCTTGCCAAACCATAGTTCATATGGCGTCGTCTCAATGGATTTTGATGGTGCCCTATTTAAAGTGAATGCAGCTGTCTCTAATGCATAACCCCAAAACGCTAGTGGCAAATTAGCAAGAGACATCATAGAACGCACCATATCTAATAAGGTTCGATTACGACGTTCGGATACACCATTACCCTGTGGTGTTCCGGGCGGTGTCAAATGTGAAACAATTCCACATTATCTTAAGTTACTGCCAAACTCATAACTCAGATATTCACCTCCTCAATCAGATCGTAGGAACTTAATCTTCTTGTTACGATGATTCTCAACTTCACTCTGAAATTGCTTGAACTTTTCAAACGTTTCAGACTTGTGTTTCATCAAGTAAATATACCCATATCTACTTAAGTCATCAGTGAAGGTGAGAAAATAACGATATCCACCACACGCTGTAACATTCATTGGACCGCACACATCAGTATGTATGATTTCCAATAAGTCACTTGCCCGTTCCATTGTTCTAGAGAACGACGTTTTAGTCATCTTGCCCATGAGGCATGGTTCACATGTGTCAAGTGATTCAAAATCAAGTGACTCCAAAAGTCCATCAGCATGGAGCTTCCTCATGCGTTTTACACCAATATGACCTAAACGGCAGTGCCACAAGAAAGTGGTAGTATGATTATCAACTCTACATCTTTTGGCATCAATGTTATGAACATGTGTATCATCACTATCAAGATTCAATATGAATAAACCCCTCACATTGGGTGCATGACCATAAAAGATACTACTCATATAAATAGAACAACCTTTATTCTCTGATTTAAATGAGTAACCGTCTCGCAATAAACAAGATCCAGATATAATGTTCATGCTTAACGCAGGCACTAAATAACAATTATTCAGGTTCATCACTAATCTCGATGGTAATAGAAGAGAGAGTGTGCCGACAGTGATCACATCAACCTTGGAACCATTTCCCACGTGCATCATCACTTCGTCCTTTGCCAGCCTTCGTTTATTCCGTAGTTCCTGCTTTGAGTTGCAAATGTGAGCAACCGAACCGGTATCAAATACCCAGGCACTACTACGAGAGCTAGTGAGGTACACATCAATAACATGTATATCATATATACCTTGTTTGTCATTGGCCGCCTTCTTGTCAGCCAGGTACTTGGGGCGGTTCCGCTTCCAATGACCAGTTCCCTTGCAATGAAAGCACTCAGTTTCTGGCTTGGGTCCATGCTTAGGCTTTTTTACAGGAGTAGCAACTGCTTTGCCATCCTTCTTGGTTTTACCCTTCTTGCCCTTGCCCTTGACCTTGCCATTTTTCTTGAAACTAGTGGTTTTATTGACCATCAACACTTGATGTTCTTTCTGGATTTCAGACTCAGCGACTTTTAGCATCGCAAACAGCTCGCCGACTGACTTGTTCATCCCATGCATGTTATAGTTCATCACAAAGCTCTTGTAACTAGGTGGCAATGATTGAAGAACTCTGTCAGTGATTGCCTCTGGCGGAAGGGCAATTCCCAACTCCGCTAGACAAGTTGAATACCCAGACATTCTGAGTATATGTTCACTAATAGACCCGTTCTCCTCCATCTTGCAAGCATAGAACTTATCGGAGGTTTCATACCTCTCGATTTGGGCATTCTTCTGAAAGATAAACTTCAACTCCTGGAACATATCATATGCTCCATGACGTTCAAAACGTCTTTGAAGTCCCAGTTCTAAGCCATACAATATTGCACACTGAACTATTGAGTAATCTCCAGTACGTGCCTCCCAAGCGTTCTTAACGTCTTCGGAGGTCATATCTTCTGGTTGGTCACCAAGCGGTGCATCAAGGACATATGATTTCTGGGAAGCCGTGAGTATAATCCTCAGATTATGGGCCCAGTCAACAAAGTTACTTCCATCATCTTTCAACTTAGCTTTCTCTAGGAACGCAATAAAATTCAGGGGTGCTACTGCGCGAGCCATTGATCTACAACATAAATATGCAAAGTTTACTTAGACTGTTTTTCAAGATAATGAGTTTAGTTAATCAAATTACTAAATCTCCCACTCAAATTGACATCTCTCAGGGCATCTGAGTGTCGCATGATCCAAATCCACCAACTCAAGTCCGATCATCACGTGAGTTGAGGTGGCTTCAATGGTGAACATCATTATGTTGATCATATCTACTATATGACTCATGTTCGACCTTTCGGTCTCTTGTGTTCCGAGGCCATGCCTGTACATGCTAGGCTCGTCAAGTTTAACCCGAGTGTTCTGCATGTGCACCACTGGCTTGCACTCGTTGTATGTGAACGTAGAGTCTATCACACCCGATCATCACGTGGTGTCTCGACACGACAAACTTTTGCAACGGTGCACACTCGGGGAGAACACAATTCATCTTGAAATTTAGGTGAGGGATCACCTTATAATACTACCGTCGTCCTAAGCAAAACAAGGTGCATAAAAGTATTAACATCACATGCAATTCATAAGTGACATGATATGGCCATGAACTTGTTCTTTTGATCTTCATCTAGAAAGCACCGGCATGATCTCCATCGTCACCGGAATGACACCATGATCTTCATCATCTTGATCTCCATCAATGTGTCGCCATCGGGGTTGCTGCGCCCAACATGCTTCTACTACTATTTCTACCGTTTAGCGATAAAGTAAAGCATTACATAGCGCTTAATGATTGACACGCAGGTCATACAATAATTAAAGACAACCCTATGGCTCCTGCCGGTTGCCATACTCATCGACATGCAAGTCGTGATAATCTATACATCACATGATCATATCATACATCACATATATCACATCATGTAATTGGCCATATCACATCACAACATACCATGCAAAAACAAGTTAGACGTCCTGTAATTGTTGTTGCATGTTTTACGTGGCTTCTACGGGTATCTAGCAAGAACAATTCTCATCTACGCAAAAACCACAATGGTGATACACTAGTTGCTTTTCAACCTTCTCAAGGACCGCCTTTGTCGAATCCGATCCAACTAAAGTGAGAGAAACTGGCACCCGCAAGCCATCTATGCAACAAGTTGCGGTCGAGGGAACCGGTCTCTCGTAAGCATACGAGTAATGTTGGTCCGGGCCGCTTCATCTCACAATACCGCTGAACCAAAATCTGACCAAGGGAGGAAGCAATCTAAGCATCAACGCCCACAAACCTTTTGTGTTCTACTCGAGATCTCATCTACACATAGACCTAGCTCATGATGCCACTGTAGGGGAACGTTGCATGGGAAATAAAAAAATTCCTACGCACACGCAGATCTATCCATGGTGATGAGCATCTATGAGAGGGAGAGTGGATCTACGTACCCTTGTATATCGCTAGGCGAGAAGCATTAAGAAACGCGGTTGGTGTAGTCGAACGTCTTTGCGATCCAAATCGCCGTGCGTCCCGCGATCCAATCACGATCCGTCCTGCGATCCAATCACGATCCGTCCCGCGATCCAATCATGATCCTTCCCGCGATCCAATCACGATCCGTCCCACGAACTTGATCACGATCCGTCCCACGAACTTGATCACGATCCGTCCCACGAACTTGATCATGATCCTTTCGATCTAGCGTCGAACGGACGGCACCTCCGCGTTCAGCACACGTACAGCTTGATGACGATCTCCGTTGTCTTGATCCAGCAAGAAGGAGCGGAGAGGTAGAAGAGTTCTCTGGCAGCGTGATGGCGCTCCGGCGATGGTGGTGGAGCTATTCCGGCAGGCCTTTGCCTAAGCACTGCAGAAAACCGATCTAGAGGAGAAACTATGCATTGGAGGAACAGGCAGCACGTGTCTGAAAACTCTATGCAAAAACCCTAAAAACTCCTGTATATATAATAGGAAGAGAGGAGGATTCTTGGCACAAGGGCCAAGACTCCAAGGAGTCCGCTGAACCTGGTGGAGGAGGTGGACTCCACCTCCAATCCTAGTAGGACTAGGATTCACCCTATTTTTGCCTTTTTCCACTTTTTCTCTTTAGGCCTTTTTCCCAAACCGCATGGGCCTTGTGTGGGACTTTCACCAGCCCAGTAAGGGCTGGTAAAAATTCTCCCACAGCCCATGGAGCCTCTTGGGTCGAAATACCCCTCCCGATGGTCTCCCGGTACACTACCGGCACTCCCGGTACACTACCGATGAGCCCGAAACTTTTCCGGCGACCAAAACAGGACTTCCTATATATGAACCTTTACCTCCGGACCATTGCGGAGCTCCTCGTTACGTCCAAGATCTCATCCAGGACTCCTAACAACATTCGGTCACCACCATACATAACTCTATACTACCGAAACGTCACCAAACCTTAAGTGTGCAGACCCTGCAGGTTCGAGAACTATGTAGACATGACCGAGACACCTCTATGGTCAATGACCAATAGTGGGACCTAGATGCCCATATTGGTTCCTACATATTCTACAAAGATCTTTATCGGTCGAACCTCTATGTCAAGGATTCAGTTAATCCCGTATGATGTTCCCTTTGTTCTTTGGTATGTTACTTGCCCGAGATTCGATCGTCGGTATCTCCATACCTAGTTCAACCTCGTTATTGGCAAGTCTCTTTACTCGTTCCGTAATACAAGATCCCGCAACTAACACTTAGTCACATTGCTCGCAAGGCTTATTGTGATGTTGTATTACCGAGTGGGCCCTGAGATACCTCTCCGTCACACGGAGTAACAAATTCTAGTCTTGATCCATGCCAACTCAACAGACACCCTCGGGGATACCTATAGAGCACCTTTATAGTCACACGGTTACGTTGCGACGTTTGATACACACAAGGCACTCCTCCGGTATCCGTGAGTTGCATGCTCTGGTCATAGGAACATATACTTGACATGCAGAAAACAGTAGCAATAAACTGACACGATCATATGCTACGTTTGTAGTTTGGGTCTTGTCCATCACATCATTCTCCTAATGATGTGATCCCGTTATCAAATGACATCTCATGTCAATAGCTAGGAAACCTTGACCATCTTTGATCAACGAGCTAGTTCACTAGAGGCATACTAGGGACAAAGTGTTGTCTATTTACCCACACATGTAATGTGTTTCCAATTAATACAATTATAGCATGGATAATAAATGATTATCATGAACAAGGAAATATAATAATAAACACTTTATTTATTGCCTCTAGGGCATATTTCCAACATCAAGGCATTCTTAAGAATTTCAAATGCTGCTACACAATCATCATCAAAAACAAACGGAACATCTTTTTGCAAAAGATTTGTGAGACGCCTAGAAATCTTTGATAAACCCCCTATAGAAACCAGCATGAGCAAGGAAACTTCTTATACCTTTGATATCCGTAGGTCAAGGCATTTTTTCAATAGCATTAACTTTAGCTTTATCAACTTCAATACCTCTTTCGGAAATCTTGTGCCCCAAGACAATACCTTCATTAACAATAAAGTGGCACTTTTCCCAATTCAAGACAAGATTACTTTCTTCACATCTCTACAAAACTCGGTCAAGGTTGCTCAAAAAATCATCAAATGAAGTTCCGTAAACGGAAAAATCATCCATGAAAACCTCAAGAATCTTTTCACAAAAGTTAGAGAATATATCCATCATAAATCTTGGAAAGGTAGCAGGTGCATTGCATAAACCAAAAGACATACGTCTATAAGAAAAGGTACTGAAAGGGCAAGTAAAAGTGGTTTTTTCTTGATCCTCTCTTGATACAGGTATTTGAGAGAACTAGAGTAACCATCTAAAAAGCAAAAAATGTGTTTGTTTGGATAGTCTTTCTAGCATTTGATCAATAAAAGGTAAAGGGTAATGATCTTTCTTAGTAGCTATATTTAGTTTCCTAAAATCAATTACCATTCTATAACCTGTAACAATTCTTTGCGGGATCAATTCATTTTTATCATTAGGAACAACGGTAATACCTCCCTTCTTAGGGACACAATGGACGGGACTAACCCATCTACTTGAGCAACAGGATAAATTATACCTGCCTCGAGAAGCTTTAGTGTTTCTTTCCTTACCACTTCTTTCATCTTAGGGTTCAATCGTCATTGGTGATCAATAACTGGTTTGGCATCAGGCTCCATATTAATTTTATGCTGACATAGAGTGGGACTAATGCCCTTAAGATCATAAAGATTATAACCAATAGCAGCACAGTGCTTCCTCAGAGTTTTCAATAATATCTTTTCTTCATGCTCTGAAAGGTTAGCACTAATAATAACAGGATATATCTCCTTTTTATCAAGATAAGCATATTTCAATGTATCGGGTAATTGTTTGAGCTCAAACACGGGATCACCCTTGGGTGGAGGAGGATCCCCAAGAATTTCAACAGGTAAGTTGTGTTTCAAAATAGGATGCTGATCAAAGAAAATTTAATGTATTTCATTCCTCTCATTCATATGCACATCATTTTCATGGTCTAGCAAATATTGTTCTAAAGGATCAGTAGGAGGCATAGCAATAGAAGAAAGACCAATAATTTCATCTTTACTAGGCAATTCTTTGTCATGGGGTTGTCTACGAAATTTAGAGAAATTGAACTCATGAGACACATCCCCAAAACTCACAGTAACTATTTCTTTCTCACAATCAATCCTAGCATTAGCAGTATTTCAAGAAGGGTCTGCCAAATATAATGGGACAAAAATCATCTTGTGGGGAACCAAGAACAAGAAAATCAGTAGGATATTTTATTTTCCCACAAAAGACTTCAACATCTCTAACAATCCCCATCGGTGCAATAGTGTCTCTATTAGCAAGCTTAATAGTAACATCAATTTCCTCTAGTTCAACTGGTGCAATATCATGCATGATTTCTTTATATAAGGAAAAGGGAATTGCACTTACGCTAGCACCCGTATCACACAAGCCATGATAACAATGATCTCCTATTTTAACAGAAACAACAGGCATGCCAGCAACTTGTCTATGTTTACTCTTAGTATCAGGTCTAGCAATTCTTGCCGCTTCATCACAGAAATGAATAACATGCCCATCAATATTATCAACCAAGAGATTTTTAACCATAGCAATACTAGGTTCAACTTTAATTTGATCAGGGGGTGTAGGTGTTTTAATACAACTCTTACGAACCATAGTTGAAGCTTTAGCATGTTCTCTTATCCTAACAGGAAAGGGTGGTTTCTCAATGTAAGCAGTAGGAATAACAAGATCAACATTATAAGTAATAGTTTCCTCTTCAAATTTAATAGGTTCAACTACTTTCACTTCAATAAGAGGATGATATTTAAACCACTTCTCCTTAGGGAGATCAACATGAGTAGCAAAAGATTCACAGAAAGAAGCTAGTATCTCATAGTGAAGTCCATATTTAATGCTAAATTCACGAAAAAGCATCGGTGTCTATAAAGGATTTAACACAATCAAACTTAAGGTTTATACCTGACTCCTTACCTTCGTCGAGTTCCCAATCTTCAGAGTTGCATTTAATTCTTTCCAACAAGTCCCATTTGAATTCAATATCTTTCTTCATAAAAGAACCAGAGCAAGAAGTATCGAGCATGGATCGATCATTATGAGAAAGCCGAGCATAAAAAATCTGAGTAATAATTTCTCTTGAGAGCTCATGGTTGGGGCTTGAATATAGCATTGACTTAAGCCTCCCCCAAGCTTGAGCGATTATTTCTCCTTCATGAGGCCAAAAATTGTAAATATAATTCCGATCACGATGAACCAGATGCATAGGATAAAACTTCTGATGAAATTCCAATTTCAATCAGTTGTGGTTCCATGATCCAATATCATCACATAGCCTATACCATGCCAATGCCTTCTTCTTCAAAGATAAAGGAAAGACCTTCTTCTTGACAACATCCTCGGGTAAACCTGCAAGCTTAAATAATCCACAAACTTCATCCACATAGATTACATGCAAATTAGGATGTAGTGTTCCATCTCCTGCATAAGGATTAGCTAGTAGTTTCTCTATCATACCCGAAGGAATTTCATAATAGATATTTTCAGTAGGTGCAGCAGGTTGAGGAGCGACTCTTTGTGCTTCCATTCAAGGTGAAGATACCCCAAAGAAGCCCATCAAAGGATTATTTTCCATAGTAACAAGTGACAATAAATTTTCAGCACACCATAGAAATTTTTCCTTACCAAGTTCCACTCACCAAAGGCGCTTCACTCCCCGACAACGGAGGAAGAAAAGAGTCTTCATGACCCACAAGTATATGGGATCTATCATAGTCCTTTCGATACGTAAGAGCGTCAAACCCAACAAGGAGCAGAAGGAAATGACAAACGGTTCTCAGTAAGGTATTCTCTGCAAGCACTGAAATTATCGGTAACAGATAGTTTTGAGATAGGATAATTCATAACGGGTAGCAAGTAAAAATTGTAACAAAGGTGCATCAAGGTGGCTCAATCCTTTTTATAGCAAAGTACAAGCCTGGACAAATTCTTACATAAAGAAAGGCGCTCCCAAGGACACATGGGAATTGTTGTCAAGCTAGTTTTCATCATGCATATATGATTCACGTTCGTTACTTTGATAATTTGATATGTGGGTGGACCGGTGCTTGGGTGCTTCCCTTACTTGGACAAGCCTCCAACTTATGATTAACCCCTCCCGCAAGCATACGCAACTACGAAAGAAGAATTAAGATAAATATAACCATAGCATGAAATATGTGGATCCAAATCAGCCCCTTACAAAGCAACGCATAAACTAGGGTTTAAGCTTCTGTCACTCTAGAAACCCATCATCTACTTATTAATTCCCAATGCCTTCCTCTAGGCCCAAACAATGGTGAAGTATCATGTAGTCGACGTTCACATGACACCACTAGAGGAGAGACAACATACATCTCATCAAAATATCAAATGAATACCAAATTCACATGATTACTTATAACAAGACTTATCTCATGTCCTTAGGAACAAATGTAACTACTCACAAAGCATATTCATGTTCATAATCAGAGGAGTATTAGTGATGATTAAGGATCTGAACATAGGATCTTCCACCAAGTAAACCAACTAGCATCAACTACAAGGAGTAATCAACACTACTAGCAACCCACAGGTACCAATCTGAGGTTTTGAGACAAAGATCGGATACAAGAGATGAACTAGGGTTTGGAGAGGAGATGGTGCTGATGAAGATGTTGATGGAGATTGACCCCCTCTCGATGAGAGGGTCGTTGGTGATGACGATGGCTTTGATTTCCCCCTCCCGGAGGGAAGTTTCCCCGGCAGAACAGCGTTGCAGGAGCTCTAGATTGGTTCTGTCCAAGTTCCGCCTCGAGATGGCGGTGCTTCGTCCCGAAAGATCTGTTATGATTTTTTCCAGGTCGAAACCCTCCATATAGCATAAGATGGGCACCGGCGGGCTGCCAGGTGGGCCACAAGACTTAGGGGAGCGCCTAGGGGGTAGGGCGCGCCCCCATGCTTGTGGCTGCCTGGTTTGTCCGCTGATGTATTTCTTTCGCCCAATATTTTTTATGTATTCTAAAATAATTCTCTGTAGATTTTCAGGCCTTTTGGAGTTGTGCAGAATAGGTATCTCAGATTTTCTCCTTTTCCAGTCCAGAACTCCAGCTATCGGCATTCTCCCTCTTCATGTAAACCTTGTAAAATAAGAGAAAAGGCACAAGTATTGTACCAAAATGTGTAGTAACAGCCCATAATGCAATAAATATCAATATAAAAGCATCATGCAAAATGGACGTATCACTAGGTGACTATAAAGGTACTCTACAGGTATCTCCAAGGGTGCTTGTTAGGTTGGCATGGATGAAGACTGGGATTTGTTACTCCATGTGATGGAGAGGTATATCAGGGACCACTCGGTAATACAACATCACAATAATCCTTGCAAGCAATGTGACTAAGTGTTAGCCATGGGGTCTTGCATTACGGAACGAGTAAAAAGACTTGTCGGTAATGAGATTGAACTAGGTATAGAGATACCAACGATCGAATCTCGGGCAACTGACATACCGAAGAACAAACGGAATATTGTACGGGATTAAATGAATCCTTGACATAGAGGTTCAACCGATAAAGATCTTTGTAGAATATTTGGAACCAATATGGGCATCCAGGTCTCGTTATTGGTTATTGACCATGGAGGTGTATCGGTCATGTCTACATAGTTCTCGAGCCTATAGGGTCTACACACTTAAGGTTCGGTGATGTTTTGGTATAGTAGAGTTATGTATGGTGGTGACCGAAGGTTGTTTGTTTTGGGGAATGTTGCATCGGAAACAAAAAAATCCTACCCTTCACCAAGATCAATCTAGGAGATGAGCATCTATGAGAGGAGAGATTGGATCCACATACCCTTGTAGATCGCTAAGCGGAAGCGTTAAAGAACGCGGTTGAAGTAGTTGTATGTATCCACGATCCAAATCGCAAGCCGTCCCATGAACTCCCGATCAAGTGCCGGAAATCGTCATCGAGATGCACATGTGTTGAATGCGGAGGTGCCGAACGGACGGCACCTCTGCATTCAACACATGTGCATCTCGATGATGATCTCCGCCTTCTTGATCTAGCAAGATGGAGCAGAGAGGTAGATGGGTTCGCCGACAGGATGACGGCATGGGGGCGGTGGTGGTGGAGCTGATCCGGCAGACCTTCGCTAAGCGGCGCCGAATCAATCTACTAGAGGAGAGGTAATCGGGGAGGGAGGAAGGGTTGCGCCATAACTTGTGTGTTGCAGCCCTCCCTCCCCTCACATATATATAGGGGAAGAGGAGGGGCTGGCTGCCCTAGGGTTTCCCCTACGGTTTGGTGTCGCGGCCAAGGAGGTGGGGCGGCGGCCAAGGTGGCTTGGCCACCAAGTTTGGTGTCTAGCCCACCCTTTTGGCCCAACCCTAGCCTCTAGCCGCATGGGCCTTGAGGTGGGAGGTGCGGCCAGCCCACCATGGGCTGGTCCACACCCTCTCACAGCCCATGGGGCCCTTCGGAGTGGATGGGCCCACCTGGTGGACCCCTCGGAACACTTCCGGTACTCCGTCACACCACTCGCAGGTCACAGAACTTTTCTGGAACTCAAAAACCAACTTCCTATATATCAATCTGCACCTCCGGACCATTCAGGATCTCCTCGTGACGTCCGGGATCTCATCCGGGACTCCAAACAACCTTCGGTCACCAACACACATAACTCATCTATTCCGAAACGTCACCGAACCAAGTGTGCATACCCTGTGGGTTCGAGAACTATGTAGACATGACCGATACACCTCTACGGTCAATAACCAATAGCGGGGCCTGGATGCCCATATTGGTTCCTATATATTCTACGAACATCTTTATCGGTCGAACCTCTATGTCAAGTATTAAGTTAATCCCGTATGATGTTCCCTTTGTTCTTCGGTATGTTACTTGCTCGAGATTCGATCGTCGGTATCTGTATACCTAGTTCAATCTTGTTTCTGGCAAGTCTCTTTACTCGTTCCGTAATAAAATATCTCGTGGCTAACACTTAGTCACATTGCTTGCAAGGCTTGTTGTGATGTTGTATTCCCGAGTGGGCCCTGAGTTACCTCTCCATCACACGGAGTAACAAATCCCAGTCTTGATCCATACCCACTCAACAGACGCTCTCGGAGATACCTGTAGAGCACCTTTATAGTCACCCAGTTACATTGCAACGTTTGATACACACAAGGCACTCCTCCAGTGTTAGTGAGTTGCATGATCTCATGGTCATAGGAACAGATACTTGACATGCAGAAACTATAGCAATAAACTGACACGGTTAAATGCTACGTTTATAGTTTGGGTCTTGTCCATCATATCATTCTCCTAATGATGTGATCCCATTACAAAATGACATCTCATGTCAATGGCTAAGAAACCTTGACCATCTTTGACCAACGAGCTAGTCTACTAGAGGCACACTAGGGACAAAGTGTTGTCTATTCATCTACACATGCAATGTGTTTCCAGTCAATACAATTATAGCATGGATAATAACCAATTATCATGAACAAAGAAATATTATAATAATCATTTTATTATTTCCTCTAGGTCATATTTCCAACAGTTCCAAGTCCCGGTGAGATCCTGGACGTCATGAGGAGCTTCGGAATGGTCCGGAGGTAAAGATTGATATATAGGAAGTCCTATTTTGGTCACCGGAAAAGTTTTGAGTACTTCGGTAGTGTGCTGGAAGTGTCGGGGAGGGTACCGGGGGCCATCGGGAGGGGTGTATCGACCCAAAGGACCTCATGGGTCATGGGAGGAGTCAAACCAGACCCTAGTGGGCTGTCCGAACCCCCCACTAAGGCCAATGCGTCTAGGGGTGGGAAAACCCAAAGGTGGAAAAAGGTGGAAAGGGTTTTCAAGTGGAGAGGAGGAATCCTACTCCTAGTCGGATTGGAGTAGGACTCCTCCACCTCCAATTTCAGCCAAACCTTGAGGGTTTGAGGCTGCCTCCTCCCCTCCCTCCCTCCCTCCTATATATACTAGAGGATTTAGAGGGGAGAGCTAATCCTAATTTCCATGTGCTGCCCTCTTCTTCCCTAGATCAGTTTCTTCTCTAGATTAGTTCTGCGGTGCTTAGGCGAAGCCTTGTAGGATTAGTTCACCACCATCTCCACCACGCCATTGTGCTGCCGGAGAACTCGTCTACCTCTCCGCTCTCTCTTGATGGATCAAGGAAGGGGAGATCGTCATCGAGCCGTACGTGTGCCGAACGCGGAGGTGACATCCATTCGGCGCTAGATCGGAAGGACCGTGATTGGATCTCAGGACGGATCGTGATGGGATGGCGGGACGGATCGTGATTGGATCGCAAGACGAATTGTGATGGGATCGCGGGACGGCTTGCGATTTGGATGGCGAAGACGTTCGACTACCGCGTTTCTTAACGCTTCCCGCTTAGCGGTCTACAAGGGTATGTAGATCCACTCTCCCTCTCGTAGATGCTCATCACCATGGATATATATTGCGTGTGCGTAGGAAATTTTTTGTTTACCATGCA
Source organism: Hordeum marinum (assembly GCA_022496015.1). NCBI lineage: Eukaryota > Viridiplantae > Streptophyta > Magnoliopsida > Poales > Poaceae > Hordeum > Hordeum marinum. The sequence goes on along the minus strand of CM039673.1, from coordinate 128,234,386 downwards.
ATGTTCCCCAACAGTGGTATCATATCTAGGTCTATGTGTAGATGAGATATCGAGTAGAACACAAAGGAGTTTGTGGGCGTTGATGCTCAGATTGCTTCCTCCCTTGGTCTTTTCTTTATTCAGCGGTATTTTGGGATGAAGAGGCCTGGACGAACCTTACTCATACGCTTACGAGTGACCAGTTCCATTGACTGACATGTGACTTTGTGGCATAAAGATGGCTGGCGGGTGTCTGTCTCTCCTACTCTAGTTGGATCAGATTCGACAAAGGCGGTTTTGAGAAGGTTGAATAGAAATTTGTGTATCACCGTTGTGGTTTTTGCGTAGGTAAGAATTGTTCTTGCTAGATACCCGTAGCATCCATGTAAAACATGCAACAACAATTAGAGGACGTCTAACTTGTTTTTGCAGGGTATGTTATGATGTGATATGTCCAATTATATGATGAGATATATGTGATGTATGAGATGATCATGTTTTGTATAGAATATCACGACTTGCATGTCGATGAGTACGGCAACTAGCAGGAGCCATAGGGTTGTCTTTAATTATTGTATGACCTGTGTGTCAATCATTAAGCGCTATGTAATGCTTTACTTTATCGCTAAGCGGTAGCAATAGTAGTAGAAGCATGGTGGGCGCGACAACCCCGATGGCGACACGTTGATGGAGATCAAGATGATAGAGAACATAGTGTCATGCCAGTGACGATGGAGATCATGCCGGTGCTTTGGAGATGGGGATCAAAAGCACAAGTTCATGGCCATATCATGCCACTTATGATTTGCATGTGATGTTAATACGTTTATGCACCTTGTTTTGCTTAGGACAACGATAGCATTATAAGGTGATCCCTCACTAAAATTTCAAGATAAAATTGTGTTCTCCCCGAGTGTGCACCATTGCGAAAGTTTGTCGTGTTGAGACATCATGTGATGATCGGGTGTGATAGACTCTACGTTCACATACAACGGGTGCAAGCCAGTGTTGCATGTGCAGAACACTCGGGTTAAACTTGACGAGTCTGGCATATACAGACATGGCCACGGAACACAAGAGACTGAAAGGTCGAACATGAGTCATATGGTAGATATGATCAACATGATGATATTCACCATTGAAACCACCTCAACTCACATGATGCTAGGACTTGGGTTGGTGAATTTGGATCATGTATCACTCGAATGACCGGAGGGATGTCAATTTGAGTGGGAGTTCTTAATTAATATGATTAATTGAACTCATTTGTCATGAACATAGTCTAAAGTTGTCTTTGCAAAGTTATGTTGTAGATCGATAGCTCGCGTTGTAGCTCCCCTGTGTTTTTAATACGTTCCTAGAGAAAATAGAGTTCAAAGATAATGGCATCAATTATGCGGACTAGGTCCGTGATTAGAGATCGTCCTCAGTTGCTGCACAGAAGGCTTATGTCCATAATGCACCGGTCGGTGCGCCACCCCCTCAAGCGGTGACCTTGGATGTTGTGAACATCTGACAGTAATGTTTTGATGACTACTTGATAGTTCAGCGCGTCTTGCGTTATGGCTTAGAATTTAGGCTCCAAATAAGTTTTGAACGTCACGAAGCATATTTGATGTTCCAAGAGCTGAAATTTGATTTCAGGCTCGTGCCCGTGTTGACAAGTATGAGACCTCCAACAAGATTCTTTGCTTGCAAGATGAAGGAGAATAGCTCAATCAGTGAGCATGTGCTCAGATTGTCTTGGTGCTACAATCACTTGAATCGAGTGGGAGTTGATCTTCCAGATAAGATAGTGATTGATATAGTTCTCCAAGTCACTGCCATAAGGCTACTAGAGCTTCGTGATGAACTATAAACATGCCAGGGATGGAAAAGATGATCCCTGAGCTATTCACGATGTTTGACACCGCGAAAGTAGAAATCAATAAGGAGCATCAAGTGTTGATGGTTAGTAAAACAACTAGTTTCGTAAAGGTCAAGGGCAAGAAGGGAAACTTCATGGATGGCAAGCCACTTGCTGCTCCAGTGAAGAAACCCAAGGTTGAACCCAAACCCGAGACTAAGTGCTTCTATTATGAGGAGAGTGGTCGCTGAAACGGAACAACCCTAGATACTTGGTAGATAAGAAGGTTGGCAACATCGACAGAAGTATATTTGATATACATATTATTGATGTGTACCTTGCTAGTACTCCTAATAGCACCTAGGTATTAGATACCGGTTCGGTTGCTAAATGTTAGTAACTCGAAATAAAATCTACGGAATAAACGAAGGCTAGCTAAGGGTGAGGTGACGATGAGTGTTGGAAGTGTTTCCAAGGTTGATGTGATCACCATCACACGTTCTCTCTACCTCCAGGATTAGTGATGAACCTAAATAAATGTTATTTGGTGTTTGTGTTGAGCATGAAGGTGATTAGATCATGTTTATGCAATACAGTTATTCATTTAAGTTAGAGAATAATGGCTATTCAGTTTACATGAATGATACCTTCAATGGTCATGCACCCAATGAGAATGGTTTATTGAATCTTGATCATAATGATACACATGTTCATAATATTGATGCCAAAAGATACAAAGTTAATAATGATAGTACCACATACTTGTGGCACTTCCGCTAAATGTCATATTGGTGTAAACTCATGAAGAAACTCCATGTTGATGGATCTATGGACTCATTTGATTGCAAATCGATTGAGACATGGGGACCATGCCTTATGGGCAAGATGACTAAGACCCCGTTTTCCGGTATGGTAGAGCGGGCAAGTAACTTATTGGAAATGATACATGTTGATGTATTCGGTCCAATTAGAGTTGTAGTGTGCGGTGGCTATCGTTATTTTCCTACCTTCACTGATGATTTGAGTAGATATGGGGATATTTACTTAATGAAACACAAGTCTGAAATGTTTGAAAAGTCCAAACAAAATCAGAGTGAAGTTTGAGATCATCGTGACAAGGAGATAAAATGTTTACGATATGATCATGGAGGTAAATACCTGAGTTATGAGTATTGGTATACAACTTAAGACAATGTGGAATTTGTTTCACAGCTCACGCCACGTGGAACAACATAGTATGATGGTGTGTCCGAACGTCGTAGTCGTGTTGTATTGGATATGGTGCGAACTATGATGTCTCTTATTGATTTGCCACTATAATTTTGGGGTTACGCATTAGAGACAACTACATTCACTTTAAAAGGGGCACCATCTAATTCCGTTGAGATGACACCATATGAATTTTCGTTTGGTGGAAACCTAAGGTGACATTTCTTAATGTTTGGGGCTTCGACGCTTATGTGAAAAAGGGTTTTCACCTAATGATCTCGAACCCAAAGCGGTCAAATGCATCTTCATTGAATACCCTAACATAACAGTTGGGTAAGCCTTCTATCTTATATCCAAGCACAAAGTTTTTGTTGCTAAAACGGTTCCTTTCTCGAGAAAGAGTTTCTCTCGAAAGAATTGAGTGGGAGGAAGATAGAACTTGATGAGGTTATTGAACCTGTGTTTCAACCAGAGAGTAGCGCAGCGCAGAAAGTTGTTCATGTGGAGCCTACATTAGTTGAAGAGGAAGTTAATGATGATGATCATGAAGCTTCGGATCAAGTTACTATCAAACCTCGTAGGTCAACAAGGATGTGTACTGCTCCTGAGTGGTATGACAACCGTGTCTTAGAGGTCATGTTGTTGGACAACGATGAACCTATGAGCTATGGAGAAGCAATGATGGGCCCGGATTCCGAGAAATGGTTAGAGGCCATGCAATCCGAGATGGGATCCATGTAAGAAAACAAAGTATGGGCTTTGGAAGTATTACCTGAAGGGCAAAAGGCCATTCAGAACAAATGGATCTTTAAAAGGAAGGCGGACGCGGATGGTAATGTCACCGTCTATAAAGCTCGACTTGTGGCAAAGGGTTTTTCACAAGTTCAAGGAGTTGACTATGATGAGACTTTCTCACCCATAGCGATGCTAAAGTATGTTGGGATTATGTTAGCAGTTGCTGCATTTTTCGATTATGAAATCTGGCAGATAGATGTCAAAACATTGTTTCCTTAACGGTATCCGTGAGGAAAGGTTGTATGTCATACAACCGGAAGGTTTTGTCAGTTCTAAGGATGCTGAAATATATGCAAGCTCTAGCGATCCTTCTATGGACTAGAGCAAGCATCTCAGAGTTGGAATATACGCTTTGATGAGGTGATCAAATTTTTTGAGTCTATACAAAGTTTATGAGAAACTTGTATTTACAATAAATTGAGTGGGAGCACTATAGAATTTCTGATAAGTATATGTGGATGACATATTGTAGATCGGAAATGATGTAGAATTTCTGGAAAGCATAAAGGGTTGCTTGAAAAGGAGTTTTTCAAAGGAAAACCTGGAATGAGGCTAATTAAATATTAGGCATCTTGATCTATAGAGGTAGATCAAGAGGTCTGATAAAACTTTCAATGAGTACATACCTTGACAAGATTTTGAATGAGTTCAAAATGGATCAGTCAAAGAAAGAGTCCTTGCCTGATTTTTAAGGTGTGGAGTTGAGTGAGACTCAAAGCTCGACCACGGCAGAAGAAAGAGAAAGGACGAAGGTCGTTTCCTATGCCTTATCCATAGGCTCTCTATAGTATGCCATGCTGTGTACCGCACTTGTGTGTGCCTTGCTATGAGTCTGTCAAGGGGTACAAGAGTGACCCACGAGTGGATCACTGGACAGCGGTCAAGATTATCCTTAGTAACTAGAGGACTAAGGAAGTATTTCTCGATTATGGAGGTGATAAAGAGTTCGTCGTAAAGGGTTACGTTGATGCAAGCTTTAACACCAATCCGGATGACTCTAAGTAGCAATCCGGATACGTATAGTGGAGCAGCCATTTGAAATAGCTCCAAGTGGAGCGTTGTAGCAGTGTCTACAGTATGACAAAGATATTTTCAAAGTACAACCGGATCTGAATGTCGCAGACCCGTTGAGTAAAGACCTCTCTCACATGCAAATCACGATCGAACCCCAGAACTCATTGGGTGTTAGATCATAACAATGTAAATCACATGGTGATGTGAACTAGATTATTGACTCTAGTGCAAGTGGGAGACTGTTGGAAATATGCCCTAGAGGCAATAATAAACTAGTTATTATTATAATTCCTTGTTCATGATAATCGTTTATTATCATGCTATAATTTTATTGATTGGAAACTTAAATACATGTGTGGGTACATAGACAACACTGTGTCTCTAGTATGCCTCTAGTTAACTAGTTCGTTGATCAAAGATGGTCCAGGTTTCCTAGCCATGGACAAGAGATGTCATTTGATAAAGGGATCACATCATTAGGAGAATGATGTGATGGACAAGACCCAAACTATAAACATAGCATATGATCGTGTCAGTTTATTGTTATAGTTTACTCCATGTCAAGTATATGTTCCTATGACCATGAGATCATGCAACTCACTAACACCGGAGGAGTACCTTGTGTGTATCAACTGTCGCAACATAACTGCGTGACTATAAAGGTGCTCTACAGGTATCTCCAAGGGTGTATGTTAGGTTGGCATGGATCAATACTGGGATTTGTTACTCTGTGTGACGGAGAGGTATCTTAGGGCCCACTCGGTAATACAACATCACAATAAGCCTTGCAAGCAATGTGACTAAGTGTTAGCCATGAGATCTTGTACTACGGAACGAGTAAAAAGACTTGCCAGTAACGAGATTGAACTAGGTATAGAGATACCGACGATCGAATTGCGGGCAAGTAACATACCGAAGAACAAAGGGAATAGCGTACGGGATTAGCTGAATCCTTGACATAGAGGTTCAACCAAAAAAGATCATCGTAGAATAGGTAGGAACCAATATGGGCATCCATGTCCCACTATTGGTTATTAACCGTGGAGGTGTCTCGGTCATGTCTACATAGTTCTCGAACCCGTAGGATCTGCACACTTAAGGTTCGGTGACGTTTCGGTATAGTAGAGTTATGTATGGTGGTGACCATAAGTTGTTTGGAGTCCCAGATGAGATCATGGACATCATGAGGAGCTCCGGAATGGTCCAGAGGTAAAGATTGATATATATAGGAAGTCCTGCTTTGGTCACCTGAAAAGTTTCGGGTACTTCGGTAGTGTACCGGGAGTGCCGGGAGCCATCGAGAGGGGTGTCTCGACCCAAAGGACCTCACGGGCTGTGGGAGGAGTCAAACCAACCCTTACTGGTCTGGACGACCACCCCCCCCCCCCCCCACTAAGGCCCATGCGGCTAGGATGGGAAAAACCCAAAGGTGGAAAAAGGTGGAAAGGGTTTCCAAGTGGAGAGGAGGAATCCTACTCCTAGTAGGATTGGAGTAGGACTCCTCCACCTCCAATTTTGGTTAAATCTTGAGGGTTTGAGGCTGCCTCCTCCCCTCCCTCCCTCCTATATATACTAGAGGATTTAGAAGGGAGAGCTAACCCTAATTGCCACGTGCTGCCCTCTTCTTCCCTAGATCAGTTTCTCCTCTAGATTAGTTCTGCGGTGCTTAGGCAAAGCCCTGCAGGATTAGTTCACCACCACCGCCACCACGCCGTTGTGCTGCCGGAGAACTCATCTACCTCTCCGCTCTCTCTTATTGGATCAAGAAGGCGTAGATCGTCATCGAGTCGTACGTGTGTTGAACGCGGAGGTGTCGTTCGTTCGGCGCTAGATCGGAAGGACCGTGATTGGATCGTAGGACGGATTGTGATGGGATCGCGGGACGGATCGTGATTGGGTCACGGGACGGATCATGATGGGATCGCGGGACGGCTTGCTATTTGGATCGCGAAGACGTTCGACTACATCAACCGTGTTTCTTAACGCTTTCCTCTTAGCGATCTACAAGGGTATGTAGATCCACTCTTCCTCTCGTAGATGCTCATCACCATGGATAGATCTTGCATGTGCGTAGGAATTTTTTTTGTTTTCCATGCAACATTCCCCAACACGTTCTGTGTTCACCAAGTTGGATGAGGCACCGGCTTGGGTCTGCGAAGACGCCGACCGCGTGGTGGCATGCCCCCTCGACTGGTTGCTGACCACTATCAAGACAGAGATGTTGTGACATCGCTGCCTCACCGGTAGCTCGCCAAGATCAACGAGGAGTGGTATCTTAGCGAGAATGTCGTCGCCGCCGCTGGCAGCATGGGCAAAAGGCTCCCCGGCCTAGGTCGGCGTTGGTTGTGACGCCCCTTCGCACGGCGTAGGAGAAGCAGAACGACTCCTCCGAGAGCACCAGGCGGCGGCTGGGCAGGATTGTCGCTCCCCTGTGTCCTTTCGGTGTTGGAGGGAGCACTCCGACAAGGACGGTGCCACTCGCCAGGCCGACCATATGTATGATGTCTAGTTTCTTTAAAGGTTAAGTTAAACGGATGAAATAGTGTCCGTGATATATGCCCGAATTTTAGTTAATCTGGTCGTGTTTGATGAAAGTCGTCTGGTTTGTTCAATATTTTTGAAATGGATGCGGACATTGTTGTGTGGCTGGCTCCCGTATCACTGTCCAGGGTTTAGGAACCAAGATTAAATTTTTCGATTTTGGAGTTTAGGAACCAAGCTTAAACTTGTCAATAGTTGAATGACCATTTTTTAAACATTATATGTGGATCAAAATTTATGAGCGGCATGTGTCAACTATGGAAAGCCAAGGTTTTTTTTTATGTTGAATTTCAAAAGACAGAAAACTACTCCCTAAAACCTATTTGTACTAAAACCGCGACACTTATTTTGGATCGGATGAAATAATTAATACTCCATCCGTCCCATAATGTAGGACAGTTTTGCAAGCTACAAATACAGATAGTTGATGTTGCTTTCGAAATCTCTGAGCAATTTGGTGGATCACAAACTACGGAAAATAGATGATTATATGTGTGCACCTCATATGTATTTTGGGAGCAATATTGCAACTTGCAAGGATACTTTTCTTTCCCAAGATAAGTTACAAGGGTATGCTTAGCAAGGCAGCAGCAGCGGCAGCAATGTTTTGATTCTGCACCTCACATACCAAGACTGCACTCATACATTTGCGAGGCAATTTTATTTCCCAAGCAAACGGCGTGCACGCTGGTTGGCTCCTTTCACCCTGGAGTTGATTTCCTCCACATCATCTTGTAGACCATCCATGGATTTGTTTTGCCTGCATTTCAGTATGTATATACAACACCATTCAGCAGGATGCACAAGCACAGAACAGAACAAAAAAATCCTGATGGAATGTTTTATTGTGCATTTCAATCTGAAAAGATTATTGTAATTCTATACAAAGATTCCTTTACAGTTATTTTTTGTTGGTCAGTAAAAGGCAACTAGGAACATAAGATTATGGTGAAATATTTTTCTTTCTTTCTTTGTCCTTAAAGACCCTATCGGCATGTTTTGTGAAACCATGTGTGGTGCACGTTTTCGACCTTGTGCGAAGACCCTATCTGCACTAGTGTTATGTTTTAAGCGCTGAACTGTTACTTGGCCTCACATGCATAATATTCCATTTATCTTAAAATCATGACATTGTTTACTTTCGTAAAATAAGACAAATATACATGTAAATTTTCATTAATTTATCGTCAGATTTCTTGGATTTTGATAAGCTGAACAAACACCAATCAATCAAGAGCACTCATTATTTACTGTTCTGTATAAAGCATCAACTTGGTGAGCAATCTCCATTTTTTTTTCCTGTAAGCGCTTAAAAGGCAGTAAGACGTGTTGAATGCAAAACATTGTTCCAATCCCACTGATAAACAAACCGGGGAAGGACTGTACAATTCCATGGCCATTTCATCAAAGTAATATAGCGTTTGACAACAGAGTGAGGATACTTTTTAAACTTGGGTGTGATGTTTTTCAGGCAGAATCCTCAACCTGTTGGCCAATGAAATAAGATATGGTGAACTGAAGTCGACGAAGCACGTACCTATCGATTTCTGAGCCCATATCGAGAGCCATGCCCTTGAGCTGTCCCAGGACATCGCTAAGATCAGAAAGAGCATTGTCTTGCTTATCTTTCTCCTCCTGCCAAATAAGATGGTTTGTGATTAGTCATTAGGTCCAATTTTATGCTGCATGGATCCCAGCACCACCAACATAAACCTGAACCTTCTCCATGGCGTTGGTAGGATCAGAATACTTCTGAGGATTCGGCTTCCCTCTGGGGCTTGAAGACAGACCTAATTTCTCTCTCTGCTCTAGGTGATTAGCCCTTCTTTTGAAAGAATCATCTATTTCAATTTTCAATAAGTAACAATGTCAGCATAAAGAGAACACTCAAAGCCAACCTTGTTTGAGCCCAATGAAAATGCAAACCTCTCGAGATAACTGCTGGTCCCTTTATATGCCTGGTTTTCTTGGGCTTCCAGGTTTTTGAGAAGAACCCTCCAAGGCTTCCCAGAAGTGTCTCACTCTGAGAAGGAAAAAAAAACAAGAGCTCAAACACCAGTAAGAAGTAGTACAAAAAGAAATTGCCAGCTTCGAGCTTACCCTGCTAAGGTCCTGATCAATGTTTGCAGCAGTTTCATGGGTCCTATTTATCTGTTGGCCCTGCTTGTGCAAGGCGATCAGAGTGTTGGTAGCGTCCTCCCTGATGTTTTCAGCGAGCTGAAGGCAGACGCTCACTTTCTGAGTGGTCTCCTCGGCCTTGTATGCGACGTAGCCCTCCAGCTCTTGCACGGGTTGGTTGTCGAACCCGCCTGAATCGCGGAAGCCGTTCTTGTATCGGCCATTGGCGCACTGCACTGAGCTGGAAGATGGTGCTCTTGCAGGCCTGGGGGTAAATTCAGAGTCTGAGTCGGAATCGAATGGATTTGGTTTAGAAGACGAAGGCTTTGGGACGCTTGACACGGGCATCTTTCCTGTTCGTAGCCACGATTTAGTTGGTTATATAGAATGTAAAGAAGACTGAAGAAAGGAATGCAGGATTGTATTTACTGGAGATAAAAGTGGTGAACTCCACGTCTAAAAATTCACAAGTGAGGGGGGCAGCATAAAGCTGAAAAGGAAACATCGCTGAACGAAAATTGAAACCTATGAGATACCAGCAAAAGGTGCTGGCAATTCGAATCGACGAAACCATGTGAATATTCTCATTTTTAGGAAATTCAGAAGCTTCAGTTTAATCTCGGTACAAATAGTGGATGAAACCATGTGAATATTCTCATTTCCTGTTAATTTTTAGGAAATCCAAAAAGTTTCGAAAATCAAAATCAGTTCCACCTATCTATGACATTCGAAATGCTTAGTCAAAACTCAAAACGGTTAAAAACCGTGATTCGTTCCACACTTGCACTATGATTTTGAGCAGTATATACACAGTTATAAACCAGGTAACATTGCGCGAGAATGGCCTGGCGTGCACGACGATCGCACAACATCCCTGCAAAAATCCTGAAAACCGACCACATCTTCAGACACCTAAGCCCAAAGATCAGCCGTGACACGAACGGCAGGAATCGCAGTCTAGGATCCCATGTCGCCTCGTGCCTTCCGCCCGAGGAAACCGGGGTCGAGGAACCACCGCGCGCGGGTCGCGGGCCGCCGGAAGAAGACCGGTAACAGGAACGAACTGAGGTAGGCAAGAGCCGCATCCTGGGGCGGAGGATTTCCGACGAATTGAGAGAGGGAGGAAGAAGGAATCGATCGAACCTGAGAGGTTGCCGGCCGCCTGCTTCTTCCTGGGCTGGGCGGCAGAACTGGAGTTGGAGGCAAGGAGGAGGATGTCCTTTTCTTCCAGGACAGTTGCAGGTGACATCCTTCTTGCCTCGCAAATCGCATTTTTATAGTAATCTCTGATTACCTGCTGTCATGTTCTGGCCATATGACTTCGTCATGTAATACTAACTGTTTTTTTTTCTTTTTTGTGGGATAACAGCAACTAAATTGTTACTATTGGAATGTCTGCAAGTTTAGGGCAAACTTCCTTGTTAAGCTTCTTTTTATATACAGTAAATTTATGGCATGCTTGCCTGTTAAGCTATTTTTGGATCATTTTTACTTGCTTGAAAAGGTAACATGGTACAGTGATGTCCAAAAAAAAAAAACATCCGGCGTTGTTTGATTACTCCTACAAATCATTCATGCCACTTGCATCAAAAAGGCCAAAAGAAAAATCCTAGAAATATGCATGCACCCATGCAAGTCTAGGACTTGAACCCGAGCGAGGCTTATTTCATGATAAGGAAATAGTTCGCCATTTCTTTTCTAGTCCTGGAATATGTTTCCGCACCTATTGCAGAGAAATAACTCTCATACAAGCCACGTGTACACACCAAAACTCATGCCACTTACAACATTCTCATTTAGCAAATCTATGTATGCTAATGACGTAACATCTTTGTGAGTTGCGAGGCTGAATTCGACACGATAAATACGAAGTTTTTACAAGTTACAGTTGCACTGCCGATGGAGCTTAACTCCAAGTGGTAATCCGGAAATAAAACAGCTCACTAAGCTACAAATGCATCTACAAACAACAGTGGCACAAAGAATTATGTACAGCGACTGCACACACGAGTGCATATGCATCTAGCATCCTACATTATTTACTGTGGCACCATCTGAAGCTTCCTCAGGATGCCACTCTACTAGCGCTTGGTTCTCCGGCGTTTCATCAACATTGCTGGCACTGGAAGAAGATCTGAGATCAAGTGACTCTTCAATGGAGCAATTAGACAACTCTACCAGCATCGGACAGAACCCACAAGAGCAGGATCTGCAAACCCTCCCGAGGTTCATCGCAGAGTTCAATCTCTACAATGGACACATATGCATGGTGTATCAGTACCATGAAACAATTAATCTCAAGTAGAAGATTGCTGCAAAGATTAATTTCTAGTGGGATGCAATAACCTGCATGCACATACCCCTAAAGCATCTTTCAGTTTCTTAATCTCCGTAGTTTGTGTGTCAGCTAGCTCATGCGATGCCTGCAGTTGTCTTAGTGCTCCGCTCAATTTTCTTTGCTCTTTGGAGACCTGGTTTTGAATATCGGAAAACAAAATTTAAATCAGAGCGTAGAGGGGTTGTCAACATGACAAGACTAAGTGATTGTATCTATTTCATTTTTAATCATGCAATTAGATTCAAAATTCAAATAATGGTCTGATGGAGCAACAACTTGAGCTATATGAGCAACTATATTTTTACTGGTGCAGTTACAGTTTGGAACAGAAAAAAAAAGAGTCTATTTCACTACCTGAGCCTCGAGCTGCTGAATTTGTTGAATAGCCGCTTGCTCAATGCAAGACCTGCGCTTGTATTCTTCCTCAAGCATGCCAGTTATCTGGTACCTCAATTCAGCCATTTCTTGAGTGAGATCTTCTGCATCCTCCTTTGCTTTCAGTTTTTGTTCTCGAAGTTCTACCTAAGGAGAGCAACACTTAAATCTCACCAGAAATGGGAAAGTTATACTGAAATCAGGATCAACGAAACAGACAGATCATTGAATTTACCCAACTAGCAGTGTAAGCAACTAAATTCCATGCGATATGTTCAAAATAATTTGTTTCTGAACTTGTTTGGTGGTACAGAACTACAGATGGAACATATTCGAACGAACTTATATCAAAATGCTGAAGTACAAGTAGTACACAAACTCTGACCTTGAGCTGCTCAATTATAAGTTCAGGTTCTTCATTTTGCTTCCCTATCTTTTCAAGAATTTCATGACCTCTTTCATAGTTTGCATGACCATCATGCTCAACTGTTTTATCAAGTTGCTCCACACCTGTGGAAGAGGATTGTTCAGGAGCTCTTCCAGGCAAGTACTCTTGTTTCAGTTGTTTATTCTCAACCTCAAGATGATCAATAGTCTTCTGTGCCTCTTGCAGCTGGAGCTCATGTTCTTCCAGTTGCTTCTCTATTCTAGCTTTGTACTCGGCAGTATGCTGGCTAAAGCTCTCAGCATCAAACAGTCTTTGCTCAAGTGTAGTCAAATCAAGTTTTAAACTCTCAATTTCACATTGCATATCTAAAGTTACGCTTTCAAGCTTTTCTATTTGTAAGGCTGCCTTTTGCAGCTCCTCTTCTTTACATTGGACTTCTTCCATCAGAAGCCAGCACTGAGAATCAGACCGCATCAGATCATTGTCCATAACTCTCACTCTTTCAGGAAATTTCTCAAGTTCAGTTAGCTTCAGTTCAAGGCCATGAATATGCTCTCCCATGCTGTTTGCTTCAACATTCCTGATATTTAACTGATCCTGCAAATAGTCTGCACTGGCGATCAGCAAAGACTGCTTAAGTGATAAGGTTTGCAATAGCCAAACAAACAAGAATTGGAATAATTCCTAGAGCATACCAATTTCCTGATAGCAGTTGCTCAGCTCAGTTTCCAATTTCTCAATGTATTGCCTGTCCTTCTGACAGGCCCTAGAAGCTGCATTTTTGTCAAGCTGTAATTTCTGCATTAACAAAACTATGAGCTCATTGAAGGGTTAAAGCAAATCAATAACACGGTACCTCCATTCAAAAAAGTTGGATGGAATATTTGGAAAAAAAATATTGCATTCCTGTTTGACTTGGGTTAGGACAGAGCAAAGTGAAGCCAAAAAGAAACTTTTACTCTGAAAATGTTTCAAGTTTGAACAACATTCTTACCGTTATGCTGCCACATGAAATGCTTAAAATACATTCTCATCAGACCTCAAAGAAACATAATCATGCAAAACTACGACTGACTCTAAGGAAGACATATATCTTCCTAAGCTTCGATCAAACCAGCAATTTTATCTCTAACACATCAAACAACAGTTCAATACCATGCAGCCATGCAGAATATTAGCCAACAGAACCATCTAAGTACCAATACCACTATCGGAACTATCAATGGGAGAATAGTCCAGTATCAATATAATCATGCAAATTATTATTCTATCATATAGATACCAACAAAGAATGCATTTTTTTTAAATGCAATCTACAGTAGAAACAAGTCATTACAGGGATGTTCAAACCATCGGTACCTCCTGATTCTTCTTCCCCCTTCCAGGCAGAACTTTTGCACCATTAGCTGGATAATGGCCATTGGAGCTACTAGCCATCTGCCGATCTGCAGAATAAGAAAAGGCTAAGTACAGACATGGGCAGCATAGGTTATGTAAAATGGCATGTTGTACCCTGTGAATCACCCATTGGGAACAAATTTTTCATTACAACACCATAACAGAACTACTATCTGGCAATCAAAATATCAGATACCATAAACAACAATCATTACCACTACAAATAAAAGCAGCAATAAGGGGATCATAATTTTACCTAAAGTATATAAACTAAGCCCTAAAAATTTTCAGGTGTGCACAAATGCATTCAGGAAACCGTCATTTGTCAGATTGGAAAATGTTGCTCGTGAATCGACCAGAGCAAGTTGAACAGACTGCCACCAAGTGCAAATTGGGCCATTTGTTAATTTTAAGCAAACAGGGATGCGCACAGCAATTGAGTTGCAAATCGAGAAAAGTCACCTTTGAGGTTCAAATGCCAGAAGAAAAGATAAAAATATGTTTATTAGTCTGAATACAGCATCTCATTTTAAAGAGGAAGGAACTTTGGGGGCAGCAGATGCAAGAAAGACATATCCCAAACTTGTTAGGGTCTACTTGCTCGGTTCCATCCGCTGCTGACCTTACGTCGGGGGCGGATCTAGATGATGTGTTCAGTGGGATTTAACTAATCGCTGGATGAAAAGCAACGTCGTCGTACCTCAAGACGAAATTGGTGAAGACTGCGGACGGGGTGGGGGCAGCGGAAACGCGATGCCGCGACGAGGAAGAACGGGAACGGCGAAGGCGGCAACGCGCCTGAGGGGCCGTGGTGCTTCGTGTGGACGGGGGAGTGCGGGGAGAGGGGTTGAGGCGTCGGCGGTGACGCCGCCAAGGTACGGCACGGCGGCAGCTGTAGGCCTCGGTTGTAAGAGCAGGGACTGACACGGCGCGTTTGGAGGGGAGGCGCTCGGAGCGGCGTCCGGGTAGGAGCGTGTGGAGACGGCCGCTGCAGCCGGAGCAGAGTCGGCGGGGCGGCCGGCGTTGGTAGGTAGCTCTGGTGGAGGTCCAGCGATGGGAAGAGTTGCGGTCAGGCCTGGTGATGTACGACTCCACCGATCTTGGCTTGACCTGACCATGTGAGTTGCGACTCCAACATGTTCCTTTTTTTTTTCCTTGAGAGGAACGACTCCAACATGTGGCTTCAGGTTGAGGGCATACCTGATCATGAGAAATCCGACCCGGCCCGACCTTGCCTATGGGCCGGATAGGGATAGGCTCGGGCTTGTCACGTTTACAATCTCTACTTCTAACGGGTGAGTGGACAGCTTTTTGTCTTGCCCACCTTAGTCCGGTTTTTTTCGTTTGGTTTCTTTTAGCTCATGATCTTTTTAAACCGATTTTATCTGTTAACTTTCATATTCAATATTTAATCAATTTTCGAGATAGTTGGCAACGTTTGTATGGAAAGGAATAAACCATGATCAATCTTTAATTAATTCTCAGTATATTTGGTAACTTTCATATTTCATCTTTAATCAGTTTTTGGTATATTTGGTAACATTTGTATGAAAAGATCACGATTAATCTTTAATTAATTTTGGGTATCTCGACTCTTAAAGGGGGAGTTGGTAGCTTCCTGTCTTAGTTTTTTTCCGTCATCCCTCCCACCTTCGTCTGGTTTTCTTTTAGCCCACGATCTTTTTAAACCGGTTTTATCGGTCAATAAGATCATTTTTGGGTATATATAGTAACTTTGTACGGAAAGAAATAAATGTCGATCAATCTTTAATTAATTTTCGATATATTTGGTAACTTTCATATTCAATATTTAATCAATTTCCGGGATAGTTGGCAACGTTTGTATGGAAAGGAATAAACCATGATCAATCTTTAATTAATTCTCGGTATATTTGGTAACTTTCATATTCCATCTTTAATCAATTTTTAGTATATTTGGTAACATTTGTATGGAAAGGAATAAATTATGATCAATCTTTAATTAATTTTGGGTATATTTGGTAACTTTCATATTTAATCTTTAATCAATTTTCGTTATATTTGGTATCTTTAATACGAAAAGGAATGAATCATAATCAAAGTTTAATCAATTGTCGGTATCTGTATCTCTACTCCTAATTTTTGTCTCGGTTTTTTTCGTCATGCCTCCATCCTAATTCTTTTTCGTCCGGGTTTTTTCATCCCACCTCCCACCACTCTTTTTTCGTCCGGTTTTGACCTCATCCCTCCCCTCCCTGCCCCCGAGCGACCCCCATATGCCCTATCCCAAACCCGCTCCCGTCCCTCCGACGCAGCCGCCCACCGAGTCGAATCTCGCTGACGGGCTCCCACGTATGCTCGAGGCTCCAACGTCATGCTGCGCCCCATCTCGATCCAGCAAGGCTAGCCCCGCCATCCAGGAGCCCAAATCACCGCTAGTTTGGTTTGTCGACATCATCAAGGGACCTCCTACTCCGTTGCCATCGAGGGCACTCTGCGGCCACCGCTGCTGTCGTTGTTGCTCTGCAGATCATCGTGTCCAGCCCCGCCGTCCAGGTCCCATCCCTGCCCCGTCTTGATCCCGCGCCCCATCTCGTGATCCATCTCCTGAGCCATCACCAGCTCGCTCCCCACTGGTTTGTAGGAGTCATCTAAGAGCCCAGATCATCACCATCCAATGCACTTTGCTTGATCTCCAAACTGTCGATGCCAGCCCCGCTATCCAGGTCCTATCACGTAGGCCTTTGCGGCCAGCCCCGACATCCAGGAGCCGTCGCCGCCGCCTCCAGAACAACAACATTCGCCGCCGTCCAGATCCCCTACTGACCGACGCGCGCAGGTATTTGAATGTTCCCAACGCCATATCTAGAAAAATAACAAGTGTGCCGCTGTTGATAACGCACTTACATTTGTCTTCGTTGTTCTCTTTGACAAAAAACCCAAAGAAAGAAACTTTGCCCATGTTCTGCCACACTAAGGATTAAGTATGATGTTGTTGTTGCGTGATTGTTCTTAAGACTGCTGTTTTGTAGACTAAACTCTGCTTATGTACTGTCTCTGTTATGTAGAAACCCGTTTCAGTTTTCTTTATAGTCACATTCAGTTTTAACTGAGCCATCCTTTTTAATTTATAACATTCATATTTGCAATTTCTTCCGAGAAAGAAAAAGTGTCATGGCTTTAGTTCAGTTTTAGTTCAAATTTGATAAAAAGCCACGACACTTTTAGTTCAGTTTATAGTACAAATTTGTTATCAAGTGTTTTGAGCATTCATGTTCTAATCTGATCCTGAAGCATGGCAAGTTGGAGATGCATATGTGTTGTGTTTCAAGAAAAAAAAAAGTTATTCTGCGAAATTTGTAGAGTGCAAATGTTCAGGTCTAGAGTCAGGCAATTGTTGTTGTAAAAATTATTGTTAAAATGAACTCATTTTTGTTTTGCGTGACTGAGTTTAAGGTGAGAAAACCTAAAAGTTATACATCAGCATATCTCTACTCTGAATTGGGGAGTTGGTAGCTTCCGTTCCGGGGCTTTTTCGGCCTTGTGTGTTGCCTGCTCCACCTCGTTATAGATACGCTGCTTCTTTTCATGTCCAAGTCACTGGTGTCCACACTGTCCCTTGACTCTATCTGAAGCGAAGCGGACAATGGCTACATCTTCTAGCGCACGAGTGTTTTGTCCTGATTCTTCTAACGGATGAAGCTTTTGTGATCTTACTATTTTCAGGTGTTATCAGTCCAAGTGTTCATCCATTCTGATCTGTTTCTTTCGATAATTTATGGAGGATATGGTTCTGGTATTTGTATGTGTTCACAAATTGATCAACATGCCTGGTTAGTATCTTGGGCTGCAAATGCACATCTCTTACTTCTTTAATACGTAATTACTTAGATTTTAGAGTCCTAAATGTATGTATCATTAATGTCATGGTTCTATTAGTTATGGTTGTCTTCAAAGGATGAAATAATAGGGAGGATTGAAGATGCACAGGGCATGCCATGGCCATGAAGCGTACACCATGGACAGCTAAGCTACACCATGTTAATAAGAATTTATATGTCCAGTTTATGATTTTGTGTTGGTTTCGATGGTTTGAGAAAAATTAAGTGATGCAAGCTGAAAAAGGTACGAACTATTAACTCTGATCTTCTAATGCTTCATTGTTTTTAAATGTGGTTTGGCTCAACAAACAATTTTTCTTTGTGGCATACTGCATTAACTCTAATTTAAGTACTTCAATTCAGCATAAAGTAGCTTATTTTGCCTCATATGGTTAGCCTTTAATGATATGTACTGTCCTCGAGTACATTGTTGTGTTTTGGTAAGCGATTTGAAGCTAGCGTGATGTATTTTTGCAGGTGATTACATTAATCCAACTTTGCAAGCAATCTGAAAGCCAACAAGCCTTGTTTCTATCCAAAGTGGTGGCGATTAGAGGCCAATAGTACTTGTGGTGTGCAGTTTAAATTATTTAAGGAAGATTTAATTTTCCCCAGAAAAAAAGGAAGACTTGATTTAATGTCTCTAACTGATTATATCTTTAATCAAACAATGGATATTCAATAACTAAGTCATATTTGGAGGTAACAGTGGCATGTCATATATTTTCGGATACGTGTAATACTTTACTTTACTTACCAAATTACATTACTAACAGAAATTTACTTGTAATGGTAGGAAATCCTATTTGTATTGATGGAGCTAGAGCTACATAGTACAATCAACATGTGTCTAGCTCAGAGTCCTTATCCTCTAATTACATGTTATGTATGCTTTCTCCTAAAGTTTCCATGAATTTTGCTTTACACCATAAACTTAATCGAACTCCTTCCGGGACAAAACTAAACACATACTACATATCTTGATATATATATACTACATATCTTGATATATATATATATATATATATATATATATATATATATATATATATATATATGCCTCTTCCTCTGAGTAGTATGCCCTAATTTTTAGTTGTTCGTATACATTTTTTCTTGCATAGTATATATTTTTTTTCTCAAAACAGGTACATACTTCTATCATGCATATTGAGTGTATGAAACATCTTTTTAAATTAAGATGTCCATCAATAGAAAAATGGATTTAGGAATATTTGGATACATGCAACATATGTACCCTTGCCTTTTCCCGAAAAGACTAGACGCCCATTATGAGTTTGAAACATCTGTATATTCTTTTCAAGTAGAGTAGGAGTATCTTTTTAATTAAGAATCATATTTTGTACGAAGGGGGTAGAAATGCACTGTTCGTAAGCTTAGGGCAGCGGAAGCACGGAAACAATAATCTCTCGGTTTTTTCTAGATATGGCGTTACCCTGGTTTTTTTTGTCCGGTTTACATCCCTCCACCGGTTTTTCCTCGATCCCATCCCGCAAAACAAAACTCTTTGACCTGAGCGAACCGCTCCCCTTACTCTCCTGGACCGAGCGGCTCCTCTCCCAGATACCTTAACACGCGCTAGGGTTCCTATGCTGCTGCAACACAGGAGGTCGTCGACCAGTCCAGCCTCCTTCTGCTTCGTGCCTCGCTTCCCTTGTTGCTCGCCTTCATATCCCCTTATTCCCTTAGGTGATTCGTCGCTTCTCTACAAGCTAAGCCGCCGCCTCTCCGCCGAGAAAGAGGGCACCCGATCTCCGTTGGGGTCGACCAACCGTGTGATGGGCGGAGTGCCCAGTCCATAGGGTCATCCCCTTCTCCTGTCCACTCCGGTGATGGCCATCGTTGGTACGTTGCCCTCGTGTCACCTCTCTTGATATTTTTCTGGTTTGATTCCCCATGTCTCACAGGTGTGTGGTATGCGGAAGGCATCGGTTCATGTTGTTTTCCTGCTGTTGTCGCACATAGGTTTGCCATTGGATTTGTTGTGGAATTATTGCTAATATTATGGGTACGTGGCTCGAGGCTTCGTAGCTTTGTCACATTATCTCAGTTATATATGTGTTACTCTGGTCCTAATGCCAAACACTTGAATCATGTTAGGTTCCGTACTACCCTCAAATATCATTGAAATTTATAGATTGATTTCTCTTAGAAAATAATTGTAGATTGATTCAGAAATGGAGAAGTGCCCTGTTTAACTGTTGCCTCGGGATATGATGAGATGCATATTTCGACGGTGTTGCTGGAGCTAGGAACACTACCATATTATATAAGGCCTTTCAATTAATGTGTTGTGTGTTTCTTGTTTTTTGAAGTTGGTTGTTCATGGACGAGCCAAATCGGAGAAAAACATGCATATGGTAACACTTTAGTTTGTTAGATCAGTTGTAGATATCATGTGACTTTTATATTCACGTCATCATTTGGTTTTATATAGTTTAGGATTATTTTTTCCATAATTCAACCTCTGTTACATGGCAGGCTAATGCCAAGGAAGGCAAGGGTCATGCTGCTGGCTATTGCTAGGGATAGCAGGCAGTAGCGAAGTTTATTTCTAATTAGAAGTGTGCATATTGGGTTGACTTGCTTTCTGTGAGCAACCATCTGAATGCGAAAATGTCATAAATGGTTGTGAACAGTTCATAAATGGAAGAACTAAGTTAGTGGTTTCTCTACATTGGGACTACACTTCTTCCGTACCGTTTTTGCGGGCTCTGAATAACAGTGATGTCATCTCCCCTATCATTTAAATGTAGTATGTGATTTTTCTTAACCACTGATTGTTTGTACTATCTTTCTGAGAGGCTGCTTATTAGTGAGTTTCAGCTTCCATCCGGAACATTGTCACTACACTTGCTAAGCTGAAAAGTCTTAGCATGAGGACTGGTAGATGTCCATTTGCACCAGACTGCGACACCTATGGCAAGATATCCGACGATGGAGAAGAAACATGGCAGTGGGGGCGACGACGACAAAGGTAAACTGAGGCGTCATGAGCAGTGAGGACGGTAAGTGAGGTCCAGCGTAGAACTGTAGATGCATTTGGAGTGTGATTTTCATGTATGGAGCCAACAATCTTTTAATGCAGTTTGTTAGTGCAAGCCTGATATTCAGGTGACGTCTGCACATTTTTCGAATATTCATGCTTATGTGTAATTTCTGGCATTGTAGACCTAATCTGTTTACATGAACAAATTTCTTTGGTCAGGGCCAAGAAATCAGTGATGAATTGGGGGTTGGATTTTTTTCCGGTTGTTAAAGCTCACGAGTACAGATTGCAGTGTCATGGATGCATGGTGACAATTTGTGGGCATGGATACAAGTAAGTACAGATGTGAGAAAGATAGGTAATGAGCACACTAGCTTTTATTATCAAAATCTGTTGCATTAATAATTTCAGAGTTTACTTTGCAATGTTGCCAAAAAAGTAGTATGCAATCTTTTCTGCTTCTAAATGAATTCTTCAAAATAGATAGGGGAGAAGTTTTAGCTTAGCTCCTAGATTATAAATTTGCGTGTGTTTCCTTTTTGTTAAGAAATACAGTATTATTTAGGTTCTGCATGAAAATAAACTTCGAAAGGGGCTGTATAGGCCTTCAACTTCTACTTTCGTGAAAACTCGAAGTTCATTTCCCTAAGATCATTGCTATACAACTATGCATGATGGAATTAATTGTGTAATAAAAATGTTTTGAAATCATCTATATCATACAGGGTGAGATAAAGCTTATTTCCTTCATAAATCTAGGAGATGGTTGTTTTTTATAGTAGAAATTCATGATTGTTGCCTGATTTGTGTTTGTTATTCCATTCTATATGATGAACTATCTTCTTGTTGTTGTATATAGGCTAGGGGCATAGCCTTCGGAGTTTGGCGGACGACCAATGATGTCATGTGGACGGCGTAGCAACACATAAAGTTAACTTCATATAGTATCCCATATCGTTTAATAGTAGTACTAACAAATACTCCTATGACAGGTGATATTGCATGTTTTGACAGAAAATGCAACTTGCCTTCAGTTTTATTACCTTTGATTTGTATATTTTGGGTAAGCCTATAACAAAAGTTCAATAAAGAGTTTGGAAATGTCGGTGGCAAAAGTTGTTTCCAGTAGAAAATGGTTTCGATAATAGTGTTTTCTATATATAGCTCCAATTCGGCAGAAAGTAGGTTTCCATTTACAGATTTGTATTGTGCTTGTGTTAAAAAAGATTTGCATTGCGGTTAGCTCAAGTTCAAGTTTCGACAATGCTAATTGATCTCCTAATTTTGTACAGTTTTGGTGTCAAGGGGGTACACTTGATGGGGGCGAGAGAGAGGGAGGGAAGTTGAAATAACACTTATTCATGATGTTGTCAAACTACTGGAATCACTATTGCAACGAACAGACGAAGATTTCAAATCTAGGCCGATATAACCGATATATAGGCCGATATATCAATTTTGGGGCTCTACAGATATAAACATAACATATCATTTTTTAAATATCATTGCCACACATATCATCCAATATGACTGATATCTGACCAGATATGCCCATAAAATAGACCGGTACGTCGATGAGCATAATTATTTATTAGAAAGTGGTGAAAAAAGATTATGTATTTAAACATTCATCGCATTACCAAATTCATGCAGAATGTTTTCGTGAAACACATACATAACATATTGTTCTTGAGCTTAGTGTGGATTTTGTGAATCTATCTCAAATAATTCATTAATTAGAAAGTTCATAAACTAGGAATTTAAATTTGTTATGCTAGAGGATTGACATCATGCATTTTTTACTAAAAAGACATTTTTGTACACAAATACCGGGAAAAATCAAGATATATCCCCACCGATATATTTACATATCGCCTGATATATCACTAGATATCCGACATCGATATGTTCAAGCAAAAACAATATGAACCTGATATACGATATTTTAAAACTTAACGTAGACTAACGACAATGTTAAAGCAAACATGAATAAACAAAATGGAAGTGAAGGGGTAGAAGAGGCCAAGGATTGGTAAGAAGGAAACCAGTGAAAGACAAAATCAGTATTTTACTTATATGAATGAAAACATGTTATATCAGTGAAAGCATGTCATATTCAGCACACATTTATGATTACTATTGGGCATGTCACTATAATTTTGTATTGTTGCAGGGATTTTTAGCTATTTAACATTTTAGTGATGTCTAAGTTTAGGTTCCACATGTCAAGCTATATCAGTTTTTCGCAATGAAATTTCACTTTATACATCAAGACAATACTTATTTGTGATTTTGAATGCCATCGTGGAACTCTACTAAACATATTGAGTGATTTTGTACACACAATATTTGTGTCCCATGCACGAACAGGCGCTGATAAGTTACTTGAGATTCACGCATGGACCAAACTAAATATGTATTTAGAGAGTATAAAAATGTATTGTTTTGCATTAGTTTAGGCCACTCAACTGTGTTGTAAATATAAAAACAAATTCGACCCATAGCAACGCACTTTCCTGATATTGTGCGAGAATTTATTAAGCGCATCCAGTAGATCTTAATAATATCTAATGGATTTTTAGTTTGACCATCTCTCAATTTGTTATACGGACACGTCGTTAATTTGTCTTTTTATTATCAGTTTACATTGCAAGTGAAGTACACTTCAATTGTTGAACAATTGTGCTCATGTTATATTGTCTCTATGTGAAAATTAACATGCATTATCTTTATATAACTCATAAAATATTATAAGAGCCCGTGTCAATGCACGGGCATTCTTCTAGTTTAAGTAAGAGGGCCGGCCCAAGGTCCGACCA
Source organism: Hordeum marinum (assembly GCA_022496015.1). NCBI lineage: Eukaryota > Viridiplantae > Streptophyta > Magnoliopsida > Poales > Poaceae > Hordeum > Hordeum marinum. The sequence goes on along the minus strand of CM039673.1, from coordinate 128,210,699 downwards.
GTTTTTTGATTGAAAGGTTGAGCTTGGGCCTGAAAACTAGGACCGACGATCAGGCTGGGCCTAGGCCTAGGTTTTCTGCTTTGGGCTTTGTTAGGGATGGCTCAAGTCATGGCCAGTTATAGTCGAGGGTAAACTTGTACATTACCCCAGAAGGGTTGGGCTTCCAAAATACCACTCCAAACACGACCTCAAGTCCAAAATTGCAACAAAAAACAAGCCCAAGCCTCGGGAAAAGTTTAAGGCCCAGATCCCAAAAATCTTTCATCTCTGCCATAAAAAATTGAGCAACTCGAATGGTTTTTACTATAGCATCCTCTTGCGATATCACATTCGGATCATATCCTATGCATGATCAGTATTGAATCCATAATTTTAAAAGATAATATTGAGCGTTTTGAGGACTATCTGATTCATCAACTTGGTCCTATTGAGGTTGCGCATTTTTTTAAACACTCAATGTTTGGGCAGAAGCGCTATGCATATTTTCCTCAAGTTGAAGGTTTCCAGAAAAAACAATGGAGTTGTAATCTCTCACACATGAACAGGATTATTGAGAATTGTAATAAAATCATTTTGTTTCTTGATGGATTTGAAGAGCCCAAGTTAGTTAGAACTAATAATAATAATTTATTAGCAAATTTAGGCAAGTGAGGATATAAGTGGAGGTCTAACAATCGATAAGGTCAGTCAAGTTCTAGTAATACTAGGAGAACGCTCGTGCATTGTCACGGGTTTTTGAAATATTTTGCTGGAGTTGGATAAGCATAATGTATGTTAAATTTTACATGTAGAGAAAAGATAACACATGCACAATTGGTTTTATAATTGAAGTCCACTTCACTTACAATGTAAACTAATAACAAAAACGCAATTTGATAATGTATACATCTAGATCGATTATCCAACTGAAAATCTGAAACAAATTAAGGTCTACTTGATGCACTTACGATATTCTCGCACAATTTTCAGGAATGTAGTTTCTAGCTTCATTCGAACGATATTTGAATAAGTACAATATAAACTTCTTCATCAACTCATACCCATCGTTTCCAAGCAATATATAGTTAACACGAATATTTCATGTTGAAGGCCTCAAAAATGTGTAACGAAGAATACCCATCGTGCAAACATGACAAACCAATTCTTTACTGTTCCACGAGAGCATAAATTGCTCAACAAAATAGCCACACATACCCCTGCAATTTTATAAATTAAATTATCTTAAATATAGTGATAAATAAAATAAATGTTTATATTTGAATGTTATGATAATGAAATATATGAATTTACCCGTCCATGTCCGTTGGAATAACTGTCGGAAATAAGTGTTGCCATCTCGATATATTAGAATTCAAGTCAGGTTGCTTTATTTCGAGTGCGTTGTTGAATTCCACACAACTCAATTCCTATTCCGTGAGATTCATTGGTCCCAGGACAGAAAACCTCCAACCCAACATGTCCCCGATGGAGCGATTTAATATTGAAAGATGGAGATCCCATTCGCTCACTCCCAGGGGGCGACATATCTTTGTTGTCCCTTTATGATCTAAGGCATTTTCCTTGATATCATATTCCTTTTGATTTTGTTAACCAATTTCTCTACCAACATGAAATTCGTATTTCTAGATGATATTGTATTGACCTAATTTTGTGTTATTTAGATATTTGATAAAAAAAATTGTTGTTGAGGATCTGGACGTGAGATGTAGAAGGGCTCACAACTCTTGATTAATTCCAGCCACATAGTTGACGTGTTTGTATCTGGTTGGAAAACCTTGAGAATAGTTGTGTAGCCTGGCAAGGAGGTGGGACAACACCCTCATCGTCGGGCTTGATCTTCTACCTTAGCCAAGTCATGCCAAGGACAGTCGCGCTACCACGCCATCGATCCCATCCCGCCGAGGGCGACCAACACGGCGCCGCGACCTGCTACACACCATAGCGCCACTACCTTCTCCGAGTGTGGCGGCCACCGAAGGATTAACACCATTGACTTTCACATTTGCCCCACTCATCCCACCTATCCTACTCGTTTGTTGTTACTTCCAATATGGTTATCCCTCCTCTCGATTGCCTTTATGACCATAACAAGCATGACCTTCTTATTTACTTCACCAGCGCATGTGAGAGATAACTGGGGCATGGGCTCCTTACGTCGACATGGGTACATAGAGTTCGCACCTCAGGACCAACGTCCCAAGAGGAAACTGAGGCACAATGAAACCTTGGATATTTAATAAACTAAAAATCATGAATGGGGTAATTCTAATCCCTTAGACAAACATGTCCATGAGAGTGCCAGCTTCTTCCAGCACCCAAAATCATACTAATTCTCTACGATCTAACAAGAGTTGCAATGTAGTGTGACATCAAACTATGAGCATAGTTCTTGACGAAGCTTCCCTCCCCTTCCTTCCTTTCTACAGTCCACATCAGTCCCTCGCATCCCCGCTTATCCTGTTCTCCGAGCCTTCACTGCCATCTAGTTTCCTTCAGGATCATCAAGCTTTGGGTCTAGCATTTCACGGGTAAGCTTTTTAGTTTTTTTTATTCTTTTCTTCTCTTTTTGTAACTGGAGCTCGAGTGATTGTACACAGCAACTAGTTAAAAACACACTGTCTTTTTACATGCTTTTCTTCATATTTTATATGTGACTATAAGTAGATATAGAATTATTGTAAACACATCAATAGAAGTTCCTGAAACTTCTATGCAGGATTTAAATTTGTAAACAATCAAAGAACAAATGGCAACTACGGGGAAGCCCAAATAATATACGTATTATCCTTTTGTTTCCCATGTGTTGTTTTTAGAACGTAAAAATAGAAATTAGACCAGCTTTATGTCATTGGATAAGAAATGACCACGGTGATCGAAATCTAGATTCTAGAGTGAAAAGGTTAGTCCAAACAAAAGAAAATAGACATGTTTGATTTTGTTAACTCACCTGCATAACAAGAAGATTATTTATCACCATCGTCATGTTTGTCCGGCTCCCGTTTAAGCACCATCATTGCCTCTAGCGGCACATCTGATAATGCCTCTAGCTCCGCTTCCCTCTATAATGGTCTCTTCATTTAAGCTAATAAAAAATATTTCTGGAAAAATAGTAGAATAGACAAACCATTGTCAATGCATCCAGGAAAACATAAAATCAGGATATCTTTTAAGAAAAGTTATATCAATTCAGCCGCCCAATCCACCCCGGTCCAGCTTCAGCAGAGATAAGTGACCCCTCCTCCTGCCCCCTCTCTTCTTCTCCTTGGCTCTTAATCCCCGTCTCCTTTTCCTTCCCTGTACGTACTCTGCAAATCAGTGAACAAAAAGCATAATTGTAATGAAGTAAGTAAAATCACTATAATCGTTTAAATGTAATATTATGATCAGGAACATGTGTATTTCTAAATATCGCTTAAAGGCAAGTCAATGGCCAGTTGGTACAGCAGGAAAAAATCAACCTTTTCTGTACACAATCCCAAAGCTTATTTACCTTTTAAGTCGGATTTATCTTTTGTCTTAATGAAGTAGCTCCCGACCAAAATCTGAAGCAGTGCTCCATTACTGCAGTTCATTGTAAAATATTGTGAACAAAAAAATATGGTTGACACATCTTGTGTGGTAAACAATCGAAAAGGTGGCTTGCATCACTCCATGGTTCAGAGCACCTGTCATCAAGGTGGTACAACCGAAGATCTCCACAATGTCCAGAGTGCTATCCACGGCCTCCAGCAGGCCCGCTGTGAGGAACAGGGAGTGCTCGCAGCAATGTGGATGACTTCTGCTTGTAGAATCCATACACAAGGATTAAGCTATAAGGTGTTCACAAACCTTGGTCAGGTTGCAATGGTGGCTCCTTAGTACTACGAATAAACCACCAAGGTCTGTACCCAAAAAATTTTGCTGCACCCAAAATAATCCACAATGAAACACATAACCAGCTGACCAAAGACAACTCGAACTAAGTAACAACAGAGTATAAATGAAGACGATAGATTTGTTATTACAGCAAACAAAGTAAGGAAGATGAGAGCCTTTTGATCAGGAAAGGTACGATTATTGCATTCTTCTTAGCATCTAAAGCAAGGCAGCCACATAGGAGTCACTTGTTGCATCATATCTCTCTGTAGCATCTTTGCACGTGAGCTCTTCCAAATAGCTTTAGATCACCACACCATAATTGTAGTTAAGAAATGAAAAGGATCATAAATCAATAAAACAATTGGCTGTACAGGGATGCAATATAGAAGCTCGCAAGACGTCTTGTTCTTCTCGAACTTCTTTACCTGCAGATAATGAAAAAAAGTAGTGTGGATTCTCCAGGAAATCAAGGCAGTAATTCCCTGGTCTAGACTCACATTCCAATTTCATTCTAGTACATCACAGAAATAAATAATAGTCTCACAATTTACAGACCATGAGTAAGAAACAATCATGCTGCTTGAACTAACTGACAGGATGTGAAACACAACAAACATAACATATATGGTTCACTAATCAAAAATGCTATACAGATTTGACCAAAGGAAAAATATATTTCAATTTACCATAAAAGCGCACCTTCAGTTATTTTTGCATGGCCATGTCTGCATACAATTTGTCAAGCTTTTAAAGCCTGAGCTTAAACTTCTAAGTCAAGACAGAGAGAAAAATGTATCTACAAAAATAAAGTTATGTCGTGGAGGGAAAACAGTGATGAACTTCTACTGATGTATTTGAGAGGATAAGTTCGACGATGACAAATCTGAGTAATCCAGAGTGAATATCCCTGCCATAAATTGTTTAGTACATCGCACTATGCCAGTTACCTAAAGATTGACAAATGAGAACCCTTACCAACTCATCAAAGTCCTACATCAGTTCCAGTACCATGTTGTTTCCTCAAAAAAATCATATAACACCAATGTTGGAACTACCATAAAGATCAGATAGGATAAAAACAGGAATGGGATCCTTTACCCTGGTGGGAAGTTGTCGATGTAACATACCAGAGTTATTGTTCCCTCTCCTGTAAGTTGGAAGTTGGAAGTACACCAAGGTAGGTCTAGTAGAATGCCAGCGTGTACACCAAGCACCATGTTGTCTCCTCCTCCCGGGCATATGTGTTCGAGATCCTCCTCCACTCGCTGCACCAGACTTCTCTACATATGCAATAGCAGTATAGCAGAACATCAAATTTAGCAAAGGGGCCATGGCTAACACACATGACACCTCACAAATCCTCGACAACTATCAACATAAATATACACATCCTCGGGTACCCACCCCGAGATGGTCACATGCATTCACCCCGGGCATATGTGCTGATGAGAAAATGGTGCATCGCTCCACCTCTACAGCTTTTATGGAGGGTAGTTTAACCAAAATTAAAGTTTGAGAAGTTGGATAGACCATGAATGTACACTGACTGATCTATAAATCTTTCATCTTGATGCCAACGGCAATGGAGACCAGAAGCTTTTCTTCAGACAACAAGGGCTTGAGCTCAACTAGAACCTGCTTCACTGCAATTTCATATATGCATAATCTCATAAGCACGCAAATCAAAAAGCCAAATTGTTAAGTCCGAGTCCTCAGTGATGCATGAGTAACTGAGTGCCTTCACAGGCTAAAAATACTACCTGGTACACTTACCAATCTGGGGCTTGACGGAGATGACGATCACATCACTGTCGTCAACAAGAAGGAAAAAACATCACATGAGACACAGAGTGTTTGTCAGGCATGAACGTGTGACAGACATACATAAATGCTTGGCTTCTTTGAGAGGAAGGAGGCAGGGTCAATAAGATGGGGAAGGAGAAATGGACCTGGGTGTTGGAGGCAAGGATGGTGGCACCGAGGGAGGCGAAGGCGGCGCCGCGCTCGGGGTGGCAAGGCACAGGGCGGACGGCGGAGGCCGGGAGGACGCCCGACGCTGCGACGCCACGCGCGATGCTCTTGGCCAGGTTCCCTATGCCGACGAAACCCAGGCGAAACGCGTCATCGCCGCCGTTCACGTTCACCCCGTCCTCCGCCAGCGACTCCCTAACATCCAGGTTCGTGCACCTTCCCGTCACGTGGGAGTACTCCTCGCCCATTTTGTATGGCGGCACGGACGGGATCAGGAGGCCACCCATGGTGGGGATGGAAGTTCTGCCAGAAGCTTTGGCGGCACTGTCGCATGGGGGAGTGGGGAGGTGGAGTTGTTCCTGCCGCCCTGACCGAACAAGAGGTCAGGCCGGGGGAGCAGTAGGGGCGGCAGCGGAGCGGGAGAAGGGGCCAGAATTGGAGGGGGAGATGTGTTGGAAATATGCCCTAGAGGCAATAATAAATTAGTTATTATCATATTTCCTTGTTCTAATAATCCTTTATTATCCATGCTATAATTGTATTGATCGGAGACTTAAATGCATGTGTGGATACATAGACAAAACCATGTCCCTAGTATGCCTCTAATAGACTAGCTCGTTGATCAAAGGATGGTTAAGGTTTCCTAGCCATGGACATGAGATGTCATTTGATAATGGGATCACATCATTGGGAGAATGATGTGATGGACAAGACCCAAATTACAAACGTAGCATATGATCGTGTCAGTTTATTGCTGTTGTTTTCCGCATGTCAAGTATATGTTCCTATGACCATGAGATTATGCGACTCACTGACACCGGAGGGATGCTTTGTGTATATCAAACATCGCAACGTAACTGGGTGACTATAAAGGTGCACTACAGGTATCTCCGAAGGTGTCTATTGAGTTGGCATGGATCAAGACTGGGATTTGTTACTCCGTGTGACGGAGAGGTATCTCAGGGCCCACTCGGTAATGCAACATCACAACAAGCCTTGCAAGCAATGTGACTAATATATTAGCCATGGGATCTTTCATTACGGAACGAGTAAAGAGACTTGACGGTAACGAGGTTGAACTAGGTATGGAGATACCGATGATCGAATCTCGGGCAAGTAACATACCGAAGAACAAAGGGAACGTTATATGGGATTGATTGAATCCTTGACACAGAGGTTCGACCGATGAAGATCTTTGTAGAATATGTAGGAACCAATGTGGACGTCTAGGTCCCGCCATTGGTTATTGGCCATAGAGGTGTCTCGGTCATGTCTACATAGTTCTCGAACCCGCAGGGTCTGCACACTTAAGGTTCGGTGACGTTTCGGTAGTGTAGAGTTATGTATGGTGGTGACCGAAGGTTGTTTAAAGTCCCAGATGAGATCCCGGATGTCACGAGGAGCTCCGTAATGGTCCGGAGGTAAAGATTCATATATAGGAAGTCCCAGTTTGGTCGCCGGAAAAGTTCCGGGCTCATCGGTAGTGTACCGGGAGTGCCGGGAGTGTACCGGGAGACCACCGGGAGGGGTATTTCGACCCAAGAGGCTTTATGGGCTGTAGGAGGATGAATACCAGCCCTTAGTGGGCTGGTGGAATTCCTACACAAAGCCCATGAGGCTGGGAAGAAAATACCAAAAGGAAAAAGGTGGAAAAAGGCAAAAAAAGGGCCAAATAAGGAAGGAGTCCTAGTCCTACTAGGAGTGGAGGAGGAGGACTCCTCCCTCCTTGGTTTGGCCGAACCAAGGGCTGCCTTTCTGGAAGCCAAGCCTCCTCCTCCTCTCCTCCTATATATACTAGAGTATTTTAGGGTTTTGGCACAAGATTTTCAGCCATGTGCCACCCGTTCCTCTAGTGCATAGTTTCTCCTCTAGATCGGTTTTCTGCGGTGCTTAGGCGAAGCCCTGCTGGAATAACTCCACCACCATCACCGGAGCGCCATCATGCTGCCGGTGAACTCTTCCTCCTCTCCGCCTCCTCTTGCTGGATCAAGACGGTGGAGATCGTCATCAAGCTGCACGTGTGCTGAACGCGGAGGTGCCGTCCGTTCGGTACTAGATCGGAAGGATCGTGATCAAGGCCACGGGACGTTCGTGATCGGATCGCGGGACGGATCATGATGAGATCTCGGGACGGTTCGTGATTGGTTCGCGGGACGGTTCGTGATTAGATCGCGGGATGCTCGGCGATTTGGATCGCGAAGAAGTACGACAACACCAACCGCGTTTCTCAACGCTTCCCGCTTAGCGATCTACAAGGGTACGTAGATCCACTCTCCCTCTCGTAGATGCTCATCACCATGGATAGGTTTGCGTGTGCGTAGGAAATTTTTTGTTTCCCATGCGACGTTCCCCAACAGTGGCATCATGAGCTAGGTTGATGGTTCGATGAGATCTTGAGTAGAACACAAAAGGTTTGTGGGCGTTGATGCTTAGATTGCTTCCTCCCTTGGTCATGTTTTGGTTCAGCGGTATTGTGGGATGAAGCGGCCCGAACCAACCTTACTCGTACGCTTACGAGAGACCGGTTCCCTCAACTGCACTTGTTGCAACATATGGCTAGCGGGTGTCAGTTTCTCCTACTTTAGTTGGATCGGATTCGACAAAGGCGGTCCTTGAGAAGGTTGAAAAGCAAACTTTTGTATCACCGTTGTGGTTTATGCGCAGGTGAGAATCGTTCTTGCTAGATAACCGTAGCAGCCACGTAAAAAATGCAACAACAATTAGAGGACGTCTAACTTGTTTTTGCAGGGTATGTTGTGATGTGATATGGCCAATTACATGATGTGATATATGTGATGTATGAGATGATCATGTGATGTATACAATTTCACGACTTGCACATCGATGAGTACGGCAACCGCCAGGAGCCATAGGGTTGTCTTTAATTATTGTATGACCTGCGTGTCAATCATTAAGCGCTATGTAATGATTTACTTTATCGCTAAGCGGTAGCAATAGAAGTAGAAGCAGGGCTGGTGCCACAACCCCAATGGCAGCACATTGATGGAGATCAAGATGATGGAGATCATGGTGTTGTGCCGGTGACGATGGAGATCATGCTGGTGTTTTGCGGATGGAGATCTTAAACACAAGTTCATAGCCATATCATGTCACTTATGATTTGTATGTGATGTTAATCCTTTTTATGCACCTTGTTTTGCTTAGGACGACGGTAGCATTATAAGGTGATCCCTCGCTTAATTTCAAGATAAATTGTGTTCTCCCCAAGTGTGCACCGTTGCGGAAGTTCGTCGTGTTGCGACACCACGTGATGATCGGGTGTGATAGACTCTACGTTCACATACAACGGGTGCAAGCCAGATTTGCACGTGCAGAACACTCGGGTTAAACTTGACGAGCCTAGCATGTACAGACATGGCCTCGGAACACAAGAGACCGAAAGGTTGAACATGAGTCATATAGTAGATATGATCAACATAATGATGTTCACCATTGTAGCCACCTCAACTCACGTGATGATCGGACTTGAGTTGGTGAATTCGGATCATGTATCACTCGAATGATCGGAGGGATGTCAATTTGAGTGGGAGTTCTTAAGTAATATAATTAATTGAACTCATTATCATGAACATAGTCAATAGTGTCTTTGCAAATTATGTTGTAGATTACTAGCTCGCGCTGTAGCTCCCTTAAATTTTTATATGTTCCTAGAGAAATAGAGTTGAAAGATGTTGGTAGCAATATTGCAGACTGGGTCCGTGATCTGAGGATTGTCCTCATTGCTGCGCAGAAGGCTTATGTCCTTAATGCACCGCTCAGTGCGCCACCCCCTCTAGCGTCGTCTGTAGATGTTGTGAACATCTGACAGACACGTTTGGATGACTACTTGATAGTTTAGTGCGTCATGCATTACGGCTTAGAATTGAGGCTCTGAAACGGTTTGAACGTCACGGAACATATGAGATGTTCTAGGAGCAGAGATTGTGATCTCAGGCTCGTGCCTGTGTTGCGAGATATGAGATCTCCAACAAGATTCTTTGCCTGTAAGATGAAGGAGAATAGCTCAATCGTTGAGCATGTACTCAGATTGTCTGGGTACTACAATCGCTTGAATCAAGTGGGAGTTGATCTTCCAGATAAGACAGTGATTGATATAGTTCTCCAAGTCACTGTCACTAAAGCTACTAGAACTTAGTGATGAACTATAAAACACGACGGATAGAAGTATTGATCCCTGAGCTGTTCGCGATGTTTGACACCGCGAAGGTAGAAATCAAGAAGGAGCGTCAAGTGTTGATGCTTAATCAAACCACTAGTTTCGAAAAGGGCAAGATCAAGGAGGGAAACTTCATGGATAGCAAGTCAGTTGCTGCTCCAGTGAAGCAACCCAAAGTTGAACTCAAACCCGAGACTAAGTGCTTCTATTATGAGGTGAGAGGTCGCTGAAGCGGAACAACCCTAGATACTTGGTAGATAAGAAGGCTGGCAACATCAACAGAAGTATATTTGATATACGAGTTATTGATGTGTACCTTGCTAGTACTCCTAGTAGCACCTGGGTATTGGATACCGGTTCAGTTGCTAAATGTTAGTAACTCAAAATAAAAGCTACGGAATAAACGGAGAACTAGCTAAGGGTGAGGTGACGATGTGTGTTGAAAATGTTTCCAAGGTTGATGTGATCAACATCGCACGCTCTCTCTACCTTCAGGATTAGTGACGAACCTAAATAAATGTTATTTAGTGTTTTGCGTTGAGCATGAACATGATTAGATCATGTTTGTTGCAATATGGTTATTCATTTAAGTCAGAGAATAATGGTTATTCTGTTTACATGAATAATACCTTCAATGGTCATGCACCCAGTGAGAATGGTTTGTTGAAATCTTGATCGTAGTAATACACATGTTCATAACATTGATGTCAAAAGATACAAAGTTAAATAATGATAGTACCACATACTTGTGGCACTGCCGCAAAATGTCATATTGGTATAAAGCGCATGAAGAAACTCCATGTTGATGGATATTTGGACTCATTCGATTTCGAATCGGTTGGGACATGCGAACCATGCCTCTTGGGCAAGATGACTAAAGGACCCCGTTGGATGGAGCGGGCAAGTGATTCATTGGAAATGATACATGTTGATGTATGCAATCTAGTGAGTCTTGTAGCGTGCAGTGGATATCGTTATTTTCTTACCTTCACTGATGATTTGAGTAGATATAGTGTATATTTACTTAATGAAACACAAGTCTGAATCGTTTGAAAGGTTCAAGCAAATTCAGAGTGAAGTTTAAAGATCATCGTGACAAGAAGATAAAAATGACTGCGATATGATCGTGGAGGTGAATATCTGAGTCACGAGTTTGGCATACAACTTAAGACAATGTGAAAGTTGTTTCACAACTAAACGCCACCTGGAACACCATAGTGTGATGGTGTGTCCGAACATCATAGTTATGCTCTATTGGACATGGTGCTTGCTATGATGTCTCTTATCGTTTTACTACTATAATTTTGGGGTTATGCATTAGAGACAACTACATTCACTTTAAATAGGGCACCATCTAAATCCGTTGAGATCACACCGTGTGAATTATGGTTTGATAGAAACCTAAGCTGTCATTTCTTAATATCTCGGGCTGCGACACTTGTGTGGAAAATGTTTTCACCTAATGAGGTCGAACCCAAGGCGGACAAATGCATCTTCATAGAATACCCTAAGATCAGTTGGGTGAACCTTCTATCTCAGATCCACGTGCAAAGTGTTTGTTACTAAAACGGATCCTTTCTCGAGGAAAAGTTTCTCTCGAAAGAATTGAGTGGGAGGAAGATAGAACTTGATGAGGTTGTTAAACCTTTGTTCAACCAGAGAGTAGCGCAGCGCAGAATGTTGTTTTTGTGAAGCCTACGTTAGTTGAAGAGGAAGTTAATGATGATGATCATGAAGCTTCAGGATCAAGTTACTATCGAACTTCGTAGGTCGACAAGGATGTGTACTGCTCCTAAGCAGTACGACAACCCTGTCTTGGAGGTCATGTTGTTGGACAACGATGAACCTACGAGCTATGGAGAAGCGATGATGGGCCCGGATTCCGACAAATGGTTGGAGGCCATGAAATCCGAGATAGAATCCATGTATGAAAACCAAGTATAGACTTTGGTAGACTTGCTCGTTGGACGGCAGGTCGTTGAGTACAAATGGATCTTTAAAATGAAGACAGACGCTGATGGTAATTATCACCATTTGTAAAGCTCGACTTGTTGCAAAGTTGTTTGTGACAAGTTCAAGGAGTTGACTGCGATGAGACTTTCTCACTCGTAGCAATGCTAAAGTCTGTTGGAAATATGTTAGCAGTTGCTGCATTTTCAATTATGAAATCTGGCAGATGGATGTCAACACATCGTTTCCTTAACGGTTTTACTTGTGGAAAGGTTGTATGTGATACAACTAGAAGGTTTTGTCAGTCTTAAGGATGCTAAAAGGTGTACAAGCTTTAGTGATCCTTCTATGGACTGAAGCAAGCATCTCGGAGTTGGAATATGCACTTTGATGAGGTGATCAAAGTTTTGAGTCTATGCAAAGTTTATGAGAAACTTGTATTTACAATAAAGTGAGTGGGAGCACTATAGAATTTCTGATAAGTATATGTGGATGACATATTGTTGATCGGAAATAATGTGGGATTTCTGGAAAGCATAAATGGTTGTTTGAAAAGTGATTTTCAAAGGAAGACCTGGATAAAGCTACCTAATTGTTGAGCATCAAAATCTATAGAGATAGATCAAGATGCTTGATGAGACTTTCAATAAATACATACCTTGACAAGATTTTGAAAGAGTTCAAAATGGATCAGTCAGAGAAAGAGTTCTCACCTGATTTATAAAGGTGTGAAGTTGAGTAAGACTCAAAGCTTGACAACGGCAGAAGAAAGAGAAAAGACGAACATCGTCCCCTATGCCTTAGCCATAGGCTCTGTGTAGTATGCCATGCTGTGTACCGCACCTGTGTGTGCCTTGCCATGAGTATGTCAAGGGGTACTAGAGTGGTCCAGGAGTGGATCACTAGACAGCGGTCGAAATTATTCTAAGTAACCAGAGGACTAAGGAGATGTTTCTTGATTATGGAGGTAATAGAGAGTTCATCGTAAAGAGTTACGTCGATGCAAGCTTTAAACACCAATCTGAATGGCTCGAAGTAGCAATCTGGATACGTTTAGTGGAGCAGCCATTTGGTAAAGTACCAAGTGGAGTGTGGTAGCAGTATTTACGGTTTGACATAGATTTGCAAAGTACACACGGATCTGAATGTTACAGACCCGTTGACTATAAGACCTCTCTCAGATGCAAAGCATGATCGAACCCCAGAACTCATTGGGTGTTAGATTCATAACAATGCGAACCACATGGTGATGTGAACTAGATTATTGACTCTAGTGCAAGTGGGAGACTGTTGGAAATATGCCCTAAAGGCAATAATAAATTAGTTATTATCATATTTCCTTGTTCTGATAATCGTTTATTATCCATGCTATAATTGTATTGATCGGAGACTTAAATGCAAGTGTGGATACATAGACAAAACCATGTCCCTAGTATGCCTCTAATAGACTAGCTCGTTGATCAAAGGATGGTTAAGGTTTCCTAGCCATGGACATGAGATGTCATTTGATAATGGGATCACATCATTGGGAGAATGATGTGATGGACAAGACCCAAATTACAAACGTAGCATATGATCGTGTCAGTTTATTGCTGCTGTTTTCCGCATGTCAAGTATATGTTCCTATGACCATGAGATTATGCGACTCACTAACACCGAAGGGATGCTTTGTGTGTAACTGGGTGACTATAAAGGTGCACTACAGGTATCTCTGAAGGTGTCTATTGAGTTGGCATGGATCAAGACTGGGATTTGTTACTCCGTGTGATGGAGAGGTATCTTAGGGCCCACTCGGTAATGCAACACCACAACAAGCCTTGCAAGCAATGTGACTAATATGTTAGCCACGGGATCTTTCATTATGGAACGAGTAAAGAGACTTGCCGGTAACGAGGTTGAACTAGGTATGGAGATACCGACGATCGAATCTCGGGCAAGTAACATACCGAAGAACAAAGGGAACGTTATATGGGATTGATTGAATCCTTGACATAGAGGTTCGACCGATGAAGATCTTCATAGAATATGTAGGAACCAATGTGGACGTCCAGGTCCCGCCATTGGTTATTGGCCATAGAGGTGTCTCGGTCATGTCTACATAGTTCTCGAACCCGCAGGGTCTGCACACTTAAGGTTCGGTGACGTTTCGGTAGTGTAGAGTTATGTATGGTGGTGACCGAAGGTTGTTCGGAGTCCTGGATGCGATCCCAGATGTCACGAGGCGCTCCGGAATGGTCCGGAGGTAAAGATTCATATATAGGAAGTCCCAGTTTGGTCGCCGGAAAAGTTCCGGGCTCATTGGTAGTGTACCGGGAGTGCCGGTAGTGTACCGGGAGACCACCGGGAGGGGTATTTCGACCCAAGAGGCTTTATGGTCTGTAGGAGGATGAATACCAGCCCTTAGTGGGCTGGTGGAAGTCCTACACAAAGCCCATGAGGCTGGGAAGAAAATACCAAAAGGAAAAAGGTGGAAAAAGGCAAAAAAAGGGCCAAATAAGGAAGGAGTCCTAGTCCTACTAGGAGTGGAGGAGGAGGACTCCTCCCTCCTTGGTTTGGCCGACCCAAGGGCTGCCTTTCTGGCATCCAAGCCTCCTCCTCCTGTCCTCCTATATATACTAGAGTATTTTAGGGTTTTGGCACAAGATTTTCAGCCACGTGCCACCCGTTCCTCTAGTGCATAGTTTCTCCTCTAGATCGGTTTTCTGCGGTGCTTAGGCGAAGCCCTGCTGGAATAACTCCACCACCATCACCGGAGCGCCGTCATGCTGCCGGTGAACTCTTCCTCCTCTCCACCTCCTCTTGCTGGATCAAGACAATGGAGACGTCATCAAGCTGCACGTGTGCTGAACGCGGAGGTGCCGTCCGTTCGGTACTAGATCGGAAGGATCGTGATCAAGGCCACGGGACGTTCGTGATCGGATCGCGGGACGGATCGTGACGAGATCTCGGGATGGTTCGTGATTGGTTCGCGGGACGGTTCGTGATTAGATCGCGGGACACTCAGTGATTTGGATCGCGAAGAAGTACGACTACACCAACCGCGTTTCTCAACGCTTCCCGCTTAGCGATCTACAAGGGTACGTAGACCACTCTCCCTCTCGTAGATGCTCATCACCATGGATAGGTTTGCGTGTGCGTAGGAATTTTTTTTTCCCATGCAAAAATATTTGGAGGGGAGATGGGGGAAGAAAGTGGAGGGCATGGGCCGGTGGGGATGTGAGGGGGGGGGGGGGGTCTTGCTCCGTGACTCCCTGTTTGAGCGGGCGGTCCGTCCGGTTTTTTGGTCTGAGGGGCATCATTACAGTTTTCGTCCGCTTTTTTCGTGCGAGGGCTAGGTGGTTTTGGTCTTTTTTTCCGCGTTACATGCGTGGGCTTATAGATGGGATGGATGACGAAAAACCCCAAATGGGAGGTGGGAGGGATGACGAAAAAACCGAGGCAAGAAGCTACCAAGTGCCCCTTAGGAGTGGAGTTGTTTTCTCGGAAGGTGATCTCACATATATGGCATGATTTTGAAATTCTTAATTACCTATTATTAATGTGATTAAATCAAATCATCACCTACCAAAACAAGTACAAAACAAAATCTTCCTCTTTAATGGTGGATTTGGTTTCTCGGAAGGTGATCTCACATATATGGTATGATTTTGGAATTCTTAATTACCTATTATTAATGTGATTAAATCGAATCATCACCTGCCAAAGCAAGCACAAAACAAAATCTTCCACTTTAATGGTGGATTTGTTTTTTTCGGAAGGTGATCTCATATATATGGTATGCTTTTGGAATTCTTAATTACCTATAATTAATGTGATTAAATCAAATCATCACCTGCCAAAGAAAGTACAAAACAAAATCTTTTGCTTGAATGGTGGTTTGGTTTTGTAATGAGAAGGAGAAAATAAACCAATGGGAGGAAACGGTGGGAGACGGGATGAAAAATGGACAAAAATAAACCAAACGAAAAAACCCGAGGCAAGAAGCTACCAACTGCCCCTTTAGGAGTAGAGAAATGAGCAAGAATATGATGAGTAAAACAACACAAGTGCAAGGTCAAGTGAACAAAGTAAACCACAAGTAAGAGCTAGGGTTAAGGATAATTGATATGTCTATGATGTATAACTTTTGTTCATGTTATTACATCAAGTATACATGATTTTGGTACATTTTGTACCATTTTATTGGACTAATGTATTAATCTAGTGTCAAAGGTCAGTTGTTGTTTTCTAGTATTTTTGGACCTTTTAGGAAAGGATATTTTTAGAGCCAGATTTTTTAGAAAAAATCATACAACTATATTTATACCAAGAGAAGCCATGGGCCAGAATATGGGCTAGGCAAGACACAGGGTGCCCATGCTCCCCATGCGACCACACCCGTGGTCGCGTCACATGGCCACATGGTGGCTCTATAAAGTGGTTTGTGCAGCCCCTTTGGCCGTTGCCTTGCTTCTTAATTTTATGAACCACATTTAAAACATTGTTTCCGTTACAGATTTCTGAAAATCAATAAAATGATAAACGGCAAGGAAAACAAACATCAAGAAACTTCACAAAAATATCAACAGAGAGAGATCCAATCTCGTAGGGGGTTCTCACCCTCTAGGGTCTCAAGGAAAGTCTAATCCTCTCCCAAAACCTTCTTTGTCTGATAAGGATCACTCAGGAACAAACTGGGATGAAATCAATAAAAAATTGCATAAGTTATGACTCAGATGCGCAACTCTCAGAATCTAGTGCGAGCGGTAGTACGATCGGGCTTCCTCGTACCGGAGTCCGTCCTTTGCGCTAGAGCCGCGGGAGCATCTATATTTTGGTTGTGATTTTTTCATACAAACTTTGATTTTGATGCTCTTGATCTCGTAGGATTCTTATGAACAACGTCGACGCACCTATGGTGTTGAATCCTCAATTTGTACGCTTTTGGAACTTTTTTGGCTTTACCCCAACTTTATCCTATTTGATGTGCTAAATCTATGAACATGTTCAATACACATACGACGACAACAAAACAAATAGAAAATATGTTGTGTAGTGAACTTGGTAAAACAGGCAAAGATAGGAAACTATGCATTATGTACATGTAAAGGTGCTAGATGAATATAATAATGAGAGATTTTGGCACTAAGATACACTCTAAAAGCACACTACTAGGAAAAACCTTATACACAGAATCTTTGAAGCAACGCGGGATAGGACAGGATGCTACTACTACTTAGCAGTAGCGCGGTCTGAAAACAGGCGCTACTGATATCAACTTAGCAGCAGCGCGACTCGGTAGAACTACGCTGCTACTAAAGTTGACTGACCATTCCCGCCACGCTAGGTTTAGCAACATCGCTCTTCAAATAACCGCGCTGCTGCTAATATAATAGTAGTAGCACTTTTTTTCATGTCGCTACTGGTAATTCTGAAACTGGCCACATGGCGGGCCCTCCTTAGCAGTAGCGCGTGTGAAAGAGGAGCGCTACTGCTATATTATTAGCAGTGGCATGTTTTGCTCCGAGCGCTACTGCTACGCCGCAGCCATACCACCTTTTTCCTACCACCCCCTCCCTCCCTTCCTCTATTCCTCACTTTCCCCTAGCTCCCACCTCCTTTTTCCCTCACTTTGCTTCTTCCTCACTACTTCTCCCCCCATTACTCTCCTTCTTCTACCTATCTTTCTCTCTCTTTATTACTCCTAGCTAACTACACCAACCTCCATTAATGCATCTCCTTTATCTTTTTTCCTTCCTGCTCCACTAGTTGAACTTGTCTCCTCCCAAACTAGCAAGCTAGGTAGATCTAGCTAGCATTTAATGAAGTGGCCTATGTACCTCCCTAACTAGATCTATAGCCTTGTCAAGAAGAGCTTTGTCCACTTTTGATCATTCCATAGGTGTGTGTGGCAACACCTATCGACATCATCATCACCATGCTCAATCTCGAGATAGGTGATTAAAAATTTATGATTTTGCAAGAATGGAAATATGTGTATGTGTGCGATATGACATAATTGGGCGATATGATGGAAATTGTGTGTGTGGCATGAGTTGCCGCCGAATTGTGCTTATGAGTTGCCTATGTTTTGCTGAAATGTCGATTTATTTCCGTTTCGGCGAATTCCGGGCAAACTCTATATGTCCTATTTTTAGGGAAGGTCATGCCGAATTTTTATATGACTTTGATGCATGCATGCATTTTTATGATAAATTTGTTTATTATTACCGTTCAGGCATTCGTGATGGTCAGTGGAACGGTGGTGGACAGGTGGTTGCGGTCGGCGGTGCAGGACATGAAAGAAAATAACCTCACAAAGGTTTTATGTCCATGTCGAAGATGCAAAGGATGATCTTTGGATCGACCCCTATGACAATGATCGTGTGATGGCGCACCTGCTCATGACTGGTTTCATGGATGGCTATACTCGGTGGATAATTGAAGATGAGGATGATGATGTTGAGGACGCTGACGGGGCAGGCAATGATGACACGGGGCAAGACGAAGAGATGATCAATAATGGCGGCGGAGAAGGGGACAGACATGGCGGCGGAGAAGGGGCCAAACATGGCGGTGGGGAAGAGGCCGAACATGGCAGCGGAGAAGGGGCCGGACATGGCGGCAGAGAAAACATGGACTCCACGCCGCAAAATTCGTCGGTACTAAGTTCAATCGTGCGGGACCCTCATGTTCAAGCAGTGCTTTGTAAGGAGACAAGTACCAAGAGAGCTGCTTCTAGAGAGGAGGCCAAGCCGCAGCAATTGGTGGTAGACTCGAACACTCCATTGTATCATGGTTGCAATCCCGAGGTGACCCACTTTAGTTTCACGCTAGAACTCCTGAAGACGAAGGCTAAAAACAAATGGACCGACACTAGTCTCGATGAGCTTCTCAAGTACCTAAAGGATGTTCTTCCCACAGGGAATCTATGTCCTACTAGTGTGGATGAGGCCAAGAAGATCGTGTGCCCTCTTGATCTGCTGCACGTTAGATACCATGCATGCATCAATGATTGCATAATTTATCAGAAGGAGCACGCGGAAAAAACAAGTTATCCGGTGTGCAGTGCTTCTCGATACAAGAAGGCCGGGAAGAAATCTCCCTAGAAAGTTGTATGGTACTTACCGATCACTCCCCGTCTCCAGCGGTATTTCGTAGATCCCAAGGAAGCAAAGCTCATGCACTGTCACGCAGAGAGGAAGAAGCCCGACGATGGAGATGATCCGAAGCTGAGACACGTAGTGGATGGAAGCCAATGGAGAGCGTTCAACGGCGAATATCGGTATTTCACATGTGATGCAAGGCAGATCGTGCTCGGCACGTGTACCGATGGTATGAATCCATTTGGCAACCAGAACACCAACCATAGCACATGGCCCGTGTTTGTATGGATGTACAACCTCCCCCTGGTCGTGCATGAAGTCGAAGTACATACACATGAGCATGCTGATTCAAGGGCCAAAACAATTGGGAAATAATATTAATCTATATCTCGGGCTACTTCAAGAGGAGTTAGACACGTTATGGAAAACACCGGCCAAGACATGGGACGCCAGCAAAGGCGAGTATTTCTATATGAGAGCCACGTTGATCACGACGGTGCACAACTATCTCAGTTACGGATATGTCGCAGGACAGGTGTGCCATGGATATTGCGGATGCACGCGATGCATGGATGATACGACATCTCAGCAGCTAATGTCAAGGAAAGATGGTGGGTCAGGGAAAATCATGTACATGGGGCATCGAAGATGGCTCGAGAAGGACGACCCGTGGAGAAACCGTGGAGATCTATTCAATGGGGAGGCTAGGCATCGAGGATTCCACGTAAGCGGAGCGGCACCGAAATTGATGAGCTGTTGAAAAACTAGGAATAGTGCCCCGTGCCGGGAAAGACAATGAAAAAGGTGGCGGAGCCGCTGTTGAAGGTATGGAAGACATGGTCTATTTTCTAGGACTTGGAGTACTGGCACAAGCTCGACACGCCTCATTGCCTTGATCAAATGCATATCTATAAGAATGTCCTTGAGAGCTTGCTTGCAAAACTGATGAACATGCCGGATAAGACCAAGGATGGGCCAAAGGCAAGAAAAGACTTGCAAGATTTGAAGATCAAGGCAGATCTGCACATGCTGCCCCATAAAAAGTCAGAGGAGACAGAGACGGAGACAGAGGCACGGGAGAAGAAGGGAAAAATAGTAAAGGAAGAGGATTATTGCCCCCCTTCTTGCTTCACCTTAAGTCCGACTGAGATCGATCAATTCTTCAAGTGCCTTACCGGAATCAAAGTTAGTTCTGGTTACTGTGGCAAGATAAGCAGATATCTGGACACGAAGAAGAAAAGGTTCAGCAGGATGAAGTCTCATGACTATCATGTGATGATGATACAGATACAACCTATTTACCTTAGAGGGATAATGGACAAGCACGTCCATGACACTCTTATTGGTCTTTGCAACTTTTTTGACATCATCTCTCGAAAGTCGATCAGTGTGAAGCAGCTCTGAAGGCTACAGGAAGAGATCATTGTCATCTAAATGAGCTTGAGATGTACTTCCCACCCGCGTTCTTTGACGTCATGGTGCATCTGTGTGTCCATATTGTGGACGACATAATAGACCTGGGGCCATCATTCCTGCACAACATGATGCCGTTTGAGAGGATGAATGGGATCATCAAAGGATTCGTTCGTAACATGTCCCATCCGGATGGAAGCATCATCCAGGGCTATCTAACACAAGAGTGCATCTCTTTCTGCGAGAATTTTCTATATGGCGCAGACCGGCCGCCTGGTGTTGGTTTGCCCGTTAACAAGCACGATGGGAGGCTCGAAGGAGAAGGTCACTACAACGGTCGCAGGGAACTGCATGTGGCCTACTCAGATCGACGCAACGACTTTGACATAGCAAACTTGGTAGTGCTACAACACCTACACCAGGTAGATCCTTTCGCGACACTACACAAAGAAACTATCGCAAAGAAGTATCGTGACCGGGGGTATGCAGGACGGACGCTGAAGTTACTAGAGAGCACAACTCCACTTTCCTGCATTGGTTCAAAGAGCATATTATTGCTAATCCCCCGGAAGAGGGCTCTAAGGACATATTGCTCATATACGCCTTAGCACATGGCCCCTCGCCCAACCTCGTCACCTATCAGGCATACGATATCAACGGATACACGTTCTACACGGAGGCCAAAGATATGAATAGTGATGATCAGAACTCAGGGGTGACGATGGAATGCATGACTGACAGCGACAACGACGCAACTGAGAGATTTTACGGAAGGGTCGAGGAGATCTAGGAGCTTGACTACTCTGGACTACACAATGCAACGATGTTCCGTGTCAGATGGGCTAAGAATGTTGAAAGAGAAAACCGGTATTTCACTACCATGACTATACCCGACGCCAAGAGCGGTACCGTGAACGCTATCGCAAAAAACGAGCCATGGGTACACGCTAAGCACGTGACACAATGTTTCTTCATAACCGACCTGTGCAATCCCAGTCGTGTTGTCATGAGGATAGGCAAAAGGAACATCATCGGAATGGATGGAGTCACCAACAAGGAAGACTACGACCAGTACGGCAACCCAATGAGGGAAGATGACGATGACGATGAAGTATACGTCAAAAGAATAATAAATACTACATTACCTAAGAAAGATCGTACTCTATGGAAAAGTAAAAGTCACAATAAGGGGCTCAATTATTCTTCAACGAACAAGAAGGGAAAGAAGCTCACTAAAAAATGCAAACGTCGACGCTGAGGAACCGTTATCGGTCAAATGATGTAATATATATGTTCCTATTTTGTGTACACACTTAACCGTTATGCATGGGTCAGATGATGTAATCTATATGTTCCTATTTTGTATACATACTTAACCGTCAAATGATGCAATATATATCACCTTAGTTATATACATTGTATCACCCTCCCCTCATTCCTGCTCTTGGAAAAAAGGAAAAGAAAATAAAATAAAAAGAAGAAAAGAAAAGGAAAAGACAACAGAAGAAACAAACAGGAAAACTTGTATAGGTACTGGTTATAGCAGTAGCAGTTTTCCGAAAAAGAGCTATAGCTAGTCAACATAGCAGTAGAGCCATTTAGAGAAATGCGCTATAGCTACCTGTGATAGTAGTAGCGCTTCTTGGATAAACACGCTATAGATAACTTAGCTATAGCACGTTTCTAGTAAACGCGCTACTGCTACGTTGACTTAACCCCAAATCTGCTCCTCGCCTTTGCTTCTTCCCCCAAATCCCCACTCTCTCTTCTCCCCCCTTGTCGCCCCGACCCCGGTGCTCGCTCCCGACCCCCCAACCCGAGCGACCTCGCCCTCGCCCCCGATCCCGACCCCTGCGCCTGACGCTCGCCCCGACCCCGGCACTCGCCCCCGACCCCCCGACCCCGGCGACCTCGCCCTCGCCCCCGACCTCGGCCCCGGCGCGCCACGCCTCCCTCCTCCGCTTTCCCCCCTCCCAACCTCGGTCATCGTCGGGCCTGCCTCCTCGCCCCTGCACCCTCTGTAAGCCCTCCACCACTCCTCCTCTCTCTGCTAGCTAGGGTTCTTCGATTAATTTACTTAGGTTTTAGTTAGGGCAGTAGGTTAATTAGGTTATCTATTTAGTTATGAACCCTAGTTATCAAACTAGTAGGTTAATTTGGCTATATTACGAACCCTAGTTAGTATGAACCCTAGTTAGTTAGGGCAGTAGGTTAATTAGGTTCTTTGTCAAATTAGGACAGAAATTTAGGGTTAGGTGTTTCAGGTGTAGTTAAAAGAAAAAACAGAATTGATTATATAGGTTTCTTGCATTTTTTAGTTTAAGAAATTGTTGCTATTTAAATTTTGTAGTGCTAGTTAGTTAATTGGAATTAGTATGAAACCTAGGACAGATTAGTTAAAGCAACTGTTGCTATTTAAAAAAAACAGAATTTGAAGTGGACATGTGATTTGGACATGTCATATTTGGAATTTGGACATGTCATATTTGGATATGTGATTTTTTGGACATGTCATATTTGAAAAATGATGATTATGTGCAGGGTAAATGATCCGAGTGGCCTATGTTTCTCTGGAATGTTGATTCATTTCTGTTCCAATGAATTTCAGGCGCTCGATATGTCCACTTTTTAGCAAAGGTCATGCTGAAGTTTTCCATGAATTTTGGCATGACTTGTGCTAGAAAGTAGGCATATCAAGTGCTAGGATTTGCTCGAAAATGACATTCCGGCAAACATATATCTTTTTTATGTCATTTCTCATTTTTTTATAGTTTTAGAATTAAACGAGGAGACTTAATCATAGGAAACATGTCGAACAACAAAGAAACCGGGCCTTCTGACCAAGATGCAGACGAGATGGATTATGAGGGTGAACAACAATACCTCGACTTTTTGTCTGCTAAGCACAATCAAGGTTTGTAGGTCAGCCTAGATGATGATGCTGACGGTGACATCAACATTGACGGCGCCGACATCAATGGCAGCGCCGAGACCGGCGGGGAAGGTACCGACAGGGAAGGTACCGGCGGGGAAGGTACCGAAAAGAAGAAGCAGAAGAAGCAGAGGATACGAAAACCTAACAAACTTGGCATCGAACGACTGGTGATCACAAAGATGGCCCCTGGCAAGTTTGAGCCATTAGAGCCGGAAGAACCTCGCAAGTGCTATGGGAACCAAGTAGGATGCATCCTATGGGAATGCGCGAGCATCAATGACGATGACATAAGGGGTAAAGAACATTTAATATAGTTGCTCCTGATGAAGCTGCACAAGAGATTCAAGTTCCCCGACCGGGATGACGCCATAGAACACCCGTGGGATGATAAGAAGATGAAAAAAGATTAACAATCACGCCCTGGGCATGTTCAGCAATGATTTGGCCTCCTGGAAAGGGAGGGTGAAACGAGCTATTGAGGCTGAGGAACCCCTATCCAAGATTTTGGAGGAAAATCCAACCCTTATGGAAGAGGAGTTCGAAAAGTTCAGGGACACTTGCGCTACGGAGGCAGCCACGGCTAAGGCTGCGATATTCAAGAGCCTTCAGCAAAGGAACACGGGGAAGCATCGCCTCGGAAGCCGTGGCTATCTTGGCAAAGGCCCATATGGGATAAGGAGGACGCGGAACGTGAAGACACGGGTCTCCCAAACCCCTTCACGAAGTTCACCAACCCCTTGGAGCGTGACTTCATCAGGGCCCGCTTCAAGTGGGACAAGGAAAAGAAAGTTTTTTACACGGACCAGATCACGAGGAAATTGATTAGGATACTGGTAATTATTCTTTTACCACCTTACATTTAGCTTCTGATCAAGTCGACTGCACATTCGTAAATGGTTCACGTTCCTTCTACACGAGAAGCAACACCAGCTTGTAGCCGAAAGCCCTACTTCGCGGATGAGGCCCAAGTGGGACACCCCTCTCAACCAGGCCTTGAACGAACTTAAGGGACTCCCTTTGGGACAGCGGCCGCAATATGGACGTGTGCACGGTGCCGGAGATGGGGCCACATGGAAGGTGTTTTACAACAAGGGCCGGAGGCCAACTAGCAGAAAAAGAAGTTTAGTGAGACGGACATCGACGAGAAGGTGAAGCTTGCGTTCAAGAAAAAAATAGCTGAGGACGCGGAAAAGGCACCCGAGGAGAAAAATGAGTTGCTATAGCAGGCAGTCGACGCAGCTGTACATGCCTATAGAAATGATTTCGCTACTAACCTGATCCCGGCTATCATCAACTGGGCGAAGGAAAATCCAGACAAGACGGTACATGATTTTCCCATGCCCAGTTTCGTTGGGAGCAACTTGGTGAACACAACCACCGCACCATCAGCTGCTCATGCAACTGGGCCTGCTCCCGCACCCGCTCATAGCAGCCCATCCGTAGTCTTTGGCGCACTAGGCGGGCTTTCATATTTAGCTATGCTCGATGACCTCACGGTAATTACGTGTCGCACCAACATATATCTAGAATATTCCATTTTCGTTGCCTTTCGGATGTTTTACGTTGTAGACATGTGTTTGCAGGCTGACGAAACCCCGTGCACCATAATCTACTTGATCAAAGGCCAGAAGGTGGACGTGGGAAAGGGGGTGATAACGAAGCCCTTGGAACTCACGTTCCACGGCCAGCCGATGCCCGGTGGGCACTTCAGGGTTACCTTGTCGAGTGTGAAATCGGGGCACGAGGATTTGCCTCCTCTAGTACGGCTAGGGGGGAGGACGACGAGACCCCATCATGGCTTGGAAGCTGCAAGGGTTGGGTGCTACTATGGCCGAAGAATCTTCTTCGTCTAGAGCCGGCCGAGAGCACACCAATAACCACACATCAACAAGCAGGTATGGACACCACCACCCCGCCTACGCAATTACCAGCGCCTATAGTGTCGGGTGAGAGCGGCGGACAATGTGATGAAGGGGGTCCAATAGTGGCTGATGTAATCGCTCTCGTAGAACAAAGAATGGACGATGATGAGATGGAGGAGGACCCTCTTTGGTTCCTCAATACAGACACCTGCGATGATGACTTAGATATGGTGAATCAACCATATGACGATTCGGGCTATCAGCATGCTAATGAGGATATGGATGATCTGCTCGGGCAGGAACTGTTGGGGAACGTTGCATGGGAAACAAAAAATTTCCTACACACATGCAGATATATCCATGGTGATGAGCATCTACGAGAGGGAGAGTGAATCTACATACCCTTGTAGATCTCTAAGCGATAAGCGTTAAGAAACGCGGTTGGTTTAGTCGAACATCTTCGCGATCCAAATCGCCGAGCGTCCTGCGATCACATCACGATCCGTCCCACGATCCAATCACGATCCGTCCCGCGAACTCATCATGATCTGTCCTGCGATCTCATCACGATCCGTCTCGTGAACTCATCACGAACCATCTCGCGATCTTGATCACGGTCCTTCCGGTCTAGCGCCGAACGGACGACACCTCCGCGTTCAGCACACGTGCAGCTTGATGACGATCTCCACTGTCTTGATCCAGCAAGAGGAAGTGGAGAGGAAGAAGAGTTCACCGGCAGCGTGAAGGCGCTCCGGCGATGGTGGTGGAGCAATTCTGGCAGGGCTTCGCCAAAGCACTGCGGAAATCCGATCTAGAGGAGCACAAGTAAACGGGTAGCACGTGGCCGTAAAAACTAGTGCAAAACCCTAAAATCCACTGGTATATATAGGAGAAGAGGAGAGGAGGCTGGCGCAAGGGCCAAGGATCCTATAGGAGTCGGCCGAACCAACTAGGGAGGAGTCCACCTCCTCCACTCCTAGTAGGATTAAGACTCCTTCCCTAATTTGCCTTTTTTTTTGCCTTTTTCCACCTTTTTCCTGTTGGGTTTTCTTCTCAGCCACATGGGCCTTATGTGGGAGTTTCCACCAGCCCACTAAGGGATGATATTCACTCTCACACAGCCCATGAAGCCTCTTGGGTTGAAATACCCCTCCCGGAGGTCTCCCGGTACACTACCGACTCTCCCGGTACACTACCGATGAGCCCGAAACTTTTCTGGCGACCAAAATAGGACTTCCTATATATGAATCTTTACCTACGGACCATTCCGGAGCTCCTCGTGCCGTCCAGGATCTCATCCGGGACTCCGAACAACCTTCGGTCAACACCATACATAACTCTATACTACCGAAACGTCACCAAACCTTAAGTGTGCAGACCCTGCGGGTTCGAGAACTATGTAGACATGACCGAGAGACCTCTACGGTCAATAACCAATAGCGGGCCCTGGATGACCATATTGGTTCCTACATATTCTACGAAGATCTTTTATCGGTCGAACCTCTATGTCAAGGATTCAGTCAATCCCGTATAACGTTCCCTTTGTTCTTCGGTATGTTACTTGCCCGAGATTCGATAGTCGGTATCTCCATACCTAGTTCAACCTCATTACCGGAAAGTCTCTTTACTCGTTCCATAATGAAAGAGCCCGTGGCTAACATATTAGTCACATTGCTTGCAAGGCTTGTTGTGGTGTTGCATTACCGAGTGGGCCCTGAGATACCTCTCCGTCACACGGAGTAACAAATCCCAGTCTTGATCCATGCCAACTCAATAGACACCTTCGGAGATACCTGTAGTGCACCTTTATAGTCACCCAGTTACGTTGCGACGTTTGATACACACAAGGCACTCCTCCGATGTCCGTGAGTTGCATGATCTCATGGTCATAGGAACATATACTTGACATGCAAAAAATAGTAGCAATAAACTGACACCATCATATGCTACGTTTGTAGTTTGGGTCTTGTCCATCACACCATTCTCCTAATGATGTGATCCCATTTATCAAATGACATCTCATGTCCATGGCTAGGAAACCTTAACCATCTTTGATCAACGAGCTAGTCCATTAGAGGCATACTAGGGACATGGTTTTGTCTATGTATCCACACATGCATCTAAGTATCCGATCAATACAATTATAGCATGGATAATAAACGATTATCATGAACAAGGAAATATGATAATAACTAATTTATTATTGCCTCTAGGGCATATTTCCAACAGTCTCCCACTTGCACTAGAGTCAATAATCTAGTTCACATCACCATGTGATTTGCATTGTTATGAATCTAACACCCAATGAGTTCTGGGGCTCAATCATGTTTTGCATGTGAGAGAGGTCTTATAGTCAACGGGTCTGCGACATTCAGACCTGTGTGTACTTTGCAAATTTCTATGTCAAACCGTAAACACTGCTACCACACTCCACTTGGTACTATGCCAAATGGCTGCTCCACTATACGTATCCAGATTGCTACTACGAGTCATCCGGATTGGTGTTAAAGCTTGCATCGATGTGACTCTTTCCGATGAACTCTTTATAACCTCCATAATCGAGAAACATCTCCTTAGTCTTTTAGTTACTAAGGATAATCTTGACCGCTCTCTAGTGTTCCATTCCAGGATCACTTTGAACCTTCCGGCCATACTTATGGCAAGGCTGACATCGGGTCTTGTGCACAACATTGCATACATGATAGAGCCTATGGCTGAAGCATAGAGGATGACACTCATCTTTTCTCTATCTTCTGCAGTCACTGGGCATTGAGTCTTACTCAACTTTATACCTTACAAATCAGGCGAGAACTCTTTCTCTAACTGATCCATTTTGAACTCTTTCAAAATCTTGTCAAGGTATGTACTCATTGAAAGTCTCATCAAGTATCTTGATCTATCTCTATAGATCTTGATGCTCAACAATTAGGTAGCTTTATCCAGGTCTTCCTTTGAAAAAAATCTTTTCAAACAACCCTTTATGCTTTCCAGAAATTCTATATCATTTCCGATCAACAATATGTCAACCACATATGCTTATCAGAAACTCTATAGTGCTCCCACTCACTTTATTGTAAATACAAGTTTCTCGTAAACTTTGTATAGACTCAAAAACTTT
The DNA here is from genome assembly GCA_022496015.1 of Hordeum marinum. Lineage (NCBI taxonomy): Eukaryota > Viridiplantae > Streptophyta > Magnoliopsida > Poales > Poaceae > Hordeum > Hordeum marinum. Next base: position 128,182,330 of record CM039673.1, on the reverse strand, counting down.
AATCACCTCATCAAAGTGTATATTCCAACTCCGAGATGCTTGCTTCAGTTCATAGAAGGATCACTGAAGCTTGCACACCTTTTAGCATCCATAGGACTGACAAAACCTTCTGGTTGTATCACATACAACCTTTCCTCAAGTAAGCCGTTAAGGAAACTATGTTTTGATATCCATCTGCCAGATTTCATAATTGAAAAATGCAACAACTGCTAACATAATTCCAACAAACTTTAGCATCGCTACGAGTGAGAAAGTCTCATCGTAGTCAACTCCTTGAACTTGTCGTAAACTTGTTTGCAACAAGTCGAGCTTTACAAATGGTGACATTCACCATGAGAGTCTATCTTCATATAAAGATGCACTTGTACTCAATGACCTGCCGTCCAAAGAGCAAGTCTACCAAACTCTATACATGGTTTCATATATGGATCCTTTCTCGGATTTCATGGCCTCTAACCATTTGTCGGAATCCGGGCCCATCATCGCTTCTCCACAGCTCGTAGGTTCATTGTTGTCCAACAACATGACCTCCAAGATAGGGTTGTCGTACCGCTCAGGAGCAGTACACATCCTTGTCGACCTACGAGGTTTGATAGTAACTTGATCTGAAGCTTCATGATCATCATCATTTACTTCCTCTTCAACTAAAACATCTTTCTGCGCTGCTCTACTCTATGGTTGAAACAAAGGTTCAACAACCTCATCAAGTTCTATCTTCCTCCCACTCAATTCTTTCGAGACAAACTTTTCTCGGGAAAGGACCCGTTTTAGCAACAAACACTTTATGCTTGGATCTGAGATAGAAGGTTCACCCAACTGTTCTTAGGGTATTCTACGAAGATGCATTTGTCTGCTTTGGGTTCGAGCTCATTAGGTGAAAACATTTTCCACACAAGCGTCGCAGCCCTAAACATTAAGAAAAGACAACTTAGGTTTCCCTCAAACCATAATTCACACGGTGTAATCTCAACGGATTTAGATGGTGTCCTATTTAAAGTGAATGTAATTGTCTCTAATGCACAACCCCAAAATTATAGTAACAAAACTATAAGAGACATCATAGCATGCACCATATCCAATAGAGCACGACTATGACGTTCGAACACACCATCACACTATGGTGTTCCAGGTGGTGTGAGTTGTGAAACAATTTTCACATTGTCTAAAGTTGTATGCCAAACTTGCAACTCAGATATTCATCTCAACGATCATATCGTAGACATTTTTATCTTCTTGTCACGATGATCTTAAACTTCACTCTGAATTTGCTTGAACCTTTCAAACGATTCAGACTTTGTGTTTCATTAAGAAAATATACACTATATCTACTCAAATCATCAGTGAAGGTAAGAAAATAACGATATCCACCACACGGTATAAGACTCATTGGATTGCATACATCGAAATGTATCATTTCCAATAAGTCACTTGCCCGCTCCATCAAACCAGAAAATGGGGTCCTTAGTCATCTTGACCAAGAGGCATGGTTTGCATGTCTCAACCGATTCAAAATTGAATGAGTCCAAAGATCCATCAGCATGGAGTTTCTTCATGCATTTTATACCAATATGACATTTAGCGGCAGTGACACAAGTATGTGGTACTATTATTATTAACTTTGTATCTTTTGGCATCAATGTTATGAACATGTGTATTACTACGATCAAGATTTCAACAAACCATTCTCACTGGGTGCTTGACCATTGAAGGTATTATTCATGTAAACAGAATAACCATTATTCTCTAATTTAAATGAATAACCGTGTTGCAATAAACACGATCCAATCACGTTCATGCTCAACGCGAAACACCAAATAACATTTATTTAGGTTTGTCACTAATCCCGAAGGTAGAGAGAGCGTGCGATGTCGATCACATCAACCTTGGAAACACTTCCAACACACATCGTCACCTCACCCTTAGCTAGTTCTCCGTTTATTCCGTAGCTTTTATTTCGAGTTACTAACATTTAGCAACCGAACCGGTATCCAATACCCAGGTGCCACTAGGAGTACTAGCAAGGTACACATCAATAACACGTATATCAAATATACTTCTGTTGACGTTGCCAGCCTTCTTATCTACCAAGTATCTAGGGTTGTTCCGCTTCAGTGAATGCTCTCCTCATAATCGAAGCACTTAGTCTCGGATTTGAGTTCAACTTTGGGTTGCTTCACTGGAGCAACAACTGACTTGCTATCCATGAAGTTTCCCTCCTTGCTCTTGCCCTTCTCGAAACTAGTGGTTTGACAAACCATCAACACTTGACGCTCCTTCTTGATTTCTACGTTCGCGGTGTCAAACATCGCGAACAGCTCAGGGATCATTATTTCTATCCCTCGCATTTTATAGTTCATCACCAAGTTCTAGTAGCTTAGTGACAGTGACTTGGAGAACTATATCAATCACTATCTTATCTGGAAGATCAACTCCCACTCGATTCAAGCGATTGTAGCACCCAGACAATCTGAGCACATGCTCAACGATTGAGCTATTCTCTTTCATATTACCAGCAAAGAATCTTGTTGGAGATCTCATATCTTGCAACACGGGCACGAGCCTGAGATCCTAATTTCAGGTCTTATCTCATATGTTCCGTGACGTTCAAAACATTTCTTAGCCTCAATTCTAAGCCGCAATGCATGACACACTAAACTATCAAGTAGTCATCAGAACGTGCCTGCCAGATGTTCACAACATCTACAGACGACGCTAGAGGGGTTGGCGCACCGAGCGGTGCATTAAGGACATAAGCCTTCTGTGCAGCAACGAGGAGAATCCTATGATCATGGAGCCAGTCCGCAATATTGCTACCATCATCTTTCAACTCTATTTCTCTAGGAACATATAAAAAATCAAGGGAGCTATAGCGCGAGCAAGTAATCTACAACATAATTTGCAAATACACTACTGACTATGTTCATGATAATGAGTTCAATTAATCATATTACTTAAGAACTCCCACTCAAATTGACATCCCTCCGGTCATTCGAGTGATACATGATCCAAATTCACCAACTCAAGTCCGATCATCACGTGAGTTGAGGTGGTTACAATGGTGAACATCATCATGTTGATCATATCTACTATATGACTCATGTTCGACCTTTCGGTCTCTTGTGTTCCGAGGCCATGTCTGTACATGCTAGGCTCGTCAAGTTTAACCCGAGTGTTCTGCATGTTCAACACTGGCTTGCACCCGTTGTATGTGAACGTAGAGTCTATCACACCCGATCATCACATGGTGTCTCGACACGAAGAACTTTCGCAACGGTGCACACTCGGGGAGAACACAATTTATCTTGAAATTTAAGTGAGGGATCACCTTATAATGCTACCATCATACTAAGCAAAACAAGGTGCATAAAAGGATTAACATCACATGCAATTCATAAGTGACATGATATGGCCATGAACTTGTGCTTTAGATCTCCATCTTGAAAGCACTGGCATGATCTCCTTCGTCACCGGCACGACACCATGATCTCCATCATCTTGATCTCCATCAACGTGTCACCATCGGGGTTGTCACGCCCTGCATGCTTCTACTACTATTGCTACCGTTTAGCGATAAAGTAAAGCATTACATAGCGCTTAATGATTGACACGCAGGTCATACAATAATTAAAGACAACCCTATGGCTCCTGCCGGTTGCCGTACTCATCGACATGCAAGTCATGAAATTCTATACATCACATGATCATCTCATACATCACATATATCACATCATGTAATTGGCCATATCACATCACAACATACCCTGCAAAAACAAGTTAGATGTCATCTAATTGTTGTTGCATGTTTTACGTGGCTGCTACGGGTTTCTAGTAAGAATGATTCTCACCTACGCATAAACCACAACGGTGATACATAATTTGCTTTTCAACCTTCTCAAGGACCGCCTTTGTCAAATCCAATCCAACTAAAGTGAGAGAAACTGCCACCCGCAAGCCATCTAGGCAACAAGTTGCGTCAAGGGAACCGGTCTCTCGTAAGCGTATGAGTAATGTTGGTCCGGGCCGCTTCATCTCACAGTACCACCGAACCAAAATCCGACCAAGGGAGGAAGCAATCTAAGCATCAACGCCCACAAACTCTTTGTGTTCTACTCGAGATCTCATCTACACATAGACCTAGCTCATGATGCCACTGTTGGGGAACGTTGCATGGGAAACAAAAAAATTCCTACGCACACGCAGATCTATCCATGGTGATGAGCATCTACGAGAGGGAGAGTGAATCTACATACCCTTGTAGATCGCTAAGCGGGAAGCGTTAAGAAACGCGGTTGGTGTAGTCGAACATCTTCGCGATCCAAATCGCCGAGCATCCCACAATCACACCACGATCCGTCCCGTGATCCAATCACGATCCGTCCCGCGAACTCATCACGATCCGTCCCGTGATCTCATCACAATCCGTCCCGTGAACTCATCAGGAACCGTCTCGCGATCTTGATCACGGTCCTTCCGATCTAGCGCCGAATGAACGTCACCTCCGCGTTCAGCACACGTGCAGCTTGATGACGATCTCCACCGTCTTGATCCAGCAAGAGGAAGTGGAGAGGAAGAAGAGTTCAGAGGCAACGTGACGGCGCTCCGGCGATGGTGGTGGAGCAATTCCGGCAGGGCTTCGCCTAAGCACTACGGAAATCCGATCTAGAGAAGCACCGGTGGAACGGGTAGCACGTGGCCGTAAAAACTAGTGCAAAACCCTAAAATCCACCCGTATATATAGGAGAAGAGGAGAGGAGGCTGTCGCAAGGGCCAAGGCTCCTATAGGAGTCGGCCGAACCAACTACGGAGGAGTCCACCTCCTCCACTCCTAGTAGGATTAGGACTCCTTCCCTAATTTGCCTTTTTTTTTGCCTTTTTCCACCTTTTTCCTTTTGGGTTTTCTTCTCCAGCCACATGGGCCTTATGTGGGAGTTTCCACCAGCCCACTAAGGGCTGATATTCACTCTACCACAGCCCATGAAGCCTCTCGGAGGTCTCCCGGTACACTACCGGCACTCTCAGTACACTACCGATGAGCCCAAAACTTTTCTGGCGACCAAATTAGGACTTCCTATATATGAATCTTTACCTCCGGACCATTCCGGAGCTCCTCGTGATGTCCGGGATCTCATCTGGGACTCCTAACAACCTTCGGTCAACACCATACATAACTCTATACTACCGAAACGTCACCAAACCTTAAGTGTGCAGACCCTGCGGGTTTGAGAACTATGTAGACATGACCGAGACACCTCTACGGTCAATAACCAATAGCAGGCCCTGGATGACCATATTGGTTCCTACATATTCTACGAAGATCTTTTATCGGTCGAAACCTCTATGTCAAGGATTCAGTCAATCCCATATAACGTTCCCTTTGTTCTTCGGTATGTTACTTGCCCGAGATTCGATCGTCGGTATCTCTGTGCCTATTTCAACCTCGTTACTGGCAAGTCTCTTTAATCGTTTCGTAATACAAGATCCCGTGACTAACACTTAGTCACATTGCTTGCAAGGCTTTATTGTGATGTTGTATTACCGGGTGGGCCCTGAGATACCTCTCCGTCACACGGAGTAACAAATCCCAGTCTTGATCCATGCCAACTCAACAGACACCCTTGGAGATACCTGTAGAGCACCTTTATAGTCACCCAGTTACGTTGCAACATTTGATACACACAAGGCACTCCTCCGATGTCCGTGAGTTGCATGATCTCATGGTCATAGGAACATATACTTGACATCCAGAAAACAGTAGCAGTAAACTGACACGATCATATGCTACGTTTATAGTTTGGGTCTTGTCCATCAAACCACTCTCCTAATGATGTGATCCCGTTTATCAAATGACATCTCATGTCCATGGCTAGGAAACCTTAACCATCTTTGATCAACAAGCTAGTCCATTAGAGGCATACTTGGGACATGGTTTTGTCTATGTATCCACACATCCATCTATGTCTCCGATCAATACAATTATAGCATGGATAATAAACGATTATCATGAAAAAGGAAATACGATAATAACTAATTTATTATTGCCTCTAGGGCATATTTCCAATAGGAACATCCTAGCAGGGATTGCAAGAAGTCTCTCTTCATGCAATCCTCACGGGACACGTCTGAAGATGCAGGGGGTCATACAGTAGTGCTTAGCCCGACAACACCGGGGCAAGGGTTAAGGAAGGGTCTGGAAGGTCAGCCCAAGAAAAAGGATAGGAAGAGATCGGGGAAGATAGGCTCATCTGCCTACAAATAAGCCAGAGCACATAGCAGCCAGACGGTGGCCATGTTCCATGTCACGGGCGAGCCGATGCTATCGTCGAAACCGCTGGAAGCAATATCCGGGGATCTCAGGAGGCTGCATGACCATGTGCTGTCGACTGAGAAAATCCTACTAGCCTCAAAGGATCCAGGATATCCGACATACGCGGCTTGTGTGCCTGAGGGGAAGTGCTATGTCGACACATGGCCCGCGGAGGTGGTCTTCTTGCGGTTTGATCATATCTTCGAGATGTTTTTGACAAGGCGGCTCGATTGTACAATCATCCACCTTTTTGTGCTACATATGGGCTCCATCATGAAGAGAGAAGAAGGCTCGCAAATCTGTGTGGCGGATCCATACTACATGCACGAGTCCTTCTTGAGTCTCGGCGACTTTCAGCGTAAAACTACTAGGGAGTACCTCGAAAACTTCATGGTACAGAACAAGGACCAGGAAATTATCTTCCTACCTTATCATCCAAAGTCAGTACCAGACAACCCTTTTGTACATTTCAATCATTCCTTCTCGCTCATATGGAGAATAATTTGAGTTGTTTTTCCCCACAGCAACGGTCGCGCCGTCCTTATCGTTCTTTACCCGCGAGTCTCCCACACCGTGTATTTTGACCCTACCAGAAACAACGAGAAGAAGGACTACACCCATGTAATGAATATTCTAGATGATGCTCTCCAAGGCTTCAGCTTCAGGGGTGGCCACATGCAGATCAGAAAACAAAGGAACCGCAAGACGGATTTCTCGCATAAAACCAACTTCTGCTGCCTCCATGTCCCGAAATCAAGTATGAACGATGGATTCTACCTCCTCCATCTCATGATGGAGTTCAGAAGGGATCACCAAAAGCTTCGCATGACAACCAGAATGATGATCATATCCGCAAGTGGGTAGAATCTCAAAGAGAAGCGGATTATAAACTTAAAGATGACTTCTTTCACATCCAGAGGGACATTGCCACGATCATCATGAAAGAAGTCGTCGAAGTGAAGGGGATGTTCCACCACGGCCCTATATCGTGAGCTGAGGTCCGAACTTACATAGGCATGCAATGTATAGACCTCACGCTGTTCAAGAAGCTAGGGTCCATCCTCAATGATCTGGAAGGATGGAGGTTCTAGTGATTTATGATGCCAATGATGATGATATGTGTCGGTTTAACTTGTATATACTTTCTGTAGCGATGAAACTTTGTGATGTCCATGGTCCCTACCGAACTTGCATAATGCTACTTTGTTAGTTTGGGTACGATGACCAGCGTACCTCTAGTTAATTAGTTTGCATACGATGAAACTGCATTGATTATTTATGTTTACTATATGTTGCATCTAGTTTCTAACCCTTTCTTTTTTGTGTTGCTCAAGTATATTTTGTTGCATATGATTGTACATTCTCTTGATGAAGATGCATCTCTATCAGGTACCTAGATTCTTGATGACGAAGTACGGGTGCTATGTCGTGTATAAAGGAAAGGTTCCGGGAGTATATGACGAGTGGTCCGAGTGTCAGGCGCAAGTGGAGGGGGTCTCGGGCGCCAGCCATAAAGGCTTCAAAAGCAGACAAGAAGCAGAAGCTAGTTACATGAGGAGGCTCACGCTAGCGCGAGAGAGGGCTAATAACCGCCGCCTCATGTACTACATAGTTTCGCTCTCACTCATAGTGATAGCTCTTCTCGTGTATATCATTGTTTAGATGGATGACGATGTAGTTGCAAGTATTCGAGACTTGTATCGCTATTTTCGAGATGATGACGAGAGACCACTTTGTGTTGGATGATGATTATGATGAGACTATTTGTATGTATATGCTATGATTACATTCGTGGTCTCCCAGCCATTAGTATGTGTATGATGATGAAATTTGTATGTGCTAAAGATTCTTGTATAAATCATGTTCAAATACAAAACAAATATGTAGAAAAATATATTAGAAACTAATAAAGTTAGCAGTAGCGCGTGGTGTAAAGTTAGCAGCAGCGTGCCATTACCAGTAGCGCGTTATAATATAAGGCGCTATAGATAGTAGCAGTAGCGCTCTGTTTTGGCACTTGCTACTGCTATGCATGTATAGCAGTAGCGCGGGCCAACACGCGTTGCTGCTACAGGTTAGCTGTAGCACCGTATCAGTAGTGCGTGTTCCCACGCTACTGCTACACATAATACTCCCACTACTTCTAGGCTTTTCCCTAGTAGTGGCATGAAAAAAATTACACTCATCAACTTCCTCAAGTTTAAACTTTGCTCAGCATCGACCAAGAAGGTTCATAAACTCAAGTTCATCTAACTCATCAATAAAGATATAGGTGTATCATGTTGAGTATCATAGTAGAAAACAAAAAAACAATTCACCCTATGAATCAAGAACTAGGATCACTATGAAGTTGCATAAAAAGTTAGGTCTCATCATTACCAACTTTAAGTTGCAGCGGAAGAAGGGTTGGTGTAGATCGTTCTTGAAGTCCCTCGAACCGTCCCACGAACAATCCCTCAAACAAAGATCGAAAGCGCGATCTCTCTACAGATTGTATGCATACGAAGTAGAGGATCTGTCATCCATATCTTTGTGTCCTCACAGAACTCATCCTCATGGGGTCTATCTAATTAACTGGAGAACTAGAGAAAACTTGAGAGAACAAGAGGGGCGACTCAATAGAGAGAACTTGTTTGCTATAGGGGTGTCCCCCCTCAAGTATATACAAGTGTAGGGGGGTGCCAACTTGGGGAGGGGGCCTCCCTCCCTTGGCGCCCCGGCCAAGGAGGCTAAGGATTACACATTCTTGGTTAGTGACTAGTTAGTTAGCGTGTGCAGAGAAAATGGAAACGTCGGAGGCAAGGTTATGAAACAATGTTCTTGCAACACTTCCACTTCTACATGTTCAATTTCCCTTTGTTGATTTTAATTCCTACAATTATTATGTGAAAAGGAGTGATTTTTTCTACAATATCACACCAATGACCATTTATCATTTGTCTGTGCAATAAACACATTTGTTATCTACTCACACTAACACTCAAGAGAATGAGGTATGAGTTCATCTTCTTGGCTTGTTCTAGGTCTCTTGGTCTTCCCTCTTGTCGCCCTTTTTTCCATTTTCCCAATCCGACATCACTTCTCTATGCTAGCGAGTGACTTGGCGGTATGCAAGAGGAGGACTGGTGACCTCTTTGCACCTCTTGCAAAGGATTACAGCTTTGGTTCATGGGGTGTAGGAGTAGCAGGAGATAACAATGCAGTCATTTTGCCCATTAATCTTACCTACCGGTAATATATCTATCCTCAATTCAGGCATCGTGTGTGCTTGCTAGCTATTTATTTACACTTTTTGCTATACAAAAAAGTATACTTGGCGAAATATAATTTTTTGAGCCCCATTATTGTCCTTCACATGGCATGCATGACACGCATGGCAAAAAGTTGACAGCCCATACTCTCTGCTCGCACACAATAAACACAACCTTTTTGTAAGAGCACATTTCTCCATGTGTGTTTTTGGTAATTGATGACACCCCTATGGACTAATGGTTGTCTTGAGTTATATTCAAAGGATTTGTCCATAGGCACTTCTTGAAGTCCATCTGTTGGATGTTTTCAAGGAGGTTATATGATGATCAAGGTGGTATTCAAGGTTTATCCAAAGTTTGGTCATGTGAGAGTTGAGCTTATTGCAAGCATGTCTTGAAGAAGGAGATTGTGTGAGCATTCATGATTACCTTCAAGACATCATCTTTATGAAGAGAGAAGATAAGATACAAGGTTGATCAATACTAAGTCAAAGAGTGAATCAAGTGATCAACACACAAAGCATACAAGATGTACCGAGAGGGATCAAGTGATCCCATGGTATGGTAAGCATTGTCCATTACGCTTTGTGTACTAACCTATGTCCCTTGTGAGAGTTCTTTGTGGAGTTAGGCATATATACATGGGATTGCATCAAGAGTAAGATGACATCAAGTGGTGATCGTTATCAAGGTTGCATTGTGCAAGTTCAAGTGAAGCATCACAGAGAGATCAGGCTTGAAGCTTGTCGTCCATTGTGGTGTCAATGGACTTGTGAAGATGTGCCGAAGATTAGCTCACCCATAGTGGAGTATGGGGGAGCAATCATCTAGTCTTCATCAAGCCAACACAATCAAGAAAGGCGGTCCATCTTGAGGAAGTCAAGATCGTCATCATCTAGCTCAAGTGGACTATGCACAAGGCTAAGGTTTGACCTTGATAGGGTTTTCTATTTTACAGGTCTCATAAGTGGTAGTTGGGAGACTAGGTTATAGGATAGGTAGCCGTGCTATCAAGGGGGCTCTCAAGTGAGTAGCTTGATCGTATCGTTCATTAAGAGCTCAAACCATTGCATTCTTGGCATCATCATCTTTCTTGGTTCTTGGTTGGTTTCTCTCTCTGAGGTTTCTTGAGCTTATGGTCAACTTCATGACAAGATCAAGTTCATCGAAAACAGAGTCCATATGCATATTCTATGATGTTTTCGTTGTTGGAGTTATTGCTGATCATTTGCAGAAGTTGTGTCAGTTCTGGTTTTACTATATCCTTCCATTTTCCTAGCTGAGTAGTTGAAGGTGCTACAGTATAGTGGCTAGTGGTAGTACCGCTCCTCGGAGCGGAGTACCGCAAGTTGCATGGAAGTAATTTTTTACTCCCGCCCCGAGGGCGGTAGTACCGCAAGTTGCATGGAAGTAATTTTTTACTTCCACCCCTCGGGCGGTAGTACCGGAAATGACTTCCGGTACTACCGTGCCAGATATTTTCTCGAAGCTAGCTCTAGCGGATGTAGCCCGGAAGTAAATTTTTACATCCGTGGACGCACGGTAGTACCGCTACCTCAAGTGGTAGTACCGCTGCCTCATGGTGTCTTCTGCCGTGTGCTGCACCTGAGTGGCCGTTGAATACTACCCCGCGGTAGTACCGCGAGGGCAGGCAGTAGTACCTCTCCGGCAGTACTACCGCCCTGTTGCCTTGTTGCAGTAGTGTTTCATATGGCTACTACCGCCCTAGAGATAGTATCGCTCCTTGGAGCGGTAGTACCGCTCTGTGCGGGCTGTGAGGATAACAGTTGGATTTTCCCCCACCTATAAAAGGGGATCTTCTTCCCCATTGAACCTTATCTCTTTAGCTCGTGTTCTTTCCCCATTGTTGACCTTCTTCAAGCTTGCTAACTCTCAATCCCTCCAATGATTCTTGCTAGTTCTTGAGGGAAAAGAGATAGGAGATCTAGATCCACATTTCCACCAATCATTTTCTCCTCTAAGTGAGGGGAACCCCTTGGATCTAGATCTTGGAGTTCTTCGTGTTCTTCTTCGTTCTTCCTCTCATTTTCCTCCCTAGCATTAGTTGCTTCAGTGGGATTTGGGAGAGAAGGACTTGGGCACTTCGTGTGCCCTTGCCATTGCATTTGGTGCATAGGTTTGAGTTCTCCACGGTGATACGTCAAAGTGAGAAGTTGAGAAGCTTATTACTCTTGAGTGTTTGAGCACTCTAGAGCTTGTTCCTCTTGGGTGCTTTAGTGCCCTAGATGGTTGGTGGTGCCTTGGAGCTCAATCATTGTGGTGCACAGCTCCGGGCAAGCTTCGGGGTCTCCAATTAGGTTGTGGATCTTGCTGATACGTATCCAACGTATCTATAATATATGAAGTATTCATGCTGTTATTTTATCATTATTGGATGTTTTACAATCGTTTTATAGAAACTTTAGATCATTTTTTGGGACTAACCTATTAACCCAGTGCCAGTCGCTATTTCTACTTGTTTTTTACATCACAGGAAATTAATATCAAACGGAGTCCAAACAACACAAAACTTTTTGGGGATTTTTTTGGACCAGAAGGAACCTAATGGGCCAGAGCTGCACCTGGGAGGGTGCCCCGAGGGGGCACAACCCACCAGGGCGCGCCAGGGCCCCCTGGCACGCCCAGGTGGGTTGTGCCCACCTCGGCGTCCTCCCGCACCCCCTTTTTGCACTATAAATTCCCAAATATTCTGAAACCCTTCGAGGTAGCCCTAGATCGGAAGTTCCGCCGCCGCAAGCCTCTGTACCCATCAAAAACCAATCAGGAGCCCGTTCCGGCACTTTACCGGAGGGGGAGATCATCACTGGTGGCCATATTCATCATCCCTACGGCCACCACGATGAGGAGGGAGTAGTCCACCCTCGGAGCTTAGGGTTTGTACCAGTAGCTATGTGTTTAATCTCTCTCTCATGATCTTGAGATGTCACGATCTTGATATATCATGGGCTTTGTTAACATAGATGGATCATATGATGTTTCTCTCCTCTATACTCTTCTTGTGATGAATTGAGTTTTCCCTTTGAGATTTTGTTATTATCGGATTGAATAGTTTAAAGGATTTGAGAACACTTGATATATGTCTTGCAATTGAATACCCGTGGTGACAATGGGGTATCGTATTGATTCACTTGATATATATTTTGGCATTCAACTTGCAGATTACCACAGTGACATTGGGGTAATCTATGCATAGGGGTTGATGCACGCTCTTGTCTTTGTTTCTCCGGTAGAAATCATGGGGCACTCCTTGAAGTTCTTTGTGTTGGATTGAGTATTATGAATCTGAAATTATTTGGTGTTATTTTAGTACGAACTCTAGGATAGATCAAACAGAAATAATAGCTTTGAGGTGGTTTCGTACCCTACAAACAATTTCTTCTTATGTTCTCCGCTAGATAGGAACTTTGGAGTGATCCTTCGTTGCATGTTGAGGGATGGTTATATGATGCAACTATGTTAGCATTGTTGAGAGATTGCATTAGCGAAAGTACGGACCCTAGGCCTCATTCTTAATCATTGCAATATCGTTTGTGCTCACTTTTGTTATTTGCTACCTTTTTGTTTTTATTTATTCAGATTATAAAAATATATTTCTACCATCCATATTACACTTTGCCGAACTAGTGCACCTATACAATTTGCCATTGTATTGGGTGTGCTGGGGACACAAGAGATTTCTTGTATTTGGTTGCGGGTCGTTTGAGAGAGACCATCTTCATCCTACATCTCTCACCGACTGATAAACCTTAGGTCATCCACTTGAGGGGAAATTGCTACTATCCTACAAAACTCTGTGCTTGGAGGCCCAACACGTGTCTACAAGAGTAAAGTTGCTAGTAGACATCAAGCTCTTTTCTGGCGACGTTGCCGGGGAGGTGAGTGCATGAAGGTATATCTTTAGATCTTGCAATATAATCTTTTAGTTTCTTGTTTTATCACTAGTTTGGTTTATTAAAGAAAACTACAAAAAAATTGAATTGAGGTTGCATCATATTATTGATCATCTTTATAATATCTTTCTTGAAAATGATGGATCGGAAAATTGTGCTCAATTGTTAGAAAAAGAAGTCAATAAAATGTTTGGCACGAAATATTTGAATGATGATCATGATTGCAATGTTATTAGTATGAATTCTTAGATTATAAAAAATGTTAATGATGATTGCACAAGTCATGACAAAAATGTTTCTTAGAAGCATGTAAATTTTTGCAGAGTGAATTGGGAGTGCAAATGCACACCAAAAAGTGAAGATAGCTTTTGTAAGAAGCATAAATATTAGGAACGAAAAAGTTGCAAGAGAGGCTAGATGATTGTGGTGAAAGATGTAATTTATTTCGCCATCCTTGTGAACTTTGCAATCAACATGGTCATTTAAATCTCCAATGCAAATTATTTCATGATCAAATTGTGTCCAAAAATTGTTACAACTTGATTACCCTTGAGCATCATAAAGAGCTTAGTCTTCTTTCGGGGTATGAAGAAATGAAACGTATAACTAAGGGTTTTCCAAATCCTGAGAGATTTGTTAATTTTGATCTAGAGGAAATTTATATGTTTTGTGCGGTAAATTGCATTGAGAATCCTTATATTACCAACTATCTAAATTCAAGAAAACAAATAGAATATTAAGAGAGTACTAATGAAAGGGAAAATATTTCCCAATACCCTCCTATTGTTTCTTATGATGAATCGGGTAACGAGGAGGAGCTTCCTATCCAATCAATCTCTTCAACAAGAAGCTTGAAAAAATTAATTAAACCCACACATGATGTGGTGAAGAAGAAAATAATAAAGAATAGAGGTAAGAAGGTATCTCTCCCAAATAATGTTGCTCCTATCACCATTGTGCCTCATGAAAGTGAATCAAATATGTTGATGGAGGATGATGATATTGAGTATGATTTTGTGATACCTACTACTTGTTGTAATGATTATGATTGGGAAGGCAACGGTGTCCCTTATGATCTTAAGAATCTTTTTAGCACTTGCTTGGAATAATATGATAATAATGTTTGCTATACTATTGGTGCCATTCATGCTATTGATAAGAATGATTGCCATGATATGCAAAACCACAAGCTTGGGGATGCTATGTTTAATGAGTATGATATGTTTGAAGATTTATTTGCTGGAAATAATTCTTGTCCTAAGCTTGGGGATGATTTTCTTAATGAATATGATCCTTTGATTCCTTCTACTTCCGATAAGAAAATTTATTATGATGATAGCATGCCTCCTATTTATGATGATTACATTGATGAAAGTGGGTTTGGAAGAGTGTCAACTCTAGTAGTAGTGATCCAATTATTTTGGAGGATGTTGAATATTATTACAATATTGATGAAAGTGGATTTGGAGAGGTCATGACTTTATTTAGTGATACATCCACTATTTTGGAAGAGGTTTCAATTGACTATGACAATAAAGTTGCTATCTATGATGATTATTATGATGATATGTATGCCATAAAGAATAATAAAATTTCTATGCTTGTGCATCATGAAAAGAGTGCTGTATGTGATAGTTATATTGTTGAATCCATTCATGATGCCTCTGAAAATTATTATTAGAGAGGAACTTATGCTCTTACATATCTCAATAATACCAAGTTTCTTCTCTATGTGTTGATTGTTTTGAAGTTGTAGTTGTTTTGCCTTCCTATGCTAGTTGGTTCTTGTTTTAATGAATTGATTGCTCACAAAATCCCTATGCATAGGAATTGGGTTAAACTTAAATGTGCTTGACATGTGTTTCATGATGCTCTCTTCATGTTTCAATTCTTTTCTTGTATGCGAGCATCATTGAAATCATCATGCCTAGCTAAAAGGCATTAAAAAAGCGCTTGTTGGGAGACAACCCAAAACTTTTACCTACTGTTTTTTATGTTCACATTATTAGGTTACAGTGGTAATCATGTTTTATAGTTTTTGTTTCAATAAAGTGCCAAGTAAAGCCTTTGGGATAGTGTGGATGATAGTTGACTTGATTCTGTCCAAAAACAGAAACTTTTGCACCTAGTCCAGGAATTTCTATAAGTCACTGGAACGTGATTTTGACCTGAGGATTTTACAGATGATTTATACACAAATTACCTACGCTTTCCTAATTTTGTAAGAATTTTTGGAGTTGCATAAGTATGAGAATAATTCAGATCTTTACAAGCTGTTCTGTTTTTGACAGATTCTGTTTTCAATGCATAGTTTGCTTGTTATCTAGTTTCTATGGCTTATATTACTCAATATAAATTTTGGAAATTATATTATACAGTATTCATTGTGTGAGAACAATTATGTATCTTGTCTTGACAGTAACAAAGTGAATGGTTTGCTCTTTATCATACTAATTCGTCTCACGAAGTTTCGTTAAGTTTTGTGTGATTGAAGTTTTCAAGTTTTGGGTGAGATATCAATATGAGTAGAATAAGGAGGGACAAGAACCTAATCTTGGGGATTACCAAGTCACCCCAAAGGTAACATTAAAGGAATATCCAACCAACTAAGATTGGGGATGCCTCGGAAGGCATCCCCTCTTTCATCTCCAACATTATCGGTAACCTCACTTGGAGCTATATTTTCATTCGTCACATGATATGTGTTTTTCTTGGAGCGTCATTTTAATTTACTAGGATTTTATTTATGTTATTTAGAATAATTTTTTGCATCTTTATTTTCAATAAAAATGTCAAGGATAGCCTTTACCATACTTATTTTGCAAGTCTACATGTTGCTGTTTGAAAACAGAAAGTTTATCGCTGTTACAAAAATTCACTAGAGAAGTCAGAATGTGATAAATTGTTGGAAGTTTTTGAAAAATAAGATATGATAAATTTTATACAGTGTGTTAAATTTTCAGAATTTTTAATGTTGAATAAGTATGGATACTCTTGCATTCTTTAGAGACTATACTATTTTGGCAGATTGCTGTTATGTTTGCATTGTTTCCATATGTTTGCTTGTTTAATGATTATATTTGAGGATAAGAGTATTAAATATGCAGAGGGATTTAGTATGCAATGTTTAATAATAATTTTAGTGATTTTCTATAGTAGAGAATGATAAGGTTTTTGCATTAGTTTTTACTAACTTATCTCACGAGTTCTTGTTGAGTTTTGTGTGGGTGAAGTTTTCAGTATTAGGTAAACCATGATATGAAAGGAATTAAGGAGACACAAAATCTCAATCTTGGGGATGCCCAAGTCATCCCAAGATAATATTTCAAGAAGTACCAATCATCTAAGCTTGGGGATGCCCTAGTAGGCATTCCACCTTTCTTCATCAGCAATTATCGGTTAGTATCGGTTGATCCTAAGTTTTTGCTTCTTCACATGATGTGTGCTATTCTTGAAATGTTATTTTTTTGTTTTTCTTGAAGTTTTTATAAAATAATTAGATCTTAATTTTTTTAAATAAAATTGCGTCCTCAAGTAATTGCCAGGGAGGCTAAGTAAGCGGCATTCACATCCCGTCAACGAAGCTCTTTTCTATGTCATTTACTCTTGTGCTTCACTTATATCCTATGAGTAAATTGTTGAATAAATTGAATTTCATGAAGTTGAAACCATTTCATGCCTAGTGGTAGCTTCACATTGGGTTTAGAAAGTGATATATTTTGAGGCTTGACAATCACAATATTGGTCATACAAGTAATTCACGAATAATTAGTATAAGGAAGAGAACTTTCACATGCAGATACACTATCCTGGAAATCTTTTGTGATTGTGAGCCCCCATCAAAATATTATATGCCAAAATTGTTGACGTTGGACAAGGAAGACAATGTAATGATTTATGTTTGTTCATATTCACATAGAAGTTATATTGTCATGGATCCTTTAACATGTGGTGCTTGCCCCCCATCTTTGCTAGCCAAAAATTCCGCACCAAGTAGAGATACTACTTGTGCATCGAAAAACCCTTAAACCCAAATCTTATTTTCAAGAGTCCACCATACCTACCTAAGGATTGAGCAAGATCCTTCAAGTAAGTTTTCATCGGTGCAATAAGGCAATAAAAATTGCTTCTAAAAGTGTTAGATCATTTAGTGTAAGAGAAAATTGAGCATTGTACGAACTTGTGATGGCAAAGTAATAAAAGCGATAGACTGCATAATAAAGGTTGCTATCATAAGGGGCAATATAACGTGATGTTCTTTTGCACTAAGGGGTTGAGCACACAAACAAATAAGCGCATGGCAACCTCTGCTTCCCTGTGCGAATGGCCTATGTTTTACTTTTCAGTCTTTACTTTTATGCAAGGAGTCAAAGTTTTCTCTCTATTCCTTTTTATTTTTCTCCTTAGGCAAGCATCATGTGGTGAGGAAAGATCTAGGCACATATGTCCAGTTGAATATGGGTATCATGAGTTATTATTGTTAACATCACCCTTGAGGTGAATACGTTGGGAGGCAAAACAATAAGCCCCTATCTTTCTATGTGTCCGGTTGAAACATTTTGCTCATGTGTATGCGGTGAGTGTTAGAAATCATAAAATACTATATGATGGTTGAGTATGTGGAGCTCTTACTTAAACTCTGTTGAATAAGTTGAATTGCAATTTCTTGGTGACTGAGAACATAGGTTGTTGAGTTTCAAGAGAATTCATGGTTTGAACCTTAACATGTGAATTGGTTGCTACTTTAACATGAGAAGTTTTATAAGAAATAATTTCTATTATGATGCTAGGAAAAGTGATTGAAATTATCATTGATCAAACTTATTCACTTTGCTAGCATTCACACTTCCTAAATTATTTCTTTTGTCATTTACCTACTTGAGGACGAGTAGGAATTAAGCTTGGGGATGCTGATACGTCTCCAATGTATCTATAATTTATGAAGTATTCATGCTATTATTTTATCATTCTTGGATGTTTTACAATCATTTTATAGCAACTTTCTTATCATTTTTTGGGACTAACCTATTGACCCATTGCCCAGTGCCAGTTGCTGTTTTTTGCTTGTTTTTTACATCGCAGGAAATCAACATCAAAAGGAGTCCAAACACCACGAAACTTTTTGGAGATTTTTTTGGTCCAGAAGGAACCCGATAGGCCAGAGGTGCACCTGGGGGTGCCCCGAGGGGGGCACGACCCACCAGGGCGCGCCAGGGGCCCCTGGCGCGCCCAGGTGGGTTGTGCCCACCTCGGTGGCCTCCCGCACCCCCTCTTTGCACTATAAACTCCCAAATATTCCAAAACCCTTCGGGGTAGCCCTAGATCGGAAGGTCCGCCGCCGCAAGACTTTGTAGCCATCGAAAAACAATTGGGAGCCCGTTTCAGCACCCTGCCGGAGGGGGAGATCATCACTGGTGGCCATCTTGATCATCCCGGCACCCACCACGATGAGGAGGGAGTGGTCCACCCTTGGGGCTGAGGGTTTGTACCAGTAGCTATGTGTTTAAGCTCTCTCTCTCTCTCGTGATCTTGAGATGTCACGATCTTGATATATCATGGGCTTTGTTAACATAGATGGATCATATGATGTTTCTCCCCTCTATACTCTTCTTGTGATGAATTGAGTTTTCCCTTTGAGAATTTGTTGTTATCGGATTGAATACTTTAATGGATTTGAGAACACTTGATATATGTCTTGCAATTGAATACTTGTGGTGACAATGGGGGTATCATATTGATTCACTTGATATGTATTTTGGCATTCAACTTGCGGATTCCCGCGGTGACATTGGGGTAATCTATGTTGGGAGACGTAGTAGTAAATCAAAAAAATTCCTATGATCACCAAGATCTATCTATGGAGAAATCAGCAAAGAGTGGGGAGAGATTGCATCTTCATACCTTTGAATATCGCTAAGCGGAAGTGTTACAAGAACACGGTTGGTGGAGTCGTACTCACAGTGATTCAGATCGCGGTCAATTCTGATCTAAGCACCGAACAATGGCGCGTCCGCGTTCAACACACGTGCGGCCAGATGACGTCTCCTACGCCTTGATCCAGCAAGGAGGAAGGAGAGGTTGAGGGAGATCTCCAGCAGCATGACGGCATGGTGACGGTGGAGCTACGTGGACTCCGGTAGGGCTTCACCAAGCGGTACGGAGAACGAGGAAGACGAAGGGTAGGGCTGCACCGAGAGAGAGAGAAGTCATGTCTCAAATCAGCCCCAATACCTCGGGTATATATAGGAGGAGGGAGAGGGAGGTCTGCCTTGGCCCCTCCTCCAAGGAGTAGAGGTTTGGCCGAGATAAGGGAGGAGTCCACCTCCCACAAGGGAGGTGGATCTCTTCCTTTTGAATCTCCTTTAGCCTTATCTCTTTATCCCTAGCCGCATGGGCCTTTACGGAAGGACTTTGCCAGACCAATAAGGGCTGGTCCACCTCCTCTAACAGCCCACAAAGTCCTTTGGTCGTCACACCCCTCCCGGGGGTCCTCCGGCACCCTCCCGGCACTCCCGGTACACTACCGATGAGCCCGAAAACTTTCCGGTGACCAAAAAAGGACTTCCTATATATCAACCTTAACCTCCGGACCATTCCGGAGCTCCTCGTAACGTCCGGGATCTCAATCGGGACTCTGAACAACCTTCGGTAATCACGTATACCATTTCCCTATAATCCTAGCATCATCGAACCTTAAGTGTGTAGACCCTACAGGTTCGAGAGACATGTAGACATGACCGAGACACCTCTCCGGTCAATAACCAACAGCAGGATCTAGATACCCATGTTGGATCCCACATGCTCCATGATGATCTCATCGGATGAACCACGATGTCGGGGATTCAATCAATCCTGTATCCAATTCCCTTTGTCTATCGGTATGATACTTGCCCGAGATTCGATCATCGGTATCCCTATACCTTGTTCAATCTTGTTACCGGCAAGTCTCTTTACTCGTTCCGCAACACATCATCCCGTGGCTTACTCCTTAGTCACATTGAGCTCATTATGATGATGTCTTACCGAGTGGGCCCAGAGATACCTCTCCGTCATACGAAGTGACAATCCCAGTCTCGATTCGTGCCAACCCTACAGACACTTTTGGAGATACCCTTAGTGCACCTTTATAGCCACCCAGTTATGTTGTGACGTTTGGCACACCCAAAGCATTCCTATGGTATCCGGGAGTTGCACAATCTCATGGTCTAAGGAAACGATACTTGACATTGGAAAAGCTTTAGCAGACGAACTACACGATCTTGTGATATGCCTAGGATTGGGTCTTGTCCATCACATTATTCTCCTAATGATGTGATCCTGTTATCAACGACATCCAATGTCCATGGTCATGAAACCGTGACCATCTATTGATCAACGAGCTAGCCAACTAGAGGCACACTAGGGACATGTTGTGGTCTATGTATTCACACATGTATTATGGTTTCCGGTTAACACAATTATAGTATGAACAATAGACAATTATCACGAACAAGGAAATACAATAATAACCATTTTATTATTACCTCTAGGGCATATTTCCAACAGTCTCCCACTTGCACTAGAGTCAATAATCTAGTTACATTGTGATGAATCGAAAACCCATAACATTCTGGTGTTGATCATGTTTTGCTCGTGAGAGAGGTTTAGTCAATGGATCTGCGACATTCAGATCCGTATGCACTTTACAAATATCTATATCTCCCTCCTGAATGTAATCACGAATGGAGTTGAAGCGGCGCTTGATGTGTCTTGTCTTCTTGTGAAACCTGGGCTCCTTCGCAAGGGCAATAGCTCTAGTGTTGTCACAGAATAGAGTCATCGGGCCCGACGCACTTGGAATTACTCCTAGGTTGGTGATGAACTCCTTCATATGGACTCCTTCCTTTGCTGCTTCCGAAGTAGCTATGTACTCCGCTTCACATGTAGATGCCGCCACGACGCTTTGCTTGCTGCTGCACCAGCTGACTGCCCCTCCGTTCAAAATATACACGTATCCGGTTTGCGACTTGGAGTCATCTGGATCTGTGTCAAAGCTAGCATCGACGTAACCCTTTACGACGAGCTCTTTGGCACTTCCATATACGAGAAACATGTCCTTTGTCCTTTTCAGGTACTTCAGGATATTCTTGACCGCTGTCCAGTGTTCCGCTCCGGGATCACTTTGGTACCACCCTACCAAACTTATGGCAAGGTTCACATCAGGTCTGGTACATAGCATGGCATACATAATAGAGCCTATGGCTGAAGCATAGGGGATGACACTCATCTCTTCTCTATCCTTTGCCATGGTCGGGCATTGAGTCGTACTCAATCTCACACCCTGTAACACAGGCAAGAACCCCTTCTTGGACTGATCCATATTGAACTTCTTCAATATCTTGTCAAGGCATGTGCTTTGTGAAAGACCTATGAGGCATCTCGATCTATCTCTATAGATCTTGATGCCTAATATGTAAGCAGCTTCTCCAAGGTTCTTCATTGAAAAACATTTATTCAAGTAGGCCTTTACACTTTCCGAAAGTTCTATATCATTTCCCATTATGAGTATGTCATCCACATATAATATGAGAAATGCTACAGAGCTCCCACTCACTTTCTTGTAAATACAGGGTTCTCCATAAACCTGTACAAACCCAAACGCTTTAATCACCTCATTAAAGCGAATGTTCCAACTCCGAGATGCTTGCACCAGCCCATAGATGGAGCGCTGGAGCTTGCATACTTTGTTAGCTTCTTTAGGATTGACAAAACCTTCCGGCTGCATCATATATAGTTCTTCCTTAAGGAAGCCATTAAGGAATGCCGTTTTGACGTCCATTTACCAGATCTCATAATCATAAAATGCGGCAATTGCTAACATGATTCGGACAGACTTTACAATCACTACGGGTAAGAAAGTCTCATCGTAGTCAACTCCTTGAACTTGTTGATAACCCTTAGCGACAAGCCGAGCCTTATAGACGGTCACATTACCATCCGCGTCAGTCTTCTTCTTAAAGATCCATTTATTTTCGATGGCTCGCTTATCATCAGGCAAGTCCACCAAAGTCCACATTTTGTTGTCATACATGGATCCTATCTTGGATTTCATGGCTTCAAGCCATTTGTTGGAATCCGGGCCCGCCATCGCTTCTTCATAGTTCGAAGGTTCACTGTTGTCCAACAACATGATCTCCAGGACAGGGTTGCCGTACCAGTCTGGTGCGGAACGTGTCCTAGTGGACCTTTGACGTTCAATAGTAACTTGATCTGAAGTTTCATGATCATCATCATTAACTTCCTCTCCAGCCGGTGTAGGATCCACAGAAACAACTTCCTGTGCTGCGCTACTCTCCGGTTCGAGTGGAGGTACAATTACCTCATCAAGTTCTATTTTCCTCCCACTTACTTCTTTTGAGAGAAACTCTTTGTCGAGAAAGGATCCATTCTTGGCAACAAAGACTTTGCCTTCAGATCTGAGGTAGAAGGTATACCCAATAGTATCTTTGGGATATCCTATGAAGACACACTTTTTCGCTTTGGGTTCGAGCTTCTCAGGTTGAAGTTTCTTCACATAAGCATCACATCCCCAAACTTTTAGAAACGACAACTTAGGTTTGTTTCCAAACCATAATTCATACCGGTGTCGTCTCAACGGACTTTGACGGTGCCCTATTTAAAGTGAATGCGACAGTCTCTAATGCACATCCCCAAGATGATAGCGGTAAGTCGGTAAGAGACATCATAGATCGCACCATATCCAATAGAGTGCGATTACGACGTTCAGGCACACCATTTCGCTGAGGTGTGCCAGGCGGCATGAGTTGTGAAACAATTCCACATTTCCTTAGGTGCGTGCCAAACTCGTGACTCAAATATTCTCCGCCACGATCAAATCGTAGGCACTTTATTTTCCTGTCACGTTAATTCTCTACCTCACTCTAAAATTCCTTGAACCTTTCAAAGGTTTCAGACTTGTGTTTCATTAAGTAGACATACCCATATCTGCTCAAGTCATCAGTGAGGGTGAGAACATAACGGTAGCCACCGCGAGCCTCGACGCTCATTGGACCGCATACATCAGTATGTATTATCTCCAATAAGTCAGTTGCTCGCTCCATTGTTCCAGAGAACGGAGTCTTAGTCATCTTGCCCATGAGGCATGGTTCACATGTGTCAAATGATTCGAAATCAAGAGATTCCAAAAGTCCATCAGCATGGAGCGTCTTCATGCGTTTGACACCTATATGACCAAGGCGGCAGTGCCACATGTAAGTGGGACTATCGTTATCAATCTTACATCTTTTGGTACTCATACTATTGACATGTGTAACATCACGTTCGAGATTCATCAAAAATAAACCGTTGACCAGCGAGGCATGACCATAAAACATTTCTCTCATATAAATAGAACAACCATTATTCTCAGATTTAAATGAGTAGCCATCTCGCATCAAACGAGATCCTGATACAATGTTCATGCTCAAAGCTGGTACTAAATAACAATTATTGAGGTTTAAAACTAATCCCGAAGGTAGATGTAGAGGTAGCATGCCGACGGCGATCACATCGACCTTGGAACCATTCCCGGCATGCATCGTCACCTCATCCTTTGCTAGTCTCTGCTTATTCCGTAGCTCCTTCTTGGAGTTACAAATATGAGAAACTGCACCGGTATCAAATACCCAGGAGCTGCTACGAGCGCTGGTTAGGTACACATCAATAACAAGTATATCACATATACCTTTAATGTTGCCAGCCTTCTTATTCGCTAAGTACTTGGGGCAGTTCTGCTTCCAGTGATCGGTACCCTTGCAATAAAAGCACTCAGTCTCATGCTTGGGTCCATGCTTGTTCTTCTTCCTGGCAACTTGCTTACCGGGCTCGGCAACAGCTTTTCCGTCCTTCTTGAAGTTCTTACCCTTGCCTTTCCTGAAACTAGTGGTCTTATTCACCATCAACACTTGATGCTCCTTTTTGATCTCGACCTCCGCTGATTTCAGCATCGAGTACAACTCAGGAATGGACTTCTCCATACCCTGCATATTGTAGTTCATCACAAAGCTCTTGTAGCTAGGTGGAAGTGACTGGAGGATTCTATCAATGACCGAGTCATCCGGGAGATTAACTCCTAGCCGAGTCAAGCGGTTGTGCAACCCAGACATTTTGAGTATGAGCTCACTGACATAACTATTCTCCTCCATCTTATAGCTGAAGAACTTGTCAGAGACTTCATATCTCTCGACCCAGGCATGAGCTTGGAAAACCAGTTTCAGCTCTTGGAACACCTCATATGCTACGTGTTGCTCAAAACACTTTTGGAGCCCTGGCTCTAAACTGTAACACATGCCGCACTAAACAAGGGAGTAATCATCGTAGTGTGACTGCCAAGTGTTCATAATATCTTGGTCCGCTGGGAAAATGGGTGGGTCACCTAGCGGTGCATCAAGGACATACAATCTTTTGGAAGCTATGAGGATGATCCTCAAGCCATGGACCCAGTCCGCATAGTTGCTTCCATCATCTTTCAGCTTGGTTTTCTCTAGGAACGTGTTGAAGTTGAGGGTGACATTAGCATTGGCCATTGGATCTACAATATAGATTGTAAAGGCAATTTTAGACTAAGTTCATGATAATTAAGTTCACATAATCAAGTTATTTAATGAACTCCCACTTAGATAGACATCTCTCTAGTCATCCAAGTGATACATGATCCATGTCAACTAGCCCGTGTCCGATCATCACGTGAGACAGACTAGTCATCCATGGTGAACATCTCCATGTTGATCGTATCTTCTATACGACTCATGTTCGACCTTTTGGTCTTCCGTAATCCGAGGCCATGTCTGTACATGCTAGGCTCATCAAGTCAACCTAAGTGTTCCGCGTGTGTAAATCTGGCTTACACCCGTTGTATGCGGACATTAGAACCTGTCACACCCGATCATCACGTGGTGCTTCGGAACAACGATCCTTAGCAACGACGCACAGTTAGGGTGAACACCTTTCTTGAAATTTTATTGAGAGATCATCTTATTTACCACCGTCGTTCTACGTAAATAGGATGTAAACATGATAAACATCACATGCAATCAATATAGTGACATGATATGGCCAATATCATCTTGCTCCTTTGGTCTCCATCTTCGGGGTACCATGATCATCACTGTCACCGGCACGACACAATGATCTCCGTCATCATGATCTCCATCATCGTGCCTTCATGAAGTTGTCTCGCCAACTATTACTTCTACTACTATGGCTAACGGTTAGCAATAAAGTAAAGTAATTACATGGCGTTTATGATAGACATGCAGGTCATACAATAAAATAAGACAACTCCTATGGCTCCTGCCGGTTGTCATACTCATCGATATGCAAGTCGTGAATCCTATTACAAGAACATGATCAATCTCATACATCACAATGCATCACATCACATCATTTTGGCCATATCACATCGCAAGGCATATGCTGCAAAAACAAGTTAGACGTCCTCTAATTTGTAGTTGCAAGTTTTTACATGGCTGCTATAGGTTTCTAGCAAGAACGTTTCTTACCTACACCAAAACCACAACGTGATATGCCAATTGCTATTTACCCTTCATAAGGACCCTTTTCATCAAATCCAATCCGACTAAGGTGGGAGAGACAGACACCCACTAGCCACCTTATGCAACAAGTGCATGTCTGGCGGTGGAACCGGTCTCACGTAAGCGTATGTGTAAAGTTGGTCCGGGCCGCTTTATCCCACAATACCTCTGAATCAAGATAAGACTAGTATTGGTAAGCAAATTAACAAGATCGACGCCCACAACAACTTTGTGTTCTACTCGTGCATAGATTCTACGCATAGACCTAGCTCTGATGCCACTATTGGGAGACGTAGTAGTAAATCAAAAAAATTCCTACGATCACCAAGATCTATCTATGGAGAAACCTGAAATGAGTGGGGAGAGATTGCATCTTCATACCTTTGAAGATCGCTAAGCGGAAGCATTACAAGAATGCGGTTGGTGGAGTCATACTCGCAGCGATTCAGATCGCGGTGGATTCCGATCTAAGCGCCGAACAACGGCGCCTCCGCGTTCAACACACGTGCGGCCCGATGACGTCTCCTATGCCTTGATCTAGAAAGGAGGAAGGAGAGGTTGAGGGAGATCTCCGGCAGCACGACGGCATGGTGACGGTGGAGCTATGTGGACTCCGGCAGGGCTTCGCCAAGCGCTACGGAGAACGAGGAAGAGGAAGGGTAGGGCTGCGCCGAGAGAGAGAAGTCGTGTCTCAAATCAGCCCCAATACCTCGGGTATATATAGGAGGAGGGAGAGGGAGGGCTACCTTGGCCCCTCCTCCAAGGAGGAGAGGTTCGGCCGAGATAAGGGAGGAGTCCACCTCCCACAAGGGAGGTGGATCTCTTCCTTTTGAATCTCCTTTAGCCTTATCTCTTTATCCTTAGCCACATGGGCCTTTCTAGAAGGACTTGGCAAGCCAAATAAGGGCTGGTCCACCTCCTCTAACAGCCCACGAAGTCCTTTGGTCGTCACACCCCTCCTGGGGGTCCTCCGGCACCCTCCCGACACTCCCGGTACACTACCGATGAGCCCGAAAACTTTCCGGTGACCAAAACAGGACTTCCTATATATCAATATTTACCTCCGGACCATTATGGAGCTCCTCGTGACATCCGGGATCTCATCCAGGACTCCGGACAACCGTCGTTAATCACGTATACCATTTCCCTATAACCCTAGCGTCATCGAACCTTAAGTGTGTAGACCCTACGGGTTCGAGAGACATGTAGACATCACCGAGACACCTCTCTAGTCAATAACCAATAGAGGGATCTAGATATCCATGTTGGCTCCCGCATTCTCCACAATGATCTCATCGGATGAACCACGATGTCGAGGATTCAATCAATCCCGTATCCAATTCCCTTTCTCTACCAGTATGATACTTGCCCGAGATTCGATCATCGGTATCCCTATACCTTGTTCAATCTCGTTACCGGCAAGTCTCTTTACTCATTCCGCAACACATCATCCCATGGCTAACTCCTTAGTCAGATTGAGCGCATTATGATGATGTCTTACCGAGTGGGCCTAGAGATACCTCTCTGTCATACGGAGTGACAAATCCCTGTCTTGATTCGTGCCAACCCTATAGACACTTTCGGAGATACCCGTAGTGCACCTTTATAGCCACCCAGTTATGTTGTGACGTTTGGCACACTCAAAGCATTCCTACGGTATCCGGGAGTTGCACAATCTCATGGTCTAAGGAAACGATACTTGATTGGAAAAGCTTTAGTAGACGAACTACATGATCTTGTGCTATGCTTAGGATTGGGTCTTGTCTGTCACATCATTCTCCTAATGATGTGATCCCGTTATCAACGACATCCAATGTCCATGGTCATGAAACCGTGACCATCTATTGATCAACGAGATAGCCAACTAGAGGCTCACTAGGGACATGTTGTGGTCTATGTATTCACACACGTATTACTGTTTCCGGTTAACACAATTCTAGCATGAATAATAGACAATTATCATGAACAAGGAAATACAATAATAACCATTTTATTATTGCCTCTAGGGCATATTTCCAACAATCTATGCATAGGGGTTGATGCATGTTCTTGTCTTTGTTTCTCCGGTAGAAATCTTGGGGCACTCCTTGAAGTTCTTTGTGTTGGATTGAATATTATGAATCTGAAATTATTTGGTGTTATTTTAGTACGAACTCTAGGATAGATTGAACGGAAAGAAGACTTTGAGGTGGTTTCGTACCCTCCAGACAATTTCTTCTTATGTTCTCTGCTAGATAGGAACTTTGGAGTGATTCTTCGTTGCACGTTGAGGGATGGTTATATGATCCAACTATGTTAGCATTGTTTAGAGATTGCATTAGCAAAAATATGGACCCTAGGCCTCATTTTCAATCATTGCAATATCGTTTGTGCTCACTTTTGTTATTTTCTACCTTGCCATTTTTATTTATTCAGATTATAAAAATATATTTCTACCATCCATATTACACTTTGCCGAACTAGGGCACCTATAAAATTTGCCATTGTATTGGGTGTGTTGGGGACACAAGAGATTTCTTGTATTTGGTTGCAGGGTCATTTGAGAGAGACCATCTTCATCCTACACCTCTCACGGATTGATAAACCTTAGGTCATCCACTTGAGGGAAAATTGCTACTGTCTTACAAAACTCTACGCTTGGAGGCCCAATACGTGTCTACAAGAATAAAGTTGCATAGTAGACATCAATTGCCGCGAACATTTGGGGTCACCTCGGAGACACAATCCATTGTGGTGAATCTTCATGGTGTCGTTGGGAGCCTCCAATCAAGTTGTGGAGATTGCCCCAACCTTGTTTGTATGGGTTCGGTGACCATCCTCAAGGTCCCTTAGTGGAATCACGACATCTTGCATTGTGTGAGGGCGTGAGGAGATTACGGTGTCCCTAGTGTCTTCTTGGGTAGCATTGTGCCTCCACATCGCTCCGAATGGAGATTAGCATCTGCAAGGGTGTGAACTTCGGGATACATCATCGTCTCCGCGTGCCTCGGTTATCTCTTACCCGAGCCCCTTTACTTATGCACTTTACTTTGTGATAGCCATATTGTTTCTTGTTATATATCTTGCTATCACTTAGTTGTCTATCTTGCTTAGCATAAGTTGTTGGTGCACAAAGGTGAGCCTAGTTGTTTTAGATTTTGTTCTTGACTAATTAAATGATAGTTTTAATCCGCATTTGTTCAAGCCTAAACCGTAATTATTTTAAAGCGCCTATTCACCCCCCTCTAGGCAACATCCACGTCCTTTCACTTTTATTACACCTTGCTAAATTAAACAGTTCATATATTTTAAACCATAAGTTCATTTTGAAATAATTATATATTTGAAATCCCGACGCTAAGATGTTTTGAACTAGATCAATCTTGGATAAATTTCAAACACGTTTAAATTTTAATGTTTCACGTTTTATATGTGGAACAAACATATTTCACTTGAAACATATGAAAAAAGCCTATTTCAATAGAAATAAGTGAAACCAACATATTTCAGTACCTAAATAGTATAAAACTAAAAATGTCAACCTATGAAACTAATTATTTGGAAATATGAAACAACTTATTTCAAAAGAGTGAAATATGTTATTTCCAAATTCAGTAATTGAAATAGATGTGATTTTTGTGAAACGAGTCGGTGAAACGTGAAATGTTGATTTTGAAAGTTAAAACCAATATGAAAATGAAATGTCAAATTGTGACACCAATTATTTGAAAATGTGCAACCGTTTATTTCAAAAAGAGTGAAATATGCTATTTCAAAATTCTGCAATTGCAATAGAAGTGATTTTTGTGAAACAAGTCAATGGAAAGTGAAATGTAGGTTTTGAAAGTGAAAGATATGAAACTGAAATGGCAACTTCTGAAACTGATTATTTGAAAATGTGTAACAAGTTATTTCAGTGTAAATATGTAATTCATTTAAAAATTGTGAAATTGAAATAGAAGTGACTCTTGTGTAACAAGTTAGTGGAAGGTGAAAATGTAGTTCTTGACATTCAAAAATATGAAACTGAAACATCAACATGTGAAACTACCAAACTGGTTATTTGGAAATGTGTAACATTTTTTTCAAAAGAGTGAAATATGTTTTTTCAAAAATGTGCAATTGAAATATATTTGATTTTTGTGAAACAAATCAGTGCAAACTGAAATGTTTGTTCCGAAGGTGAAAACGAATATGAAACTTAAATGTCAACATGCACTACCGCAAGATGGTCTAAAGATGACACATCAATCAGAGACCCTTCAACGGAACTAAGTGTGATCTACCAATCGCAAACGGTATAGTTTAAGCGCCTTCACCTATCGCACGAACTGTGTGTGATGGTGGATTCATTAAATATGATTCAGAAAATAGTTGCGTGTGTGATCTACGACAAATAGTTTATTCTTATGAACTGTTTGGGATTAGTTAAGACAACGGAAACAGTTAACAAAACTACGTACGTGTGCGAAGTACGGCACACAGTTCACTTGGATAAACTGTTTGCGATGATCTAGAAGAACACAAACGGGTTAGCATAAGAAGGTGTGTGTGATACGCAACAATCGGTTCATTCATCAAAATTGTGTGGGAAGACCAATAATAACCGAAACGATTCATCCGGACAAGTTGTGTGTGTTATGGGCAGACGGTTCGTGCCAAAAAATTGTCAGCAATTGATGAAATCATTACCAACGGTACGTACAGAAGTGCGGTTTTCCCTTATTAATATCGAAAACGTTTTATTATTATTACCAGTCTGATAGTGCATCACCTCTTCTTCCTCTCCCATGTCTTGTCACCACGTTTTGTCCCGAGGATTCCAGTGCACGCTTCGGCACGGCATCGACGTTTCTTTTGGTCATGTTCCCACGCGGAACTGTGCATGTTCCCGCGCAAGCTTCCCCATTGGTTTCCCGTCGGAAGCGAATGAGCATAAGAGCCTGCACGCATCACACACGGATGCACACCTAGTGCAGCCTAGCCCATCTACGAAGCATGCCAACCCAACCAAGCGTCGCCTCTGCCATCAACCTCCTCGACGACAAAAACGACCCGGTGAAGGTGCAACGGCCTGTCGAGGCTGATGGCGTGTTCGGCGACGCATTGGGCAGCACTGTGTTTGGCGTCATCACAAGGGTTGAGCAGAACCTTGGCGCAGGGTGCGGCAACACCGCTGAGAAACATAGCCGCCTCACCTCCGAGAGGCTGCATGGCGCTGCACAAGAAGATCATCGGTGGTGCTCCATAGAGCAAAACATGCGCGTCCATGCCAAGAGGGCAAGGCACGCCACACAGCAAGACCGATGGAGTTACGCGAGAGGCGCATGATACGTATCCAATGTATATATAATGTTTAATTGTTCCGTGTTATTATATTATGAATCTTGGATGTTTTACAACTATTTTATAGCAACTTTATATAATATTTGGGACTAACCTATTGACATAGTGCCAAAGTGCCAGTTGTTGTTTTTGCTTGTTTTTTTACTTCGTATAAAATCAGTACCAAACGAAGGCCGAACACCATGAAATTTTTTTGAGAATTTTTTGGGACCAAAGACGCCAGATGGGCCAGAGAAGTGCCTGAGAAGAGGGCCGAGGTATACCCCACCAGGGCACGCCAGAGGCCCCTGGCACAACCTGGTGGGTGGTTCCCACCTAGGGACCCCCTCCACTGACTATCGCCTCTACAAATTCTCAAATATTCAGAAAACCCAAGAGGAGTCGACGAAACACAATTCTAGCTGCCGCAAGTTCCAGAACCTCAAGATCCAATCTAACACCATCATAGAGGTGTTCATCATCATCATAGGTGTCTCTCCGATGATGCGTGAGTAGTCCACCATAGACCTACGTGTCCGTAGGCAATAGCTAGATGGCTTCCTCTATCTCTTATGATTCTCAATACAATGG
The DNA here is from genome assembly GCA_022496015.1 of Hordeum marinum. NCBI lineage: Eukaryota > Viridiplantae > Streptophyta > Magnoliopsida > Poales > Poaceae > Hordeum > Hordeum marinum. The sequence continues at coordinate 128,150,397 of CM039673.1, read as the reverse complement.
TCTCTTGGAGATCTATTTGATGTAATGACTTCCGTGGTGTGTTTGTTGGGATCCCATGAATTTTGAGTTCATGATCAGTTTCTATCCATGAATATGGTTTGAGTCTTCTTTGATCTCTTATTTGCATGATTACTTATAGCCTCGTATTTCTTCTTCGAATCTTTAGTTTAGTTAGGTCAACTAGATCAATTTTTGTTGCCATGGGAAGAGGTGCTTTGTGATGGGTTCGATCTTGAGGTGTTCTTTTCTAGTGACAGAAGGGGCGGCACGACATGCATGTATCGTTGCCATTAAGTATAACAAGATGGGGTCTATTCCTACAGTAATAGATCTTGTCTACATCATGTCACCATTCTTATTGCATTACTCTGTTTTCCCATGAACTTAATACACTAGATGCATGCTGGATAGCGGTCAACGGGTGGAGTAATAGAAGTAGATGCAGAATCGTTTCGGTCTACTTATCTTAGGTTTGATGCCTATATAATGATCATTGCCTGGATATCATCATGGTTATTTGATCTTCTATCAATTGCCCAACAATAATTTGTTCACCCACGATGCGCTATACTCATGAGAGAAGCCATTAGTAAAACCTACGGCCCCCGGGTCTACTTTTCCAACATATTGCTTTCCGATCTACTATTTTGCCATTTTTTTCAGATCTATTAATGCAAAAAACAAAAATACCTTCCTGCACTTTTTGTTTACCTATTTTATTTTGTGTTCTTGCGAGATCTATTTGCCAAAACTATCACTACCTAATCTACCTTTTTATCGTTGAGAGCTTGATAACCTCTCTTACGCGTCGGGTTGTAAGTATTTGTTATTTGTGTGAATGTGTTGTTGACGTAGGTGCTTGATCTTCCTCTATGGATTGATACCTTGGTTTCATAACTGAGGGAAATACTTACCGTCGATGTGCTGCATCATCCGTTCCTCTTTGGGGAAATACCGATGTAGTCTCAAGCCACGTCAAAGGAATTTTTGGCGTCATTTCTGGGAAGGAAGCAATATCTCCGCATGCCAATCTTGGCGCTGAGGAGACACCATCAACATCTACCAGGCTCCTAATCACAGATCTCATCTCCTTGCAATTTACATTATTTTCCATTTGTCTCTCGTTTTCCTATCCCCCACTTCACAAATTTGCCGTTTTATTTGCCCTCTTTTTTGTTTGCCTTTCTTCGCTAGATCACTTGTTTGTTTGCAATCTTGTTTGTGTAGTCACGATGACTCAAGAAAATACCAAATTTTCTTATTTTCCAATACCAATAATAATCGTTTTATTAGCACTCTGATTGCTCCTCCAGCCACTAGTGCAGAGTCTTGTGATATTAACGCCGCTTTGTTGAATCTTTTCATGAAAGATCAATTTTCCGATACTCCTAATGAGGATGTCGCGTCCCATCTAAACAAGTTCGTAGAATTGTGTAATATGCAGAAGAAAGAAGATGTGGACAATGATATTGTGAAGTTGAAATTATTTCCTTTCTCCTTGCGGGATCATGCAGAAATTTGGTTTTCTTCTTTGCCTCGCAATAGTATCGATTCTTGGGATAAGTGCAAGGACGCTTTTATTACTAATTATTTTATGCCCATGAAAATTATTTCCCTTAGAACTAAAATCATGAATTTTAAGCAACTTGAGCATGAACATGTTGCACAATCTTGGGAAAGAATGAAATTGATGCTAAGAAGTTGTCCTACTCATGGTTTAAATCTTTGGATGATCATGCATAATTTTTATGCAGGGTTGAATTTTGTCTTTAGAAATCTTTTAGATACCGCCACATGTGGTAATTTTATGGAAATTACTTTGGGTGAAGCTACTAAGTTGCTAGATAATATTATGACAAATTATTCACAATGGCATACTGAAAGAGCACCTAGTAGTAAAAAGGTTAATTCAGTAGAAGAAATTAATACTTTGAGTGAAAAAGTTGATGTTCTTATGAAGTTGGTTGCTAGTAAAAATGCTCCTATTGATCTTAATGATGTGCCTTTGTCTACTTTTATTGAGCAAAATAATGATTCCGTATATGTGAATTTCATCTCACGAAACAATTTCAATAACAATGCTTATAGAGGTAATTTTAATCCTAGGCCTTTTCCTGGAAATTCCTTTAATAATTATGGTAATTCCTATGGTAATTCTTAAGATCATAATAATAGGAACACCTCTGATCTTGAGAATATTTTTAAAGAATTTATCAATGCTAAAAAGTCTTTCAATACTACGATAGAAGAAAAGTTGAATAAGATTGATGATATGTCTAGAAGCATTGATAGAATTTCCCATGGTTTAGAAAATATCAAGTTGAATGATTTTACACCTAATATTAATGAATCAGTTAAAGCTTTATGTGTTTCTATGGATGAAAGTAAGAAAAGAACCACTATGCTTAGAGCTAAAAGAGAATTTTGTAGAAAAAACGCTTTCTAGTGATTAATTTCATAAGAATGATGAAGATCTTAAAATGATTGCTGTTTGCTCTACTGATTTCTTGTTTAGTGATGTTAGAATTGATGATAAAGGGACTGAAGAAGAGTCAACTTTAGTTAGAGGGCGTCCCAATAATTTGGAGGGTGAAAATCTTGATGAAATTTTTGATAAAAGTGGTTTTGAAGAACTTTAAATAGTGATGTGCCCACTATTTTTTATTACAAAGACTTTAATTATGGGAGTTTATCCTTGGTTGATTGTATTTATTTTCTGCAATCCATGATAAATTCACCCCATGCTTATGAACAAAATAAAGCTTTTACTAAACATATTGTTGATGCCATGATGAAGTCCTTAGAAGAAAAGTTGAAATTAGAGATTTCAATTCCTAGAAAATTGCATGATAAGTGGGACCCCCCATTAAAGTCAAGATTAAAAATTATGAATGCTTTACTTTGTGTGATTTGGGTGCTAGTGTTTCCACAATTCCGAAATCTCTATGTGATGTGCTTGGTCTTACCAATATTGAAGAATGTTCTCTTAATTTGCACTTGGTGGATTCTACTATTAAAAAGCCTTTGGGAAGGATTAATGATGTTCTTATTCTTGCAAATAGGAACTATGTTCCCTTTGATTTAATTGTTCTTGATATTGATTGTAATCTGTCTTTTCCCATCATACTTGGTAGACCATTTTTACGCACTACAGGCGCCATGATTGATATTAAAGAAGGCAACATTAAATTTCAGTTTCCACTTAGAAAGGGTATGGAACATTTCCCTAGAACAATGTGAATGAAATAAGTTCACATAACCCCCTCGGGTTTCATGAGTCGGCTACTTAACCCCCTGAACTAGAAAATCGGGTATTTGACCCCCTGGTATTTGGAAAAGTAGACATGTCACCCCCTTGCTATGTTATAAGCAGTTTCTGCTGGTGGTTTTGCCAAGGTGGCATGAGCCATCCAAAGGAAATTAGGAGGTTGAACATACATATGGACTAATCTTTCCAATCTAACGTGGATAGTATTGCGTGGCTCTCGCGGCTAGTTGTACTCCTGTTTGTGGCTTCTGATGATGGCGGTAGCGATGGACAATGGTTATGGTCGGAGCTATTCAAGGTGCCGACTCAAACCGGTTTCTGTAGCTCGGCAGCTATTGTAGCAATTCCATTTGGAAACAAGGGCATGCTCATGCGGCAACATGAAAGCGGTCGGCTACATCTAAGGCTAGACCTTGTGAGGTAACAAACCCATAATGTTGAATTGCTTATCCAAAAATTAGTTGAACTGGAAAATCTAGAGCTAACAAATAACAAATGAATGCATCGAGATGCTTCTCTAACTAATCAATTAACTTACTAAATGTGAATCCAACAAATAAATTAGTTCAGCTACATGATGTTGGCTACCATGCATGTGCATCTTTTTTCCAGGACCAAGTCGAGGAATACATGGATCAAAGCGTCTTGGTCTTGCTCCTGCGAAGCGACGGGCCGGCGACGAGCGCTGAGTAGCCGGGTCTGATTGAGCGCGAGCAGGAGAGATGGAAGAAGAGCAAGCGCTAGTTGCAGCGAGGTGGGAATACCGATGGTGACGAAGCATGGCATGCTTGGCACTGACAGCGTCACCCTCGGCTGACACTATAGGTAGAAGCATGTGGCTGCAGCCCACGTGGACAAAACCACTCCCAAAAACACCTCCAAAACTCGCAGGGGGTGTTTTGATTGGTACTGAGAAATTTAGGGGTGGAATACCCGGTTTTCAAGTTCATGGGGTTATGTAATCAGTCCGGTGGACTTCTTTCCATATGAATCAATCATGAGGGCCTTCTATGGAGTAAAAACTAAAGATGACAATACTTGAATCTATGCGTTGTGCCTAGGTAGGGGCATAAAACGATAGCACTTGTTGGGAGGCAACCAAATGAATAAAATATTTTTATCCTTTCCCTTCTATTTTTGAGTGTTTGCAAAATTATGCCTCTATTATGATTGTGTTTTTATGTTTTATTTAGTGTTTGTGCCAAGTAGAACCTTTAGGATGATTCATGAGATGAGTAGAACCAATGCTGAATCTAAAACAGAAACTTTGTCTCCAGTGCATGAATTTTCATTTCTTATTGGAACATGATAATGAGCTGAAATTTCAAAACGTTATTTATATACAAATTCTTTACGTTTTCCTATTTTTCAGAATTATTAGAACTACATAAGTATGGTTAGAGTACAAATTACTACAGACTATTCTGTCTGAAGCAGATTCTGTTTTCATTGCATTGTGTGCTTGTTTTGATGAATCCATGGCTTGTATTGGATGTATAAGTCATGGTAAAGTTAGAATACAGTAGATATAATGCAATAATAAAATATTAATGGTTTTTCAACAACACTTAGAGTGGTAATTTTCTTTATTATACTAATGGATCTCACGAGAATTTTGGTAAGTTTTGTGTGATTGAAGTTTTCAAGTTTTGGACAAGATCATGATGGATGAAGGGATAAGGAGTAATAAGAGCCTAAGCTTGGGGATGCTAAAACACTCCAATATAATATCCAAAGATTAACAAGCAACTAAGCTTGGGGATGCCCCGAGTGGCATCCCCTCTTTCTTCTAACAACCATCGGTATTTTACTTGGAACTATATTTTTATTCGTCACATATTGTGAGTTTTGCTTGGAGCATCTTGTATCTTTGTTTGTTTTGATTTTATCCTTTATTAATACACCTATTTGAGAGAGCCAAAATTATGCTACAATTTTTTAGAATTGCTCTGTATGCTTCACTTAAATCTATTGAGCAATGGAATTGTTTTAGTGCTTCACTTATATCATTTTGAGCACGACGTGCTTTTACTTGTTTGAAGAAATGCTCTCATGTTTCACTTATATTAATTTGAGAGTTAGTAATTTTGAATAAATTCTCTCATTCTTCACTTATATTATTTTGAGATATGAAACTTGTATGCTCATGATCTTCACTTATATCCATGTGAGCTTGTGAAAATCAATGGCAATATATGAAACTAGTCCCAAAGTCATAGATATTCAAGAGGGATATAATCAAAACTTTCATGAAGATCATTGGAGAAATTAAACTTGATTCTCTGTAATAGTATTGAGACATGACGATAGTAATATGTGAGTTATGTTAGTAAGTAATTATGCTTAGCAAGAATATTGATATTAAGGTTTTTGATTCCCTATGCAAGCACGAAAGTCAATAGTTGTGCTACGAAATTACATCCTACTTATGGTGCATTATTCAGTGTTAGTTATGCTTAATGCTCGCTTATGTGATTTTTTTCGTTTCTTGGTTGGATGCTTCTCAATATATTTGATAGCCTTCACTTTTATTAAGTAGAAATACTACTTGTGCATCCAAAATCCTTAAACCAAGTTTTGCCAACCTATATACGGTATTTCCATGTCGTTGCAAGAAAATTTGTATGTGCATCTCTATTTTTCAAAATAAAATTTCCTTTTTGTGTGCTCACACCACTTATGAAATGATAGGGGGTGACCGATGATTTTGCATGCTAGATGTGTTATTCTCAAGATGAGTGTTTATTAACTTGTCATTGCACGAGAGTACGGTGGTAATAGGGATGCCCATTGCCGAAATGAAAGAAAGAATGATTTTTTTACTTTATGTTGTCAAATTTTAAATTCCTTGGAAAGTTTAGGTATGGAAGGCAACCGTGGATTCGGCTAGCCATGGAAAGTGAAAGTATGGTGGAAAAAGGATTAAACTTTATTTTCTGTTTGGGAACCACTTATGATGTATCTAGCATGGAAAAGATATTGAAATCTCTTGGTTGTTTTCGTTGACAGGAAAGGCATGTCGCCCAAAATACTTTTCTCTATCAATTTAAATCTTGATCCCTGGCACGTCTACAAATCCCTACTTCCCTCTACGAAGGGCATATCTATTTACTTCAGGCAATTGTATTTTTTACTTGAGTCTCCATCTTCTCTTATAAAGCACCAACTAGGAGGTACTATGATCGTACTTGAGCATTAGGTGTAGCTAATATTTGAGTGTGTTTGATGAATGGATCAATTATTTTGAAAGACATGGTTGCTTGTTGATATGCTTGAGTATTGAAGTTTTCATGTCAAAACTAGACTATTGCTTTGAGCCATCTAAAAGTCCAAATGTCCATGCTAAAAAGAAAAAAAATATGTGATGAACATGTTAGGCATCATTCCACATCAAAAATTATATATTTATCATTTACCTACTCGAGGACGAGTAGGAATTAAGCTTGGGGATGCTGATACGTCTCCAATGTATCTATAATTTATGCTTGTTCCATGCTGTTATATTATCTATCTTGGATGTTTTACAACTATTTTATAGCAAATTTATATCATTTTTTGGACTAACCTATTGCCATAGTGCCAAAGTGTCAGTTGTTGTTTTTGCTTGTTTTTTTACTTCGCATAAAATCAATACCAAACGAAGCCCAAACACTGTGAAAATTTTTGGAGAATTTTTTTGGACCAGAAGACACCAGATGGGCCAGAGAAGTGCAAGAGAAGAGGGACGAGGTGGGGAATACCCACCAGGGTGCGCCAGAGGCCCCTGCGCGGCCTGGTGGGTGGTGCCCACCTCAAGACCCCCCTACACCAACTATCGCCACTATGAATTCTCAAATATTCGGAAAACCCGAGAGGAGTCGAGGAAACACAATTCCATTGGCCGCAAGTTCTAGAACCTTGAGATCCAATCTAACACCATCACGAAGGGGTTCATCTTCATCGTAGGTTCCTCTTTGATGATGTGTGAGTATTCCACCATAGACCTACGGGTCTATAGGCAGTAGCTAGATGGCTTCCTCTCTCCCTTATGATTCTCAATACAATGGTCTCTTGGAGATCTATATGCTGTAATGAATTTTGTGGTGTGTTTGTTGGGATCTGATGAATTTTGAGTTCATGATCAGTTTCTGTCCATGAATATGATTTGAGTCCTCTTTGATCTCTTATTTGCATGATTACTTATAGCCTCGTATTTCTTCTTCGAATCTTTGGTTTAGTTAGGCCAACAAGATCGATGTTTCTTGACTTGGCAAGAGGTGGTTTGTGATGGTTTCGATCTTCTGGTGTTATTTTCAAGTGACAGAAGGGGCAGCAAGGCACGCATGTATCGTTTCCATTAAGGATATCTGATGCGGAACATCTTAGAGAGATCACCATGGCAAGAGTCCGTTTGTCAAGTGACACACTGTAACAGCCTGAGACCAACGCTCCAGAAGATTCCCATTTTATTCCATTCGTCGTGTGATTGGTTTGGTTGTCACATTCATCATTGCATCATTTGCATCATCTACATAGCATCCGCACTCGTTTTTGAAAACCTTGCATCCATTCGTAGTTGCCGATTCTCTCTGATCGTGTCGTGACCGTTTTGAGACCACCCACACACGCAAGCGCCCATGACATTGCAAAATATTGTTTTTAAAAGTGCGGGAAAAATATTCTCGGATTGGATCGAAAATTGGCATGTGGTCTTGTTTTAGTGTAGGTAGACCGCGTGCCAAACTTCATCGCAAGCAGAGTCCGTTTGATACACGAACGATCGACCGTAGCACCGCCGTGTCGGTTTCTTTGTCAGTCGGTTTTCTGTTTTAAAATCATGCCACGGGCCACAACCTTCACTCTCATCCCCACATTGTCCAACTACACAGCCCACGGCAGCCCATCTAAACCTATTAGCAACCGGAGCAGTCCGATTGCGATCGAACGGGACTAAATGGTGCAAAAATCTCTCCTTTTATTCATCTGCTATATATATTAGTGCAACCCTATCCCACACCAAACCCTATTTTCTAGGGATTCTCCCCTATCCAATTGCGCCACCACCAGTGAACCACCACCTCCGTCTCCCACCTCGTGATCCTCCCAATTGCTTTGATCCACCAATCTGCAGCCTCGACCAGCTCCCCTGTTGTCCGTGCCTCCCAAAAATTTCAGTAGCCAACTAGTGCAACCCAGGCCTCGTGCCCCCTCTGCTCGATCCCGAATGGATTGTGAGAACGAGCTCCTACCGTGCCCGAGCAGACTGTGCACCCACGCCAACCTCGACCAGTCATTGCTCTGGCAAGCCGCCGGAGATCGGAACCTCGCCGAAGATGAGTGCCTTGCCTCCTCGTCCCTCTCCTTCCTGTGCTCTCTCTCTCCCTCTCTCCTTCTCTCTCTCCCTCTCTCTCTCTCTTCTTCATTCCCTAATTGTTTTACTCTTTGAACTGTCTGTCTTGTTTCCTTCAGGAAAACACCAGGCATCAGTGACGCCAACTCCGGCAGCCTCCCGCCTGCGCTGCCTCATGTAGGACCTCGCCGGTGAGACCGAGATCCCCCGCGCGCCCCTTTCTTCCAGCCCTCTAGGCTTCTTTTATTTCCCTCCCTAACAATTCCCCTCTGTCTCTTTTCTCTGTCAAAAGTAAGAGGTCGCCGCCAAGTATGGGACGTCGCTCGCATCTTCGATCCGTGCCTCCCCTTGCCAGATCTGGACCCAGGTAGCTCCCCGCGCTCCATTCTTGTCGTTCCTGGCATCCCCCGTGACCTGCTGGTCTGCTGCCGCTAGAAGGTCGCAGCCGAGCCGCGCCATGTCCACGGCATAGAAGAACTGGCGCTTCCCCACACGATCGCGTGGAGAGGACCCAGTGACCCGAACCGGCCCCATCTACCAGATGTGACCTACCCTGCGAGCGCTTCCCCAGCCCACGACCGCGTCCTCGAGCCGCCCGAGCAGCGCATGAAGGTCCATCTTCTTCGTTAGTTCCCCTGTTTACTCGTAGAAGAAAGGCTCGGCCTTTTCATGCTGCTCAAGTAGTAGTTGGCACACTATTGTTGCACTCATAGACACCCAGCCAAGTTGGCTACCACAGCTAACCTCCACGCTAGGCATCCTGGGTTCAAGTCCAGGGTTTCCCAATATTTGGTGCCCCGTTTTTTCATGCACACACACACACACGGACACTTGGTCCTAAGCCTCCCCTAGGCCGCTGCAGTGCTGCACTCCGGCCCATTTGTGTTTTTTTGCTATCTATTACGATTTAGCATTTGTTCAATGCATGCATATTTCCAGAGAATACCACCGCTTTAAAATGTTAATAAATAAATAACCGTGCATTGGATCAAAATCATTTCTATATCTAAAATGACCAGAGTTTCGTGTAGATTCATAATTTTCAACTTTCACACATGATAAAAATGTTTAAACTTGTTATTTGCATTAATTTGCGTCAATGCCATGTTAGGATGATTTATTTCATAACTAATAAACCGTAGCTCCGATAAAAATGACCAACATATGTAAATTGACTAAAAAATGAGTAGAATCACATGAGGAACTTTATTTTCATGTTTAATAAATATAAAACATGTTTAAGAAAGATCTGGACTAGATTCATATTATGCTTACGGGGACGTTTTGGAAATGCTATATGTTGCTTCCGACCTCATTTAAAATGCCTAGTTATTGTAGTAGTGTATGCTTCACCGTTTCCCATGTTAAACAACACTTAATGTTGTCATGTACGTAACGGAAGTGAACTAAGTAATTCAAATGTGGAGTTTCATCAATATGCAACTCGTTGCATATTGAGCTCCACTTAATGTGTAGTGTTTGTTTATTGTGTTTGTCATACCTTGCATATATTAAACTTGACATTCATCATATTCGTTTGCACATCATGTCATGCATATGTTGTGGTGTACTGTGTGTTGATTGTTGTTTTCGGATTGTTCCTTCTCGGTAGAGTTCTGAAAGCGTTCAGAGTGTGAGGATTCGTTCGACTACGTTGGCCCGTCTTCTTCATGGACTCGTTCTTCTTCCAAGCGAGATCTCAGGCAAGATGACCCATTTCCCTGGATACCACTACTATCATTGCTATGCTAGTTGTCCCGCTTTTATCATTATGTCTCGCTACCTACCACTTGTTTGCCAAGCCTCCTAACTTTGCCATGAAAAGCCTCTTACCCTCCACCTTCCCAACAAACCTTTGTTTGGCTATGTTACCGCCTGCTCAGCCCTTCTTATAGCGTTTCTAGCTACAGGTGCAATTGCTTCCATGTGACAACATGGACATTCTTTTATTATCACAATATTATTGCTATTTAATTTAATGCACATATATACTTGGTCAAAAGGTGGAAGGCTTATCCTTTTGCATGGTGTTTTGTTCCACTTTAGCCGCCCCTAGTTACTTGTGTATCGGTGTTATGTTCCATATTGAGCGCTCCTAACATGCTCGGGGTTGTTATGGGGACCCCCTTGATTTTCGTTTTAGGATAAAGCTTGTCTGGCAAGCCCAACATTGGTACTATATTTGCCTAATAACTAATAAAATTGCATATGGACTTTCCGGACCCCGAGGATCTTTAATCAACAACCCGGGCCAGTGCTCCTCATGAGTGTTGGTCCAACCTATAGCAGCTTATTAGCGCTGCCCAGGGCAACTCGGTGATTGGCGTGGTAACCATCGCTCATCCGTCGTGTCCTTAGAACGATATATGTGGCTCCTATCGGGATCGTCGACACACCGGGCGGCCTTGCTAGATTTGTTTTACCTATATCGAATGTCTTGTGCAAGGAATTCCGTTTTACTTCGGCTATCTCGAGGTGTGGTATTCCAGTGGAATTGCCTATGAAGATCACGAGATCCGCGGTCGAGGTTATTCTCGCGGCGTGTGGTTAATTTGTGATTGATGAGTTGGAGCACCCCTGCCGGGTTAAATCTTTCGGAAAGTCGTGCCCATGGTTATGTGGCAACTTGGAAACTTTGTTTAACACCCGGTCATAGTAAACTCTAAAAAAATACACCAACTGTGTGCATAACCATGACTGTCTCTTCTCGTGAGTCCTTATCCAGGATAAAACACGATGGGGTTATGTTTGACATAAGTAGCTGTTGAGGATCACTTAATGATCATTACCAGTTCACGTCCGTTATGCATAGGCCACCATACTTTACTTTCTGTACTCGTAAGTTAGCCACTCAAATAAATGCTTAGTCGCATGCTGCAGGATCACCACTTAACCATACCTCACCCATTAAGCTTTAATAATCTTGATACCCTTGGAAATGAGATTGCTGAGTCCCTGTGGCTCACAGATTACTACAACAACAGTTGCAAGTACAGTTAATGCGATGATTTGACGTGAGAGCGATGCTTGTTTGATTTGGAGTTCTTCTTATTCTTCTTCATCAATCTAGGATGGGTTCCAAGCGACAACCTAGGATAGCAACGATGGATGTCATTTTATCGTTTGATTTTGTCCGTAGTCAGACCCTGCTCTTTTGTATGATGATTGAATATGTTGTTGTATCGATGTGATATTGATGTAGCTTGTGGCGAGCGTAAGCCAATTCCATATACTCATCTCTTCTATACATGTACTTGTAATGATATCCATTCTTGCAACACAACGAGATGCGCTTCTATACCTGTCGAGGCCCTCGTGCTAAAATAAGGATATGATCGCATCTTGGGTGTGAAAAGTTAGTATCAGAGCCTGTACCAACCTAGGAGCCCCCTTGATTAATCAAACTTGGCCGAGTCGTGTCTAGTGAAAATATTTTGAGTCTAGTTATATATCGGAGAGTAGGATTCTTTTTACTTCTCTTCTATGCTAGGGTGAGGAATTACAACTTAGGAATTTTGATTCTACCCTCTTCTCTCTCAAAAAAAATTTAGGATCACGCGGATATTTTGGAATCTATATGACGCTGATGTGACAGAGTTTTGTACTTGGTGCCTCCTTTTATCGAGGAGTAGAGCTCCAAGGGATTTTTGCACATCGTTATCATTAAGTTTCCTTAGTATCTCAGGAGGGAGGATGTTTTAAATTGCTTCAATACTTCTCGTGGCGAGATCATATCGGAGTCACCCAGTACTAGGGAGGCATCCGGGGTACTACCATGTTTAGTATTGTTGTGATTACGAGCGTCTGAGGTAGACGAGTTTGTAGAGTTTCTTGAATTATGGTGTGGAAGGTTGCGGGTGCAGTTGCAGCTGATTACCTAGGGTAGGTTCCTGGGTCCGCAAACCGAATCGCATAAACAAGAAAGAATTCGGAAATTCTTAGGTGGGAATTCAAGTAGTTACCTAGGTTATCTTCCAACAGTTCATGATGTGAGGTTGGGTTCGACATCTAGTGGATTTGTTTGTTCACGGTCTTTCTTACAGAGGACAGTCTCGATATATGTCATCAGATATGCTTTGTCAAGCCTTGTAGTTCGCTACGCCTAGGGAGGATATTCGAGCAGCATTTCAATATGATAATCCAATGTACGATCGAGCCCGTGCGAACCTTACCACGAAAATATCGAGCAAAATCGCTGTCATGAATTTGTACTGGGAAAATGAAAAAAGAATTTCCCAAAAAAAAGGATGGGACCTGGAAATGGAAAAAAAACCTACTATAATACGAATCCTCTTCTCGGGGATCATAATGTCAAGTTGCTTTCTTACTCGAAAGCTGTTGCGCGGTACTCGAAAGTACTAAATAGATAGGCGCTTGGGCCAGGTACAATTGAACGAAAAGAAGCAAACTACCGTTGTTTTAGGAGGTATGGGAGGGCGGAGACCGATCGAGAGAAGTGTCTTTTCTTGGCTATCCGGATTTATTGGATCATTCCTTCCTGTGACGCCTTTTCCCCCATCCATCTCCTACGCTACGCATGGAGTTAGCACAGTCTATGACTCGGTCCTGGGACTCCTTCTAAGCCCCATCCTTTGTTTTGTTGGAGTATGGTAATTTGAGTTGCTTTGATGTCAAGTGGTGATCTCATATCTTCCGAAGTAGTGTTCTCATATTTCTGTGGGATTTCTAATTCTTTTGCTCAATCAAGTTGTCATATCAATTCTTTTAGTCCGGTGTGCTCTCTTCAAGTGAATTCTATCCTCTTCAAATTTGCAAGATCAATCCTCTTATTCTTTTCCGAAGTGAGTCTCATCCGTCCCAAGTTTTCTTTGTTTTCCCCACCCTCCCTCCCTTTTTCTTCAATGAATAAATTCTCATTCAAATGCCTTTCTTTTCATCGATGCTTCCGCTATCTTTTCTTTTGTATCATATCCGGTGATTCATTGTGAAGATCCTCAAGTGATTCGAATTCATCAGTTCTTTATTCTTGTTTTCCTTCCCGGTGCATTCAATTCAAGATTTCGGTGTTCATTATATCCATTTTAATTCGTTCAATGCATTCCATGTTGAAAATTCTTATCCAAGCCTCCCTCGTTTATTCACTCTTTCTATTATATCTAGAGTGCTGAAGATATCTTAGAAGATTCATGTTTCTGTTCAAAATCTTTTCAATTATTTAGAGGTTCTCACCTCATCAAGTTTCAGCTTGTACCAGTGCAATCTCTCTTTCTAAGCAATGATTTCAACGGTGGTTTCTTTTCAGTGGGCCCATAACCCACAGGTTTTCCCCCAGGATCTTACCTGGCTCTTCTAATCTTCCCGAAGATGTCCTCAAGTTCTTTTTAAATATGATGTAAGAATAATTTTCATCAGTCATATTACTTCTCCAATATCGCTTCTAAATATTTTTCACCGTTGGCTCAACCTTTTCTTATTCATTCTTTTGGAGTATCTTAGTAATTCATGTTGTTGTTTCTCATCATCATTCTCAGCATTGAAGACCGAAGGAGAGTTTCTCTTAAATCATTGTTCGTTCTTCCAAAGATTCATGGTTTCAGCTTGTTGCTATCATCTCAAATTGTTTTTGATCATGAGAAATTCCTCCCATATCTATCCGAAGCATTTTTGAGTGGAATTCATTTCTCGATCCTCCGAAGGCCATCATTTCAGAAGATTTCTTCGTTCTCAGCTTTCAACTTTCGTTCTCAAATTCTTCTCAATTGTTGTCCCTTCGTTCGTATATCAATTATTCCGGTGCCTTGTGAAGTTTTCCATTAGGTGGACGTGATCTCTTCGTTCCCATGTATCTTCGTTCAATCGTAGTATCCCCATTCATTTTGAATTCTTACCGGTAGTCACGTGCAAGACTTCTTCAAGCTTGTGATCTATCTCTTGCTTTCTCTTCAATTCTTTGCAAGAAGAATAAGTGGTGTGCGAAATCCGTTGATTGTCATCAATTTAACTTGATGAAGGATAAGCATAACGTAACTCTTATTCGAGTTTCATCAAGGTGGTTTCAATCCTTCTTTCGGAGTGTTCATGGCATCAAATTCTTGGTTATAGTTGTCAATCTTTTCTTTTCGGAGTTCCATGTTTCTTCTCAAGCATCTCTTCACGAAGCTTCATCTAGATCCTTGCAACATCATAATATATTCTTTTCAACCGCATTCTTTTGATTGTCCTTTCATCCCAGTGTTCGCCAAGAGGTCCTTCATGGTGCTTTGTTAAGGATGTAATTCTTCTCGAAGTGTTCTTCAAGACTCTTGTTGGAGGTGATCAAGTGTTATTTAACTTGGATTTCTAAGTTCAAATTCCTTCTCCATTGTCTTTGAGATGGTGTTATTAAATTCTTGATTAAGAGGAGTCTCGAAGGAAAATTGTCAAGAATGAGATAAGTAAATCATGTCTAAGTTATCTTGGGTTGGATTTCACCTAAAGCAATTCCTAAGGATTGTTGCTATCATGGTGTCATAAATGATCCAAGTTTTGTCCTCCTCTTCTTGGTGAAAGAAGTTTTCCATCTCTTGTTGCTCTCAAGCAATCAATTGTTTCTGTTGTGGCAGGTTTTCACCTCATAATTTGGAGATGTTTTCCAAAAGCCCACATCAAGCTAAATTATTTCGTTGTTGGTTTTTCAACAACTCCATTTATCCTATGCTTCTCAAGTTCAATGGTGGTAGAAGTTATCATTTTCTTCTCCATTCTCTTTCTCTCCAAAGATCTAGCTTTATTCTTTTGTTCTGGATGCATTGTGGTGTTTCTCTTTTCAACTCACATCTAGTTTGATTTAGATCATGTTCTTTCTTGCTTATTCATTTTACCGGAGTGTTGTGTTCTATGTTCAAGTTCCTTCCATCTTATAAACTAGCTGGGTGACCCGCGCAATTGCGCGACTAGACATTGATGTGTTGTTAGATCTACATATCTCGTTACAGCAAACCCAATAGACAAAGCTCATAAAAAATTGGTATCTTAAGCTAATGTTATTTCCCCGGACATGCACTGCCATTCAATTTTACTACACAAACATTTGTTCTTTGGCCTAAAAAATCCATTACCGTGTGACCCAAAAGGGCAATGGTATTTTTTCCGGGGTTCAAAATCAGGAACGTTCAAAGTAATTTGTAGGTTATGTCTTGCACACCTCACCCTTTAATGTCAACCTCTTCATCCCTATTTTCTTAAACTGAAATATATGACTCATACTTAACTTTGCATTCCTCTTCCTCCTTCCTTTGGTAGCCATAATGCATTTGTTTTGTGTGTGCACTGGCATGCCTCTAGATGCTTTCATCCATCTATATTCTTCTTTGAATTGTATATGTCGCTTGTCTCTTGCTTAGTTTTGACATAGATTAAATCCATGTTGGTCTGTACAAACTTATATCCTTTTGCACATTGGTACGATTTGTTGCTTCAAACTTTTCATATGGTCACTTGCACACATGGCACATTTGTATTGATATGACATCCCTCTTCTCGATTTCATGCATGCCTGGTAAGACACTTTTAAAAAAAATTTGATCCTTCACTGTGTAAAACTTCTCTCCAAACTCCATTTGTCATGAACATTGCAATTGATCATGATTTATGCATGCCTCCATTTATCTCAACAATAAATAAATTTTATATAATCTTATAGCTAAATCTAGGTTTGATACACTTAACTATTTTTCATGTTATATTTTTATTGGGTCTCCATCATTACGTAATATCTATGTACAATTTATTTCAATATTTAACATTTTTATGGATTCATATGAGTATTGTAATTTTTTTGTCATTTTCTATTAAGAATACCATTTATAAAATAGGGTTATACTTTCAAAATTCAGTAATATTAATTTGTGGCTAAATCTATGTTTGATACACTTCAGTATTTTTTGGTGTGTTATATTTTTATTGGGTTTCCATCATTCCGTAATATTTATGTACAGTTTGTTTCAATCGCTAGCTGTTTATCCCTAAACCAAATCTTTAGTTGTTTATCGATTAGTTTGAGTATTGTGTTTTTTTTTGCATTTTCTATTAAGAATAACATTTGTAAAATAGGTATATACTTTCAAAATTCAGTAATAATTAGAAGATGGGGACCAATAGGCGCCGGTGCGCCGGCCCCAATTTGGGCCGGTCGCACCCCAGCCCTTGGATACGTCATTCTCGAGCAATCAGATGAGCCCCACCTTTGTCCTCGTTTCAGTTCGCGCTTGCAGGATAACAAATCGTGTCAACGCATACCACGCAGCGTGGGTGTGGGGGGTACCAGCAGCGAGCGCATCCGGCCCCGCCATGGAAGCACATCGGCCAACCTCGAAGCACCGCTGGCTCGTCCACCCCGTTGCCGCCCTCGCGATGCTCGCCGGCTTCTTGCAACACGAGCTTTGCCTCCGATTACCCCATTGCAGCTTTTTGATGGCCGGTTGCAGCTTTTCGACGAACGGTTGTAGCATCTTGTCGAACGCCTGACGGTCATAGCCGACAGTTAACTGGTTCCAGCAAACAACGATGCCTAATGTAGCAAAAAAGTGATACCGGATGTAGAAAAAAACCGGGGTGCATTTGAGGTGTTGGCTCCAGCAAAAATGCCTCGTCACCGGCTCCAACAAAAAATCATTGATGAATGTAGCAAAATTCGTTGGTGCTTGTAGCAAAAATAAGACCTCGCCAATTTCTCATGAACGATGAAAAGAAAAGGCAGTGGTAGCAAAAAAACTTGCCGGTCGTAGCAAAATTTGATGACGATTGTAGCTAAAAAAGACCAGTCAATTCTCATGAACAATGAAGAAAAAGATGGTGGTAGCAAAAAAACTCATCGGTTGTAGAAAAATGATGCCGGTTCCAGCATGGGTGGGCGTTGGTTCCAGCACGCGGCGACAATGGCCATGGCAGAGCTCGCCAGAGCTGTGGCTGCAACCAGATGCGTGGTCACCATCGCCGCGGCTCACCGTCGCCATGAAGAAAAAAGAAGAGATGGGATCGAGAGATGGAGAAAGCAGAGACACCCGTGTGAGAGTATAAGGCTAGCGGGACATGGGCGTGGGCCAGCCAGCCCACGTGGGTCGTTGTCGTGGAACCCCTGCCTGAATGGATCCAGCGCGATCCGATTACACGCGCCCGACTCGCACGCGACCGGCCGAAACACTCGGCCGGCGCACCGTAGTGATACGTTTCCCTTAGAAGACCCAGTGAAGTTAATTCGTCAGATAATTTCATCAATTCGTCATACCTATTCCGTGACAATGTGCAAATAGAAAAGGCAACCGCTAGGGATCAGACTATTGATCCCTTGCTTCCCATCAGACCACAGATTGACCGTCAGATCAAAATCATGTGATTCGCCCGATCTGATACTATTGTTAGGCGCTGAGTTATTTCCTTCCTATTAAGTGCTTCTAATAACCACTCGCACGTATATATAGCACCTCCTCCCGCTGACCTCTCCATCCTTCCTTATCTGTTTTTCTAGTAGCTAACTATTTCCAGAAATTACGTTAATTGTTTTGGTAAGCCGTGATTGCTTCCAACAAACAAATACAAAAAATAATGCTTCCTACTAATTATGGATTTGCTTCCTAGTAATTACGGATTTGCTTCCAGTAAACAGATAAAGAAAATTTTATTGTTTCTAGGGATGTTTTTTTTGGCAGTGCAAACATGGCATGGAAATTTTATTTTATTTTATCATGGAAACCCATGCCATGGGAACATATTATTAAAAAAAATGTTTCCAAAATAAAGATACTCCAAAATTCTTTTTTTTCGTTCCCACTCTATATATTCCTGGATGTTTAAACTGAAATGTTGGGTTGTAGACAACATGTAAACTGGACGCTGGAAGCATCATGCAGTAATAGTGGAAGCATACCTGATTATTGTGTAAGATAAGCTCTATTTATTTGGATTCATTGGAAGCATAGTGTGCTATTGTTAGAAGCATGATTAGTGTCTAAAAGAAACTTCGCTCAATTGTGTAGGAAGCGTGAAACCAATAACGCTTGCTCATTGTGTAATCGGAGCTTCTATTTTGTGAGAAGTAAGCGAAATAGAGATATGTTTGATACAAAATTAAGAAGATGGAGCAGCATACATGTGCCACGTGACAATTGCATGTGCTTCGAACAGAATGAGCCTGTGCTTCTAAATAAGTTGATTGTTGTTTCCAATGTTGCAAGCACATATTTTCAACGACGAACTTTTTGATATATTTCCCCATCAACATTGCTTCTAAATGAGATCATAATTTGCTTCCAAAGAAAACGAACTTTTCTTCCTGTAAATATTGGGCATTCCTTCCATACAACAAGACATGAATATCGAAGCACGACAGGATGAAGCCCCTACTAGAACATGAGCACCACCCAAAGAGGGATGTCTTCGAGGACTAGCGTCGACGAGATGTCGAGATCAGAACAACAATGTTGAGATCGGACCGACTTGCGGCACTTGCCGGAGGGTGGTGGTCAGATAAGGCCATGAGGAAGACTTGACATGCCTAATCGATTCCTCATGCACGAGCGACGCCGGGGTGGGAAGCAAAGGTCACATACGGAGAAGCAGGGGATCCCATGTAAGGAAGCATTCATGCCTCGTGTGTGGTTTGTCGACGCCGACCCGTGCTTTGATGCTCCGGTCCGGCCGCCATGTTCTCCGTAGCTTCTACCCAAAAGTTGTGTGTCGGCGCCGACGAGCGGCAAGGGGCAGTGCGGTCTGCACCGTTGAGTGGGCACCAGCATGCCATTCATCACCGTCCTCTCCCGGCCTTTGTAGATCACATCTGGCGTCATGGTGGAGAATAACGATGCACCCAGGAGAAGATTGAAGCAGGTGTTTGGGTTCATCTATGGGGCGTGGCATGCTCATCTAGGGGAGGTCGTTGTCATGGATGGGTAAGAGCGGCAGGTGAAGGAAGGCGCGATCGTCGTGGGCGACAATGACGGACAACAGAGTCGGCCTATTTGTTGGCCGTGAGAAGACATACGCTGCTTCAATCACTATTGGTGAAACCACGTAATTTGAGGAAGGAAGTTATGAGGAATTTCAAGATATTAGAAGCCGACCAAACGAGCCGCTGGATGTGGTACTAGATGGACGGTGCAGAAGACATCTGGCCCAATGAAAAATATCATATTACTGATGTAAAGTGTTTCCCAATAGAAAATAAAACATGTGTGGCTCGTGCTTTTTTTAGTTAGAGATATTTTTTGAGTTAGAGATATGGCTATTACTGATGCTACTAACTTGATGTTCATCACATCGTGGGTGATGGCATCCTTGCATTGCAGACGGTGCCCAAATCAGACTACTCTGGCTCGGGGATTTCGTGATGGTAGGATTCTTGATATAAGTCTAATCATCCCGCAAGTAGTGTAGCTCTGGCAGTTTGGAAAGAGAAAAGAATATTTGGAGCATATCTCATATTAGACTTGAGTCCATCCCTAATTTATCTTATATTTAATTATCACTCTATTGATATGCATGCGTTCAGTATTGCACACCTCCTAGAATCCATCAATACCTGATGGAATGTATGACGTTTCGGCAACTTGTGCATGCACGTATGGTTGCCGGAGTCCATATCGTCTCGTGAGTGGAACTTGAGAAAAAACATAGTATGTATTAGTTTTAAATCTAAGCCGCTCAAATTTAAGATCAACAATACAATTGATTTAGTCTATATGTAGACAAACTTATTCATT
Source organism: Hordeum marinum (assembly GCA_022496015.1). NCBI lineage: Eukaryota > Viridiplantae > Streptophyta > Magnoliopsida > Poales > Poaceae > Hordeum > Hordeum marinum. The sequence goes on along the minus strand of CM039673.1, from coordinate 128,130,104 downwards.
CACTTTTTCTAATACATGCCCTGCGTCTCTATAGCCATCCACGGATGTTTTAAAGCATGCATGCAGAAAACGGTTTTGGACATGCATGCACGTATTTGCTTTTTTCCTACATATACATGTGTTGCTTTTTTTTAACACAGTACAAATGCAAGCGTTTATATACATGCGCATACACTCACTCATATGAACACGCACACGCACATCCTATCTCTATGAGCACCTTCGAGAAACTGAATCGACATGTCATCTTGAGATTTACGAAGTCACCGTAGGCGCCTCGTCGTCGATGAGAACGTCTCCTCCCACTGAAAACATATCGCCGGAAATCCTGAAATAAATCTAGGAATAAATGCAAGCACACCCTGGTGGGCTGTGGATACCACGGTCATTCTAACTATCCAACCACAGGTTTGTTTGCATATGCTGCCCTCTTGCAAATTTGAGTCCTTCACGGAAGTTTGCAGGTGACTGTACGTATTTGATTTTCTCGAAACCTACATGTTTTTTTAATACACCTACATGCACACGTGCTCTTCTTTTATGTTTGTGGGAACCTACGTGCTTGTGTTGGCTGGGTGCCCGTTTGTATCCTGTTCTTGTGTGTCCTTTAAAGACTCACATTGAATCCGTTTATTTAGGCAGGTTTGATTCTACACGTGGGGTTTAAAAATAATTCTATTACGTGGGTTGTTAAATTTAGGCCGTTCAAAAACCATAACTCTAAAGTGATAAATCTCCATCGTTCGTTTTCTATCGTTTTAAGTATATAATAGATAGAAGATAGATAGAAGATTTTGCACCTCTATCCTACCGAAGTGCTATCTATTTTTTTTTGAAGTCTTGCTTGTTTCTCATATCATTCTTTATCTCTTCCAATCCTTCAAGTTCATGTGGGTTCATCCGTTTGTCGAAGAAGCAACTAAGTTTACCTCTTACTCTTTCTCTTCCCCTTCTCATTCTTAGATCTCGGGACGAGATCCTCTGGTAGTGTGGGAGAGTTGTAACAGCCCAGGAACAACGCTCCAGAATATTCCTCTTTTATTCCATTGTCATCGCGTGATTCGTTTGGTTGTCACATTCATCATTGTATCATTTGCATCATCTGCATAGCATCCGCACTCGTTTTTGAAAACCTTGCATCCGTTCGTAGTTGCTGGTTCTCTCCAATCGTGTCGTGACCGTTTTGAGACCAACGACACACGCACGGACCCGAGGCATTGCAAAATATAGTTTTTAAAAGTGCATGAAAAATATTCTCGGATTGGATCGGAAATTGGCATGTGGTCTTGTTTTATTGTAGGTAGACCGCCTGCCAAATTTTGTCGCAATCAGAGTCTGGTTGATACCCGAATGGTCGATCGTAGCGGCACCGTGTCGGTTTATTTGTCAGTCGGTTTTCGGTTTTAAAATCATGCCACGGGCCACAACCTTTCCTCTCATCCCCACATTGTCCAACTACACAGCCCACGGCAGCCCACCTAAACCTATCAGCAACCGGAGCCGTCCGATTACGATCGAACGGCTCGAACGGTGCGAAAACCTCTCCTTTTATTCATCTGCTATATATAGTAGTGCAGCCCCTATCCCACACCAAACACAATTTTCTAGGGATCCTCACCTGTCCAATTGTGCCGCCACCAGCGAAGCACCTCCTCCGTCTCCCACCTCATGATCCTCCCAATTGCTTCGATCCACCAATCTGCAGCCTCGACCAGCTCCCCTGTTTTCCGCGCCACCCAAAATTGCAGCAGCCAACCAGTGCAACCCAGGCCTCGTGCCCCCTCTGCTCGATCCCGAATGGATCATGATCAAGAGATCCTACCGTGCCCGAGCAGACCGTGCACCCGCGCCAACCTCGACCCGGCGTCGCTCTGGCAAGCCGCCGGAGATCGGAACCTCGCCGGAGATGAGTGCCTTGCCTCCTCGTCCCTCTCCTTCCCGTGCTCTCTCTCTCTCTCTCTCTCTCTTTCTCTTCTTCCTTCCCTAATTGTTTTTACTCTCTAAAGTCTTTGTCTTGTATGGGACGCTGCTCGGAGCTTCGATCCGCACCTCCCCTTGCCGGATCTGGACCCAGGCAGCTACCCGCTCTCCATTCTTTCCGTTCCCGGCATCCCCCGCGACCTGCTGGTCTGCTGCCACCGGAAGGTCGCAGCCGAGCCGCGCCATGTCCATGGCACAGAAGAACTGCGCTTCCCCACACGATATCGTGGAGAGGACCCAGTGACCTAGACCGGCCCGATCCGCCAGATGCGACCTGCCCTGCGAGCGGTTCCCCAGCCCACGACCACGTCCCCGAGCCGCCCGAGCAGCGAATGAAGGTCCATCTTCCTTGTCAGTTCCCCTGTTTACTCATAGAAGAAAGGCTCGGCCTTGTCATGCTGCTCAAGTAGTAGTTGGCGCACTATTGTTGCACTCACAGATACCCAACCAAGTTGGCTACTGCAGCTAACCTCCACGCTAGGCATCCTGGGTTCAAGTTCAGGTTTTCCCAATATTTTGTGCCCCCTTTTATTTATTTTTCGTGTACACACACACAACCACTTTTGCCTAAACCTCCCCTGGGCCGCTGCAGTGCTGTACTCCGTCCCATTTGTGTTTTTTTGTTGTCTGTTGCGATTTAGCATTTATTCAATGCATGCATATTTTCAGAGAATACCACCACTTTAAAATGTTAATAAATAAATAATCGTGCATGGGATCAAAATGATTTATATATGTAAAATGACTAGAGTTTCATGTAGATTCATAATGTTCAACTTTCACACATGATAAAAATGTTAAACTTGTTGCTTGCATTAATTTGCGCCAATGCCATGTTAGTATGATTTATTTCATAACTAATAAACCGTAGCTCCGATAAAAATGACCAACATATGTAACTTGACTAGAAAATGAGTAGAATCACATGCCGCACTATATTTTCATGTTTAATAAATATAAAACATGTTTAGAACAGATTTGGACTAGATTCATATTATGCTTACGGGGACGTTTCGGAAATGCTATATGTTGCTTCCGGCCTCATTTAAAATGCCTAGTTATTGTAGTAGTGTATGCTTCACCATTTCCCATGTTAAACAACACTTAATATTATCGTGTACCTAATGGAAGTGAACTAAGTAATTCAAATGTGGAGTTTCGTCAATATGCAACTCGTTCCATATTGAGCTCCACTTAATGTGTAGTGTTTGGTTGTTGTGTTTGTCATGCCTTGCATATATTAAACTTAACATTCATCATATTATTTTGCGCATCATGTCATGCATATGTTGTGGTGTACCGTATGTTGATTGTTATTTTCGGATTGTTCCTTCTCGATAGAGTTCCGAAAGCGTTCGGAGTGTGAGGATTTGTTCGACTACGTTGGCCCGTCTTCTTCATGGACTCGTTCTTCTTCCAAGTGGGATCTCAGGCAAGATGACACATTTCCCTAGATACCACTACTATCATTGCTATGCTAATTGTCCCGCTTTTATCGTTATGTATCGCTACCTACCATTTGTTTGTCAAGCCTCCCAACTTTGCCATGAAAAGCCTCTAACCCTCCACCTTCCCAGCAAACCTTTGTTTGGCTATGTTACTGCTTGCTCAGCCCTTCTTATAGCGTTTCTAACTGCCGGTGCAATTGCTTCCATGTGACAACATGGACATTCTTTTGTTATCACAATTTATTGCTATTTAATTTAATGCACATATATACTTGGTAAAAAGGTGGAACGCTTGACCTTTTGCTCGGTGTTTTGTTCCACTTTTGCTGCCCCTAGTTACTTGTGTACCGGTGTTATGTTCCATATTGAGCGCTTCTAACATGCTCGGGGTTGTTATGGGGACCCCTTTGATTTTCGTTTTAGGATAAAGCTTGTTTGGCAAGGCCCAACATTGGTACTATATTTGCCTAATAACTAATAAAATTGCATAGGGACATTCCGGACCCCGAGGATCTTTAATCAACAACCCGGGCCAGTGCTCCTCATGAGTGTTGGTCCAACCCAAAGAAGCTTATTAACGATACCCAGGGCAACTCGATGATTGGCACCGTAACCATCGCTCATCTGTCGTGTCCTGAGAACGAGATACGTGGCTCCTATCGGGATCATCGACACGCCGGGCGGCCTTGCTAGATTTGTTTTACCTTTCTCGAACGTCTTGCGCGAGGAATTCCGTTTTACTTTGGGCTATCGCGAGGTGTGATCTTCCTGTGGAATTGCCTATGAAGATCATGAGTTTCGTGGTCGAGGTTATTCTCGCGGCGTGTGGTTAATTTGTGATGGATGAGTTGGAGCACCCCTGCAGGGTTAAATATTTCGGAAAGCCGTGCCCATGGTTATGTGGCAACTTGGAAACCTTGTTTAACACCCGGTCATAGTAAACTTGAACTAAACTCCAATAAAATACACTAACTGTGTGCGTAACCGTGATTGTCTCTTCTCGTGAGTCCTTATCCAGGAGAGAACATGGTAGGGTTATGTTTGACGTAAGTAGGTGTTCAGGATCACTTAATGATCATTACCAGTTCACGTCCGTTATGCGTAGGCCACCATACTCTACTTTCTGTACTCGTAAGTTAGCCACTCAAATAAATGCTTAGTCGCTTGCTGCAGCTGCACCACTTAACCATACCTCACCCATTAAGCTTTAATAGTCTTGATACCCTTGGAAATGAGATTGCTGAGTCCCTATGGCATATAGATTACTACAACAATAGTTGCAGGTATAGGTAATGCGATGATTTGACGTGAGCGCAATGCTTGTTTGATTTGGAGTTCTTCTTCTTCATCATCAATCTAGGATGGCTTCTAGTCGGCAGCCTAGGATAGCAAGGATGGATGTCATTTTATCGTTTGATTTTGTCCGTAGTCGGACCCTGCTCTTTTGTATGATGATTGAATATGTTGTTGAATCGATGTGATATTGATTTAGCTTGTGGTGAGTGTAAGCTAATTCCAAATACCCATCTCTTCTGTACATGTACCTGTAATGATATCCATTCTTGCACCACGAAGAGATGCACTTCTATCCTTGTCGAGGCCCTCGTTCCGAAATAAGGATAAGATTGCATCTTGGAGTGACACACGTGCGACATCTACTTTGCATACATAAAGGTGAATCATCTCCTTTACACGTGTTCACTTGATCCCTTCGTGGATGCTATACGACTTGACACTCATGTCGTGTACATGCATAGGTACTATTGGAGCTTCATGATGACGAGGAGGAGTACCAACACCTATGTACTACTACACCATCGGCGAGGGAAGCGTGGAAGCGTGGATGGAAGAAGACGAAGCTGTGGACAAGCTATGGTGGTCGGACATCCGGCCGACCTCCGGACATCCGGCCCTGCCCGAACATCCGCCGCTTCCTCCCTAGAAATCTGGCACAAGGCACCTGAACCTCGTAGACGCGGCCACTCCAGGCCGGCCATCCGGGCCGACTCCCAGACATCCGGCGCCACAAGACAGGCCGGACATCCGGCGCTCCTCCTCGGAAATCCGGCGACTCCACACCCGAATCGAGCGGAGCCGACGCTTGAGCACCGGACATTTGGCACCCCGTGAAAGGCTGGACATCCGACACCATAGCCCAGACTTCCGGCGCCTGCCTACGCGTGTGGACAGGCCCGAGGCCCATGTATCCTCTCTCGCGCGCCCTATCTCCACTAGCACTATATAAGGACCTCCTCGCCCTCTCTCTAGGGTTAGCAATGGTTTAGATCTTAGTTAGTTGGGCCTAGCTCCTTCCACTACCTCTCTCATGGAGTATATGCCTCTATGAGAGAAGATCCTCTAGTGGATGTCAAGGCCCCTTGCAAGGGAAGATCCTTTGGGATATCAAGGCCCCATCTCCCCATGGGATTTGGGATGAACTCTACCATGTATCCTTGTTTCCCTTTGTTGTTCATGTACCTTTGTGGATTTTGTATGTGGTAAGTCTAGTGGATGTGTGATTGGACTTGTTCTTCAGTGTTTCCTCTTGTTATTTCTCCCTATTCATTCCCGTGTTCTTCATGATCTTGAGGTTTCCCCCTCCAATTCTTGAAAGATCGACACACACGGGTCTTGCCCCGTATCATATTGCTATCTAGAGCCACGTTTCTCACGAATTTGGAGTCGCCCCCTTCTTTTTCTAGCCTAACTTTGTTTGATTTTGTCCCAATTCGAAAATTCCCACCAAAAATAGCCTCACCAATTTTTTGTGATTTATTGGTATCTAGAGCCACGTTTCTCACGAATTTGGAGTCCTCCCCTTCGTTTTCTATACTAATTTTGTTTGATTTTGTCCCAATTCAAAAATCCCCACCAAAAATAGTCTCACCAAAATTTTTGTGATTTGTTGGTTCTTGTGAGATTTTGTTGATTTTGATCCATGGAATTCGTGTTTGGCAAGTGGATCTAGCTTTCCCACCACCTAATCCATATAATTTTTCTTTTCCCATTCAATTTTCACCCCACGAGCTCGAAATTTCGACCGAAATTGAGCTCACGACCCCTAAATCTCGATCTGGATCTGTCGGGCCAAACATCCGGGCCTCCAGCCGGACATCTGGCTCCTGGAGCTCACTTTCACGCGCGTTCTGGACACCGTGTCCCGGATTTCCGGCCTAAACCTCCGGATATCCAGCCTTGGGAATTTCAGCTTTCCTGTTTCACCATTTTGTCCATAACTCAATTCACCTGGACTCCAATTTTGACGTTCTTTAGCTCATTTTGTAGCACTGAAATTATCGGTAACAGATAGTTTTGTGATAAGATAATTTGTAATGGGTAACAAGTAACAACTGTAACAAAGGTGAAGCAAGGTGGCCCAATCCTTTTTATAGCAAAGGACAAGCCTGGACAAACTTTTATATAAAGCAAAGCACTCCCGAGGACACATGGGAATTTATGTCAAGCTAGTTTTCATCATGCTCATTTGATTCGTGTTCGCTACTTTGATAATTTGATATGTGGGTGGACCGGTGCTTGCGTGCTGTCCTTACTTGACAAGTCTCCCACTTATGATTAACCCCTCCTGCAAGCATCCGCAACTACGAAAGAAGAATTAAGATAAATCTAACCATAGCATGAAACGCGTGGATCCAAATCAGCCCCTTACGAAGCAACACATAAACTAGGGTTTAAGCTTCTGTCACTCCAGCAACCCATCATCTACTTATTACTTCCCAATGCCTTCCTCTACACCCAAACAATGGCGAAGTGTTATGTAGTCGACGTTCACATAACATCACTAGAGGAGAGACAACATACATCTGATCAAAATATCGAACGAATACCAAATTCACATGATTACTTATAACAAGACTTATCCCATGTCCTCGGGAACAAATGTAACTACTCACAAAACATGTTCATGTTCATAATCGAAGGAGTATAAGTGATGATCAAGGATCTTAACATCCAATCTTCCACCAAGTAAACCAACTAGCATCAACTACAAGGAGTAATCAACACTACTAGCAACCCACATGTACCAATCTGAGGTTTTGAGACAAAGATCGGATACAAGATATGAACTAGGGTTTGGGGAGGAGATGGTGCTGGTGAAGATGTTGATGGAGATTGACCCCCTCTCGATGAGAGGGTCATTGGTGATGACGATGGCTTCGATTCCCCCCTCCTGGAAGGAAGTTTCACAGGCAGGATCGCCCTGCCAGAGCTCTAGATTGGTTCTACCCAAGTTCCACCTCAAGACGGCAGCGCTTCATCCTGAAAGGTCTCTTATCATTTTTTCTCGATGAAACCCTCCATTTAGCAGAAGATGGGCACCGGAGGGCTTCCAGGGGGGCCACAAGCTCGCTAGCCGTGGCCAGGGGGGTGGCCGTGGCCAGCAGGCTTGTGGCTCCTTGGTGGGCCTCCTGATGTATTTCTTTCGCCCAATATTTTTTATAATTCCAAAATAATTCACCATAGATTTTCAGGACTTTTGGAGTTGCACAGAATAGGTATCTCAGATTTGCTCCTTTTCTAGTCCAGAACTCCAGCTGCCGGCATTCTCCCTCTTCATGTAAACCTTGTAAAATAAGAGAGAAAAGGCATAAGTATTGTACCAAAATGTGTAATAACAGCCCATAATGTAATAAATATCAATATAAAATCATGATGCAAAATGGCCGTATCAACTCCCCCAAGCTTAGACCTCGCTTGTCCTCAAGCGAAAGCCGAAATCGATAAATATGCCCACATGTTTAGAGGTAGAGGTGTCGATAAAAATAAAATACGGACATGAGGGCATCATGGTCATATTTAGAACAGCAATATATATTGACATACAATTTCTTATGCTAAAGTAACAATTCATTCACAATGGTAAAATATGAATCAATAACTATACTGAGAACTGACAAACTATGATCTCAGTCATTGAAGCAATTCCAACTTATCATAACGTAAGAAAGAGTCAATATAAGAGCTTGTAAAGCAAATCCACATACTCAATCATCTTTTAGTCTTTCACAATTGCTAACACTCACGAGATACCTATGAGTTCAAAGTTTCAATCGGACACTGAGAAAGATAGGGGCTTATAGTGTTGCCTCCCAACTGTTTACCTCAAGGGTAATGTCAACAGTAATAAGTCATGCTCATCCACTTCCGAGTGGATATATGTTCCTAGATCATTCCCCCAACATGTGGCACTTGCCATAAGATAAAGGTGAAAATAGCGAAGGTGATGGAGATCACCACGACTCTTGCATAAAGGTAAGTACTAGAAAAATAAAAGTAACAGATAGGCCCTTCGCATAGGTAAGCAGAGGTTGTCATGCGTTTTTATAGTTGGATGTACAATCTCTTAATGCAAAAGAACATCACTTTATATTGCCCCTTGTGATAGAGATCTTTATTATGCAGTATGTCGCTTTTATTTCTTCCCTATCACAAGTTCGTATAAAGTTTAGTTTCCTCACACTAATAAATCACACATATTTAGAGATTAATTTTTATTGCTTGCATCGATGACAACTTACTTGAAGGATCTTATTCTATCCTTAGGTAGGTATGGTGGACTCTCATGGCAAAACTGGTTAAGGGTGTTTGGATGCACAAGTAGTATCTCTACTTGGTGCGGATGTTTTGGCTAATATGAGGTGGAAGCAAGAGACACATGTTGAGGGATCTATAACAATATAACTTCTATTCGGAAATAAGAAAACACAACCCATTACGTTGTCTTCCTTGTCCAACATCAACTTCTTAACATATAATATTTTTAATGTGTGCTCACAATCATAAAATATGTCCAAGATAATATATTTATATGTGAACCTCTCTTTCTTTATTACTTCCTTTTAATTGCGCCAATGACCAACAACTATGTTTGTCAACTCACAACAGGTTTCAATCGACATACTTTTTATATGTGAACTCATCACTCCCCATAAGATTTTCATATGTACTCTTTGCTTTTATTCTACACTTCTTTCTACTTCATCTTTTTATAAATTAAGATCATACCAAGAAAGGCCCTCAACTCAAAAGCACTTTTCATTATATAACTCACGGACTTGCTTACATAGGAGGAATCGTAAAGCAAAGACTTAAAACTAGATCACACAAAAACTTTATTCTACTAGATCAAGATATAACCAAAATGATTGAACTAAGAAAATATGATGAAAATAAAAATAAAAATAAAAACGAAAGATGTGATGGTGATATGATACCGGGGCACCTCCCCCAAGCTTGGCACAAGCCAAGGGGAGTGCCCATACCCATGTGTTTAGTTGTCTTGCTTCGGAGGTGATGATGCTATATACTTGGCAATGAGGCCCTTCAGAATACGATTCTCCTCCTCGAGCTTGTTATTTTGCCATCTGTGATCCATTATTTCCTTGTAAAGGTTTTCAGCGATGGCTAGAGCGCCTTTAACCCATGGATGTTTCATTGCTGCGGGGGAAGAAGCAACACTCCTCTTCATATTTTCAAAAGTAAGAAATTTAGCATTGGAAGGGATTACCAAATTCGGAATTGCTGAGCTCAGAAGTTCTTCCAGCATGGCTCCAGGTTGTCAATGAGAGGTAACTTCTTGGTCTTCCTCCATGACATCTATCCTTTTCAAACCGGCCTCCATCGCTTCTTCCATAGCTGGCCCGAAGCAGTTCTCCCCGACCGACTCTTGCAAAGACATCTTACTCTAAATCTTCTATAGAAACATCTCAAGAAGAAAACGGGAGGTATTGTTGTGATACGAGAATCAAAACCTTCGGGAGATTATATAATGAATTTTTACCGACCCGAAGGAGTATGCCACAAGAAAATGGAGTCTGGGTGATGCACGAGGTGGTCACAAGCCCCAGGGGCGTAGCCAGGGGGTGGCCCCGCTAAGCAGGCTTGTCACCTCCTCGTGCACTATTCAGACTACTTTAAATTTTCCTAATTTTTTAAATATTCCAAACAGATGAAAATTGCCATAGAAAAAGTTTTGGAGTATTTTTTACTTACCGTACCACATACCTATTCCTTTTTGGAGTCTAAAACGTTCTGGTAAGTCTCCATAATGTACTCCTCCGAAGTTATGGTATTGATGATATTGGTTTGAACATTTATGGGAGTACCTGATATATAATGTTTGATTCTTTGACCGTTCACCACCTTCGGGTTTGTTCCTTCGGTGTTGTTAATCTTGATGGCACCGGAACGGTATACCTCTTCGATGATGTAAGGACCTTCCCATTTAGAGAGAAGGTTTCCTGCAAAAAATCTTAAATGAGAATTGTATAGCAAGACATGATCACCTACATTAAATTCAGGCTTTTGTATCCTTCTATCATGCCATCTCTTAGCCTTTTCTGTAAACAACTTAGCATTCTCATAGGCTTGGGTTCTCCATTTATCAAGTGAGCTAATGTCAAATAACCTCTTCTTACCAGAAAGTTTGAAATCATAATTGACCTCTTTGATTGCCCAATAAGCCTTATGTTCTAGCTCTAGAGGTAAGTGACATGCTTTACCATAAACCATCTTATACGGAGACATACTCATAGGATTTTTATAAGCAGTTCTATAAGCCCACAATGCATCATCAAGTTTCTTAGAACAATTCTTCCTAGATCTATTAACAGTCTTTTGCAAAATCAATTTAATCTCTCTATTTCTCAATTCTACTTGACCACTAGACTGAGGATGATAAGGAGATGCAACTCTATGATTAACATCATATTTAGCGAGCAATTTACGAAAAGCACCATGGATAAAATGTGAACCACCATCAGTCATCAAATATCTAGGGACTCCAAATCTAGGGAAATAACTTCTTTAAGCATTTTAATAGAAGTGTTATTATCAACACTAGTAGTTGGAATAGCTTCTACCCACTTAGTGACATAATCGACAACAACTAGAATATGAGTATACCCATTAGATTGTGGAAAAGGCCCCATATAATCAAAGCCCCAAACATCAAATGGTTTGATAACAAGAGTGTAATTCATAGGCATTTCCTGACGTCTACTAATATTACCAATTCTTTGACATTCATCATAGGATAAGACAAACTTACGAGCATCCTTGAAGAGAGTAGGCCAATAAAACCCAGATTGGAGTACCTTGTGTGCGGTTCTATCTCTTGCGTGATGTCCTCTGTAGGCTTCAAAGTGACACTTGCATAAGATCTGTTCATGTTCATGCTCAGGTACACAACGTCTAATGATACCATCTACTCCTTCTTTATAAAGATGTGGGTCATCCCAAAAATAATGCCTTAAATCATAGAAGAACCTTTTCTTTTGTTGGAATGTGAAACTAGGAGGTATAAATTTAGCAACAATGTAATTGGCATAATCAACATACCAAGGAGCATTATGTGAAGTATTCACGACAGCTAATTGCTCGTCGGGAAAACTATAATCAATAGGTAGTGGGTCATCAAGAACATTTTCTAACCTAGACAAGTTATTTTCCATAGGGTTATCAACACCCTTTCTATCAATGATATGCAAATCAAATTCTTGTAGTAGAAGGACCCACCTAATAAGTCTAGGTTTAGCATCTTTCTTCTCCATAAGGTACTTAATAGCAGCATGATCGGTGTGAACAATTACTTTGGAATCAACAATATAAGGTCTAAACTTATCACAAGCAAACACAACTACAAGAAATTCCTTTTAATTAGTAGCATAGTTTCTTTGAGAACTATCTAGAGTTTTATTGGCATAATGGATAACATTTAATTTCTTATTGACTCTTTGTCCTAGAACATCACCAATAGCATAATCACTAGCATCACACATAATTTCAAAAGGTACGTTCCAATCGGGTGGTTGAACACAGGTGTGGTAATCAAGGCATTCTTAAGAATTTCAAATGCTTCTATGCAATCATCATCAAAAAGAAACAGAACATCTTTTTACAAAAGGTTTGTGAGAGGCCTATAAATCTTAGAGAAATCTTTAATAAACCTCCTATAGAAACCAGCATGACCAAGGAAACTTCTTATACCTTTGATATTCATAGGGCACGACATTTTTTCAATAGCATCAACTTTATATTTATCAAATTCAATACCTCTTTCGGAGATCTTGTGCCCCAAGAAAATACCTTCATTAACCATAAAGTGGCACTTTCCCCAATTCAAGACAAGATTAGTTCTTCACATCTCTGCAAAACTTGATCAAGGTTTCTCAAACAATCATTAAATGAAGTTCCATAAACGGAAAAATCATGCATGAAAACCTCAAGAATCTTTTCAAAAAAGTCAGAGAATATAGCCATCATACATCTTTGAAAGGTAGCAGGTGCATTGCATAAACCAAAAGGCATACCTCTATAAGCAAAGGTACCGAAAGGGCAAGTAAAAGTGGTTTTTTCTTGATCCTGGCTTGATATAGGTATTTGAGAGAAGCTAGAGTAACCATCTAGGAAGCAAAAATGAGTATGTTTGGATAATCTTTCTAGCATTTGATCAATAAAACGTAAAGGGTAATGATCTTTCTTAGTATCTTTATTTAATTTCCTAAAATCAGTTACCATTCTATAACCTGAAACAATTCTTTGCGGGATCAATTCATTTTTATCATTAGGAACAACGGTAATACCTCCCTTCTTAGGGACACAATGGATGGGACTAACCCATCTACTATCAGCAACAGGATAAATTGTACCTACCTCCAGAAGCTTTAGTCCTTCTTTTCTTACCACTTCTTTCATATAGGGTTCAATCGTCGTTGGTGATCAATAAGTGGTTTGGCACCAGGCTCCATATTAATTTTATGCTGCCATAGAGTGGGGCTAATGCTCTTAAGATCATCAAGAGTATAACCAATAGCAGCACGATGCTTCCTCAGAGTTTTCAATAATCTCTTTTCTTCATGCTCTGAAAGGTTAGCACTTATAATAACATGATATATCTCCTTTTCATCAAGATAAGAATATTTCAACATATCGGGTATTGCTTGAGCTCAAACACGGGATTACCCTTGGGTGGAGGAGGATCCCCAATTATTTCAACAGGTAAGTTATGTTTCAAAATAGGCTGCTGCTCAAAGAAAATTTCATCTATTTCATTCCTTTCATTCATATGCATATCATTTTCATGGTCTAGCAAATATTGTTCTAAGGGATCAGTGGGAGGCAAAACAATAGAAGCGAGACCAATAGTTTCATATTTACTAGGAAATTCCTTGTCATGGGGTTGTCTATGAAATTTAGAGAAATTAAACTCATGTGACACATCTCCAAAGCTCACATTAACTATTTCTTTCTCACAATCAATCTTAGCATTAACAGTATTCAAGAAAGGTCTGCCAAATATAATGGGACAAAAATTATCTTTTGGGGAATCAAGAACAAGAAAATCAATAGGATACTTTACTTTCCCACACAAGACTTCAACATCTCTAATAATCCCCATTGGTGCAATAGTGTCTCTATTAGCAAACTTAATAGTAACATCAATATCCTCTAGTTCAACTAGTGCAATATCATGCATGATTTATTTGTATAATGAATAGGGAATTGCACTTATGCTAGCACCCATATGACATAAGCCATGATAACAATGATCTCCTATTTTAATAGAAACAACAGGCATGCCAACAACTGGTCTATGTTTATGCTTAGTATCAGGTCTAGCAATTCTAGTAGCTTCATCACAGGAATGAATAACAAGCCCATCAATATTATCAACCAAGAGATCTTTAACCATAGCAATACTAGGTTCAACTTTAATTTGTTCAGGGGGTGTAGGTGTTCTAATACAACTCTTACGAACCACACTTGAAGCTTTAGCATGTTCCTTTATCCTAACAGGGAAAGGTGGTTTCTCAATGTAAGCAGTAGGGATAACAGGATCAACATTGTAAGTAATAATTTTCTCTTCAAATTTAATAGGTTCCATTACTTTCATTTCAATGGGAGGATGATATTTAAACCACTTCTCTTTAGGGAGATCAACATGAGTAGCAAAAGATTCATAGAAAGAACCTACTATCTCAGAGTCAAGTCCATATTTAGTGCTAAATTCACGAAAAGCATCGGTGTCCACGAATGATTTAACACAATCAAACTTAATATTGATACCTGACCCCTTACCTTCGTCGAGTTCCCAATCTTCATAGTTGTGTTTAATTCTTTCCAAAAAATTCCATTTGAATTCAATACCTTTCTTCATAAAAGAACCAGCACAAGAAGTATCGAGCATGGATTGATCATTACGAGAAAGTCGAGAAAAAAAATTCCGAATAATAATTTCTCTCGAGAGCTCATGATTGGGGCATGAATATAACATTGACTTAAGCCTCCACCAAGATTGAGTGATTCTTTCTCTTTCACAAGTCCAAAAATTATAAATATAATTCCGATCACGATGAACTAGATGCATATGATAGAACTTGTGATAAAATTCCATTTTCAACCAGTTGTAGCTCCATGATCCAATATCATCACATAGCCTATACCATGTCAATGCCTTATCCTTCAAAGATAAAGGAAAGACCTTCTTCTTGACGTGATCCTCGGGCAGACCTGCAAGCTTAAATAATCCACAAACTTCATCCACATAGATTGGATGCAAATTAGGATGTAGTGTTCCATCTCCTGCATAAGGATTAGCTAGCAGTTTCTCTATCATGCCTGAAGGAATTTCATAATGAATATTTTGAGTAGGTTCAGTAGGTTGAGGGACAACTCTTTGTGTTTCAGGTCGAGGTGAAGATACCCCTAACAAGCCCCTCAAAGTATTACTTTCCATAGTAACAAGTGATAGTAAATTTTAGCACACTATATAATTTTTTTTCTTACCAAGATCCACTCACCAAAGGCGCTTCACTCCTAGGCAACAGCGCCAGAAAAGAGTCTTGATGACCCACAAGTATAGGAGATATGTCGTAGTCCTTTCGATAAGTAAGAGTGTCGAACCCAACGAGGAGTAGAAGTAAATGACAAGTGGTTCTCAATAAGGTATTCTCTGCAAGCACTGAAAGTATCGATAACAAATAGTTTTGTGTCGTAACGGGTAGCAAGTAGCAATTGTAACAAAGTTGCAGCAAGGTGGCCCAATCCTTTTTATAGCAAAGGACAAGACTGTACAAACTCTTATATAAAGCAAAGCGCTCCCGAGGACACATGGGAATTTATGTCAAGCTAGTTTTCATCATGCTCATTTGATTCGCGTTCGCTACTTTGATAATTTGATATGTGGGTGGACCGGTGCTTGGATGCTCTCATTACTTGGACAAGCCTCCCACTTATGATTAACCCCTCCCGCAAGAATCCACAACTACGAAATAAGAATTAAGATAAATCTAACCATAGCATGAAACGTGTGGATCCAAATCAGCCCCTTACGAAGCAACACATAAACTAGGGTTTAAGCTTCTGTCACTCTAGCGACCCATCATCTACTTATTACTTCCCAATGCCTTCCTCTAGGCCCAAACAATGGTAGAGTGTTATGTAGTCGATGTTCACATAACACCACTAGAGGAGAGACAACATACATCTCATCAAAATATCAAACGAACACCAAATTCACATGATTACTTATAACAAGACTTATCCCATCTCCTCAGGAACAAACATAACTACTCACAAAACATGTTCATGTTCATAATCGGAGGATTATAAGTGATGATCAAGGATCTGAACATATAATCTTCCACCAAGTAAACCAACTAGCATCAACTGCAAGGAGTAATCAACACTACTAGCAACCCACAGGTACCAATTTGAGGTTTTGAGACAAAGATCGGATACAAGAGATGAACTAGGGTTTGGAGAGGTAATGGTGTTGGTGAAGATGTTGATGGAGATTGATCCCCTATTGATGAGAGGATCATTGGTGATGACAATTGCTTTGATTTCCCCCTCCCGGAGGGAAGTTTCACCGGTAGGATCGCCCTGTAGGAGCTCTAGATTGGTTCTGCCCAAGTTCCGCCTCGAGATGGTGGCGCTTTGTCCCGAAAGGTCTCTTATCATTTTTTCCTCGACGAAACCCTCCATATAGCAGAAGATGGGCACCGGAGGGCTGCCAGGTGGGCCACAAGCTCCCTAGCCACGGTTACGAGGGTGGCCGCGGCCAGCAGGCTTGTGGCTCCCTGGTGGGCCTCCTGATGTATTTCTTTTTCCCATTATTTTTTATATATTCCAAAATAATTCTTCGTAGATTTTCAGGACTTTTGGAGTTGTGCAGAATAGGTATCTCAGATTTGCTCCTTTTCAAGTCTAGAACTCCAGCTGTCGGCATTCTCCCTCTTCATGTAAACCTTGTAAAATAAGAGAGAAAAGGCATAAGTATTGTACCAAAATGTGTAATAACAGCCCATAATGCAATAAATATCAATATAAAATCATGATGCAAAATGGACGTATTAGCACCCCAACCGTAAGCAAAGACGGTAACCTCGATGACATCATTGTCTATATCCTTGCCATTACTTTGATCGCTTTGAGCTTATTGCGTACCTTACCTATTGAGACTAGCGAGTGGAGAATTGTCGGGCCACGTTACTTGTGCACCGTAGTGTTACTATTGTGCCGCATAGCTACATTTAGCGTGCAAACATCTTGTGCCATAAGTCTCTCCCGTGCATCCATCATACATGTCTCGTATCTTGGTTCGAGCATCAAGCATAGTAGAAAAAAAGAGCAAAACAAGAAAAAGCTTTCACACAAAAGAGGATATACAAAAGAGCTTATAAGCAATAGCAATAGCATTGAGCCATTTTGCATAGTTCATACTCTTGGATCATACATACAAAGCATACCTGGGATTGAAGACGACACGCTTACTCTCTTAGGTTGGTGCACAAGCGTGTATCTAGCCCATTTGAGCAATCGAGCTATTGTATCTTATAGTACGTGCAACACGAACTTTTCCGGGTCTATCACATTTTGTGATCATTCCTTGGTTGCACGGATCCCATTTATCTATCCGTGTGTGTGTTCCTAGTGCCACCATAGCTTGATCTATTTGCTTTGCATTGCAATTTTGTGAATCTTCCTCAACATTTTCAATCTCTTGACTCACATTTTGCTTGAATTTTGTGCCACTTGTCCTAACCAAGCCACTCGATAAGCTTTAGGTTCTAGGTGTGAGTGAACAAGTCCGGTACCAATTCCACTATTCTCTCTATTCACATTGAGTGAAACGGGATACATCCTCAACTTTGGGAATGGTATCTTGGTATTGTTTATCTCATTTCCCACTCACCTTTGCTCGAGTCTTGTGATGGCTAGGCAAAGCACATCACCTTTGGTCTTCGATGACTACATCGACATGAGCAACCACATCAACCAACAACTCGAGCGACTCACCGTCGACATACAACACTCCGAAGCTCTAAAAAGAGACATGGTAGACACTCAAGTCGCACATCTTCGAAGAAACAAGTTCGCGAAGACCAAGATCACCACCAAGGACAAGCTTCGACGCCAAGATCAAGGCAATCGACTACATGCATGGATGACACTTCCGTATTTGGAAACATCCCAAGGAAGATGTCTGGGCATGGGATTTTCCCTTAGGTCACGGAGGAGGGTAATGATGTGCCATCTTCGGCCTTCATCCACGACGACGATGATGAGACGGTTGAGCATGGGACTATCCCTTCGACCATGATGACGTTTGGTGATGAGTTGAGAAACCTTTGCCACCATATTGAGAGTGAGAGTGACTTCACCACTATCCCCATGTATGATGAGTTGCCCCCATTTCCATGTGAGGAGAGCCACAAAACCCACAACTTGAGTGAGATGAGTGACTCCACCATATGTGAGTATGAGCACAACCACCTAGAGGGAGTGAGTGAGCCACCACCACATAGAGAGAGTGAGGTTGTTGATAGGGCATGTGAGGCCATTTCAATACATAACAACTTAACATCTACCTCTATTGTGTCTTCTCCTTTGGTGCTAAGTCCCATATATGATGACACGCCGATCCTTGACGACTTCGTCCTCCCTTTGGACAAGACGATGGCCATGGTGGAATATCATGCACCCCCACATGGTTACATCACGATGACGAGGACCACGAGCTGGTTTCTCCCACCTCACCTACACCACATGAGTGGAATGAGAAAGGTAAAATAGGTGAAGGTGATGCTCTTGTCCCACTAGTGGACTATCTTGACATTGATTGCTTGCATGATGTTGATCACCTTGTGGATACTTCACATGCTATGTCTTCTTCATGCTTAAATGTGCCACATATTTATGATAAATATGATGATGAGCATGTAGAATTACCTAGTTGTGATGCTATACTCCATAGGATAACATGTGAAAATTCTATTGGTCACATCATTTTTGAGAATGCGCTTGACTTGTCATATGCTATGCGTGAAATTTCCCATATTGCATTTTTGCAATCTCACCATAGTGACTATGCACATCCTATAAAAAACAATCCAATTTGCTCATATGACATAGATGAAAAACCCATGGTTATTGGCATTTGCTTTTATTGTGATGATATTGCCATGATTCCTTTGCATCATTTGCGTAATAATTCTCATATGACATGCCATGACCACCTAGCTTCAGATATGCATTGTTTGGGATGTTGTCCATATTATCCTTATTATGCTCCCTCTATTGCACATGAGGAGACCCCCTTAGTTTCCTCATACATATTAGGAGATTGTGTGCCATCCTACACTTGGCATGATCCCCATATCTGTGTGCACAATATGCTTTCCATTGACATGAATAAAATGCTTGTGCCAAATACTTGCTATAAATTATGTCCCAATCATGTTGAGCATAATAACTATCATTGTATGATGGATGACGTATTCCTATACCACGCCTCAAATTTATTTGAGCATTGGATATTTTGTGCTAATGAACACAAGCACATGCACATCCTGACGGATGATGTGTACATATACCACACACACACAATTTTCCCTTTGCCTTTGTTATGTGTAGGTACTCATGATTTCTCGTGAACCTCACAATCCCATGTTGACGAAAAGAGCTCTTGAGAGCACCGATGCTTTGGGATTCACCGGAATGTGTGTCCAACCATTCCCCTCGCGTAAGGACTACACGCACCTCTTCTACATGGCTCTCATATGGTTATGGATTATTCTCCATTATATATCCTTTTACCATATTGACATGTTCACTTTGCATGATATGCTCATTAATATGCCCTTGCCATGCACTTGTGACCCATGCTTTGCATCTCACACAACACTTGATTGTATGACTTGTATGTGTGTTTGCAAGCCTGGTGGAGATATCCCTTATTATTGCCATGTTTACTTGGTGACCCATGCCTATGATGATGCTTTGCTCTTGCTTTGTGTTCGTGCTCGTGATATGTCATGTGCATTATTTATGCACACTACTTTTTCACATGACATGATTGCCATGATTTTGTCTAGTATGCTGCATCTTCACACTACTAGCTTGCACGATATGATTGCTATGCTTGACTTGATTGCCTCAAACATGTTGCACACTCGCTCTTTCGATTGTGTTGAGTGCCTCACTACCTTCACTACACCATGTGCACATTATGCTTGGATTATCTTGCACTTGCCCCATGTGTTTAGACACTTCATATTACTTGGTGTTGTGAATGATTCCTATGCATACCATAGACCTTTTGTCGATTGCTTTGTGCATGATTTCGATGACCATGAGGTAGATGCTTGTTATATTGTCACACATATTTGCATCCCTACCTATCCTTGGCATACTTGCTCCCATGATTACATTGCTTGTGCTCAATTTGTATGCTTACATGCCATGTCACAATCCCTTGTCACGCCACATGTTACGCATGATAACAACACTTGTGTGGTGATTCACCACTTGAATGCTTGGTTTTGCACTAACGCTAACCACATTATTTTTTCCAAGTTTTTGTTGTCCTTGCTCCTTTTAAAGGAATTATGTCGGGGGGTAACCCCGGGGTATCCTAAAACGACCCACAACTCCAACTTTCTAAAACGACTGAAGGGCGAGCTGCCTCCCCCTACAGTCCAGATTGCACCCAGCCAGCTACGCCATGCCGGCTAGGTCCCGCTGACTATGCCTGTCCGGCTCCGGTGGGCTTGCCGGCTGGGGGCAAGGACCCCTGCCCCCCTAGCCGTCCGTACCTTGGATCCCACAGCCAAGGCGTGCATGGAGACAGTGGCCCCCATCCCAACGGGGGTCAGCGCCCATATGGCTAGAGTGAAGGCAATAGTGCCGCTGACTTCGGCTGACCGTGACCGGGCCTCCAACAGTGCCAACATGCCTCCAACCACTCCATTACCTGCCCCAGAGTGGCTACAGTGCAGCCGGCCGTACCGCTTACCGCGGTCGGCTACCACAAAGCGACGCCCCGAAGGACGACCTGTGCTATGAAGTGAGCGTTTCTAGGACCTACAGTGCGGGCCCCTTTGGCTCTCGATAGGACCTCCCAACCGGCGGGCCCTACCAGCAACGAGACCCTACAACCGGGGGGGCCTGGCCGGCTACAGAGGCTGCCAACTGGGGCCCTCCTGCAACTTTTCATCCATATTGTAATCCGGGGGGTTGGACTATAAAAACCCTCAGAGTCCCCCATGCAAAGGAGGGCAACGGATAGACCAGAACACACACACAGAGGAACACCTCGTTCCATAGCCACCCTCGTAGCAAGGGAAGGGGAGCCGGCTGTTCCTTCTTCCACCTCTAGACACAGCTCAAAGAGCACCATTGTAGCCTTCCCCATCGATCAACTAGATCAGGCAGGACTAGGGGTATCACCTCCCACGGAGGGCCCCGAACTTTGGTACATCATGTGTCAGTCACCGCTTGTGCCTAATCCCGCTCCTCGGAGCCCGTCGGCATCCTTCGGCCCCAACCACCTTTGATAAGCCTACCCATGGCATCTGTCATGAGAAAACAATGACAGTCGGCGCCCACCGTGGGGCCATATGCGGCACCGGACGGAGTCAAGCTCCGGGCAGGCCCCTTCACCACCTCCCGCAGCCACCGCATGTCCAAGTGAAACCGCAGGCTCGTGAGGCTTGCTCCGGCAGGCCCTGAGGGAAGTATCGTCGACCTCGTGCTCGACATCGACACACTCACCGAACGCTTTAGCAAGCTGAGACTTGCTGAAGCACCAGTCGTCGACGAGTATCCTAGCCAGGTGCTCGACTGCACCGACCCGCCCACGTCCGTGTGAACACTCGCTGCGACCAAGTCCAGCAGCTCCCACGCCCGCGTGGGAGTGATGGCCATCGTCTCCTCCACCTCCTCTGGCCGTGCGCAGGCCAAGGCCAACGTGGCCGCCGCTCGCGTTGGCACCTCTGACCCGCTCGGTGTAGCCCTCCAAGGCCTGAGCACCCCCATCGCTTCGATGACGAACCCCGACGTCGACACGGCCGAGTTGGAGATGGCTCGCCGCCTACTATTCGAGGACGCCAGCACTCTCGTGGCTGCGCGGCACCACATGGAGGCTGCTCAGCGGGAGTACGCCTCTGCCTACTATCGCACCCTGGCTGGCACCGAGTCCACCCGGCGTGAGGCTGTGCTCAACCGCGGCCACGTGGTCGTAGAAATCTTCGGCAGTAACATGCCCGTCTACGACACCCCCGCGGCCAACCTGCGGGCCGCCAAGGTAGCCTACTAGGATCTGGCTACCTTGGAGGGTGAAGAGTGTGTCGCCCCTGAGCGTCACATCAAGGATCTCATTGATGTCGCCGACGCATAGCAACGCCAACTTGCCACCAGCAGAGCTGCCTTCGAAGGTCCCCGACCCGAGGCCAAGGACACTAGGGCTACTGGTCGTGAGCCGGCTCAATACACCTGCTCCCCCCGTGCCTCCGGCCAGCGGCGCGAGGCGAGCAACCCCCGGCGCTCCCAGCTGCCTGGAAACAAGCAGTCGGCTATGAACAACCAGAATAGCAACAATCCAGCCCGCAGCAACCGCCGTGATGATGCATCGGCTGGTGGTAGCCGACGTAGCCATGGGCACACACCGCCTTTGTGGTCCGAGCCGGCGAGGTCTATCCCACCGGCCGCCCGCTCTGATCTCGCGGCCTGACTCGAACCGCCCCCCATAGCGAAAATGACGCCCGTCTCCGCATCGACCGACTCGCACAGTCGACCCTCCTCGAGGAGGAGGGTTCGATCGGCCCGGCATGTTTTGGTCCTCAGATGTGCAACAAGTCATTCCCGCCCAGCTTCACGCTTCCGCGGGACACCTCGAAGTACAATGAGGCCCCAAGCCCGAAGGCTGGCTGGTCGACTAGACCACCGCAGTCGGCATCGCCAGGGGGAACAAGCGCGTAGCCGTGCGCTACGCTCCCCTCATGCCGATTGGCTCGTCCCGCACCTGACTAAATAGCTTGGCGGCCGGCAGCATCAACACCTGGACGGACTTCGAAGAGGCATTCGTCCGCAACTTCACCGGCACCTACAAGCGACCCGGCCGACCCCGCGAACTAGCCATGTGCGTTCAGGGGCTGGACGAGGCCCTCCGCGACTATCTCACCGGGTGGACTGAGCTCTGCAACTCCTGCGAAGGGGTGCACGAGGTGCAGGCCATACCGTACTTAATCAAAGGTTGTCGTGACGGCACCCACGTCAAGCACAAGCTCCTGTGTTCTGAGTCGGCCACGCTGGCCGAGCTCATGACCAAGGCAGACAAGTATGCCATGGCCGATTCCGCCATCCGGGTCAAGATGACCCTCTTGCCAAGACAACACAGATGTCGGTGGCGTCATGACCGGTTGCTGACAACCAGCAGCCGCAGAACAACAAGCGCAAGAACGACCAGCCCGACTCCCGCTATAGGAGTCGACGGGTTGCCACCATCGAGGAGCTAGAGCCGGCTGCCCAGCCTTCCGGTCAGCGTCAGCGCACCGACAAGGTTGCCTGGCAGCGCAAGCTAACGTTCGGGCAGATGCTCGACCTCCCCTGCAAGAACCACTCTGGGGCCAAGCCCTCTACACACACGCTCTAGGAGTGCAGCTTCTCATAGCAGTTGGCCTGGGGGGATGGCCTTCCGGCTCCTCCTGCGCCGCCTGCCCACGCGCCGGCCCTGACCCTAGCTAACACCCCAGCGCTGGCTCAGGCTCCAACACAGAACGGCGGTTGCACGCACGACCAGTTCCCCAACTAGGACGGTTGCTACTTCGTCTTCACCAGTGAAGAGATGGACAAGAATGCTCAGCGCCGGCTCCACCGTGAGGTGAATGCCACCATGCCGGCAACTCCCCAGTTCATGCACTGGTCGGAAAAGCCGGTCACCTGGAGCCGGGCTGACCACCTGGCCGTGATGCCGAATCCCGGTAGCTACGCCCTGGTCCTCGACCCCACCATCGCCTCTGAGAGGCACACCTACTGCTTCATGCAGGTGTTGATCGATGGTGGCAGCATCATCAACATCCTCTCCCTCGACATGATGCGCAAGTTGGGACTTAAAGTAGAAGATCTGTAGGCGAGGCGGATGGTCTTCCACGACATCGTGTCGGGAAAGTCCTGCTCCCCCATCGGCAATATCAAGCTCGACGTCCTTTTCGATAGTCCTGGTCATTTCTGCTGCGAGCTGGTATGGTCGAGGTCGTGGACCTCGACAGTCCCTACTATGCGTTGGTGGGCCAACCGTTTCTCGTCAAGTTCATGGCGGTTCCCCACTACGCCTACCTTAAGCTCAAGATGCCGGGTCCCAAGGGGATCATCACCATCGCCGGTGACTATAAGATGTCGATCGAGTGCGCTCGAGACGGCAGTCGGCTGGCCGAGGCCCTAGAGATAGCCGAGAAGAAGCGGCAGATCGACGGGCTCATGGCCCTTGCTGCCAGCCAGCCAGCCGTGTCGGCTCCCCCCTCATAGTCGGTCAGCGAGTCCTCATTCCAACCGTCCAAGGACACCAAGCAAGTCCCGCTCGACCCGGCCAACCCCGAGCAGTGCGTCACCATCGGCTCCCGCCTTGACAGCAAATAGGAAGGCGAGCTCGTCGACTTCCTCCGTGAGAATCGGGACATCTTTGCATGGTCCCCCAAGGACATGCCGGGTGTTCCAAGGAAGTTCACCGAGCACAAGCTTCACATCCGACCGGACGCTAAACTGGTCAAGCAACCCCTGCACCGTTTCTCCAAGGAGAAGTGGCGCACTATAGGAGATGAGATCGCCGGCTGCTCACAACCGGCTTCATCATGGAAGTTTTCCACCCGAACTGGCTGGCCAACCCAGTCCTTGTGCTGAAGAAGAACAAGACCTGGTGCATGTGCATCGACTACACCAGCCTGAACAAGGCGTGCCCCAAGGACCCATTTGCCCTGCCGTGGATTGATCAAGTCATCGACTCCACGGCCGGCTATGATCTGTTGTCCTTCTTGAATGCCTACTCCGGCTACCACCAGATCAAGCTGGACCTGGAGGACTGGCTCAAGACCTCCTTCATCACCCCCTTCGGGGCCTACTGCTACATCACCATGTCATTCGGGCTGAAGAATGCGGGCGCTACCATCCAGCGCTGCATGCACAAATGTCTCCTGCCTCAGATAGGCAGGAACGTCCACGTCTACGTTGATGACATCGTCGTCAAGACCAAGAAGCACTTTAGCCTCCTCGACGACCTCCGGGAGACGTTCGCGAACTTGTGCGAGTACAAGATCAAGCTCAACCCGAAGAAGTGCGTCTTCGGCATCCCAGTCGGCCAGCTCCCAGGTTTCTTCATGTCCGCTCGCGGCATCGAAGCTAACCCCGAGAAGATCTGGGCGATCGAGCACTTGCCCAAGCCGACCCGGCTCCCCGATGTCTAGAAGTTCACCGGCTGCCTCGCCTCCCTCAGCCGGTTCATCAACTGGTTGGGAGAGAAGGCTCTGCCCCTCTACAGGCTCCGTTAGAAGACGACTCTGGTCGAGCCAGGCCACACGCTCATGAAGAAGCTGGACATGTTCGACTGGCTAGACGAGGCGGACGAGGCCTTCCGTGGCCTCAATAGGGCCCTCACGAGCGCGCCCATCTTGGCCGTGCCGGCTGAGAAGGAGCCCTTGCTCGCCTACATCGCGGCGACCACGCGTGTCATCAGCGTCATTCTGGTGGTCGAGCGGCTGGAGGAGGGCAAGATGATGTCGGTCCAGTGCCCCGACTACTACCTCAGTGAGGTCCTCTCCGCCTGCAAGCATAACTACCCCCACTACTAGAGGATGTGCTACAGCATATACATCGCCGCCAAGAAGGTCAAGGAGTACTTGCAAGAGCACACCATCACCGTGGTGAGCACGGCCCCCCCTCGGCGAGATCATGAGCGGCCGGGACTCAACCGGCCGGATCCCCAAATGGGTCATCGCCCTCGCTGACCATGAGATCCGGTACGAACCACACACTACCATCAATTCGCACGCGATGGCCAACTTCCTCGTCGAATGGGCGGAGATCGAATTTGTGCCGCCTCCCATGGACTCTACACATTGGTGCATGCACTTCGACGACTCGAAGATGAGGACCGGCCTGGGTGCCTGCATAGTCCTCTCCTCCCCAAAGGGAGACCAATCAAGTACACCCTCCAGCTCCGCTTCGCCGCCTCCAACAACGTGGCCGAGTACGAGGCGCTCGTCCACATCCTCAGGCTTTCCAAGGAGATCGGCATCAAGCGCATCCTAAGTTTTGGTGACTCCGACCTCGTGGTGCAGCAAGTCTCTGGCGAATGGGATGCCAAAGACGCCAACATTGCCAGCTACCGCTTCCTCGTCCAGCAGCTCACCGGCTCCTTCGAGGGTTGTGAGTTCCACCACGTCCCGCGAGCGGATAATGAGGCAGCCGATATGCTGGCAAAGATCGGTTCCATCCAGTAGGCCATCCCAGCCGGCGTGTCCCTCGAACGGCTGCTCAAGCCGTTGATCAAGCCCTTCCCCGAATCAGAGTCCATCTTCGTGTCGGCTGACGCGGCCGGCCCATCAACAAATCCGGTTGCTCTGCCGGGATCTTTGCCACCGGCTCCATCAACTCCGACTGTCTTGCTAGCCACATCAGCGTTGGCTTCCCATCCGACATCACTGGCTCCAACGGTCCAACCGGCCGCATCCAAAGCGGTCGGCTCCGACACCATGACGGTCATGATGACGATCGATGCCCCTTCCACTGTCTCTGCCTCGGGGACTAGTGAGCCGGTCTTTGGGGCTGGCGAGCCGGTCCCGGGGGCTGATCACCCAGGCCTAGGGGCTCCCAAGCAGGCCCCCATCTCGGCTCCCTCATGGGCCCAGCCCATCCTGGCTTTCCTTCTACATGGTGAGCTCCCTCCTGACGAGGCCACAGCGAGGCAAATCCAACGCCAGTGTCCAGCCTATAGCATCATCAACCGCGAGCTCATTCATCCCAGCACCACCGGCGTCTTGCAATGATGCGTCGAGCCAGAAAAGGGTGAGGAGATCCTCCTCGACATCCACGAGGGCGAGTGCGGGAACCACGCCGCCTCCAGGACCTTGGTTGCCAAGGCTTTCCGCCATGGATTCTATTGGCCGACCGCCTTGGAGGAGGCCAAGCGGCTGGTCGACAAGTGCGAGGGCTGCCAGCGCTTCAGCACACAGATCTACCTGCCGGCCACGGCCCTCCAGACCATCCCCCTCTCGTGGACCTTTTCCGCCCTAGGGGCTAGACATGGCGGGTCCCTTCAAGACCGCATGAGGAGGCATGCTGCATCTGCTAGTGGTCGTTGACAAGTTCACCAAATGGATCGAGGCTAGGCCGATCAAGAAGCTGGACGGCCCCATGACCGTCCGGTTCATCAAAGATATCACGGTCCGCTACAACGTTCCCCACAGCATCATCACCGACAACGGCACAAAGTTCGCCAAGGGAGCGCTAGCACGTTTCTGTGCCAAGCAAGGCATCCGGCTCAACTTGGCATCCGTTGCACATCCACAGTCGAACGACCAGGTCGAGAGGGCAAACGGCCTGATCCTGGCCGGCATAAAGCCCCGGCTCGTGGCGCTGCTAGTCAGGTCAGCCGGCTGCTGGATCAAGGAGCTGCTGGCTGTCCTTTGGAGCCTCAAAACCACGCCTAACCGGTCGACCGACTACACTCCTTTCTTTCTCGTGTACGGGTCCAAGACGATCATCCCCACCGACATCGAGTTCGACTCGCCTCGGGTTGCCTTGTACACGGAGAAGGATGCAAGGGAGGCAAGAGAAGATGGCATCGACCTACTCAAGGAAGCATGCGAGCTGGCCTTCAGCCGGACGACCATCTACCAGCAGAAGCTCCGGCACTACCACAACAAGCGGATCCGGACACTCTCCTTCCGCGAAGGAGACTTGGTGCTAAGGCTGATCCAGCGAACAGCCGACTAGCACAAACTGTCCTCCCCATGGGAGGGCCCGTTCATTGTCAGAAAGGCCCTACACAATAACGCATACTACCTGATAGATGCCCAGAAGCCGTAGAAGCGCAAGAGAGACGCCTCCGGCGAGGAGACGGAGCGCCTATGGAACGCGACGCTCCTCCGCCCGTTTTACTGCTAAGAACCAGTGTATGTATGTATCATTCCCTCTTGGGCTTATGAATGCAACGGGTGCCCCAAGCCGGCTCTTGGGACACGCCCCTTTTTCACTTCCTTCCAAAGTTTTTCGATTCAATTCGCCGGCTCCTGGATCCGGCTCCCGGTCTCGGGGGCTCGCCGGCTAGTCCTGATGTCCCCCCTCGAAGTAGATCAAGTAGTGTGAGCTGATTAAGTCCTCCCACCCCACCCAGCTAGAGACCGGTTCCTGGCTGTCCGGCTAACAGGGTTCAGGGGTGGCGAAGCTCGGCACACACGAAAAACCGATCACAAGGGGGCCGTCGGCTAGGTCTAGCCAGACCACTTTTCTCACGTCTGTCACTTACCTTACCTGGAAAAACCCTTACGGTTCCCAAACTTAGAGCCGGCTCCCTCGAGGCGAACGCCCCATCCCAGCTATAGACCGGCTCCCAGCTATCGGGCTAGCGGGGCCGAAACCAAGGAGGAAAAGAATTTGAGCAGACGGAACCAAAAGGGAAAACAAGGGGAAGGACAAGCCGACATGCATGAAAAACGAACACTGCAGCAACCAGAAACTTCATAAAACTTAAAAGGCCCACGGCCATTAGTTCATTACATTTACACCCCCAGTGGGCGGAATTGAATTTCTAACAAAAGCGCAGGGATAAAAGGCTCTAGGTGGCGGCCGCTCCATCTTCTCCTCCGTCACCGCCCGCTATGGCTCCCGTCTGTGGATCCTGAGACGGCTCGGAGTCGGTGTAGTCGTCGGTGCTGGAGCCGGCGTCATCACCATCCGTCTCTGTGCCGCTTCCCACCGGATCATCTAGCACAAGTTTGTACTGATCCTCTAGGACCACCATGCAGTCTGCTCGACGCTCGGGGACGTATTTGTCCCATGCGGCGAAGGACGCAAGGTCGCTCGCGTGCATAGCCAGCACGTCGGCCACCGCCTCCAGATCCGCGTCGGTGCCGACACGTTGGGCCATGAGCAGGCTCAGGTCTAGCTCGGGGCACCATGACCTCGCGATGCGAAGGACCATGCCTGCACCGGTGCGTGCCACAAAGGCCCTCTAGGCGTTCACCTGCGCGGTCCTGATCTCCAACCATCTCGATAGCCAGCTCATGGAGCCTGGCTCCATTGCCCCCGGCCAGAGGGTGCGGACCAGCGCCTCACCGGCCGCCTGGAACTGCTTCAAGGCGCGAACCACCACCCCTAGTCTCACCCTTGCGGTGATCCCCACCTCATCCAGGGTCCAGGGGGCATGCGGCCCAACGCCAACCCTCTGCTCCCGCTGGCCCTCACGGTGGGCCGCCACGGCCGCCTCAGCGACCTCCTGCGTACCAGGGAAGAGCCCTGAGAAGAGAAGAAGAAAAATAAGAATGAATGAAGAGGCTAATCAAAACTAGAAACAAGCACATGGAAAGGACGAGACGACATGGACTTACTGTGCAGCATGCGGTCTATCCCATGCCCCTACTCCCGTAGCTCCGACTCCCTAGCGGACCACTCCTGGAGCCAGCGCTCGTGCTTGCTCTGGGCCGTCTGCGCCTCGTCAGCCGCCTTCGCCAGCGCGGCGTCCTTGGCCTCCAGCTCCTGGCGATGGGCGCGCTCCCCCTCCTCCGCCTGCTGGCGAAGGGCGTCCTTGCGGTCCGTCAGCTCCTGGCAATGGGCCACCTTGTGCTCGACCGCCTTCGCCTGCACCCTATCCACCTCCTGGCGGAGCCGCTCGCACTCCGCGGTCAAGGAACTCTGCTGATCGCCGAGTTCCACAACTTGGCGTCGGAGGTCAACTGTCTCGGTGTTGGTATCTGCCCCAGACGAAGGAACCTCAATTAGAAGACAAGAAAAGAAGAAGGGGATTTGACTGACCTGCCTCTGTGGCGACTTGCTCGAATCCCGGGGGCTACGCCTCCGCCCTGAAAGTCAAGAAGGCCTTACCTTGCAGGTCGTCGGATAGGGTGGCCAGCTGGCCCTCGTTCTCCCGGTACAAGCTCAACAAGGAGTTGTACGTGGTCACTCGACGGTCGTGCGCCACCTGCAAACAACAAACAGACAAAGCAGCATTAGACTCGACCCGCCTACGCCACAACTGGCTCAAGTCTAGGGGGCTACACCTAATGGGTACGCTAGCGCGCCCCCACTGGAGAAAATGCCGAGAATAAGAAAAAGAAAGAAAAGATGGAAGCTTACTGCGACGGTCCGCTCCAGCTCCACCAGCCGGTCGTTGGCTGCTCGGGGCGTCTTGCATCGTCTGGGCACGACAGGCGGCGAACACCTCAACCGCAGCACACACCGCCGCCCCAAGAGCAGTTGGCGGGTTGCCGGTGAATGGGCGGCTGGCTGTAGCCCAACTCTGCTATGGCCGGGCCCCGTTTGCTGGACCTTTCTTTCTTTAGGTCACCAGGGGGGCGGCTCCTCCCGACACCATCGTGCAATGGGCCCTAGACGAGGAGCCCACTCCGCTCGACCCCTCGGGCGCCTCGGCCTCCCGCCTCGGTCCTCCGCGTCTGTCTTCTCCCGCCCGACTCGACCCGGGCGCCGGATTTCTGGAGCCAGCTCATCGGGAGTTGGCACTTGTGGGGACGGAGTCTCCGGAGGCGACACCTCCGGAGCCGGCATGTCCGGAGCAGGTGCCCGTGGGGCTGCCGCTTCCACATCCAGGGGACCCTCTGCCCTCGGTGGCACGTCATCTGCCCCTTGGGGATCTGTGTCACAATCCGCCTCCTCATCCTCGCCATCGGCATGGGCCGCGCCGGCAGCCGCCACTGCGTGCACGTCCTCCACGGCCTTCGTGTTCGCCTCCACCTGCTGCGCGGGGTTGTGGTGATCCTTGGACCGCCTCTCCCGACCCTCGGGGAACGTCTCCCATGACTAACCGGCCGCCTCCCTGCCGGCTCCTCCTGGTAGCATCCTTTTCCTTGCTGCCTCCTCCCATGGGCGGTGCCCCTCGGTGCGTAGCTCCTGCTGGGCCACCTCCGGGCCGCGCCAGGCCTCGCACTCCCTCTCCTCGGCAGTACTCGATGGCGCCGTCCCTGCAATGTCCCTCACCAGGGTCCTCCCCAGGGTGTGTGCCTCCCTGGTCAAGCAGAATAAGAAGCGGAGGGGAGTAGAAAGAACCAAGGGAACGAAATTATGGGGAGCGTGGTTTACCTGATGACAATGGGGACTGCCCTCCTCGCGGGGCCCATCGGATGATGACCCGCCTCCTCTTCCTGCCGCCTCCGCGGCTCCTGCCCAGCTGCTTGGTGGCAGCCCGTTTAGGTGCCATCCTGGAGCCGGCCATCTACTTCCCCTTACCACCGACTGTCGCGTCGTCCCAGCTGGGCTCATTGCTGGCACGACGAAGGCGCCTCCTTTGTGGCGTCATGGCTTCATCCTCCGAGGCCTAGAGGTCCTCCAAAGCCTCTGCATCACATGACTCCTCTGACTTAGCATCATCGTCAGTCCAATCCCGCAAATTTGGCCGGGGAGGGGACTCACCCGTCGACTCAGTCGCCTCAGTCTCTGTCTCCATCTCCCCGGCTTCAGATGCGTCGGCTCAATCCGAGTCTACTGGCTCCATGTCGTCAATGTCCTCCACCTCCTCAGGGTCAGAGTCTGCCATGTCGGTGGCCGACTTGGCCGACTCCCTATACTCCTGCAGCTGCGGGAAAACCTATGAGCGGGGAGGTTCTTTTTGCCATCAAATCAAGGCAGCACCTCTGGTGGAGAAAAGAAGGATGAGCGAGCTGAATCACTTACCGGTGGCGCTGGATGACTCCGGCTGTACGGAGTCTTGCCCCATTGCCAAGTCCCCTCCTTCAGCTTCGTCGTGGAGATGGTGTTCACCCTTCACACTACATGAACCGGCTTCAGCTCCTTTGTGGAGAGCTGGCAGGGGTCATGTCGGACCCCATCTAGCAGATGAGGTGCGGCCGGGTCTATAGCGGCTACACCCGGCGCGCCACCATTATCGCTAGAAGATCGGACGCCTTCAGGCCTTCTGACCCGGTCATATGCAGCACCCGCTCGCAGAGCTAGTCCGCTGTCTCCGAGGCCTGAGGCGGAGCCGTCCGCCAGTTCTGCATCGCCACCCGTGGCAAGTTGATGAAGTCGGGGAGGTTGATGTGGTCCTCCTTCGGCTTCACATTCTTCACGTAGAAGAACCCCCGCTGCTAGTTCTTCATCGACTCCTGCACCGGGAGTTTCGGGAAGCCGACTCCCTGGAGAATATGGATCAGAGCGCCCCCGAAGGCGGTCATGACTATCTTCTACGTCACCGGGTCCTTCGCCGTATGCCATTTGAGGAAGAAGAGGCGGAACTAGAGGTCAAGCCTCGGCTCCACCCCCAGGTACCCCTCCTAGAGAGTTACGTAGGCCACCAGCTACAAGACGGTGTTGGGGGAGAGGTGGTGCGGCTGCAGGCCGAACTGCGTCAGGAACCGCCAGAAGAACGTGCTTGCCGGCAGCCCGAGCCTGCGGAGGAAATGCTCGGCGAAGAAGACCACTTCGCCATCTCGTGGGGCCGGGGAATTCTCTGGCCCGGTGATGCGCACCTCCATGAGCTCCTCTAACGGCAGCTTGCGGTGGTGGCGGAGGTGCTCGATGAATTGCTCGTTAACAATGTTGCCGTCCCATGCCCCCTTGCTTGCCATGGCTCCTTGAGGGGCTTGCGGTTGCAGTGGTGGCCGTAGGAACTGGACTGCAGAGCGGACTCCGGCAGCGACGACGGGGGAGCAGCGAGAAGCATGGGCTTTGCTCTCCTTCTTTTGTTCTCTTGGAGCGGGAGGAGGAGGGCGACAAGAACTAAGCGACATGGCGAGGGGAACAAATGTGCCATTCCATTTCCCTTCCCCTTCCCATTTAAACCCCGCACAGACGGTCGTGGGGGGTGGATTCATTGTGCACATCCCCCATGATTCCCGTCGCGTGTGGGGCGGCAGTTACTACCTTCAGGAGCGCCAACCGACGGCCCGAGTCGCAAAGGATCCGTGCAGCGTGCCGAGGCCACGGCCGTGGCGGGACCTGCCTCACGGTCCGGTCTCGTCCGCCGCGCGGCTGTCATGACTACGGCCTGTTATGCCTCCCACGTGGCGCAGATGTACCACCCGATGGGCCACCCGGGGCGGTGTTCGAAGCACCAGCCGACTACGCAGCCGGCGGCCGTTCACCCATTGACGTCTGGCTCCCAAGGCGGGATGCGATCCTGAAGCAATGTTCAAGCCGCTGCGGTCCGTCGTGGCTCGGCGACGGCCTCCCCTTCTTTGCGGAGTACTGTCGGAGGAATAACCCCGGGGTAGCCTAAAACGACCTACAACTAAAACTTTCTGAAATGACTGAATGGCGAGCCGCCTCCCCTACAGTCAAGATTGCACCCAGCCAGCTACGCCATGCCAGCTGGGTCCCGCCGGCTACGCATGGCCGGCTCCGGTGGGCTTGATTGCTGGGGGCAAGGAACCCTGCCCCCCTAGCCGACCGTACCTTTGATCCCATGACCGAGGTGTGCGTGGCGACAGTGCCCCCCTTCCCGACGGGGGTCATCGCTCGTATTGCTACAGTGAAGGCAATAGTGCCACTGACTTCGGCTGACCGCGACCGGGCCTCCAATAGTGCCGGCATGCCTCCAGCCACTACATTACCTGCCCCGGTGGCTATAGTGCACCCGACCATACCGCTGACCACGGTCGGCTACCACAAAGCGATGCCTAGAAGGACGACCCGTGTTGTGAAGTGACCGTTGCTAGGACCTACCGTGCGGGCCCCTTCGGCTATCGACGGGACCTCCCAGCCGATGGGCCCTACCAGCAACGAGACTCTACAGCCGGGACCCCTGGCCGGCTACAGAGGCTACTAGCTGGGGCTCTCCCGCGGCTTTCCTTCCATATTGTAATCCGACGGGTTGGACTATAAAACCCCTCGGAGTCCCCCATGCAAAGGAGAGCAACGGATAGACCAGAACACACACACACACATAGAGAGAGGAACACCTTGTTTCATATCCACCCTCGTAGCAAGGGAAGGGGAGCCGGCTGCTCCTTCTTCCACCTCTAGACACAGCTCAAAGAACACCATTGTAGCCTTTCCCCATCGATCAACTAGATTAGGTAGGACTAGGGGTATTACCTCCCACAGAGGGCCACGAACCTGGGTACATCGTGTGTCGGTCACCGCTTGTGCCTAATCTCGCTCCCGGAGCCCG
This sequence comes from Hordeum marinum, assembly GCA_022496015.1. Lineage (NCBI taxonomy): Eukaryota > Viridiplantae > Streptophyta > Magnoliopsida > Poales > Poaceae > Hordeum > Hordeum marinum. The sequence continues at coordinate 128,096,042 of CM039673.1, read as the reverse complement.
TCGGCGTCCTCCGGCCCCAACCAGCTTCGATAAGCCTACCCATGGCACCTGTCGTGAGAAAATGACGACAAATTACAAGTTGACATGACATTGGTGAGTGCCCCTTTAGAGCTTGATGACGATTAGTACTTGGTGATCGTCCACTTCTACCGGTGAAGCCATCTCCTTCCCATGGTGATTTGGATTTTGATCTGATGACGGATCTTTCCTAGGGGAGGGGATGATGCAGAGCATCCTACGGAGATCACCATGGCAAGAGCCCATTTGGCAAGTGACCCGTGCGAAATCTACTTCACCTACATAAAGGTGAATGATCACCTTTACACGTGTTCACTTGACCCCTTCGTGGATGGTATACTACTTGACACTCCTCTCGTGTGCATGCATAGGTATTGTCGGAGCTTCATGGTTGACGAGGAGGAGTGCCAACACCTACATACTACTACAACATACGCGAGGGAAGCATGGAAGCGAAGACGGAAGAAGACGAAGATGTGGACAAGCTACAGTGGCCGGACATCCGGCCCTGCCCAGACATCTGGCGCTTCCTCCCCAAAAATCTGGTGCAAGGCGCCCGAACCTCGCAGACGCGGCTACTACAGGCGAGACATCTGGGCCGACCCCCTAACATCCAGGGCCACAAGCAGGCCGGACATCCCGCGCTCCTCCCCGGAAATCCAGTGCCTCCACACTCCAATCGAGCAGAGCCGACGCCCGAGCCCCAGACATCCGGCCCCACAGCCTAGACATCTGACACCTCGTGAATGGTCGGTCATTCGGCCCTAGGCTGGACTTCCGGCGCCTGCCTACGTGCATGGACGGGCCCGAGGCCCATGTATCAAGGCCCTGTCTCCCCATGGGATTTGGGATGAACTCTACCATGTATCCTTATTTCCCTTTGTTGTTCATGTACCTTTTTGGATCTTTTGTGTGGTGAATCTAGTGGATGTGTGATTGGACTTGTTCTTTAGTGTTTCCTCTTGTGATTTCTCCCATTTCATCCCCGTGTTCTTCGTGTTCTTGAGGTTTCCCCCTCCAACTCGTGAAAGATCGACACACACGGGTATCAATAACAAGATGAGGTATACTCCTACATGAATAGATTTTGTCTACATCATGTCACCGTTCTTATTGCATTACTTCATTTTCCCATGAACTTAATACACTAGATGCATGCTGGATAGCGGTCGATGTGTGGAGTAATAGAATTAGATGCAGAATTGTTTCGGTCTACTTATCTTGGACGTGATGCCTATGTAATGATCATTGCTTGGATATCGTCATGATTATTTGATCTTCTATCAATTGCCCAACATTAACTTTTTCACCCACGGTGCGTTATACTCATGATATAAGCCACTAGTGAAACCTATGCCCCACGGGTCTACTTTTCCAACATATTTCTCTCCGATCTACTATTTTGCCGTTTTGTTTTCAGATCTATTAATCCAAAAAACCAAAAATACCTTGGTGCAATTTTTGTTTACCTATTTTATTGTGTGTTCTTGTGAGAACTATTTGCCAAAACTATCACTACCTAATCTATCTTTTATCATTGAGAGCTTGAAAACCTCTCTTACGCGTCGAGTTGCAAGTATTTGTTATTTGTGTGCAGGTGCTATTTACATGGGTGCTTGATCTTCCTCTATGGATTGATACCTTGGTTACATAACTGGGGGAAATACTTACCATCGTTGTGCTGCATCATCCCTTCCTCTTTAGGGAAATACCAACACAGTCTCAAGCCACGTCAGTGCGGCGTGCTGCAGAGCAAGAGAGGTTCCATCCCCGCTTGCCTGCTATCCCACCCGACATGACTTGGCAGTTGTGCCCAAGGCATGTGAGTAGCCCTATTTCTCTCCAAGAATGGGTAGTGGTTGTCTACGTCATACTTGCACCAGAGTCCGGCCGCACCATACTTACACCAAACGCCGACCATGTTGTTCGCATGGGTCACATCGTTATCCTTGTATGTGATCCCCTCGATGCCACCGGGCTCACCGGTAGGATCGAGCGCCTCCTTGGCTCATGTGTCCAGTAGGGAGTAGTAGAATAAAATAGTTGTCACATCCTTGAGATGGTAATCTCTGACAAAATATCCAACCAGGAGCTCGAGATCGCTCTCTAGTTGTACCGCCAGTGTGCAAACTGCATGGATGAACACCCGACTGAGTTCAGGCACAACCAAGAGCTTCCTTAGGTTAGGGTGTACTCATGGACGCGTTTTATTTTGTTGAATCGTTTAGATGTCGATCCCAATGTCTCGACAATAATCACAATATTGATATATTTTGATGTTTGAATGATTTATGTTCTATTGTTATGTTTCAATATGTGTAAAAGGCTAACAGTTAGATTCAGAAAATCAGTATGAAAACAGATAGAAATGTGAAACTAATAATATATATTAATTGGTGAATAGATTATTGAACACATGATACATATACAGTATATATCATCACATATACGTGATGATAGTACTTAACTAATACATACAATGGATAAAAACTAAACTAATAATAACCCCTCCTTGAGCGGGGAGCAATAAAGCGGCAGCCTCTTGCTAGTAGCTCACTGGTGCACGGTGGTTTCCCAACGCGGAGGGAGTTTGCTGCCTCCTCCGCCTCACAGCAGTTGATGTGTCGATCAGCCTCTTGCTGGTGGAGGCACGCGACCATCCAGGACAGTTCATTGGGCGCCCACTGGAGCTCTTTGGCGATTGTACACTCGAGCTTATTGGCCCACGCCCACGTAGCGGTGAGGCGCGTAGCGTCTCTGGATTTCATTGTGTGGAACCGGATGTCTTCGTACACCTCTACCGCTTGTCGACTTGCCCGTCGCTAAAGCTCCAACTCCTCCTTTTCCCTTGCGACACTAAGGGAATTCTAGGCCATGAGGTTCCCGGCGTGCTCCTCAGCCCACTCCTTGAACGCCGCCTTCCTGGCTCTCTTAGCCCACGGTATTGCCTTCCACAAAGCAAGTTTGTACTGGCCTCAAAACCAATCTTTAGTTGGGGGGTCTGGCGCGACCTCGTCTAGGCGCGCGAAGGTGTCCTCCTCGTTGCTGCATTTCGCCATGTCCTCGCAGGGTGGCCTCTCCTTCTCTGCTTGTGCACAGACCGACTGGACCATCGCAGAGTTTTGTGCGAGGGGTGGGATAGAGAGACGAGAGAATGCATGCGGGATGACGTCTTGAGGGGCAACATTTATAGGCGGCTGGAACCTTGATAGATGCCAACAATGACTGCACACGATTTCCTAGTCAACAGCCGTGTGTGACTTAACATCACCGACGGTTCCCAATGCATGACAACGTGTGATTAATAGCACGCGAAAATTGTCTTTCAAAACTTGAAATGTATATTTTGCCAAATATTTACATTTTCTATCCAAATATAATGCATGTGTGGCATTTGTGTTACGAAAGCAAGTCCGAGAGCAATAACCATGACATCCTAGCCCTATGGGAGGAAATCATACATATTTTCATGTACTTCAGAATTCAGAGCATTTTCTCCATATATATTTTTTGAATTTAGAACCTAGATTCTCAATGCTTTTGTGTCCAAACCATCACTCAAGATGTTTCGAACTCCTTCAAATGTATTGCACGTGGCATATATATATGTAAGAAAGTAGTACATAATATGATTTTCGAGTGGATTTTGCTTCATCTAGCTTGTTCATGTGTTTCAGTTTTGAACTATGGCCATTAAATTTCTAGAAACAAACTTGATGTATAAAAATGCCATTAGAATGCCAATTTTTTTTTAAAAATTAGGATGTCGGTCCTATTCGTGCATTGTATCGATGAAAAAAACTAGGTCAAATGAGACAACGATTGGTGGTTCGTCATCACACATGGACCCACGTTTTCTCTTAGAACCACGCACCTTCGTGTGATACTCCAGCTTGTCAGAGGCTTCTGTCTAAAGCTGGGGATTTCTTAGGCGGGTATTAGAGTCCCATCTCCATCCCCATCACCGCCCTCCCATCCCCATCCCCGTCTACGTACCCGTGTGCGGGGATAAAAAGTTTCCCATCCACGTCCCCACCAGATTCTTTATCACCATGGGGAAACTCACACATGTATTTAAGAACAACCTTCAATTATTTCAGTAGAAAAAATAGTATTTCAACACAATAAACAATATGTTGCGGATAGGTTTGGGATTTGTTAGGGAATTTCAGGCCAAAGAGGTGGGATGTATGTAAATTTGGGTGACCGAGGCCACAAATTACGTGAGGTCTACTAATTTTAGAGCCCACATGTAAGTACTTCAATTCATGGGTAATGCGGGTAATGTTATCCCATCCTCATCCCCGTCATGCACGCTCGGTAAGTGTTGGCAATATGCCCTAGAGGCAATAATAAATTAGTTACTATCATATTTCCTTGTTCATGATAATCGTTTATTATCCATACTATAATTGTGTTGATCGGAAACTCAGATACATGTGTGGATACATAGACAACACCATGTCCCTAGTATGCCTCTAATAGACTAGCTCGTTAATCAAAGACGGTTATGGTTTCCTAGTCATGGACATGAGATGTCATTTGGTAATGGGATCACATCATTAGGAGAATGATGTGATGGACAAGACCCAAACTACAAATGTAGCATATGATCGTGTCATTTTATTGCTACTGTTTTCTGCATGTCAAGTATGTGTTCCTGTGACGATGAGATCATGCAACTCACTGACACCAGAGGAGTGCCTTGTGTGTATCAAACGTCGCAACGTAACTGGGTGACTATAAAGGTACTCTAGAGGTATCTCCGAGGGTGTTTGTTGGGTTGGCATGGTGGTGACCGAAGGTTGTTTGGAGTCCCGGATGAGATACCAAACGTCACGAGGAGCTCCGGAATGGTCCGGAGGTAAAGATTTATATATAGGAAGTCCTATTTTGCTCACCGGAAAAGTTTCGGGCTCATCGGTAGTGTACCAGGGAGTGCGGTAGTGTATCGGGAGACCATCGGGAGGGGTATTTCGACCCAGGAGGCTACATGGGCTGTGGGAGGATGAATACCAGCCCTTAGTGGGCTGGCGGCAGTCCCACACAAGGCCCAAGTGGCTAGGAAGAAAAGCCCAAAAGGAAAAAAGGTGGAAAAGGCAAAAAGGACTAAATAAGGAAAAAAGTCCTAATCCTACTAGGAGTGGAGGAGGAGGACTCCTCCCTCCTGGTTCGGCCGACCCAAGGGCTGGCTCCTTGGGAGCCAAGCCTCCTCCTCCTCTCCTCCTATATATACTAGAGGGTTTTAGGGTTTTGGCACAAGATTTTCAACCTCGTGCTACCCGTTCCTCTAGTGCGCAATTTCTCCTCTAGATCGGATTTCTGCAGTGCTTAGGCGAAGCCCTGCCGGAATAGCTCCACCACCATCGCCGGAGCACCGTCACGTTGCCGGAGAACTCTTCTACCTATCCGCTCCCTCTTGCTGGATCAAGATGGCGGAGATCGTCATCAAGTTGTACGTGTGCTGAACGCGGAGGTGCCGTCCGTTCTGCGCTAGATCGGAAGGACCGTGATCAAGATCGTGAGACAGATCGTGATGAGATCCCGGGACGGATCGTGATGAGTTTGTGGGACGGACCGAGATTGGATCGCGGGACAAATCGTGATGAGATCGCGGGACGCTCGGCGATTTGGATCGTGAAGATGGTCGACTACACCAACCGCGTTTCTTAACGCTTCCCGCTTAGCGATCTACAAGGGTATGTAGATCCACTCTCCCTCTCGTAGATGCTCATCACCATGGATAGATCTTGCGTGCGCGTAGGAAAATTTTTGTTGCCCATGCGATGTTCGCCAACAGTGGCATCATGAGATAGGTCTATGTGTAGATGAGATCTCGAGTAGAACACAAAGAGTTTTTGGGCGTTGATGCTTAGATTGCTTCCTCCCTTGGTCATGTTTTGGTTTGGCGGTTTTGTGGGATGAAGCATCATGGACCAACGTTACTCGTATGCTTACGAGAGACCGGTTCCATCGACTGACGTGTAACCTCGTTGCACAAAGATGGCTGGCGGGTGTTTGTTTCTCCTACTTTAGATGGATCGGATTCGACAAAGGCGGTCCTTGAGAAGGTTGAAAAGCAACTTATGTATCACCGTTGTGGTTTTTGCGTAGGTGAGAATTGTTCTTGCTAGATACCCGTAGCAGCCACGTAAAACATGCAACAACAATTAGAGTACATCTAACTTGTTTTTGTAGGGTATGTTGTGATGTGATATGGCCAATTACATGATGAGATATATGTGATGTATGAGATGATCATGTGTTGTATAGAATATTGCGACTTGCATGTCGATGAGTACGGCAACCGGCAGGAGCCATAGGGTTGTCTTTAATTATTGTATGACATGCGTGTCAATCATTAAGCGCTATGTAATGCTTTACTTTATCGCTCAACGGTAGCGATAGTAGTACAAGCATGATGGGCGCAACAACCCCGATGGCGACACGTTGATGGAGATCAAGATGATGGAGATCATGGTGTCATGCCGGTGACGATGGAGATCATGTCGGTGCTTTCAAGATGGAGATCAAAAGCACAAGTTCATGGCCATATCATGTCACTTATGATTTGCATGTGATATTAATCCTTTTATGCACCTTGTTTTGCTTAGGATGACGGTAGCAGTATAAGGTGATCCCTCACTTTAATTTCAAGATAAATTGTGTTCTCCCCGAGTGTGCACCATTGCGAAAGATGTGATGATCAGGTGTGATAGACTCTACGTTTACATACAACGGGTGCAAGCCAGTGTTGCACATGCAGAACACTCGGGTTAAACTTGACGAGCCTTTCAAGTACAGACATGGCCTCGGAACACAAGATACCGAAAGGTCGAACATGAGTCATATATTAGATATGATCAACATGATTATGTTCACCATTTTAACCACCTCAACTCACGTGATGATCGGAATTGAGTTGGTGAATTTGGATCATGTATCACTCGAATGACCGGAGGGATGTCAATTTGAGTGGGAGTTCTTAAGTAATATGATTAATTAAACTCATTATCATGAACATAGTCAGTAGTGTCTTTGCAAATTATGTTGTAGATTACTTGCTCGTGTTGTAGCTCCCTTGAATTTTTATAAGTTCCTAGAGAAATAGAGTTGAAAGATGATGGTAGCAATATTGCGGACTGGGTCCATGATCTAAGGATTGTCCTCATTCCTGCACAGAAGGCTTATGTCCTTAATGCATCGCTCGGTGCTCCAACCCCTCTAGCATCGTTTGTAGATGTTGTGAACATCTGATAGGCATGTTCTGATGACTACTTCATAGTTTAGTGCATCATGCATTACGGCTTAGAAATTGAGGCTCCGAAACATTTTGAACGTCACAGAACATATGAGATGTTCTAATAGCTGAAATTAGGATCTCAGGCTAGTGCCCGTGTTGCGAGATATCAGATGTCCAACAAGATTCTTTGCCTGCAAGATGAAGGAGAATAGCTCAATTGTTGAGCATGTGCTCAGATTGTCTCGGTGCTACAATCGCTTGAATTGAGTGGGAGTTGATCTTCCAGATAAGATAGTGATTGATATAGTTCTCCAAGTCACTGTCACTAAGCAACTAGAACTTGGTGATGAACTATCAAACGCCAGGGATAGAAATAATGATCCCTGAGCTATTCGCGATGTTTGACACCGCGAAGGTAGAAATCAAGAAGGAGTGTCAAGTGTTCATGGTTAGTAAAAACCACTAGTTTCGAGAAGGGCAGGAGCAAGGAGGGAAACTTCATGGATAGCAAGTCAGTTGCTCCTCCAGTGAAGCAACCCAAAGTTGAAACCAAACCCGAGACTAAGTGCTTCGATTATGAGGAGAGCAGCCGCTGAAGCGGAACAACCCTAGATACTTGGTACATAAGAAGGCTGGCAACATCGACAGAAGTATATTTGATATACGTGTTATTGATGTGTACCTTGCGAGTACTCCTAGTAGCACCGGGGTATTCGATACCGGTTCAGTTGCTAAATGTTAGTAACTCGAAAGAAAATCTACGGAATAAACAGAGAACTAGCTAAGGGTGAGGTGACGATGTGTGTTGGAAATGTTTCCAAGGTTGATGTGATCAACATCGCACGCTCTCTTATCTTCGGGATTAGTGACGAACCTAAATAAATCTTATTTGGTGTTTTGCATTGAGCATGAACATGATTAGATCGTGTTTATTGCAACACGGTTATTCATTTAAGTTAGAGAATAATGATTATTCTGTTTAGATGACTAATACCTTCAATGGTCATGCACCCAGTAGAATGGTTTGTTGAATATTGATTGTAGTAATACACATGTTCATAACATTGATGTCAAAAGATACATAGATAATAATGATAGTAGCACATACTTGTGGAACTGCTGGTAAATGTCATATTGGTATAAAGCGCATGAATAAAATCCATGTTGATGGATATTTGGACTCATTCGATTTCGAATCGGTTGAGACATGCGAACCATGCCTCTTGGGCAAGATGACTAAGGACCCGTTTTCCGCATTGATAGAGCGGGCAAGTGATTTATTGGAAATGATACATCTCGATGTATGCAATCCAATGAGTCTTGTAGCGTATGGTGGATATCGTTATTTTCTTACCTTCACTGATGATTTGAGTAGATATAGTGTATATTTACTTAATGAAACACAAGTCTGAATCGTTTGAAAGGTTCAAGCAAATTCAGAGTGAAGTTTAAGATCATCGTGACAAGAAGATAAAAATGTCTGTGATATGGCCATGGATGTGAATATCTGAGTTACGAGTTTGGCATACAACTTTATACAATGTGAAAGTTGTTTCACAACTCACGCCACCTGGAACACCATAGTGTGATGGTGTGTCCGAACGTCATAGTCATACTCCATTGGATATGGTGTGTGCTATGATGTCTCTTATCGTTTTGCTACTATAATTTTGGGGTTATGCATTAGAGACAACTACATTCACTTTAAATAGGGCACCATCTAAATCCATTGAGATGACACCATGTGAATTATGGTTTGATAGAAACCTAAGCTGTCATTTCTTAATGTTTGGGGCTACGACGCTTGTGTGGAAAATGTTTTCACCTGATGAGCTCGAACCCAAAGCGGACAAATGCATCTTCATAGAATACCCTAAGAATAGTTGGGTGAACCTTCTATCTCAGATCCAAGCATAAAATGTTTGTTGCTAAAACTGGGTCCTTTCTCGAGAAAAAGTTTCTCTCGAAAGAATTGAGTTGGAGGAAGATAGAACTTGAGGAGGTTGTTGAACCTTTGTTTCAACCAGAGAGTAGCGCAGCGCATAAAGATGTTTCTATGGAACCTACGTCAGTTGAAGAGGAAGTAAATGATGATGATAATGAAGCTTCGAATCAAGTTACTATCAAACCTCATAGGTCGACAAGGATGTGTACTACTCCTGAGCAGTACGACAACCCTGTCTTGGCGGTCATGTTGTTGGACAACAATGAACCTACGAGCTGTGGAGAAGCGATGATGGGCCCGGATTCCGACAAATGGTTAGAGGCCATGAAATCCGAGATAGGATCCATGTATGAAAACCAAGTATAGACTTTGGTAGACTTGCTCGTTGGACGGCAAGTCATTGAGTACAAATGGATCTTTAAAATGAAGACAAACGCTGATGGTAAATGTCACCATTTGTAAAGCTCGTCTTGTTGCAAAGAAGTTTACGACAAGTTCAAGGAGTTGACTGTGCTGAGACTTTCTCACTCGTAGCAATGCTAGAGTCTGTTGGAATTATGTTAGCAGTTGCTGCATTTTTCAATTATGAAATCTGGCAGATGGATGTCAAAACATCGTTTCCTTAACGGTTTACTTGAGGAAAGGTTGTATGTGATACAACCAGAAGGTTTTGTCAGTCCTAAGGATGCTAAAAGGTGTGCAAGCTTCAGTGATCCTTCTATGAACTGAAGCAAGCATCTCGGAGTTGGAATATACACTTTGATAAGGTGATCAAAGTTTTTGAGTCTATACAAATTTTATGAGAAACTTGTATTTACAATAAAGTGAGTGGGAGCACTATAGAGTTTCTGATAAGCATATGTGGTTGACGTATTGTTGATCGGAAATGATGTAGAATTTCTGGAAAGCATAAAGGGTTGTTTGAAAGGAGTTTTTCAAAGGAAGACCTGGATAAAGCTACCTAATTGTTGAGCATCAAGATCTATAGAGATAGATCAAGATGCTTGATGAGACTTTCAATGAGTACATACCTTGACAAGATTTTGAAAGAGTTCAAAATGGATCAGTCAGAGAAAGAGTTCTCGCCTGATTTGTAAGGTGTGAAGTTGAGTGAGACTCAAAGCTCGACAATGGCAGAAGAAAGAGAAAGGAATAATTTTGTCCCCTATGCCTTAGCCATAGGCTCTATATTATGCCATGCTACGTACCGCACCTCTGTGTGCCTTGCCATGAGTCTGTCAAGGGGTACAAGAGTGGTCTAGGAGTAGGATCACTGGACAGTGGTCAAAATTATCCTCAGTAACCAGAGGACTAAGGAGATGTTTCTCAATTATGGAGGTGATAAATAGTTCGTCATAAAGAGTTACGTCGATGCAAGCTTTAACACCAATCCAGATGACTCATAGTAGCAATCTGGATACGTATAGTGGAGCAGCCATTTGGAATAGTACCAAGTGGAGTGTGGTAGCAGTGTTTACAGTTTGACATAGGGATTTGCAAAGTACAGACGGATCTAAATGTTAGAGACCCGTTAACTGTAAGACCTCTCTCACATGCAAAGCATGCTCGAGACCCAGAACTCATTGGGTGTTAGATTCATAAAAATGTGAATCACATGGTGATGTGAACTAGATTATTGACTCTAGTGCAAGTGGGAGACTATTGGAAATATGTCCTAGAGGCAATAATAAATTAGTTATTATCATATTTCCTTGTTCATGATAATCGTTTATTATCCATGCTATAATTGTGTTGATCGGAAACTCAGATACATGTGTGGATACATAGACAACACCATGTCCCTAGTATGCCTCTAATAGACTAGCTCGTTGATCAAAGCTGGCTATGGTTTCCTAGTCATGGACATGAGATGTCATTTGGTAACGGGATCACATCATTAGGATAATGATGTGATGGACAAGACCCAAACTACTAACGTAGCATATGATCGTGTCATTTTATTGCTATTGTTTTCTGCATGTCAAGTATGTGTTCATGTGACCATGAGATCATGCAACTCACTGACACCAGAGGAGTGCCTTGTGTGTATCAAACGTCGCAACGTAACTGGGTGACTATAAAGGTACTCTACAGGTATCTCCGAGGGTGTCTGTTGGGTTGGCATGGATCAAGACTGGGATTTGTTACTCCGTGTGACCGAGAGGTATCTCAGGGCCCACTCGGTAATACAACATCACAACAAGCCTTGCAAGCAATGTGACTAAGTGTTAGTCACGGGATCTTGTATTACGAAACGAGTAAAGAGACTTGCCGGTAACGAGGTTGAACTAGGTATGGAGATCCCGACGATCGAATCTCGGGCATGTAACATACTGAAGAACAAAGGGAACATCATATGGGATTAACTCAATCCTTGACATAGAGGTTCGACCGATAAAGATCTTCGTAGAATATGTAAGAACCAATATGGGCATCCAGGTCCCGCTAATGGTTATTGACCGTAGAAGTGTCTCGGTCATGTCTACATAGTTCTCGAACCCGCAGGGTCTGCACACTTAAGGTTTGGTGATGTTTCGGTAGTGTAGAGTTATGCATGGTGGTGACCGAAGGTTGTTCGGAGTCCCGGATGAGATCCCGGACGTCACGAGGAGCTTCGGAATGGTCCGGACGTAAATATTGATATATAGGAGTTCCTAGTTTGGTCGCCGGAAAAGTTTTGGGCTCATCAGTAGTGTACCAGGGAGTGCCGATAGTGTACCGGGAGACCACCGGGAGGGGTATTTCGACCCAAGAGGCTACATGGGTTGTGGGAGGATGAATACCAGCCCTTAGTGGGCTGGTGGAAGTCCCACACAAGGCCAAGTGGCTGGGAAGAGAAGCCCAAAAGGAAAAAAGGTGGAAAAAGGCAAAAAGAACTAAGTAAGGAAAAAGTCCTAATCCTACTAGGAGTGGAGGAGGAGGACTCCTCCCTCCTGGTTCGGCCGACCCAAGGGCTGGCTCCTTGGGAGCCAAGCCTCCTCCTCCTCTCCTCCTATATATAGTAGAGGGTTTTAGGGTTTTGGCACAAGATTTTCAGCCACGTGCTACCTATTCCTCTAGTGCACAGTTTCTCCTCTAGATCGGATTTCTATAGTGCTTAGGCGAAGCCCTACCGAAATAGCTTGACCACCATCGCCGGAGCGCCGTCACGTTACCGGAGAACTCTTCTACCTCTCCGCTCCCTCTTGCTGGATCAAGAAGGCGGAGATCGTCATCAAGCTGTAAGTGTGTTGAATGCGGAGGTGCCGTCCATTCGGCGCTAGATCGGAAGGATCGTGATCAAGATCGCAAGACGGATCGTGATGAGATATCGGGACAGATCGTGATAAGTTCATGGGACGGACCGACACTGGATTGCGGGACGGATCGTGATGAGATCGCGGGACGCTCGGCGATTTGGATCGCGAAGATGTTCGACTGCACCAACCGCGTTTCTTAACGCTTCCCGCTTAGCGATGTACAAGGGTATGTAGATCAACTCTCCCTCTGGTAGATGCTCATCACCATGGATAGATCTTGCGTGCGCGTAGGAAATTTTTTGTTTCCCATGCGACGTTCCCCAGCAGTAAGGTATTTGACCCACCAACTTTCCGATGGGCATTCAAGCTAGCATCCGTACCCTAATATATTAATTACCCATGGGGACACGGGTAACAGTTAACCATGCATTGCCAGCTTGACATATGTCAAACTTATCTCGAACAAGCCGTTAGTTTGATCACGACATCTTGGCCCCGTGTCGGGAAATTATGCCTATTTTCATGTACTTTGGCGCATTTTTCATTTTTTTTACTTTAAAAATCTAGATTCCCAATGCTTTTGTGTCAAAACCGTCACTCAAGATGTTTGGAACTCCTTCAAATTTATTGCATGTGGCATATATATGAAAGCAAGTAGTACATAAATATGATTTTCTAGCGGTTTTGCTTCATCTTGCTTGTTCATGTGTTTCAGTTTTGAACTATGGCCATTAAATTTCTAGAAACTAACTTCATGTATAAAAATGCCAACTGAACGCCGAATTTTTGCAAATATTGGGATGACGGTCATATTCGTACGTTGTAACGATGAAAAGAAACTAGGCCGAATGAGGCAGCGACCCTGTTCGTCATCACACAACGCCCCACGTTTCCTCTCGAAACTATACGAGCCTCCATGTGATGCCGCGGTTTGTGAGGAGCATGTGTCAAAGCTTATCTCGAAGAAGTTGTTTCTTTGACCACGACATCTTGGCCCCATGGCGTGAAATCATGCTTATTTTCATGTACTTCATATCTTATTTTATTTTATTTTTTAATTTAAAAACCTAGATTATTCTTAATTCTTGTGTCCTAACCATTACTCAAGATGTTTCATACTCCTTCAAATTTATTACACGTGGCATATAGACGGAAGCACTAGTACATAAATATGATTTTTTTTCCTGCAATTTTTGCTTCATCTTGCACATGTCTATGTGTTTTAGTTTTGAATTATGGCCACTAGATATCTAGAAACTAACTTCATGTATAAAAATATTCATTGAATCCCGAAAATGTTGAAATTTCAGGATGTAGAATGCATTCGTGCATTGTAATGAATTCAAAAAAAGCTAGGCCAAATGAGACAACGACTAGCGGTTTGTCATTAAACAAGGCTCATGTTCCCTCTCGGAACCACGACCCTTCGTGTGATGCTCTGTTTTGCGAGAGGCATGTGTCAAAGCTTATCTCGAACAAGTCATTACTTTGACCACACCATCTTGGCCCCATGTGAGGAAATCATGCAGATTATTATCATGTACTTTGGGGCATTTTTTCCATTTTTTGAATTTTAAAACCTAAATTCCCAATGCGTTCACGGGTTTCCAAACTATTACCCAAGATGTTTGGAAGTCCTTAAAATTTATTGCAAGCGGCATATATAGGAAAGCAAGTAGTACATAAATATCATTTTTCCAGTAGTTTTTGCTTCATCTTGCATGTTCTGTGTTACAATTTTGAACTATGGCCGTAAAATTTGTACAAACTAACTTAATGTATAAAAATGTCAATTGAACCCCGAATATTTCCTAATTTGAGGATGTCGTTGGTGGATTTTGACAGCAGGGATCTTTTTCTTACAAATAAAACAATATTGGTTACCGTTGTACCCCAAAATAGTTTTACAATTCAATACAAAAAGTGAACTGCGTACACATGGTTCCATATAGGTACCGTTTGCGATGAGAATTCATGGATCTATTTATGTCTTATGAGGGAAGCTTCGTTGGCTTCGTCTGGCTCCGATTCCGTTCACCCTCGATCCCCATTCCCCAAAAAACCCTCTCTACAAAGAATGACGTCATGGGAACGCTTCGTAAGGGTGCGTACGACCGCCCCCTCGGCCCCGAGCGCTCCTGCCTCTACCAAGAACGCGGCCGCCTCGGCCGAGAGCACAACCCCATCTGCCTTAAGCATGGCCGCATCCGTCAAAAGGGCCTCTGCGGCGGCCGACGATACTTTTGTGACGGCCAAAAGGGCGTTTGTAGCCGCGAAGATGGCAGCTGTAGTTGCTACGGCGGCGGTTGCAAACGCCAAGAGCACTCGAGGAGCGTGTCGTGCTGTGGAGGCTGCCTTAGCCCAGGTTGAGACCATCCAGGCCTATATCATCGAGAACGCTCATGCCAAGATAATCTGAGCTTCATCGAAATCCAGCATGCACCACACGTCCAAATAGATGGTTGTTGCGGATGGCGAGATGCATGCCGAAGATGCGGCGGCTGAGGCCATGGACCCCCTTTTGCACGATATCTCTGAGCGAGAGCTAGAGATGCAGGAGCTGTCCGAGAGCAGAGTGCTGGGAGGAGTTGCGCGTGGCTCAGGACGAGGTCGAGAAGCGCCTGTCCATCAAGGAACCAGCGGTGGAGTAACAACGCGAGCTATGGCGGCTCTACTACTAGGAGTACTACAAATATGAGGGTGATGCCAATGACGAGGACAACACCGAGGAAGGGCACGTCGCTGTTGTCGAAGTCAGCCTAGGGGACGCGGAGTCTAGCACTGGCAGAATGTCGCCCGGACAAGTTGTCGACCTCTCATCGAACAACGGCGAGGCATAGGGCGGTTGCTCGTCGGTGTCTTTGTTAAAATTATGTGTATTATTAATAGACTTTGTTCAGAGAGCCGGTCTTTTGTAAGAGCTATGTCTAGTTCAAGCAGCTTGATATTTAATGAACTTGCTCGGTTTAGTAATTGTGAACTATGTGTGTCCGCTAATTTGTATACCCAAGTTAGCAGTTGATGTTACATTATGCAATAACGTGGATGTGCACTATAACCGGGTAATACATGGGGAGGGGCGAAATATTGTATGTTCTGTATCATCGCACACGATAAAAGCAGAAACACCGTGTCTGATTAATCTTTGCACGCCAAGATTTCCTGCAACGAGCGAAAAATTTGGCCAGTTGTTGAAATATACACCCCCCAAAAGGGCCATATTTCCCCTGCACCCCCCTGCGCCACCGCCCACATATCTCCCTCTAGCATCCGACCGTCGCGGACACGCCAAGGTCTCCTCGAGTGACCCCCTCAAGCGGTATCTACAACGACATCGAATCTGTGACCAGCCAGGTAGTCGTCTCTCTTTTTTGTGGCTCAAATAGACTTAAGTATCTTTTTGGAATTGGGGATTTTAAAGAGGCAGGCCCATTTGCGCCATTTCTTTCTCTTGTAGCTCCCTAGGACAATCACTTCCAAGGAATGGAGAGGGGTAGTTGAAGACCTGCCTATTCATGGTCAACATAAATTTCAATCCGTGAAGTTACGAGCTTTTGAATCTGGGTACAGTGGGAGGAAGTTTCTGGGACGTGCAAAGAAGGTAAACCTAACTCTCGTTGTTAGAAATCATTTGTTATATTAGGTGTGATTCAGACACTTCCCATGTGCTATGTGATTCTGGATGTGATTAAGACACTGTCATAGTTTTAACCTGAAGGCATATTGACAACAAGAAAACTATGTGCTACATGAGTTATCATTGCATGAAAATTTATAGCAAGGTAGTACACATGAAGCACTTCATTTCATAAAACACGAGCAAGGTCTAATTATGCACAAAAACATGGCTAGCATCAACACAACATGGCAATCTAAAATAAACTCATTCTCAGACTTAGAGAAAAAACATGGTGCAAGACAGTAGTTTTTAACAGATTGGAATGTTTGGCAGTAGAATGTACGTAGCTGTCATTATTAATTTGATATCATTCAAACACTGCAAATGTGCATCCTGTACTACAAAGACTGTTGCATTTATATTTAGCTTCATGGTAAAATTGACAATTTGTTATTACACATGATAGAAATAAAGGAGGGATGAGTACCAGAGCATCCTACTATGAAAATTGTTGGAGCAAAACCATGGCATGGCCAATGAAGACCCATATAATCCCGGTTCTGACGAAATGTCCGAATAGGAATTTGAAAAGCTACTTTTTAGTCCGAAAGTAGACCCATTTGAAGCACGCAAGTACAAGCATGGCCAGCCATTTCATGTTGGTGAATACTCTGATGAATACAGTTCCAGTTGTCGCAAGTTATAAAAATATTGCATGGACATAATGCCAAAAGGAGAATATCATAACATTGTTGAATTGCACTATGACCGTAGGCATTTCTTTCATGATGCAGGTACCATCAGTGTGGAATTTGAGGACTTTCATCTCTTCTTTAGCATCGATAAGCTTGCTGCCACTCTTGTCAAATGCTTGATGGTGTAAGTACTGCATAAACTCTGATCAACTTGTTCATACAAGGTTGTAAATGAAAAAAAAGCTAAATGTATTGTATTCCTCTTAGGGGATTGGCAACGCAGAGATTGATAAGGGTGCATTTGTTGGGGAACGTTGCATGGGAAACAAAAAAATTCCTATGCACAAGCAAGATCTATCCATGGTGATGAGCATCTACGAGAGGGAGAGTGGATCTACATACCCTTGTAGATCGCTAAGCGGGAAGCGTTAAGAAACGCGGTTGGTGTAGTCGAACGTCTTTGCGATCCAAATCGCCGAGCGTCCCACGATCTCATCACGATTCGTTTCCCGATCCAATCATGATTCATCCTGCGAACCCATCACAATCTGTCCCGTGAACTCATCACGATCCATCTCGCGATCTTGATCACAGTCCTTCCAATCTAGCGCCGAATGGACGGCACCTCCGCATTCAGCACACGTACAGCTCGATGACGATCTCCACCTTCTTGATCCAGCAAGAGGGAGCAGAGAGGTAGACGAGTTCTCTGGCAACGCGAAGACATTGCGGTGATGGTGGCGGAGCAATTCTGGTAGGGCTTCGCCTAAGCACTACAAAAAACCGATCTAGAGGAGAAACTATGCACTAGAGGAACGGGTAGCACGTGGCTGAAAATCTAGTGCAAAAACCCTAAAACCTCTAGTATATATAAGAGGAAGAGAGGAGGAGGCTTGGCCCTCAAGGGGCCAGCCCTAGGCTTCGTCCGAACCAAAGGAGGACAGGAGGAATCCTCCTCCAATCCTAGTAGGACCAGGACTCCTTCCCTTCTTGCCTTTTGTGCCTTTTTCCACCTTTTCTCTTTGGGATTTTCTCTCCCAGCCACATGGGCCTTGTGTGGGACTTCCACCAGCTCACTAAGGGCTGGTATTCACTCTCCCACAGCCCATGTAGCCTCTTGGGTCGAAATACCCCTCCCGATGGTCTCCCGGTACACTATCGGCACTCCTAGTACACTACCGATGAGCCCGAAACTTTTCCGGCGACCAAAATAGGACTTCCTATATATCTATCTTTACCTCCAAACCATTCCGGAGCTCCTCGTGACATCAGGGATATCATCCGGGACTCCGAAAAACCTTCGGTCACCACCATGCATAACTCTATACTACCGAAATGTCACCAAACCTTAAGTGTGCAGACCCTGCGGGTTCGAGAACTATGTAGACATGACCGAGACACCTCTACGGTCAATAACCAATAGCGGAAACTAGATACCCATATTGGTTCCTACATATTCTACAAAGATCTTTATCGGTCGAACCTCTATGTCAAGGATTCAGTTAATCCCGTATGATATTCCTTTTGTTCTTCGGTATGTTACTTGCCCGAGATTCGATCGTCGGTATCTCCATACCTAGTTCAACCTCATTATTGGCAAGTATCTTTACTGTTCTGTAATACAAGATCCCATGACAACACTTAGTCACATTGCTTGCAAGGCTTATTGTTATGTTGTATTACCGAGTGGGCCCTGAGATACCTCTTCGTCACACGGAGTAACAAATCCCAGTCTTGATCCATGTCAACCCAACAGACACCCTCGGAGATACCTGTAGAGTACCTTTATAGTCACCTAATTATGTTGCGACATTTGATACACACAAGGCACTCCTCCGGTGTCAGTGAGTTGCATGATCTCATGGTCATAGGAAGAGATACTTGACATGCAGAAAAGAGTAGCAATAAACTGACACGATCATAGGTTTGTAGTTTTGGTCTTGTCCATCCCATCATTCTCCTAATGTACCGTTATCAAATGACATCTCATGTCAATGTCTAGGAAACCTTAGCCATCTTTGATCAACGAGCTAGTCTATTAGAGGCATACTAGGGACATGGTGTTGTCTATGTATCCACACATGTATCTGAGTTTCCGATCAACACAGTTATAGCATGGATAATAAATGATTGTCATGAACAAGGAAATATGATAATAACTAATTTATTATTACCTCTAGGGCATATTTCCAACAGTCTTCCACTTGCACTAGAGTCAATAATCTGGTTCACATCACCATGTGATTCACATTGTTATGAATCTAACACCCAGTGAGTTCTGGGGCTCGATCATGCTTTGCATGTGAGAGAGGTCTTATAGTCAATGGGTCTGCGACATTCCGATCCATGTGTACTTTGTAAATCTCTATGTCAAATTGTAAATACTGCTACCACACTCCACTTGGAACTATTCCAAATGGTTCCTCCACTATACGTATCCGGATTGCTAGTATGAGTCATCCGGATTGGTGTTAAAGCTTGCATTGACGTAATTCTTTACGACGAACTCTTTATCACCTCCATAATCGAGAAACATTTCCTTAGTCTTTTAGTTACTAAGGATGATCTTGACCGCTGTCCAGTGATCCACTCCTGGATCACTCTTGTACCCCTTGACGGACTCATGGCAAGGCACACACAGGTGCGTTACACAGCATGGCATACTATACAGAGCCTATGGCTAAGGCATGGGGGACGACATTCGTCCTTTCTCTTTCTTCTGCCGTAGTTGAGCTTTGAGTCTCACTCAACTTCACACCTTACAAAGCAGGCGAGAACACTTCTCTCTGACAGATCCATTTTGAATTCTTTCAAAATCTTGTCAAGGTATGTAATCATTGAAAGTCTCATCAAGCATCTTGATCTATCTCTATATATCTTGATGCTCAACAATTAGGTAGCTTTATCCAGGTCTTCCTTTGAAAAACTCTTTTCAAACAACCGTTCATGCTTTCCAGAAATTCTACATTATTTCCGATCAACACTATGTCATCCACATATACTTATCAGAAATTCTGTAGTGCTCCCACTCACTTTATTTTAAATAAAAGTTTCTCGTAAACTTTGTATAAACTACAAAACTTTGATCACCTCATCAAAGTGTGTATTCCAACTCCGAGATGCTTGCTCCAGCCCTTAGATGGATTGCTGGAGCTCGCACACCTTTTAGCATCCTTAGGACTGACAAAACCTTCTGGTTGTATCACATACAACCTTTCCTCAAGTAAACCCTTAAGGAAACGATGTTTTGACATCCATCTGCCAGATTTCATAATTGAAAAATGCAACAACTGAAAACATAATTCCAACAGACTATAGCATCGCTACGGGTGAGAAAGTCTCATCGCAGTCAACTCCTTGAACTTGTTGGAAACTTCTTTCTAACAAGTCGAGCTTTATAAATGGTGACATTTACCATCAGCGTCTGTCTTCATCTTAAAGGTCCATTTGTACTCGACGACCTGCAGTCCAACGAGCAAGTCTACCAAAGTCTATACTTGGTTTTCATACGTGGATCCTTTCTCGGATTTCATGGCCTCTAACTATTTGTCGGAATCCGGGCCCATCATCGCTTCACCATAGCTCGTAGGTTCATCGTTGTCCAACAACATGACCTGCAAGACAGGGTTGTCATACCGCTCAGGAGCAGTACACATCCTTGTCGACCTACGAGGTTCAATAGTAACTTGATCCAAAGCTTCATGATCATCATCATTTACTTCCTCTTCAACTGACGTAGGTTTTACAGAAACATCTTTCTGCGCTATGCTACTCTCTGGTTGAAGCAAAGGTTCAACAACCTCATCAAGTTCCATCTTCCTCCCACTCAATTCTTTCGAGAGAAACTTTTTCTTGAGAAAGGACCCAGTTTTAGCAACAAAATTTTATGATTGGATCTAAGATAGAAGGTTCACCCAACTGTTCTTAGGGAATTCTATGAAGATGCATTTGTCCGCTTTGGGTTCAACCTCATTAGGTGAAAACATTTTCCACACAAGCGTCACAGCCCCAAACATTAAGAAAAGACAACTTAGGTTTCTCTCAAACCATAATTCACACGGTGTAATCTCAACGGATTTAGATGGTGCCCTATTTAAAGTGAATGTTGTTGGCTCTAATGCATAACCCCAAAATTATAGTAGCAAAACGATAAGAGACATCATAGCCCGCACCATATCCAATAGAGCACGACTATGACATTCGGACACACCATCACACTATGGTGTTCCCGGTGGCGTGAGTTTTGAAACGAATTTCACATTGTCTGAAGTTGTATGCCAAACTCATAACTCAGATATTCACCTCCACGATCATATCGCAGACATTTTTATCTTCTTGTCACGATGATCTTAAATTTCACTCTGAATTTGCTTGAACTTTTCAAATGATTCAGACTTGTGTTTCATTAAGTAAACATACACTATATCTACTCAAATCATCAGTGAAGGTAAGAAAATAATGATATCCACCGCACGCTACAAGACTCATTGGATTGCATACATCAACATGTATCATTTCCAATAAATCACTTGCCCGTTCCATCAATCCGAAAAACTGAGTCCTTAGTCATCTTGCCTAAGAGGCATGGTTCGCATGTCTCAACCGATTCGAAATCGAATGAGTCCAAAGATCCATCAGCATGGCGTTTCTTCATGCGCTTCATACCAATATGACATTTAGTGGCAGAGCCAAAAGTATGTGGTACTATCATTATTAACTTTGTATCTTTTGGCATCAATGTTATGAACATGTGTATTACTATGATCAAGATTCAACAAACCATTCTCACTGGGTGCATGACCATTGAAGGTATTGTTCATGTAAACAGAATAACCATTATTCTCTAACTTAAATGAATAACCGTGTCACAATAAACACGATCTAATCATGTTCATGCTCAATGCAAAACACCAAATAACATTTATTTAGGTTCGTCACTAATCCCGAAGGTAGAGAGAGCGTGCGATGTTGATCACATCAACCTTGGAAACATTTCCAACACACATCGTCACCTCACCCTTAGTTAGTCTTCGTTTATTCCGTAGCTTTTATTTCGAGTTACTAACATTTAGCAACCGAACCGGTATCCTATACCCAGGTGCTACTAGGAGTACTAGCAAGGTACACATCAATAACACGTATATGAAATATACTTCTGTTGATGTTGCCAGCCTTCTTATCTACCAAGTATCTAGGGTTGTTCCGCTTCAGTGAGCACTCTCCTCATTATAGAAGCACTTAGTCTCGGGTTTGGGTTCAACTTTGGGTTGCTTCACTAGAGCAGCAACTAACTTGCCATCCATTAAGTTTCCCTCCTTGCCCTTGCCTTTCTCGAAACTAGTGGTTTTACTAACCATCAACACTTGATGCTCCTTCTTGATTTCTACCTTCACGGTGTCAAACATTGTGAACAGCTCAGGGATCATCATTTCCATCCCTGGCATAATTATAGTTTATCACGAAGTTCTAGTAGCTTAGTGATAGTGACTCAGAGAACTATATCAATCACTATCTTATCTGGAAGATCAACTCCCACTCGATTCAAGCAATTGTAGCACCCAGACAATCTAAGCACATGCTCAACTATTGAGCTATTCTCCTTCATCTTGCAGACAAAGAATATTGTTGGAGATCTCATATCTCACAACACGGGCACTAGCCTGAGATCCCAATTTCAGCTCTTTAGAACATCTGATATGTTCCGTGACGTTCAAAATGTTTTGGAGCCTCAATTCCAAGCCGCAATGCACGATGTACGGAACTATCAAGTAGTTATCGGAATGTGCCTGTCAGATGTTCACAACATCTACAGACAACGCTAGAGGGGGTGGCGCACCGAGCGGTGCATCAAGGACATAAGCCTTCTGTGCAGCAATGAGGACAATCCTCAGATCACGGACCCAGTCCGCAATATTGCTACCATCATCTTTCAACTCTATTTCTCTTGGAACATATAAAAATTCAAGGGAGCTACAACGTGAGCTAGTAATCTACAACATAATTTGCAAAGTCACTGCTGAGTATGTTCATGATAATGAGTTAAATTAATCATATTACTTAAGAACTCCCACTCAAATTGACATCACTCCGATGATTCGAGTGATACATGATCCAAATTCACCAACTCAAGTCCAATCATCACGTGAGTTGAGGTGGTTTCAATGGTCAACATCATCATGTTGATCATATCTACTATATGACTCATGTTCAACCTTTCGGTCTCTTGTGTTCCAAGGCCATGTCTGTACATGCTAGGCTCGTCAAGTTTAACCCGAGTGTTCTGCATGTGCAACATTGGCTTGCACCCATTGTATGTGAACGTAGAGTCTATCACACCCGATCATCACGTGGTGTCTCGACACGACAAACATTTCCAACAGTGCACACTCGGGAGAACACAATTTATCTTGAAATTAAGTGAGGGATCACCTTATAATGCTACCGTTGTCCTAAGCAAAACAAGGTGCATAAAAGGATTAACATCACATGCAAATCATAAGTGACATGATATGGCCATGAACTTGTGCTTTTGATATCCATCTTGAAAGCACCGGCATGATCTCCATCGTCACCAGCATGACACCATGATCTACATCATCTTGATCTCCATCAACATGTCGCCATCGGGGTTGTCGCGCCCATCATGCTTGTACTACTATTGCTACCATATAGCGATAAAGTAAAGCATTACATATCGCTTAATGATTGACACGCAGGTCATACAATAATTAAAGACAACCCTATGGCTCCTGCCGGTTGCCGTACTCATCGACATGCAAGTCGTGATATTTATACAACACATGATCATCTCATACATCACATATATCACATCATGTAATTGGCCATATCAAATCACAACATACCCTGCAAAAACAAGTTAGACGTCCTCTAATTGTTGTTGCATGTTTTACGTGGCTGCTATAGGTATCTAGCAAGAACAATTCTCACCTACAAATAAACCACAACGGTGATACATTAGTTTCTTTTCAACCTTCTCAAGGACCGCCTTTGTCAAATCCGATCCAACTAAAGTAGGAGAAACTGGCACCCACCAGCCATCTATGCAACAAGTTGCAGTTGACGTATCTCGTAAGCATACGAGTAATGTTGGTCCGGGCCGCTTCATCCCACAATACCGCTGAACCAAAACATGAGCAAGGGAGGAAGCAATCTGAGCATCAACGCCCACAAAGTCTTTGTGTTCTACTCGAGATCTCATCTACACATAAACCTAGATCATGATGCCACTATTGGGGAACGATGCATGGGAAACAAAAAAATTCCTACGCTCACGCAAGATCTATCCATGGTGATGAGCATCTACGAGAGGGACAGTGGATCTACATACCCTTGTAGATCGCTTAGCGGGAAGCGTTAAGAAACGCGGTTGGTGTAGTCGAACGTCTTCACGATCCAAATCGCCGAGCGTCCCGCGATCTCATCATGATCCGTCCCGCGATCCAATCACGATCCATCCCATGAACTCATCACGATCTGTCCCGCGAACTCATCACGATTCGTCTCGTGATCTTGATCACGGTCCTTCCGATCTAGCGCCGAACGGATGACACCTCCGCGTTCAGCACACGTACAGCTCGATGACGATCTCTGCCTTCTTGATCCAGCAAGAGGGAGCGGAGAGGTAGATGAGTTCTCTGGCAGCGCGATGGCGTTGCGGCGATGGTGGTGGAGCAATTCCGGTAGGGCTTCGCCTAAGCACTGCAGAAAACCGATCTAGAGGAGAAACTATGCACTAGAGGAACGGGTAGCATGTGGCTGAAAATCTAGTGCAAAAACCCTAAAACCTCTAGTATATATAAGATGAAGAGAGGAGAAGGCTTGGACCTCAAGGGGACAGCCCTAGGCTTCGGCCGAACCAAAGGAGGAGAGGAGGAATCCTCCTCCAATCCTAGTAGGACCAGGACTCCTTCCCTTCTTGCCTTTTTTTGCCTTTTTCCACCTTTCGTCTTTGGGATTTTCTCTCCCAGCCGCATGGGCCTTGTGTGGAACTTACACCAGACCACTAAGGGCTGGTATTCACTTTCCCACAGACCATGTTGCCTCTTGGGTCGAAATACCTCTCCCGATGGTCTCCCGGTACACTACCGGCACTCTCGGTACACTATCGATGAGCCCGAAACTTTTTCGCGACCAAAATAGGACTTCTTATATATCAATATTTACCTCCGGACCATTCTGGAGCTCCTCGTGACATTCTGGATCTCATTCGGGACTCTGAACAACCTTCGGTCACCACCAAGCATAACTCTATACTACCGAAATGTCACCAAACCTTAAGTGTGCAGACCCTGCGGGTTCGAGAACTATGTAGACATGACCGAGACACCTCTATGGTCAACAACCAATAGCGGGACCTGGATGCCCATATTGGTTCCTACATATTCTACGAAGATCTTTATCGGTCGAATCTCTATGTCAAGGATTCAGTTAATCCTGTATGATGTTCGTTTTGTTCTTCGGTATGTTACTTGCCCGAGATTCGATCGTTGGTATCTCCATACCTAGTTCAACCTCGTTACCGGCAAGTCTGTTTACTCGTTCTGTAATACAAGATCCTGTGACAACACTTAGTCACATTGCTTGCAAGGCTTATTGTGATGTTGTATTACCGAGTGGGCCCTGAGATACCTCTCCGTCACACGGAGTAACAAATCCCAGTCTTGATCCATGCCAACCCAACAGGCACCCTCGGAGATACCTATAGAGTGTATTTATGGTCACCCAGTTACGTTGCGACGTTTGATACACACAAGGTACTCCTCTGGTGTCAGTGAGTTGCATGATCTCATGGTCATAGGAACAGTTACTTGACATGCAGAAAATAGTAGCAATAAACTGACACGATCATATGCTACGTTTGTAGTTTGGGTCTTGTCCATCCCATTATTCTCCTAATGATGTGATCCCGTTATCAAATGACATCTCATGTCAATGGCTAGGAAACCTTAGCCATCTTTGATCAACGAGCTAGTCTATTAGAGGCATACTGGACATGGTGTTGTCTATGTATCTACACATGTATCTGAGTTTCCGATCAACACAATTATAGCATGGATAATAAACGATTATCATGAACAAGGAAATATGATAATAACTAATTTATTATTGCCTCTAGGGCATATTTCCAACAACATTAGCATTTCACAGATCCTTATTTAGCAAATGGCATTTTGTTAAGTATGAATGAAACACACGAGGCTTCCATCTCGCATGTCCCCAAGATCTTGTGGGAGTTACAGATAGGAGACTTCTTCATGTGGCCATATCATGAAGGGTAAGTTAAATATACAACCACACATATATTGATTGTCTTTTAGTTTTTGACATAGTTCCTAAGTTCAAGGTTTTCTTAAACTGTCGAGATCACTGGATCTTGGTGGTCATTGTTCCAAAACGCAACACAGTTTACTACCAGGATTCTCTCAGAGAGTCAAATGCGCTCAAGATCTGAGTCATCTTCAGGATGTCATGGATAGGTATTGAATTCTTTGATGTTAATATGTTGTGTTCATATCTGGTTAAAAAATTGTGTAGGTGAAAATTCATCTTCATTTGCAGTGTATTGTGTAAGACCATAACTTTAGGAGGGAGACGGTTCGAACCCCGACTACATCTGCAGCACGTGATCGTTTCTCCGGTGAGACAACGAATTCCATTATTTCAGAAAATTCTAGTCATAGTTCAAGTTTTTAAGTAAACCTCTTTCTATTTATCGCCAAAGAAAAAAAAAGAAACAACTTACACCGGTTAGGTTGTTCCTAACAGGGCAAATACATGACTAATGTTGTACAAAAAATTGCAGTGTCCTCAAGAACAACTAGGGACCAACCTATGTGGATACTACGTTTGCGCACACATGATGAACCTATGAAGACATGTTGAATGTGGTTTCGATGCAGACGAAATAGAACCAGTAAGTCTATTTCTAATTACCATCTTCTACTCGACACGGATGTCACATCCTAATCTAAAAGTCTTGTAGTTGATTTTTGGACCGATGACCTCTGAACCGCTCGCCCCAGATGAATTGATGTCTGATAGTAAATTTATCAGCACCATCAAGCCCTCTAGAGACGTCGAAGATTTCAGGATTCGTATCCCCCAATAATAAATAGACATTCATATAGTGTTATCAGCTAAACATATACGCATGGATGCATTGTTTTCCATGTGATCATGTCTTCGTATTTCGTACACTATGATTATGTACTTCATATGTCTATATTACATATGTGGAATATAGCTAGCATTTGCTCAATTGCATATTGTCACGAATTATGATGAATGTTCTTTCTATGAAAACTATTCATTTAATTGCATATTTCGTCGAATTATGATGAATGTTGTTCATGTGGACACGATTTGTCGATTGCATATTGTGACAAATTTGCTATTTGCATGGTGATTCAAATGCGATATTTTACAATAAGCTGGCTTTTTCAGTACACACGGTTCAAGCAACTAATCATCTGTGATACAAAATGGAAAGCACAAATAACTCATAGCGAAACCGCCGGTGATCAACAGTAAAAGCACAAACAACTCATAGCGCAATCCCTGTGATCTACAGGAAAAGCACATGAGATATAAACTAAAACATTGGTGATACATTATAAATCGCAAATGATTTGCAACACTTGTATGTGTGCTTAAGAGCTCCTCAATCGTTTGTTTTCCATGAGCAATTAGACGTGTTTAACTCGTGAACTCGTGATAGACGTGTGTGATTAATCCCAAATCCCACACGTATGCCCAAAATATAGCGTGTGAGATATATTCCTGCACCGCGCGCGATTACGTTTCGTAGATCGTTTGCGCTCATTGGTCACCATCGACGACGGGTTTTCTGTGTCGTGTGGGATGGACCCCCTATCACCCACACATGCAAGACGACAGTTTGTCGCTCACCAATGGTGTAAAGCTGATTATGAAATGTGCAATTGAAATATTCTTTATTTTTGTGAAACAAGCCAATAACATATTTCAAAATTGTGAAATAATACCTATAGAAAGTTAAAATTTAATGTATGGTTATGACACTGATAATTTGAGAACGTGAAATGTAAGCTCGAAATTAAACATGGTTGAAAATATTCAATATTGGTCTTATTTTAAAGGTTTAGCTGCAAAGAGTTCAAATATAGTTTTTTTCAAAAATGAATATATGGTTTAAAAGATATAAATGTTTTAAATTAATCAAGATGACAGAAAATGTTGGATTTATTCTATGGAAAAAGATCTAGAGAGTGAGTCTGTCACATGCTGCATGTGAAGGATAATGATGGACCATCTACCTGAAATAAGAATATTAGATAAACATGGAAAAACATTTTTATACAACGTGAAATTTATAAGATGGCACGAGGTGACACATCCGCTTGGCTTGCGGGTTGCCGGTACCGGCAACCCGATTTTTTTTCCGTTTCAGAGGTTTCGAAGGTAACGAAGCAACTAGTTCTGAGTGGAACCTTACAGGAAGGACGTATCATACATGTCTGTTGGAATTTATGGATCTACAATCTGTCATACATCAGAGATTTGGACTCCGGTAGATCAATTAGTACCTGAATAGTGGGTTGTTGTTAGCAATGTTGTTGTTTTGAAATATGATTTCAGCTGCTACTCTTCTAGTTGTGATTTGTTATTATCTCATTCCTGTTAAGTTTTTACAATGAATAAATAAACCTAAATGATAAATGTCACACATGTGGCACTTATAAACTTGGTCCAAACGCGTCTAGAGCCATTAAATGAAAAGGCACGAATCTTAGTGCATCCCCTACCATATCATCGGCTGAGCGTTCGGTCGCAAGGGCCAACATACTGGACGACTAAAATGCAACCCACTCACCTAGGCCCCACCGCCCACCAGCCCACTCCCCCATCCACAGTCATATCATCTTCCCCCACTCCTCACCACCACATTTGATGCCCTCGTGGTGAGGTCTTGGCCGATGAACAAAGCGAGGTGACGGCAAGGGGATGCCGAGGGGAGGTCATGGTGGCGCGGCAACGGACTCGCCTAGTCGCTCCTCTGGCGGCGGAGTAAAGGACAAGGGGAGACCAGATGTGGCGGGCGAGGGGAGATTGGAGGTGGCGGGGGGAGCATATCGAGAGCACGGCAAGGTGAGGTCCTCTCCGGCGACCGACTCGCCCGACGGCTCCTCCGGCGACGGAGCAGAGGACGGGGAACATCTGGAGGTTGTCAGCGTCCCTGACGGTGGTGACCTCCACGCTTGGGGTCGGACTCTCCTCCGCTGCGGCCGAGAACGAGTGCGCGAGGGGTACATGGTGACGGCGTCAAGTGTGTGGATACGACAGGGATGTCAAGCTTGGGGAGAAGCACAGGGACACTGCGACGGCTCCCGCCGTGGATCCCGTCGCTAGGCGTCCCGTATGCTTGCCGTCGTCGTGGGTCGTCCCACAACTTTGCCATGTTTTCCAGGCGGCCTCCCTCTCGGCAACCTCGCACTCGCGCTCCTGTATGTGGCTCTACATGGCAATTCCTACCCCGTTCATAGAAATTCAACATCTTTTATACTTCACCATGGCAATTTCATTTTTCATATGGTGGCAAATCTAATTCATACAACATGGCCATTTCTATCCTATTATTTCTACGTATCATGTCAATTTTACTCCATGTGCCTTTTGCTCCTAACAAACTCCACATACGTGTGTACTTAGTTTGTAACTAGTTAAAGATGATCTTTGGTGCTATCTAAGTACTAGGAGTAGTGAAATTATTGATTGGGAGTAGTTTTTTCTTACATTTTAGTGATGGTGATTATTTAGTATCCATGTTATAATTTTTAGCAAAACATAAGGTGACACTCCTTCTGAAAATGTTCAAGGCGAGAAGAGGCAGCGGTTGTCGTTTCGCCCACGTAAGGTGACACGCTTCCTAACAGAACACCAAAGCTTCCCATGAGAAGATTCGATTTGTGAGGGGCTTGTGCCAAAACTTGTCCAAAAATGGACAATTTTTTTACCATGGCACCTATTTGCCATGTCATGATAACATATCAAGTTTCATGAATTTCTAACGAGTTTTGGATTTAAAGTAATTGAAAACCAAGTTTTTCAATGTTTGTGGTTGAGCCAAGATCCCGAGATGTTTAAAATTCATTCCCATTTCTTGCATGGGACCTAAAGATGCACCCATGGAAATTTTTATGATTTTTCAACCCATTTTGATGCACGGAACCTTGTGATTATAGTTCAAATTTGAATTATACACATTAAATGCCTAGAAAACTCAATTAATGTATAAAATATAACAACCAAACTCTGAATAATTTCATATTTTAGCACGACATTACTATTGGTCTATGATGCCTCTAAAAAGTGTTCAAGGCGAGAAGAGGAAGCGCATGTCGTTTCGCCCATATATGGTGACACGTTTCCTATCGAAACCACAAAGCTTTCCGTGAGAAGCTCCGGTTTGTAAGGGGCATGTGCTAAAACTTGCCCAAATTGGATAATTTTTTATCACGACACATATGTGCCATGTTATGACAACATGCCAAGTTTCATGAATTTTTGACGAGTTCTGGATTTATATTAATTTAAATACCAAGTCTCTCAATGTTTGTGGCGATGTTTGAATCCACTCCCATTTCTTGCATGGGACCTAAAGATGTATCCATGGACACTGATACGATTTTTCAACCCATTTTGATGCACCAGACCTTGTGATTGTCGTTCAAATTTGAATTATACACATTAAATGACTAGTAAACTCAATTAGTATATAAAAAATGCCAAACGAACCTTAAATAATTCCATATTTTAGCATGACACTACTATTGATCTGTGTTCACTTCAGATAAATTTTATTGCAATCCAAACACCGTCCTTTGCCGTACTAACCTAATTTTTTGTTTTAAAAACAATATGAAAATCAAGTATATCACAAATAGTTCATGATCATGAATCGTGTGTGATGCAGTAGAAAATATATTGGGCCAATCCTCATATATGGTGTAGGCCAGAAGCTTCGTCGGCTACACTCCACCCCCAGCGAGTAACCCCACTGGCTCCCCAAGACCATTTTAATGTTCATCCGTCACCTGTGAAAGATGGGGACGTGGATCCCCATCGTGAGGACAACTTCGGCACCCCACTCCAGCCCAAGAGCGGCCGCATCTTCCATGAGCACGCCCAGAACATGCATGAGTGTGGCCGTTATCTCCGACAGGGCGGATGGAGCACGCGAAAGAGCAAATGATGCTGCTGAGAGGGCGACAACAACAACTGCGACAGCGATAGCAAATGGCGAGAACGACACAACAGTTGTTAGTTTCTCGGCGCTTGCCGTAGCCCTGATGCCAGCTGCCCATGCCCATCTCTAGCCTACCCACGCCCAGCTCGTGTCAGTCACTGCACAAGTCAGAATGGCCTTCTCCGACACCAGTCGCCAACCCACGTCTGATGAGTTGGTAATCGCTAGGTGTGCTCGGGCAGGCATCCGTTCATCAGCGGGCTCCCTAGAAAAGATGGTGGCTATCGATGCCCGGACCAAGGCCGCCCACGCCCGTCTCGTGGTGGCCTTATCAAAATAAATGGAAGACAAGGACTCAGAGATGCTGGTGGAGTATGTGATGATAGATGCCATGTAGCTCCTTCCCCGGAGGTCATCGAGCGAGAGCTGGTCATGGAGGATGCGACTGAGATCGACAAGTGCCAGGAGGAATATTAGTCCTTGTTTAGAGCGGTGGTCTTTTTGTAGAGTAATGTTTAGGTCCACTAAGTCTGTTTAATTGCTCGATTAAGCAAGTGCGGGCAGTGCTGTAGGCTCTTTTGTGTGCTACTCAAATTTGCAAGTGATGTTAAATTAAGCAATGATGTGGATGACCATTGTAACGAGGGAATTTCGACCAAAATTTGCCGCTGTATCGCCATTTTGTCTTACAAATGAAAATGAAATGCAAGTACCGTGTGCAGTGTAGTATCCAATATCTTATGTCAGAAGCTTCGAGACCAAAATTTCAACTATAGGATTCGTTTGTGATGTTAGATATCACACACAGTTCTGATAAAGGGACTGTGTCCGATATGATTATGCGCGCCAGTTTTTCGCTGCACCAAACAAATTTTTTGGGTTGCCCCGTAAATATCTACCTCCCCCAACCCTCGTACCAACCAAAAGCCACATTTCTCCCTACATTTGCCCTTCCTTTCCTAAGTTAAAACCTTCACTTCTTGCTTGCAGTGCCGCATCCTCCCCGGTGACTCTCCTTCCCGCTGCTCGACCTCCTCCATCTAGTCAGGTAATCCACACCTTCACCCCTCCTCCTCCATCCCACATGCCCCGACCGTCGGCGCGAACCCTACCAAAAAAATCAATGCCCCACCCCCCCAAATAATCAGCGTCAAAAGACATGGTGCACATAGTATAGCTAGGACCTCAAGGAACATCAAGCAGCAGAGAAGCAAATCGTGGCCACACGTGCGGATGAGGCTATGATGGCTGCAATGCGTGCCGAACCCCTGATATTGGATCGAAACCTCGCCATCGAGGCCACCGTCGGCGCCTGCATGCAGACGTCGTCACGCGGTTGGCTGCTTTGAACAGCAACTTGTTGTGTTTTCTCGAGGGCTCTGCTGGTGTCTTCGACGAAGACTATGAGTTGTTTTCTTAGTGTGACTGTGCTTTCCTCATCTCCCAAGCTGGCAGGTTGGTGCCCAGACAGGCTCAGGCCACTCACCACTATGAGGAGGGCATCCACGATGTGGAGGAATCGCCATCTTCCAAGTCCATCGTTATCAATACATCTGATGATGAGGAATAGCTTGTTTACTTAGCTTAATTACTAATGACCTATGTTCAACTAGCTAGCTGGTTAAGCATATTTGGTTTACCTGTTGCATGTGCTGCTCCTGCCTTTCCTTAAGAAATTCTAATGAAATATCCAATGTAATGCGACTATGCAATCTGATCTTCTAGTATGTTCTATTGTGCAATGTGATTCTCAAATAACTATTTGGTTTATTTGTTGTAGTGATCATTTAACCATTTGGTTCAATTCTGCAATGCGATGTTCGATTGTTGTTGGTACAATTTTCTATTGTTATGCATGTGAGAAGTAAATCAAATTTGGATGTACTAAATACACGTGAAACGTACAATTGCTATATTTCATAGTTCTTAGGACGCTTGGCTTTTCCATGTGGCTCGAATTAATATGTTGGATCTACGATGTGTTTCTTTTCATTAACATATTTTATTGATAGCATGCCAAATCTCACTTATAATCTAATCAATATCTATCTTAAATACATTATAGCGGGAAACAATGGGAGACACTGAAGTTTACCATCAAGGTTTGCACATTCATGATCCTTTGGCTAATAGAACATTATTGTGCAATTACAGGAACCATTCTAATATTTAGGTTTCTAATAATTTGTTATTGAACATGTAGCTCCTGCTATAAGAGGTTTAGACCCACTGCTCAACCCATTTTTCACATGGGCGAAATGAGGTGTCCACGAATATCAGTCAAATGAAGAAACTCAGAAAGATTGTTAAGATAAAGAAACTAGCGACTAAAAAACAACAAGATCTTTGTCTGCACAATGAAGAAGACATCAGTCAACTATAGGATAGTACTATCTCTTTGACCTTGTCTTTTGTCCTTTTGTGCCATTTCAAATTTTAGAAAAGATACTTATGCATATCTTTGTTTCCAGTCTTTTCCAAAGAAGTTCATCGATGATTACGTCTCAAACCATCTGTAGGATCAAGAAGCGAGGAAGGTATTCATACAACACCCATGGTATAATCTTTAAGTCTTCATTAAGAGGATGAAGGATGGGCAGGCAACCATCCACAGGCACTGGCCTAAAGTTGCAAGGACCTTCGTCATCAGTTAAGGCTCAATATTCGCCTTCCACTTCAACAATTATCTAGATGAGATTCATCCATCTATTTACTGACTATGATGCAACTTTTCAATGGTTTTAGATGTTGCATGTGAAGCTTTGGTCCTGTTGTTGTCATTGGGTAGCTAGGTATATGCACATATTGTGTAACTCGATGCTGAAGCTATATGATGTTGTACCCTGATGTGATCTCAATTATGAAATCCTGGTTGCTATAATACGAATATGAAATATATTATGTGGTTAATATGACATGTCAATTTTATTACTAAATGGATTATATATAATAGGGCAATTAGAGTGCTTATTAGGTTTTTCTATTGTAGACGGTTTCTCAAACAACACCGTGGGTGATGACCTCAGCAAACCCACACGATTTCTAGAAAGTTAGTGTGTTGGATCAGTGAAAATCACACACGACTTCCGGACACAAACTGTGTGGGTTAGGGCACATATCACAAACATTTCGTCTAGGCACCGTGTGTGATGTATTGAGTAACACAATCAACAGAATTATAACAGTCGTGTGTGATGGACACACGTATCATAGACAGTGGTCTGTAGAAAATTATGTGTGATGTGCCATACGAACGAAAATGTATCTTTGGGATTCACTCTGTGGGATGCCAAGTGCATCTCAGACGACTTCAACAGTATGTATCTTTGAGATGGGAGACCCAATCACACACAAGCTCATTTTATCCAGAGTGTGTGACCGGAGGAGGCATCATCGACGATTTATCTGTGCCATGTGGGATAGGCCTCCCTATCGCACACACATGTCAGGTGATGGTTAAAACTACATCGCAGAAAGGGGTTAAAATCTGTTTGCATAGGAGGTGCCTGCGCTACTGTATTAAGAGCAGGGTTGTTAAAACTATTAATGTTTCTTATTGCAAGATAGAGCCAAAG
The DNA here is from genome assembly GCA_022496015.1 of Hordeum marinum. Lineage (NCBI taxonomy): Eukaryota > Viridiplantae > Streptophyta > Magnoliopsida > Poales > Poaceae > Hordeum > Hordeum marinum. The sequence continues at coordinate 128,061,463 of CM039673.1, read as the reverse complement.
GACACCACAGAGGATATTCTGCAGAACAAAATAACCAATGTAAGAGCACATTTATCCATGTGTGGTTTTGGTAATTGATGAGATCCCTATGGATTAATGGTTGCTTTGATTTATATTCGAAGGATTTTTCCATAGGCATTTCTTGAAATCCATTTGTTGGTTTCAAGGAGTTTATGTGATGACCAAGGTAGTATTCAAGGATTTATCCAAATATTGGTCATGTGAGAGTTGAACTTGTTACAAGCATGTTTTGAAGAAGAAGATTGTGGGAACATTCATGTTTACCTTCAAGACATCAACTTTATGAAGAGAGAAGATAAGATACAAGGTTGATCAAGACTAAGTCAAAGAGTGAATGAAGTTGATCAACACACAATGTGTAGAAGATGTACCAAGAGGGATGAAATGATCTCATGGTATGGTAAGTAATGTCCATTACGCTTTGTGTACTAACCCATGGTCTACGTGAGAGTTCTATTTGGGGTTAGGTATGTTTCTATGGGCTTGCGTCAAGAGGAAGATCTCATACAACCCATGGAGGATGACATAAACTGGTGATCGTCATCAAGATTGCAGTGTGGAAGTTCAAATGGAGCATCACGAAGAGATCATGCTTGAAGCTTGCCATTCATTGTAATGACAATGGACTTGTGAAGATGTGCCGAAGAGTGGCTCACCCATAATGGAGTAGGGGGAGCAATTAACTAGTTTTCTTCGAGCCAATGCAATCAAGAAAGGCGGTCCATCTTGAGGAAGTCAAGATCATCATCATCTATCTCAAGTGGACTATGTGCAAGGTATAGGTTTTCCCTTGATAGGTTTTCTATTTTACCAGTCTCATGGTGGTAGTTGGGAGACCAGGTTATAGGATCGATTGTCGTACTATCAAGTGGGGCTCTCAAGTGAGTAGCTTCATCGTATCTTTCGTTGAGAGCTCAAATCATTTGCATCCTTGCATCATATTTCTTGGTTATCGTTTGTTATTTCTCTTTGTGAGTATTAGAGCTTATGGTCATCTTCATGACAAGCTCGAGTTCATAAAAAACGGAGTCCATATGCATCTTTTATGATGTTTCCGATGTTGAAGTTTTTGTCAATTCTTCATTGATAGAGGTTTCACATCTCTATATCTTGGTTCTCTATATCATCGTTGTTGGATAGCTCTTGTCATCATGAATCCAACAAGCTTGAGTTTGCCCAATTCGGACCTCATATGCGAAAGCTATGACAGTTTCAGTGCCATGTTGAATGCACATTTGCTCCCTTGGTGGTTTTGGTAATTAACAACAACATATATCTCATTGGACTAATGTTTCAACTAAGTATATTTCAGGAAAAGTTCAATGATGGGATGGCAAAAGGATTATGGAGAGACCCCTAGATGCAAGGAATAGGACTGGCAAAGCTTCAAGCAAAAAGACTCTATATTTTACTGTCTGAGAAATCAGTTTGAGTCTATAGGAAATCCAATACTATTAAAAGGGGGTAAGGTATTGTTGGTGAACAAAATTCTCCACTTGCACAAGTGATAGTCACCAAAAACACCCAAAATCTCTTCCACAAAACTCTGTCAAAGCCTATCATGAAAATCGGTGCCACCAATATTTCCCACTCGGTCCTACCAATATTTCTACATCGGTGCCACCAAGTCCAGGTTGCCAACATTTTGTTCCCTCGGTACTTGAAATCGGAATTTCCGAGATTTTGTAACGACATCACCGAGTTGTGCAATCTGACTATTGGTCACCTTATCGGTACTGCCGAGACTTCTGTATCGGTCTCACCGATATTCAAAAGTTGCTAGCTTTGGAGGAACTTGGTACCACCAAGTTTTATACTTTGGTGTCACCGAGTTGGTCACTTTAGGTGTAATGGTTGGATTTTTGGAGATGCCTATATATACGCCCCCACTACCACTCACTCGCAAGAGAAGCACTCAGATCAGATCCCCACTTATCCCATCAGATTTTTTGAGAGAGAGCCACCTACTCATGTGTTGATACCAATCCATTCCACTCCACAAATATGAATCTTCATCTCTAGCCTCCCCAAGTTGCTTTACACCAAATCAATCTCTTCCACCAAAGCCAAATCTATGACAGAGTGATTGAGTGTTGATGAGTCTATCATCTTGAAGGACAGGAGAAAGGAGTTCCTCGACATTATCAAGCCTATTACCTTTTGGAGGGTGGTGCCTCCTAGATTGGTTAGGTGTCACTTGGGAGCCTCCTACTTCGTGTTGTCTAGTTGAACCAATAAGTTTGTAAGGGCAAGGAGATCACCTACTTCATGAAGATCTACCCCGAGTAAGGCTAGTCCTCCTTGGACGTAGGCCATCATGGTATAGAGAAGGTTGCTTCTTCGTGGAACCATTCGTGTGTAGAGACCACCGGGGACTCTTGCGACCATTACCCTCTATGGATTGACATCTCCATAAACATGGACGTATGATAGCACCACCTATCGGAACCACGGGAAAAATCTTCGTGTCTCCAAATTGCGTTTGATCTTCCTCCCTATCCTCTATTACACATGCTTGTCTTTACTTTCCGCTGCTATACTCATAGACATCCATGTGTAGGGTGTGCTTGACTTGCTATCATTGCTAAAACCTGCCAACACCTAAAATTGGGGAAAGGTAGAAATTTATTTGGTCAATTAGTCTAATCACCCCCTCTAGACATACTTTCGATCCTACAAGTGGTATCCGAGATTTTGTCTCCATTGCATTGGTTTCACAACATAGGAGAGTATGGCGTCTATTGAGGGAAATTATCACCGTAGAGGTCCGAACTTTGATGGCACAAATTTTGCTGGATTGAAGCACAAAATGAAAATGCATATTCTTGGTAATAACCCCGTCATTTGGGTTTTTGTTCGTGTTGGATTGCAAGGTGAATTCTTTGGTGATGGAAGGGAACCATATTGTGAAGCGATCGCGGAAGAATTGAAGATGTTGCAATAAAACGTTCGAGCATGCAACATTATCTTCAATTGCCTATTCCCCAAAGAATTCAACAAAATCAACCGTCTTGGAATGCCAAGGAAATTTGGAGAGTTTGGTTGATATGCATGAAGGTACCGAATCCGTGAGAGAATCCAAGTTGGATGTTCTTTAGAGTTAACTTGACAATTTCAAAATGAAGTATGGTGAAGGAGTCACAGAGATGTACTCTAGGCTAGCTCTCGTCACCAATGAGATTGCTGGCTTAGGAAGCAAAGAAGTGATCGACAAATTCATCATCAAGAAGATACTTAGAGCTTTGGATGAGAAATACGACACCGTGTGCACATTGATCCAAACGATACCCAACTACAAACATCTCAAGCCTACAAAAGTGGTTGGAAGGATTGTTGCTCATGAGATGGCACTCAAAGACAAGGAAGATCTTCACAACAAGTCTAGCGGTGCTTACAAAGCCACAAGTGATGATCCCACAACTTCAAGTGACAACCTTGTCACCAATCAAGAGATAAGCCTCATGGTAAAGAAATTCAACAAGTTCTACAAGAATAGAGGCAAAGATCGAAGCTCCAACTCAAGATATGAAGAGAAGCGTTCGTCAAGTCGTGACCAAAACTGCTACAATTATGGGAAGCCTGGACACTACTCCAATGAGTGCACGGCTCCCTACAAACGAAAAGAAGAGTCACCTAGAAGACTAAAATGAAGAGATGAATCAACTTGAAGAGAGAGAAGGAATAGATATGACCGTTATGAACGAAAACCCTCAAGGAGAAGTAGGGACTCATAGAAGAAGGACAAGTACACCAAGAGAAACTCAAGAAGAAGACATCAAGCTGATGTTGGTGAATGGGTTTCCGGCTCCGAATCCGACAACCACTCCGAGAGAAGCTCTCACTCCAACTTCGACTATAGTCAAGATGAAGGTGTTGCCAGACTTGCACTAGTGACTACCAACTCCTACGACATATTTGATTCACCAAATGAAGGGAGTGGAAGTTGCTCCATGGCTAAAAGCCCCAAGATATCACACCCCGAGTATCTTGATTTCAGTAGTGATGAGGATGACTTGCTAGGAGATGATGACTAGCTATTTGAAAAATCTAGTTATATTAGTCAAAATGAACGTGTTAGTAATCACTATAGTCAAGATAAGTCATGTGATGATGATAAGTTGGCAATAGAGCGACTAAGGGCCCGTTTGGAAGTGATCCTGCTTCCGGAAGTGGCCAGCTTCTCGCGGGAGCTGGGCGAGCGTTCGGCTGGACGAGAAGCTCCTGAGCGGAGAAAACGATTCGAGCGTTGGTCAGAGAGCTCGCTCGCGAGAGAAAACAGTTCGAGTGTCACTTTGCGAGGGCAATCAGGTGTAATTTCTTGCAACTCTTGCTTCTCGTTTTTCTAAAGCTGGACTCGGGCTGCTCCCGCAAATTGCACTAGAGGCTGCTCATTCTCTAGAATCCAGCTTCCACGAGCTGAACCGTTCGACGAGCTTCTCGCTGGCTTCTCAGGAAGCCGGAGTGGGAGGAGATCCGAACGGGGCCTAACTCAAAACTAAACACTCTTAAGTTAGCCCACGAGTCTACTCTACAAGGTCATAGAGATCTTGTAAGGACCCATGAGAAGCTCTGCTTCAAGAAGCTCAATTGGAGCAAGAACATGAATTCCTTAAAGCTATCAATGATGATCTACGAATGAAGACTGCCTCTTATCTAAACAAATGACTTCTCCTGTCTAGATTCATTCCACAAGTTAAGGCTAAGCAAACTAGTAACAAAAGCAAGAAAGGTTCTTCAACTAGTAGCAATAAAAACTATAAATCCAATGATATTGCTTCCAGTAGTTCTATTGATCCCATTAATACCTGTCTTAGCCAAGTTACACTTGAGCAAGAAAATGAACTTTTAAAAGAGGTTATAGAGAAAGGTATCTACACGAGTCTTGCCGGGTATAAGCAATTTGAGGAAATTGTACGCAAGCACGGGGGATACCGGAACAACCATGTCATTGGCTACTTCAACGCAAATGGAGTTGAATGGGAAGAAGGTCAATACCCCAAGCACAAGTTTGTTCCTCAAAGGGAGAAGTATGAACATACTCTTCCCAAGGGAACAAAATCTCAATATGACCTTCCACCACAAGATCACAAGCTCAAGGGTAAGGACAAGCTTAAAGACGACATTGACTCATATGAAGATGAATCCCAAGCTTTGGTGAAGTGGGTTCCCAAGGCTACTTCAAGCTCAACGTCTACAAGTGCCACTTCAACACCAAGGATCCCCATCAACTTGATCCGAGTCCCCAATAAGAAGAACTAGAGAAGTTCTTGAGGGGTGACTCTCCCAATGAAATTCACTCACATTCATTATTGGCAAGGACTAGTTGCAATCAACATCAACATCATGCAATAGTTCAAGGAGTCACACATTCCCTCAAAGGTAAGCAAGGGACAAGGTAATCAACAAATCCATGGACATCATCATGTATGATTTGCACTCCATGTCCATAGATATTCTTGTATTCGTCTCTTGTGTGTTGGGACTAACCCATGTAGGCAAGAAGAGTAAGAAACAACAAGGATGCTCCCAACTCATGGTGATCTTCATCAACTTTGAGCATCCATCACCACTTCACCTACATGAAGTCTTCATTGACAAAACCCAACGTTAGTTTATCCCTATCAAAGGGGGATGTCACTTCAAGGGGGAGCTTTACTCTAAGACTTGAGTCAAAGCATCTCATAGCATGTGACAACATTAACAAGCTTTATGTAAAAGTGGTAACCCCACTCATGCTTAAATGATGAGCATGACCTATGATTAAGTATTCTTACTTGGATCCTAAGTCAATATACTCATATATAGATGACTATGTCATCACCAAAAGTGCTTGATAGATGCTAGTATTTTGTGCAGGTTTGCCATGATTTCATTTGACATCTTATTGTGTGAGCATGTTGGTATGCATTTGTTTATCCATTCGAGGACATCCAATTGTAGCTATTTGGACTTTGATTTTCTTTTGCCAATTGGATGGACAAGAATGCCTAGGACCCCTATCTAGCTATCTATGCTCTCTCGTCTCATATTCTATTATTGCTACATAACAAAATTTAAATAGCCTCTGACCATTTTCTCATCTCCAGACTTAGGCAACAAGGTGTGCCTCAAGATGGTGTTGATGGTGCATAGACCATCCTGGAGGAAGTAGATGGATCCAACCTTGTGTGATTGCAAGTTTGTAGCAGGGATCTCCTTGTACATGTTGGCCACAACATTGTGGCTTGCCTTGGGCTCAGAGTACACATCTAGGTCACCTTATTCCACCTGTGGGTCTCCTAAGATGGCAGCCCACTCTTCAAAAGTGGATTCATATATGGTGCGTTTGTAGGATCGAACGTAGGTCTAGAGGGGGGTGATTAGACTACATGACCTAATAAAAATATACTTTTGCCAATTTTAATTATTGGCACATTTTAGCATTCATAGTATGTCAAGTACACCCTACACATGCATGTCTAAGAGTATAGCAGCGGAAAGTAAAGACATTGCACATGTAAGTAAAGAGAGGGTAAGGAAAACAAACACAATTGGGGACACGATGAGTTTTCCTGTGGTTCCGATAGGTGGTGCTATCGTACATCCACGTTCATGGAGTCTTCAACCCACGGAGCGTAACGGTCGCGAGAGTCCACGGAGGGCTCTACCCACGGAGGGTTCCATGAAGAAGCAACCTTGACTATAGCATGACGACCTACGTCCATGAAGGACTAGCCTTACTCGGGGTAGATCTTCACGAAGTAGGCGATCTCCTTGCCCTTACAAACTTCTTGCTTCACTCCACAACACCAAGTAGGAGGCTCCCAAGCAACACCTAACAAATCTAGGAGGCACCACCCTCCAAAAGGTAATAGGCTCGTTAATGTCGATGAACTCCTTGATCTTGTGCTTCAAGATGATAGACTCCTCAACACACAATCACTCTCCCACAGATATGGCTTGGTAGAAGATATGGGATTGGTGGAAAGCAACTTGGGGAGGCTAGAAATCAAGATCCATATGGTTGGAGTGGAAGATCTTGACCTCAACACAAGGGTAGGTGGATCTCTCTCAAAAAACTAATAGGATAGGTATGGAATGGTTCTAAGTGTTTCTTCTTTGAGTAGGTGGTGGTGAAGGTGTATATATAGGCATCCCCAAAATTCCAACCCTTACACACAAAATGACGAACTCGGTGACACCGATGTGTTAATCTCGGTGGTACCAAAGTGACCAAAAGGTGGCAACTTTTGAATCTCGATGAGACCGATATAGGAATCTCGGTTGCACCGATAAGGTGACCAACAGTCAGAATGCCCATTCTCGGTGACGCCGATTCAACAGTAACTTATGGGCATTCTGACCATTGGTCACCTTATCGGTCCAACCGAGATCCATATATCGATCCCTCCGAGATTCAAAAGTTGCCACCTTTTGGTCACTTCGGTACCGCCGAGATTAACACATCGGTGTCACGAAGTTGGTCATTTTGTGTGTAATGGTTGGATTTTTGGGGATTCCTATATATACCCCTCCACCACCACCTACTCAAAAGTGAAGCACTCAAAACTATTCCATACCTATCCCATTAGATTTTCTGAGAGAGAACCACCTACCCTTATGTTGAGGTCAACATCTTCCACTCCAACGATATGGATCTTGATTTCTAGCCTACCCAAGTTGCTTTCCACCAATCCCATATCTTCTTCGAAGCCAAATCTATGAGAGAGTGGTTGTGTGTTGAGGAGTCTATCATCTTGAAGCACAAGAGGAAGGAGTTCATTGTCATTACCGAGCCTATTACCTTTTGGAGGGTTGCGCCTCCTAAATTGGTTAGGTGTCGCTTGGGAGCCTCCTACTTCGTGTTGTGGAGTGAACCAAGAAGTTTGTAAGGGCAAGGAGATCGCCTACTTCATGAAGATCTGCCCATAGTGAGGCTAGTCCTTCATGGATGGAAGCCATATGGAATAGTCAAGGTTGCTACTTCATGGACCCTTATGGGTGGAGCCCTCCGTGGACTCTCGCGACCGTTACCCTCCGTGGGTTGAAGAATCCATAAACGTGGATGCACGATAGCGCCACCTATCGGAACCATGGGAAAAATTATCGTGTCTACAATTGCGTTTGATCTTCCTACCCTATCCCTTTTACTCATGCTTGTTATTACTTTCTGCTGCTATACACTTAGACTTGCATGTGTAGGGTGAAATTGACTTGCCATGAATGCTAAAACCGCAAACACTAAAATTTGGGAAAAGGCAAACCTTTTATTTGGTCAAGTAGTCTAATCACCCCCCCTCTAGACCAACTTTTTATCCGACAAGTGGTATCAGAGCTTTGGTCTCCATTGCATTGGTTTCACAACTAGGAGAAGTATGGCATCTAGTGAGGGAAATTATCACCATTGAGGTCCGTACTTTGATGGCACAAATTTTGCTAGTTGGAAGCACAAAATGAAAATGCATTTGCTGGGTCATAATCCTGCCGTTTGGGCTGTTGTTTGTGTTGGCTTGCAAGGTGAATTCTTTTCAGAAGGAAAGGAACCCGATCGTGAAGCGACTGTGAATGAATTGAAGATGTTGCAACTCAATGCTCAAGCATGTGACATTCTCTTCAACTGCCTATGCCCCAAAGAATTCAATAAAATCAGCCATCTTGAACACGCAAAAGAGATTTGGGATACTTTGGTTTATATGCACGAAGAAACTAGGTCCGTGAGAGAATCCAAGTCAGATGTTCTTCAAGGTCAGCTTGACAAGGTCAAGATGAAGGATGACGAAGGAGTCGCTGAGATGTACTCTAGGCTAGCCCTCATCACGAATGAGATTGTCGGCTTAGGAAGCGAAGAAATGACAGACAAATTCATCATAAATAAGATACTTCGAGCTTTGGATGATAGATATGACACCGTTTGCACATTGAGCCAAATGATGCCCAACTACAAAGATCTCAAACCAACGGAAGTGATTGGTATAATTGTTGCTCATGAGATGACACTCAAAGACAAGGAAGAGCTTCACCACAAGTCTAGCGGTGCTTACAAAGCCACAAGCGATGCTCCTGCTACCTCAAGCGACAACCTTGTCAAAAATTAAGAGATAAGCCTCATGGTCCAGAAATTCAACAAGTTCTATAAGAATAGAAGCAAAGATCATAGCTCCAACTCAAGACATGAAGAGAAGCGTTCATCAAGTCATGACCGAAACTGCTACAATTGTTGGAAGCCCGGACACTACTCCAATGAGTGAACGGCTCTCGACAAACATCAAGCCCATCATTACGAACGAAGACCATCAAGGAGAAGTAGAGATTCAGAGAAGAAGGACAAGTACACCAAGAGCTACTCAAGAAGGAAACATCAAGCTCATGTTGGTGAATGGGTTTCCGGCTCCGACTCTGACAATCACTCCGAGAGAAGCTACCAGTCCAACTCCGACTGTAGTCAATATGAAGGTATTGCCGGAATTGCTCTAGTGACTACCAACTCCTATGATTTATTTGATTCACCAAACGAAGGGAGTGGAAGTTTCTTCATGGCTAAAGGCCCCAGGGTATCACACCCCGAATATCTTGATTTCGGTAGTGATGAAGATGATTTGTTTTATGATGATGACTTGCTATGTGAAAAAACTAGTGATGTTGATCAAAATGAACTTGATATTTCTCTTGCTAGTCAATACAGGTCGATTGACGATGATAAGATGAAAATAGAAGAACTAACTAAAGAACTTAACACTATTAAGTTAACCCATGAATCTACTCTTGAAGATCATAGAGATCTTGTAAGAACTCATAAGAAGCTACGCTTCAAGAAGCTCAATTTGGAGCAAGAACATGAATTTCTTAAAGCTATCAATGACGATCTCCGAAAGAAGACTTCATCTTATCTTGCCAAACGACTACTCTTGTCTACATTCATGCCACAAGTTAAATCCAAGCAAACTAGTAACAAAGGAAAGAAAGGTTCTTCATCTAGTAGCAACAATAAAAATGCTAAACCCAATGATGTTGCTCCTAGTAGTTCTATTGATTCCACTAATGATGATTCTCTTAGCCAAGTTACACTTGAGCAATAAAATGCTTTATTGAAAGGAATTATAGATAAAGGTATCTACAAGAGTATTTCCGGATGTAAGCAATTTTAGGAGATTGTACGCAAGCATGGAGGATACCGGAACAATCATGGTATTGGCTACTTCAACGCTAATGGTGTTGAGTGGGAAGAAGGTCAATACCCCAATCCCAAGTTTGTTCCTCAAAAGGAGAAGTATGAAAATACTCATCCCAAGGTAACAAAAGCTCAAGATGACCGTCCACCACAAGACACCAAGCTCAAGGGCAAGAACAAGCTTTAAGATGATTTTGACTCTTATGAAGATGAATCCCAAGCTTTGGTGAAGTGGGTTCCCAAGGCTACCACAAGCTCAACTACTACAAGTGCTACTTCAACATCGAGGATCCCCATAAACTTGATGTGGGTCCCCAAGAAGAAGAACTAGAAAGTTCTTGAGGGGTGACCCCGCCAATGAAATTCACTCACATTCATTATTGGCAAGATCTATTTGCAATCAACATCAACTCTAGGCAATAGTTCAAAGAGTCACACATTCCCTCAAAGGTAAGCAAGGGACAAGGTAATCAACAAATCAATGGAAATCATCACACATGCTTTGCACTCCATGTCCATAGATATCCTTATATTTGTCTCTTGTGTGTTGGGACTAACCCATGTAAATGAAAGACAAAGATGTTCCCAACTCTTGGTGACCTTCATCAACTTTGAGCATCAACCACTACCTCACCAACATGACTTCTTCATCGACAAAACCCAAGATTAGTTTATCCCTCTTATGGGGGGATGTCACATCAAGGGGGAGATTTACTCTAAGACTCGAGCTAAAGCATCTCTTAGTATGTGACAACACTAAATGCGTTATGTAAAAGTGGTAACCCCACTTGTGCTTAAACGATGAGTATGACCTATGATCAAGTATTCTTACTTGAATCCTAAGTCAAATACTCATATATAGATGACTTCTTCATCGCCCAAGTGATTGTTAGATGCTAGAGTGTTATGTGCATGTTTGTCATGATTTCATTTGACATCTTATTGTGTGAGCATGTTGGTCTGCATTTATTTTCTCATTCGAGGACATCCAATTCTTGGAATTTGGTCTTTGATTTATCTTTTGCCAATTGGATGGACAAGAATGCCTAGGACCACACTTTAGCTATCTATGCTTTCTCACCTCATACTCTATTCATGCTGCATCACAAAATTTGAACAAGTGCTTTTTGATCCCTCTGTGAGTGGAGCACTCGGAGTTCGATGTCGACAAGGACTGACCATTAAAACCTCCCAAGTGCATCTCAGTGGAACCAACCCCAAAATCTCGGTCTCACCAAATGCCTAGGGTTGATCTGGTTTTCTATCTCGGTACTACCAATTCCATATTCTCGGTTACACCGAGTTTCCCTATCAATTGATAGTTGAGGAACTCGGTGACACCGAAAATTTAGAATCGGTATCACCGATAGTGGTGGGTATATATATTGTGGATCCTGACACTTTGAAATTCATCCACAAACCATCGCGCCTCAGAACCCCAAGCTGCCGATTTCGAGACCCCTGGTCATTGTCCTTGTCCCCCTACGCTCCTCCGCCGCTGGGAATCGCCGCGGCCGTAGCGGATCCTTCGCCAAGCTAGAGTACGGATTCGGCCCCCTCTTGCGCTCCAAGTTCCAAATCTTGCGTATTATGTCTCTATGATATCATACCACTGTTTGAAATCCTTCTATCCACAAAAGGAATCCCATATATTAAAGAACCTTGGAATTTTAGGGTTTTGCCGTCCGTTCGATGAATCTCGGTGGAACCAAAGCAGGCAAATCGGTGTCACCGATTTGGACATCTGGGGTATTGAGAACTTTCTTGGTGAAACCGAGTGCACCTTTCGGTCTCACCTAAAGGGGTGCAAAGTTTTGGCTAAGGAGGAAGTCTGTCTCAGTAGCTCCGATAATTTTGCTTCGGCTATACCGATATTCATTTGACAGAATATAGAACTTTGAAAATCTATTGTTCAAACTTTCAAAAACCAGCCTCATTTTGTGATTACTCATATTCTTCTGCTCTTCTATACTCTATTCACAGGGTCAGTATGTCAGATGCTGAGGGCAGTCAAAATTTGCCAGAGCAGGGTGTTGACATGAGTTCAGGCACAAGCCGAGAGTCTAGTTCATTTTTAGATCCAGGCACCCCTAGCTCCCATGGGTTGCCCAAGGCTGCCACAAGGTCTAGAAATAAGCTGAATTCAGATGAGGAGGATTCAGACTTTGTCCCTAAGGATATTCTTGCCAAGAAGCAAGAAAAGGCTATTAAGAAGTCTGTTACTGAAGCCACTTCTTCCAGGAGAGTTGTCAGCAAGATCTATGCTAGCTCTAAAACTATCAAAGCACATGAGAGTGCTAGGGCTACAGTGACCATTGATCCCCCAAGGAAGTCTATGCCTAAGAAGGCAGGGGAGAAGAAAGCCAGAAAGAGGATTATTCATGTGATTGGCAGGCCTACATCCATGTATGAAGATCTAGAGGAGGCTGTTGGTGCTGCTGCTGAGGAAGAGGAGGATGAGCCAGATGCAAAGGTTCCTCCCAAGAAGAAGGCCAAGAAGCTTATGGATAATGGTATGCCAAAGACTGGCACATCCAAGGGCACTAAATCTGCATCCAAGAAGGTTGCTGCTGAAAAGCCTAAGAGGACATCTAGGCAGATTCCAACTTCTGAAAAAGAACAAGGGAACTGCTTCCAGAGTTGAAGATGATGATGACTTGACAACCTTGATGAAGCTCAGACCACATCTTCCAGTACATGATGTCATCCATCTAGTTGCTCAAGATATGAAGAATAGGAAAGACTCAGGTTTGAGGACATGGAGAGGTATAGATCCATATGCCCAAAGGAAGAAGACTGTTGTGGACTACAAATTCTACACCAGAGAGCAACATGACTTTTGTGAGATAGTGTTGCTAGACAAGAGCCCAACAGTTAGTGATAAGGAGAATGAGGACTACTTTCCAAGTGTCCAAGATAATTTCCACTGCATTGGTCTAGATGAGTTCATTGGTAGAGAACTTACTGCATGGAACGATGAGATGATCATGCAATTCTACTCCAGTACACATTTCTATGGAGATGGTAGGATTGTATGGATGACTGAAGGAGCAAGGTATGAATCCACTATTGATGAATGGGCTGCACTTCTAGGAATCCCTAAGGTTCAGGATGGAGATTTGGATGTCTACATGGAATCCAAGGCGAGCCACAATGCCATGAAGGATATGTATACTCCTATCCCTACAGACAAAGTGCAATCTCACAAGCTAGGATCCATCTACTATCTTCAAGCTGGCCTCCGTACCATGAACACCATTCTGAGGCACACTTTGATGCCCAAGTCAGGAGATGACAAGATGATCCGAGGCTACTCCATCAACATGTTGATCCATCTTGATAGACACACCAGGATTAGAGTTATGACTTAATTGTTGAGACAGTTAAGAGGGTTGCTGCTGTTCAGAAGCGCTCTTGCTGCTATGCACCCTACATCCAGATGCTCATCAAATCTCAGTTGGAAAAGCACATATTTTCTCTAGATCATCCACATTTGCCCCTACAACCAGAGCTTGAGGACAACATCATGGTGATGGACCCAAATCATCCCACATCTACTACAGCTCAGGCAGAGGCAGAGGCAGTTCTAGCCACTAGTGCTCAAGTCCCTAGATACAGAAATGAGTAAATGGATCTATTGATTTCATCAGTCTAGAACATGCAGAATAACATTAAGGGGATTCTGGACAACCAGAACAGTCTTGTGAATATCTTTGAAACTAGGATCAAGACTCTCAATGATAAGGTGGACAAGGTGACTAAGACAGTTATAGAGCTTCAGAAGGAAGTTGACTCCCTTGGGTTTCTTCTACTTCAGATGATGATGATGATGATGATGATGATGATGATGACCATGATGGATCAGCTCTCAGGCCGAGCACATAGTTCACTACTCAGGCTAGATCAGCCATAGTGCCGGCTCCACACATGAGGCCCTCTTCATCAGCTCCTGCTATTGTCAGCACAACTCCTGCTTCATTAGCTCCAATTCCTCCAGTATCCACTCCATCTCCATCCATGACATCTACAGAGATCTTTGTCGATGCTGTTCTCTCGACTCGTTCATCAACAACCGGAGGAGATCAGCCCAAGAACACTTAGATATATGCCTTTGAACTTTTTGGTAACTTGTTTCTAAAGGGGGAGAAGTGTATATAGATCTTTAGGCTTCGAGTGAGAGAGAGTTCGGTGTTTGTTGCTTTTTTTCGAAAACAATTGCTTTTGTTTGCTGTGATACTCTTTTGGTTGCTTGTGATACACGTTTGATGATGTTCGATCATACGCTTTAATTTTTGATGCTACTATTTCCTATCATCTTAATGCTTATGTGATGATCATTCATCTTTGCTTGATTGTGTTGTGCTATGATGTTCATTATAATTATTCTCGCACATCACCAAGTGGTATGTGACATGTAAGAAGTGACCCATGTACCTAATCAATTGTGCATTTGCATTCAAACACAAATTTAAAATAATTCACAAATTTAGGGGGAGCTCTTGCTTATCACATACTTCTCAAAGCGATGATTATATTCATTGATTATATCTTTGTCGAATCTTTGATCTATATGTTGTCATCAATTACCAAAAAGGGGGAGATTGAAAGCACATTTGCTCCCTTGGTGGTTTTGGTAATTAATAACAACATATAAGTCATTGAACTAATGTCTCCACCAAGTATATTTCAGGAAAAGTTCAATGTTAGGGATGGCAAAAGGATTGTGGAGATTGTGGGATTAACCCAAGATGCAAAGAAATAGGTTGGCCAAGCGTCAAGCAAGAGGACTCTACATTTTACATTTGTGAGAAATCATTTTGAGTCCATAGGAAAGCCAATACTATCAAAAGGGAGTAAGGTTTTGATGGTGAACAAAATGCTCATGCGTGCACAAGTGATAGTCACCAAAAACAACCACAAGCTCTCCCACCAAAGTCTGTCTATAGCCAAACATTCAAAATCGGTGCAACCAACATTCCTATCCCGATGCCACCAATTCTAGAACCTAGACAGACTCAGCCAAACCGTAGCCACTTTGGTGCAAACGATTTCATACTTGTGCCACCGAGTTTAGGTTACCAAATTTCTGTTACGCAATTTCACATTTTCGGTCCCACCGAGAATGTTAGGTTTGCATCACCGAGATTGGAAATCTGACCGTTGTTCACCTTATCGGTGCAACCAAGATTCGTATATCGGTCCCTCCGAGATTCAGAAGTTGCCACCTTGTGGTCGCTTCGGTACCACCGAGATTAACACATCAGTCTCACCGAGTTGGTCATTTTGTGTGTAACGGTTGGATTTTTGGGGATGCCTATATATACCCCTCCACCAACACCTACACGAAAGTGAAGCACTCAGAACTATTCCATACCTATCCTATCAGATTTTCTGAGAGATAACCACCTACCCTTGTGTTGAGATCAACATCTTCCACTCCAACCATATGGATCTTGATTTCTAGCCTCCCCAAGTTGCTTTCCACCAATCCCATCTATTCTACCAAGCCAAATTTGTGAGAGAGGGATTGTGTGTTGAGGAGTCTACCATCTTGAAGCACAAGAGCAAGGAGTTCATCGTCATTACCGAGCCTATTACCTTTTGGAGGGTGGTGCCTCCTAGATTGGTTAGGTCTCGCTTGGAAGCCTGCTACTTCGTGTTGTGGAGTGAACCAAGAAGTTTTTAAGCGCAAGGACATCGCCTACTTCGTGAAGATCTACCCATAGTGAGGCTAGTCCTTCATGGATGGAAGCCATATGGAATAGTCAAGGTTGCTACTTCGTGGACCCTTATGGGTGGAGCCCTCCGTGGACTCTCGCGACTGTTACACTCCATGGGTTGAAGACTCCATAAACGTGGATGTACGATAGCGCCACCTATCGGAACCACGGGAAAAATCATCGTGTCTACAATTGCACCTGATCTTCCCACCCTATCCCTTTTACTCATGCTTGTTGTTACTTTCCGCTGCTATACTCTTAGACTTGCATGTGTAGGGTGAAATTGACTGCTAAAACTGCAAACACTAAAATTTGGGAAAAGGCAAAACTTTTATTTGGTCAAGTAGTCTAATCACCCCCCTCTAGACCTACTTTCAATCCTACAAGTTCCCTTGTTCTTTTCAGAAGCTAGAATATGCCTAGATGTCCTCTTAGGCTTTTTAGCAGCCTTCTAGGATTTTGTGCTCTTGGATGTACCTGACTTGCGCATAGCATCAGCAAGAAGTTTCTTGGCCTTCTTCTTGGGAGGATCCTTTGCTGCTGGCTCTTCCTCCTCTTTAGCAGCAACTGCCTCCTCTGGATCTTCATACATAGATCTGGGCCTTCCAGTAACATGGATTATCCTCTTTCTGGCCTTCTTCTCCCCTGCCTTCTTAGGCATAGACTTATTTGGGGGACCAATGGTCACTGTTGCCCTAGCACTCGCATGTACTTTGAAGGTTTCAGGAGGTGCATAAATTTTGCTAACCACCCTTCTGGAAGAGGTGGCCTCATTTGCTAAATTCTTGGCAACTTTATCTTTCTTCTTGGCAAGAACCTCTTCTGGCACAAAATCTGAATCTTCCTCATCTGAATTCAGCTTCTTCCTGGCCCTAGTGGCTGCCTTGGGCAACCCATGGGAGCTCGGGGTGCCTGGGTCTGAAAAAGAACTAGGCTCAGGGCTAGTGCCTGAACTCATGTCAACACCCTGCTCTGGCAAATTCTGATTGTCTGACCCTGACATGCAGACCCTATGAATAGTGTAGAGAAGAGTGGAATAGGATGAGTCATCACAAAATATTCAGCTGGTTTTTGATAGTTTGAACAGAAAAATTATAGATGTTGTTGACTACAAAATTGGATTTTGGTGTCACCGAGTCAAACCTTTCGGTACTACCGAGACTCACAAAACCCTTAACCGAAACTTGGCAACAGTTTCGGTCAGACCGAAAACTGTCACTCGGTCTCACTGAGTTTTGTCCTCAGTAGCACAAAAAGGCAATCGGTGGAACCGACTTTTCTGACTCGGTCTCACCAAGATGCAATTTCACGGGCAACTAAACCTAAAATTTTCCGATTCTCTAGACTATAGAGTTAATCTTGTGGATAGAACAAGCTCAAACACTGGAAAGATAATGGTGAAATCCTAATTCGCAAGATTTGGAGGTTGGGTGCAAGAGGGGGGCAAATCTGTACCCTAGCTTGGTGACGGATCCGCTATAGCAGCGACGGGGGCTAGTATTCCGTCAACGACGGTGATTCCCAGCGGTGGGGGGTGCGGGAAGACAAGGGCGACGACCAGGGGTCCTTCTGCGGTAGCTTAGGGCTTGGGGCACGATGGTTTGAAGAGTGAATTTTCAAACCGTCGGGACCACCGAAGATATACCCTATACTGTCAGTGACACCAATTCTACATTTTTCGTGTCACCGAGTTTCTCAACTATTAGCTGACATGGAAACTCGGTGGAACCGAGAATATGGAATCGGTAGTACCGAGGCAAGAAAACTAGATCAACCCTAGGCAATCAGTGAGACCGAGATTTTGGAGTTGGTTTCACCGAGATGCACTTGGGAGGTTTTAATGGCCAGTCCTTGTCGATATGAAACTCCGAGTGCTCCACACACAGAGGGATCGAAAAGCACTTGTTCAAATTTTGTGATGCAGCATGAATAGAGTATGAGATGAGAAATCATAGATAGCTAAAGAAGTGGTCTAGGCATTCTTGTATATCCAATTGGCAATTTATATATGAAAAGCCAAATAGCTACAATTGGATATCCTCTAATGATTAAATAAATGCAGACCAACATGCTCACACAATAAGATGTCAAATTAAATCATAGCAAACATGCACAAACACAATAGCATCTAACAAGCACTTTGGCGATGACGGAGTCATCTATATATGAGTACATTTACTCAGGAGCCAAGTAAGAATACTTGATCATAGGTCATACTCATCGTTTAAGCACAAGTGTGGTTACCACTTTCACATAAAGCATTTAATGTTGTCACATTCTTTTGAGATGCTTTAACTCAAGTCTTAGAGTAAAGCTCCCCCTAGATGTGGCATCCCCCCATAATAGGGATAAACTAACCTTGGGTTTTGTCGATGAAGACTTCATGTTGGTGAGGTAGTGGTGGATGCTCAAAGTTGATGAAGATCACCAAGAGTTGGGAGCATCCTTGTTGTTTGATTACTCTTCTCACCTCCATGGGTTAGTCCCAACACACAAGAGACAAATACAAGGATATCTATGGACATGGAGTGCAAAGGATATGTGATGATGTCCATTGATTTGTTGATTACCTTGTCCCTTGCTTACCTTTGAGGGAATGTGTGACTCCTTGAACTATTGCATAATGTTGATGTGGTTTGCAACTAGTTCTTGCCAATAATGAATATGAGTGAATTTCATTGGCGGAGTCGCCCCTCAAGAACTCTCTAGTTCTTCTTCTTGGGGACCCACATCAAGTTGATGGGGATCCTTGGTGTTGAAGTAGCACTTGTTGAAGTTGAGCTTGTAGTAGCCTTGGGAACCCACTTCACCAAATCTTGGGATTCATCTTCATATGAGTCAAATTCCTCTTGTAGGTTGTTCTTGTCCTTGAGCTTGGTGTCTTGTGGTGGAAGGTCATCTTGATCTTTTGTTCCCTTGGGGAGAGTATTTTCATACTTCCCCTTTTGAGGAACAAACTTGGGATTGGGATATTGACAATCTTCCCATTCAACTCCATTAGCGTTGAAGTAGCCAACACCACGATTCTTTCGGTATCCTCCATGCTTGTGTACAATCTCCTCAAATTGTTTGCACCCTTCAAGACTCTTGTAGATACCTTTATCTATAATCCCTTTCAAGAATTCATTTTCTTGCTCAAATGTAACTTGGCTAAGATAAGAGTTAGTGGGATCAAGAGAACTATTAGAAGCAATATCATTGGATTTATCATTTTTATTGCTACTAGTTGAAGAACCTTTCTTTCCTTTGTTACTAGCTTGATTAGACTTAACTTGAGGCATGAATGTAGATAAGAGAAGTCGTTTGTCTAGATAATAGGAAATCTTCTTTCAAAGATTGTCATTGATAGATTTAAGTAACTCATGCTCTTGCTCTAATTTGAGCTTCTCGAAGCGTAGATTCTCACGTGTCCTTATAAGCTCTTTATGATCTTCTAGAATTGATTCATGAGCTAACTTAAGAGTTTTTAGTTCTTGAGTTAGTCATTCTATTTCCAACTTATCATCATAACACGACTTATCTATACTAGAGTCAGTACTAGCAAGTTCATTTTGACTATCATTACTAGTTTTGTCAAATAGCAAGTCATGTTCATCACTATTGAAATCAAGATACTCGGGGTGTGATACCTTGGGGCCTTTAGCCATGAAGGAACTTCCACTCCCTTCATTTGGTGAATCAAATAGATCATAGGAGTTCGTTGTCACTAGTGCAATCCCGACAACACCTTCATCTTGACTATAGTCGGAGTTGGAGTGATAGCTTCTCTCGGAGTGGTTGTCGGAGTCAGAGACGGAAACCCATTCACCAACATGAGCTTGCTGTTTCCTTCTTGAGTATCTCTTGGTGTACTTGTCCTTCTTCTTCGAGTCCCTAATTCTACTTGAGGGTCTTCGTTCATAACGATCATCTCTACTCCTTCTCTCTCTTCGAGGTCACTCATCTCTTGAGCTTCGTCTTCTTCGTGACTCTTCTCTTCGTTTGTAAGGAGCCATGCACTCATTGGAGTAGTGTCCGGGCTTCCCACAATTGTAGCAGTTTTGGTCACGACTTGACGAATGCTTCTCTTCATGTCTTGAGTTGGAGCTATGATCTTTGCTTCTATTCTTGTAGAACTTGTTGGATTTCTTGACCATAAGGCTTATCTCTTCATTTGTGACAAGGTTGTCGCTTGAGGTAGTGGGAGCATCCCTTGTAGCTTTATAAGCACCGCTAGACTTGTGGTGAAGCTCTTCCTTGTCTTTGAGTGTCATCTCATGAGCAACAATTCTACCAATCACTTTCGTTGGTTTGAGATCTTTGTAGTTGGGCATCGTTTGGATCAACATACAAACAGTGTCATATCAATCATCCAAATCTCGAAGTATCTTCTTGATGATGAATTTGTCTGTAATTTCTTTGCTTCCTAAGCTGGCAATCTCATTTGTGATGAGAGCTAGCCAAGAGTACATCTCAGCGACTCCTTCACCATCCTTCATCTTGACCTTGTCAAGATGACCTTGAAGAACATCCAAGTTGGATTCTCTCACAGACTCAGTTACTTCGTGCATATCAACCAAAGGATCCCAAATATCTTTTGTGTGTTCAAGACGGCTGATTTTGTTGAATTCTTCGGGCATAGGCAGTTGAAGAGAATGTCACATGCTTGAGCATTGAGTTGCAACATCTTCAATTCATCTGCAGTCGCTTCACGATCGGGTTCCTTTCCTTTCACAAAGAATTAACCTTGCAAGCTAACATGAACAACAGGCCAAATGACGGGGTTATGACCAAGGAAATGCATTTTCATTTTGTGCTTCCAACTAGCAAAATTTGTGCCATCAAAGTATGGACCTCTACGATGATAATTTCCCTCACTAGATCCCATACTTCTGCTAGGTTGTGAAACCAATGCAATGGAGACCAAAGCTCTGATACCACTTGTAGGATCGAAAGTAGGTCTAGAGGGGGAGTGATTAGACTACTTGACCAAATAAAAATCTACTTTTTCCCAATTTTAATTCTTGGCAGATTTTAGCATTCATAGTATGTCAAGTACACCCTACATATGCATGTCTAAGACTATAGCAGAGGAAAGTAAAGACACTGCACATGTAAGTAAAGAGAGGGTAAGGAAAGAAAACACAATTGGTGACACCATGATTTTTCCCGTGGTTCCGATAGGTGGTGCTATCGTACATCCACGTTCATGGAGTCTTGAACCCACGGAGGGTAACGGTTAGGAGAGTCCACGAAGGGCTCTACCCATGGAGGGTTCCACGAAGGAGCAACCTTGACTATACCATGACGGACTACGTCCATGGAGGACTAGCCTTACTCGGGGTAGATCTTCATGAAGTAGGTGATCTCCTGGCCCTAGAAACTTCTTGGTTCACTCCACAACATGAAGTAGGAGGCTTCCAAGCGACACCTAACCAATCTAGGAGGCACCACCCTCCAAAAGGTAATAGGCTCGGTAATGTTAATGAACTCCTTGCTCTTGTGCTTCAAGATGATAGAATCCTCAACACACAATCACTCCCTCACAGATATGGCTTGGTAGAAGAGATGGGATTGGTGGAAAGCAACTTGTGGAGGCTAGAAATCAAGATCCATATGGTTTGAGTGCAAGATCTTGACCTCAACACAGGGGTAGGTGGTTCTCTCAGAAAACTGATAGGATAGGCATGGAATGGTTCTGAGTGCTTCTTCTTCGAGTAGGTGGTGGTGAAGGGGTATATATAGGCATCCCCAAAAATCCAACCGTTACACACAAAATGACCAACTCGGTGACACCGATGTGTTAATCTCAGTGGTACCGAAGTGACCAAAAGGTGGGAACTTTTGAATCTCGGTGAGACCGATATAGGAATCTCTGTTGCACCTATAAGGTGACCAATGGTCAAAATGCCCATTCGTGGTGATGCCGATTCAACAATCTCGGAGGGACCAAAACTGTGAACTTGCATACAGAAAGTTGGCAGCCCAACTCGGTGGCGTTGAAAGCAGTATCGGCTGTACCAAAAGTTTAGGGTTTGGCTGAGTCTGTCTAGGGATTGGAATCGGTGGCATCGGGATGGAAATGTTGGTTGCACCGATTTTGAGTGTTTGGCTTAGGACAGACTTTGGTGGGAGAGTTTGTGTGTGCCTTTGGTGACTATCACTTGTGCACGTATGGGCATTTTGTTCACCAACAAAACTTTACCCCCTTTTAATAGTATTGGCTTTCCTATGGACTCAAGGTGATTTCTCAAAAATATAAAATGTAGAGTCCTTCGGTTGAAGCTTTGCCAATCTATTTCCTTGTGTCTTGGAGTGTTCCACAATCTCTTTGCCAACCCATCATTGAACTTTTCCTGAAATATACTTAATGGAAACATTAGTTCAATGACTTATATGTTGTTATGAATTACAAAAACCACCAAGGGAGCAAATGTGCTTTCAACGTTTTGCCATCCAAACAATTCTACCAATTCCATTGAAATGAGCAGTGATGTAGAATTGCATGACCATTTCGTCATTCCAAGTAGTGAACTCATTACCAATAAACTCATCAGTACCAATGAAGTGAAAATTAGCTTGCACACTTGGAAAGTAATCTTGGTTCTCCTTGATGTAGTTCTAGTCCACTTACCTCATATCGCTCACTATAGGGCTCTTGTCAAGCATAACAGTTTCATAGAAGTCTTGGTGTTCCTTTGTGTAGAACATGTAGTCTACAACTGTTTTTCTCCTCTGAGAATATGGATCAATGACTCTCCACTCTCTCAATCCTGGGTCATTCCTCTTCTTCATGTCCTCAGCAATCAAATGGATGGTATTATGCTTTGGTAGGTGTGGCCTCAGCTTCATCAACACTGACATTGCATCCTTCTTAGCATCTCTGGAGGTCGAACCCTTGTTCTTGTTAGCAGCAGGAATCTCTATGGAAAACCTCTTGAGTTTTGGAGTAGTGGGTTTGTTGGGAGAAGATGGCTTGCTCTTGGATGGAGCTTGGCTTTTCATAGCATCGGCAAGCAGATTCTTCTTCTTCTTTGGAGGAGCCTTGGGAGCTGGCTCTTCCTCCTCCTCGGCCTCAGCTCAGCTGGGCCTTCATACATTAAGGTTGGTCTTCCCACTACATGTATGATTCTCTTCCTGCTTTTCTTCTCTCCAACCTTCTTGAGCATGGACTTCCTTGGGGTATCAACAGACATAGAAGCCCTAGCACTCTCATGTTCTTTCACTGTCCCTGAGATGGCACATTCCTTCCTCACTACCTTCCTAGATGAGGTAGCCTCATTGGTTGGCTTCTTGGCAGTTTTGTCAGCTTTGTCCTGCTTTGCTTTGGCAAGAATCTCCTCAGGCACAAAGTTAGAATCTTCTTCATCTGAGTTAAGCTTCATTCTTGCCCTATTTGTTGCCTTGGGAAAGTTGGGAGAGCTAGGAACATAATCATAGGAAGATGAGCTTCCATCAGGACTAATGCCTGGATCTGCATCAACACTTAGCTCCCTAAAATCATTCTGGCCATCACCTGAAACTGACATCTCTCACCCTGTGAATAGAGCATAGAAGAGAACTAACATCACAAAATGCAGACTTTTTCAAAAATTTGAACTTTGAATTCTTAAGATTTGCTTTCTACAAAGGGAATATCGGTACAACCGAGTCACAAATTGTGGGTACCCCGACTCATAAGTCATGATCACCAAATGCACGTGTATAGTGATCCCAGAGATCAATGCTCACTAAACACACGAAAACTGAATAACAAGAGTGGTAAATCCACATTTAGCATCTTACACAAATAAAGACCATTAAGGTCTAGTCTTACATAGATAGGGCCACAAGGGCCAAAGACTTAAACTTAAAAGCAGTGGAAATCTTGATCAAAAGCGTGAACCCATGCCATCTGCCTTAAACGTATAGGCATTCTGACTAGGAAGCGTCCTAGTTCGCATGCCCGGCACCAACAAACTCTTCACCATACTCCTGTTCTTCCATGCCTGGCCAATTAAATAACTAGTGGCAAGCCAATGACTATTTTGAATGTACTCGCAAGCAACCCATGATGGAACAAGGTAATAACAATGCATGATATAGCACTATGTAGGTGTTTTGCAGAAAGCTAATTTTTGAATACAATGACATGATCAAGTAACCTTCAGTAAGCATGCATCAACTGTTAAGAGGTACTCATGTGAACACGTTTCTGATATCAACCTACAAGGGGGTTGAACATCCCATGTTCACCATCATGCCAAGTCATTGTACTTAGTTCAAGTGTCACCTTTGTCACCATTGCCCCCCCCACACACCATGTTTAGAAACCATGGACGTAGCACAAGAGCGGTCATCCAACTGTCCTTGACCGTGGACACGGCTATTCGAATAGTTTTACACTCTGTAGAGGTTGCACACTTTACCCACAAGACTTGGGGCACTTCCGTGTCATCCACGACTCAGAGTATATTTCATACCCGAGGTAAGCACCCAAACATTGCCTTTCCCCTAGCGATACTAAACAAAGAGTCCACTCGTTGGTGCCATCTCTCATGATATACATCACACGTATCATTCATGAGGGCATGCAACGGTGTGCCCAGTGCCCGTGAAGATAGCGCATGATCGTCCATTTCGGTACGACCCCGTATAGAGAGTGACCACTTCACTCTCGCCACTAGTAATGCGGGCTCTATGCTAGTTCCCACCAAGGTACTCAACAAAGCCCCGTACCATAAGGGGTATCGTGGTCGTACATGTAAGGTTTTAATAACAGTCGCAACTTACACCAATCCGTTTTCGAAAACTACACACACTCACTTGCTCCGGTACACCACTTCTTTATCAAGTGTCTACCTAGCTCATCAACATCTCCCTCGGGCATTAGTGGCACCCGACGGAGTTTTCGAAAAGTTTCTGAAATCATATTGTTTCCATCACCATGCATAATCCCGATCCCACTTGCGTAGCATCTACTAGCAACCTAACTACTCCTACCCGCACAACCCTCATAAGGAGGTAGGGTCATGCACGATGCAAGTATCAACAAGAAGTATCGGGGCCATCCCACCAAAGTGGACTCCACATCATCATGATCAATACAACGAAATAAAG
The DNA here is from genome assembly GCA_022496015.1 of Hordeum marinum. NCBI lineage: Eukaryota > Viridiplantae > Streptophyta > Magnoliopsida > Poales > Poaceae > Hordeum > Hordeum marinum. Next base: position 128,036,497 of record CM039673.1, on the reverse strand, counting down.
TGCTATATGTCATGCAATAAAAAGGGTTCATAGTCATGGTCAAAGGGCTGCTTGCCTGGCTCAACAAGGTCTAAGGGGGCTTCAAAGTCTTCGGGTCCAACTCCCTCGTCAATAGCGCAATCTATCGTTGCAATAAATAACGATAATAATAAGCATCACACAAACACAGAGCACACAAAGCTACTATTAAAATGCTACCCTATTCTGTTAAATACGAAAAACTATACTAAGAATATTTTTCTAGGGTTTTGCTAAGAAAACAGTTTTGAAAACTATTTAAACAGAGGCAAAAAGTTGCCTAAAACAGGTTTTAAAATAAAATAGTGCATAAAAAGTTTTCACAAATGGCACTATTAAATTCTATATATTATTCTAAGATTTTAGGTGGAAAAATATTTGGCATTGGATTTTTATTTAATCCAGAGGGATTTTTGGAAAATAGGTAGAAAAAGAAAAGGAAAAGGGGGTATTGTGCCCTGGGCCAGATCTGGCCGCGATTGGGCCGGCCTAGAGAAAATCAGCCCCAGGTGAACCGGGCGCCCGCGCCGCGTTAGGTTTAAACCTGACGGACGGACCCCATGGGTCAAAGAGAGAGGGAGGTGGGCGGGGTGTGAGGGGCTAACGACCTGGCCCCACTGGTAGGTCATCGTCCACCACTGACCAGGGGCTGGCGGTGCTCACCGGCGGCAAAGGGAGGCACAACAAGCGAAGTTGGAGGCGGGAACGGGCTCAGCACCGAGTCACCGTTCCTCTAGAGGTGGAGGGAAGGCCGGAGGTGGCCTGGCTCGCCGATGATGAGTACCAGCGGCAGAGGAGGTTTAGGAGGGGGTCGGAGTCGGTGATCCTTGCCTCAAGATGAACGGAGGAGAGGGGGACAGGCCAGCAGCTAGCTGTGGGCTCGATGAAGGTGACGGGAGCACCGGAGCGGGCCTGAGTCCCGAGATCGATGGAGCTCCATTGCGGCGGTGCCTTAGTCGATCTCGAGCACTGGTTCTCGGTGGGGGGGGGGGCTCAAGAAAGGGCTTGGGAGGTCGATTGGGGACAAGAGAGGGCTAGAGGAGGGAAGAGGGGGCTCGGGGGAGGCCTTAAATAGGCGGCTCGTGGTCCATCGATCTCGGGTGTGCCTTCGAGCTGATGGCCGAGGCCAGAGGCCACGGGGGCAGACGGGTGTGTGTCTGGGGTGCTCCTAGGGCTGGTCCAGGACGTGCGGGACCAAGAGAGAGAGGGAGGAGAGCCCGCGCGTGCGAGGCTTGGGGTTGGCCGAACCGGGCGGCAATGGCACGTGTGAGCGGAGCCGTTATAGGGAGAGGGAGGAGGGCTCTGACACGGTGCCATGGTGCAGACGTCGAGGGGGCCAAGTGTCGCGAGGGGGAGGCCCGAGGCCGCCGGGGCCATGTAGTGGGCGGTGGCTATAGTGCCTGTCGGCACTATACGACGCTCCAAAGCACGCGTGTGGCATGCCACGGCATGCCAACGATGGTTTGTGTGCGGCCAAAGGTGTCTAGGGGGTCTAGGGGCATCTAGGATAGGGGCAATGGCATTGGATGCCCTGGGAGGAAGATAGAATAAGAGGAGAGGGAAGAGAGGGGTGTTTTACTATTGTCCAGAGGTTAGAAATGGGGTTTTCACCCCCAATCATGGAGCTATGGCCAAGCAATGTTTACTGGAGGTAAAATACCATTGCAAAATTATGTGGTAAAAATTTGGGCTCAAGAAAAATAGAGGAAGGGGTCAAAAAGGGTTTTTGCCATTCTGGCAGAAGGTGTTTGATGGAGATTAGGGAAGGCAAATGGGCTTTGTTTGCCATAGGAATTGATAGGATCAAATGGTTATTAGAATTAGGCCTTATCACCAAGTTTGATCTTGATTGAAGAAAGTTCACAATGTATCTTTAGGAAACCCTAGAAATTAACAAAATATGGTTTCTGTAGATCTGGTCATGTTAAGCTAATCCCCTTGATGCACCACTTAGTGTAGCACAATTATTTGGTGATTAGAACATGTCCACAAATTTGGTTTCAAGGGGTGAAACTTCACAATGTAGAGGTGTTCAAATCTGGGTATGGACAGGGAGGGTTTTGGAATAGTTCGATGAATCAAATCAACTTGGATTAAGATGAAACTTTGCAAGATCATCATCTATGACAATATTGACTTGCTGGAATTTTCTTGGAATTTATTTAGAATATTTCTTATAGAAATATTTTAAAAGCTTGATTTGGACAGAAAGGATTTTGAGGGGTTTTGCCCTTGATTTTGAACATGACCATGCGTTGAAACTCATATATGGAAAATATATGTCCACTGAGTTTCCCTAAATTTTCTCAAATATTTTGAAATCATTTAAATAAATTTTCCCTATAAAAGATTATTTCTTGCCTTAAGAAAAGGCCTTTTAAATAAATAGTAAAATAATTTGTAAAAATAATATTTGGTGGTTTTGGAAAGTCATATATATAGTAGGTTTGAAGTAAAGCCTTTGGGAACAAGGATCCACCTAATTTTAGGACTTGCAATGCAAACCTCAACTCGGGGTTTTTTGGAAACCTAGTTTGAATAAAACCCTTTTGGTCAAAATAATATTTCGATAAAAATAGTTTTGGGTACTATTCACATGGCAAGATCATTGGGCAAGAAGTTTGGGTCAAGGAAGATGAATATGAGAAGGGATAGAATCTAAGAGTGTCATACACAAACTCAACATAACAATCAAACAAGCAATAATTCAAACAAGCATGCACTCAAAAGTTTTAATTGGCTCCAAATTTCATAAATACATGCATAGCAAAGTGATACAAACACATGATGTGATTCGGACCCATCGAGACTCACAGCCTGCTTTAGAGAAACTTGGCACCCACTTCGGTTTCACCGAAAATGGATGCTTGGTTCCACTGAGACTGTCCTCAGTAGACCTAAAAACTGAATCGATACAACCGATTCTTGCGCTTTGGTGTCACCGAGATTTGGATTGCGGGCAGCAAAACCCTAAAAATTCATCGTTCCCTATTCTAACAGAAAAACTTTGAGGATAGAATGATCTCAAACGGTGGCTTATCATGGAATGATCCTAATGTACATAAGTTGGAAGGAGGAGCGCACAAGGGGTCAGATTCGTAACCTAGCTTGGTGACGAGTCTGCTACGACAACGACGGTGGTGAGGATCCTGTCGACGGAGGCAAGTTCCAACTACGGAGGTGCTCGGGAAGACAAAGTTGATGACCAGGTGTCCTCGAACGATAGCTAGGGTTTGGAGGAACGGACGTTTGAAGAAGTGATTTCAAAAGTCGGGCCGGCCACATTAAGTACTCATCGCTGTCGGTGACACCGGTTCAAATTTATCGGTGTCACCGAGTTCCTCAACTATCAGCTGACAGGGAAACTCGATGAAGCCAAGAAGATGGAATTGGTGTTACCAAGATTCAAAAACCAGATCAACCCTAGGCGTCGGTGAGACCAAGATTTTTGTATTGGTTCCATCAAGATGCACTTGGGATATTTTAATGGTCAGTCCTTGTCGATACGGAACTCCGAGTGGTCCTCACACAGAGAGATCAAAAAGTATATCAACATGCTGCTCCATCTTGATCAACACACCAGATTCAGAGTGATGGACTTGATAGTGGAGACAATGAAGAGGGTTGCCGCAGATCAGAAAAGATCATGTGGTTACGCTCCATATATTCAGATGCTTATCAACTCCCAGCTGGAGAAGCACATATATGCAATTGATCGACCACATTTGCCACTCCTGCCAGAGCTAGAAGACAATGTTTTGGTGATGGACCCAGATCATCCCACCTCAGCTACAACACCATCATGGGTAGAGGTAGCCAGTGACACTAGTGCTCAGGTGCCAAAGACTCAGAGTGAGCAGATGGATCTTCCTATTTGCTCTATGATCAGTATGCAGAAGGACATCGACAACATATTGAAGAACTAGGAGAGCCTTGCAAAGATTGTTGATAACAAATTCCACATTCTCAACAACAAGGTGGATGAGCTTACAGTGACTGTGAATGAGCTCAAGAAAGAAGTTGATGCGTACCCAGTCCCCAGACCATAGATGATGATGAGGATAGTCCACCTCTTAGGACAACCACTCAGTTCAGGACTCAAGCCAGGTCTCCTATAGTGCCAGTTCCAGAGACGAGACCTTCTTCATCAGCACCTGCTGCAGCTCCACCAGCACCACCAGCTGCTACTCCAACTCCATCCATGACATCTGCTGAAGTCTTTGCTGATACCATTCTCTCGACTCCTTCATCAGCTACCAGAGAAGATCGACCCCAGAAGAGCATTTAGTTCTGTACCTTTGAACTTTTTGGTAACTTGTTTCCAAAGGGGGAGAAGATGTATAGATCATTAGGGCTTCGAGAGAGAGGGAGAGCATTGCTTTTTATCGCTTTTCAAAAACATTAACATCTTTTGGCTTGTTTGTGTTAAACTTGTTGGTGTTTGATCACACACTTGATGTGTGTTGCTACTATTTACTATCCTTGTGATGCCTATGATATGATCATTCACCTTTGCTTGATTGTGTTGTGCTATGATATTCATTCATATTATTCTCGCACACCACCAAGTTGTATGTGACATGGAAGAGTGCCCCATGTACCTAACCGATTGTGCATTTGCATTCAAATGCAAATTCAAAATAATGCACAACTTTAGGGGGAGCTCTTTCTTATCACATACTTCTCAAAGCGACGATTATATTCATTGATTATATCATTTGTCAAAGCCTTGATCTATATGTTGTCATCAATTAACAAAAAGGTGGAGATTGAAAGCACATTTTCCCCCTTTGTGGTTTTGGTAATTAATAACAACATATATCTCATTGGACTAATTTTTCCACTAAGTATATTTCAAGAAATTTTCAATAATGGGATGGCAAAAGGATTGTGGAGAGACCCCTAGATGCAAGGAATAGGACTGGCAAAGCTTCAAGCAAGAAGACTCTACATTTTACTTTGTGAGAAATCACTTTGAGTCTATAGGAAAGACAATACTATTAAAATGGGGTAAGGTATTTTTGGTGAACAAAATGCTCCATGTGAACAAGTGATATTCACCGAAAACACCCACAAGCTCTTCCACAAAAGTCTGCCAAAGCCTATCATGAAAATCCGTGCCACCAATATTTCCCACTCGGTCCTATCGATTTCCACCTCAGACAGATCCCTACCGAACCCTATGTCGGGGTATACAAACAGGGGTATTTGTTTTCCCCTAACTTGTGCATGGATGGAGAGGCCACTGGCATGGCAACTCGAGCCTGTTGGGGAAGCACACCAACCCGGCAATGATCAAGACGGACTACAACAAGCTCTACGCAGCAGCCCAAACCTGGGACTACCGCACGCCAAGTACTCCCTGACGCTTGCCGAGGATCGGGATGTATGCACCCTCTTGAAGCCCTAGCAAGCCATCCCCGGCAAGCGTGAGCCAACCTGTCACCGCTCCACCTCATCGCAAGGCCAATCACTTGTCGACGCGGTGTCGAGCCCCCAGGTGGCTAAAAGGCTCTCTCTAAGCACGTGGTTACATGCTGGAAGGAAGATTACCCCTCCCTCCTTAACACCCGTCCTTAGACGTGTCGAGGTGGGGTGCGATGGTTAGCTAGAGCGGTGGTATAAGCTTGTCGGGGATGCACCCCGCACGCCACCTAGACTAGCAATGATGGTATTTTGTCTCTAATGCCATAGTTAGGTATGATAAGCTTTGTTAGCCATCTAGTCATCAAACAATGCCTATTTTGCCACTATGGTCATCCCTTGCACTATAAAAGGAGGACCAAGGAAACCTAGTTGAGGATTCATACTTTTGAGAATTTGTACGTGCATAATAGCTCCCTCTAAGGAAACCCTTGCCGGGCTGAAGCATTGTGCGCTCTTCGTGTTCCCTTGATCAATCCACCCACAAAGCAGGAGTAGGGTTTTATGCTTCAAAGTGGCCCGAACCTGGGTAAATTGCCACGACGTCTCACTGTCTCCGCTCTTTGTGCTTGCGTCCATGCTCCCCGCTGAACCATAAAGGGGTCGGTGGTCCTATAGGTGATCGTGTGCATCCAGCCCCGACATCTTTGGCACGCCCAGTAGGGGGCGCTGCGTGAGTGCGGACCTGAGATCAGGAGCGGCGCATAGGTCGGTATATTCACCGCGGACGGAGCGGCCATGGCATACCCGTGGTCAAGGAAGAAGCGAGACGAGTCACGACATCATCCTTATCATGGTCATTGAGCCTGCTTAATCCTAGGAGGGTGCGACTTGACCCACAAGACACATGAAGGATGTATCCAATTCTGTTCCTCTTCTTCCTTTCATCCTCCGCCCGTGAGCAGTTCAGCTAAACGGTGGTGTCACTAATGTTGATGAACTTGTGTAAGGCTTGGTCCTGAATTCACCTTCGGAAATAAGCAATTTCTGAGCCAAACGCTGGAGCAAAATCCATTGGTAGATAGCCTCGGCAAGCGAGCCACAACAAGGTCTCGTTCACCAATGCCTTTGTCGCGTTGGTCGTTATGAGGCCAGCGGGTGCAAAAGAAAGGAATCTGGATAAAGGAAGCTGAATTAGTCATGATAACCCATTATTAGCCGTTATTTATGAAAGTTTATATTGATCCGGCAGATCCGTGTCAAAGGTTATGCTCATAACTAATGAGTTTCCCAAGTTTCTCCATCTGTCCCTCTTCGTTTTCCCTTGTCTCTTAGGATGAAGTAGAATGCGTGTGCGTGTTTTCTCCGGGAATCCCAAAGGGGAGAAGAAGTCATGCACGAAGGAGGGGACGATGCGCTTGGATGAACAAGCGTCAAGGTGAAAGGAAAAATCTACAACAAAATCTAAGTTGCCATGATTATGAACTCGCATTGGAATTTGCATTTGTGTAACTCCCCTAGTTACCAGGGTGTCGTATGGTGAATCTTACATGTGATGGAACCTTACCATCTTCTGTTTGCGCCCTCGTTTCATTTCGAGCCTGCTCAACGAAGCGTGCGGCAGCATCAAAGACCGCTAAGGAAAAACTCACCAGTAACATGCCTTTGCCAGCTGAACAATAAGGACCCGTTCCTCAAAGCAATCGCGGCAGCATGTTTTTTGCGGGCGACCAAAGCATTTAAAGAAAATAACCATACGAATACCAAGAAGAAAACAAGGGGGAGAATTACACACAATTACATAAAAATGACAGTTCAACAACTTCGAAGCAAGAGTAGTACGTGGTCTGATACGAGATACATATTGTGTCTTAAATACAGGACAACATAGCAATAGAAATAACCCAAGATTACTTCTGGTGGCTCCCCTATCCCCTATACCCTCTGCACTGAAAGAACCCTGTCGGTGAGAGGAGCAACTTTCTGCTCGGCAGCGGAAACATCGGTACCCGATGGTAGCTTCTTGAAGCCTGCAGAGAGGTCAAGCTCCGGATAGAAGTATGCCAGATTGCTTAAAACCATGAAGAGGGCATTGCGGGCCAACTTCTGAGATTCACCGGAAAATCAGGTGTCTCTGTCATCTTCATACTCCTTTAGACCCTCGATGAAGCCCTCAAAGAAGAGTGTCAGCTTGACGCTTGGGTCCTCATGTTGGTTGACAGACAAAGCCCAGCTGTCCATGTTCATGCTCGAAATCTGTGTAGTAAGGCAATCAGCAATGTTGGCCAGGTTCTTAATCCAGAGGTCACGTTGTTCAACTTGGTTCTTTAGCTTGTCCTCGACTTCTTCCCGAAGGGACTGAGCATCGGCCAAGCTTGTTTGCAATAGTTTCTCATGGTCTCTGGGAGACTCTATGTCTTTCTCCAAAGAGGCAAGCTTGGACTTAAGATCTGAAATGGCGTCGCCGGCCGCCTCGAGGTCTTGAACCTTGGAGGAAAGCTTCGTTTGCACTGTATCCAACATAGTTTGCACTTTCTACACTTCCTCCTTGAGGGCTCCAATCTCCTTGTGGCTCTTATCAAGGTCCTCCATCAGTTTTCTTAGCTAAGCTTCAAGGTTGGTCTTGGCGGCAGTTGCAACAATGAGGTCATTGTAAACTTTCTTCACCTGATTTGCGGTCTCCAAGGATGATTTCTCGAGTGCGGTCTTATGGCCATCTTCCAACTCTTTAGTGTGCTGCAGAACGCAGGGCTCCAGTTCCTCCTCCTCGCCGCGAAGGGAAGCATTGAGGGTCTCATCTTGGGAAGATATTTCTATCTCTCTGGCCTCCAGAAGCGCTTTGCGCTCTGCCAGACAGGTAGTCTTAGCTGCAGCCTCCGCCTGAGCAGTGGACAGCATCTCGTGATGTCCCTTGAAGGAATGGATCTGCTAGTTATACTAGTCTTGCAGATCTTTTCCTTTGGTCCTCAACTGCTACTCCGCAAGTCCAATTTGCTCGCGCTGCTTCTTGATGGACTGCCTCTTGAGATGGTACATGTTCTGGACATACTTGATGCCGGTTGCCACGGTATCTAAGAAGGCCAAGTCCTGAGCACTATCCCTAGAATCATTAGCCTCCTCGACTCTCTAAAGCAGCGGCGCCAGTATGCGTGTGATTCCTTCATTAATGTATGCGCCTACTGAGAAAATGGACCGGCAGTCGTTGGATACAGACGCATGGTAACCAACGCCAGTTGATTCAGGAGAGTCTGCAATGAAGACGCCAAAGGATAGCTGGGAGCAAGAAGTCCCATGGATTGGAGCGGGGACTTTTCCTCGACACGTACCTCCGGGCTTATCACGTTGCTGGAGTCCAGAACCACCCTTTCCACTGGTTCCTTAAGTTCCCCAACAACCAACTCGTGACCTTCCACGGCGACAATCTTTATGGCCTCCTCGGCGGCGTCTTTCCCGATATTTGCGACCTCCTCAAGTAGCTCAGGATCTTCAAGAAGCAGGGCTGCAAACCCAAAGCAACACATGGAATGATGAGATTCCAAAATCAAATAGATCATGCAAAGAAGAAAAAGATGGAAATAAAGACAGGAAAGTTTTCCCTATAGAGATTGTCGTGGAAGAGTGTTACCTTCCCCGGCAACGTTTGTTGCTCGTGCGTGGTCTGTTATTGCCTCGACGGTGATGTCGTCGGTGCGGGCGATCTCTTCGATGGAAGCCCTTGCCAGAAATTCCTCTTCGTAAGAAGCCGTTGACGGGAGATCTTGAGAAGGGAGCTCCTTAGGGGAAACCTCTCCTTGATGGATCTCCATCATCTCCTTCGCAGGCGTACGGGGACGTTCTTCGTCCCTGTTGATGGAGGAAGCTTGCACCTAGGCCTCGCAATGGGGACTTGGCTGGGGGGATGGGCACGAGGTTCTCCTCCACATCCCTTGCCGGGCTCATGCCCTCCATAGACTCTAGCCCCGCCAAGGACTTTGTTCGTTTGGCCCGGTGCACCAAAGGCTCCCTCATCCTCGTCCTTGTCAAAAGGCGATCGTTCGAGCTAAATATAAAAGGAATCAAGAATAAGCTTCAGTCGAGACTTAGTTAAGATAAATTACTCCAAAGTCATGAACATGGAGCCCAACTCTTACGACACGGGTGGCAGAGTTAATCTGCTCCTCTTGAGAGTCGAGGGAGTGAAGCTTGTCGGAGGGGCCGAAACCTTTGGTGAAGGGGAGTTAGGCGGAGAGGTCGGGCTTGACAGGGGGCTGGGATCCACCAACATAGCCTTCTGTCGCTTGACGGGCATAGTATGAGCTTGGGAGAGGCAAAGGGATTGCCGTCGTGTTGTCACGCGTCGACCCCCTTTGGAGGCTGCCCTCTTCACCTTCGAAGGCCCCCGTAGAGGTGCGGTAACCGCCGTTTCCCGGCTGGCACAATTACAAAGATGACGCCCTGGCTCCGGATCCTGAGGGCCTACCTCGAGTCCTTCTTCCTCCACCTCCGGCTCCTTTGCCTCCTCCACTTCGGCCTCTCTATGGGTCTTTGTTGTTGTGGCTTGAGATCCCTCAATCCTGACAGGCTCAACTCCGACAGCACCCTCCTAGGTGGGTCCTTTGCTCTCCTCTTCAGAAGAGTTGTCACCCTCAAATTCGTCTTCGCCTGCTCCTCCGGAGGTTGTGCCTTTGACAACTCTCGCTAGTTTGTCGACCGCAACCCAGTCGGAAATGAAGGCTCGTTCTACATCCCTGGTCAACGCAAAAAAAATTATCATCTGCCCTGACAAATCTTTCCTCCAAGCCAGAGCACCATGCTATCTTCGCCTCCAGAGAGGACAATGACCAATCAGCTTTGACTCCGGAGGCGTCATAGTCAGGCATCCACTACAGGATCTGATTCTAGGCCAAATTGAGATGTAGCGGAACAACTTCCGCTGGCAGATGGAAAGAATTGAACCTACCGAACAGTTGATCGCACAACAACCTGTGGTCGTAGATGGTCAAATTGTTGCCGGGGTCTAGATACAGCTGCATCCAGTCAGCATGGCCATTGGATTCCCTGGCGGGTCTGTCCCTCTTCTGCAAGGGGGCGATGTGGCGCCAAAGGAAGTCAGAGCCCACGTTTTCGACGGTCAACCGGGCAGCCTTGAGAAGGATGATCATGTTCAACACTGCGCCTAGTTTTTCGTCCGTGAGACCTAGTTTGCTCTAGTCACTACCACACGAGACACATTCTTTCCGCTTAGAACATAAATTAGGGGCCTTATCGTCCTTGATCTAGCACCAATCACCCCTCCATTCTTCCCTTTTTCCATGCTGACGGCCAGGAAGGTAGTCCAAGTCCTCCTTCTTGCCCCGGGGAATCCAATTTATGCTCCCAGAGCGGTGGGATTTTGTCTTCAATCCGAGGGACAAAGAAATGCCTAAACAAATCAACATTGGGGACGACTCCGACGAAGTTCTCACACAAATGGGCAAAGATCACCATGAATGACATCGCAATGGGCGTGAAGTCCAGGAGATGGAATCCATAGACCTCCATCATGGCGCTGAAGAAGTCAGATAATGGAGGAGAAAACTGATACGTCTCCAACGTATCTATAATTTTTGATTGTTCCATGCTACTATGGATGTTTTATATGTATTAATATGCTATTTTATATTATTTTTGGGAGTAACCTATTAATCTAGAGCCTAGTGGCCGTTTCTGTTTTTTCCTTGTTTTTGAGTATTGCAGATAAGGAATATTAAACAGAGTCCAAACTGAATAAAATCTTCGATGATTTTTCTTGGACCAGAAGACACCCACCAGACTTGGAGAGCCGCCAGGAGGTCACAAGCCACCCTGGCGCGGCCAGGGGGGCGCCCCTGGCTTGTGACTCCCCAGTAGGACTCCTAACCCTAATCTTCGTCCTATAAATACCCAAATTTTCCCCCAATACGAAAAACAACCACGCAAATACTTTTACGCCGCCGCAACCTTCTGTTCCCAAGAGATCCATTCTTAGAGCCTTTTCAGTAATCTACCTGAGGGGGATTCGATCACGGAGGGCATCTATATCAACTCCATTGGTCCTCCGATGATGCGTGAGTAGTTCACCACAGACCTATGGGTCCATAGCTAGTAGCTAGATGGCTTCTTCTCTCTCTTTGTGCTTCAATACCATGTTGTTCATGATATTCATGGAGATCTATCCGATGTAATACTCTTTTGTTGTGTGTTTGTCGAGGTCCGATGAATTGTAGGTTTATGATTAGCTTATCTATGAATATTATTTGGTTCTTCTCTAAATTCTTATGTGCATGATTTCATATCTTTATAAGTCTCTTCAAGTTATTGATTTGGTCTGGCCAACTAGAATGGTAATTCTTGCAATGGGAGAAGTGCTTAGTTTTGGGTTCAATCTTGTGGTGTCCTCACCCAGCGACAAACTAGGGGTAGTGAGGCACGTATTGTATTGTTGCCATCATGGGTAAAAAGATGTGGTTTTCATCATATTTCTTGAGTTTATCCCTCTACATCATGTCATCTTACTTAATGCGTTACTCTGTTCTTCATGAACTTAGTACTCTAGATGCAGGCAGGAGTCGATCAATGTGTGGAGTAATAGTAGTAGATGCAGAATCGCTTCGGTCTTCTAGACACAGATGTGATGCCTATATGCATAATCATTGCCTTGGACATCGTCATAATTATTTGCTTTTCTATCAATTGCTCGACAGTAATTTGTTCACCCATCGTGTTATTTCCTTCAAGAGAGAAGCCTCTAGTGAAACCTATGGCCCCCGGGTCTACTTTCCATATTATATTTTCAGATCTATAAACCAAAAATACCTTGCTGCAATTTATTTACTTTTTACTTTCTGCAATCTGTTACATCTATCCCTATCAGATCTAATCCTTGCAATAATCGTGAAGGGATTGACAACCCCTTTATAGCATTGGGTGCAACAGTTTGATTGTTTGTGTAGGTGCATCCATTGGTAACTGGCTTGTTCCTCCTACTGGATTGATAGCTGAGGGATAACTAGAAGAGGGTCTAGAGGGGGGGGTGAATAGACTACTAGCAGGATTATAAAACCTAACATTTCCCAAGTTAATTGGTTGGAAGATTTTAACAGTTTTAGCAAAGCGAGCAAGTCTAACAGCCCTACACATGCATGTCAACAAATATGGCAGCGGAAAGTAAAGACATTGCATATGAAGTAAAGTGTTGAGATAGGAAGATCAAATGCAGTTGGAGACGCATGGGTTTTTCCCGTGGTTTCGATAGGTGGTGCTATCGTACATCCATGTTTATGGAGTATTCAACCCACGAAGGGTAACGGTCGTGAGAGTCCACGGAGGGCTCCACCCAAAATGGTCCACGAAGTAGCCACCTTGACTATTCCATAACGGCTTCCGTCCATGAAGGACTAGCCTCACTATGGGTTGATCTGCATGAAGTAGGCGATCTCCTTGCCCTTACAAACTTCTTGGTTCATGCCACAACATGAAGTAGGAGGCTCCCAAGTGACACCTAACCAATCTAGGAGGCACCACCTTCCAAAAGGTAATAGGCTCGGTAAGGATGATGAAGTCCTTGCTCTTGTGCTTCAAGATGATAGACTCCTCAGCACCCAATCACTCTCTCACAGATATGGCATGGTGGAAGAGATGAGATTGGTGGAAAGCTACTTGGGGAGGCTAGAGATCAAGATCCATATGATTGGAGTGGAAGATCTTGACCTCAACACAAGGGTAGGCGGTTCTCTCTCTCAGAAAACTTGATGGGGGCAAGTGTGGAATAGTTCTGAGTGCTTCTCCCTCGAGTGGGTGGTGGTGAAGGGGTATATATAGGCATCCCCAAAAATCCAACCGTTACACACAAAATGACCAACTCGGTGACACCGATGTGTTAATCTCGGTGATACCAAAGTGACCAAAAGGTGGCAACTTTTGAATCTCGGTGAGACCGATATAGGAAACTCGGTTGCACCAATAAGGTGACAAACGGTCAGATTTCCAATCTTGGTGACGCCGATCCAACATTCTCGGTGGTACCAATAATGTGAATTTGCATAGAAAGTTGGGAACCTAAACTCAGTGGCACCGGTATGGAATCGGTTACACCGAAGTGGGTAGGGTTTGGCTGAGTCTGTCTAGGTTCTGGAATCGGTGGCACCGGTATGGGAAAGTTTCTTTCTCCGATTTTGAGTATTAGGTATAGAACAGAATTTTGTTGGAGAGTTTGTGAATGTTTTTGGCGACTATCACTTGTGCACGTTTGAGCATATTGTTCACCAACAAAACCTTACCCCCTTTTAATAGTATTGGCTTTCCTATGGACTCAAAGTGATTTCTCACAAATATAAAATGTAAAGTCCTCTTGCTTGAAGCTTGGCCAAGCTATTTCCTTGCATCTTGGGGTATCTCCACAATCTCCTTTTTCCAAGCCTCTCTATAGACTGTATCTAAAATACACTAGGTAAAAATATCAGTCCAAGAGACGATGTATGTTGTCATGAATTATCAAAACGACCAAGGGAGCATGTTGTGCTTTCAATCTCCCCCTTTTTGGTAATTGATGACAACATACAATCAAAGCTTCAAATAAAGATATGCATTGTTATACTAAAGACTTTGAGAGACACATGACTTAGACTTGCTCCCCCTAAATGTGTGCTATCCTTTAAAGGATAGTTGCTTTTTAATGCATGAACACACATAAGGTAGAAGGGATATAATAGGTCATGTGTATATTGTCTATATGCATCAAATATATATGAATGAGATGTATCTTTGTTCAAGATATCACTCTTGCAAACAATATGTGCAAGAAGCAACAGATCATCTTGACCAAGGATATGATGCATATACTTACCTTGAGTTCTTGAGCATCCTGGTAATAGAAACACACTTGAGAAAACAATGTTAGGAAACACAAGAGTATTCTACCAAACAGCAAGGCAATAGAACTCAAAATTGCCAAGATATGGAGGACATATAGAAGATAGTATTCCTTAGAATTGATATGTCTCCAAGATCATTGAGAATTTTCTCACCGTAGATATGACAATAGATTATCCTCTCCCCCTGAATCTTAGCATGTAAATATTAGGATTGGATAAGGTGAGAAAGGTCAAAACAATTCTTCTCCCCCTACTTTGATATTCTCCGCCTGTTTATAAATTTATGAGTATTGATATTGGTTCTCCCCCTTGATCATATATCCCCCTTTGCATAAGCATGTATCTCCCCTTGAGCATGAAGCTTTGGTATTCTCCCCCTTTGGCATTAATTTCCAAAAAGGTCAAAAACAGGGATAGATACAGTGATCATTGACTAAGAAGGGATCCTTGAGAACAAGGGTCATCGAAATGTAGGATTCATAGAAATGAAAACTGAGAGAGTCATTGAAAATGATTTCTCTCCCTTTGAGATGTTGTAGGACTTTGTTCTTCTCCTCCTTTCTTCATTGAAGATAGGGATCCTTAAAAAAATTCTCTCCTCAAGATTAACTTTAGTTCTTCTCCCCTAAGTAATACAAAGTCTTTTTAAAAGGGATCATCAAAGTAACAGAAGTATTACAAGAAAGATCACTAAGAAAACACAAATTTGCAAAAATGAATTCAAATGAGACAGAATGAAAAACGGTGACTCCGAGATAGATAGATCGGTGGTATCGAGATTTTGTAGTGCAGCTTATCTGCAGCTTGTCAAGGATATGGTTGAGTGGCCTTCTTCCTTCCATCATCAAGAGGGGTTGTGGATACTTGGTAATGACAAGATTTCTTATGATTGGAGTTGATGGCAATCTTGTGGAATGAAGTTTTTCCAAGTACCTAGAAGAGATTAAATGCAATACAAGGTGGCATAGAATTCCAGGGCATAAGATGAAATGTTAAGATACATGGAAATATCAAGAAAGCTCATGCCCTTACATGCAACCGAGTGAGTCTAGCTCAAGTTTGAAGCATCGATGATGTTCAACTCACTCCTCGAGTGACAAAATGTCTTCTCATCAAGTGGCTTAGTAAAGATATCGGCCAATTGCTTGTTAGTGCGAACATGCTTAAGATTAATATCTCCTTTGGCAACATGATCACGAATGAAATGATGTCGAACTTGAATATGCTTAGTTCGAGAATGTTGCACAGGATTACGACAAATTTTAATAGAACTTTCATTGTCACAAATTAATGGAACATTTCTAACATGAATTCCACAATCCTTAAGTGTTTGTGTCATCCATAGTAATTGCACACAACAAGATCCAGCAGCAATATACTCAACTTCGGTAGTCGACAGAGATACCGAGTTTTGTTTCTTAGAGGACCAAGATACAAGAGATCTGCCCAAAAATTGACAAGTACCCGAGGTGGATTTTCTATCAACCTTGTCACCGGCATAGTCGGAATCGTAATAGCCAACAAGGTCAAAAGAAGATCCCTTGGGATACCAAATGCCAAAATTTGGCGTTTGTATCAAGTATCTCACAATGCGTTTTACAGCCAAAAGATGACACTCTTTCTGTGCAGCTTGATATCTAGCACACATGCAAAAACTAAGCATAATATCGGGACGAGATGCACATAGATATAACAATGAACCAATCATAGATCGATAAACTTTCTGATCAACCGGCTCATCCTCTCTGGTAAGATCAACATGTCCGCTAGTAGGCATAGAGGTTTTCATACCTTTGCACTCCTCCATGTTGAACTTTTTGATCAAGTCCTTGGTATACTTAGTTTGAGAGATGAAAGTTCCTTCTTTTTATTGCTTGATTTGCAAGCCAAGAAAGAATTTCAGCTCACACATCATGGACATCTCATACTTGTCGGACATCAAGCTTCCAAATCTTTCACTAAATTGAGGGTTAGTGGAACCAAAGATAATATCATCCACATAGGTTTGGCACACAAATAATTCACCATTAACTCTCTTAGTGAATAAGGTTGCATCAATTTTACCAATTTCAAAACCTTTTTCGATAAGAAACTTCATTAAACATTTGTACCAAGCACGAGGGGCTTGCTTAAGACCATAAAGAGCTTTACGAAGCTTGTAAAGATGATTAGGTTTCTCAGGATTCACAAAGCCAGGTGGTTGCTTAACATAGACCTCTTCTTCAATCGCACCATTTAAAAATGCACTCTTAATATCCATTCGATAAAGTGTGATATCATGGTGATTGGCATAAGCAAGAAGAATGCGAATAGCTTCAAGTCTAGCGACAAGAGAATTGGTCTCATCGTAGTCCATACCTTCGACTTGCGTATATCCTTGAGCTACGAGGCGAGCCTTGTTGTGCCCGACTTGACCATCTTCGTCTTGCTTGTTCCGAAATACCCATTTGGTTCTGATGATGTTGTGTTCATCCTCGGGTTACTCCATGAGTGTCCACACTTCGTTCCTTTCAAAGTTGTGAAGCTCTTCATGCATAGCGTTCACCCAATCCACGTCTTCAAGAGCTTTTTCTACCTTCAAGGGCTTAATGCAAGAGATTAAAGAATAATGCTCACAGAAGTATGCTAGACGAGTTTTAGAGCGAGTGATCCTCCCTGTTTGTATATCACCAAAGATTTGGTTTAGGGGATGGTTCTTGGTCACTTGTGGTCGAACTCGGGCCAGCTTCCGATTGTTGGTTGGTGGAGCTTCTTCATCATCATCATCTCCTTCATCTTCATTGTTGTTGAAGGTGTCATTCCCTTGAGGTGGTGGTGAAGGAGGTTGTGGTGGATCTTCATGATGCACTTCCTCCTCTTCATCATCTTGCCGTGTACCGCTTGTGGATGCCTCCATGTCATGTTGTGGTTCACCTTGTCGTGAAGTAGGGGCTTCCACTTGAGTTGATGAAGTACTTTCCTTCACCTCCATGGGATGAATCTTGCCGATGGGTAAATCTAGGATAGCTTCAGAAGGGTTCTTATCACCTACATCATTTGGCAATTATTCGACTTGCAAACCATTAGATTCATCAAACTTCACATCTACCGTCTCTTGAACTTTTCGAGTGAAGTTGTTGTAGACACAGTAAGTGTGAGAGTTCGATCCATAACAAAGTAGGAATCCTTCATGAGATTTAGGAGAAAATTTAGTACGACGATGCTTATCAAGAATGTAGCACTTGGAGCCAAATACCCGAAAGTATCCAACTTGGGGTTTGTTACCGGTGAGTAGCTCGTATGTCGTTTTACCGAGAAGCTTGTGCAAGTAAATTCAGTTTGTGGCATGACATGCTATTTCCACGGCTTCTGGCCAAAAGTGTTTTGGCGTCTTGTATTCGTCAAGCATCGTTCTTGCCATTTCAATGAGTGTCCGATTCTTCCTCTCAACAACTCCATTTTGTTGAGGCGTGTACGTGGCCGAGAACTCATGTGAGACATCTTCTTTGTGAAGAAAGGTATCCACATGGGTGTTCTTGAACCCCGATCCGTTATCGCTCAGAACCTTCTTGATCTTCACTTCAAACTGATTTTGCGCTTTGCGAGCGAAGTTCTTGAAGATCTTTTGAACCTGCGACTTATCATCAAGAAAGAATACCCACGTAAATCTGGAAAAATTATAAACTATAACTAGACCATAGGAATTTCCATCGAGACTCTTGTAAGCATTGGGACCGAAGAGATCCATGTGAAGTAACTTGAGTGATCTCCTAGAAGTCATGATATTCTTAATACGATGACTTCCACCTACCTGCTTTCCAGCTTGACAAGCACTACAAAGTCTATCTTTGTCAAAGAAAATATCTTTAACACCAAGTATATGATCACCTTTCATAAGCTTGTCTAAATTACGCATGCCAACATGTCCTAATCTTCTATGCCAAAGCCAACCTTTAGAAGATTTAGCAATTAAACAAGTGCGAGGTTTGGATCTCTTAGTGAAATCGACAATGTATAGATCACCTCTACGGATACCGGTAAAGATCATTTTACGATTATCTTGACAAAACACTTGGCAATCTATTTTCTTGAATAACACATTGAAACCGAAGTCGGCAAGTCTAGACACGAAAAGAAGATTATAGCCAAGAGATTCAACAAGCATAAAATTTTGAATAGAGATATCATGGGATATGGCCACCTTACCAAGACCAAATACCTTACCCTTGGAGTTGTCTCCAAACGTTACGTACCTTCGCGGTCCATGGTTTGGTGTAATCTCTTCAAACATTTCTCTATCTCCGGTCATACGATCGGTACATCCGATATCGAGAATCCACTCTTTTCCCCCGGACATGTAATCCTTGAAGTTTGCCATGAGACTTAGATTCTTCATGATCTTCTCATACTCGATGTCGAACAGCTCATCTTCATCATAGTAGCCATGTTTGATATTGTCATCATCAAGTGGGAAATCCTCGTCATAAAGAACAAGAGATTTATTAGGATGGTGATCATGACAATGTTCAAGTTTATGAATGCGAAGTGCCCTATAATGATATTGTCGATAGTTGTGACATCTCCTTTAGCACGCATGAGATCTCTAAGCTCAAATAGACAAACATTAAATTTAGGATCACTAGGAGACATTTTGTGAAAGGGAATGGTTTTATGAAGAATTTCATCAAGATTACTTAATGAATAATTTGTATATCATTTCTCCAAATCATTCCAAAAAATGTGAGCACATGCAAAATTCTTCATTTGGTTAAGCACATTTCTAGGCAATGCTCTAACAATGAGATTAACAGTTCTAAGATTGCATAGCATATCAATTTCCTCTTCGTGTGTGGGATGCAAAGGATCAATAGGAGGCTCATAGGGGCGCATAACATATTTTCTTAATTGAAATTCATTAAACAGCTCAAGCATCAAATATTTCCATTGACTATAGTACTCTCCATCAAGAATGGGCACTCTACAACTCAAACTCCCTATACTAGACACATCCATCTTCCTCCTCGGTGATTAAATCGAAGCAATGGATACCAAATCTCTGATACCAATTGAGGGCTCATTAGAAGAGTGTCTAGAGGAGGGGGTGAACAGACTACTAGAAGGAATTTAAAACCTAACCTTTCCCAAGTTAATTGGTTGGCAGATTTTAATAGTTTTAGCAAAGCCAGCAAGTCTAACAGCCCTACACATGCATGTCAGAAAATATGGCAGCAGAAAGTAAAGACATTGCATATGAAGTAAAGTGTTGAGATAGGTAGATCAACGCATGAATTTTTCTCGTGGTTCCGATAGGTGGCGCTATCGTACATCCACGTTTATGGAGTCTTCAACCCACGAAGGGTAACGGTCGCGAGAGTCCATGGAGGGCTCCACCCAAAAGAGTCCACGAAGTAGCCACCTTGACTATTCCATAACGGCTTCCGTCCATGAAGGACTAGCCTCACTATGGGTAGATAATCACAAAGTAGGCATTCTCCTTGCCCTTACAAACTTCTTGGTTCACTCCACAACACAAAGTAGGAGGCTCCCAAGCGACACCTCTAGGAGGCACCACCCTCCAAAAGGTAATAGGCCCGGTAATGACGATGAAGTCCTTGCTCTTGTGCTTCAAGATGATAGACTCCTCAGCACCCAATCACTCTCTCTTAGATCTGGCATGGTGGAAGAGATGGGATTGGTGGAAAGCTACTTGGGGAGGCTAGACATCAAGATCCATATGATTGGAGTGGAAGATCTTGTCCTCAACACAAGGGTAGGTGGTTCTCTCTCTTAGAAAACTGGATGGGGGAAAGTGTGGAATAGTTCTGAGTGCTTCTCCCTCGAGTGGGTGGTGGTGAAGAGGTATATATAGGCATCCCCAAAAATCCAACCGTTACACACAAAATGACCAACTCGATGACACCGATGTGTTAATCTCGGTGGTACCGAAGTGACCAAAAGGTGGCAACTTTTGAATCTCGGTGAGAACGATATAGGAAACTCGGTTGCACCAATAAGGTGACCAACGGTCAGATTTCCAATCTCGGTGACGCCGATCCAACATTCTTGGTGGTACCGACAATGTGAATTTGCGTAATAGAAATTTGGCAACCTAAATTCGGTGGCACCGATATGGAATCGGTTACACCGAAGTGGCTAGGGTTTGGCTGAGTCTCTCTAGGTTCTGGAATCGGTGGCACCGGTATGGGAAAGTTGGTTGCACCGATTTTGAGTGTTAGGTATAGAACAGACTTTGGTTGGTGAGTTTGTGGATGTTTTTGGCGACTATCACTTGTGCACGTTTGAGCATATTGTTCACCAACAAAACCTTACCCCCTTTTAATAGTATTGGGTTTCCTATGGACTCAAAGTGATTTCTCACAAATATAAAATGTAGAGTCCTCTTGCTTGAAGCTTGGCCAACCTATTTACTTGCATCTTGGGGTATCTCCACAATCTCCTTTTTCCAGACTCTCTATAGACTGTATCTGAAATACACTAGGTAAAAATATCAGTCCAAGAGACAATGTATGTTGTCATGAATTATCAAAACCACCAAGGGAGCATGTTGTGCTTTCAATAGCTCATCAACTAAGGGAAATACTTATCTACTTCGTTGCATCACCCTTTCCTCTTCAAGGTAAAACCAATGCAAGCTGAAGAGGTAGCAAAAACCCGTAGAAGAAGTAAGCACAGAAGAAGCGATATGAATCGGAGAGGGTCTTGTCCTTGGGACTATCCGGCAAAACTTCAGGAGATTTGTGCCCCTTTGTGTCTCTCCCCCACATATAGGCGTGCCTTTCGATCAGAGTGCTGGAATCCAAGGTCGATAGGGAGATGACCATATCCCTCCACCGCAATTTCTCCAGCTCTTCAGCCCTTGTCTTCCTATCTTTGGCCGCCGGGTCCGCTAATGCATCCGCCTGCTTCCCCCTAAACAACAACAGTTTTCTTCCCCATCCTTGGGCTTGCAAAAGGGGAAGGATGATCCAAGCAGTTTTCGGTGGATGGAGACGGTGGTGAGAACAGTTCTTTGTGGTTTGAGGAGGAAGATGGAGGACGGAGATGGGGATGCGAATGAGCACAACCTTTGTGCGCTGTCAAGGGAATAAGCTTGCCAATACTACCAGGGGTACGAATGGAGGGGCGAAGTCCAGCTATGGCTCTGGTGTTTAACTCGGATGTGTACGAGTTCAGGCCCCACTCAGGAGTGGTAGAGACCCTACGTTTCGAGCCCGGAGGCTGGTTTGCTTTGCTTATGGGGGAATAGAGGATTATAGGAGTCAGAACCTTGTTACGGTGCCCGGTGCTGGCTTATACAGAGTGCGCCACCACCGGCCGAGCGCTGTAATAAATCATAGTTAAGGCAACATTGCAAAAACTGCCGCTTTGATTAGGACGTTACTGATAACGCATGATTACTATGGAAACGGACGCCCTTTCGGGTTCCTTTAACGCTACGCCTCCGAGGCTGTTAAGCTCGTATCGCCCGAATGGAAGACAAAGCTATCCGAGTGACTTTGCGGGTGCGTTCGAGTGCTTCTTGAGGCGTGTCCGGGTGCGCTTTGAATTCCGAAGCTTCAATGTCAATGAGGGTCTATGGGTGGGTCCAGAAGTCAGCCTTGTGACCCTACCCATAGTAGACGACCTCATGAGTAGCTCCCTAATCTGTGAGGTTTGAATGACTGAGTGATCAACACTCGGGAGTGCCGATGACACCTCAGAGGTGTTTCAGGAAATGACTTGCATCATTTACCACTCGGATCCATGCCTCGACAGATTTAGGATTAACATTCCTTGTCTGAATGTCTGAGTTTGCATATGCGATATTGTTTTTGAAGCTGCAGTGTTTCCCTGGAGGAATGATCTGAATGCTCTGTTATTCCGTCCGAGTGCTTCGCTATAATAGTCCAGTCATTTGGTTTGCAAACGAATCGTCAGGCGAGTCAGAGTGTCGAGCTCTTCTTTATAAAGCATGAAGGGGCTCCTGCGCATTCGAACCTGCGGTAGGCGCGCGCAGACGTTCAATAGAGCGGTTGATCTGCGAGATTTTGTGGGTAGTGGGCACAATGCCCCAATAATCATGCCATAATTCTTGCCACATGTCCCTAAGAGCTTGAACAGGGGATCCCCAGATCTTGCTCCGTTCGTGGATTGACGGCCAGCGATTTCACCGGATTCCTGCTATAAAAGGCGAAGATACTGTGCAGGGGGAATAGATCTCATCTCTTCTTCATCTCGTCGACTTCTCTAATGCCAACGACCGCACTCCACAGAGCATTCTGCCGTTAGCCAAAGTCAACCTTGCCGGAGATGAACAGCGAAGCGATTGCATAAGCTGAGCGGGCGAAGAGGGGCTTGCGCGGCTCCTCCTCGAGCGTTGGCGTGCTGGCGGGGTGGACCCAAGGCGACTGGATGGTGTCGCTGATCACCAAGGCCTAGTTGCTCGAGATGGAGGACCAGGGGCTCCTGGCCAGAGGGAGTTGGAGGCTGTCGGAGGCGGGCGAGGATGGTCCTTCGCCACAGGGGAATGAGCGCGTGCTCTTGGGGACTCACCTCGAGCGAGGTTTTTCCCTTCCTCCCCATCCGTTCTTCGGCCGCTTCTAAGATTTCTTCGGTGCTTAGCTCCACCACATTCCACCTAATGCCATGGTGTACCAAGCTGCTTTCATATCTTTGTGCGAAAATTTCCTGGGCTATCACCCTCACTTGGGCTTGTTTAAGCACCTATTCACCTACTAAGTGATGACGGTAAAGAAACCCAGTCGGTCAAAGGATAAGACCAACATGACCCAGCTGTACGGGGGGTGGGTGGGAATCCAGCTGCGAGGTAAGGGTTTTTTCCCAGCGATCAATTTTCCTAACTCGGTGAAAGCTTGGCAGGAGAATTGGTTTTATTGCCAAGATGTTCCACTCAGAGGCAACTAGCCAGGACTTCCTCTGTATACATCAGAACGCATTCGTTTGCTTCCCAAGCTAACTGTAATCAAAGAAGAGAAAGTAGACGTGGACATCTTGGTGATTGCTCTGGTGGCCCTAGTGCATAAGGGTGTCAATGGCCTGGACCTGCTCGAAGTCTTCTTTCAGAGGATAGTTCAACCATTGCAAGCAAGAATCCATCCTATGTGGGAGTACACGGGAGCATATGACACCACTAGGACGCACCCCGAAGAACTTGATGCGGAGATGGTTGAACCCAAGATCAAGGCGATCACTGTGGTGTGAGATAACCCTAGGGGGCAGGTCGGTGCCTCCATTCTCACGAGGAAATCCACCGAATGAGGTAACTTCTGGAGACTTGTAATCCGAATGACATTGTTGTGCTTGTTCTTGTATTAGCTTGATTTATTCATTTTCCACTCGGAGGCTTTCATGGGCTTGATTGATGAGATTCCGATCGTGAACCAAAATCCAATTGATGTGGCGAACGATACAAATATCATGGAAGATTCCACCGGAGTGGGGGAAGAAGAATAAGGTGGCGACAACGAAGATGAAGATGATGAACAGGACTTGGGCGAGATCTGTGAGGTGGAGTCCTCGTGTTCGGAAGGCTGAGTGCCCGAGTCCCGTTCCAAGTCATGCCATGACCCGGGGGTTGCTGGCGGTGGTACGAAGGCACCGAGTGTTGTCAAGCCGAATGCCAATGCTCTCTCGACCCAAGTTACGAAGCGTCGTCGTGCAAAGCTGGTATCGTCGTCCGAGAAGGTCACGAAGCAAGCCAAGGTTGTTGCAGCCAAGCCCCGGAAGGCGGTTCTCATTCCGAAGATCAAGATGATCATCCCAGTTGCTTCAGTGTAAGAACTTTCACTCGAAAGTTGTTGTTTGAGCCCATCCGAGTGAGTTTAAAAATACAAATGTTTCCTTTACAATGTCGATACTTCAACTACTTTGCCTGAACCTCAAACTCTAGAGAAGGAGCGAGCCGAAGTGGACGCGGCGTCCTCGATGGGTAAACTTTGAGACTTTCCTTGTACATGCTGTGATTTTGCTTCTTCCTTATTTCCAAATGATTTTTGAACACTTGTAGCTCCGACTGATGTGATCGACATCAATGTGGTTGACAAAGCTGATCTGTCAAATTCTACTGCAAATATAGAAGGTGCAATGCAAGAGTCATCACTTGCTGATGCCTTGGCGTCATCACAGGGAACCCACTCGGTCGTTGGAGTCGCACTCGGAACTGGCACGTCAACACTCATGTCGATTCCTCGTGAGACCAACATCTTCTCGCTACATCATGTCCCAGAGGACCAAACGGGAGCGAGCAAGGAGGCGCTGATCCAACTAGAGCTGATGTGCGATAAACTAAAGACAGTATGATGTGAGTGTGGCGCTGCAAAAGAATGTCTGAGTAAGTACTCTCGTAAGTAACTTTGTTATTTGGCATCTTGGTCCATCTATCTATGGTCTTAAACCCGAGTGTGTTTGCGAATGGGCACACCCACTAGGTGCTGACTTTCTAGTGGGGGCGCATTGAGCGCACCCTCTGGGTGTAGTCCCCGAGACTGTCATCAACTGAAGCAGTCGGCGGTAGTCTGATAGCGTAGGAATGTCTTGAACTTAAATCGTCCCGTGGGGGCACGCTGAGTGCACCCACTGGGTGCAGTTCCCAAGGCTACTGTCGACTAAAGCAGTCAACGGGAGTCTTAGAGTTTTTTAGTCTGACCAAATGATATGTATGTTGTATCCGATTGACGAATCATATGTCTTGTGTGACCAAAACTTTTCTCTCCATTTGTTGATTGTAGTCTATTTGCGAGATCGGAAGCCACTACAATGCTCTGAAGGAGGAGGTGCTAGCCCTGCATCTTGACTTAGAAGCTCAAAAAGCCAAGAGTGCTCGACTGGAGCAAGAGAAGAATGAGTTGGAAGTTATTATTCTTCCTGTCCGACTGCTACTGTTACTGTTCTTTCTCCCTCTCCGACTAAGTCCACTTCAACAGATTTTCATGGATTAAATTGTAACCTTGTCGAGAGAATGAAGAATTCTGTTTCTTTAGTAACCGTGAAGACGACCCTCGAGAAGAAGGATACAGAGCTGGCATTGGCTCAGAAGGAGGCCAGTCGGAAGACCAAGGAGGCCGAGGAGAAGCTAAAGTCAGTCGAGAAGCTGGAAGAAGAGAAGAAAACCCTTGAGGCCTCCGTGAAGAAGTCCAAGGAGGGTCTCGTCAAATGGAAGATCAAGCTTGAACATATCACTGCCAAGAAGGGTGAACTGGAGCAGTTCGTCGACGAGTTCGGCGACCCCGTGAGCGAAAAGCTCAAACGTAAGCTCCCGCGAATGACCCATGTGTTTTTGAACAACCGAATGAAGTTAGCTTGACTCGAATTCCTCTTTTTACTCAGCTGAACTCAGAATTCTGTTTCGACATCACTGAGGAGACTGAAAAGATCGAGAAAGAGCTGGATCTGGCTCGAGAACTGCTCAAGGATAATGATGTCATGGCCTTTCTCTGTCTGGAAGAATGCGTCGACGAAGCAGTTTCGTATATCAGGAGGCTCTATACTGGCATCATGGACATTGGAAAGGAGCTCTTCTCTAATGAAGAACCTTCCAAGGACCTGGAATCCACTCTCACCCGAGTGAGAGACGTCCCGAACTGAGTGAAGATCTGGAAGAAGTCAGCAGCCCGAGTCGGAGCTGACATTGCTCTCTCATCGGGCCGGGTCCACTGCAAGGGAGTGGACGAGAAGAAACTAAAGTCCTTGGAGGTCACCAATCGGAAGCACGCCATGATTAAAGACTTCATGGAGATGTGCATGGAGGCGTCCACCCGAATCCAAGAAAGCCTTGACCTGGACACGTTCCTTGAAGTAGTGCCTAGCCCCGAGTGATCGCTGGGCTAAAAACTCCTTTAAATATTTCCTTAGAATACCGAGTAGTATATGTAAGACTTTTAAATGAGCCTGAGGCTCCTATCGTCCATACTTCCGCTTCAAGCAATGCAGATCTCATCTTCTTTATCTTAACTTGATATTTTGAGTGCATTATACTCGAGTGTGTATGGTGCACACACTTGGCATGAATTTTAACTTAGGTGACGTGAGGTCACGACTAAGTCCCCGAGTGTAGGCAAGACCTTCACATGGAGAATTTTATCCTTAGATGAACATTTATGGCCATGTTCATCTTGACAATCGAGTGTGGAGAAGATCTCTAACTTTGGCGACACGGAGTCGCAGCTAAGCCCTCAGAGGGGGCACGGCCCGCACTCGGAGTAGTTTTCTAACTTAGGTGACGCGGGGTCACGGCTAAGCCCCCAAGTGTGGGTGAGACCCACACTCTGAGTAGTTTGTCGTTTAGATTTACTATGATGGTCCTGTTCATCTTGAGAGTCGAGTGTGAAGAATGTCCCACTCGAGAAGTTTTTTTAACTTAGGCGGCGTGGAGTCATGGCTAAGACTCTGAGTGTGGGCGAGACACAAACTCGGAGTATTTTGCTGACTTAAGTGACGCAGAGTCATGGCTAAGCCCCCGAGTGTGGGTGAGACCCTCACTCGGAGTAGTTTGCTAACTTAGGTGATGTGGATTCGTGGCTAAGACCCCGAGTGTGGGTGAGACCCTCACTCGGAGTAGTTTGCTAACTTAGGCGACGCGGAGTCGCGGCTAAGCCCCCGAGTGTGGGTTAGACCCTCACTCGGAGTTGGTTGTCGTTTAGATGAACAATGTTGGTCATGTTCATCTTCGTAGTCGAGTGTGAAGAATGTCCCACTCGATAAGTTTTTTAAGTTGGGCGACGCGGAGTCGCGACTAAGCCTCCGAGTGTGGGCGAGACCCACACTCGAAGTAGTTTGCTGACTTAGGCGATGCGGAGTCGCGGATAAGCCCCCGAGTGTGGGTGAGACCCTCACTCGGCGTAGTTTGCTAACTTAGGCGATGCGGAGTCATGGCTAAGCCCCCAAGTGTGGGTGAGACCTTCACTCGGAGTTGTTTGTACTTAGGCAAAATCAGGTTTGCGGCTAAGTGTTTTGTGTTTTATACCCACTATGGGTGGTGGTCGAATTTCAACAAGATACAATGAAACAAAGATTATTCATCGAGATCACTTGGATTTATTATGAAAGTCTTAATTTATATCCGTCGCGTTATAAGTGTAGAACCTGCGGAGCAGGTCTGCGTTCCAAGTCCGAGGTTCTTCTGCATCATCATTGATACTGTACAATCGGTATGCTCCATTGTGCATGACTTGGGAGATGACATGCTATCCCTGCCACGGAGGCGCCAACTTGTGGGGTCTCTGTTGATCCAATTGGAGAACCAGTTCTCCTTCATGAAAGGCTCGACCTCTGACCTGTCTGTCGTAATAACGCCTCAGATCGTGTTGGTAGAGCATGGATCTTATGAGGGCTAACTCTCTTTCCTCCTCTAGGAGGTCAAGGCCGTCTTGTCATGCTGCCTTAGCGTCAGCTTCATCGTATTGTTCCACTCGGGGAGAATTATACTGGACATTACACGACAGCATGGCTTCTGAGCCATAGACCATGAAGAAAGGAGTGCGCTGCATAGAGCGGTTAGGGGTCGTCCGAATACCCCACAAGACTGAAGGAAGTTCTTCGACCTTGGCTCTAGCAACATACTTTAGATCTCTCATCAATCGGGGTTTCAATCCTTGAAGGATCATTCCATTTACTCATTCTGCTTCTTCATTTGACTGCGGGTGAGACATGGAGGCGTAATTAACCCGAGTGCCCTGAGAGAAACAAAACTCATGGAACTTGTCCGAATCGAAGTTTTCCCCATTATCTGTAATGATGTCGAATGAAGCTGACGGCAATAAAGGCATCAAGACTTTTGATGGGTTTAGCCTCGACCCACTTAGTGAATTTATCAACATCCACGAGCAAGTGGGTGAATCCAATCGTCCCCGTCCGTAAGGCCCCAACCATGTCAAGGCCCCACATGGCGAATGGCCACGTGAGCGGAATCGTCTTCAATGCAGAGGCGGGTTTGTGAGACTTGTTCTTGTAGAACTGACATCCAACACACTTATCAACAAGCTTGTCGTCCACTTTGTTGGCTCGGGGCCAGTAAAAACCTGCTCGGAGAGCCTTGGCAACCAGTGTCTGAGAGGACGTGTGGTGGCCACAAGTTCCCGAGTGAATAACATGTATGATCTAGAGTCTATCTTCTGGAGAGAGGCATTTCTGAGTGACCCCTGTGGTGCTTTTCTTATATAACTGGTCTCCCAAGACTTTAAATGATTTAGATTGGCGGACGATGTGGCGGGCTTCTTCTTTGTCTTCAGGGAGTTCCTGCCGGAGCAAATATGCTAAATATGGCTGAGTCCACTCGGGAGTGTTTACCAGCATTTCATGGACTAGGTCGACCATGACTGGAACGTCAACCTCAGTCGGATTTGAAGGACTGACTCCTTGCGGGGTATACTCTATGAAAGGATCTTCTGCAATTGTGGGAGCGCGCAGATGTTCGAGGAATATATCCTTGGGAACTGCCCGCCGAGTGGATCCAATCTTCCCCAAGTCATCGGCTGCTTGATTCTTCGCGCGAGGAATGTGATGCAGCTCCAAACCTTCAAAATTCTTCTCCAGCTTTCTAACTGTGTTGCAGTAGCCAGTCATAGATGGATTCCGAATGTCCCATTCCTTCATCACTTGATTGACAACGAGGTCCGAATCTCCGTAGACCAATAAACGACGAATGCCGAGTGAAATGGCCACTCGAAGTCCATATAGGTGGCTTCGTACTCGGCCTCATTGTTTGATGAATCGAAATAGATTCGGAGGGTGTAGTTCAGCCGGTCTCCTTTGGGAGAGACGAGGACAACACCGGCCCCTGAACCATTGAGCATCTTGGATCCATCGAAGAACATGGTCCAATGTTCGGAAACACTCGGGGTCGGCTGCTCTTGCTCAATCCACTCGGCCATAAAGTCGACCAATGCCTAGAACTTCATTAATTTCTTGGCTTCAAACTTGATCTCCAATGGAGGAGCTCAATTGCCCATTTCGCCACATGATCAGTCGCATCTCGATTATGTAAGATCTCCGACAGGGGAGCATTGCTGACGATTGTAATTGAGTGGTCTTGGAAATAATGAACCACTTCTTTGCAGTCAAGTAAATACCATAGAACAACTTCTGATAATGTAGGTATCTCTGCTTGGAAGGAGTCAAAACTTCTAAGATGTAATAGATGGGTCTTTGGACTTTGAATGTTTTGCCCGACTCTTCGCATTCGATTGCCAGGACAGTGCTCACCACTTGACTAGTAGCTGTAATATACGGGAATAGTGATTCCCGACTGCTCGGAGCAGCTAACACCGTCTGAGTGGAAAGCAACACCTTAAGTTCTTCAAACACGACTAATGGTTCAAAAATCCACTCAAATTTGTCAGATTTCTTCATCAATCGGTAAAGCGGGAGAGCTTTTTCACTGAGTCTCAAGATGAACCGAGTGAGAGCCGCAAGGCAACCTTTCAACCTTTGCACATAATGTGGCGCTCTAGATGATTCAATCGGATTATGGCTCCGATCTTGTCCGGGTTAGCATCGATCCCTCGTTTGGAAACGAGGAAACCGAGTAGCTTTCCTGTAGGTACTCTGAATGTTCACTTGGTTGGATTCAAATTTATTCCAAAGCACCGTGATAACCCACAAGTATAGGGGGTCGCAACAATTTTCAAGGGTACAATATTCAACCCAAATTTATTGATTCGACACGAGGGGAGCCAAAGAAGATTCTCGAGTATTAGCAGCTGAGTTTTCAATTCAACCACACCTGAAAGACTTAATATCTGTAGCAAAGTATTTAGTAGCAAAGTAGTATGGAAATAACGGTAACGATGGCAAAAGTGACAGTAGCAGTTTTATAGTGATTGTAATAGTAGCAATGGAAAAGTGACTCAGCAAGGATCAATATGTGAAAAGCTCGTTGGCAATGGATTAGTGATGGATAATTATGTCGGATGGCATTCATCTTGCAATGGTTATAACATAGTGTGTCACAGAACTAGCTCCAATTCATCAATGTAATGTAGGCATGTATTCCATATATAGTCATATGTGCTTACGGAAAAGAACTTGCATGGCATCTTTTGTCCTACCCTCCCGTGGCAGTAGGGTCCTAATGGAAACTGCCGGTGTCAAAACCGGTGGATCTCGGGTAGGGGGTCCTGAGCTATGAGACTAGGCTTGATGGTAATAAGGGACGAAGGAGACAATGTTTACCCAGGTTCAGGCCCTCCTATGGAGGTAAGACCCTACTTCCTGCTTGATTATATTGATGATGTGTAGGTTAAAGAGTTGATCTACCTCGAGATCGAATAGCTAAATCCTATATGAGTTGTCCTCTGGTCTACAACCTAAAACCCTCCAGCTTATATAGACGCCGAGGGTCCCTAGAGTTGACACATGGTCGGTTACACATAGAAGTAAAAATATGCCTATTCAATATTCTAGTCTTGGAGAACACCCCACAATTCCCGAAGTTTCGTTCCCGCAGACACGACCTTCGAACAAACCAATGCTCGGTAAATGACCCATATAGTCTGGTCCTGATACGTCTCCAACGAATCTATAATTTTTTATTGTTCCATGCTATTATGTTATCTGTTTTGGATGTTTTATATGCATTAATATGCTATTTTATATTATTTTTGGACTAAACTATTAGTCTAGAGCCTAGTGTCAGTTTCTATTTTTTCCTATTTTTTGAGTATTGCAGATATGGAATATTAAATGGAGTCCAAATGTAATAAAATCATCTTGATGATTTTTCTTGGACCAGAAGACACCTACCAGACTTGGAGAGGGGGCTAGGAGACCTGCCAGGAGGTCACAAGCTACCCTGGCATGGCCAAAGGGGCGCCCCTGGCTTGTGACTCCCTAGCAGGACTCCTAACCCTAATCTTCGTCCTATAAATACCCAAATATTCCCCCAATACCAAAAAGAGCCACCCAAATACTTTTCCGCCCCCGCAACCTTCTGTTCCCGAGAGATCCAATCTTGGAGCCTTTTTAGGTAATCTTCCCGAGGGGGATTCGATCATGGAGGGCATCTACATAAACTCCATTGCCCCTCTGATGATGCGTGAGTAGTTCACCAGAGACCTATGGGTCCATAGATAGTATATAGATGGCTTATTCTCTCTCTTTGTGCTTCAATCCCATGTTCTTCATGATCTTCATGGAGATCTATCCGATGTAATACTCTTTTGCAGTGTGTTTGTCAAGATCCGATGAATAATGTGTTTATGATCAGATTATCTATGAATATTATTTGGTTCTTCTATGAATTATTATATGCATGATTTCATATCCTTGTAAGTCTCTTCGAGTTATTGATTTGGTTTGGCCAACTAGATTGGTAATTCTTGCAATGGGACAAGTGCTTAGTTTTGGGGTAGCACGGCACATATTGTATTGTTGCCATCAAGGGTAACAAGATGGGGTTTTCATCATATGTCTTGAGTTTATCCCTCTACACCATTTCATCTTACTTAATGTGTTACTCTATTCTTCATGAACTTAATACTCTAGATGCAGACACGAGTTGGTCATTGTGTGGAGTAATAGTAGTAGATGCAGAATCGTTTCGGTCTACTTGATATGGACGTGGTGCCTATATGCATAATCATTGCCTTGGATATCTTCATAATTATTCGCTTTTCTATCAATTACTCGAAAGAAATTTGTTCACCCACCGTATTATTTTCCTTCAAGAGAGAAGCCTCTAGAGAAACCTATGGCCCCGGGTCTACTTTCCATATTATAATTTCAGATCCATAAACCAAAAATAAAAAAAAATACCTTGCTGCAATTTATTTACTTTTTACTTTCCCCAATCTTTTACATCTATATCTATCAAATCTTATCCTTGCAAATAACCGTGAAGGGATTGACAACCCCTTTACAGCGTTGGGTGCAAGAGTGTGATTGTTTGTTTAGGTGCATCCATTGGTAACTTGCTTGTTCCTCCTACTGGATTGATACCTTGGTTCTCATCAACGGAGGGAAATACTTATCTACTTTTCTGCATCACCCTTTCATCTTCAAGAGAAAACCAACACAAGCTCAAGAGGTAGCTAGAAGGATTTCTGGCGCCGTTGCCGGGGAGGATACATAGCAAGTCAAGACGATCTACATCAAGCCTACCAAGTACCCATCACAAAATCATCTCTTGCATTTACATTATTTTCCATTTGCCTCTCGTTTTCCTCTCCCCCTCTTCTAAAACGTTTTTCAGAAAATACCAAACACATTTGCCTTTTTATTTGCCCTTCTTCTGTTTGCCTTTTCGTTTGCCTTTTGTTTGCTCATGTGTTGGATTGCTTGAAATCATGGCTAGCCTTACCACTATAGATAGTACTCCAGAGAATGAAGTTCTTAATTATAAGCAAAGGTACGGAGGAAATTTAAAAGATGCTTGGTATATAATTTGCAATTCTCAAAATAGATCTATTTGTAAGCAATCTACTACCGTTCTCCTTTGCAATTTTTATGTGGGTATTTATCCATGGAATAGATATGTTCTAGATACCATTATGGGAGGAAATTTCTTGGGAATTCATACCTTTATTCTTATAGCACTATGATAAATTTGGTAGGTTCACCCCAATCATGGTTAATGGAACAATCTTAACTTTGGATCATGTGATGCGAAGGCTTGATATTATTGAAAAAAAGTTCCTACTGTTGAGCTTATTGAAAACTTGGATAAAAAGATTCATAATCAAATTACTCAATATGGATCTAAGGTAGGAGTTTAAAAAACCTAAGTGAAAAAGAACCCATAGTTAATGAAAAATTGCATCAAGATTCCTCCAGAATTGGCAAGCTAGAGGACATTATTACCAACTTGGGGTCCTCTTTTGCCTTGGTTCAAACCACTCCAAATTCTCCTCCTCCTAAGGCTTCCAAGTTTGTTTATGTTCCTAAAAATAAGGGTGAATCTTCTAGTAGAGGAAATGAAGATCTTAAGATGATAAGTATTCACCCCAACTTTTTCAATATTGTTAAGGAACCAATTGCCACAGTTGAATCTCTTGACTTCTTGCCTAGGAGAATTATTATTGATAAGAACAACAGAACTCCTAGGGTTTATAAGTGTGCAATTGAGGAGATGCATACCAAAGTTGACACTACCTAGATCTATTGCGTTATGCCTAGCTAGGGGCGTTAAACAATAGCGCTTGTTGGGAGGCAAACCAATTTTATTTTTATGTTTCTATTTTTGCTTCTGTTTTTGAGTGTTTCACACATTATTACTTCTGTAGTAATTGTGTTTTGGTGTTTTAATTAGTTTTTGATCCAAGTAAGACCCGTGGGATGGTCTATGGTGGTTGTTGATTTGATGTTGTTGGAAAACAGAAACTTTTGCACCCAATCCAGGAATTTTATAAATTTATCACGGAATATAATGAGTCTGAAATTTTTACAAAAGATTTATATACAAATTTCCTAGGATATCCTAAGTTTTCAAAAAAATGGAGTTACATAAGTATACTAAGTTTTCAGATTGCTACAAACTGTTCTGTTTTTGACAGATTCTGTTTTCTTTGTGTCGTTTACCTATTTTGATGTACCTATGGGTCGTATCGGGGGGTATGAACCATGGAGAAGTTAGAATATAGTAGATATTAGACAAATATAAATAAATAATGAGTTCACAACAATACCTAAAGTAGTTATTTATTTTTCATATACTAACGGATCTAATGAGTTGTCTGTTGAGTTTTTTGTTGTGAAGTTTTCAAGTTTTGGGTAAAGATTCTTGGGAAATGAACTGCGGAAGCCAACTCCAAAACATGAACTGGATTGCAAGACCCACATGAACACGGTGTCCAAGACAATTGTGGTTATATGGAGAGCTTACAACAAAACACTACCGAGTTCTAGATGGAAGCATCATTGGAGGTAGTGAAGTATTGTGCACGTCCATCAGGGTCCTTCAAGAGTAACACTTAACTTCTTTTCCTTAAAAAAATCAATCAGTGGATTGGTGTGCTAGGAAATTCATACGGAATGGAGGTAGCGAGCCTATCACGCGATAGAATACTTTGCACATGCATGATTGACTTGGGATGATTCCAGAGGAGACAAAATAACTTTTCCCGAAGTCATGGCGGCAATTTGCACCAAATGCACATGAACTTTGAGTAAGTCAATTCTTACACCAAACATATACTTCATGTACATGACTTGAAGATATTGCCTACAAAGTTTCCAATGCTAGCTTTATGTTCATCGTGAATCATGGAACATACAAGAATGTTGCCGATGAGCGAAACAACAATTCATCGAGACATCCCTATGGATGGAAGTCCATAACTATGTGAACAACATGATGGCATTTGTCAGACCAAAAGATATAACGGTGTATGCTCGAGGATACATCCGTGAGTAAAAGAGCATTAGGAGGATCTTTGGTTCTGATTTTGATTTGACGATAGCCCACACTCAAACCAAAAGTTGGACAAGACAATAGGTGCAACAACTGATCACATGGATCAATTGATGAAGATATCTTCTTTCTCCAACACACACACACGAGATATCCCGTTGGAAAGAACTAAGTCAGGGAAAATTTTAATCTTCCAACTCTCCAAGTTGTTGTTTAGCTTAAACAACTAGCTCAGGGGGTATCTAACACAAAGTCTTGGAGAAGGGATGATTATTGAAAAACCATCTTGATCACTAACTCAACATAACGATCAAGGAACACCTTGGTAATACTTCCGAGAAGATACTCGGAACATCATGATCCCCCGATATGTTATCATGCTCGAGAACAATGTTTTTGTTCAAGGCAAGACGATACGATCAACAGAGCGAAGGATTGACATAATCCTAACTCATTGATCGAAAAGTGCACCATGGAAAATGACCTAGGTAGCACGATCAGTCTTAGTATGAAAATTCAATGACCAGCCTACTAAGAATGAAATTATTGCCCATTAACTACCAAGCAACAAAGTTGCTAGGAGTATTGATTACACACATCACGATTACTTGTCGGTATTCTGGTTACAAACAGCATAGAGATCGAGGATTTAATGATGATGGAGAGAAGTATCACTACATCAAGATTCCATAAGTGGGAGTGCAATTCTCATGACAATCTTGACATGAAGAGGGTAATACCTCGAGGTAGAACAGAACAAAAGCTGGATTGGCATTTTGATCTGCATAATACAACTGCTTTGACCCAATCCAAGAAATGTATGAGGTACGGGAGTTTTCTTCTACTAGTCATTCCAAAATAGAATGGCTTGAAAAACCACAAGAATAGTCGACATCGATAACACAATGCATGACATACTCTTGACTATACATTCATAGATAAAGGTCAGAATACAATTGAAGAAGGACAACTCAAGAGCACCTGATTTCTCCTGAGTTGTAGGTGCATGGGTTGAATATGTCAAACGGAGTTCAACATGTTTCTTCCAGATAATCCATGTAGAATGTAGGATTGGCAGAGTCACAACTATGGGATGGAGAACTCATCAAGAGCACTCATGTTGTGATCTTTCATTCACGAAGAACTTCTGCCATAACTGATTCATGGTATTGGAAGAATGATATACCACGAACCTTGAGGACTATAACAAGGTTACTAAGCATCCTAAGGGGACGAGAAAGTACTATCAACATGAGTAAGCAGAATCAAACTTGGGTTCAAGAACCCAGAAATAGAATACCCGTTGACTAAGTAGCATCCAAACATGCTTTCGATAAGGATGGCCAGAATTATCACACTAGGAAAAGAAGACACAACTAAATTGTTGGGTGGTTCACTTGAAAAACATGGTTTCCTAAACACCTTCATCAAACATGTCGAGGCAATAGAGTACCTCAACTCAACAATTAGTGTGCTTTGTATGGCCTGAAATACATTGACTCAAGATGAAAGAGTTTTGTAGTTGCATTAGATAATTTAGAAACCTTGGATAACTAGGACAACATAACGGCTATACAGGCATGAAATGAGGCAACCTGCAAGACAACTGACAACATAACAATGAATTCTTATAGAAACATCGATCCAGGAAGACAACAACTTTCCTATAGGTATCCAGCATAGTAACTCGTCATCCTGATAGATAGATAAGAAAGCCTAGTTCTGAATCCCCGTAGAAAATAAGAGGGTGACTCGGAATTAGAATGACACAAGGAAAGGAGTAAAAAGAGCCTTACATTCCATTCCACAATCAATTCCCTTATATAACTAAAGCAGATCTAGACTCAACATCGACCAGTTTGGCTTGATAATCCTACAGGAAGTCAAGCTCTAATACCAACACTGTCGGGACCCTGATCCTAAGTCATAAGAACCCAACCTGTAACACATCACATCACTTTGCGGCCTCACGCACGGTTATCTCCATGACTGCCACCTTACTTGGGCCAGGACCATTTG
The DNA here is from genome assembly GCA_022496015.1 of Hordeum marinum. NCBI lineage: Eukaryota > Viridiplantae > Streptophyta > Magnoliopsida > Poales > Poaceae > Hordeum > Hordeum marinum. Next base: position 127,999,885 of record CM039673.1, on the reverse strand, counting down.
CGTCTTTTGGCTCACGTATGTGAATGTGTCGCTAGCATTAAAATGACAAAGAACCTGGGTCGACATGACTAGTCATAGAACCCAAGTGACACATCCATACAGGGACAGCATACGTAACCCAACAATGCAGGTGTCGATCTCTAGCGTGTTTAGACGAGTCATAGCAAACTACAAGGACTCCATTATGCCGTGGGACATAAATGTCATCACTGCATGTAGACGAGTCGTAGCAGGCTATAGGGACTCCATTACACTGCGAGACATTTCACCGAAGGGACAAACACAATAGCAAAGAAGGATACATGTCGGCCAATCAATGTGTCCAGAGCAGTAGCAAGCTACCAAGGCTCAATGGAAGCACAAAGAGGCATTTCCCCGTAAAGAGTACTACTAAAGGCACACAACTAGGTGTTGAATTCCACACATACCAATGCATTTCAAACATACACACAATATGCATGATATGTGTAGATACAACATGGCAACACAACATAACTCAATGACTCAAGTATTTATTAAAGACTCATAAGAGATAACATACTGTGGTATTACAAACATGGGTAACATGATCCAACACTCAAGTCATACAAGCAACAAGCGGAAGCAAAACATGTCTGGTACAGACATCTACTAAAAGTGGTTGGAGGTACCTAAAAAGCTACAACGACCCTACCAAAGGAACCAGACCTCTGTCTAGGATTCCCAAGCTAATCCAGTCAACATCAAACTTCACATCGTAAGAATCACTAATGAGACTGACGTCTCCTCTGGAAAAACATAAATTAAGAAACCGTGAGTACAAAGGTACTCAGCAAAACTTACATCAGATCTAGCTACATATGCATCATTGTCAACAAAGGGGTTTGTGGAGTTTATTGCAGCAAGCCAACTTTGGCTCTTGGCTAACCTGTACTACGGCTACAAATAGTATCTTTGATGCAGGATAGCGCACACGAGTCCACATATTCACCAAATAAATACACCACCATGGATCCACTCCCGTCTCCGTACGAGAAGGCCATCCATAGCACTCACGCTTATCTTGCGTATTTTAGACTTTCCATTTCACTTGTCTACGAACCACATAAGTTCTCCAAGTAGTCCATATCTAAGGACGCGGCTATTCGAACAGATTCATAACACATGCTCCCGCCACTTATCACCATGTGCACGTAAAAGGCACCTCGGCAACCTTCAAGTAGAAGCCCGACGAGGGAGTCGGCCACGAACGTCAATCACGCAAGACCCTAGTCCAGATTTATCGCCTATTTGAGACTAAACCCGCACGGAAGTCCAGCCGAAGTTTCCGCTACGGCCTCAAACAATGTGCGCATGGTTCCCAATCCCACCGTTCGGTTGCCACTTGGTACACCATGACACTGTGCCTATACCGCAGCACAGCCCACCCCGTCGGGCATCACTATGCACGACCGCCAACACTTTATCTAGAAACACCAGAATCTAGTTGCAACTCCTGGAGAGAGATCTAGGTGATTAATAAGTCGAGCGGGGTCATATTTCAGGTCCCAAATTGTGGTAGTAACTGTCTTGGATCACAAACACAAATCTCAGTTCTTAAGGATGGTCCCAATGAGACAACCCGCCATGTACTCCTACATGGCCTCTCATCGCTACCTTTACCAAATCGTGTTCACACACTTAGCTCTCACATAGCAGGACATGCACACTGCCATTCCGATTCATCACCTAGATGGATCAGACCCGACACAACACGACACTAAGTAGAGAAGGCACATTATGTAAGCAAGCATGGATGAGTAAGCACAACAAGGCACAGAAAGTTGCTACTCATGCTAAGTGGTTTCAACTATTTACTGTGACAAGGAGAGGTCATGCAAAGGAATGGGTTCAACTACTGTGAGTAGGTAACAGTTGAATCGTTGTTGTCCTAATGTAGTAAAAGAGAACATGAGCGAGAGAGTAGGATTATATCAAAATGTTCAAGGGGGCTACTTGCCTGACAGTCCTGAAGATATTACTTCTTTTCATTAGTGACAATGATCACATCATCAGAACCATCGTCTACCGAGAAGGAACAAACACCAACAAATAGGAAAGTAACACATTCAATGCAATGCAACAAACACGATGTATGTTATGGCATGTTAAAGTACTGAATTGACCTAGAGAAATAATTAACCAAGTTAATTGATGTGGAGTTCAAACAAGTTTGAATTTCAACTCCAAATGATATTTCATACATTGCCCTAATCACAAAATGTCCTACTTGGTGATGTTAACTTGCTCAAACATGCATGATTATGGCATAAACAGATTCATTGCATTTTGCTGATTATTTTTCATATATAAATTATTTCCATCCGAGTTATAAATTAATTTCTATTATTTTTAGAAGTTTTGAATAATTTCTAACATATAATAAATCATTTAAGATTTATTTAAATTCCAGAAACATTTCCTGCGTGAGCATGATGTCGGGGTGACCTCGGCAGGTTAACAGTGCCGCCCAGAGTCAAACTAACCAGTTGAGCCCACTGGTTAGTGCCTTAGGGTCAGTGACACAAGGACTAATTAAGATTAACTTCATAAACTAATTAGTTAATTAACCTTGCTAGTCCCACTGTCAGTGTGCATTAGGATTAATTATTGCTTCATTAACTGCTAATGGTGGTGCCACGTCATCACGCCAATGGCTGAACGCTGGTGACCGAAAAACACCGCGGCGGCTCATCGGACTTGCACTTTCGGTGCCCAATTGGTGCGCTGAGGGCACCAGAGAGGACCTCTTTCGCGCCCGCATCTGATGGTGCGAACGAAAGGCGCGGGGGTCGCCGGAGCTGATGGCGGCTAGCTCATGCGCGTCGGCCAAAGTTCGGCTATGGCGGGGGGGCTAGATAGAGGGCACGCGTATGGGGGTGGGGTTAGGGGAAAGGGGGAGTATTTCACGCGGATCGCATCTCGGTGATCAGCGAGCTCGGAGACAACCGGAGGCCTGTGAATCGACAGCGGCGAGCTCCGGGGTCGGAGGTGGAAGACGATGGAGATGGAGGTGAAGCAGGGCTCCCAGCGATGCTTTATTTTTCGGAGAAGAACAGGGCATCGAGGCCGGTCTCGCTAGAGGGGCTGGAGGGGGCCGGTGGCCGAGGTGGTTGCGAGCGGCGGCAGTCGTGGCGCTCGGGAGGTGAGGAGGAGTAGAGGGAGAGGGAGGGAGAATGGCGAGGGAGATGGCCCGATCCAGACGGCTCTAGGGAGCCCTATCCCCTCTCACAAGAAGGAAGACGGGTAGGAGGTGGCGCGGACGCGTGCTTGCGTGCTCCGGCCACGCGCTCGTCCTCCTGGCGTGAGCTAGGAGACGACTAGAACGTTGCTGGTGGGCTGGGCTAGAACTCCAGGTAAGCCCAGGTAGGCCTCCTTTTCTATTTTTTTGTTTTCTATTTATTTTCTCTGTGTTAAAAATGTTTGGGCAAAAACCCTAAAGAAAAAAAACCTAGAATTTATTTTGGGTGTAAGTATATTATTGCTAAGCCCCATAACAAGTTTCAGCATTTTTGAAAAATATATATTTATAATCATTTAATTATCATTTTCACATGCATTCATGATTTATTTAAAAAGACAAAATAATTGTTTAGAAGTTCAACACCCCTAGTATGTTGGTCCCAACATTTATCAGAAATGGTGAACATTTTTTGAAGAACATTTTGGATTTGTGGAAAATTTAGTTGTTTGAGTTTGTTTAATCAATGAGGTGCTAGGGTTTGACATCCCCATTTCAAATTCAGTGGAATTTAAACATGATGCCATGATGGTTAATGACAAGCAATGGCTAGCTAGTGTTGTGACACCACCCGAGGACCCCTTAAACCAGCACTCCCTCCTTTTAATAGAGAACCGGACCAAAGCATTAGCACTTAGTGAATACATGAACTCCTCAAACTACGGTAATCACTGGAAAGAATCCCAGTTATTGTCACCCTTGGGGATGCGGATCAGAACTCGTAATAGGTGTCTTACAACTTGCAAGATAGGATCAAGAAGACATATATATTCATGAAAACATAATAGGTTCAGATCTGAAATCATGGCACTCGGGCCCTAGTGACAAGCATTAAGCATAGCAAAGTCATAGCAACATCAATCTCAGAACATAGTGGATACTAGGGATCAAAGCCTAACAAAACTAACTCTATTACATGGTAAATTTCATCCAATCCATCACCGTCCAGAAAGCCTACAATGGAATTACTCACGAACGATGGAGAGGATCATGAAATTGGTGATGAATGATGGTTGGTGATGACGATGATGTCGATTTCCCCTCTCCGGAGCCGAAAACAGACTCCAGATCTACCCTCCCGAGGAAGAACAGGAGGTGGTGGTGGCAGCTCCGTATCGTAAAACGCGATGAACTCTTCTCCTTGATTTTTCCCTCCTCGAATAGGGTTATATGGAGTTGGAGTTGAGGTCGAAGGAGTTGTAGGGGGCCCACAAGCCACCTGGGCGCACCCTAGGGGGGCGCCCCCTGGCTTGTGGCCAATGGGTTGATTCTTTCCCTAGTATTTTTTATTAATTCCCAAAATATTCTCCATATTTTTCAGGTCAATTCGAGAACTTCTATTTCTGTAAAAAAAATACCAATGCAATTCTACTGAAAACAGCTTCAGCCGGGTTAGTTCCATTTAAATCGTGCAAATTAGAGTCTAAAACAAGGGCAAAAGAGTTTGGAAAGTAGATACGATGGAGACGTATCAACTCCCCCAAGCTTAATCCATTGCTTGTCCTCAAGCAATTTAGTTGACAAACTGAAAGTGACAAAGAAAATTTTTCGCAAACTCTGTTTGATCTTGTTGTTGTAAATATGTCTAACCGGTGTTCAGATTTTCAGCAAAGATTATAGACTAACCACGTTCACAATAACATTTAGGTCTCACATTTACTCATATCAATGGCATAGTCAACTAGCAAGCAATAATAATAAATCTCGGATGACAACAATTTTATCAAAACAATCATGATACAATATGATATAATGGTATTGGTATCTCGCTAGCCCATTCTGAGACCGTAAAACATAAATGCAGAGCACTGCTGAAGAACAAGGACTGACTAGAAATTGTAGTTCATGGTAAAAGAGATCCAATCACAATTATACTCAATATCAATTAATAACAAAGCATACAAATTACGGTGGTGCTCTCTAACTGGTGCTTTTGATAAGAGGAGGATGACTCAACAATAAAGTAAAATAGATAAGCCCTTCATAGAGGGAAGTATTTATTGCAAAGGTGCTAGAGCTTGAGCTTTTAAAATAGGGATGAATAATAATTTTGAGCGGTATGCTTTCATTGTCAACATAACAACCAAGAGATTTAACCATCTTCCATGATGGATACATTATAGTCGGTTCCCAAATAGAATGATAAAGTTTTTACTCCCCCTCCACCAATCGAACACACTCCACGGCTCGTCGAATCCACGGGTACCATCCATACAAACAACAATCTTGGGGGAGTTTTGTTTCATTATATTTTGATTTTATTTTTAGCACGGAACTGGGCATCTCGAATACCAGCCACTTTCTCGTGAATGATATTGAATCAACACATATTGTGAGAATAACCCACCTAGCATGGAAGATACTGACCGCCCCCAATCGCTACATGAGCGCGTCGGACACACAAAACAGAGTATTATTTGAAGGTTTAGAGTTTGGGACATGCAAATTTACTTGGAACGACAGGTAAATACCACATATAGGTAGGTATGGTGGACTCATATGGAACAACTTTGGGTTTATGGAAGTGGTGCACAAGTAGTATTCCCGCTTAGTACAAGTGAATGCTAGCAAGAGACTGCGAAGCGACCAACTAGAGAGCGACAATAGTCATAAACATGCATTGAGATTAACCAACATTGAATACAAACATGAGTAGGATATAAATCACCATGAACATAAATATTGTGGAGGCTATGTTGATTTCGTTTCAACTACAAGCATGAACATGTGCCAAGTCAAGCCACTGAATCATTCAAAGGAGGACACCATCCTATCATACTACATCACAACCATTTTAAAATGCATGTTGGCACTCAAGGCAAACCATTATACACTCTTAGCTAATTAAGCATGGCATGAGTAACTATTATCTCTAATTGTCATTGCAAACATGTTTCATCCATAATGAGCTAAATCTAGAATGATGAGCTAATCATATTTACAAAAACAAAATAGGTTGAGTTCGTACCATCTTTTCTCCATCTCAATCACTTCATCATATATCGTCGTTATTGCCTTTCACTTGCACGACCGAACGGTGTGAATAATAATAAGAGTGCACGTGTATTGGACTAAGCTAGAATCTGCAAACAATAACTCAAGGTAGAAGGCATGATAATATGGGCTATCTGATAGATAAGCAATAATGCATATGAGAGCCACTCATCATTTTCATTGTGGTATTCTCCTTACGACACAATGAAATAAATTTCAAAACAAGAACGAGAAAAACTATTTACACGGGAAAGCTTCGAACAAGCAAAAGAAGAACGAGAAATATTTTTGGGTTTTCTTTTAATGCTACAACTAAATAGACTAGAAGGTAAGGCTAGAAGTAAAAAAATTGGATTTTCTCAAGGTTAATTAAGCACACAAGAAAAAAGCGGAAAGAAGAAATAAACTAGCATGGATGGTACTGTCGTCGTTTTCTCACAGGGGGTGCCCCGGGAAGACAGATGCCATTGGATGGCTTGAGAGGTGAGAGCAAGGCTGAGTGGAGATCTGAGACGGGATAGGTCAACAACACGCGGGGGTTTACCCAGGTTCGGGACTCTCCGGAGAGATAATACCCCTACTCCTATATGTCTGTATATGAGGTGTATATGTAGTACAGGGTTGCTCCTAGAGCAATATCTGAGGAGGAAGCGGGAGCTATGAGCTCTTTACCTTAGCCTCATATGTATGCATGCATGAGCATGAGTGAGAGTGAGAGGATGAGAGGAGGCCTCCTGTCAGTCTCCGTGAGAGGGAGCTCCCTTGGTGCCTCTTATAAAGGGAGGCCCAACGGACAAGGGGTGTCCCACATGGCCTAATTACACTATTGGAGGTGACATGTGATATGACTCATGATGCAGGCTACAGTGCGTCACCATTGGAGCGCAGTCAAGTGATGCATGAAGGGTGCACAACAGGGCACTATTCGCCAATAGTGCCCGATTGTAGCGGGGTGGCAGGCTCTGCAGTCCGTTAGCTACTGTGTCGTCAACTCATGTTCGATGGGACGCCTGGAGCTGACTTCGTTGGGCCGCAGCCGGTAGCCCACAGCCGGCCAGGCTCCAGTCGTCCAGGAGCAGCCGACAGGGAGCTAGCCAGGAGGAGCCGGCCAGGACGAGCCGGCCAGGAGGATCCGGACAGGAGGAGCCGACCAGGAGGAGCCGGCCAGGAGGAGTGGGCCAGGAGGAGCCGGCCAGGAGGAACTGACTAGGAGGAGCCGGCCAGGAGGAGTCAGACAGGAGGAGCCGGCCAGCCTCCAGCCAGCCTGGAGCAGCCAGTAGCCTACAGCCGACCAGGAGCAGCCAACAGCCTATAGCCGACCAAGAGTAGCCATCCGGATGGGCCGCAGCTTTGTCTTCTGTTTTCACTTCTTCGATTGTCTTGTTGATTCATGGGGCTTGGCATGCCGGGGTTGGCTCCACCAATATTTTGAAATGTTGAGTCGTCTCCTTTAGCCTACCTGGGGGTATTCCCCGCGACAGTAGCCTTCGAGCCTCCAGGCGACTTGGAGAGCCGGGCGGAGTTATTTTGCCTTGGAGTTGTCGTAGAAGTTGTTGATGGTGATCGATCCTGGGCCGATGATGGCCTGGCTTGCTTACAGAGGGGGCGTGCCAGCACACCCGCTGGTGTAGCCTACGAGCCTCAGGGCGACTCTTAGAGTCAGGCGGAGGGTCCTTGCTGTTGCTGAAGCAGACGGTGGCGTCGGGGACGTCGGGCGAGGAAGTGGGGTCTACAAATTGATGGGCGCGGGGCCCTTCCTGGCATGGACGCGGGGTCCTTCGGTCGATGGGCGTAGGGGCCCTGCCTGGCGTAGACGTCGAGTCCATCGACTCACTGTTTCTAGCGGGGGCGTGCCAGCCACCTGCCGGGTGTAGCCTCCGAGCCTCCGGGTGACTTGAAGAGTCGGGCGGAGGGTATTTGATGTTGCTGAAGCAGATGATGGCATCGAGGACATTGGGCGAGGATGCGGGGTCCACTAACTGATGGGCACGGGGCCATGCCTGGCGCTAACGTGGGGTCCGTCGGCCGATGGGCGCGGGGGCCCTGCCGGGCACGGACGTGGAGTCCACTGGCTGGCTGTTTCGAGCAGGGGCATGCCAGTGCACCTGTGGGGTGTAGCCTACGGGCGACTTGAAGAGTCGCGTGGAGGGTCTTTGCTGTTGTTGAAGCAGACGATGTCTTGATGACGTCGGGTGAGGACGCGGGGTCCGGCAACTGATGGGCGTGGGGCCCTACAGGGAGCGGACGCTGGGTCCACCGGCTGATGGGCGTGCAGCCCTACCGAAGGCAGACGTGGGGTCCATCGGCTGTCAAGCGCGAGGCGCTGCCAGGCGCAGACATGGGGTCCGTCGGCTAATGGGCGCCGAGCCCTAACGAGGGTGAACACAGGGTTCGCCGGCTGTCGAGCACGAGACGCTGCCAGGCACGGACGCGGGGTCCGCCTACTGATGGGTGCGGAGCCATGCCGAGGGCGGACGCGGGGTCCGTGGGCTATCGAGCATGAGGCGTTGCCGGACACGGACTCGGGTCCGCCGGCTGATGGGCGTGGAGCCCTGCCGAGGGCGAACGCGGGGTTCACTGACTATCGAGCGCGATGTCTGCTGGGCACGGACGCAGGGTTCGTCGGCTAATGGTTGGGGGGGCGTGTTGGGAGTAGCCTCCGAGCCTCCGGGCAAGGAGGTTCCTCATGGAAATGATCGTGCAGGAGGCAAGGTTTAGTTGGCGCAGATATATCAAGCATTTGATTTTGGTAGTGCAAGTTTACGCAGAGGGTGTCAGTTTTGTTCGAGCCCCCTTCAGTATTTTTCATGTGCTCTCCACTCTTTGGCTTTTGCTCTTTCTAGCCGGACAGCTAGGAGTCAGTCTGTAGCTTAGGCAAAGAGTGGGCCGCGGAATGGAGCTTACGGTACTCGGACTCTGGGAGTGGACTCGACCGAGCAGATACTCAAAAAATGAAATGACCGGGTTGCCCAAGCCGTTTTCTCCCGGGATGTTTTTCGTGTGGGGTGACTTCCAGCTTGTGCTCTCACTAGCCAGACAGTCACGGTGCGATCTGAAGCTAACACAAAGAGTGGGCCTTTGGTACCGTACACGCTACTAAGTCATCCCGTGGGAACGAACTTATCGAAACAAATGGCCAGCCCCAGGCCGAGACTAGTTAGTGTCGGGGTGAACAGTAAGGTAGCTGAAACACACGCTGGGATGACCCCCGAAGATTGCTTGGGGAATCTGTTTGTGTGTACGCTGCAAGGATATGTGGGTGGAGATCTCACATTGCTTTTTGGTGCTAGCGAGGCGGTTTTTGTCAATGTTGACCAGCACATCCTACAGCCGACGTGGTCCAGCTGATGCGCGCGAGGCGCTGCCATGCGCAGACTTGGAGTCCACCGGCTCATGGGCGCAAGGCGCTGCCGGGCGAGGACGCGAAGTCCGTAAGCTGATGGTCGCGAGCCATTGCCGAATGCGGATGCGGAGTCATTGTTGAGGAATACGGTGGCGTCAAGGATGTTAGGCACGGGAGACTCGTTCGTCGACTGTTGGGCGCGGGGCCCTACCTGGCGCGAGTGCGAGGTCCATTGGCTCATGGGCGCGGGGGCCCTACCCGGGGCGAACGCAGGGTCCGCCGGCTGTTGAGCGGGAGGCGGTGCCGAGGGCGGACGCAGGGTCCGCCGGCTGGTGAGCATGAGCAGCTGCCAAGGGCAAACGCGGGGTCCGCTGGCTGGTGAGCGCAAGGCGTTGCCGAGGGCGGACGCGGGGTTCGCCGGCTGTTAAGAGTGAGGCACTGTCGAGGGCGGACGCGTGGTCCGCCAGCTGTTGAGCATGAGTCGCTCCCAAGGACGGACGCGGGGTCCGTTGGCTGTTGAGCGCAAGGGGATGCCGAGGGCGGACGCGGGGTCCTTTGCACATGTCCTATGCCGGGAGTACCTTCCAAGCCTCCCAACGAGGATGTTCATTGATTTCCGCGTAGGCGGGACGGTTGTTGTCAATGATGATTGGCGCGGCCTTGTGCGAGTGGCCCGCGTTGGTGTGTTGGCGCACCTAGTGGGTGCGGCCATCGGACCTTCGGTGGTCAATGGTCGTGCCAGCCGGCCGGGTCGGAGCCGAGGTAGGCAGGCCATCCGGCCACACGACAAAGCGGATGGGCGGTCCCGCAGATTGAGCGGACGCGGGCTCAGGGTTTTTTTGCGGATGGCCAACCGGCCCCTTTTCTCTCCTTGGGCAACCGACCCGTAGGGGAGACCAGCAGCGGAGTCGACGGGAGAGCGCGATGGTGATAGTCGGCAACCGGCAGCGGGACGCGTCGGAGGCATAGCCGACAAGCGGCACTGGGGCGAGGTGGAGCCAGCTGCGGGCGCGCTGGGGCGGCCGGTTGGAGCAGGAGGCACACGCGATGGCGATGCAGTGGAGCATGGGAGAACCGAATCATAGCGTAGGAGGAGGCGAGGCCGACACGGGAGAACCGTCCAATCCGGCGGGTGGCCATGCTGTTGTTAGAGCCGGCATGGCGAAGCCGACATGCGATGTTCGGTTGGCCTGAGCGGTGAGCCGGCGGGCGAATGGTCTGAAGGTGGAGCGGTCGGGGCCGGAGGGCGAGGGGGTGCAGGCGCGGGGGGAGAGGTGAGGCCGACTCGGTGGTGGCGGCTGCCTGCTTGCTTGAGACGGAGAGGAGGACGCGTGGGAGGAGGTCGTCTGGGAGGCGCGGCTCCCAGGGAATGCAGCAGTGGGAGGCGCAGGTGCTTGGCGAATCGGGTCGGGCGGAGGCCGAGCTAGTGGCACCATGCGGGGGCGATCCGGCACGGTGTGGAGCCGGAGCCGGGCGGGCGCGGCGGAGCAAGCATGTGGAGCCAACGCTGCCGTAGGCGGTGCCAACGAGGCGGGGCAGACCTCCGGGCCAAAGTGGAGGCGGCTGGGCGGTGCACGAGAGCCGGCTAGGGGCGAGTGGGGCCGGCCAACATAGGAGCCGTTAGGCGGGGATCCGGTGAGAGCGAGAGGCAGTAGGCGGGGCGGCGAGCAGGGCCGGCCAGAGAAGGAACCAGATGGCGGCAAGCCGGCCACGAGGTGAGTAGGTCCAGCAAGAGCAGGAGCCGATAGGCGGCGAGCCAGCCTGGTGTGCAGGGCAGGACCCGACCGAGCACAAGGATGCGATGGACGCAGAGCCAGCGGTGCCCAGCGGGGGCACGAGAGCCAAGATGGCGCGAAGGGGCGCTGTTATTGGATCGCCTCGGGTGTGCGTTGTCGATTAGAAGAACGCGGCCGTCGGGCCCACGATGGAGGGGTGGAAGCCCGACGGTGAGGTAGGAGCCTGATGAGGCAGCGCCGTGCCTGCGGGAGCCAAGGACCGGGCGCGATGGCGGGGTCGTGCGTGAGGTAGACCGGGTGCGGACGCGGTCAGCACGGCCCGCAGCGGCGCAGCCACAAAGGTGGCGGGGCGCCACCGATCCACGGGACGCCATGGGCTTGTGTGCGATGGCAAGACGACGACGGTGGCTGTAGTGCGCAACTGCGAAGGCAGAGGGGGAGTGGCATGCTAGAGGCCGAAAACAGAGCAGGGGTGGACGGGCGTGGTCGTCGACGCGGCCGTGGTGGTGTGTAGAGCCGGTCAGGGCACGGAGGGTGGAGCTCGGGGGCGTGGTTTTTTCCTTGTTTTTGAGATTTGCAGATAAGGAATATTAAACGGAGTCCAAACGGAATAAAACCTTCAGAACGAATTTTTCTAGAATGACGGGAAACTAGCGGACTTGAGAACCAAGGCAGGGTAGCCACCGTGGGGCCACAAGCCCTAGGGGCGCGCCCAGGGGGGTAGGTGGTAGTGCATCTAGTGCCCCTTAGTGATTTTGGCGTATTGAAGAGTTACAAGTTAAGGTACTAATGCGTTTGTGAGTGTACATAGGCTCTATAAGTCGTTGAGGAGTTTGATATATTCGGAGATTATCGACCCCTAAAAATGTATGTCTTCAAGTGAAGACTTTGCTGAAGACTTTGGTGAAGACTTTGTGAAGACTTTGAAAATGAAGAAGTTGGTGTGACCTTGAATATATGAACGAGGAATATGAAGCGTGAAGACTTTTGTTTTCGTAGTTTCGTTTCCTTTATTTGAGTCATAGGAAACACCGTACTGTTAAAGGGGCCGAGGTAATACTAAGGAAAATTTCCAACTGATGCTCAACTCCAAAATCCTCAAACCATACAATCCTTCGAGTGAAGCCTTTGGAAAGCTCTTACTGTTCAGACAAGTTCTTCAGTGACAGAGACAAAGTTCTTCTGGTCTCTGAGGAAATTGATCTGACTGAGGAGTTAGGATTTTGCTAGTGCGAATTGCCTACAAGTGAGGAACATGATAAGCTGAGAACTTTCATAGTTCGAAATTCCGACCGTTGTTGTGCTTAGCGCCAACTATCCCCAATCATTCTTATCCACATAATAGTCATATCATTGGGGGCATTTATGTCTTATCATGTCAGGTTGCATCCTGGCTATAATTAGCCGCCGCCCACAACCACTAGTTGGTTGGCTACGCCGAGAGAGAGAACTGACACTTGTCATTTGAGAGCAACCCATCCTCCGAGGACTTTTGACAGAAAATCATCAGTCAGGAAAAACCTACAATCAAACCACAAAACCCAAAGTGATTGAGCATCACTGAAGAAATTCCTGTGTGGAACCGACGCTTGTTACCATTGAAGACTATACATCCTCCAGACGGTTAGGCGTCATGGTCTAGTGCTCCTGCAGTCAATTGGGGACCACAAAGTGAGCTTGGTCTATAGCATCCAGCAGTAAATTGTGGATCGTCAGGTGACCAGTTTGTGAGGGTTTTGGAAGTCTACCCTAAAGACTTATCACGAGTGTTGGGCGAGGACTGTGTGACCTTAGCTCAAGGAGAATACGGTAAGGACTGTGTGTCCTCTGGTTTAAATACCAGGACACTCCAAACCAGATGTACGACTGTCACAGCAGTTGGAACTGGGTCATCAAACCATTGTCTTCATCGAGCTATCTGGTTCTATTTCCTCAACCCCTCTATTCCTCATATACCTATTGATGAAATTGATTGTTACTGTTTGAAGAATTTGAGTGAAGACTTTCACAAATTCCTCACCTCAAATTCTTCAAGTTACCTTGTTCATCACTTCTTATCCTATATCACGCTACTCTCTATTTGTGCATGTTTCATTTCATCATGAAGACTATGCTGTTACTATGTTCCTCATGCACTTGAGTACTTATTCTGCTGCTAGTTTTTCATCACATTTCAAATTCCTCAAAGTTGAAATTCCTCAAGTGATGAATTTGTAAAAATCGCCTATTCACCCCCCTCTAGTCGATATAACGCACTTTCAATTGGTATCAGAGCAGGTACTCCCTCGCTCTGTGTGATTTTGGTTTAACCACCTGGAGTCTAGTTATGTCGACTACAGGTATGATCAAGGTTTCCGCGGGGTGTCCTACCTTTGATGGGACAGACTACCCCTACTAGAAGAACAAGATGCATATGCACCTTGAAGCTATTGACAACGATCTCTTGTATGTTGTGGAAAATGGTGTGCCCTCTGTCACTCCCACTGTTACTACTGCTGATGTGAAGAGATTCAAGCAACTTGATTCTCAAGCGAACTATATCATCTGTGGCCATCTCAGCAAACGTCAGTATGGCAGAGTGAGTGCTTTGGAGTCTGCTAAGCTTATCTGGGATAGTCTGTCCAAAGTCAACGAAGGTCTTTCCACTCAATGTGACTCTCTTGTTGATGTTCTTTGCAATCTCTTCAACTGCTTCAAGAGACTTGACAATGAAAATGTTCAGCAAAAATTTGATCGCCTCACTGATATATCCAATAGACTTCAAGCACTGGGTGCCACTGATATCACTGACCATGAAGTGGTGAAGAAACTGCTACGATCTCTCGATTCCTCATTTGATACTCTAGCTTTGATGATCCAAGAACGTGGAGATTATAAAGCTCTTGATCCTGCTGATATTCTTGAGAGACTCAATACTCATGAATTCCAACAAGCTGAAAAGAGAGACCTCTATGGGCCAAGCTATGGAAGATCTCGTGCTTTGAAGGCAATAGCAATTTCCTCATCTGAAGAACAAGATTCTGACAGCAGCCTTGGTGATCCTGAAGAACTAAGTCAGGAACTAGCAATGCTTGTGAGGAAATTCCAGAAGTTCTCCAGAAGAGGTGGATTTGGAAAGTCATCAAAAAGTGGCTTGAGGAAATCAGATTCCTCAGAAGATTACAAGAAAAGAACCTGTCATCATTGCAAGAAGCCTGGTCACTTTATCTCTGACTATCCTCTCTAGGAAAAAGATTCAAAGAAGAAGAAGAAATACAAGGATGATAGTTCTGATGACTCGAAGAAAAAGAAGAAATCTGCAAAGTCCTCATCTTCAAAGTCCTCAAAGAACAAGAATACTGGTTCCAGAAAGGCTCGAGCATTCATTGGCAAGGAAATGGATTCTGAAGAAAAATCCAGAGAATATGAAGAAGAGGAAGAATCTGAGGTGGAATCAGAATCCGGTGTTGCAAGCCTTGCTCTCGCCATTGCCTTCGTCACCAAGTCCATCTTCAACGATGAAGAAAATGACTACTCCAACGACTCTAACGTCAGCAACGATGATCATGCTCCCACCTATTGCTTCATGGCAAAAGGCTCAAAGGTACACAAACATCATTCCTCATCTGAATCAAGTGAAGGTGAATCTGATGATTATGTGAAACCTAGCTATGCTAAACTTGTTAAACTTGTCACTAAGCAACAAAGTGCACTTGAAAAGCTTCAGAAAATGCTAGACAAAAGCGATGATCTATTGAACCATGAAGTGGATCGGACTCAAACTCTGTCTATCGATCTCAAAAGTCTTCAGACGAAGTATGATAACCTAAAGAGTCATCATAATGACCTCTTAGCTGATCATGAGAAGCTTTGTTATGAATTTCTTCAAAGAAAGAAAGATCTTGAGAAACTGAGGGTGTCACATGAAGATATCCAAAGGGAAAACGATTCCTTACTAGCTCAACAGATCAGTACCGCTCAGGAAGATTTCATTCCACCTTGTTTGAAATGCATCGAACGTGAAACTGCTAATTCTTCACCTGAATGTTCAAATGCTTGTATTGCTGCAATTTCTTCAACTATTCCCGTGGTCTTAAATTCCTCATCTAAGGATACCACTAGTATGACTGATGACAATGCAGGGTTGAAGGAATTGTATGTGACAGGCATGTACAAAAGTCTCAAAGGGCATCAAACCCTTGGCGATGTTCTCAAAAAGCAGATTTTGAACATGAACCCTAGGAAAGAGGGTATAGCCTTTGTGAGGAAACTCAACGCTGATGGATCCTACTAGACACTTGAGCAGTACCCCAAAACCTCATGGGTTGCTGCGAAAGGACCTCCTGTAGATCCATCCACTTTATCTGGCTTTACATGTGAAACTTCATATTTCTGTGATGAATCACTTGACTCGAACTACAACTTCTTCAAAAATCATAAAGGTGAAGTATTTGCTAGATTTGTTGGAACTAACTGCAGGAACGATTCTCCTATGAAGAAAATTTGGGTTCCCAAGAGCTACCTACAAAATCTTAAAGTGAATGTCCTCACGACACCACTCATGAATAATAGGAAACCCAGATCAAATTCCTCATATGGACCAAACTCCTCAAATGGTCAAAACTATCATTCTCATACTAATGCCTCTGTTTCGCAGGGAAAGCCTAAGAGTTATGAATATGTGCATTATTCTTCAAACCATTATGTTCATAAGTCCTCAAAGAATTTCTCTGCTTATTCATTTGAGTACTCTAATCCTCGCCCTGTGAAACGAAGCGCACTTGCTTTAATGCCTCCCTTCTAACATGGTGCTCATAGAATGATCAACTCTTTGCCACCCCTCCAGATGTGGGTGGTGAAGAAATTGAACTAATTTCTTATGCAGGGTCAGGTTTCCAGATGAAACTGAACATCTGATGAACATGCTGGAGACCTGAGGAAATGCTTGAAAGGACGCAAGCTAACTATGCAAAAATGAATTCCTCATTTCTCTCATCCTCCCACTACTTGCTTACTATCTTGTGTGATGAAATTCTTCTTGTTAAATACCCTTTGTGAGTCCACACACATTGAACCCAGGCATGTGAGTCCAGGCGTGTTCCGTATTATACCCTTTGAAATACCCTGGATGATTTGGATCCGGCTCAAGAGCGTTTATCTGATCTAGGATCTGTTGGCCTGTCAACGCAGATGGTGCAATGTTTTTGACAACTCTACCTTTGATGAAATTCTTCTTGTCTTTTCTGAACTTATGGTCAGGATCCAGGAACTGTCTATGCATGTCGAAGCCAGAAAACTTGTGACCCGCCTCCAGACAACGGAACTGAAGAGCTGCCTTGCATGTGGGGCACGAAAACCTTCCATGCACACACCAGCCAACGAATAGCGCATACGCCGGCAAGTCATGCATCGAGTACATGTACCACACATGCATTTTGAAGTTCTTTTTTGTAGCGGCGTCGTATGTCTTGAGCCCATTATCCCAGGCTTCTTGTAATTCACCCTTAAGCGGTTGCATGTACATATTCATATTCTTCCCCAGATATCTGGGCCCTGGAATTATCAGGGTCAGGAAAATGTTCTTTCTTTTCATAATCTCTCCGGGGTGGGAGATTGAGTGGAATGAAAAATACAGGTCAACAACTATATTGTATTGCCGTCATACCATACACATTGAACCCATCTGTGCTGATGGCAACTCGAGGATGCCTTGGTTCTGCCACTTTATCCTTATCTAATGCATCGAAGTGCTTCCACACAAAAGCGTCTGAAGTGTGTCCCAACATCGGATTCCCATGTGCATCCAGTTCTATTCTCTTGCCCAATTTATGCCACACCATCTGTCTAGCCGTCTCTTTGACCATGAAAAGCCCTTGAAGTCTTGGTATGATTGGCAGATACCGAAGAACATTAATGGGTATTTTGGTTTGACTCTTCTCACCCATACCGTTGTCTACCAGAACATATCTGGAAGCATTGCAAATGGGGCAATAGTTCAAGCCCGCATACTGAAGCCTAAATAAGGCACATCCATTCTCACAGGCATCTTAAGCGCACACAGGATTTTGTCCGACTGGTACAGGTTTGGTGGCAATACATGGCCTTTGGGTAGAAAGCGTCCAAATATCGTCATAATCGCCTCGTAGCATTCGAGCCATTATTTGCGCGATGGCATCCAGCTGACAAAGCTCAGTGTGCTCGTGGAGAGGACGTTTTGAAGACTCCAACATTTCATAAAAGGCCTTTGCAGATTCCTCCATCTCATCGTCCGAATCCCGAGCATCATCAAAGTCTTGCACCATGTCTTCGATCCCAGTACCATGCTCGTCGGTGCGACGACGAAGCACCTCAGCTCTGGCACGGGTCATGTCTTTTTGACTAGTGTGACCGGTGTACATCCACCCACGATCACTCATCCTGCCAAGCTACTGGACACACACAAAACCCAGGATCACTCATCTTGCCTAGCTACTGGACGCACACAAAATATATACATAATTCAACAAACCATATTCACCAGTTAATAGAGATTGTGAGTTTCATTACGTCGATGCAACCTAGACGCTAGTAGGTAAAGATAGGTCCTCATCCCACCCGAGTATGTGTAGATTGGGTTCGTTTTCCCATGCTCTGCTCCGGATCCGATGCAAAATTTCGGCAGCACCTCCCCGCTGTTCTCCTAATACACGTCTCGGCAATAAGCAGAGAGGATGTGTACCCAGAGAACAACTGGGAGGCATTGACAAAATTCTGCATAGGATCCGGAGCAGAGCATATGGGAAAACGAACCCAATCTACACATACTCGGGCTGTCCATGGATAACGTTGGACAATTCGAAAGAATCACGGTTATAAACATGCAAATGTATGCATATTTATAGATGTAACCCTTTCAAACGGGAGACGAATAGTGTTCACGCATACTGATAATTCAATCTACCTATAGCTAGCAAGTTTCATCGGCACGAAGACCGGAATAGAACAAATGAAGGGGGAGGAGGAGATGTCATTTGTGCCCACCCACGAATGCAGGGGCAGAGCTCGTCGAACGCACGGGGAGGTCGTCGAACACCAAACCCTTGCAGCGACGAAACAGCTGCACATTTAAATCCACCCGATTAACACAATATATATATGATGTTTTTCATAACAAAATCGGAAATTATATGACCTAACTCATAATTCACACATATATGACCCGTCGGCCACTGGAAGGCCGAAGAGCACCCTTTCGGTCAACAGGAGGCCGAAGAGGTGTCGGGGGTCGGGGGTGTCGTCTCGTGGTGTCGGGGTGTCGTGTCGGGGTCGAGATGTCGTGTCGGGGTCGGGGGTCGGGGGTGTTGTGTCGGGGTGTCGGGTTAGGGGGTTCCTCGACATTGATGAAACCCTAAATAGCAAGTATCATCGGTGCGAGATACATGTGGCGCTCGGCGTTGAACACTAGATCCACATCCCATAAGTGACGCCGGCGCCCGGTGTCCCGCGCGCAGCAATAGTTCTGGGTCGGTGTACATCGGTATAATGCGTGTGTGACTTTCGGTTCGTCGAGACTTTCCTTAAGTAACTCTCATATCTCACGGTGTGGTGGTGCGCTCTCTCTCACACTGATATGGTGGTGTATATATGTTGGTGGGCACTCTCTCGAAGTAATAGTTCGACCGCCGGTGATGGACGCCTCACCTCTTCTCTTCTTGCGCAATATATCGACGAGTATAGCACAAAGAAGAGAAGAATGATGAGGCGCCCCCCACGACAACAGTCGGGATTCCTCCATCAAGAACACACGGACCGAAAGTCACACACGCATTATACCGATGTACATCGACCCACGATCACTCATCTTGCCTAGCTACGGGACATGTGTCAGGGTTGGGGTGTCGGGGTGTTATGTCGGGGTCTAGGTGTCGGGGATGTCGTGTCGGGGTAGGGGTGCTGTGTCTGGGTTAGGGGGTTCCTCGACGTCGATGAAAGCTCGTGTCGGGGTCGGGGTATCGAGGGTGTCGTGTCGGGGTCGGGGTGCTGTGTCATGGTCGGGGGTGCCGTGTCAGGGTCTCGGGGTGTCGTGTCGGGGTCGGGGTGTAGGGGGTGTCGTGTCGGGGTCGGGGTGCCGTGTCGGGGTGTCGGGGTCGGGGTGCTGTGTTGCGGTCTTGGGATGTCGGGGTCGGTGTGCCGTGTCGGGGTGTCGTGTCGGGGTGTCGGGGTCAGGGTGTCGTGTCTGGGTCGAGGTGGCGGGTTGGGATCGAGGTGTCGGGGTCGGGGTCGGGGTCGGGGTGTCGTGTCAGGGACGGGTGTCGGGGGTGTCATGTCGGGGTCGGGGTGGTGTGTCGTGGTCCGGGTGTAGGGGGTGTCGTGTCAGTGTCGGGGTGTAGGGGGTGTCGTGTCGGGGTCAGGGTCGGGGTCGGGGTCGGGGTGACGGGGTGTCGGGGTTGCCGTGTTGGGGTGCCGTCTCGGGGTGTCGGGGTGTCATGTCGGGGTGTCGTGTCGGGGTCGGGGTGTCGTGTCGGGGTCGGGGTGTCGTGTCCGGGTCGGGGTGTCGGGGGTGTCTTGTCGGGGTCGGGGTGTCGGGGTGTCGTGTCGGGGTCGGGGTGTGGGGGGTGTCGTGTCGGCGATCCTTGACCCGGTTACATCGGCGCCGACGCACCCCTCCTCCTCTTGTTGTTCTTCTTATTCTCAGGTGAGGTGCGCGGGCGGCGGTGGGGGTGAGTGCCGTCCGGTTTGCCGTCTTTTTCTTCTTTTCTCCTCCTCCTCCTCCTCCTCCTTTTCTTCTTCTTTTTCTTCTTCTCCTTCCTCTTCTTCTTATTCTCCGTCTCCTTCTCCTCCTCTTCTTGTTCTCTCTCTCTCTTCTTCTTCTTCTTCATTTCCTCTCCTCCTCCTAACTAAGTAACTAACTTACTAACTTAACAGAAAAACTTACTAAACTAAACTAATTAAACCTAAATCTAAAAAAATAGAAACATCTAAACAAAACTAGACCTATGGGGCGGGGCAACGGTGGCGACGCGGGCCAGTGGGGCGGCGCTGGCGGGCGACGGGGCGATGGTGGTGACGTGGGCCGGTGGGGCGACGCTGACGGGTGACGGGGTGGCGGTGGTGATGTAGGCCAGTGGGGTGGCGGTGGCGGGGGCGCGCGGCTGCGGAGGCCACGCGGCGGCGGGGGCGACGGGGCGACGCGACAATGGGGGCGCACGGCAGTGGGGGTGCGGGCGCACGACGACGGTGGCGAGGGCGCGCGGCGACGGGGGCACGCAGCGACGGGGGCGCGAGTGCGCACGGCGGCGGGGGTGCGAGTGCGCACGGCGACGGGGGTGCGGGCGCACGGCGGCGGTGGCGAGGGCGCACGGCGGCGGTGGCGCGGGGGCGCGTGGCGGCGGGGCTCGGGGGTGCGCGGCGGTGGGGGCATCGGGGGCGGTGGGCGCTGGCAGCGGGGGCGACGGGCGAAGGGAAGAGAGAGGGAAGGAGAGAAAGAGAGAGATAGGCGGGCCGGGGGGCTAACACCCCCCCTTTGCCGTCTGCTAGCGGACGACAAAGGAGTTTTGCCGTCCACAGGCAGAGGGCAAAGAGGGGGCCGTTAGGTCAACTAGCGGGCTGGGTCATGGGTGGCCCTCCCACTCCCTCTTTGCCGTCCGCTAGCAGATGGCAAAGAGTGGGGCCGTTAGGTCAACTAGCAGGCTGGGTCGTGGGTGGACCCCCTCCCTCTTTGTCGTCCGCAAGCGGACGGCAAAGAGTGGGGCCGTTAGGTCAACTAGCGGGCTGGGTCGTGGGTGGGCCCCCACCCTCTTTGCCATCCGCTAGCAGACGGCAAAGAGGTGGCTGCTGGCAAAGCCACTCTTTAACGTCTGCCCCCTCTTTGCCATTCGCTTTCTCCTAGCTGATGGCAAAGCTATTCTTTGCCGTCTGCTAGCGGACGGCAAAGAGGAGGCGGACGACAAATCTTCTGATTCCAATAGTGTTTGTGGCTCTGTGTCTGAAATTTTGCATAAAAGCTGATTTTCTTTTCTTTTCCTACAAACAAAGGAATATCAGAAGTTTTCACTACAGAGTTAACTAACATGACATGGTTCCGCCAACTGATGTCATAATGCCCACAAGTATTAATAGTTGCCCATAATTAATTATCAGTCCAGTGTTGAGAGTTCAGAGATAGATCCAAGTCCAAAGGCTCAAATTGTCCGTAACCGGGGACACGACTAATCGATTAGGTGAGAAATGGTGGCGAGGAGAGAGGGTCTGACGAGGGGGGCTTGGGAGGAACGGGGTGCGGGAGGGGTGCGGGAGGGGTGGGCTTTATAGGGGGTGGCTCGGGGTCAACGAAAGGAAAGGGAGTCGTTGAGGGGATCGGGCTCCGGCGAGATCTGCTCGGGAGTGAATGGAGAGAGCAGGAGGAGGAAGGTGACCGCGGAGATCGCAGTGGCGGTCGGTCGGGCCCACACGTCAGAGAGAGAGAGAGGGCACGGCGTCGGTGGCCGATTCGAAGGAGGTGGGCCGCGGTGGACTTTCCTAGTACGTTAAACATTTCCTTTTATAAAATAACAGAGAATGGAAACTATCTTTATGGCAATCAAATCATTTCCACAAAATGAAGATTTATATATTAAATTGACGAGGGGAATAAATACAATTTAATGAACATTTTTCCACGGCCAAAAATAAATACTTTAAAAAATATATTTTCAGAAAATGCCTAAATTGTTTTTTAATTCTTTTTGCAAAAATAACCCTGGTGTGGAGTGTCATGTTACTCCTCTCAAAAATCTTGTCAAGGGTATTTCAATTCTTTCAAAATTTAAAATGGAACCAAATATGAAATGAATTCCAAAAAAAGAATAATTCAGAGATTTTCAAATCCACATTTCAAATTCCTTGTTTATGAAGAAGTCATGTTATCTTCTCTCACTGATTTAAAATGGAATTGAATTTTGAATTCAAATCACAAAAGGGAAAGTCATTTTATTCCCTCTCATTCAAAAGTTTTCAAAAAGTTTCAAATTGCACTCAATTCAAACACTCAAGCAAACAAACACTCATTCTAATATTTATTATAACTTTCCAAAATTTGGGATGTTATAAACCTACCACACTTAAAATTAACCTCGTCCTCAAGATTCGAAAGGGCTAGAAAGAAAAGGTTAGGGTTTGGGGTCTTCTTATAAATCCATTGTCCTAGAAGGTGTGGGGTCAACCACACTTAAATGAGAGTTACTGGTCCTTCAAAGGTCCTGGCGATCCTGTGGGTGCATCTGTGTGCCCACATTCTTCACAGTAACTTCCTTGGTGACGATCTTCCATTATATCAAAATCTTGTGTTCTCATAACAAATTGTGTTTCCTCCGATACTGGGTCTTCTTAACTAACAGGTCTCACGTTGATTTTAAGTAACCTATCGATGATCTCATGGTGGTCTAGCATTAGTGGTTCCTGTAGTGAAATGGTCTTGGCTTCATTCCTCACAGTGAAATTCCTATGTGTGACCGCAACTACCATGTACAAGGGGTTTTCTTCATACCATTCTAAGGCTTAAACAAAAGCTTCAAAGAACATCGTCTCTTTACTATGGATAAGTCACTCAGATTTACCATTCCGAATAGCAAGAGAAATGATAAGAGTAAGTCGTCGTGGTGATAAATCCATCCTACACTGAAATCATTACCTTCTATAAGGTTCAGTGAATCTCGTATTCTAACACTTGGGCTTCCTCACAAGCATTGCAGAAATTTCTCTTGTCAACGAATGAAGTTCGGATAAATCCATTGATTCTGCAAGCTAAACCAATGGTCTAGCGTTCCTCCACAACTCTCAGGTTATTGTATACTCCTAAGAAAATGTTTGCTGATCCAATCACAACTTCTTGCGTCCTGATCTTTGGGCAACCTTCATAAAACCATGAGATCCATCCTTGATACACGTTCTATTCCTTGAATATGTTTTTCCTTTCCATTGGTCTGTTTACCAATAACAGTTTTGGTTCATCATATTCAAAATACAAGGTATTTTATTTTAGGTGTTGTCATCCACATAGTTGGATATGGTTCCACATTCTCTTCACATGTAGTCACTTATCCAAACCCCTTAACAGGAATGGTACTTTCTTTATTCATTCGTCGATGTGGTTACTACCACACTTAAAAAATGAAATGGACACATGCCTGCATAGACCATATTTTCTCATATCCTTGAAAATGGTCAAAGATCTTTGTTCATAGAGTAACAACTCATATAATTCAACATAGGATAATCATGACACCATAAATTCCACTGACTCATTAATTTATTACAAACTCTGAGACTTCGGTTACCTAACTTCAAAAGGATAAGAGTGCTACCTATTACATTTATTACTTTCGAAATCCCAAAACTCAAACTACTCATGTTTAGCCTTCTTCTACGGGCAGGTATAGGAGTAGTGTCCTGTCTTGTTGCACCGATAACAAGTGATGTGGCTCAGATCCTTCCGTGTAGAAAACCACGGAGTCCTCTTCTTCTTCTTGGGTTGGTTTCCTTCCTGATGCTTGGCTCATACCTCTTGCAAAAATAGTGTGGCCTCTCTAAGCTACAACGTAAACATCTGATGCCTCTGCTTACTTGGCCTTTCTTCT
This sequence comes from Hordeum marinum, assembly GCA_022496015.1. NCBI lineage: Eukaryota > Viridiplantae > Streptophyta > Magnoliopsida > Poales > Poaceae > Hordeum > Hordeum marinum. Next base: position 127,975,981 of record CM039673.1, on the reverse strand, counting down.
TGTCTAGGTTGATCATTTCTTCTATCTCCTGAGGATCATATTGCACTTCTTCTGTCGGGAAGTCTCCCAAATACTCATTCGGACAATCCTGAGAGATATGTCCTTCTCCACATGAATAACATGACTTGGTACTTATGTTTGGGTCTGGTATATCTCCCATCATCATGGGTTCTTCTAACGTATTCCCGAGGGCTTCTTTCATTGCTTCCTTCTGCTGCTTCATGACTTCTTGTACCTTGGGGTATATTTGACATTGTGTTGGATAGTGCGTAGTTCCTTCACACAAGAAACATGTCACCTGCCTAGTTGGGCATTCCTCAGCTCGGTGATTTTCTTCACAATGAGGGCATCCTTCCTTGTGTTCTTCCTGGGTGTGTCCTATCTCCCCACATATCTTGCATGCACAAATCTTCTTCACATCTTTGCAGCGGGGCTTCTGGGTGTTCGAGACAACATGAGACTTTTGCAGAGTCCTCTTGAATTCTTCCCAAGTGGTTGATGCTTGCGTATCATGGATAGCTTCATGCATCTTCCACCAATTTGCAGCACCTTCTGCAAGGTACCGAAAAGCATACTGGACCATCTCCTTTCTTGCAACATGGATACTCCTTAGATGATCCTCCATGTTCTGCATTCTTCTGTTTCTAACCGAGTCATCGATCCAGAATACACGACTCCAACTTCATTCATCATCTATTGGGTTCAAGGTTTTGGAATGAGATACGAGAGAGAGAAAAAGGAGGGGATACACATAATACAAACAATCGTTTTAAAAACAGAATTTTTTTGTGGCTGTCGAAAAAAATACACACAAATGATAGCTCATAAATCATCGTATCTAACGTGAGTATGCAATAGGGGTTTGGTCTTCTAGGGGGCATAAATTCTTTGAAACTCTTCATGGTCTTCAATTTCTTCAAGTCCTTATAGTCTTCAATCTTTTGTAGCTCTTTTCATAGTGGTCAAAGGGACAAGGGTATTATCTAACTACTTGATAAAACTTAGAAGGAATAAGAAGTAAAAGTTTTTTTTTGAGAATAAGGTTGGAGGGATATCCTGTCCTATGGGGTTTCCAGTTGTCTAGGGTCACGGCCTACTGTCAACATGTGCTCTGATACCATTTCTGTAACGACCCGACCTAGAAAGGTCAAGCCTGTGTGTGTTCTGTGCCATCCCTGGATTAGTATGCTAGCACACACAGTACATCAATGTATATATCAAAGTGCAATCACATGTAATTAACGTAAAATTGATATATACCTCAAAAATCTCAGCGGAAACAGTCAATGGGTGTGGAGTGCCAATAACACCAATGGAAGATTGAGTATAGACCGTAACCCTAAATCATACTCTTACCCGTCGTAGAGCTTATCTGCAACATAAGACGTTGCAGCCGTGTAGGTCAGTACATTGAATGTACCGGCAAGATCACCATAGTAGAGCAAAACATAAAAACTATTCTATATGTAGTAAGGCTTTGTGGCCGTGTCTGAGTTTTTGCATAAAAGCTGATTTTATTTTATTTTCCTACAACAAAGGAATATCATAAGTTTTCACTATAGAGTTACCTAACATTACATGGTTCCGCCAACCGATGTCATAATGCCCACAAGTATCAATAGTTGCCCACAATTAATTATCAGTCCAGTGTTGAGAGTTCAGAGATAGATCCAAGTCCAGAGGCTCAAATTGTCCGTAACCGGGGACACGACTAATCGATTAGGTTTAACTCTGTAGAGTGTTGTGTACTTTACCCACAAGATTCGTTCCCTCCTGGTAAGTCCTCGCATTGCCGGGTGTTTGAGAACAGGATGAACGAAACATGGTCTTTCAGAGTGTTTCCTTGACTACTGTCAGTGCCCATCCAATCCTAATGTCGACTACATCTCGTAGCACTGCCCAGCCAGAGTCACAACAAAGATCAACCAAGCCAGAGCCCATAATGACTTGTGGCTACACAGGTAATCTTTCGGGCATGAAGTATTCATCCGTCTCTTTGAGTCTGGGTGAAGCTATCCGCAAGATGTGATGGCGCTTCTCCATGCATCTCGGCCATCCACTGGTTACTCCAGGGATGCCCAATCAACCATCCTTCACTCAGTAGTGTGTATTGAAAACTTGTTTCTCGAGTCTCAAAGTCTTGAGGTCTTGAAGATGCAGGACTTGAAGATGCCTTCATGAAGTTGTCGTCTTGACGTAGAGTCCTCCTTCTCACACCACTCACGAACACTCATACCAAACCCCGTCTACTTTAGCATAGCATAAAAATAACTAACGTTCCCGGGGATTTAGTAAAAAGTGGTGGGTTCCTACCTCATGCAATCTACTCAACTACAAGAATTTCAATAACACTACTAGTGGTATTTGTTGAATGATATCACTACATGCAATAAAACACAGGTATGAAATAGATGGTCAAAGTGAACTTGCCTGTACTGCTGATGAAGAATAATATCGCTCTCAGAAATAACTTGATAGACTATTCGTCACTCTCCAATAAAAATTTATATAATCAAACATTGCATTCATATAAGAAATCATACTAGCAATCAATTCTAACAATCAAAAAGTAACACAAAACCAAAAGCAACAAGGTTGTGATGAAGGAAACACTTAAGACAAAACTCAAAATAACAAAGTTTCAGTAACACAACTAAGGTTGGTTTTCTCTACAAATGATCCTATTTTCAAAAGTGAAAACACAAAACAAAAACAAAGTAAAATATAACAAAAGTATTTTAGTAAACATTTTACTTAGCAAAAAGAATTACTTTTGAAGAACAACTAAGAAAGTAATACTGTAAACAACATAGGTTTTTGCCTAATAAACCTAACAATAAGAAAACAAATGAAATACTAAAATAACATAAAACAAAATATATAACACTAAGTTAACAAAAAGTATATTTTATAAAACAATTTTATTAAAGGTATTTTCAATTAGCATATCAAACTAGCAATGAAATCAATTTGCAAGTTATGATTTAACTTGAATTTATTTCATGCAACCAAATAATAATAAAATGACCTAAAATAACTTGGTTGAAATAGTATTGCTAAATAATAGAAAACAAAGTAGAATTTTTTCAATTAATATAAAATAAAATAAATTAAAACAATTTAAAACAAAAGAAATAGATGTAAACCTAAAAGAACTAAACAGAATCTGTTTTGTTAAAATACTAATTTAAATTATTCTAAAAATTCCCAAATTCTTCCTAGTGTTAAATAAAGTCACTAGTGACAAGTAGCAAAAATAATCAACTTAAAATCTATTTTTAAACTCAAAATATTCAGAAAATAAAATTTAAATCAAATCTGTTTGAATTCAAATTTAAATTATTCAAATATGGTCAAACTTTATATATTCAGAAACTACATAAAATTTGTGACATGATGCAAAAATAATCAAATTAAAATAATTAAAAAAATAAAATATATGAGTAAAACAAAAACAGAACTATTCTGTTTTTAAAATAGAAAACAGAAAAAGAAAAATCTAACTAACGGACAGGGTGCTACGTGGCGTTTTCTGATTGGCTAAAGGGGGTTCGCGTTCTAACAATTCGAGCAGACGGCCGACTCCTAACATAAAAATGGTTCGACTAAATGACTAAACAGAAAACCGGACGGACGAGGAGGAAGGAGAGCTCACACGGGGGTCGAGGTGCTCCTGCGAAGCTCCGGCGATGTCCGACGGCGGCGAGGTCGACGGAGACGGTGTTCCGGTGGTCCTCCGGTGTTGGTGATGGCACCGGTTGACGTAGGCGAGGACGGCGAGCACGACGGTAGCGTCAGCGGGGCTCGGGGGCGACCGTGTTTACGGCAGCGAGCTCGGAGGCGGCGGCGGTGCTCCGGAAAGGGGCTCCGTTGGGTGCGGGGCTTGGAAGAGTGGATGGGGAGGTGCGCACGAGGGAGGTGATCTCGGTGATGGTGGTGATGGTGGTCGAAGGCGTCGGGAGCGAGCGGGGTGGGGCAATGGCGAGGCGGTGGCGCTCGGGCTCCGGTGAGAAATGGCGGCGAGGAGAGAGGGTCGAATGAGGGGGGATTGGGCGGAATGGGGTGCGGGAGGGGCGGGATTTATAGGGGGCGGCTCTGGGTCGACGAAAGGAAAGGGAGTCGTCGAGGGGATCGGGCTCCGGCAAGATCTGCTCGGGAGTGAATGGATAGAGCGGGAGGAGGAAGGTGACCGCGGAGATCGCGCTGGCGGTCGGTCGGGCCCGCATGTCAGAGAGAGAGAGGGAGGTAGAGGGCGAGGCGTTGGTGGCCGATTCGAAGGAGGTGGGCCGCGGTGGACTTTCCTAATACGTTAAACATTTCCATTTATAAAATAACAGAGAATGGAAACTATCTTATGGCAATCAAGTCATTTCCAAAAAATGAAGATTTATATATTAAATTGACCAGGGGAATAAATGCAATTTAATGAACATTTTTCCACAGCCAAAAATAAATATTAAAAAAAAATTATTTTCACAAAATGCCTAAATTGGTTTTTAATTCTTTTTGCAATAAACTTTTAAGTAACCCCCTCGGTTTTTATGGTTCAAAACTTCACAAAAATAACCCTGGTGTGGAGTTTCATGTTAGTCCTCTCAAAAATCTTTTCAAGGGTATTTGAATTCTTTCAAAATTTAAAATGGAACCAAATATGAAATGAATTCCAAAAAAAGAATAATTCAGAGATTTTCAAATGCACTTTTCAAATTCCTTGTTTATGAAGAAGTCATGTTAGCTTCTCTCACTGGTTTGAAATGGAATTGAATTTTGAATTCAAATCACAAAAGGGAAAGTCATTTTATTCCCTCTCATTCAAAAGTTTTCAAAAAGTTTCAAATTGCACTCAATTCAAACACTCGAGCAAACAAACACTCATTCTAATATTTATGATGACATTCCAAAATTTGGGATGTTACACTAGCTCAGAACCAAATCGTTGATCCCACAAGCCTAAAGACTGGTGAGGACTTTCCTCATCTATGGGAGAAGCAACAAACCAAGCTGGCTAGGAAAGCCAAAGAAGCAGTGAAGAAATTCAATGAAGATTCTGCTACCGCTGCCTCTGCCGGAGCCTCTGCAAGTGCTCCAAAGAAAATCATGAAGAAATTTGCTTTGAAGATAGGTTCTTCAACATCAAGACCTTCACAGGAGATTCATCAAGGTCAAAGGCCTCAGCCTACAAAGTCCTCAGCACGTGTAACTATCGCTGCTCAGTCTTCTGCAGCAGTTACAAAGTCCTGAACGCCAGTGAATCTGGCTACATGCAAGAGGACTGAGGGTTTCACCAGAGTCCCAAAGATCACTGCAAGCTCCTCCAACACAGCAAAGTCTTCAACCAGCCCCTCTGCATTGAAGCTGAAGAAAACTGCTGGACGAGGTCAAAGACCAAGTCCTCACACAAGCAACGCTGTGATGACCATACCCTCACGTTCTGAGGATAATGATGGTGATGATGATGAAGCTGATGATGAGGAATTGGAAGAAATCATCATACAAAGTCAGCAAAAGGCTGCTAGAGCAAAGGGTAGCTCTGTTCCTCTCATGCTGGATCCCAAGATGATCCTCAACTTCATGGATATATGGCATGAAGACCCAAGCACCCCACTTTCTTCACTAAATCTGCCTCCTGAAGTGGATCATGTCCTCACCCACTTCATCTGTGAAGAACAATGGAAGAGAGAGCAAGCTCTGAGAGCTAAGATGAACATGACTCGAAAGTAAAAGTTTCTGCGCGAAAATGTGATGAATTTGACCCCAAATCAACTCGTCACAGTTCAGTCCAAAATTCGCACACTCTCTGTGGATCAAAAGAGATATGATGCTGAATGGAAGGGCACCAAGGTCAGACTCGTCTGGGCTGCTCAAGCAGCTGTAAAGGATCACAACACCAGGTTTGCAGCTCAATCGCAACCACAAAAGCCTCAGTCTGAAGAAATTGCTCAGACTGCAGATGAAACTCCTCAGGCAGCTGATGAAAATGCTCAGCCTGATGAAACTGCTGAAGGAAATGCTTCTGCACTAGAAGCAATTGCCAGTGCTGCTGAGGAACTCAAACCACTGATTAACATGCCAGGGCAACCTCCAATGATGTGCCCGAGGAAACTGTTATGCCAATAGGTACTTCTGTTGTACCTGAAGAATCTGATAGGCCAGCTGAAGAATCTGCTGTGCCTGAAGAAACTGAACCACCTAGGGCGGCTGCATCAGTTGTTCCTAAAGAAACTGCTACTGCTGAGGAAAATCCACTCAAGAGAAAAGCGTCAACTTCTGATGCCCCTGTGTTGAAGAAGTTGAAAACTTCATCAAGTTCCTCCGCAACTCCAATTGATGCAGCTCTAATTTACTCACCACCAGCCTATGCTATTGTGCCATTCAGGGAGGAGTTATCCCTGAAGAAGAAGAAAATCATTCGGCTGCTTCCACAGAGCCTCTTGATGAGGAAATTGTCATTGATGACACTGCATCAACCCCCAAGGTATCATCGCCCCAGCTTCTGGTAACTTTTGAGGAACTGGCGTAGAAGAAATTGATGAAGAAGTTGACACTGGTGACACTACTCCAGTCGTCAATGATGAATATTGGGAATCTGCACATCCCAGTTCACCAATGGCAACTCCTCTGATGTTGATTCCTTAGTCACCTGCATAGACTGAAGAAATCCCAGAGGACTCTGCACATCCGTACCTTCCAGACAGTGAAGAAATTCCAGCTACAACACCTAAGGAAAATGATGCTCCGGCCACTGCCGAGGAACCAGTTCTTCAAATCACTCAGTCTGCTCTTCCTCCAATGCCAACGGAGATCAAGGGGCGCACACGAACAAATCTTCAACCCAAGCCAAGACTGCCCTTCAAAGACACTGTTCGTCCCAAATTCCTCAAGAATAATTTCTTTGATGAACACTCATTCTTCTCTAGACCAAACCCCTATGACTTTGCAAGGGCTGGTTGCAACAGATTCTGGACTACCTCTCAACTCAACTACTATGCGTCAGTCCTATATGAGAAGAAGAAAGTCTTCGAGCACCATCAGATTCCTCATGCTAATATGGAAAGTCTTCCATCATTCACTCCAGTGCTCCAAGTTCTCTATGATGCAGGCCTTCTTCCATTCTATGTCGACATCTGCGACTAGAATGAAGAAATCATCATTCAATTCTATGCCACGCTACATAGTAGCGAAAATTCCTCAGATATCAACTCATGGATATTGGACTGGATGACTGGCACGACCCACTTCACTACTCAAGCCTCTGAATTGCTTTAGTGTGTCCCAGTTCCAATTCCCTCAGATGAAGCCTGCAAACTGTTTAATGAGCCTGCACTTCCAAATCAGCTGATGCAAGTGTTGATGAAGACTTTGCCTCCAGGAACGCCTCAACCAAACACCTTTCTTGTGAAGAATCTGCTATATGTGCCCAGGACTGTTTACCGTATCCTCACAAGTACACTATGTCCTTAGAAAGGCCATGATTCTAAAGAAAAAGAAGTGGAAGGAGTCATGAAGAATATGCTCTTCAACATCATACATGGGATTCCCATTGACTTGCATGATTTCTTCATGAGGACATTGGCCAGTGCTGCCTTAGCTCCATTTGAACAGAAGCCCTATGCGCCATGGATCATGAAATTCATAGGGCAAAGTCCTCAGTTCCCTTCAAGGCTGATTTTCAGAATCACTTTGGCTTTCTGCCTCCAATAGAAGTCATCAAGAGCTCAATTGCCTCAGTTGAAGGAAAAGGCAAATCTGTCATTGATGAAGGCACTCGTCCTTTGGATGGATAGTTTCGCCAAGCTGCTTCCTTCTCCACCAATGATGACACTGCCACTCAAGAGTCCGGTGCAAAAGCCTCAACTCAACAACCTCAAGCGTCTGGCCCTTATGTGATGACTGATCGCGAGCTTCTAATAAGTCTTCATCGGAAGGTCGATCACAATCACAGGTGGGTGAAGCGTCAACTTGGTTACATTGTGTAGAACATGACTGTGACACAGAACACAGTGAAGAGAAATCACTACTATGCGCATGAAACCCTCAACCGCACTTGGTCCGTACTGTGTCACATCATGCCTTCTGAAGAACTGGATGTGCTGGATATTGAGGAACATCCCGACTTGGCTCGGCGACCTAGCAAGAAATTCAAGAAAGTGCAAGTTCCTCTGATGGTAGCAAGTTCATATTCTTCATCTCGCGAGCGTGATGACGATGAAGACATTGACGACACTGCTGCAAGCCCTGCATCAACAAACGACCCTGACAGTCCTGGCACTCCTTCCTCACCAACACGATGAAATTCTTCATAGGGGCATTAGTCATCACTTTTTCTTCCCTTTTGGTCTTCGATGACAAAGGGGGAGAAAATTTGAGTTAGTCTTCAAACGGGTCTCTATAAATGGGCTATTTTTGTTTAAGTTACAACTCTCGCTCTTCCGAAACTTTTGTTGATTGAGTTGTAAACTTAAGTCCAATGGTGGTCTGACACTTTTGAACTATTTCCTCGCATGTTTATTTCCTCAAATACCTTAATGCATGCATGCTAAATTTCGTCAGACACCATTTTCCTCACGCATTTCAAATTCTTCATATCATATATTCAAATGCATGTATGAATTACAAGATATAGGGGGAGTTCTCCATGTTTGAACCTGCCATGTGCATTTGCAGTCCAACGCAAATTCCTCAAAATATGCACATCTTCAGGGGGCGTTCTTCTATATATTGCAATCAAATTCCTCAAAATCTGTGCTTTCACTTCCTATGTTTATCCTCGTTGAAAACTTAACCTATTTGTCATCAATCACCAAAAAGGGGGAGATTGTTAGTGCATGTAGTGCCCCTTAGTGATTTTGGTGTATTGAAGACTTACAGGTTAAGGTACTAATGCGTTTGTGAGTGTACACAGGCTCTATAAGTCGATGAGGAGTTTGATATATTCGGAGATTATCGACCCCTAAAAATGGATGTCTTCAAGTGAAGACTTTGCTGAAGAATTTCTGAAGACTTTAGTGAAGACTTTGTGAAGACTTTGAAAATGAAGAAGTTCATGTGACCTTGAAGATATGAACGAGGAATATGAAGCGTGAAGACTTTTGTTTTCGTAGTTTCGTTTACTTTATTTGAGTCATAGGAAACACCGTACTGTTAAAGGGGGCCGAGGTAATACTAAGGAAAATATCCAACTGATGCTCAACTCCAAAATCCTCAACCCATACAATCCTTTGAGTGAAGCCTTTGGAAATCTCTTACTGTTCAGACAAGTTCTTCAGTGACAGAGACGAAGTTCTTCTGATCTGTGAGGAAATTGATCTAACTGAGGAGTTAGGATTTTGCCAGTGCGAATTGCCTACAAGTGAGGAACATGATAAGCTGAGGACTTTCATAGTTCGAAATTCTGATCGTTGCTGTGCTTAGCGCCAGCTGTCCCCAATCATTCTTATCCACATAACGGTCATACAATTAGGGCCATTTATGTCTTATCATGTCAGGTTGCATCCTGGCTATAAATAGCCACCCCCCACAACCACTAGCTGGTTGGCTGCTCCGAGAGAGAGAGAGCTGACACTTACCATTTGAGAGCAACCCATCCTCCGAGGACTTTTGAGAGAAAATCATTAGTGAGGAAAAACCTACAATCAAACAAAAAACCCAAAGTGATTGAGCATCACTGAAGAAATTCCTGTGTGGAACCGATGCTTGTTACCTTTGAGGACTGTGCATCCTCCAGACGGTTAGGCGTCGTGGTCTAGTGCTCCTGCAGTCAATTGGGGACCACGAAGTGACCTTGGTCTAGAGCATCCAGCGGTAAATTGTGGATCACCGGGTGACCAGTTTGTGAGGGTTTTGGAAGTCTACCCTGAACACTTACCATGAGTGTTGGGCGAGGACTGTGTGACCTTATCTCAAGGAGAATACGATAATGACTGTGTGTCCTGGGACTGTGTGTCCTCTAGTTTAAATACCAGGCCGCTCCAAACCAGACGTACGACTGTCACAGCAGTTGGAACTAGGTCATCAAACCGTTGTCTTCATCGAGCTATCTGGTTCTATTTCCTCAACCCCTTTATTCCTCATATACCTGTTGATGAAATTGATTGTTACTGCTTGAAGAGTTTGAGTGAAGACTTTCACAAATTCCTCACCTCAAATTCTTCAAGTTACCTTGTTCATCACGGCTTATCCTGTATCACGCTACTCTCTATTTGTGCATGTTTCATTTAATCATGAAGACTATGTTGTTACTATGTTCCTCATGCACTTGACTACTTATTCCTCTGCTAGTTATTCATCACATTTCAAATTCCGCAAAGTTGAAATTCCTCAAGTGATGAATTTGTAAAAATCGCCTATTCACCCCCTCTAGTAGATATAACGCACTTTCAGTAGGGCGCCCCGGGCAGGCTTGTGGGGCCACAACCGCTCTCCTAACCTGAATATTCGGTCTATAAATTCCCAAATATTCCATCATTATCAGAGGAAGCCACGAAAACGCTTTTCCGCCGCAAGAAGCCTCCGTTCCCGAGAGATCCAATCTTGGAGCCTTTTCTGGTAATCTGCCGGAGGGGGATTCGATCACGGAGGGCATCTACATCAACTCCATTGCCCCTCCGATGATGCGTGAGTAGTTCACCACAGACCTTCGGGTCCATAGCTAGTAGCTAGATGGATTCTTCTCTCTCTTTGCCCTTCAATACCATGTTCTTCATGATCTTCAAGGAGATCTATCCGATGTAGTACTCCTTTGCGGTGTGTTTGTCGAGATCCGATGAATTGTGGGTTTATGTTCAGATTATCCATGAATATTATTTGAGTCTTTGCTGAATTATGATATGCATGATTTCATATCTTTTCAAGTCTCTTCGAGTTATTGGTTTGGTTTCGCCAACTAGATTGGTAATTCTTGCAATAAGAGAAGTGCTTAGTTTTGGGTTCAATCTTGTGGTGTCCTCACCCAATGACAAAGTAGGGACAGTGAGGCACGTATTGTATTGTTGCCATCAAGGATAACGAGATGGGGTTTTCATCATATTGCTTGAGTTTATCCCTATGCATCATGTCATCTTACCTAATACGTTTCTTTGTTCTTTATGAACATAATACTCTAGATGCAGGCAGGAGTCGGTCGTTGTGTGGAGTAATAGTAGTAGATGCAGAATCGTTTTGGTCTACTTGACACGGATGTGATGCCTATATGCATAATCATTGCCTTGGATATCTTCATAATCATTCGCTTTTCTATCAATTGCTCGACAGTAATTTGGTCACCCACCGTAATACTTGCTATCATGAGAGAAGCCTCTAGTGAAACCTATGGCCCCCAGATCTATTTTACATCTTATAATTTCAGATCTAAAACCAAAAATACCAAAATACTTTGCTGCATTATTTCTATCTTTTGTTTTACTTTCTGTTCAAGCAATCTATCTCTATCAGATCTCATCCTTGCAAGTAACCTTAAAGGGATTGACAACCCCTTTATAGCGTTGGGTGCAAGTTTTTGATTCCTTGTGTACGTACACCTACTGGGGACTTTCTTGTATCTCCTACTAGTTGATACCTTGGTTCTCAACAACTGAGGGAAATACTTATCTACCTTGCTGCATCACCTATTCCTCTTCACGGAAACCAACACATGCTCGAGAAGTAGCAATGCCTCACATCCCATCACTCCAGGCACCACGAGGGATTCCATGGAGGTGTCATCCAGCACACTCCTATGAAGGCGGACACCAGTGGTGAGGGAGAATGTACCATGGCTGAGGTTAATTCCTTGGCCACCGAAGACCGGGGGGCGACACCCCTCCCGGACACCGAGGTGGCCGGACGAGCAAATGCTCAGTCCCCTCCACGAACATCTCCGGAGCGCACTGTGCCTCTGGAGGAAACGATTCAATCCCCGGTAGGTGATCGAGGTTTCCGATCATCACCGACACCACCGACCAATAGGTGGTCGGTCATGGAGGAGGCTCTATCGAGTGCCTCCATCCCTGAGGATCACTTCACCCTTATGGGTGTGGCATTGTAGAGCAACCAGTCCGTTGACAACGGACTGAAGGAGGCCTTCAAAGGTCTCCTTACGGGTTTTCAAGTAAGTCACCTGATACTCTTATTAGCAAAGTTTTTATTTACTTCTTATTATGTACATGACAACCCCTGAGCCCTAGGTGAGGTGAAAAAACTCACCTAGGGGTCGCTCCTGTATCCGATATCGGACTAGATACACTTTAAGTGTCCATCATGTTAGGATAACTCCTAATAAGGTCCAACATATGATCGGATTGACTATAATTCGGGAATTGAGAGCCCATGTAATATATCAACTGTATGCATAATGCAGGCTTCGTCATCGGTAGCGGCAATAAACGGCGCCAAGATGGACGAGCTAAATCGGAAGCTTAAGCGCTTTGAAGATGAAGTTGAGGCCGTTAACCGGATATTCGACGAGGCCCAAGGTATGTCAAAACAAAATCCGAATACCTTTGTCTGAACTCCATCGTACGAATACTATCAAAGAAGCTTTTTCACATTATATGTTGTACGCGCAGCTTCAATGAAAGAGATGGAGAGGCTAAAGGCCGAGCTCCAACGCGCGAAGGATGAAGCGGCTGCCGAGAGGGCGGCTGCTAAAGAAACGGTTGTCGCCCTCTCCGCCATGCGAGCCACCAGTGGCAAGCATGAGGCCCGTGTGGCAGAGGTCTAGCAGGAGCTCAAGGATGCAAGTGAAAGATGTGAGGCCTTGGAGCATAAGAATTAGGCAAGCTCGGCCGAACTGTCCACTTTAACAACCAAACTCCAGAAGGAGCGGGTGGCAGACGGTACTACGAGGAGCAAGTGCGCCAAGCCAAGGACATAACATATGGTAAGCCATACTCACTAAAGTGCATGTTCGGGGATAGCAAATTCGAATTGCTTACCCGGTTGTGGCATTCCTCAAGCGCCTCCTCCGATCTCTAAAAGAGCGTGGCAAACACCAATCAGCTGTTCACCTCACGAGGAGAAGGAGATGAAGCTCGGCTATTCTGGGCACAGCTTGGAGCCCCCGAGCGTCCTCCTCTTCTAGTGGAGCGGATGAAACAGTTGATGGAGCTGCAATAGATGGCAGAGATGGCCATGAAGGACCTCTGCATCCGCTAATGGCCTGGCGGTCCACTACCAGGTAGCTACTTTGGCCTGGTGCAGAGGTTGATTGCTGCTTCACCCCGCCTCGACACCGTCAAATGCTCCTCCTGCGTCGAGGGAGTCCGGATGGCCCTTGCAAGAGCGAAGGTGCACTGGCCGGGGCTAGATCCAATGAAGGTAGCCACCACCCCGCTACCTCTCGGGAAGGAGCATAGATGCCCCGAGATCTACTTTGATGGAGTGATGGAGAGTGCTCTGGTGATAGAGTCCCAGTGTCCGGCCGATCATTTATTTGAATGAACTGTAACGTGTCTGAAGACTTGTCCATACTTTTGATGATATTACTTATTGTTCTTGTATGATTTTGCAGTCCTTTATAAATCCTATGTGGCTATTTAATACTAAAAGATGCGAGTCATCAGCTTCAGCCCCCATGTAGATACTACATGGGGTGTCCATGTAAATGCACTATGTCCCTTAACCGAATTATCGAAACACGAAGGCGGTGCAGTGCAGCAGACTAGGCAATCAGACTACAGTGCTTTATTTCTTTCACTTAGCCATAGGGGCGCGAAAAGGACTACAGGAAACGTATGATTAGCCACCAAAGTGTTGTGATGTTCAGACGAACCGTGGCCAAAGCCGGTATCACAATGTCTTCGTAAAGGGAAAATTCCTCGTATAACATGGAATAACCGCATACGGGTATTCAAGTATAATACTTGTAGCTCGGGTTCACGGACCGAATTTCCCATACTATGACAGTCCGTTTTCGGCTTTCTCCCCTGAGATGCTTGACGAGAGTATCCGGAAGCACAATTGCAGGGGTGCTCCCTTTGCCCTTTTAGCCGAACAAGCGGAACGTAAAGTGGCAAGCACAGGAGCCCAGCAACCCAACTATTGACCCAAGACATAGCTCAGAACTAATGCATACAAAGCGAACACCAAGACGCCTAATGCGTGATAGAATGTACACAAGGCGATTTGTTTTTAAGCTCGAGCCCCCGGTCTATTAGCCAGTTGCCTCGCATCATACCGAACAGGTCCACAATAAGAGGGAGAGAGGAAAAAATATGCGCGAAAAAAGGACAGATGAGGCAAACTTGTGTCACGCAATTTACATTTTTGTCAACAACTCTTATAGCTCGGATTGCCGAAGCAACTATTTATAGGTATGTGAAAGTAATAAAGATATACAGGTGTTGTTGTACCAGGGATCTTCGATTGATAACCCGACGTCCTCGATATGCCTCGTTGCTAGTTGACTCCTCCTCTAAGATGCACCTTGATGGGTGTTAGTGTTCGGCAGACGGATCTTGCAAAAAAGGTCTTGAGAGGCTGCCGAATTGTAGGTGAGATTTACGCCATAGGCAGGTTCTTTAGGAGCACCCGCATTTTCTTCGAAGACGTGTTGATGGTAGAGGTTCAGGCCAGCTGAACACCCATCTTTATTTCCCAACTACTACCCATGGAATTTTAAGTGCAAAGTAGTGCCTCCTTGGCACGTACTTTGCTGGTCTTAGGGTTGTGCGACTGGGGGCGAGTCCCTAATTAAGGGATGAGGAAGGATCTGAGTTTTTAGTCTGAAGCCGAAGTCGCTTCCCAGCCTTGTGTGCCTTTATGGCGGATGGCGGAACTTGCCGATCTTCTTTCTAGCTGAATTTAGCCGCCAGGGCCAGTGCATGTTCCTCAGTTCTAAGGGAGCGCTCTGTATTGCCGTTAACATTAATGACCCCCTTGGGGCCCGACATCTTGAGCTTGACGTATGCGTAGTGTGGTACTGCGTTGAAATGAGCGAATGTTGTCCGACCAAGCAGCGCATGATAGCCGCTGCGGAAGGGCACAATGTCAAAGATACGGTCTTCGCTGCGAAAGTTATTGGGCGAGCCAAACACAACTTCGAGGGTTACGGAACCCATACATCGGGCCTCAACGCCTGGGATCACTCATTTGGAGGTAGTGCTACTGGGTTTGAGCCTTGATGGATCTATGCCCATCTTTTTCACTGTATCTGAGTAAATCAAGTTAAGGCTACTTCCTCCGTCCATTAGGACTTTTGTGAGGTGATACCCATCTATAATTGGGTATAGGGCGAGGGCCGTCGAACCCCCATGACGGATACTAGTCGGGTGACCGGGTAGGCCGACCATGTGTTGTACTTCGGGGCTACGGGTTCCACAACGTAGACCTCTCGAAGGGCGTGTTTCCTCTCCTTCTTAGGTATATCGGTGGTGTATATCGTATTCACCGTTTTGACTTCGGGAGGAAAATTCTTCTATCTACCACCAATTGGACCCTGAGGCTCATCCTTGTCCTTCCAGCGACAGCTTTTGCCTTGGTCCTCGGGTGGTATCTTGCCAACCTGTTTAAACATCCAGCAAATGCGGTGTGTGTGGTTGGCTGGCTTCTCTGAAGTCCCATGGATATGGTAAGGACTTTCCATGATCTTCTCTAGCTGGGTGGATCCGTCACGATTGCCTATAGGAGGCTTTTTCCGCTGCCCAGGTCAGCAGTTGTGGAATCCGGCGTGTATAGTCATGTAATCGGCATCGCTATTATTGTGTTTGCGCTTATTCTTATTGCGCTTTGGTTATACGTTGCCATCCTGGGACTCAGAGGCTACGAGATCTTCGGAATTGTCGCTGCGTCTTGCCAGCCAATTGTCTTCGCCCATGCAAAAGCGGGTCATGAGGTAAGTAAGGGCGGACATGGTCCGAGGTTTATCCTGGCCAAGCTGGCGGGCCAGCCATTCGTCTCGAATATTGTGCCAGAAGGAGGCTATGGCCTCAACATCTGGACAGTCAACAATTTGGTTCTTCTGAGTCAAGAACCGATTCCAGAATTGTCGAGCGGACTCGCCGGGCTTTTGGACAACGTTGCTGAGATCGGAAGAGTCCAGCGGGTGGACATAGGTTCCCTGGAAGTTAGAGTGGAATGTATCTTCCAGGTCTTCCCAACATCCAATGGAGTTTTCGGGGAGGCTGTTTAACCAGTGCTGTCATGGATTTATCACGGCAGTTGTGTGGGTGAATGGACTTGGATTCGAGTCCATCGCTAACGTGATGAACTCAAAGGAGTTGGCTGGGACGAAGGACACAAGTTTACCCAGGTTTGGCCCCTCAAGGCGAGGTAATAGCCTACGTCCTGCTTGTGTTTGTATTGCTTGTTGTATCGATTACAAGGGAGCTAAAGCTTGATCTAGTTCTCGATCCCCCCCTCTAAGTCGCCCCGGGTCTACCTTTATATAGGAGGTAAAGACTCTGGATCATACAAGTTGTAACCGAATCTCATTGTCTATCCGAGTCTTCCTCTATCTTCTCTGCCAAGTTACCTCCGGGCGGCTTACGCACCCGGGTCTTCTCTGTTCAGGCCACCTGGCAGCCCACGCCATGAGCCGCCAATCTTCCTGGGCCGTAAGTCTTATGGCTCATTCTTGGGCCGGCTCACGAGCCGTCAGTTATAACCCGGAACCCTTTAGGCGGGTCATACCGCGGGATTATATCCCCAACGTTAGGCCCAGGTTGATTTGAGCTTGCTCACTTCATCCTTTTCTTATGCTCCTTGGCGAGTCGCCTGGTGATGACCCGCCGTGGCGTCACATGGGCCCTGCAAAAAAGATCCGCTGATGTACCAAGAAATCTCTTATTAAATGGTCAGCCTTAAAATCGAGGCGTTCACCTCGGTCGAATGATTTCTGTCGCCTGGATTTTCGCGCCTTCCCGTTTTCCTTTTAAATAGGACCGCTGTGGGTGGCATTTCCTTTCCCCTGCTCGTGCTTCTATCTTCTTTCTCTCCGACGCTTCCGCTCCTGCTCCGGCGCCGTCCTCGCCTTGCCGTCGACCGGCCGCTGCATCAACCTGTTGCGGACCAGAGTTCATCTTGCACTCGTCACGCCGTCGCCGGTAAGTCTTCTTCCCTTAGATCCATAGCCGTCTCCGTTAGGGTTTCTAAAGAACTTTGCCGCCGCCGTCGTTTTAGAGCTCGAACTCCATTGCCGCCGGCTGCGCTTTAGCATATGAACTCCGGACCGTCGCTCGTCTTCATGGTGCCGCTGTGTAAGAGTCGGTAAACAAGAACACGTAGATTGATCCTTGCTTCGCTTGCCATTTTGGATTTCGTCCGCTTCGCCTGTTCGTCCTTAGGTCTAAAAATAAAAGGCATTTACCCTATTTTTGTAGATCCGTCATTTTAGCTAAACTTTATGAAATCTTTTTCCACGGACTTAGCCAATTTTAGCTCCTCCTTTCTTTGTTGACCCGCCAGGCCTCTCCGACTCTCATCAGCCGGACCATGGCATATTATTTGTAGAACCCTTAAAATTGTAAGTCGTCGCAGATATTTGTTTGCTCTTGACTCGCCGTACTTTTAATTTGCACAGTCTTTAAGCCGCCAGCATGTCCCGCGCCCCCAACTCACGCAACTGGGTCGGGTCTTGCATCACGGAGGAATTCTTACTAGATTTTGTTCATGCGGGTACCCTTCCTTCCAAGGAGGTCCTTATTTGGCGGGTCCCGGGTGATGAAACGCGGCCCACTCCTCAAGAAGGCGAAGTAGTGGTTTTTTATGACCATAGTGAGGATTCATGCCTCCCGGCTCGAAGTTCTTTTGTGACGTCCTTCACTTCTACAAGCTTCACCCCTAGGACTTGGCCCCCAACTCCGTCTCAAATATTTGCAATTTCAAGTGCTCCGTGAAGTCTATCTGCAAGCCAAGCCGTCTATGGGTTTATTTTGAGAATTCTTCTATGCCAACCGGCAAACTGAGATGAAAGCCGATCCGAGTCTAGAGCTTGGTGGGATATCCATCCAACGGCGTAGGGATATTACATTTCTGGCCATGCAGATGCCGAGTCATCCAAAGGACTGGAACAAGACTTGGTTCTACTACAAGGATACCTCTCCTAAGAATGAGCGTCCACTGCTGGGTTATCGTCCCTCCCGACTCAACACAACTTTAGAGCTTCCTAGCTGGCTATCAGCTTCAGAACATGCAAGGTACGAGCCGACTCAGGCCAAGATCAAGTCCCTCATGGCCAATGGTTTAATCATACTGGATTTGATCCGCTGCTGGATTTCTTGGCGGATTATGCCCTTAAGTCATAGAAGTCGGCTCATGTGTGAATACGAAGGCAAGTATGATAGTTCATTATGCTTCAACCAATCAACACTGACAAAGGATGACATCACCACCGCCATCCGGAGCCTTGTCCATGAAGCATCCGGATCATGCAACGCTATTGGCCTGGTGCCTTTTAACGCCAAAAATCTAGCTGCATATGTAAGGCGACTCTTCACCCCTTTTTCTCCTTGTCACGCATACCTTTCTGACTCATTACCATTTAACCGGTTTACCTTTCCAGGCTAACTCTGAATTCTGGAAGAAGGAATATGTTCCTCCCTTGAAGAAGCTCAAGAAGAAAGGTCCAGCTAAGAAGTCCAAGAAGACCGCCCCGCAAGAAGGATGGTTTGCCCGCCGCAATCGTCCGACTCAAAGGTAAACCTTGGCTGCTTTCTGCCATTTTATTATCTGATTTTACTTACACTTGTTTTAGTCACAGGATGATGTTGAAACAAGCCGCGCCAATGCCCCTGAGGTAATCTATATTTCTTCCGGCTCAGAATATTTTGTTCCCCGGAAGCCGCGGTGGGTTATTGGAGAAGTTCTCTTTCTCATCCTCTTGCTTATCTGGCTCCCGACTTTCTTTTGAAAAAAACAACAGGCTGAGCGTCGCTAGACCCGGAGCGTTGGTTCTATTGAACTTATGTCCGGCTTGCCAAACTCACCAGCTCCGAAGAAACGCTCGGCAGAGGTATGTATCTCCGTTTAATTAATTTTACTTTGCGACCTCGACGCTGTCTCATTTTTCTTGAATTATCTCTCAGAAATCACCCTCTTCCGGCGACTCTTGGGTGACCGCTCTGCCGGCTCCCAAGATCAACCCGCTGTAAGTATTTCCCACTATGACATCCGACTCTTTATGCGGCAATAGTATCCTTTGGATTCTGATCCTCACATTTTATAGTGCTCAAGCCAAGCGTCGGAAAACCAACAAGTTCTCCCCCGGCCCTGCTGCCCAAGAGCCGGAGCATTCAAAGCCGGATGACTCGCGGCCGACTGAAGATATCCCAGCAGCTTCTGCAGAGCCGACCGCTGATGACATTGTCCCAGATAGTCCACCAAGGAATCCTTCTAAGCCGCCGAGCCCTGCCTAGGCGGCTAAGGACACGACTGGCACAGAAGTTGAAATCACTTGCGCTGGTTTGCATTCTCCCCCGGCTCACTTGCTGAGCAAGCAGGGTGAAACAGCTGAAGCTTCCTGGAAGCTAGAATTTGAGCCTTCTGCGTGGGAGAAGATGACAGCTGAGGAGCTTCATGCTGGCTATGTCGTGGATTTGTCATGGCAGATGTCCGGGTGAACGGACTTGGATTCGAGGCCATCGCTAATGTGATGGACTCAAAGGGGTCGATTGGGACGAAGGACACGGGTTTACCCAGGTTTGGCCCCTCAAGTCGAGGTAATAGCCTATGTCCTTCTTGTGCTTGTATTGCTTGTTCTATCGATTACGAGGGAGCTAAAGCTTGACCTAGTTCTCGATAACCTGATATCTAAGTCGCCCGGGTCTACCTTTTTATAAGAGGTCAAGACCTTGGGTATTTACAATTGTCTAACCGAGTCTCATTGTCTATCCGAGTCTTACTCTATCTTCTTGTCCAAACTGTCTCGAGTGGCTTGCACGCCCGGGTCTTCTCAGTCTGGGCCACCTTGCGGCCCACACCATGAGCCGCCTATCTTCATGGGTCGTAGGCTTTACGGTTCACCCTTGGGCCGGCTCACGAGCCATCAACATGACCCGGAGCCTTCAAGGGCGGGTCATATTGCGGGGTTATATCCCCAACATTAGGCCCCAGGTTGAATTGAGCTTGCTCACTTCATCCGTATCTTCTGCTCTTTGGCAAATCGCCCGGTGATGACCCGGGGTGACGTCACGAGATCTGCTGACGTATCACCGAATCTTTTATTAAATGGTTAGCCTGAAAATCAAGGCGTCCGCCTCGGTTCTAATGGTTTCCGTTGCCTAGATTTTCGCGCCTGCCTCGTCTTCTCTTTAAATAAGACCTGTTGCGGGGGGAAGCTTTCCTTCTCCAGCTCTCCCTTCATCTTCTTCTCTTCATCGTCTCTGCTCCAGCGATCCCTGCTCCGGTGCCGTCTTCTCATCGTCATCAACCAAGCCGCTGCATCATCCTGAGTCATACCAGAGTCTCTTCCGCGTCTGTCGCTCCATCATCGGTAAGTCCAAGCTCCTCCTAGATCCATCGCCGCGATAGTAGGGTTCGCGGGAAGCTCTTCCGCCGCCGCTCGGGCTCCTCCATCGCCACCGTTAGGGTATTCTGACGCTGTCGATGTGTTTAGCACGCGTCCCTTCAGTGCTGCCGCATACAAGGCAGCCTTGCGCAATGCGCGGACCATCGCGGCTCTATTTCATTCTTCTCTATTCCGCCTGTTCTTCGCTAGGTCTATAAATAGGAACCTATTTTCCTGTTTTTGTAGATCCATAATTGCAACGGTAGTTTGTGAAACCTGTTTTTCAGGACTTAGCCGATTTTCGCTCCTCCTGTCTTTGTTGAACTGCCAGACCTCTCCGGCTCTCATCAGCCGAACTATGATGTAGTATTTGTATAGCCCTTAAAATTGTAAGCCGTCACAAATATTCCTTGCTCTTAACTCGCCCCATATTTAATTTTGCACAGTCTCTAAGCCGTCGCCATATCCCGTGCTTCCAACTCATGCAACTAGGTCGGATCTTGCGTCACAGAAGAGTACTTAACGGATTTTGTTGACACGGGTACTCTTCCTTCCAAGGAGGTCCTTCACTGGCAGGTTCCAGGTGACGAGACTCGGCCCTCTTCCCAAAAAGGAGATGTAGTAGTTTTCTCTGACCACATCGAGCGAGGGTTCGTGCCGCACGGCTCTAAATTCTTCCGTGACGTTCTCCATTTGTACAAGCTTCACCCTCAAGACTTGGCCCCCAACTCAGTTTCAAACATATGCAATTTCCAAGTGCTCTGCGAAGTCTACCTGCAAATCAAGCCGTCTGTGTGTTTGTTTCGAGAGTTCTTCTACGCCAACCGCCAAACCGAAATGAAAGGCGGTCCAAGTCTAGAACTTGGCGGTATTTCCATTCAACGATGCAAAGACATCATCTTTCCGGCTGTGCAGATGCCGAGTCATCCAAAAGATTGGAACAAGACTTGGTTCTACTGCAAGGACACCTCTCCCGAAGATGAGCGCCCATTGCCGGGTTATCGTCCCTCCCGGCTTAGGACAGATTCAGAGCTTCCTAGCCGGCTCTCAATTTCAGAGCGTGCCAGGTATGAGCCAACTCACACCAAGATCAAGGCACTCATGGCCAATGGTTTAACCGGACTGGATATGATTCGCTGCTGGATTTCATGGCGGATCATTCCGTTAAGCCATAGAAGCCGACTTATGTGTGAATATGAAGGCAAGTATGACAGCTCCTTGTGCTTCAGTCAATCAATCCTGATAGAGGATGGCATCACCACAGTCATCCGGAGCCTTGTTCATGAAGCCTCCAGATGTAAGTCAATTTCTTCCCATCCGTCTCTTGGATGCTGCTTGTACCTTGCTGATCTATTATTCTTCTCCGGGTTATTTCCGCAGGCCGACTCTCATTTCTGGAAGAAGGAGTATGTCCCTCCTCCGAAGAAGCTCAAGAAGAAGGCCCCAGCCAAGAAGCCAAAGAGAGACGCCCTGCGAGAGGAGTGGTTTGACCCGCCACAGTCATCCAGCTCAGAGGTAAAAAATTTGTTGTTTGCTTGATTCTTTGTCTTCCTGTTTTACCAATGCTTGTTTTTTTCTCATAGGATGAAGTGGAGACCCGCCGCGCCAATGCCCCTGAGGTAAACTATGTCTCTTTCGGCTCAGAATATTTTAACCCCCGAAAGCCGCGGTGGGTTGCCAGAAAAGTTCCTCTTTCTCATCCTCTCACTTACCTAGCTCCCGATTTTCTTCTGAAAAAGCAACAACAGGCTGAACGTCGCCAGACCCGGAGCGCTGGCTCTACTGAGCTTATGTCCGGCTTGCCGAACTCGTCGGCTCCGAAGAAACACCCTGCGGAGGTATGTGCTCCTGTTTGATTCATTTCTCTTTATAACCTTAGTGCCGTCTCATCCTTCTTGAATTTCGTCTCAAAAGTCGCCCTCTTTCGGTGACTCTTCGGCGACTGCTCTGCCGCCTCCGAAGGTCAACCCGCTGTAAGTGTTTTTCTACTATAACAAAGAGTTCTTTGAAGGGTAGTAATATCCTTTGGATTCTCACTTTTCTATCTTGAAGTGCTCAAGCCAAGCGTCGGAAGACCAACAAGCCCCCCCAGTCCTGCTGCTCAAGAGCCGGAGCAAGAACAACCGGAGGAGCCACAACCGGATGTAGATCCACCAATTGCCTCCACTGAGCCACCCGCTGAAGATATCATCCCGGAGAGCCCTCTAAGGGGTCCTTCAAAACCGCCAAGTTCTGCCAAGGCCACTACAACTCCGGAGGTTGTGATCCCGGCTCTGCTCCCTAGTCCCCTCCGGCTCATGTGCTGACCAGGCATAAAGAGTCTGCTGAGGCCACCAAGAAGCTAGATTTCGACTCTTCCTTTGAGAAGATGACGGCCGAAGAACTCCAGGCTGGGTATACGAACCGGCTTACCACCAGCCGGGATCTGGAGCTTCGGCTAGTAACTTTGATGAAAACAAAATATGAGGTATTCCTCTTGCTGCTATAACCTTACCTAGCCCCCAAGGGCCGGTTCAATCTAGTTAAGAGGTGAACCGGGTCTTTCCTGATCCTCTGTAGAAAATCCAAAGCCTATGTCCCCAAGGGCCGGCTCAATTTGTTAGAGTTGAGTCGGATCTTCACTATAGATAGCGTGAATAGCCAATCGTAGTGAAAACTTGACTCTATCGTAGTGTGTATAGATTTTCAGTGGAGAGTGACGTATAGTCTATCAAGTTATATTTCTGAGAGCAATCTTTATCTTCATCAACAGTACATGCAAGTTCACTTTGACCATTTAAACCATACCTATGTTTTTATTGCATATAGTGACATCATTCAACAAATCCCTCCTGTAGTGTTATTCAAATTCTTGTAGTTGAGTAGAATGCATGAGGTAGGAATCCACCACTTGTTACTAAAGCCCCGGGAACGTTAGTTACTTTTATGCTATGCTAAAGTAGACGGGGATTGGTATGAGTGTTCGTGAGTGGTGTGAAGAAGGACTCCACGTCAAGACGACAACTTCATGAAGACATCTTCAAGTCCTTCATCTTCAAGACCTCAAGACTTCGCGACCCGAGAAGACAAGTTTTCAATACACACTATTGGGTGAGGGATGGTTGGAACGGCACCCTGGAGAAACCAGTGGATTTGTCTAGGTGTTGCTAGAGAAGTGCCAGTATTCACGCGGAAAGCCTCACCCAGACTCAAAGAGAAGGATGAATACTTCATGCCCGGAAGCTTACCTGTGTAGCCACAAGTCATTATGGGCTTTGGCTTGGTTGATCTTTGTTGTGACTCTGCTGGGTAGTGCTACGAGATGTAGTCGACGTTAGGATTGGATGGGCACTATCGGACAGTCAGGGAAACACTCTGAAAGACCATGTTTCTTTCATCCTGTTCTCAAACACCAGGCAGTGCGAGGCCTTACCAGGAGGGAAAGAATCTTGTGGGTAAAGTACACAACACTCTGCAGAGTTAAACCTAATCGATTAGCCGTGTCACCGGTTACGGACAACTTGAGCTTCTAGACTTGGATCTGTCTCTGTACTCTCAACACTGGACTGATAATTAATTGTGGGCAACTTAATGATACTTGTGGGCATTTGGACATCGGTTGGCGGAACCATGTCATGATAGGTAACTCTATAGTGAAAATTCCTGATATTCCTTTGTTGTAGGAAAATAAAATCAGCTTTTACGCAAAAACTCAGACACAGCCACAAAGCCTTTGCATATAGAATAGCCTTTATTCTTCTGTTCTACTATGGTGATCTTGCCAGTACATTCCATGTACTAACCTACACGGCTACAACGTCTTATGTTGCAGATACTCTTCTACGACGGGTAAGAGTACAATTCTGGGTTACGGTCTACACTCAACTTGCCGTTGGTGTTATTGGGACTCCACTCCCGTTTACTGTATTACGCTGCTATTTTAAGGTATATATCAGTTTTACGTTAATTACATGTGATTGCACTTTGATATATACATTGATGTATTGTGTGTGCCAGCATACTGATCAAGGGATGGCGCAGAAAACACAGAGGCTTGACTCGTTTTGAGTCGGGTCGCTACATTACCAAAGAGGGCGGTTGACATTTTGCTTATGTGGCGCTTCAAGCCTTGGAGTTCATCCGCCACAGCTATCAGCTGCTGGTCGGCGTCATCTCCCCATTGGGTCAAGATAGTCTTTTCATATTCCGCTGACTCCTTAAGAACAGTGAACTCAGCTTTGATTGTGGCCAACTCCTTAGAGAGAAGCCGACACTTTTCATCGGCAATGCTGCGGGCCTCTTGTTGACCCGCCAAGTTGGTCTTCAGGTCCATCAACTGCGACCCGGCTTCGCTTAAAGCTTCCTGTGATAAGTCGCCAGAACGGAAGTCATCAAATGATGAAGGTTAAAGACAAAATTATGCAAGTTTCAAGCAGATTGCAAGCAATATGTTTGACACTTGGGGGCTAATGTATATTTAATCTTCGACCATACAACATAGTTTCGGCTCATCTTCATCAAAGTTAATCCGAAACTTGGGGCTACGATATGGCTCTTCAAATTTCCTTATAATTAAAGCTCCAACTTAACGTTATCAAGTTTGAGTCGGCCCTTGGGGACATAGGCTTATGTCCCCAAGTGCCGTTCCAACCATCCCTCACCCAGTAGTGTGTATTGAAAACTTGTCTTCTCGGGTCTCGAAGTCTTGAGGTCTTGAAGATGCAGGACTTGAAGATGTCTTCATGAAGTTGTCGTCTTGACGTGGAGTCCTTCTTCACACCACTCACGAACACTCATACCAATCCCCGTCTACTTTAGCATAGCATAAAAGTAACTAACGTTCCCGGGGCTTTAGTAACAAGTGGTGGATTCCTACCTCATGCATTCTACTCAACTACAAGAATTTGAATAACACTATAGGAGGGATTTGTTGAATGATGTCACTATATGCAATAAAAACATAGGTATGGTTTAAATGGTCAAAGTGAACTTGCATGTACTGTTGATGAAGATAAAGATTGCTCTCAGAAATATAACTTGATAGACTATACGTCACTCTCCACTGAAAATCTATATAACAAACATTGCATACATAAGCAATCATACTAGCAATCAATTCTAACAATCACAAGATAACACAAGAAAAAAAAACAAGGTTGATGAAGGAAATACTTAAGACAAAAGTTAAAATCAACAAAGTTTTCATAAAAGCAACTAAGGTAGTTTTCCCATACAAACAACTATTTTCAATAGCAACAAAACAATAACAAAGTGAAATACAACAAAAGGATTTTAGTAAATATTTTATTGGCAAAAATAATTACTTTTCAAGAACAAGTAAACTATGAAAACAACATCCTAAACAACATGAGTGTTTGCCTAATGAACTTAACTACAAGCACAACCATAAACGAAGAGAAAACAAATTATGAAACAACTAAGTTCACAGAAATTAATTAATAAAAATCTATATTACAAAACAGAATTGATAAATCTAAAACTTTGTGAAAATAATCTCTACTAACACTAAGTTGTTTTATAAAACATTACCTAATGATAAAGAATATAGTTTCCTATAATAGAGTAAAACTAAACCATTTTTATTAACAAACATTTCTTAACAGAAAAGATTACTACAAATTTTATTTGAAAACAGAATCTAATTATATAAAACTTTAGTTAAAAGAATTATTACTAACTAATTTGCTTTGTAATAAACTATACCTATTTGAAAAAGGCTATAGGTCCCTTTAATAAAATTTTATAAACTAAACAATTATCATTTGTTAACAGCAAGTAAATTACTAAGGTTTAGAACAACAGAACTAAATGAAAATCTAAAACATAAGTTAAAATCAAATCAGATTTCAAAATAAAACAAAGTAGGTCAAACTAATTAAACTAATAGGAAACTAAACAGATTCTCTTTTTAGTTAAAACCCTAATCAATTTTATTGTGCAAATTCTCAAACTTTACCTACTGATACCTAATATCACTAGTGTCAAGTAGCAAAAAGAATCAATCAAAAATACATTTTAAAACTCAAGATATTCAGAAAACAAAATTTAAATCAAATCTGTTTAAATTCAAATTTAAATGTTCACGCATGGTCAAATTTGGTATATACAGAAACTAGATAAAAATTGTGACCTGAGGCAAAAAGAATCAATTTAAAATAGTTAAAAACATAAAATATATAAGCAAAACAAATCTGAAACTATTCTGGAAACAGAAATTAAAACAAAAAAGAAAATTGGTTTCTAACGGACAGGGGGTACACGTGTCTTGCTCTGGTTGGCTGAAGGGGTGCGCGTGATCTATTGAGTCGAGCAGATGGCCGGCTTCTAAAGAAATACGTTTCGGTCAAAAAACAGAAAAGAAAAACCGAGTGGTTCTTTTAAAATAAACCGAAGGGGTATCCTGTTCTAATCTAAACCGTTCATTCGAGATCGGACGGAGGAGGAGAGAAACGGGGCTCACCGCGGCGGGGTGAAGTCCGGCGAGGTCGTCGTCGACGGCAGGGACGACAAGGTCATCAGGGAGATGGCTTCCGGGGGTTCTCCGGCGATGGCTCCGGCACTGGTCGACGCAGGGGAGCTCGGCGATGACGATGGTGGCGTTGGATGGACTCGGGGGTGACGGAGTCGACGTGCACGAGCTCGGGATGGGTTCGGGATGGTGGTGGCCGAGGGGAATTCCGGCAAGGGTGGTGGTTATGGCGTTCTGGTGGGTTTTCGGCGACGTTGAGGGTACCAGGTGATAGCGGGGACGCTCAGGTGATGTTGGAGAGTAGTGGCGGGGTGTGGGGTGGAGTGTGGCGAGGGGCTCGAGCTCGGGGGGATCCGGTTGGGGGTGGAACTCCGGTGAGGGCTCGGGCAGCGTTCTGGCAAGGAGAAAAGGGGGCTCGGGGTGGAATGAGTAGCAGGTGAGGGCCGCTACTTATAGGGCCGGAGAGGAGTGAGGGAAAGGAAGGAGAGCGCGGATCCCGGCGAGGAGAATCCGGCGACGGCGACGTGCGAGAGGAAGGGGTGACCGAGCGGAGATTGAGGACGGTCAGGGCAGGTCCCGTTGTCAGAGAGAGCGAGGAGCGAGGCAGAGCTTTCGGTGGCCGATAATTAGGAAGATAGGGTAATAACTACGGTGGGCCGGCCTGATTTGAAATAAAGTCTTTCCTTTTTCAATAACCAGAGCAATAAAAATTCCTTTAAGGCATTTTATTTAATTCCAAACATAGAAATATTATATATCAAAATTAACATAATAAAAATGCCATTTAATGAACATTTTTATTCGGTCATTTGCACATTTTGAAAAATAATATTTTCCAGAAAATGCCTATTTGGTTTTAAATTCTTTTGCAAATATTTTTCAAACAACCCTTTGGGTTTTATTGTTCAAAACTTCACAAAATGCCCCTGGTTTGGAGTGTCATCTTTGCTCCTCTCACATTTTGACCAGGGGTTTGAATATTTTGAAAATTTTAATAGGGACCCAAATATGAAATGGATTCCTATGAAAATTTCAGAGGCATTCTCAAATCCTTCTTTTCAACCTCCAACTCTTATTTCATAAAATTTGAAGAAGTCATATTATCTTCTCTCATGAAAATTACTGAGTTGCATAAAGTTTCTAAATTTGAAATATTTTCAAAATGGAATTCAAATCATTTTCAAATCCCTTTTCATTTCTTTAAATGGAAGAAGTCATGTCATCTTCACTCTGGGGTTTTGTGATGAAATGAATTTGAATTTCGTGATGATCAAAATGCAGAGTGAAAGTTTTGGGAAAGTCATTTCATTCCCTCTCATTAAACTTTCAAAAGTTTCAAAAAGTTTCAAATTTCACATCACTTTCAATCACTCAAACAAACAAACAATCATTCTAATAATTATTGTAACATTCCAAAGTTTGGGATGTTACAGGTAAGCTTCTGACAACTTTGTTTTTCGAATGGTTTCATCTTTACTTAGACTCGCGACTCATCTGAGTTGTCTAGTTTATACAGGTCCTAGGAGGCGGCAGTTGGCTTCTGATAGCCTACTGCCATTGAAGGCCATCTATACCTTAACTGAGCAGTTGTACTGTGGTGCAATTTTTACTATCAAGGCCGTGCAATATAAGGATAAAATTCCGGCGACTCTCAGGGGTGTCTTAGAGCTCTTCTCCATCATGCCGAAATAGATCACCGAACTCAAGAAATCAGCCGCCCGCCAAGGGGCCATTGCGGGCATAAGCCAAGCTTTGGCCTTTGCGCCGGGCCTAACAGCCGCCGAGATGATGGAGGGCTTCCCTTCAAGAAAAGATGACGGCTCGGAGTTTACTGACACCGACTATAGCCGGTGCATGAAGGAGTCCCGGGTTTTAGCTTCTGTCTTGGCGGAGGAGGTTGATCTGTCAACTTATCAAGCAGCTTATGACTCGGAGCAGAAGAGGGTCCGGGTCCTCTATACGAGTCCAAAGATTTGACGCCTACTCGGAGTAAGGACCTCTTTGCTCCAGATCTTGAACCATCACCCTTTTTTGACGGCTCTTTTGCGGCTCTAACGAACTGCAATAGGGATTTGGACAACCTCCAGATCAAGGCCCCAGAAGAGCCGGCGCAGGATGACCCGTCAGCTAACTAGCTTCTGCTTTAAGATCTTGTATCAGCTTAACCCGCCGTGTGACGGCTGAAAAACTTTGTCTGAAATTTTGATCTCCTCTAGGAGTGTAATAGCTAGATGAAAACTTGTCTGAAATTTGTCATGATGTTCTTATAAGATGATCCGGCTTTTGGCCTGCCATTTGTCTTTGTATGCTTTGAGTTATGTACACTTGCCTTGTCATCATATAAGATACTTGCAGCCAAGATTAGGTAAGCCACACTCGGAGGTGGTGACTCCCTCTTTGATAATTACAGCCAATCTTGTTAGCCGGAAATGGCATAAAGCCTGGCCAATAAGGCATTTAGAAGATACACCTAGATGTAACAGTATGGCGTAAACGCCAGCGGATAAGCATTAGAAGCTGTACCCGAAGGTAAGAAGCCGCCCTCGCCGCGGCTAATTTTTCCTTAGACGGGTTTTTATGAGAATAGTTAATAGGCGTTAGAAGTTGTACCTGAAGGTAAGAAGCCGCCCTTCACCGCAGCTAAGCTACCTTAGCTGTTTTTACATGGCTTTAGGCCGACTAATAGGCATTATAAGCTTTACCCGGAGGCAGAAAGCCGCCATTCGTGGGTCATGAGACTTTAGCTCGTCCGTAAAAAACCTCTCATAACCGCGGCTAAACTGGTTAGCCGGAGACGGCATAAAGCCGGCTGATAGGGTGTTAGAAGCGATACCCGTCGGTAAGAAGCCCCCCTCAGCAATTATGGCATGACCCGCCGGCGGATAGGCGTTAGAAGCTGCAATCGAAGGCGAGAAGCCGCCCTTGCCACGACTAATTACCTTAGTCGGATTTTTTGTGGCAAAATGCTAGCTTAATAGGTGTCTACCACCGTTCAGCAATACGATGCAAAGCGCCGGCGGATAGGCGTTAGAAGCTGCACCCGAAGGCAAGAAGCCGCCATCACCGTGACTCATTGTCTTGAGCCGGATTTTGTGGCATAACACATGGCTAATAGGCATCTACTGCCGTTAGCTGACCTTAGTTGATGCATCAACCAGAATATTGCTTAATCTTCTCTTATACGAGGATGCATGAAATAGCAGAGGCTTCCTTGTTTATTCATATAACTGTGGTATGTACAATGATAGTGTACAATGGTAGATCTTTACACCCTTAGGTGAAATAAGGCCGGAGATGCGCGATGTTCCATGGTCGGCAGGTCTCCTGACCCACCGTCTCTGAGTCGTCTCGGACATCGATGAGGTAATATGACCCGTTGTTGAGATTTCTGCTGACCACAAAGGGTCCTTCCCATGGAGGTGATAGTTTATGCATATTTGTCTGGTCCTGAATCAGCCGGAGCATCAAGTTGGGCATCTTGAGCTACAAGTAAACATAGTAGGGCCAAGCCATGAACTTAGCATAAGCCGGCCGTCCAAGCAAGGCATGATAAGGGCTCTTGATCTTCACCACCTCAAACCATAAGGACTCCACTTTGTAGTTGTACTGGTCGCCAAAAGCCACTTCCAAAGAAATCCTGCCCACCAGATGTGCCGACTTACTCGGCACCACACCATGAAAAACCGTGGACGAAGGTTGTAAGTCCTTGTCAAGCAACTTCATCCGCCGGAAGGTGTCATAATAAAGGATGTTTATGCTGCTGCCGCCATCCATGAGCACCTTGTTCAACATATATCCACCCACTTGGGGGGGGGGGCACAACCAAAGCCAGCCGCCCCGGGTCATCAACGCATGGTAGGTGATCTTCACGGCTCCATGTTATGTCATATTCAGACCACTTAAGATATTGTGGAAGAGCCAACGTAACCGCATTGACTGCCCGTTTACGCAACTTCTGGTCCCGTCTATTGAGGCTAGTCGTGAAGACGTGGTATTGCCCGAAGCTGAGCTGCTTCGGATTACTCTGAAAGCCGGACTGATTCTGTTGTTGTTGCTGTTGTTCATTATTATTACCAGAATGCGGCTGCTGTCCCCCGTGATTATCCTGACCCGGACGACCGGATGCTGAACCGCTAGAGCCAAAACTGGCTCCTGACCCGCAAGAACCAAATCCAGCTCCTGACCCATCACGTCCTGGGCCGCCTGGCGGGGATCCCCCGCGATGGTTAGGTTGTGTGACATACTTCTTGAACTTCTGCATAAAAGAACAACTCTCCCATGTATGATTTGCCGGCCTATCAGGAAAACTGTGATTCAGACAAGGTCGCTTAAGCATCTCTTCCATGTTCGAGGAAAAATTATCCCTGCTCGAGGGCGGCCTAAACCTCCTGTTGCCCTTGGGGTGATTTTGCCGGGCGTTTGTGTTGGCCACCAGCTCTGACCCAGCCTCTAGATTCTTATGTTTACTCTGGTTACCATTGTTCACTGCACCCTTGCCTTGGTTACCCTTCTTGCCTTGACTAGCCTTTTCCTCATCAAAAACCAGATCCTTCGTGTTGTCTGAGTCGGCGTACTTCGTGAGAGCCATCATGAGCTCTCCCATGTACTGGCACGTACGCTTGAGCTGGCCAAGTTTCTATTTTGAAGGAACAAAATGGCAATTCTTCTCTAATATCAACACCGTTTGAGCCGCCGTGATCTGCTCTGATGAGTGAATAATTGTCGAGACCCGCCGTACCCAATGATGAGCTGACTCGCTCTCCTGTTGGACATAGTGATCAAGATCCACAATGGTCATAGGCTGCTTGCACGTCCCTTGAAAGTTTTTGATGAACCGAGCCCTGAGCTCTGCCCATGAATTGATGGTATTTGGTGGCAACCCTTTTAGCCATGTACGAGCCGGGCCTTCAAGCATCATGATGAAATATTTGGCACAAACTGCCTCACTAACATCCAGCATCTCCATGGCTAGCTCATAGCTTTCCACCCAGGCCTCTGGGGGTAAATCAGCGGTGTAATTTGCGACCTTGCGGGGAGCTTTAAAGTCTTTCGGCAACCGCTCGCTCTGGAGAGCCGGTGATAGACACGGAAGCCCTCCCGTCCTAGGAATTACTTCTGACCCTATGGAAACGGAAGGCCTGGGCTCTTGGTAAGCCGGCCTAGCTAGCGCCTCTTGCGGGCTTCCCGCATGGTCTACATGTGCCTGTGTATCTCTTCGCGGTCGGTGACCCATTGGAATTTCTCTGTGATGGTTACCTTGTGACCCGAAAGCTTCCAGATCCCTACCTTGCGTGAAGCCTACGAAGACATGCTTTAGACCCGGATTGGCACGAGGAGGCCACACGTTACTTGCAGATTGGAGATGCCGAGCCGGCTCGACGATGTTGGTGCAGATGTCCGGCCCGGGTGTAGATCCATCAGCCTTTCCGATGAAAACATGGATCCCGCCAAACGGGACTCGGAATCCATACTCCAGGGACTCAGCATCAAGCCCCCAACCGGCATCGTTGATGTAGAACCGGCCACGGCGACTCTTGCTCATCCTTCCGACCATGTATCCCTCGAGCCTTGGGATAGAGCCCTTTGAGAACTCAACACCACCAAGCGCAAGCCCCACGGTGGGCGCCAACTATCGTGGATTTATCATAGCAGATGTCTGGGTGAATGAAATTGGATTCGAGGCCACCGCTAATGTGATGGACTCAAAGGGGTTGATTGGCACGAAGGACATGGGTTTACCCAGGTTCGGCCCCTCATGTCGAGGTAATAGCCTACATCCTTCTTGTGCTTGTATTGCTTGTTGTATCGATTACAAGGGAGCTAAATCTTGACCTAGTTCTCGATAACCTGATCTCTAAGTTGCCCCGGGTCTGCCTTTATATAAGAGGTCAAGACCACGGGTCTTTACAATTGTCTAACCGAGTCTCATTGTCTATTCGAGTCTTACTCTATCTTCTTGTCCAAATTGTCCCGAGCAGCTAGCATGCCCGGGTCTTCTCAGTCCGGGCCACCTTGCGGCCCACACCATGAGCCGCCTGTCTTCATGGGCCATAGGCTTTACGGCTCACCCTTGGGCTGGCTCACGAGCCATCAACATGACCCGGAGCCTTCAAGGGCGGGTCATATTGCGGGGTTATATCCCCAACAGGCTACATGACCCGCCTATCCACCAGCCGGGACCTCGAGCTCCAACTGGTTAACCTCATGAAGTGGAAGTATGAGGTGTTCTTTTCCTCCCTGTATCCCTATGTAGCCCCCAAGTGCCGACTTAATCTCTCGACATATTGAGCCGGGACTTTGCATAGTTATCTTTTAGATAAAATTATTCTGTAGAAGATAATCAGAAGAGCCGATAGTATCCCCCAAGGTCCCGCTCAAACTTGTTCAAAATTGAGTCGGGACTTCTTAGAAGATAATTTAGAAGAGCTAATAGAAGACCCCAAGGGCCGGCTCAAACTTTTTCAAAGTTGAACCGGGACTCTTCATAGTGAACTTCTGAAAATAGTAATTAGCCCCCAAGTGTCATGCATATTGCTTGCAATCTGTTTGAGACTTGTCCGTTTTACTCTCTGCTTTGAAATGTTTGTAGGAATCCTTGACTGAAGCCGGGTCACAGTTGGCCGGCTTAAAGACCAACCTGGCTGATCAACAGGTTGCCCGGAGCGCCACCGATGAGAAATGCCGGCTCTTGACCAAAGAGCTGGTTAAAGTCAAGGCAGAGTTCGCCGCTTTCAGAGAGTCTGCCGTGTCTGAGAAGGCCACGCTGACCAAACAGGCGGACGATGCTGATCAACGGTTGATGATCGTCTCTGACGAGCTGCAATCCTTGAAACGCCATATCACAAAGATGATAGCCGCCCTCTTCGGTGAGCTCTTGACAACTTTTAATTAATTGCTGTTATAACATCTGAACTGGCGACTTATCATGAAAACCTCCAGCTTATACATGTCCTAGAAGCCGTCAACTGGCGTCCGACAGCTTACTGCCTCTCAAGACTATCTACACCCCGGCAGAGCAGCTCTACTACGGCGCGATGTTCACCATCAAGTCCGTTCAGTACAAGGACAAGATCCCTTCAACTCTGAAAGGGGTCTTGGAACTTTTCTCCACCATGCCGAAACAGATCGCTGAATTGAAGAAATCAACCGCCCGCCAGGGAGCAATCACAGGCATAAGCCGGGCTCTGGCCTTCGCTCTGGAGCTTACTCCGGCTGATATGATGGAAGGCTTCCCCTCCAAGAAGGATGACGGCTCTGAGTTCACAGAAGCCGACTACATCCGGTGCGTCAAGGACTCCAGGTTTCTGGCTTCCGTCTTAGCAGAAGAGGCTAACTTGGACACTTACCAGGCGGCTTATGATGCTGACCACAAGAGAGTTCGTGGCCCACTCTACGAATGGAAGGACTTGACTCCCACCCACAGTAAGGATCTCTTTGCTTCTGATCTTGACCCATCTCCCTTATTTGAAGAAGGGACTTTTGCAGCTCTAGCTGACTACAACTAGAACTTGGACAACCTTCAGATCCAGACACCCGAAGAGTCGGAGTAGGATGAGTTGCCGACCAGTTGATTAACTCCACTTTGTAATAGCTGGCTCTCCTTAGCTCATCGTAGGGGACTTGAAAGACTTGATCAACACTTTTGGGTTCTACATAGAGCGTTTGTAATATATTTCCCGTGACATTTGCTCTGCTAATCTTTTTAAATGAGAAAAAATCTAGCTTCCAAAGTGCCATCTTCCTTGTATGCATTCCTGACTTGTCGTTGTTTCTCTCCTCTTCTTGGGTCAAGAGTTGGCCGAAAGGACTTAATGATTTTCGTTCGCGGCTAATCATGTTAACCGGAGTTTTGTAGCATAAAGCCAGTTAACAAGCATTATAAGTTGTACCCGAAGGTAATAATACAGCGTAAACCCCGGTGCATAAGCATTAGAAGTTGTACCCGACGGTAAGAAGCAACCCTCACCGCGGCTAATTTTCCTTAGCCGCATTTTTGTGCCATAAGGCTGGCTAATAGGCATTATAAGCTATACCCGAAGGTAAGAAGCTGCCGTTTGCCGCGCCTAATTTTTCTTAGCCAGTTTTACGTGGCATGAAGCCGGCTAATAGGCATTATAAGCTATACCCGAAGGTAAGAAGCTGTCGTTCGTGGGTTATTATGTGTTAGCTACCCGTCGGTAAAAAAACCCTCACAACCGCGGCTAAACGTGTTAGCCAGAAATTTGGCATAAAGCCGGCCGATAGGGTGTTAGAAGCGATACCCGTCGGTAAGAAGTCCCCTTTAGCTGTACGGCGTAAAACGTCGGCGAATAGGCGTTAGAAGCTGTACCCAAAGGTAAGAAGCCGCCCTTGCCACGACTCATTTTCCTGAGTCGGTTTTTTGTGGCATAACGCCTGGTGCCGCGACCCATTTTCCTAAGCCGGGATTTTGTGTCATAACTCCTGGCGCCGCGACTCATTTTCCTGAGCCAGGCTTTTGTAGCATAATGCCTGGCGCCGCGACTCATTTTCCTGAGCCGGGCTTTTGTGCCATAGCGCCTGGCGCCGCGACTCATTTTCCTGAGCTGGGCTTTTGTGGCATAGTGCCTGGCTAATAGGCATTATAAGCTATACCCGAAGGAAAAAAGCCGGCGTTCGCCAATCTCAGTTGATACATCAACCTGACCATTGTTTAACCTTATCTCATATGAGGATGTGTAAAACAGCAGGGACGTCACTTTTGAAGTGGTACTTCTTTATTTATTTATATAACTATGACATGTACAATGATAGTGTACAATGAAGGGTCTCTACACCCTTAAGTGAAATAAGGCCAGAGATGCGCGATGTTCCATGGCTGGTGAGTCTCCTGACCCGCCGTATCTGAGTCATCTCGGATATCGATGAGGTAATATGACCCATTGTTGAGATTTCTGCTGACTACAAAAGGTCCTTCCCATGGAGGAGAGAGCTTATGCATATTTGTCTGGTCCTGAATTAGTCGGAGCACTAAGTCGCCTTCTGGAACGTCCGGGTCTTAACCCTGCGGCTGTGATAGCGACACAGGTCTTGTTGATAAATCGCCAACCGGGTCGCTGCTAGTTCTCGCGCCTCTTCCAGAGCATCCAATGTGTCTTGACATGCCGTCTCATTGTCCGTCTCAACGTAAGCCGCCACCCTTGGCGAGTCATGCCGGATGTCACTGGGCAAAACTGCCTCGGCCCCGTACACCATAAAGAAAGGCGTGAAACCCGTGGATCTGTTAGGGGTGGTCCTGATGCTCCATAAGATGGAGGGTAATTCTTCTACCCAACACCCATGCGTTCGCTGCAAAGGAACCATAAGCCACGGTTTAATCCCTCTTAGAATTTCCTCTTTGGCACACTCCTCCTGACCGTTGGATTGTGGATGCGCCACTGCTGAAACATCAAGCCGGATATGCTCTGCGTCACAGAATTTTTTCATAGCCCCCTTGGATAGATTTGTACCATTATCAGTGATGATGTTGTGTGGGTAATCAAAACGGTAGATCAACTTTTTAATAAATAAAACCACCATAGCTGCGTCACATTTGCTGACCGGCTCTGCCTCTACCCACTTGGTAAACTTGTCCACCACCACCAGGAGGTGTGTTTTCTTATCCTTGGATCTTTTGAAAGGTCCCACCATGTCAAGCCCCCAGACCGCAAATGGCCAAGTAATTGGTATCATCCTTAACTCCTGAGCCAGAATATGAGCACGCCGACCAAACTTCTGACGGCCGTCACACTTACGGACTAGATCCTCTACATCTTTATGAGCCGTCAACAAGAAAAACCCGTGCTGGAAAGCCTTGGCCACCAAAGACTTCGAGCCAGCATGGTGTCCACAATCGCCAGCATGGATTTCATTCAAGATCTGCGGCCCTCCTCTCGTGAAACACAACGTTGGAAAACTCCCGTCATGCTGCATTTATGCAACTCACCATTAACTATTGTCATGGACTTACAACGTCGGGTGATCTTTCTGGCTAGGTCTTCATCCTCAGGTAACTCGCCCCGGGTCAAATAGGCCAAATAGGGAATAGTCCAATCTGGGATAGCATGCAGAGCCGCCACCAATTCTGCCTCCGGGTCAGGAACAACCAAATCTTCTTCTGAAGGTATCTTGACAGTCGGATGGTGTAAGACGTCCAGAAAGACACTGGGTGGCACCGACTTTCGTTGAACCTAACCATGATAAGGCATCAGCCGCATCATTCCTGCGATGATCAATGTGATCTACCTGATATCCTTTGAAGTGACCCGCAATAATATCGACCGCCTGACGATAAGCCGCCATTCGCGGGTCTTTGGAATCCCAAGTGCCAGAAACTTGCTGACCCACCAGATCTGAGTCGCCCAAACACCTGACTCGGCTCAACTTGATCTCCTTGGCTAACCTAAGACCATGAAGCAAAGCTTCATACTCAGCCGCATTGTTAGTGCAGGAGAACATCAGCCGAAGCACATAACAAAACTTATCACCCTTGGGGGATGTCAGAATAACTCCTGCCCCTGATCCCTCTAACTGCTTGGATCCATCAAAGTGTATAGTCTAGTATGTGTCATCCGGCTTTTCCTCGGGAGCTTGACACTCCGTCCAATCATTTATGAAATCCACAAGGGCTTGGGATTTGATAGCTGTGCGAGGCACATATTTTAAATTGAGAGGTCCTAGATCCAATGCCCACTTAGCAATCCTTCACGTGGCTTCTCTGTTCTGGATAATATCCCCTAGCGGAGCAGAACTGACCACAGTTATCTGGTGCCCTAAGAAATAGTGTTTTAACTTGTGGTTGGCCATGAAGACCCCATATACCAGCTTTTGCCAATGCGAATACCTTTGCTTAGACTCTGTCAGGACCTCACTAATACAATAAACTGAAATTTGCAGTGGATACTCCTTCCCGGCCTCCTTGCGCTTGACCACAATTGCAGCACTCACTGCCCAGTTATTAGCCACCACATAAAGGAGTAACGATTCTTTCTCAGCCGGAGCGGCCAGCACTGGAGGCTCAGTGAGCTGCTTTTTAAGCGCCTCAAGTGCTTCGCGCGCCGCTTTGCTCCAGACAAATTTGTCCGTCTTCTTCATCATTTGATATAAAAGGAATAGCCTTCTCTCCAAGACGGCTTATGAACTGGCTCAACGCAGCAATCCGCCCTGCCAAGCGCTGAACATCATTAATGCAAGCCGGCTTTCCTAGAGAGGTAATAGCCTTGATTTTATCCGGGTTAGCCTCGATACCACGCTTAGAGACCAGGAATCCCAAAAGCTTGCCCGCCGGAACACCAAAGACACACTTGGTTGGGTTAAGCATCATCTTGTAGAATCGGAGATTATCAAAAGTTTCCTTTAAATCCTCCAAGAGAGTCTCCTTGTTTATGAATTTGACCACGATGTCATCTACATAAGCATGAACATTACGGCCAATCTGACTGTGAAGGCAGTTCTGCATGCATCGCTGATAAGTCACCTGGGCACTCTTGAGCCCGAAAGGCATAGAGACAAAACAGAACACCCCAAAGGGTGTAATAAAAGCTGTCTTCTCCTAGTCTTTAACCGCCATCTTGATCAGATGATAACCTGAGTAAGCATCTAGGAAGCACAAACTTTCACACCCCGCCGTAGCATCAATGATCTGATCAATATGAGGGAAGGCAAATGGATCAGCCCGAGAAGCTTTGTTATGGTCTGTGTAATCCACACACATGCGCCATGTGCCATTCTTTTTGAGCACCAGCACCGGGTTAGCCAACCATTCCGGGTGAAAAACTTCAACGATAAAACCCGCTGCGAAAAGCCGGGCAACTTATTCCCCAATAGCCTTGCGCCTCTACTCATTGAACCGCCGAAAAACTATTTAATCAGCTTAAACTTTGGATCCACATTAAGGTTGTGCTCAGCAAACTCTCTCGGTACACCCGGCATGTCAGAAGGTTTCCATGCGAAGATGTCCCGATTCTCACGGATGAATTCGATGAGCGCGCTTTCCTATTTGGGATCCATGTGAGCTCCAATGATGAACTGCTTAGATGAGTGTCCCGGAGCGAAATCTACTGTCTTGGTATCATCTGCTGAAAACTTGAGGGGCGGCTCAACCTCCGTGGTGGGCTTTTTCAGCGGGGTCATATCCTCCGGATCAACATTCTCGTTATAGAACTTAAGTTCCTCCTGGGCGCAACTGGACTCTGTGGAAGCCGCATCTCCTTCTTCACATTCAATAGCCGTATTTTGGTCACCATGAATGGTAATGGTACTGTTTAGACCGGGCATCTTGAGTTGCAAGTTAACATAGCAGGGCCTACCCATGAACTTAGCATAAGCCGGCCGTCCAAATAATGCATGATAAGGACTCTTGATCTTGACCACCTCGAACCACAAGGATTCCACCCTGTAATTGTCCTCATCGCCAAAAGTCACTTCCAACGAAATCCTGCCCACCGGATACGTCGACTTACCCGGCACCACACCATGAAAGACAGTGGATGAAGGTTTTAAATCCTTGTCAAGCAACTTCATCCGTCGGAAAGTGTCATAATAAAGGATGTTTATGCTGCTACCGCCATCCATAAGCACCTTGTTCACCATATATTCGCCCACCTGGGGGGCCACAACCAAAGCCAGCCGCCCCGGGTCATTGACATGCGGCGGGTGATCTTCTTGGCTCCATGTTATGTCATATTAAGACCACTTTAAGTACTGTGCAAGAGCCGGTGCAACCGCACTAATTGCCCGCTTACGCAACTTCTGGTCCCATTTATTGACACTGGTCGTGAAAACGTGGTACTTCCCGGACCTGAGCTGCTTCGGATTAATCTGATAACCAAACTGATTACGTTGTTGCTGTTGCTGTCGATTATTGTTACCAGAATGCGGCTGGTGTCCCCCTTGATTATCCTGACCCGGATGACTGGATCCTGAGCCACCAGAACCAAACCTAGCTCCTGACCCGCCATGTCCTGAGCCGCCTGGCGGGCCACCATCTCAGTTATTAGGTTGTGTGAAATACTACTTGTATTTCTGCATGAAATTGCAATTCTCCATGTGTGGTTTGCCGGCTTATCAGGCAGACTGTGATTTGGACAAGGTCGCTTAAGTAACTCCTCCATGTTCAAGGAAGATTTATCCTTGCCAAAGGGCGATCTGAACCTCCTATTGCCTTTGGGTAATTCTGCTGGGTGTTTGTATTAGCCACTAGCTCTGACCCGACCTATGGATTCTTACGCTTGCTCTGGCTACCATTGTTTGCTGCACCCTTGCCTTGATTGCTCTGTTTACCTTGGCCAGCCTTCTCATCATCAGAAACCGGATCCTTCATGCTGTCAGGGTCAGCATATTTCGTGAGAGCCGTCATGAGCTCTCCCATGTCCTGACACGTACGTTTGAGCCGGCCAAGTTTCTGCTTGAGAGGAACAAAGTGGCAGTTCTTCTCCAAGATCAGCACCGCTTGGGCCGCCGTGATCTACTCCTATGAGTGTATGATTGTCGAGACCCGCCATACCCAAGGATGGGCCGACTCGTTCCCCTATTGGACAAAGTGATCAAGATCCACAATGGTCATAGGCTGCTTGCACGTC
This sequence comes from Hordeum marinum, assembly GCA_022496015.1. Classification (NCBI taxonomy): domain Eukaryota; kingdom Viridiplantae; phylum Streptophyta; class Magnoliopsida; order Poales; family Poaceae; genus Hordeum; species Hordeum marinum. Next base: position 127,935,516 of record CM039673.1, on the reverse strand, counting down.
CCTTGAAAGTTTTTAATGAACCGGGCCCTGAGCTCCGCCCATGAATTGATGGTATTAGGTGTAACCCCTTTAGCCATGTGTGAGCCGGGCCTTCAAGAATCATGACAAAATGCATGGCACAAACTGCCTCACTGACATCCAGCATCTCCATGGCCAGTTCATAACTTTCCACCCAGGCCTCCGGGGGTAAATCAACAGTATAATTTGGGACCTTGCAGGGCCCTTTGAAGTCTTTCGGCAACCGTTCGCTCCGCAGAGCCGGTGCCAAACACGGCAGCCCTACCATCCTGGAGTTTACTCCTGCCCCTACCGAAATGGAAGGCACGGGCTCTTGGTAAGCCGGCCTAACTGGCGCCTCTCGCGGGCTTCCCACATGGTTTACAAATGCTGGCGTGTCTCTACCCGACCGGTGACCCGTCGGAATCTCTCTGTGCCGGTTGCTGCTGGAACCTGCTGGTGACTCGTAGCGCCGGCTAAAGCTGCGGTTGGAGAGAGGGGTTGAATGAAAACGGCTCTGGCTGTGAGTATATTTCTCCTACTAGGCCACAGCCGTCTGCAGGTACCCGATGGCGTTCCGCACATCCTCCGCAAAGGGTGCTTCATCCGGGATAGGAATTGTCTCAAGCCTGGTGGCCGGTGCCACCATATTCTTTGTCGGGTTAGAATAATGACCCACCGACGTTGGAAAGCCCCCAGGTGAAGCTTGGTTACGCCGGGCCGGATGAGTCACTGGCCGCTCCGTCGGGCGGCTTTCGGGCGCGTCTGTTACTCGCCACGTGCTAGGAGTATTGAAGAGATTCCTTGCTTCATAGCGCTCTGGTAGACAGGATTGATGCCTCCTCCAATGTACCGCCGCTGCTGACATTTGCTCCAGCCCTAGACGGACAGCATCTGCCTTGATACGTTTTGCCTCTTCTTCCATCTGGATCTTTAGCTCAGCCATCCTTTGCCGTTCCTCTATCATCCGACCCTTGATCCATGCGATCTTTAAATTCCAAGCTGCTTGATTATTTGGTGTGACCTCTGTGGCCATTAAAGCCGCGAGCTCGTCCATCAGCTCCACAAGAACTTGAGCCGGCGGTGGTGGGTTATCACCCGAGGTGGCGGCTCCCACGACTGTACTACTCGTGCCTGGGGCTGACCCCGTCATGAACATGGCAGCATGAACCGGAAGCCCAAGATCATGCGACTCAGAGCGATCTGACTCAGGGTAGACATCGCCGTAGCCCCCAAGGCTGCCCTTGCAGAACTGGTACACCGGTTCCGTTTCTATACTTGAAGATTTGTCCTCTGAATAGACGAGAGTTTCCTGTGATCCAGAAGCTTCCAGATCCATACCTTGAGTGAAGCCTATGAAGACATGCTTCTGACCTGGATTAGCACGGGCAGGATGCATGTTACGCGCAGGTTGCAGACACCGAGCCGGGTCGATGATGTCGGTGAAGACGTCCGGCCCGGGTATAGATTCATCAACCTTTCCGATGAAGACGTGGATCCTGCCGAATGGAACCCTGAATCCATACTTCACTGACTCAGCATGAAGCCCCCAGCCGACATCGTCGATGTAGAGCCGGCCACGGCGACTCTTGCTGATCCTTCCGACCACATATCCTTCGAGCCTCAGGAGAGAGCCCTTTGAGAACTCAACACCACCAAGCGTTTGCCCCACGGTGGGAGCCAACTGTCGTGGATTTATCACGGCAGATGTCCGGGTGAACAGACTTGGATTCAAGGCCATCGCTAACATGATGGACTAAAAGGGGTTGACTAGGACGAAGGACACAAGTTTACTCAGGTTTGGCCCATCAAGGCGAGGTAATAGCCTACGTCCTGCTTGTGTTTGTATTGCTTGTTGTATCGATTACAAGGGAGCTAAAGCTTGACCTAGTTCTCGATCCCCCCCTCTAAGTCACCCCGGGTCTACCTTTATATAGGAGGTAAAGACTCCGGGTCATACAAGTTGTAACCGACTCTCATTGTCTATCCGAGTCTTCCTCTATCTTCTCTGCCAAGTTACCTCCGGGCGGCTTACGCACCCGGGTCTTCTCTGTCCGGGCCACCTGGCGGCCCACGCCATGAACCGCCTATCTTCCTGGGCCGTAAGTCTCATGGCTCATTCTTGGGCCGGCTCACAAGCCATCAAGTATAACCCGGAACCCTTTAGGCGGGTCATACCGCGGGATTATATCCCCAACAAGTGCTGAGCTGGCCCTGTAAGCTTAAGATGTAGATATTTGATGGCATGGAGATCGCCTCCTTGCACCATGTGGATTTGGAGGAGGAAGTCCTCAGTCCATACAGTTGGGTCAGTAGTCCCATCATACTGTTCTATATTGATAGGTTTAAACCCCTCGGGGAACTGATGTCGCTGTACCTCATCTGTGAAGCATAGTGGGTGAGCGGCGCCTTTGACCCGTGCTATGTCGTGCCTGTATTTGGCGTCTACGTGGGCCCGGTTGCATCCCCGGACTCTATTGTTTTGGTCAAACCATGATCTGTACCCGCCCCGTCCATCGGGTGAGTACTCTCTGGATCCGTAGATGCATCTTGTATGGCCTCCTCTATGATCCAGGTCATCTCGCAGGTTGAACCTGTCATTGGGCTCTAAAGGCTCCTTACCCCGTCTTCGGGGCATTGTTGGTATATAACTTGTGTGGTCAGCCGTCCTATACAGCCCGCGAGGGGGCGGTCCATCTTGTTGTATGGAGTACGGTTCGGAGACGGAGTATCAATGAGTTCGTCATCGAATTGCGGCAACAGCCTTCTCTATGGGTAGCTTTTGGGCTGGTCCGACACACCGATGTCGTATACTTCCTCGACTGAGAGAACTTTCGTCCATCGATCATTGAGGTCATACTGTTCGGCTTTGAGTTGTCGTTCTTTAGCTTTCAAGCTGCAAGCCAATTCTATGAGTCGTTGCCTGATTTCTTCCTGATCTCTGAGGTTATCAGTTATGTACAAGTCATCCGGCTCCGATATATCTTCCTCTTCGACGGGGGAAGGTAATTATATTCTTTGGAGTCATTGACATTATCGGGGTTGTTCTGGTCCTCAGGCCCTTCCGGATCCTCTAATGGGCGTTCGGGCATATCGGGAGTGCCATGGTCAACAGGGGTTACCGTCCCCATTGCTGATAATAGCTTTCCTTCCCTTTTTGCCTTTGGACCGCTTATGCGGTTTCCGTTGCCTTGATGGCGCATCGCCCAACTTTTCGCCATCGTTGTTAGGCGTGTTATCACCGTTAGTGGCAAGAGTATCTACCATGTAGACATCGTATGTGGAAGTGGCGGCCCACCTCCCGGTGTTAATGGGGGTGGGAGCACGGTCCTCTTCATCCATGTATTCTACCTCCTCGGAGGCATAGTCCAGCATGTCAGTTAAATTCGTCAAGACCTGCACTGTAAACGAACTGAGCATAGATCGGGGATGGATCGTCGGTGATCTTCATTGACGAGATCCGATCTAGGGCCTCGTCAACCGCTGAGGGGCCGATCGGATCCAGTTGTTCAAAACATGCGGAGTTAACCTCCAGGGCGTCAGGACATGGGGAGTGTTCGGCAAGAACACGTGTGTGGTCATCTGACTCAATGGCCGGACCAGGATAGGAGATCGTCCCATCGCCATGGGTGAACCCATTGGCATGTCCGAAGAACGGGCTCGAGGTTAAAGCCATAGATTCCTCGGGTGCTATAGGCAAAGCTGCGAGCCTGGTTAATGACAGGTCACCCCGAGAGTCTACGGAGAACTCTAAGTTTCCGAATCTGACCTCTCGATCAGGGGTGAAGCTCTCAACACGGCCAAGATGGCCAGTGGGATCAGCGTGCAGCACAACGCTGCCAAAGGCGAAGATCTGTCTGGGGACAAAAGTGTCCATGTTGCGGACCTTTTCGTTGATGACAAGGCGAGACATCGATTCCATCTTGCTCACAAAGGAACTCTCAATGAAAGCACCAATGTCGGTGTCAAAACTGGCGGATCTCGGGTAGGGGATCCCAAACTGTGAGACTAGAATCGACGGTAACAGGAGACAAAGGGGACACAGATTTACCCAGGTTCGGGCCCTCCTATGGAGGTAATACACTGTGACCTGCTTGGTTGTATTGATCATATGGGGGGTTTACAGAGTTGATCTACCTTGAGATCGAATAGCTAACCCTAGATGAGTTGTTCTGTCCTATACCCTAAAACCCTCCGACTTATATAGATGCCGAGGATGCCTAGGGTTTAAACATGCTCGGTTACATGCCAAAGAGATAAACATGCCTATTTGCTACATCAAATGTGGAGTGCAAGCCGTGCTTCCCGAAGCTTCCATCTTGGAGACTGGGTCTTCAAATATTCTCGTGTTCGGTAAGTAGCCCATATAGTCCGGCCCACAAGAATAGGCCGGCTTCCCGAGGACCCCTTAATTGAGGACTCCCTCGTGTACATGGCCTAATTAAACTATTGGAGGTGACATGTGATATGACTCATGATGCAGGCTACAATGCGTCACTATTCGAGCACAATAAAGTGACACGTGATGGGTGCACAGCAGGGCACTATTCGCCAATAGTTCCCGACTTTAGCGAAGTGGCAGGCTCTACAGTCCGTCAGCTATAGTGTCGTGAGCTCGTGTTCGATGGGACTCCTGGAGCTGACTCCATCGGGCCGTAGCCGCCAGCCGCCAGCCGGCCAGGAGTACTCGGCAATCTGCATCTGGCCAGGAGGAGCCGGCCAGGAGAAGCTGGATAGGAGGAGCCGGAGAGGAGGAGCCGGCCAGGAGGAGCTGGCCCAGAGGAGCCGGAGAGGAGGAGCCGGCCAGCCTCCAGCCAGCCCGGAGCAGCCAACAGCCCGCAGCCGGCCAAGACTAGCCATTCGACTGGGCCGCAGCTTTCTCTTCTGTTTTCACTTCTTCAATTGTCTTGTTGATTTGTGGGGCTTGGCATACCGGGGTGGCTCCCCCGATGTTTGAAAATGTTGAGTCGTCTCCTTGAGCCTACCCTAGGGTAATCCCCCCGATAGGTACAATGAAAACGTATGAGCACTGACTACTAAGATGAGTATGTGAACATGAATGTAATGTCGGTGAGAAACACGTACTCCCCCAAGCTTAGGCTTTTGACCTAAATTGGTCTAGGGCCACGCATGGCCTGGATAATATCCAAAGTCATAGTTGGGGTTATACTGGGCTGCGGCGGCTACCGCCTGAACGGCTCTAGCGTGGAGGCGAGCGGCTAACGCCTTTCTCTCATACTCGTTTGCCTCCTCTCTGGTAATAAAGTGTCTCCGTTTTTCCTGAAAGTTAAAGAAGGAAGGAGCAGGAAGGGTAATATGGGCAGCACGCAGTCTATCAAAAATTAGTCGGTACATGAAGGATTGTTCGTTCCTTTCAAGAAACTGGTAGTGCACCATAGCCTCATAATCAAGAAAAGCAGGTGGTAAGTCAATATCATTCCCCCTTATGGGTACCCCAACATAATTAGCTACACAAGTGGCATATATCCCGCTAAAGAAATCTCCTTCCTTAGCATTTTTACGTAGCCTCCTAGCAATAATAGCCCCCAAATTATATCGTCTATCACCCATTACCGCACTCTTAAGAATACTAAGATCAGGTACACAAAGGTGTCTATGATCATGTTTACCATTAATACATCAACCTATGAAGAGAGCAAAATAATGTATAGTAGGAAAGTGAATGCTCCCCAAGGTAGCCTGTGTAATGTTTCTAGTTTCTCCCACAGTGATGCTAGCAAGAAAATCATTATATTCAGTTTTGTTAGGATCATTATGGCTGCCCCATTGAGGAATTTTGCGTGCACGGTTAAAATATTCTAGGTCCATAGTATAAGATTCATCATAAAAATTTAATAAAACAAAATGCTTATTATGCCTGGATGAAAATTCAAACCTCTGGACGAAAGAATCATTGAGTTGATAATATTGCTAGGATTTCGTGAAAAGAAATCTTCAAGGCTAGGATTTCGTGTGTACGCGTAAAATTCTTCCTTGAACCCGACATGAACCATGAATTGATCTGATGGCCATTCACAAGGCCGCACTTGAGCTTCCCTCGGTGGTTCAAGGTCGGGCTCACGTATCGCGAGCCTCGGGGCCTTTTTGCTCGAGGAAACCCGTTGGTATATTCGCCTCAACATTTTTCTTTCCCTGAAAAATTTCTGAAATTTTTAGTGACTCAAAATAAAGGTGAACAAAACCCAAATAAACTTAATGCAACTACTTCCACAAGTGCCTCGAGGCTATACCATGCAACAAAACTACTTGGGACCATAAAAATTTGACATCCAAGTTCAAGAACAAGGTCACCAAAGCAGCAAAAATTTGCAATATATAAATCAGTAAAACAAAAACTAATTAGACCATTGGAGTAGTCACATACTGAATATCAGTCCCCCAAAACAGTTTTGCAAATGGACCTTTGCACAAGGAGATCAAAAATGGCAGCAAAATGAGCTAGAACACGGGCTAGAGCAATGGTGGGATTTTCTTTTGGATGAAGACAAAGTAGATGGTTGCTGGAATAAGTGAGGGGGGCCTACATGGGACCCACAAGCCAGGAGGCAAGCCCAGGGGGTGGGCGCGCCCTGTGGGCTTGTGGCCCACAAGTGCAGCCCCCTGATAGGTTCTCGGTGCGAGAAATTCTTAAATATTCCAAAAAAATCATACTGCATTTTGAGGGCATTTGGAGAAATTTTATTTTCAGGTCATGTTTTATTGCACGGATAATTCAGAAAACAGAAAAATAATAGCATTTTTTACTTTGTTTAATCTAAATAACAGAAAGTAAAAGTTGGGTACAGAAGGTTGTGCCTCCTAAATTCATCCATCTCATGCTCATCAAAAAGAATCCATCAATAAGGTTGATCAAGTCTTATTGACAAACTTTTTTCAAACGACACAGAACCAAAGAATTGTCAAATAACACTAGGTTACCTCAACAGGGATATGCATGTCCCCGAAAATAAGTATTTCATATTTCTTTTTGGTAGTGGGGAGAGGGAATTCAAAATCTCCAATAATAATCGTTGAAAATTTTCCAATGGAGTTGATACTATGAACTTGAGGTTGTTTCTTCAGAAAGTGTATTGTATGCTCATTACCATTAACATGAAAAGTGACATTGCCCTTTTTGCAATTAATAATAGCCCCTGCAGTATTCAAAAAAGGTCTACCAAGGATGATCGACATACTGTCATCCTCGAGAATATCAAGAATAACAAAGCCCGTTAGGATAGTAACATTTGCAACTACGACAGGCACATCCTCACAAATACCGATGGGTAAAGTAGTTGATTTATCAGGCATTTGCAGAGAGATTTCAGTAGGTGTCAACTTATTCAAATCAAGTCTACGATACAAAGAGAAAGGCATAACACTAACAAAGGCTCCAAGGTCACATAAAGCAGTTTTAACATAATTTCGTTTAATAGAGCATGGTATAGTAGGTACTCTGGGTCTCCTAGTGTCTTTGGTATTCCACCCTTAAAGGTATAATTAGCAAGCATGGTGGAAATCTCAGTGTTTGGTATCTTTCTTTTATTTTGTCACAATATCTTTCATATACTTAGCATAAGGAGACATTTTCAGAATAGTAGTCAAGCACATACACAAATAGACAAGTGTAAGCATTTCAACAAAATGCTCATAGCCCTCATCTTCTTTTTTCTTGGATGGTTTAGGAGGAAAGGGCATGGGTTCCTGAACCCATGGTCCTCTTTCTTTACCATGCTTCCTAGCAACAAAGTCTCTTTTGTCATATATTTTATTCTTAGGTTGTGGGTTATCAAGATCAACAGCAGGTTCAATCTCCACATCATTATCATTACTAGGTTGAGCATCAACATGAACATCACCATTAATATTATCACTAGGCCGATGTTCATTACCAGATTATGTCTCAGCATCAGAAATAGAAATATCATTTTGGCTTTCATGTGTATCTAAAACAGGTTCACTAGCAGCATGCAAAGTCCTATCATCATTCTTTTTTCCTTTTATTATTGGGACGACTAGGTGCATCAGTATTAATTCTCTGAGAGTCTTGCTCAATTCTATTAGGATGTCCCTCAGGATATATAGGTTCCTGAGTCATTTTACCACCTCTAGTCACAACTCTAACAGAATGATCATTGTTCTTACCATTCATCTCATTAAGCAAATCATTTTGTGCCTTAAGTACTTGTTCTACTTGACTAGTTACCATGGAAGCATGTTTACTAATAAGCTTAAGATCATTAATAGCTCTACTCATATAATCACCTAAGCAATCAAGCATGTAAGCATTTTGTTTCAATTGTGTACTAACATAAGTATTGAAATTTTTTGCTTAACATTAAATTTATCAAACTCATCCAAGCATTGGATAGCAGACTTATTATAAGGAATATCACCTTCATCAAATGTACCGAGAGAATTTACCTCTACTACCTGTGTCAGGTTATCAAGACCATGCATTTATTCAATAGGTGGTAGATTCTTAATATCTTTAGCTTTAATACCTTTTTCTTTCATAGATTTATTTTCCTCTTGCATATCTTCAGGACTGAGAAATACAATACCTCTTTTCTTCGGAGTGGACTTTGGAGGTGGTTCGGGAATAGTCAAATCATTATCATTGCTCAATATATTATTCAATAGTAGTTCAGCTTATTCAACAGTTCGTTCCCTGAAAACACAACCAGCACAACTATCTAGGTGGTCCCTAGAAGCATCGGTTAGTCCATTATAAAAGATATCAAGTATTTCGTTTTTCTTGAGAGGATGATCAGGCAAAGCATTAAGTTATTGGAGAAGCCTCCCCCAAGCTTGTGGGAGACTCTCTTATTTAATTTTCACAAAGTTAAATATTTCCTGCAAGGCAGCTTGTTTCTTATGGGAAGGAAAATATTTTTCATAGAAGTAATATAGCATATCATGGGGACTACGCACACAACCAGGAGCAAGAGAATTAAACCATATCTTAGCATCGCCCTTTAATGAGAAAGGAAACAACTTAAGAATATAGTAATAATGAATTTTTTCCTCATGAGTAAATAGGGTGGCTATATCATTCAATTCAGTAAGATGTGCCACAACAATTTCAGATTCATAACCATGGAAAGGATCAGATTCAACCAAAGTAATTAACTCAAGATCGATATAGAATTCATAATCCTTATCAATAACAAAGATAGGTGAAGTACCAAAATTAGGATCATACTGCATTCTAGCATTCAAAGATTTTTCCTTCCACTTGCATAGTAATTTCTTAAGATCATCTCTATCCTTACAAGCAAGAAAGTCCCTAGCTACCTCTCCCTCCATAACATAACCCTTAGGTATATTAGGCAATTCATATCTAGGAGGGGTAGGTCTAACAGGTGTCTCGTAGTGTTTAATTTTAATAATTTCATCAGTTTCAGGATTATCATCAGTTTTAACATTGACTCTAGCAATTTGTTCATCAAGAAATTCACCTGGTGGCACAGTATTATCAAGCCAATTATCATCATAAGCATCATGCATAACAGAAGTGGCATCATCAATTACTTGCGACATATCAGAATCAATAGCATGTGGTAGTGTCGCAAATTTATTCATAAACAAAGGTGAATCAAGTGCAGAGCTAGATGGAAGTTCCTTACCTCCCCTCGTAGTTGAGGGATAGATCTTGGTTTTTGGGTCTTTCAAATTCTTCATAGTGATCAACAGATATGAATCCCAAGTGACTCAGAGAATAGAGCTATGCTCCTAGGCAATAGCGCCAGAAAAAGGTCTTGTTAACCCAAAAGTATAGGGTTTCGGAATAGTTTTCAAGGGTAGAGTATTCAACCCAAATTTAATGATTCAACACAAGGGGAGCCAAGGAATATTCTCGAGTATTAGCAGCTGAGTTGTCAATTCAACCAGTGGGTGGACCCCCTCTGGTTGATTCTTTCGCCAGTATTTTTATTAATTCCAAAAATATAACCTGTAAATATTCAGGTCAATCCGAGAGCATATATTTTTGCACAAAAGTAACACCAAGGCAATTCTACTGAAAACAGCGTCAGTCCAGGTTAGTTCCATTCAAATAATGCAAATTAGAGTCCACAACAAGGGCAAAAGAGTTTGGAAAAGTAGATACGATCAAGACATATCGTGCCACAAATTAGCGAAGGTTTCAACCAGGCACGCTAGGAGGTCGGAACCTTTCCTAGACTTGACCACAATGTCGTCCATGTAGGCCTCCACATTCCGACTGATCTGCTTCTGCAAGCATTTTTGAATCATTCACTAGAAAGTAGCACCAGCATTCTTCACCAAAAGGCATTGTGATGTAACAGAAACACCCGAATGGGGTGATGAAGGCCATTTTTATTTCATTAGGGCCGTACATACGGATCTGGTGGTACCTAGAGTACGCATCCAGGAATGACAGGCGTTCACATCCGACAGTAGAGTCCACTATTTTATCTATGTGAGGTAAAGGGAAATTATCCTTTGGACATGTCCGATTGAGGTGTTTGAAGTCAATACACATTTGGAGTGATTTATCCTTCTTGGGCACCAAGACAACATTCGCGAGCCACTCGGAGTGGTATACCTCGCGAATGAACTCAGCGGCTAGGAGTCGAGCTATTTCTTCGCCAATCCCCTTGCGCTTCTCTATGGAGGATCGACACAAGTACTCTTTGACTGGCTTAACTTTGGGGTCAGTTTGCAGTCGGTGCTCAACCAGCTCCCTGGGAACACTAGGCATGTCAGACGGCTTCCATGCGAAGATGTCCCAGTTCTCATGGAGGAACTAGATGAGCTCGACTTCCTATTTATCATCGAGTGAGGTGGAGATGCTTGTCGGTGCAGCATTCGGATCAGCTGGATGAACATGGACTTGCCTATTATTGCCGGCCGATTGAAAAGCCGACTTAGAAGTGGGCCGTTTTGACCTAAGAAAGTCAGTTGTGTCCACCTCCTTCTTGTATCCTTCGAGTTCTACTACCAGCACTTGTTCATTGGCAATCTTGGAACCCTACTAGAGGCATTCCTCAGCCACGACTCGGTTGCCACACATAGTGATCACACCATTCGGCCCTGGCATCTTCAACTTGAGGTAAACGTAACATGGTCTGTCCATGAAATGCGCATAGCCAGGCCTGACAAAAATTGCATGATAGGCACTGCGAAAATCCACAACCTCAGAGGTCAAGTGCTCCTTCTGGTTGTTTTCTTCATTTTTCCCGAATGCCACGTCCAGAGTGATCTGGCCGACTGATTATGCCTTCTTCCCAAGGACTATCCCATGGAAATGCATGTTGCTCTAGCTCAGTCAGGACATCGGGATGCCCATGGCTTTAAGCATGTTAGCATAAATTATGTTGAGTCTAATGCCTCTGTCCATAAGAACCTTGCGCAATCGGACACCATTCACAACCATATCGATGACAAACGCCTGCCTCCTAGGGGTGGCTATGTGGGGCGGATGGTCGGAATAGTCAAACGTGATCCGAGTCTTCGCCCATTGGAGGTGTTTGGAAGTAGTTGGAACTGCCATGTTAACTTCTCGATTGACATCCTTCAACCATCTATTACTCTCGACGTCCGCAAAAATCATGTTCAAGACCTTGTCGACTGGTGGGAAACCTAGGGTTTGTTCTTGCTCATCGTCAGCATCATCTTTGTCTTCTACGGACTCCTTGCCCATAGCCTTCTTGAGCAGGCAACATTCCCAAGGGTGTGTTTTGGGATCACAACATTGTCATCCTCATCTGTCTTTGTGTGGACTTGGCAATGTGATAGCCCACAAGTATAGGGGATCACAACAGTTTTCGAGGGTAGAGTATTCAACCTAAATTTATTGATTCAACACAAGGGGAGCCAAAGAATATTCTCGAGTATTCGCAGCTGAGTTGTCAATTCAACCACACCTGAAAGACATAATATCTGCAGAAAATTATTTAGTAGCAAAGTAGTATGGAAGTAACGATAACGGTAGCAAAAGTAACAGTAGCAGTTTTATAGTGATTGTAACAGTAGCAGCAGAGAAGTAACTTAGCAAGGATCAATATGTGGAAAGCTCATAGGCAATGGATCAGTAATGGATAATTATGTTGGATAGAATTCATCATGCAATAGTTATAGCATAGGGTGACATAGAACTAGCTCCAATTCATCAATGTAATGTAGGCATGTATTCCATATATAGCCATACGTGCTTATGGAAAAGAACTTGCATGACATCTTTTGTCCTACCCTCCCGTGGCAACGGGGTCCTAATGGAAACTAAGGGATATTAATGCCTCCTTTTGATAGAGAATCGGACCAAAGCATTAGCACTTAGTGAATACATGAATTCCTGAAACTACGGTAATCACCGGAAAGAATCCCAGTTATTATCACCCTGGGGGATGCGGATCATAACTCGTAATAGGTGTCTACAACTTGAAAGAGAGGATCAAGAACACATATATATTCATAAAAACATAATAGGTTCAGATCTCAAATCATGCCACTCGGGCCCTAGTTACAAGCATTAAGCATAGCAAAGTCATAGCAACATCAATCTTAGAACATAGTGGATACTAGGGATCAAACCCTAACAAAACTAACTCGATTACATGATAAATCTCATCCAACCCATCACCGTCTAGCAAGACGAGGATGGGATTACTCACGAATGGCGGAGAGCATCATGGAATTGATGATAAACAATGGTTGGTGATGACAATGGCGTCAATTTCCCCTCTCCGGAGCCCAAAACAGACTCCAGATCTGGTCTCCTGAGTAAGAACAGCAGGTGGCGGCGGCTCCGTATCGTCAAACACGATAAACTCTTCTCTCCGTTTTTTTCTCCGTGAATATGGTTATATGGATTTGGAGATGAGGTCGGAGGAGGCACAGGGTGTCACATCCCTAGCTTTAGCATGTACTAGGATCCATGCTTGTGATTGCATCATGTTAATTTCTTTTTAAACTTGAAATGGGGATGATCAAAACCCTAGAGCAATTTGAATTCACATAGGCTCAACCAAAGTATTTTTCAATGATCGAAAGTGGCTTTGAAAAATGTTCATCTTCTCTGGAATAATGTGGCAACATAAACCAGGGGTGGTGCATATTTTACAAATATCATTTTGGATATTGAATTAAATCAATAATTATTCAGATTGGGGCTTTTAAATACTATAAATCATTTTATAGCTCCAATAAATTTGAAACTTGGCCAGGGCCTTTGAATATTTCCTTTAGTGCCCAGAAAAAGTTTCATATTTTTATAAAATATTTTAGTCCCTAAAACAAAACAAATGAAATAACAGAAAATAGAAAAAAAAGAACAAAATTAAAAAAGGGGGGCAAACCTCCTGAGGCCCAGGAGGAGGCTAGCCCAGCGGCCCAGCTACCAGTCACCCCCAACCTCCTGCCAGGAGGATTGGGGCGTGTGGCTGGGGCGCACCGGCATGCGCCGGCCACCTCCTACCTGGTTGGGTGCCCCTGGAGGTCCCTGGGAGCGCCAGCGTGACCCCTCCCCCGCCGTGGCCTTTTTCCCTCTCTCCCTGCCACTCTCTCTCTCTCTCGCTCTTCCCCTCTCCTCTGCTCTCTCCCGTCGCCGAACCGAAGCCGCCGTTGCCGCCATCGATCCGCCGCTCTAGTGCCTCCTCGAGCTCTTTATATGCGTCGTTGAAATCGTGGTGAGCCTATGCTCCTTCTCCCCCTGTTCCCCGTCTACCGATCGTCCTCTGGCACCATGTTCCCTGAGCCCGAGCTTCGGCCACTGCCATGGCCGCTGAGCTCGCAGCTCCCGAACTCCTTCGCTTGCTACAGTAGCTCCGCCGCGTTCGCCGTGCTACCAGGAAGCCTTAGATGCCCTAGCCCCTCCTTCTATAGCTCTAGCCCCGCGCCTCCTGGGCAGAGCTCCGGCCGCCGCCTCCTGCGTTGCAGCCGCCACCTCCAGCATCCCTTGCGGCCCTAGCTAGCTCCCCAGGCTGCGGGCAAGCAAGGGCTTCGCCCCAGTGCCCCTAGCCGCCGCTCCCGTGGCCGGTAGCACGAACGCCGCCGCGACTGGTGGGACCCCATCATCAGGTGATTAGCTTAAGGCTAATCATCGGTTAGTTAACCCCCCCACCCCCCCCCCCCCCGAGTCACCGACATGTGGGCCCTGCCCTGTTAATTTTTTCAGTTAGATAAATTAAAACCCTGGTAGATGAGTGAGTCAGCGACAGGTGGGGCCCAACCACCAGGTTTCACTGGGCTGGCGCCTTTGACCTACTGACATCACAGTGACGTCAGGCTGACGCAATAATTGCATTTCTGGATTTAAATAAATTCCAGAAAATACTAAAAACTTAGAAAATTCATATAAATTAAGTTGTAAATCAGATGAAAACAATTTATATATGAAAATTGATCAGAAAAATCCAATGAATCCATCTGCACAATTTTCATGCATGTTAGAGAAACCTAAATAGGGGAAATTGGACATTTTATTTCTAATACATTATGGAACTCCATATATGAAGTTGAATTTGAACCTTGAGTTCAAACCCACTTTATTTAAATCTGTTGCTAGATGCATTAGCTCAAATGTATCATATTACCATGTCATATTCATGCATCATATTGTTGCATTTGATTAATATTGATTTGTTCCCCTTCAATGGTTGTTCTTCGTGTTAGGCATTTTTCCGGAGGATATAGTCGAGTATCCATCAGAGGAGCGGTAACGTGTGATTGTCTTATCAAGCAAGCAACCCCTTTTGAACATATCCGATACAATCCCACTCTCTCGCTCTTGCTCTCACTCATTTCATTAGGAAAAAATGTTTCAAATTTTACATGTTTTGGTAGTTGAACCCATTCCTCTACATGACCTGTCATTGTCACACCAAATAGCTTAACCATGCAACCTAGCATACCTGGTAGATGCTTGAGCCATGTTGTGCCCTTAACCTGCTATGCTTAGAGTTGTGTTAGGTCTGATTCATCTGGGTGATGAACCGAAGTGAAATGAACTTGTTTTGATGATGAGAGTTAAGTTGTGAACCCGATTTGGTAAAGGTAGCGATGAGAGGCCATGTAGGAGTACATGGCGGGTTGTCTCATTGGGACCATCTATAAGAACTGAGTCATGTGTATGTTGACCAAGACTAGCTAATAGCGCACATTGGGATCCTTAATTGACTCTCTCGACTTATTAATCGACTTGATCTCTATCCAGGAGTTGCAACTAGTTTCTGGTGTTTGTAGGACATGCTAGTAGTCTACCGAGTGGCACCCTGTACAGGTGGGCTTGGGGCAGACTAGGCATTGTGGCCTGGTGTACCAAGCATAGTACCATCCGTTGAGGTGGGCTTGGGAACCCTGTACACATTATTTGGGGCCATAGAGGAAACCTAGGCCGGAGTTCCTTGCGGGTTCAGTCTCAAATAGGCGATAAACCTGGACTAGAGTCTTATGGTTAGTCAGGTCGTGGCCGACTCCCTCACTGGGCTTCCGCTTGAAGGTTGCCGAGGTGCCTTTTTATGAGCACATAGCGGTAAGTGGTGGGAGCATGTGTGACGAAGTACACCCCTATAGGGAAATCAATCTATTCAAATAGCCACGTCCGCGGATATGGACTACTTGGATATTTATATGGTTCATAGACAATTTAAAGGGTTACTCATAAAAGCTTCAAAGAGAAGTGTGAGTACCGTGGATGGCACTCTCGTAGGAAGATGGGAGCGGATCCATGGTGGTGTATTGTTGTGGTGTTAGTGGACTCGTGTACGCTTCACAAAACTTTTCAAAGTATGAAATTCGTAGTACAGGATAGCCACTGAGTCAAAGCTGGCTTGCTACATTGAACCCCACAACCTCCTTGTTGATACCGATGCATATGTAGTTAGTTCTGATGTAATTCTTGTTGGGTACTCAATACTAAGTGCTGCTTAATTGTGTCTTTGCAGAGGAGACTCCAGTCTCGCTAGTGTTTTCTACGATAAGATCGATGTTGGCCATTTAGCTTGGGAATCCCAGCCAGAGGTCTTGTTCCTGTGGAGGGCCTTGTAGATAGACAGGCTTCCTCAGCCTTCTTCTTTTCTAGATGTCTGTACCTAGACATGTTAAGCTTCCGCTTGTTGTTTGTATGATTTGTGTGTTGGGTCATGTGACCCCTGTTTGTAATATCACATTATGTTGGCACTTATGAGCCTCCTAAATAGATGTTGTGTTGTTGTATGGTTATGTTGTGATGCCATAGTTGTATCTATGCATATCGGGCATTTCATGCATACATGTGACGTGCAATGATATGTATGGGATTTGACACCTAGTTGTGTGCCTTTAGTAGTACTTTTTATAGGGAACTGCCTCTTTGTGCTTCCATCGAGCCTTGGTAGCTTGCTCCTGCTCCGGACACAATTATTGACCGACATGTATCCTTCTTTGTTGCTGTGTGTGTCCCTTCCAGGAAATGTCTCGCAGTGTAATGGAGTCCCTGTAGCCTCCTACGACTCATCTACATGCAGTGATGACATTTATGTCCCACGGCGTAATGGAGTCCTTGTAGCTTGCTATGACTCGTCTACACACGCTAGAGGCCGACACCTCCGTTGCTGGGTTACGTCTGCCTGTTCCTGTATGGATGTGCCACTTAGGCTCTACGACTAGTCATGTCGACCCGGGTTCTTTGACATTTGAATGCTAGGAAGATATTACATACGTGAGGCAAAAGACGCAAACGGCCCCGGCCCAGGTAAGGTGGCAGCCAAGGAGTTAACTGTGTGTGAGGCCGCAAAGTGATGTGATGTGTTACATGCTGGATTCTTATGGCTTAGGATCGGGGTCCTGACAGCGTTGGTATCAGAGCTGACTAACTGTAGGATTACCAAGCCAAACTGGTCGATGTTGAGTCTAGCAACTCTTTAATTATATAAGGGAATTGATTGTGGAACGGAACGTTAGGCTCTTTTATACCTTTCCCCATGTTATTCTGATTTTGAGTCATCCTCTCCTTTTCTACGAGGATTAAGAACTAGGCTTCTTACCTTTCTACCAGGATCTCGTGTTACTATTCCATAGACTTATAGGAATGGTTGATCTGAGTTGCAATCCATTCCTCAAGTGTTATCTATGTAGCTTGTTAGCTCAATCAGAATCTTTAGATTGTTTGATAGGTCTCGTGGCGCCTAAACCTGTTGCAGGATGTCTCACTTCTAAGCATTCGCAGTCGTTATACTGTCCAATTTTCCCTAGGATTTCTTTGAAGATCAATTCCTTTGCATTTCCTCCTATCTATCTGGTATGACGCCATGTCTAATCCTAGTTTCTCATCATCAGGATGTCCTGCAGTACCCAAGCTACCATTGGTCGCACGATGGGCCAGAGACGTGGAACCCGATATGCTGAAGTTCTGTCGGATTCACCTTCGTTGGCATAGTTCATGTTAGACATTGAGAAAGACAAGCATGAGTCAAATCGCTTGCTGGCATGTTTTCAGGAAAACACCGCACATCAGTGTGCTTGAATAGTGACTAGCCGTGATTTCATCAAGTTGTACCCACCCACCTCCCATCACTCCATTGAGCCTCTCGATGTAGATGACTGGATCAGTAGCATCACAAACAAGCTGCGTTCTGCGAACTTGGCTAAGGCTGACAAGGTCATCTATGCTACATATTTCTTGGAGGGTCCTGCTACTATATGGTGGGAGAACTATGAGACTATAATTCCAGCTAGCCAGATTCCTACCTGAAACAGTTAGGCAAGTTAGAAGTTTCTTTGGTTTAGCAAGCTATTGTCGCCGCTTCGTTGAGAACTTCTCCAAAGTTGCCAAGCCTCTGATGGAACTCCTCAAGAAAGATAAGAAGTTTGAGTGGACCCCACAATGTGAGCACAGTTTCCAGGAACTAAAGAGACGTTTGACCTCTTCTCTAGTGCTTGTTCCACCCGACTTATCCAAGGACATTGTCATCCATTGTGACGCCTCCAGACAAGGACTTGGATGTGTTCTTATGCAAGACCGACAGGTGATCGCCTATGCATCCCGACAGTTGTACCCACATGAAGAAAATTATCCAACACATGATTCGGAGCTTGCAGCAGTAGTCCATGCACTCAAGGTATGGCGACATTACCTTCTTGGTAATCATTGCGAGATTTACACAGATCACCAAAGCCCGGAGTATATATTCACTCAACCAGATGTGAATCTCAGACAAAGACGATGGTTGGAGCTGATTACGGATTACGACTTAGGAATTACTTACACCCTAGGCAAGGCAAATGTCATGGCGGATGCGTTAAGTTGTAAATCCTAGTGCAACAATCCTATGCTACAACAAGGTCAACCCCTTCTTCATGAGGAATTTTGCAAGCTTAATCTCCACATTGTTCCTCGCAAATCCCTTTCAACTTTGGTTGCAAAAGCTACTCTGGAGGATCAGATTATAACAAGCCAACAGTATGATGCGGGTATTACCCGGATCAGGGATAATGTTGAAAAGGGAATTGCTGGTAGTTTGTCCATTGATGATAGAGGTGCAGTATCCTTTGGGAATCGACTGGTAGTTCCTAAAAAGCATCAACTTTGACAGTTTATCCTTAAGGAGGCTCATGAATCTCCTCTCACCATTCACCCTGGCAGCACCAAGATGTATCAGGACCTACGCCAAAGGTTCTGGTGGACTAGAATGAAGAGGGAAATCGCTCAATTCATTGCTAATTGCGATGTTTGTCATCGAGTGAAGGCAGAGCATCAGAGACCTAGTGGCACCCTTTAGCCTTTAGCCATCACTAGATGGAAATGGGATAAAGTTGAAATGGACTTCATCACCGGATTTCCCAAGACCAAGAAAGGAAATAATGCAATCTTCGTGGTTATTGATCGCCTTTCCAAAGTGGCTCATTTCCTTCCTGTCTGAGAGAGTATCACTGCTAGTCAGTTGGTGGACTTGTATATCTCTCAAATAGTGTCCTTGCATGGTGTTCCACTAGAAATCATTTCAGACCGTGGAAGTCTTTTCACATCTCAATTTTGGAAAAGTTTCCAGAATGCTATGGGGACCCATCTCTCCTTTAGCACTGCTTTTCACCCTCAGTTAAGTGGTCAGGTTGAAAGAGTCAATCAGATTCTCGAAGACACGCTCAGAGCTTGTGTCATCTCATTCGGAATGAATTGGGAGAAGTGTCTTCCATTTGTCGCGTTTGCATATAACAACAGCTACCAATCCAGTCTGGGGAAAGCTCCTTTTGAAGTTCTTTATGGATGAAGATGCCGAACACCTTTGAACTGGTCAGAGACTAGGGAAGAAAATTATTTGGTCCAGACATGATCCAGGAAGCAGAAGAGCAAGTTCACGTTATCCGCGAAAATCTCAAGACAGCTCAGTCTCATTAGAAGAGCTAGTATGATCGCCATAATAAGGAAGTAACTTATGAGGCGGACGAAAAGGCTTACCTCCGGGTTACTCCTCTGAAGGGCACCCATCGTTTTGGTATCAAGGGCAAATTGGCTCCTCGTTATGTTGGTCCTTTTCGCATTCTTGCTAAATGAGGAGAGGTTGCCTACCAATTGGAACTGCCCCCGCATCTTTCCCAAGTTCATGATGTCTTCAACGTTTCTCAACTCAGGCGTTGCTTCAAGGATCCTATCCGTGAAGTGGACCACAAAACACTTGATCTTCAAGATGATCTCTCATATCGAGAATATCCTGTTCGTATTCTCGATCAAGCTAAGCGTGTAACCCGGCATCAGAATATCAAGTTTCTGAAGGCTAAGTGGTCGCATCATTCTAAGAATGAAGCTACCTGGCAGCGTGAAGATCGTCTTCGATTTGAGTATGCGACTGTTTTTTCGGCGACTCCAGAATCTCGGAACGCGATTCTTTTAAGTGGGGGTGAGTTGTCACATCCCTAGCTTTAGCATGCACTAGGACCCATGCTTGTGATTGCATCATGTTTAATTTCTTTTTAAACTTGAAATGGGGATGATCAAAACCCTAGCACAATTTGAATTCAAATAGGCTCAACCAAAATATTTTTCAATGATCCAAAGTGGCTCTGAAAAATGTTCATATTCTCTGGAATAATGTGGTAACATAAACGAGGGATGGTGAATATTTTACAAATGTCATTTTGGATATTGAATTAAATCAATAGTTAATCAGATTGGGGCTTTTTAATGTTATAAATAATTTTATCGCTCCAATAAATTTGAAACTTGGCCAGGGCCTTTGGAATATTTCCTTTAGTGCCCAGAAAAAGTTTCATATTTTTATAAAATATTTTAGTGCCTAAAATAAAACAAAAGAAATAACAGAAAATAGAAAAAAGAACAAAATTAAAAAGGGGGGGAACCTCCTGAGGCCCAGGAGGAGGCTGGCCCAGCGGCCCAGCTGCCAGTCACCCCCAACCTCCCGCCAGGAGGATTGGGGCGTGTGGCTGGGGCGTGCCGGCATGAGCCGACCACCTCCTGCGCGGCTGTCTGCCCCTGGAGGTCCCTGGGAGCACCAATACGACCCCTCCCCCGCCGTGGCATTCTTTCCCTCTCTTCCTGCCGCTCTCTCTCTCTCTCGCTCTCCCCCTCTCCTCTGCTCTCTCCTGTCGCCGGACCAAAGCCGCAGTTGCCGCCATCGATCCACCGCTCGAGTGCCTCCTCGAGCTCTCTATAAGTGCCGTTGAAACCGTGGTGAGCCCGTGCTCCTTCTCCCTCTGTTCCCCCTCTGCCGCTCGTCCTCTGGCGCCATGTTTTGTGAGCCCGAACTCAGGCCACCGCCATGGCCACCGAGCTCGCAGCTCCCGAACTCCTTCGCTTGCTGCAGTAGCTCCGCCGCGTTCGCCGCGCTGCCAGGAAGCCTTAGATGCCCTAACACCTGCTCCTATAGCTTTGGCCCCATGCGCCTCCTGGGTAGAGCTCCGGCCACCGCCTCCTGCATCGCAAACACCACCACCAGCATCCCCTGCGGCCCTAGCTAGCTCCTCGGGGTGCGGGCGAGCAAGGGCTTCGCCCTAGTGCCCCTAGCCGCCCCTCCCGTAGCCGGTAGCGAGGACGTCGCCACGACCAGAGGTTGCCGGCAACGAGCCGTCACCTGAGCCACCGACCGGTGGGACCCCATTGTCAGGTGATTAGCTTAAGGCTAATCACCGGTTAGTTAACCCTCACGAGTCATCGACATGTGGGCCCAGCCTGTTAATTTTTAAGTTAGATTAATTAAAACCCTGTTAGATGAGTGAGTCAGTGAAAGGTGGGGCCCAGCCGCCAGGTTTGACTAGGCTGGCGCCTTTGACCTGCTGACATCATAGTGACGTCAGGCTGATGCAATAATTGCATTTTTGGATTTAAATAAATTCTAGAAAATATTAAAAACTTAGAAAATTAATATAAATTAATCTGTAAATCAGATGAAAATAAATTATATATGAAAATTGATCAGAAAAATCCAATGAATCTATTTGTACAATTTTCATGCATGTTAGTGCAACCTAAATAGGTGAAATTGGACATTTTAGTTCAAATACATTATGGAACTCCATATACAAAGTTGAATTTGAACCTCGAGTTCAAACCCACTTCATTTAAATCTGTTGCTAGATGCATTAGCTCAAACATATCGTATTGCCATGTCATATTCATGCATCATATTTTTTGCATTTGATTGTATTGATTTGTTCCCCTTCGATTGTTGTTCTTCGTGTTAGGCACTGTTCCAGAGGATACAGTCGAGTATCCATCTGAGGAGCAGTAATGTGTGATCGTCTTATCAGGCAAGCAACACCTTTTGAACATATCCAATACAATCCCACTCTCTCACTCTTGCTCTTACTCATTGCATTTGGACAAAATGTTTCAACTTTTACATGTTCCGGTAGTTGAACCCATTCCTCTGCATGACCTGTCATTGTCATAATAAATAGTTGAACCATGCAACCAAGCATACCTGGTAGATGCTTGAGACATGTTGTGCCCTTAACCTGCTATGCTTAGAGTTGTGTTAGGTCTGATTCATCTGGGTGATGAACCGGAGTGAACTGAACTTGTTCTAATGATGAGAGTTAAGTTGTGAACCCGATTTGGTAAAGGTAGGGATGAGAGGTCATGTAGGAGTACTTGGCGGGTTTTCTCATTGGGACCATCCGTAAGAACTGAGTCATGTGTATGTTGTCCAAGACTAGATACTACCGCACATTGGTATCCTTAATTGACTCTCTTGACTTATTAATCGACTTGATCTCTATCTAGGAGTTGTAACTAGTTTCTGGTGTTTGTAGGACATGCTAGTAGTCTACCGAGTGGCACCCCGTATAGGTGGGCTTGGGGCAGACTAGGCATTGTGGCCCGGTGTACCAAGCGTAGTACCATCCATTGAGGTGGTCTTGGGAACCCTGTACACATCGTTTGGGGCCGTAGAGGAAACCTCGGCTGGACTTCCTTGCAGGTTCAGCCTCAAATAGGTGATAAACCTAGACTAGAGTCTTGTGTGGTTAGTCAGGTCATGGCCGACTCCCTCGCTGGGCTTCCGCTTGAAGGTTGCCAAGGTGCCTTTTTACGAGCACATGGCAGTAAGTGGCGGGAGCATCTGTGACGAAGTACACCGCTGCAGGGAAATCAATCTATTCGAATAGCCACGTCTACGGATATGGACTACTTGGATACTTATATGGTTCATAGACAATTTAAAGGGTTACTCATAAAAGCTTCAAAACAAGTGTGAGTACCGTGGATGGCAGTCTCATAGGAAGACGGGAGAGGATCCATGGTGGTGTATTGTTGTGGTGTTAGTGGACTCATGTACACTTCACAAAACTTTTCAAAGTTATGAAAGTCGTAGTACAAGATAGCCACTGAGTTAAAGCTGGCTTGCTGCATCGAACCCCACAACCTCCTTGTTGACACCGATACATATGTAGTTAGTTCTGATGTAAGTCTTACTGAGTACTCAGTACTCAGTTTTGCTTAATTATGTTTTTGCAAAGGAGACTCCAGTCTTGCTAGTGGTTTCTACGATAAGATCAATGTTGGCCATTTAGCTTGGGAATCCCAGCCAGTGGTCTGGTTCCTATGGAGGGCCTTGTAGATAGACAGGCTTCCTCAGCCTTCTTCTTTTCTAGATGTCTGTAACTAGACATGTTAAGCTTCCGCTTGTTCTTTGTATGATTTGTGTGTTGGGTCATGTGACCCCTGTTTGTAATGTCACACTATGTTGGCTCTTATGAGCCTCCTAAATAAATGTTGTGTTGTTGTATGGTTATGTTGTGATGCCATAGTTGTATCTATGCATATCGGGCATGTCGTGCGTACATGTGACATGCATTGATATGTATGGGATTCGACACCTAGTTGTGTGCCTTTCTTTACTATTGGAAATATGCCCTATAGGCAATAATAATTTAGTTATTATCATATTTCCTTGTTCCTGATAATCGTTTATTATCCATGCTATAAATTGTATTGATCGGAGACTTAGATGCATGTGTGGATACATAGACAAAACCATGTCACTAGTATGCCTCTAATGGACTAGCTCGTTGATCAAAGACGGTTAAGGTTTCCTAGCCATGGACATGAGATGTCATTTGATAACGGGATCACATCATTAGGAGAATGATGTGATGGACAAGATCCAAACTACAAACGTAGCATATGATCGTGTTAGTTTATTGCTACTGTTTTCTGCATGTCAAGTATATGTTCTTATGACCATGAGATCATGCAACACACGGACATCGGAGGAGTGCCTTGTGTGTATCACACGTCGCAACGTAACTAGGTGACTATAAAGGTGCTCTATAGGTATCTCCGATGGTGTTGGTTGAGTTGGCATGGATCAAGACTGGGATTTGTTACTCTGTGTGACGGAGAGGTATCTCGGGGCCACTCGGTAATACAACATCACAATGAGCCTTGCAAGCAATGTGACTAATTGTTAGTTGCGGGATCTTGTATTACGGAACGAGTAAATAGACTTGCCAGTAACGAGGTTGAACTAGGTATGGAGATACCGACGATCGAATCTCGGGCAAGTAACATACCGAAGAACAAAGGGAACATCATACGGGATTAACTGAATCCTTGGCATAGAGGTTCAACCGATAAAGATCTTCATAGATTATGTAGGAACCAATGTGGACATCCAGGTCCCGCCATTGGTTATTGACCGTAGAGGTGTCTCGGTCATGTCTACATAGTTCTCGAACCCGCAGGGTCTGCACACTTAAGGTTTGGTGACGTTTCGGTAGTATAGAGTTATGTATGGTGGTGACCGAAGTTTGTTCGGAGTCCCAGATGAGATCCCGGATGTCACGAGGAGCTCCGGAATGGTCCGGAGGTAAAGATTCATATATAGGAAGTCCCATTTTGGTCGCCGGAAAAGTTTCGGGCTAATCGGTAATGTAGCGGGAGTGCCGGTAGTGTACCGGGAGACCACCGGGAGGGGTATTTCGACCCAAGAGGCTTCATGGGATGTGGGAGAGTAAATACCAGCCTTTTGTGGGCTGGTGGAAGTCCCACACAAGGCCCATGCGGCTGTCAGAAAAAGCCCAAAGGGAAAAAGGTGGGAAAAGGCCAAAAAAAGGAGCAATCCTAGTCCTGCTCCTCTCCTCCCCACTTTGGTCGACCCAAGGGCTGTCTTTTTGGCAGCCAAGACTCCTCCTCCTCTCCTCCTATATATACTAGAGGATTTTAGGGTTTTGGCACCGAATTTTCGGCCACGTGCTACCCGTTCCTCTAGTGCATAGTTTCTCCTCTAGATCGGTTTTCTGCAGTGCTTAGGCGAAGCCCTGCCGGCATTGCTCCACCACCATCGCCGGAGCGCCATCATGCTGCCGGTGAACTCTTCTTCCTCTCCACTTCCTCTTGCTGGATCAAGACAGTGGAGGTCGTCATCAAGCTGCACGTGTGCTAAACTCGAAGGTGCCGTCCGTTCGGCGCTAGATCGGAAGGACCGTGATCAAGATCGTGAGACGGTTCATGACGAGTTCGCGGGACGGATCGTGATGAGTTCGCGGGACGGATCGTGATGAGTTAACAGGAGGGATCGTGATGAGATCGCGGGACGCTCGGCGATTTGGATCGTGAAGACGTTCGACTACACCAACCGCGTTTCTTAACGCTTCCCGCTTAGCGATTTACAAGGGTATGTAGATCCCCTCTCCCTCTCGTAGATGCTCATCACCATGGATTTGCGTGTGCGTAGGAAATTTTTTGTTTCCCATGCAACATTCCCCAATAGTGTCATCATGATCTAGGTCTATGTGTAGATGAGATCTCGAGTAGAACACAAAAGGTTTGTGGGCGTTGATGCTTAGATTGCTTCCTCCCTTGGTCGGATTTTGGTTCAGCGGTATTGTGAGATGAAGCAGCCCGGACCAACATTACTCGTACGCTTACGAGAGACCGGTTCCCTCGACCGCAACTTGTTGCATAGATGGCTTGCGGGTGCCAGTTTCTCTCACTTTAGTTGGATCGGATTCGACAAAGGCGGTCCTTGAGAAGGTTGAAAAGCAACTAGTGTATCACTGTTGTGGTTTTTGCGTAGATGAGAATTGTTCTTGCTAGATACCCATAGCAGCCACATAAAACATGCAACAACAATTAGAGGACATCTAACTTATTTTTGTAGGGTATGTTGTGATATGATATGGCCAATTACATGATGTGATATATGTGATGTATGAGATGATCATGTGATGTATAGATTATCACGACTTGCATGCCGATGAGTACGGCAACCGACAGGAGCCATAGGGTTGTCTTTAATTATTGTATGACCTGCGTGTCAACCATTAAGCGCTATGTAATGCTTTACTTTATCGCTAAATGGTAGCAATAGTAGTAGAAGCATGGTGGGCGCGACAACCCCGATGGCGACACGTTGATGGAGATCAAGATGATGGAGATCATGGTGTCATGCCGGTGACGATGGAGATCATGGTGGTGCTTTCATGATGGAGATCAAAAGCACAAGTTCATGGTCATATCAAGTCACTTATGATTTGCATGTGATGTTAATCCTTTTATGCACCTTGTTTTGCTTAGGACGACGGTAGCATTATAAGGTGATCCCTCACTTAATTTCAAGATAAATTGTATTCTCCCCGAGTGTGCACCGTTGCGAAAGTTCGTCGTGTTGAGACACCACGTGATGATCGGGTGTGATAGACTCTACATTCACATACAACAGGTGCAAGCCAGTGTTGCACATGCAGAACACTCGGGTTAAACTTGACGGGCCTAGCATGTACAGACATGGCCTCGGAACACAAGAGACTGAAAGGTCGAACATGAGTCATATAGTAGATATGATCAACATGATGATGTTCACCATTGTAACCACCTCAACTCACGTGATGATTGGACTTGTGTTGGTGAATTTGGATCATGTATCACTCGAATGACCGGAGGGATGTCAATTTGAGTGGGAGTTCTTAAGTAATATGATTAATTAAACTTATTATCATGAACATAGTCAGTAGTGTCTTTGCAAATTATGTTGTAGATTACTTGCTAGCGCTATAGCTCCCTTGAATTTTTATAGTTCCTAGAGAAATAGAGTTGAAAGATGATGGTAGAAATATTGTGTACTGGCTCCGTGATCTGAGGATTGTCCTCATTGCTGCACAAAAGGCTTTTTTCCTTAATGCACTGCTCGGTGCACCAAACCCTCTAGCGTTGTTTGTAGATGTTGTGAACATCTGACAGGCACGTTTTGGTAACTACTTGATAGTTTAGTGCGTCATGCATTACAGCTTAGAATTGAGGCTCTGAAACGTTTTGAACGTCATGGAACATATGAGATGTTCTAAGAGCTGAAATTAGGATCTCAGGCTCGTGCCCGTGTTGCGAGATATGAGATCTCCAACAAGATTCTTTGCCTGTAAGATGAAAGAGAATAGCTCAATCGTCGAGCATGTGCTCAGATTGTCTGGGTGCTACAATCTCTTGAATCGAGTGGGAGTTGATCTTCCAGATAAGATAGTGATTGATATAGTTCTCCAAGTCACTGTCACTAAAGCTACTAGAACTTGGTGATGAACTATAAAACGCCAGGGATAGAAATAATGATCCCTGAGCTATTTGCGATGTTTGACACCGCGAAGGTAGAAATCGAGAAGGAGCGTCAAAGTGTTGATGGTTAGTTAAAACCACTAAGTTTCAAGAAAGGAAAGAGCAAGGAGGGAAACTTCATGGATAGCAAGTCTGTTGCTGCTCCAGTGAAGCAACCCAAAGTTGAACTCAAACCCGAGACTAAGTGCTTCGATTATGAGGAGAGCGGTCGCTGAAGCGGAACAACCCTAGATACTTGGTAGATAAGAAGGCTGGCAACATCAACAGAAGTATATTTCATATACGTGTTATTGATGTGTACCTTGCTAGTACTCCTAGTAGCACCTGGGTATAGGATACCGTTTCCAAGGTTGATGTGATCAACATCGCACGCTCTCTCTACCTTCGAGATTAGTGACGAACCTAAAAGAAATGTTATTTGGTGTTTTTTGCGTTGAGCATGAACGTGATTAGATCATGTTTCATTGCAACACGGTTATTCATTTAAGTTAGAGAATAATGGTTATTCTATTTACATGAATAATACCTTCAATGGTCATGCACCCAGTGAGAATGGTTTGTTCAATCTTGATCGTAGTAATACACATGTTCATAACATTGATGCCAAAAGATGCAAAGTTAATAATGATAGTACCACATACTTGTGGCACTGCCGCTAAATGTCATATTGGTATAAAGCGCATGAAGAAACTCCATGATGATGGATCTTTGGACTCATTCGATTTCGAATCGGTTGAGACATGCGAACCATGCCTCTTGGTCAAGATGACTTAAAAACCCCGTTGGATGGAGCGGGCAAGTGATTCATTGGAAATGATACATGTTGATGTATGCAATCCAGTGAGTCTTGTAGCATGCAGTGGATATCATTGTTTTCTTACCTTCACTGGTGATTTAAGTAGATATAGTGTATATTTACTTAATGAAACACAAGTCTGAATCGTTTGAAAAGTTCAAGCAAATTCAGAGTGAAGTTTAAGATCATCGTGACAAGAAGATAAAAGTATCTGCGATATGATCGTGGAGGTGAATATCTGAGTTACGAGTTTGGCATACAACTTTAGACAATGTGAAAGTTGTTTCACAACACACGCCACCTGGAACACCATAGTGTGATGGTATGTCTGAACGTCATAGTCATGCTCTATTGGATATGGTGCATGTTATGATGTCTCTTATCATTTTTCTACTGTAATTTTGGGGTTGTGCATTAGAGACAACAACATTCACTTTAAATAGGGCACCATCTAAATCTGTTGAGATGACACCGTGTGAACTATGGTTTGATAGAAACCTAAGCTGTCATTCCTTAATGTTTGGGGCTGTGATGCTTGTGTGCAAAATGTTTTCGCCTAATGATCTCAAACCCAAAGCGGACAAATGCATCTTCATAGAATACCCTAAGAACAGTTGGGTAAACCTTCTATCTCAGATCCAAGCATAAAATGTTTGTTGCTGAAACAGGGTCCTTTCTTGAGAAAAGGTTTCTCTTGAAAGAATTGAGTGGGAGGAGGATAGAACTTGATGAGGTTATTAAACCTCTACTTCAACCAGAAAGTAGCGCAACACAGAAAGTTGTTTCTGTGAAGCCTACGTTAGTTGAAGAGGAAGTTAATGATGATGATCATGAAGCTTCGGATCAAGTTACTATCAAACCTCGTAGGGCGACAAGGATGTATACTGCTCCTGAGCGGTACGACAACCCTATCTTGGAGGTCATGTTGTTGGACAACGATGAACCTACGAACTATGGAGAAGCGATGATGGGCCCGAAAACCAACAAATGGTTAGAGGCCATGAAATCCGAGAAAGGATCCATGTATGAAAACCAAGTATAGACTTTGGTGGACTTGCTTGTTGGACGACAGGTCGTTAAGTACAAATGGATCTTTAAAATGAAGACAGACGCTGATGGTAAATGTTACCATTTGTAAAGCTCGACTTGTTGCAAAGTAGTTCACGACAAGTTCAAAGAGTTGACTGCGATGAGACTTTCTCACTCGTAGCGATGCTAAAGTCTATTGGAATTATGTTAGTTGTTGCTGCATTTTTCAATTATGAAATCTGGCATATGGATGCCAAAACATCGTTTCCTTCCTTAAGGAAAGGTTGTATAAGATACAACCAGAAGGTTTTGTCAGTCCTAAGGATGCTAAAAGATGTGTGAGCTTCAGTGATTCTTCTATGAACTGAAGCAAGCATCTCAGAGTTGGAATATACACTTTTATGAGGTGATCAAAGTTTTTGAGTCTACACAAAGTTTACGAGAAACTTGTATTTGCAATAAAGTGAGTGGGAGCACTATAGAGGTTCTGATAAGTATATGTGGATGACATATTGTTGATCGGAAATGATGTAGAATTTCTGGAAAGCATAAATGGTTGTTTGAAAAGAGTTTTTCAAAGGAAGACCTGTATAAAGCTAGCTAATTGTTGAGCATCAAGATCTATATAGATAGATCAAGATACTTGATGAGACTTTGAATGAGTACATACCTTGACAAGATTTTGAAAGAGTTCAAAATGGATCAGTCAGAGAAAGAGTTTTCGCCTGATTTGTAAGGTATAAAATTGAGTAAGACTCAATGCCCAGTGACTGCACAAGATAGAGAAAAGATGAGTGTCATCACCTATGCTTCAGCCATAGGCTCTATCATGTATGCAATGCTGTGCACAAGACCCGATGTCAGCCTTGCCATAAGTATGGCCAGAAGGTTTCAAAGTGATCCTGGAATGGAGCATTGGACAACGGTCAAGATTGTCCTTAGTAACTAAAAGACTAAGGAGATGTTTCTCGATTATGGAGGAGATAAAGAGTTCGTCGTAAAGAGTTACGTCGATACAAGCTTTAACACCAATCCGGATGACTCGTAGTAGCAATCTGGATACGTATAGCGGAGAAGCCATTTGGAATAGTACCAAGTGGAGTGTGGTAGCAGTGTTGACGGTTTGATATAGAAATTTGCAAAGTACACACGGATCTGAATGTCGCAGACCCGTTGACTATAAGACCTCTCTCACATGCAAAGCATGATCGAGCCCCAAAACTCATTGGGTGTTAGATTCATAACAATGCGAATCACATGGTGATGTGAACTAGATTATTGACTCTAGTGCAAGTGGGAGACTGTTGGAAATATGTCCTAGAGGCAATAATAAATTAGTTATTATCATATTTCCTAGTTCATGATAATCATTGATTATCCATGCTATAAATTGTATTGATCGGAGACTTAGATGCATGTGTGGATACATAGACAAAACCATGTCCATAGTATGCCTCTAATGGACTAGCTCGTTGATCAAAGACGGTTAAGGTTTCCTAGCCATGGACATGAGATGTCATTTGATAACAGGATCACATCATTAGGAGAATGATGTGATGGACAAGACCCAAACTACAAATGTAGCATATGATCGTGTCAGTTTATTGCTACTGTTTTCTGCATGTCAAGTATATGTTCCTATGACCATGAGATCATGCAACTCACGGACATCGGAGGAGTGCCTTGTGTGTATCACATGTCGCAACGTAACTGGGTGACTATAAAGGTGCTCTACAGGTATGTCCGAGGGTGTCTGTTGAGTTGGCATGGATCAAGACTGGGATTTGTTACTCCGTGTGACGGAGAGGTATCTCGGGGCCCACTCAGTAATACAACATCACAATGAGCCTTGCAAGCAATGTGACTAATTGTTAGTTGCGGGATCTGGTATTACAGAACGAGTAAAGAGACTTGCCAGTAACGAGGTTGAACTAGGTATGGAGATACCGACGATCGAATCTCGGGCAAGTAACATACCGAAGAACAAAGGGAACATCATACGGGATTAACTGAATCCTTGACATAGAGGTTCGACCGATAAAGATCTTCGTAGAATATGTAGGAACCAATGTGGACATCCAAGTCCCGCCATTGGTTATTGACCGTAGGGACATATTACATACGTGAGCCAAAATATGCAAACGATCCCGGCCTAGGTAAGGTGGCAACCCTGGAGTTAACCGTGCGTGAGGACGAAAAGTGATGTGATGTGTTACATGCTGGATTCTTATGGCTTAGGATCGGGGTCCCGACATAGGGGCCCCACAAGCCTGCTAGGCGCGGCCACCCCTTGGCCACGCCTAGCAGGCTTGTAGCCTGCATGTGGCCCCCCTCTAGTTGATTCTTTCACCAGGATTTTTTGTTAAATCCAAAAACATTCTCCATAAATTTTTAGGACAATCCAAGAACTTTCATTTCTGCACAAAAATAACACCAAGGCAATTCTGCTGAAAACAACGTCAGCCCGGGTTAGTTCCATTCAAATCATGCAAATTAGAGTCCATAACAAGGGCAAAAGTGTTTGGACAAGTGGGTACGATGGAAACATATCAACTCCCCAAAGCTTAACCCATTGCTTGTCCTCAAGAAATTCAGTTGATAAACTCAAAGTGATAAAGAAAAACTTTTAGAAACTCTATTTGATCTTGTTGTTATAAATACATCTAACTGATGTTTGGATTTTCGGCAAAGATCATGGACTAACCACATTCAAAATAACATTTAGGTCTCACATTTACTCATATCAATGACATAATCAACTAGCGAGCAATAATAATAACTCTTGGATGACAACACTTTTTCAAAACAATCATGATACAATATGATGAAATGATATCTTGCTAGCCCATTTTGAGACCGCAAAACATAAATGCAGAGCACCTCTAAAGAACAAGGACTAACCAGACATTGTAATTTACGGTGAAAGAGATCCAGTCATGTTCATACTCAATATCAATTAACAACAAAGCATACAAATGATGGTGGTGCTCTCTAACTGGTGCCTTTTATAAGAGGATGATGACTCGACGATAAAGTAAATGGAAAGGCCCTTCGCAGAGGGAAGCATTGATTTGTTGTCGATGTACTAGAGTTTTGGGATCTCTAGTGCCCCTTACTCGTGCACGGGCAGTAGTAGCCACCCTGGCGACGAGGCCTGGTAGGGAGATACTAGATACAAGTACAGGAGAATCAAGACCAAAGGCAAGACCTTGCTGGGATGGCCTTCAAATCCCGGCAAGGCAAAGCCCTGACAAGACCCGGCAAGGCGAAGACCCAGCAAGGCGGAGTCCCGGGAAGACCCCACCATCATAGAGGCCAGGTATCGCCCCGCCTAGGCACGTGTCGCAGCGCCGGCAATGGAGGCGCTAAGAGGTGCCAATGGGACGGGCTCCTGTCCTGTCTCATAGACAGTCACAGATGCTTGACGGTGCATTAAATGCGCCTGTCTTACACCATCAGTGTTAGGTATGATAGCACTATAGCTCTGTACACCTCGTGTACACATTGTATGCCACTGTTGGGATCCCCTTGGTCATATAAAAGGAGGCCCGGGGCGTGATAGTAGGAGGACTTTTTTTGGACCTTTGACTCCCACCTTCTAGTTCATGCGCGTAGCAGCCGTTCATGGCACTCCTGTAGCTAGAACCCTTCAACACCCACAATATAACCAACCAGCAGTAGGGTTTTACGCATCTTTGCGTCCTGAACATGGGTAAACTCCCGCGCGCTGGTCACTCGATCTGCTCTTTGTGCGAGCCTTCCTCGCTGCCGAAACGTAAAGGGAACCCTCCAATCCCATAGGTGTCGATTCCCCCGACGTCTTTGGGGCGCCAGGTAGGGGGATAGGTCACATGAACCTGATCTTGTGACTAGCGCGTTAGTTCCTTCATCATAATCTTCATTGCCATGGCTCCCAAGAAGAAAGGTTTCACGGTGGTGGAACCCTCCATGTCCGCCACGCCCGTAGCCGCCTAGGAGGGCGATGGAGTGGTCGCGGGCGGAGGGAGCAGGGACCCTGCGCCCACAAGGTGCTCCGATGATCAAGGCCAAGCAAGCGGCGCCGCCCGCCGCTGAGAGGCTCACGATGGCGGCAGAATTCCCCACATCGCTGGGTCTTAGGACGGAGTTGTACCTCCTGCGGGTGGTACAGTGAACTCTGGGATGGAAGGGTACCTTCGAAGATGCCCACAACGGTGCCTACGCCGTGACCTTCCCAGGACGCACATGAAGAGCAGCGCCATGGTGCCCACCGTTCCCAACGTCCCCACGAAAATCTCCTACGCATCACTCCCAAGGTGCGCAGGACCAGCTTGCTCAAGAGCATGCTAGTGGGCATGGCGTGCCATCACGGGACCGCGACAGGGCTCCTTCTAATATGGTTAGGAGCGAGAGCACCTCGCGTTCCTTGTACCGATCGTTGTCGACTATGTCGGAAGAAGTAATGGCGCGAGCACAGCTACTCCCGGACTTCCCTCCTGCTGCGAAGAAGCTCAACGAATGGAGAGCCACCATTAAGAGCCTACTCAGCCTTGCTGACAAGTTTTGGTCCATTGAGACGGCTCATGCGAGTGGTGAAAAGGCCGGAGGCGGTGCGACCATGGTGCACTCTCCTCCATAGCAGCAGCGCCAGTCACCGACTCGATGTACCGACACTTACGATGGTTACTCGAAGGTGTCGTCCGATCCACGAACTCGCCGCGATCAGCATCAAGTTCTTCGGGAACGAAGCAAAGAAGACACTCGAACTACGATCGAGCGGCAGCGGGAAGCGCACCATCAATCTGATAAGCGCGCAGGACCCACAGTGGAGAAAACCGCACTAGGGTATCTTGTCAACCTACCTTACGAGGTGGGTTGTCCAGCCTTTACCCGTGAGCTACCACAAGTCCTGTGGCCCAACTCCCGCACATTCAAATCGGCGGTCCTAGAGATATATGACGGCAAGACTCACCCGTCAGAGTTCCTACGCATCTACACCATTGCGATGTAGGCTGCCAGGGCTCGCGATGACAAGATACTCGCCAACTACTTCCCGTTGGTTCTTAAGCCCAACGTTAGGTCATGGTTGATGCACCTACCAAAGAATTCCATCGCCTCCTGGGCAGACCTGTGGCACGAGTCTGTTAGTGCCTTTACCGGAGGCCACCAAGCTCCTGGTCAAGAAAGTGATTTGCACATCATCCCTCAGAAGGAGGGCGAGACTTTGCACAAGTACATCCAAAGGTTTAGCCGCATGCACCACAACATACCAGACGCTCATCCTGCCGCTGTTATCAGCGCGTTCCATCAGAACATGTGCAACCACATGGTGCTGGAAGAGTTGGCGATGAACAAGGTCAGGGATGTTGCTAAGCTTTATGCTCTGGTCGATAAATGTGCTCGGGCTGAAGAAGGGAGGAGGCTCCCCTACGAGGACGCTGGTGTAGGGGTCGACTCTGAGGATGAAGACACCGCCACCCTAGCAAAGAAGAGCCGGCGGGGTAACAAGAAGCGCAAAGGCAAGGCCGTGCTTGCCGTCGAGGGATCCGGCAACCCTGGTACCGCCAAGAAGGGAAAGGTTGATGCCCTAATAAGGATGTTGTCGGATGCACCTCCTGCAGGCTATGGTGGCTACCGACAAGCCGGAAGGCTCCGTCCAGCAGTATTGCAAGATCTATCGCACCAAGGGCCACGATCTCTAGGACTACCGACAAGTTGAGCAACTTGCCGAGAAGCAAAAAGCCAAGTACGGGAGGAAAGACAAGGAGAAGGGCCAGGATGGTGCGGAGGGGTCCGTCAAGAAGCGCGTTGGCCGAGGAGGTCACCGCGACAAGCCCAAACAACAAAAAGACCGACCTGCTCGTGGCCGCGACAAGCAAGAGGGTGATGATGATGACGACAAGCCCAAAAATCACACTGCCGGTGACGTTTGGTAGTGATATAAATTTCAGGACAGAGAAGATCATTTTTATGTCGCCAAGATCTCATTGCCATACAACGGTATCCTTGGTCGCCTAGTGCTGGCCAAGTTCATGGCTGCCACCCACTTCGCTTACAATGTGCTAAAGATGCCCGGGCCAGTGAGCGTCATCACGATCAACTCTGACAAGAAAGGTGCACTTATCTGCGTCAACCAACTCTATCGGGAGGCAGCTACAACAACTTCCGCCAATGCACTTGCTCCTGCCGCTGAAGCTCCCGGGGGGGAAGAAGACCGGCAAGGCCTCTGGTGCAAATTTCGGCAAGCGCGCCTCCTCGGGGTGCTGCGCTCCCGTTGACGATGTGCCAGAGAGATCCACTGGAAAGATAAAGAAGTCCAAGGCAGCTCCACCAGAGACTAAGAAGGTTCCCACCAAGGAGGATGGTATGGGAGGAACTTTCACCATAAGTTCCACCCTTGACGACAAATAGGAAAGCGCACTCGTCGCCTTCCTGCAGGCGAATGCTGATGTGTTTACATGGAAACCGTCTGATATCCCCGGTGTTCCCAGGAAGGTGATTGAGCACCACCTTGCCATCTATCCACACGCGCGGCCCGTCAAGCAGAAGGTCAAGAAGCAGGCTTTCGAGCGGCAACAGTTTATTGCCCAAGAAATCAATAAATTGGAAGCGGCTGGCTTGATCAGAGGAGTACTTCATCCAACATGGTTGGCCAATTCAGTTGTAGTACAAAAGGCAAATGGGAAATGGAGGCTATGTATTGACTTGACAAACATCAATAAAGCCTGCCCCAAAGATCCTTTTCCCTTTCCGCGCATCGACTAGATTGTGGACTCGACCGCCGGCTGCGACTTGTTGTCTTTCCTTCATGCCTATTCAGGCTATCATCAGATTTTCATGGCCAAGGAATACGAGGAGAAGACCGCATTTATCACCCCATGTGGTACGTATTGCTCTTTGCGTATGCCTTTCGGGTTGAAAAGTGCTGGTTCTACATTGCAAGAGCGGTTCAGATTGGTTTTCAGCCCTAGCTACACAGAAATATGGAGGCTTATATGGATTACATAGTGGTCAAAACCAATGACAAGGCTACTCTCATATCAGACCTAGAAGAAACATTTGCAAATCTACGCAAGATCAACATGAAGCTCAACCCTAAGAAGTGTGTGTTCGGTGCCCCATCTGGCAAACTTCTCGGGTTCTTTGCATCTCAACGTGGAATTGAAGCAAATCCCGACCAGATCAAAGCAATTGAGAAAATTGAAGCACCAAGACGTGTCAAGGATGTGCGTCGTCTAGCCGGCTGTGTTGCTGCTCTGAGTAGGTTCATCTCAAAATATGCTGAGCGCCCCCTGCCCTTTTTAAAAATCTTGAAGAAGGAGGGTCCAATGAAATGGACTCCGGAAGCGGAGGCAACGTTGTAGGATTTGAAAAAGTACCTCTCCTCTCCGCTATTCCTAGTCGTGCCAAAATCACAAGATCTGTTGCTACTATATCTAGCGACAACAAATCAAGTGGTAGTGCTGCATTAGTGGCTGAAACAGAAGTGGATAAAGAAGCAGCGGCAGTGGCAGGACTGCTAAGCGACAAGTCAGGACATTCCCCGGCAGGATCTGGTACCGACAAGGAAAGATCTACGTAGTTGAATGAGACAATTTAGAAGAAGAAGGTGGTGCAGTGCCCAGTATATTTTGTCAGCTCCCTTTTACAGGGGGCTAGGTCAACATACTCTGGCGTGCAAAAGTTGCTCATTGGCCTCCTTATGGCCTCGAGGAAGCTGCGCCATTACTTCAAAGCACATGAGATCACTGTCGTCACTCCCTTCCCGCTGCAGCGAATTTTGTGGAACCCAGAAGCTACCGGCAAGATTGTGGAGTGGGATTTGGAACTGTCAAGCTTTGGTCACAAGTTTGAAAGTACTTCGACTATCCAGAGCAGATCCTTGGTGGAGTTCATTGTGAAATGAACTCCGACCCCAGATGAAGAAGTTCCAGAGTCAACCCTCTCTAGCAAGGAAACGAATCAACAGTGGATCATGTGTTTTGATGGGGCTTTCTAGCTGCAAGGCTCTGGTGCTGGAGTGCTACCTGTCGCACCCACCGGAGAGCACCTCAAATATGTGATTCAGATGCACTTTCCCCGAGAGAGATCAACGAACAATACTGCTGAATACGAAGGGCTACTTGCCGGTCTCAGAATCATGGCAGGCCTTGGGATTAAGAAACTTATTGTCAGGGGTGATTCTCAGCTTGTCATCAGGAAGGTGAATAAGGATTATCAGAGTCCATTGATGGAAGCTTATGTAGATGAAGTAAGGAAGTTGGAAGAACATTTTGATGGTCTGCAAATGGAGCATGTTCCGCATATAGGGAACATCGTTGTTGATGGCGTGTCAAAGTGTGCTGCCCTTAAGTTACCTATGGAACCAGGAACTTTCATGCTCCGACTAACTCGACCATCCGTTGCGCTGGACAAGAGAAAAGAAGAAATTTGAGTTCCAGCAAGTATTTACCGGCAGAGCTCCCAGAAGCCGCCGGTGAGGAGGTTGCTGGGGACAACATCAGGATTGCCGATGAGTGCCATGCTCCGGCAGAGCCTCATGCTCTTGCCATGGAAGCACACGCTCCTGCTGAGCTTGTCACGGGGTAGCAGGCTCCGGTGGGGCTTCGGCCCCCTACCATTGAGAAAATGCTTCCCCGGCAGAGGATATGCCTTTAGTCCTTGTTGTCGAGCCCTAGGCTCCAGCATAGGCACAACACATCATCCATTTCCTTCAAACAGGAGAACTCCCTGAGGAACAAGAGGCAGCAGAGAAAGTAGCCCATCGGTCTAATATGTACTAGTTCGTGGACAACGTCCTGTACAGAAAGAGACCAAATGGTGTGAAACTCAAGTGCATTTCTCGGGAGGATGGACTAGAGCTGTTAGCAGAGATACATGGAGGCATATGTGGCTCCCACATAGGACCAAGAGAACTTGCTGGTAAGGCATTCTGGCAAGGTTTCTTTTGGCCCATGCCCTCCAGGATGCAACCGCGCTAGTAACCATGTGTGAAGCATGCTAGTTTCATTCAAAGAAATTGCATCAACCAGCTCAAGCCCTTCAAACAATCCCTCTCTCCTAGCCATTTTCGGTCTGGGGGCTCGACATCTTGGGGCCCTTCCCCCGTGCTACCGGGGGCTTTGAGTACTTATACTTTGCAATCGACAAGTTCACAAAGTGGCCAGAAGTGAAAGCAGTGAGAAAGGTGACAGCACAGTCGGCCATCAAATTCTTAAAAGGACTAGTGTGACGCTTTGGTGTTCCCAATAGGACCATCACTGACAATGGCACACAGTTCACGAGCCACATCTTCATGTAGTATGTCCAAGACCTTGGCAGCAAAATCTGTTCTGCTTTTGTTGCCCATCCAAGGAGCAACGGCCAGGCGGAAAGGGCTAATACTGAAGTGTTGTGAGGCCTCAAGACAAGAACTTTTGACAAGCTGCTAAAGTTCGGAAGGCGCTGGATTGATGAGTTGCTGGTGGTTCTTTGGTCAATCAGAACGACACCAAATCGAGGTACCGGCTAGACACCCTTCTCCCTCGTACATGGGGCGGAAGAAGTTCTCCCCATGGAACTCATATACGGGTCACCTCGAGTGCTCTCTTATGATGAGCTTGAGCAAGAGCAGTTGCGGCAAGATGACGTGACGCTCCTTGAGGAAGACCATCTTCAGGCTGCTGTGAGAGCTGCACGCTACCAGCAACCTTTGCGCCACTATCATAGTCGCAAAGTTAATGCCCGAAGTATTGAGGAAGGCGACCTTGTTCTTCGGTGTGTTCAATCCGTCAAGAATTCCAACAAGTTGACACCAAAGTGGAAGGCCCTTATCGGGTAATGCGGGTCACAAGGCCTAGCACAGTCCGCCTGGAGACCGAAGATGGCATCCCAGTGAGCAACTCGTGGAATATCGAACATCTTCATAAGTTCTACCCATGAGGCGCGATTGCCGGGTCTCCTTACAACCACCTTTTGTTCAAGTCTTGCCGCTAAAGCATGTAATCCTTGGTACAAAGCCAGGTGTAGTCCCTGTGCGTAGTTGAATAAAGCTAAGTGTTCCGCAAATCTTGTTGATTCTCATGTTTACTTATGTGCATGTTTGTCGAGATATTGCATTGCGCTCACTATCGGCAAGAGCTAACGGACCGCCAAGGTTCCACATACATATTTTCTCTTCTTTCTTTTTCTCAAAGGACATAAGGTTACCTTCCATGCAACTTTCGCAGGGGGAATGGTGGTGTGGATACCTACGGGCGACGTTCAAAAAAAATCTTGTCGGAAGGAGTATGGAAACAAAAAGATAAGTTGCAAAACCGCAAGTAAATTCTTGCTATGGAATTATTTTCCTCGGACGATTTTGACTTCTGTATGGAAAACCTGCATGCACGGGAACCTTGCCATGATTGGATGCGCCCTCACTCTGTCTCGGGTCCACTCAATGGATTAAGTGGCTGCGCCCGTGCTCTTGCTTCATTTCGAGTCCGCTCAACGACTCAAGTGGCTATGCTCGTGCCTTTATTCTGTTTCGAGCATGATCAACAGCTTAAGCGGCCGCGCCAAGGATACCAAGCTATCTTGTCGATAGTGGCTACTAAGGACCCGTTCCTCAAAGCGCTCGCGGTAGGGCTACACACGCCAACAAGTTCTTTCGAAAAGGCGTGGGGGAAGTTCCATGCAAAGAAACAATCTAACCAGGAACATAATATACGGTTATCCAAAATAGGGTGAAATTTACATGAGATGTCGCCTTTTCCTAAGTACATCTTTATTTGACATTCTCCCCTAGGGGAGATTACAAGAAGAAAAAGATGGAAAGAGGAGGCGGGATACAAGAAGAAAAAGATGGCAAGGGGCCTCTAACGAGATCCTGGCCCCTCCTGGAGCAGCATTGCACTAAGGGGAGGGACAACATTGCGCAGAGGAGAAGACCAGCACTGTGCGGACAAGAAGGGGAGCCCAGAAGCCGAAGTCCACGGGCCTGCTAGAAGATCCAGTTGGAAGATAAGGCAGCGCCCAGGACAAGGACCCCCGGCAAGATCGTCTTGCCGGGAGGGGGAGGGGGAGAGGTGGGAGGCTGATGGTGATGGTGCGTCCAACGGTCAGTCCGAGCTCAGGTCGCCGTGCTCCGACTTGACAGTCCGAAGACTGGACTCATCATCGTCACCTTCACCAATGTCCTCCTCGTCGCTCTCGCTCGAGGAGGGACTTTCGGCTCTGCTCGAGCTCTCTTTACAACAGCTGAGACGGATGCCTGAGCGCCCAGAAATCTTGACGGAGAGCAGATCAGCCCCATCATTTTAAAACGAAGGACATGCCCTTCCTGGAGGTTGTGGGCATGAGCGAAGGTCTTCCAGCCGTCGCTGGGGACTCGACGTCCACTTGCGTCGTGCCGTTACAACAACCATGCACCCGTAACCATAGGATAGGCAGCTCTCTGACCTCCATCACCCTGGTGAAGGAGTGAGGGAGGCACAGAAGACTTCGGAGGGGACCGCCCAGTTCAAGGATGAACTCCAGCGTCGTCCCCTCAGCATGGGTCTCCTCAAGGAAGAGGCCTGGCGTCGGAGGAGGAGGTGGAGCAGTACTTCGCCTCCCCGACCTCGGCCTCCACGACGGCCACAACTCCTCATGCCTCTACCACAACGCGTGCTCGAGCCGCCCTGCGCCTGTGTGGCTGAAGCGGTGGCATGATCCCGACAAGAACTCCTCCTTGGAGCTGAGGATGGTGGCCACCCTTGCCCCCTGTTCATGGCTAAGGGTGAGCACCTCTCGAAGGTTGGGAAGACATGGAAGGGCAAGCTATGTAGGTTCATACTCGGGGGAGGAAGGAAGGATGGATGAGCACTGCCCTTGCTACCCCTCAATTTAAAGGGGAAGCGCGGGGACTGGCTCTCCACCGCTCCAAGGGTCGCTACCCACCTCCTCCAATAGCGGCTCCCTCGATCACGGGGCGAACAACAACCGCCCCGTTGCTCCAATCCATGGCGCTGCAGTTACTGCCTCTCCGAGGACTTTAAGTCATCGGCGCCCGTTGCTACCTTCCCACTATGCATGCGACGTGTGTGGCAGAAATGACCATACGTAGTAATTGAAAAATTGACGACCGTGTCGCGCGCGTATCCCATGTCCCACATTCAATGGGCATCGAGGGAAGGCGCAGTAAGCGCAATGATCACAACTGCAAGGCCCTGCCACGCGTGCCCGTGCACTGTTTGGGCCTAGCCTAACAATGCCTCGCACCATGTGTGGCCCAGGACCGAGGGCTCCTGTCGGTGCACTAGAGTTTTGGGCTCTCCAGTGCTCCTTACTTGTGCACGTACAATAGTAGCCACCCTGGCGACAAGGCCTGACAGGGAGCTGCTAGATACAAGTACAGGAGAATCAAGACCAAATGCAAGACCTTGCTAGGATGGCCTTCAAACCCCCGGCAAGGCAAAGCACCGGCAGGACCCGGCAAGGCGAAGACCCGGCAAGACCTCGCCAGCGTAGAGGCAAAGTGTCGCCCCGCCTAGGCACGTGTCGCG
Organism: Hordeum marinum; assembly: GCA_022496015.1. NCBI lineage: Eukaryota > Viridiplantae > Streptophyta > Magnoliopsida > Poales > Poaceae > Hordeum > Hordeum marinum. The sequence continues at coordinate 127,894,205 of CM039673.1, read as the reverse complement.
GCGCCGGTGATAGAGGGGCTAAGCGGTGCCGATGGGACAGGCTCCTGTCCTGTCCCGTAGATAGTCAGAGATGTCGGACGGTGCATTAAATGTGCCTATCTTACATCATCAGTGTTAGGTATGATAGCATTGTAGCTCTTTAAACTATGTGTACACACTGTATGCCATTGTTGGGATCCCCTTAGTCATATAAAAGGAGGCCCAGGGTGTTACAGTAGGAGGACTTTTTTGGACCTTTGACTCTCACCTTCTAGCTCATGCGTGTAGTAGCCGTTCATGACTCTCCTGTATCTAGAACCCTAAAAACACCCACAATATAACCAAGCAGGAGTAGGGTTTTATGCATCTTTGCGCCCCAAACCTGGGTAAATTCCCGCGCGCTGGTCAGTCGATCTGCTCCTTGTGCGAGCCTTCCTCCTCGCCGAACCGTAAAGGGATCCCTCCGATCCCATAGGTGTCGATTCCCCTGACATCTGCAGAGGTGCCAGAGCTCGATTTTTAAAATAGAGGTAAGTAATGATTTTTAAGTGGTATGCTTTCTTTGCTCAGATAACGACCAAGAGGTTTTCGACATCTTCCATGCTAGATACATTATAGGAGGTTCTCAAACAGAATGATAATGTTTTTACTGCCCTCCACCAATCAGTCACACTGCACGGTGAGCCGAATCCACGAGTACCGTCCATAGAAACATAGGTCTCGGGTGTTTTGTTTAATTAGATTTTTCTTTTATTATAAGCATGGAGTTGGGCATCCTAATTACCAGCCACTTTCTCGTGAATGATAGTGAATCGACACATATCGTGAGAATAACCCACCTACCATGGAAGATACTGACAGCCCCCATTCACCACATGAGCAATTTGGTCATACAAAACAGAGTTTCTATTTGAAGGTTTAGAGTTTGGCACATGAAACTTTACTTGGGACGACAGGTATGGTGGACTCATATGAAACAACTTTGGGTTTGAGGGATTGGATGCACAAGTAGTATTCCTAATTTGTACAAGTGAAGGCTAGCAAAAGACTGGGGGCGACCAACTAGAGAGCGACACCATCCTCAACATGCTTTGAGATTAACCAACATTGAATGCAAGCATGAGTAGGATATAAATCACTATGAACATAAAAATCGTAGAGGCTATGTTGATTTGGTTTCAACTTCATGAATGAACATGTGCCAAGTCGAGCCACTTGAATCGTTCAGAGGAGGATACCATCCCATCATACTACATCACAACCATTTTAATATGCATGTTGGCACCCAAAACAAACCATTATCCACTCTTAGCTAATTAAGTATGGCATGAATAACTATAATCTCTAATTGTCATTGAAAATATGTTTCATCCATAATGAACTGAATTCTAGACGATCAGCTAATCATATTTACAAAAGCAAGATAGGTCGAGTTCATACCAGCTTTTCTCCATCTCAATATTTTCAACAAATATCGTCATTATTTCCTTTCACTTGCATGGACGAACGGTGTGGATAATAATAAGAGTGCACGTGCCATGGACTAAGCGAGAATTCGCAAACAATAACTCAAAGGAGAAGACAAGGTAACATGGTGTCACATCCCTAGCTAGATGTCTTTGGATAGCATGTGTTTGCATCATGTTTCATTTTTGCATCAACATGAAGTGGGGACTAAAAGAAACCCCAAGCTTACATTGAATCAAAACAATTCAAGTTGGTGAAAAAAATTCAACAAATCCAAAATGCCCTTTAAAAATGTTCCCTATGTTTGATAAATATGGACATGGTTATAACAGGGACCATTTCAAATATTTGAACAACTAAAACAATTTTAAAATAAATGATAAAGCTCCTGAAAATGTCAAATAAAGCATTATCATTATTTCTGTTTTCAAAATATCTTGGAACTTTTTAGATAAGTTTGAAATATTCAAACTTCAATATATAAAATATTTGGGATATTTTACAAATTCATTTTGTACCTACAAAAGAATTAAACAAACGTCAGAAATTAAAAAGAAATGAAATAAAGAAAAGAGAGGAAGAAAACCCACCTGCCTTACCTGGCCCATTAGGCAGCCCAGCCCACCAGGGGCACGGCCGTCTTCTTCCTCCTGCCAGCAGGAGAAGCAGCTGCGTGCCGCCCCTGTAGCCGGTGGTGGCCGTGCTGGCCACCTCCTCCTTGCCTGCCTGGCCGCCTCCTCGTCGCGCTGGCGAGAGGATGGACTCGCCCGCCACTCGAACCGTTTCCCCCTCGCCATTTCCCCCCTCTCCCTCGCCTCTGCTCCCCTCCTTGTCGGACCGAAGACGTCGGCGATTCGCCGTTCTCCCTGTGTCCCCGACCCCACTACGGTGCCAAAAGACCCTACGGTGAGGTCCCGGACCGTTTCCCCCAGTCCCGACGCCGTTCCCCTCCTCTAGCCCGTCGGTAGCCAGAGATGAGCTGAGCTCGCCGCCGGCCATGGCGTAGCCGTGGCCATAGCGGCCAAACCTCGCTCCTGGCCACGGGCTCGTGCTCGCAGCGCCTCCCGCAGCCTGTAGCCGCCCCCAGCTTCACCTCCCGCAGCCTGTAGTGTAGCAGCTCCTCCTGCCCGAGCTCCGACGGCCGCCCATGTCGTCTCCGCCGTCTCTACAGACAACCCCAAGCTCCTAGGCTAGCCCCACTCGACGCGGATGAGCATGTGCGTTCCGTAGATGCTTTCGGCATGAGAAACCGTGCCACGTGGCACGTTTCTGGCCAACTCCGGCGACTCTGCTAGCCCCTCTCCGGTGGGTGCCGACGTGGTCGTCATTAGGGGGCTAATTTCCCTTGGTTAATTAGCCTCCTTCTAGTGACCCGACCCGAAAGATCGAATCTCCGGTGTTTCTATACCATCCCAAGATCATGCTGGTACACAGACGGTACATCAATGTATATATCAAAGGGAAATCACACAGCATTAATAAATAGAAATCTCATATCGAGTCCTTTATTACAATAAGAATTACAATAAAGTGGCCGAGGGCCAACTCATGAGAATAACTAATCTTGCCGAAGCTTCAAAGGTAGTTGAGTCCATCTGACTCCAAGGGCATCTCACCAAGCATACAGCGTATCCTCACTCCTGGTCGGAAAAGTACTCTGCAACATGATACGTTGCAGCCGTATAGGTCAGCATATTGAATATGCCGGCAAAGTCACAAGAGAGGGGGGTAAAGTAATCATCTAGTCTATATGCATATATGGTAGGTGGGGGAAGTAAGTTTTGCATAAAGCTAGATTTTTCCTACAACAAGAGAGGGAAAAGGCATAACTTACTACAATGTTGGTTGATTAATGAGATGGTTCCACCAACCAATTCTCATACCCAAGTTGACAATAATATCCCACATCAATATAATTAAGTGTGTTGAGAGCTCCAGATAGTTTCAGTTCCTTTGGCTCAAACTATCCATGACCGTGGACACGGCTAATCGATTAGGTTTGGGTACTATGCAGAGTTTTGCACATGTTCCCCACAAGATTTGATCGCCTCCGTTGGACTTCTCGCACTTCATGGTGTTTGAGAAATGGATGACCAAAACATGGTCTTTTAAAGGGTTTCCCCGAGACTCTGTCGGTGCCCATCCTTTCCTACCGTTCTTCTACATCTCGTAGCACCGCCTATCCAGGGTCACCACGATATCCAACCAAGCCAGAGCCCATAATGGCTTGTGGCTGTGCAGGTAAGCCTTGGGTCTTGAAGCATCCATCCATCTCTTCATGCCTGGGTGGACCTTTCCGCATGAATACTGGCACTTCTCCAACATCATCTAGGCTAACCACTGGTTTCTCCAGGGCGTCGTTCAACCATCATCCACCTAGAGGTAAGTTGAAGAACTTGGAGTCTTGAAGACTTGATCATCATGTAGGTCTTGAAATTATTAACTCACAACTCTCATGAATCACACAACCAACCCCGTCTACTAATAGCATAGCAAAATGTAAAACAACGTTTCCCGGGGCCAATGTGTCAAAGGGTTGAGGGGTACCTACCACATGATACTACAACAAGTAACCAAGTTTCCAATTACCTACTTTGCATGCAATTGGGGAGATGGAAGAACTAATGCAATAAAACATAGGTATACATGGTCAAAGTGACTTGCCTTGCTGACGATCCTCGTAATCAAGTGACTCTAGATAACAAGCTTCACACTCCGGATGATCTAACGAATCAAACAAGAGCACACCATAAGCATAAACACAAAACAATTCATACAACAGCAAGGTAAACAAATGCTTCAATAAACCAAAAACACAATCAAAAGAATATTCACCTAAAGTATAAGACTGTAAAAAATTTTGGTGTCAAAATCCCTACTAAGACATACAAGTCAAAAAAAATTGGTTTTGAACAACTAGACATTTAGGTAACAGAAAAGTAAATATAAAATTTTATTTGAAAACAAAAAGTATTTCATTATGAAAACATTGTACTAAAAGAAATATTACAACACTTCTTCTAAACAATATACATGGTGAAAACAAGATGAACCTATTCCAACTAGAGTACAAAACAATTTGAAACATATTTTATTAACAGAAAAAAATACACCTAAAGTTGAATTAACAGAACCTAATGAAATCTAAAACAAAAGTTAAACTAATTCAGGTTTAAATTGAATAAAAATCAATTTAGTTAAAACCTATTAAGAACTAGACAGATTCTGTTTTTGTTAAAAACAATAACTAATTTTTTTTTAAAAATCTGAAATTGTGTAGAATGATAGGTCTAGCTAATACAAAACAGTGGCAAAAAGATTCACTCAAAAATACATTTTTAACCTATCGTTATATATATTTTAGTAATTTAGACAAATTTGATTAGATTCAAAATTTAAAGTTCAAATTTGAAATCTTAGCATACAGACATAAACTACATGAATTTTGTGAACTAATTCAAAAAGAATCAATTAAAAACACTAATTAGTTTAAAAGTTACAACTAAAACAAAAACAAAAAGCATACTGTTTTCTAAAACAGAAAAGAAAAGAAAAGAAAAACTGATCGAACGGACAGGGTGACATGGCGTTCTCTGATTGGTTACGGAGTGTGTGAGATCTGACAATTCGAGCGGACGTCTGAGCTCTAGGGGATACCTGTTCGGGTTTAAAATAATCTAATCCTAAACGTTGGATTTAGATCGGACGGTCCAGGGAGGGGGAGAGGGGCTCACAGAGGGAGCGTCGCCGGTGGTGGAGTTTCTCCGGCGAGGCCAAGGCGGCGAGTCGACGGGGGCGGTGCCCTGGTGGTTGGGGACGGTGTCCGAGGTGCTCAGGCGACTTCGGTGAAGCTCCGGCGTTGATTGGCGGCGTCGGAGGGGGTCGGGGGTGAGTGTGGCGATGGGCACGAGCTCCGGGAGGTTCGGTCGAGTGCTGAACTCCGGCGAGGTTGTGGGGCAGCGCTCTGGCAACGTAGAGTGGGGGCTCGGGGTGGAAATGGAGCGCGGGGAGTCGCGGCTATTTATAGGGCCGGTGCGGTGGTCGGGAAGGGAAAGAGGAGGGATATCCGAAACAGGAGAGATCTCCGGCGAGCTCTGTCTGGCACGAGGAGGAAGGTGACTGCGGGGTTATCGAGATCGGGCGGTGGGGTCGGGGTGTCAGAGAGAGAGGGCGGCGTCAGCGCGTCGGTGGCCGATCGAGAATGAATTCGGGAATTAAATGCAGGTGGGCCGGCCCGTTTCAAATTAGTTCATTTCCTTTTCTATATCCAGTGCAGTAAAACTCTTTTAAAAGCATTCAAAACAATTCCAAGCTTAGAAATTATATATATCAAAATGATCAGGAGATTTAATGCTATTTAATGAACATTTTTCCTCTCTCATATTGACTACTTTGAAAAAAATTATTTTCAGAAATTGCTTATTTGATTTTAAATCCTTTTGCAATAATTTTTTCAAATAGCCCCCTGGTTTTATTGTTCAAATATTTCACCAAGATGCCCCTGGTGTGGAGTGTCATGTTACTCCCCTCTTTTCTTTGAACTTTACCAGAGGTTTTCAAAAAGGTGAAACAAGAAAAAGGGAAAGATGAAAGTGGCCTTTCAAAAATTCAAAAGAAACACCTCAACCATTTTATTCATTCAAACAATGTGATGATGATGCATAGCTATATATATCATAACATTCCAAAATGAAATTTTGGGTTGTTACAAACCTACCCACCTTAAGATGATTATCGCCCTCGAGATTCGGGTTGGCTAGAAAATAGGTGCGGGTGGTCTCTATGAAGATCTTCTTCGCGTTCCCAGGTGGCTTCTTCCTCGGTGTGGTGACTCCACAGAACCTTACAGAACTTGATGGTCTTGCTTCGGGTAACTCTGTTGCTAGTCTTGAGGATTCTGACTGGCTTCTCCTCGTAGGTCTGGTTGCTGTCAAGTTGTATGGCCTCTAGGGGCACTGTGTCTCTCAAAGGAATATTAGCCATCTCAGCATGGCATTTCTTCAGCTGGGAAACATGGCAAACATCATGAACTCTAGACAGTCCTTTCGGCAATTCCAGCTTGTATGCAACTTCGCCTCTACATTCCAGAATTTTGTAGGGGCCTATGAATCTGGGTGCTAACTTTCCTTTAACACCAAACCTCTTGATTCCTCGAAGTGGGGACACACGGAGATATGCTCGATCCCCTACTTCATATGTCACCTCCTTGCGTTTGTTATCAGCATAGCTCTTCTGCCAGAATTGAGCTATCTTGAGTCGGTCTCGAATCAGTTTGACCTTATCTTCAGAATCTTGATAAGATCGGGACCAAAAAGTTTTCGGTCTCCAACACCATCCCACGTCAATGGTGTTCTGCACCTCCTTCCGTATAAAGCTTCGAAAGGGGCCATTTTCAGACTGGTCTGATAACTGTTGTTGTACGAGAACTCTGCGTAAGGTAATTTATCATCCCAACTGGACCCATAGTCTAGTGCATAGGCTCTCAACATGTCCTCCAGAATCTGGTTGACTCTCTCAGTTTGTCCATCGGTCTGCGGATGAAACGCTATACTGAACTCCAGCCTTGTACCCAAAGTTTCATGTAGCTGATACCAAAACTTTGAGGTAAATTGTGTTCCTCTATCTAACATGATACTCCTCGGAACTCCATGCAGACATACGATCCTGGTCATATAGATCTTGGCTAACTTAGCACTGGTATAGGTGGTCTTTACTGGAATGAAATGAGCCACCTTGGTCAAGCGATCGACCACTACCCAGATGGAATCATATCCTGAACGGGTCCTGGGTAGTCCTGTGATGAAGTCCATACCAAGCTTATCCCATTTCCACTCGGGTATCGGCAAAGGTTGGAGTAACCCTGCTGGTTTCTGATGTTCCGCCTTTAATCGCTGACAAACATCACATACCGCAACATGTTCGGCAATATCTTTCTTCATACCTGTCCACCAGTAACTTTCCTTCAAATCCAGGTACATCTTGGTGTTGCCTGGGTGTATCGAGTATGGTGAATCGTGGGATTCTTGAAGTATAATCTTCCTGAGCTCTGGGTCATGGGGCACATAGATTCGGTTCCCAAACCATAGAGTACCCTGTTCATCTTCATGAAAGCCTTTAGCCTTGCCTTCCTTCATTCTCTGCTTTATCTCAGCTATCTCCTTGTCTGATTTCTGGGCTTCTCAAGTTCTTTCGGTCAAGGTGGACTGAATCTCTAGCGTGGCAACATATCCTTGCGGAACTATCTCTAACCGAAGTCTCTGAGATCTTTGGTTAACTCCTGGGGTAATCCTCCGGCTATGAGTGTGTTCACATAACTCTTCCGACTCAAAGCATCTGCCACAACATTTTCCTTTCCTGGATGGTAATGTAATCTCATGTCATAGTCCTTGATTAACTCTAACCATCTCCTCTGTCTGAAGTTCAACTCCTTCTGCGTGAAGATATACTTCAGGCTCTTATGATCAGTGTACACGTCACAACTATTTCCGATAAGGAAATGTCTCCAGGTCTTGAGTGCGTGCACTACGGCTGCTAGTTCCAAATCATGGGTGGCATAATTCAACTCATGGGGTCGTATCTGTCTGGATGCATATGCTACAACTTTTCCTTCCTGCGTGAGTACTCCTCCAAGTACTTGACGTGATGCGTCACAATAAACCTGGAAATCCTTCCGAATGTTTGGCAGTATCAACACTGGGGCTGTGACCAAACGTTTCTTCAACTCCCGGAAACTGGCCTCACATTCCTCAGTCCAGATATACTTAGACACTTTCTTCAACAGCTCTGTCATGGGCTTGGCAATCTTTGAGAAATTCTCAATGAATCTCCGGTAATATCCGGCAAGTCCGAGAAAACTGCGGATCTCCTTAACTGAGGTGGGTGACTTCCACTCATTGACTGCTTCAACCTTAGCGGGGTCTACTGCTATTCCTTCTCCTGAAATAACATGTCCAAGGAATCCGACTTCCGTCAGCCAGAATTCACATTTACTAAACTTGGCATACAACTGATGCTCTCTAAGCTTCTCCAGAACTAAACGCAAGTGTTCCTTGTGCTCTTCCTCGCTCTTGGAGAATATCAAAATGTCATTGATGAACACCACGACAAACTTGTCCAAATATTCCATAAACACTTTGTTCATCAAATTCATGAAGTAGGCAGGAGCATTAGTCAAACCAAAGGACATGACTGTATACTCATATAAGCCATACCTGGTGGTGAAAGCTGTTTTGGGTATATCCTGTTCACGAATTTTTAGTTGGTGATACCCTGATCGAAGATCGATCTTGGAGAATACTTTGGCGCCTACTAGCTGGTCAAATAGGTCATTAATCATCGGAAGAGGGTACTTATTCTTGATAGTCACCTCATTCAATGCTCGATAATCGACCACCATACTCAAGGTTTTGTCTTTCTTCTCCACCAAAAGAATTGGGGCTCCCCAAGGTGATGAACTTGGGCGAATATATCCCTTGTCCAATAGCTCCTTAATCTGCTTCTTGGTTTCTACTAAATCATTTGCGGGCATCCGATAGGGTCTCTTGGAAATTGGGGCTGTCCCTGGTAGTAGCTCTATCAGAAACTCTATCTCCCTATCTGGTGGCATGCCTGGTAATTCCTCCGGGAATACATCTGGAAAGTCTCGTACAACCGACACTTCCTCCTTGACAACTCCTGTGAGCGAATTTAACCGAGCACTCATCTGTGTGCGTCGGGATACATACTTAATCCTCTTGTTCTCCGGAGTGGTGAGTGAAATAGACTTGCTGGGGCAATCAAGGTTTCCTTCATACTTGGTCATCCAATCCATGCCTAGGATTACATCCAATCCTTGGGATTCTAAGACGATGAGGTCGGTAGGAAAAACATGGTTTCCTATGTGGAGTTTCAGGGCGTGGCATCCTATCCCTTCCATCATCATACCTCCTGGGGAATTGACCTTAATGGGCTCACTAAGGGTTCTGGTGGGTAAACCATACTTTTCCACAACTACCCTTGATATGAATGAATGAGTTGCACCAGAATCAAAAAGTACCATAACTAGACGTGAATGCAATAAAAACATACCAACCACAGTCTCGGGCTGATCATAGACTTCTTCCACATTGAGGTGGTTCACCTGAGCACAAGGAAACGGATTTGGCTTCTTAGCTGCGGAGTTGCCATTGTTGTTGCCATTTACATTCCCTTGCTTGTTCTGAGGGCATTCAGTCGCATAGTGCCCTATCTTCTGACACTTGAAACAGGTGATATGGTTCAGATCCTTCTGAGCTAGAGCGGGACGGTGTTGGTTGCCATTCCCACTTCCATTACAATTCTTGAAGCTACCATTGTTGGGACAATTATTCCCATTTCCTCCATGGTTGTGGCCTCCATGGTTGTGCACGGGATGAGTGTGTCCTCCATACTTACCGGTCCCTGGTCCGATATTTCCTAAGTACGGGGAGTAGCGGGGCTTCTGGTAAGATCCAGAGGTAGACTTCCCCTGTGCATACTTCCTCTTGCGGTTCTCGATTTGCTGCTGCCTCCCCTCCAAGATGAGGGCCTTTTCTACCAGCTCCTGGTAGTTGCTGAAGGTAGCCACTATCAGCTGCACGCTCAACTCATCATTGAGTCCTTCCAAGAACTTTTCCTGCTTGGCTGCATCATCAGCCACATCTCTTGGTGCCTAACGAGCCAACATTTTTAAGTCATCCACGTACTAGGCCACGGAACGGTTCCCCTGGCATAAGTTGCGAAACTCACGCTTCTTTAGACTCATGGCTCCAGCTGAGACATGTGCGGTGCGGAAAGCTTGCTTGAACTGCTCCCAAGTCACACCAGTAATGGGGTTCGTGGTGGTGTAGTTCTCCCACCATGAAGCTGCTGGTCCCTCCAGTTGATGGGCGGCAAAACGCACTTTTTCAGCCTCAGTACATCCTGCGGTGGTGAGTTCCCTCTCCATCTTGCGGAGCCAATCATCTGCCACAATGGGCTCTGTGCTGCTGGAGAAGGTTGGGGGATTCAGTCTCAGAAAATGGGTGAGGTTGTCGCCTTGAGGTGGAGGGTGGTTGTTGTGGTTGTTGGTCTGATTCTGAATCAACGGCTGCATCAGGGCGTTCTGCTGCTGAAGAAGTTCTGTGAGCTCTGGCGGGAAAGTGAAGTCGGGCTCACGTCGCGGAGGCATCTTGCTGTTTTCATAGGGGTGAGAATTAGACTAGAACAATGACCTAAAAGGGAAATAAACTACCCATATGCAATGCAACAAACATATCACACCAAACACTCATTCATTTATTCAACTCAAGGTCAAACATCGAGATACAAATCTCCATTCAAAATAAACATCGACCTATGCTTTAACGACGAAAATGAAGATACATGGGGGCATAACTAAAGTTTCCTTAGAAGTACATGGTGAAGGAGTCTCCTCCGGTGGTGCTCTCCTCATAGTCATCATCGTTGCTGATCAAAGGAGCCATGTCTCCTTCGAGACTAAGATTTTCACACATGTCCATCTGTTCCTCCAGAGTGGCGATGCGAGTGTTCAGCTTATCGATCCTCTCTAAGAAATCCTTCACCTCATACTCATGCTCGTACTCGGCTTCCCGTAAGTCAGCTTCGGGATCAATCTCACGATTCATCAGCCTCTTGATCGTCTTCGTGTCAACATGTACCCGAAGCTCCAAGGTCCTGACGTGTGTCTCCAGAGTCTGGATATAGGAAATGGTGGTGTCTTCAGTGGGAGTGGTTATGATATTTCCATTGGCATCCCTACGACAAACCACGCTGAGTTCTGGTGAAATGGTTCCACCTCTGTATTCCTCCTGAATACGTCCAAGGGCACGATGAATGGCCATGTCTCTCCCAAGTATCTAGCTGGGTGCCACAAACTTGAAGTCGATGGGTTCCTTCCGATTCCCAAAGGTCTTCCCGGGGATGTGCACCTCGATCCTGTAGCGGCCATCTTGTGGAAAAGACATGATAGGAGTCCCGATGATGCTCGGCAAAGCAATCCTCACGTCCCTGATGATCCTCATCAGCTCCTTGCCAAAGGGCATCGTTGCGTCAGGCTGGCAAAACTCTGTGATCAAAACTGGGATGAAGGTGGCCATCTATAAATTTTGAAATAATCGGAGGGAAGTCAGAAACGAGTAGATGAGAGTATAAGAATTTTAAAGACAAAAGAGAAATAAATCTTAAGGCTTTTCCAGTCCTAGAGGTTACGTCCTACGGTCAGCGTTTGCTCTGATACCATTTCTGTAGCGACCCGACCTAAAAGGTCGAATCTCCGGTGTTTTTGTACCATCCCAAGATCATGCTGGTACACACATGCTACATCAATGTATATATCAAAGGGAAATCACACAGCATTAATAAATAGAAATCTCATATTGAGTCCTTTATTAAAATAAGAATTAAAATAAAGTGGCCGAAGGCCAACTCATGAGGATAACTAATCTTGCGGAAGCTTCAAAGGTAGTTGAGTCCATCTGACTCCAAGGGCATCTCACCGAGCGTAGAGCGTATCCTCACTCCTGGTCAGAAAAGTACTCTGCAACATGATATGTTGCAGCCGTATAGGTCAGCATATTGAATATGCCGGCAAAGTCACAAGAGAGGGGGGTAAAGTAACCATCTAGTCTATATGCATATATGGCAGGTTGGGGTAGTAAGTTTTGCATACAAGCCAGATTTTTCGTACAACAAGAGAGGGCAAAGGCATAAATTACTACAATGTTGGTTGATTAATAAGATGGTTCCACCAACCAATTCTCATACCCAAGTTGACATTAATATCCCACATCAATATAATTAATTGGTTGAGAGTTCCAGATAGTTTCAGTTCCTTTGGCTCAAACTGTCCATGACCGTGGACACGGCTAATCGATTAGGTTTGGGTACTCTGCAGAGTTTTGCACACGTTCCCCACAAGATTTGATCGCCTCGATTGGACTTCTCGCACTTCATGGTGTTTGAGAAATGTATGACCAAAACATGGTCTTTTAAAGGGTTTCCCCGAGACTCTGTCGGTGCATATCCTTTCCTACCGTTCTTCTACATCTCCTTGCACCGCCTGTCCAGGGTCACCATGATATCCAACCAAGCCAGAGCCCATAATGGCTTGTGGTTGTGCAGGTAAGCCTTGGGTCTTGAAGCATCCATCCATCTCTTCATGCCTGGGTGGACCTTTCCGCATGAATACTGGCACTTCTCCAACATCATCTAGGCTAACCATTGGTTTCTCCAGGGCGCCGTTCAACCATCATCCACCCAGAGGTAAGTTGAAGAAATTGGAGTCTTGAAGAGTTGATCATCATGTAGGTCTTGAAATTATTAACTCACAACTCTCATGAATCACACAACCAACCCCGTCTACTAATAGCATAGCAAAATGTAAAACAACGTTTCCCGGGGCTAATGTGTCAAAGGGTTGAGGGGTACCTACCACATGGTACTACAACAAGTAACCAAGTTTCCAATTACCTACTTTGCATGCAATTGGGGAGATGGAAGAACTAATGCAATAAAACATAGGTATACATGGTCAAAGTGACTTGCCTTGCTGATGATCCTCGTAATCAAGTGACTCTAGATAACAAGCTTCACACTCCGGATGATCTAACGAATCAAACAAGAGCACACCATAAGCATAAACACAAAACAATTCATACAACAGCAAGGTAAACAAATGCTTCAATAAACCAAAAACACAATCAAAAGAATATTCACCTAAAGTATAAGACTGTAAAAAATTTTGGTGTCAAAATCCCTACTAAGACATACAAGTCAAAAAAAATTGGTTTTGAACAACCAGACATTTAGGTAACAGAAAAGTAAATATAAAATTTTATTTGGAAACAGAAAGTATTTCATTATGAAAATATTGTACTAAAAGAAATATTACAACACTTCTTCTAAACAATATACATGGTGAAAACAAGATGAATCTATTCCAACTAGAGTACAAAACAATTTGAAACATATTTTATTATAAGAAAAAAATACACCTAAAGTTGAATTAACAGAACCTAATGAAATCTAAAACAAAAGTTAAACTAATTCAGGTTTAAATTGAATAAAAATCAATTTAGTTAAAACCTATTAAGAACTAGACAGATTCTGTTTTTGTTAAAAACAGTAACTAAATTTATTAAAAAAATCTCAAATTGAGTAGAATGATAGGCCTAGCTAATACAAAACTGTGGCAAAAAGGTTCACTCAAAAATATATTTTAAACTATAGTTATGCAGATTTTAGTAATTTAGACAAATTTGACTAGATTCAAAATTTAAAGTTCAAATTTGAAATATCAGCATACAGACATAAACTACATCAAAATTTTGAACTAATGCAAAAAGAATCAATTAAAAAAACTAATTAGTTTAAAAGTTACAACTAAAACAAAAACAGAAAACATTCTGTTTTCTAAAACAGAAAAGAAAAACTGATCGAATGGAAAGGGTGACGTGGCGTTCTCTGATTGGTTAGGGGCTGTGTGAGATCTGACGATTCGAGTGGATGTCCTAGCTATCGAGGATACCGATTTGGGTTTAAAATAATCTAATCCTAAACGTTGGATTTAGATCAGACGGTCCAGGGAGGGGGAGAGGGGCTCACAGAGGGAGGGTCGCCGGTGGTGGAGTTTCTCCAGCGAGGCCGAGGCGGCGAGTCGACGGGGGCAGCGCTCTGGTGGTTGGGGACGGCATCCGAGGTGCTCAGGCGACTGCGGCGAAGCTCCGTTGTCGATTGGCACCGTCGGAGGGGGTTGGGGGTGAGTGTGGCGATGGGCACGAGCTCCGGGAGGTTCGGTCGAGTGCCGAACTCCGGCGAGGTTGTGGGGCAGTGCTCTGGTGAGGTAGAGTGGGGCCTCGGGGTGGAAATGGAGCGCGGGGAGTCGGGGCTATTTATAGGGCCGGTGTGGTGGTCGGGGAGGGAAAGAGGAGGGAGATCGGGAAGAGGAGAGATCTCCGACGAGCTCTGTCTAGCGCGAGGAGGAAGGTGACCGCGGGGTTACCGGGATCAGGAAGTGGGGTCGGGGTGTCAGAGAGAGAGGGCGGCGTCATCGCGTCGGTGGCCAATCGGGAATGAATTCGGGAATTAAACACAGGTGGGTCGGCCCGTTTCAAATTAATTCGTTTCCTTTTCTATATCCAGTGCAGTAAAACTCTTTTAAAAGCATTCAAAACAACTCCAAACTTAGGAATTATATATATATCAAAATGATCAGGTGATTTAATGCTATTTAATGAACATTTTTCCTCTCTCATATTGAATACTTTGAAAAAAATTATTTTCAGAAATTACTTATTTGATTTTAAATCCTTTTGTAATAATTTTTTCAAATAGCCCCCTGGTTTTATTGTTCAAATATTTCACCAAGATGCCCCTGGTGTGGAGTGTCATGTTACTCCCCTCTTTTCTTTGAACTTTACCAGAGGTTTTCAAATAGGTGAAACAAGAAAAAGGGAAAGATGAAAGTGGCCTTTCAGAAATTCAAAAGAAACACTTCAACCATTTTATTCATTCAAACAATGTGATGATGATGCATAGCTATATATATCATAACATTCCAAAATGAAATTTTGGGATGTTACACTCCTACCACTGACCAGTGAGCCCTAGGGTGGGTCAAACCCCTAGTCAGCACGAAGGTTAAGCCTGAGTCACTAACGTGCGAGCCTCGCACGTCAGATTTGACTCTGGCCTGGTCAGCTGACCAGCTGGCGTCATAGTGATGTCAGGCTGACGCCATTAATCCATTTCCAGTTTAAAAATAATTCCAGAAATTATTCAAAACTTCAAATTCCTATAAATTAATATGTAAATCAGATGAAAATAATTTATACATGAAAATTTATCAAAAAAATCAATTGAATCCAATGGTGCTACTGTCATGCATGTTAGATCAACCTAAGTAAGTGAACATTGACAATTACTAATAGGCTAGTATATGGAATTTGAAATGAAGAACGATTTTGAACCTATATTCAAACTCATTTCAAATTAACATGATCACTAGCTGCATTAGTTCATCCATACATGCTATCATGCCATGATCATGCATCATATTGATGCACTTGTGTGTATTGGTTGTTTCTTATCTGCATTGCGGTAGGCCCTGCTTCTGAGGATACCTTCGAGTATCCCAACAAAGGAGAGAACCTTCCCGCTACCCATCTAGGCAAGCAACCACTTTGATCATTCAGATAATATCCCACTCTCTCGTTCCTGCCCTTGTTTAATGCATTAGGACAAACGATCACATGTCAGTCATACACAGTAGATGAACCTATTCTTATGCATGACCTGTCGTTGTCACAGTAAATAGCTAAACCTTGCAACCTAGCATACCCAATAGATGCTTCTGCCATGATGTGCTTAGTTAACTATGCCTGCCATGCTTGCTATGCTTAGAGTTGTGTGAGGTCTGATTCATCTGGGTGATGAACTGGAGTGAAACAATGTTGTTCTGATGAGATAAGCTTATGATGAACCCGATTTGGTAAAGGTAGTGATGAGAGGCTATGTAGGAGTACATAGCGGGTTGTCTCATTGGGACCGTTCTTAGGAACTGAGTTCCGTGTTTGTGATCCAAGACTAGATACTACCATACGTTGGGATACTTAACTGACCCTCTCGACTTATCAGTCGCTTAGTCCTTAGTCTAGGAGTTGCAAGTAGTTTTTGGTGTTTATAGCATGCTGGAGGCCGTGCGTAGCGCTGACCCTCGGGGTGGGTTACGACGCGGTAGGCAGTGGCACGATGTACCAAGGGTCACCCGAATGGTGGGCTTGGGAACCCTACGCACATCGTTTGGGGCCGTAGCGGAAACTTCGGCCGGACTTCCGTGCGGGTTCAGTCTCAAATAGGCGATAGCCTGGACTAGAGGTCTTATGTGATTAACGGTCGTGGCCGACTCCCTCGCTAGGACTCCGCTTGAAGGTTGCGCGCTTGGTTTTATGAGCACACAATGATAAGTGGCGAGGGCGTGTGTGAAGGAGTACACCCCTGCAGGGTATGAAACTATTCGAATAGTCGCGTCCTTGGATATGGACTACTTGGAGAACTTATGATGTTCATAGATAATCAAATGGATACTCATAAAAATATCAAGACAAGTGTGAGTACCGTGGATGGCACTCTTCCGGAAGAGGGAAGTGAATCCGTGGTGGTGTATTGTCATGGAGTTAGTGGACTCGTGTGTGATACTTAACAATGTAAACAAAGAGTTAAATTGAGTAGTGTAGGTTAGCCATGAGTCAAAGCTGGCATTGCTGCATAAACTCCACCACCACCCCCTTATTGATACATGAGCATGAATAGACTAGGTCTGTTTTAAAGACTTGCTGAGTACGTTTGTACTCACGTTTGCTTAATGTTGCAGATGAGACCTAGGACCCATCAGGTGGGTTCTTTCTAGATGTCGACGATGCCGAATAGCTGGTGTCCCAGCTACGACCCATGCCCTATGGCGGGCTATAGATAGTCAAGCCATGTGCCTTTTTACCCTTTTCCATCTATCTGTACCCAGACAGCTTTGTGCTTCCGCTCGGTTTGTATGAACTTGTTTGTATGACTCGAGTGTTGGGTCATGTGACCCCTATTTGTAAGAACATATTAAGGAAGGCTCGTCTGAGCCTCTTAAATAAATGTCATGTTGTTGTATGGTTATGTTGTGATGCCATGGTTGTAACTTTGCATATCGGGCATGTCGTGCGTACGTGTGATGTGCAATGGTCTGTATGGGATCCAACACCTAGTCGTGTGCCTTTAGTAGTACTCTTTACGGGAAACTGCCTCTTTGTGCTTCCACCGAGCCATGGTAGCTTGCTACTCCTCCGGACACATTGATTGACCGACATGTATCCTTCTTTGCTGTTGTGTTTTCTCCTTCGAGAAAATGTCTCGCAGTGTAATGGAGTCCCCTTGGCCTACTACGACTCGTCTACGTGCAGTGATGGCATTTATGTCTCACAGCGTAATGGAGTCCTTGTAGCTTGCTATGACTCGACTACACACGCTTGAGGCCGGCACCTGCATTGTTGGGTTACATATGCCTATTTCTGTACGGATTTGCCACTTGGGTTCTATGACTAGTCATGTCGGCCCGGTTCTCTGTCGTTTGATTGCGGTGACATGTTCACGTATGTGAGCCAAAAGACGCAAACGGTCCCGGCTAAGGTAAGGCTACAGCCATGGAGCTTACCATGCATGAGGCCGCAAAGTGATGTGATATGTTATAGTCTGGATTCATATGACTTAGGATCGGGGTTCCGACACATGGGCTCTCTAATAGGTAAAAAATAATGCATATGAGAGCCACATGACATTTTCATTGTGGTCTTCTCCTTACGATCCAAAGAAAAAAAAAATCAAAACAAGAACGAGAAAAAATTATTTACACGGGGAAGCTCCCAACAAGCAAAAGAAGAACGAAAAATCTTTTTGGGTTTTATTTTCAATACTAAAACTAAGAAACTAGAACATAAAGCTAGAACTAATTTGTTTTTGTATTTTTCACAAAGTTAAATAAACACACAAGAAGAAAGCGAAACGAGGAAATAAACTACCATGGATAGTACAATGAAAGAGTATGAACACCGACTACTAAGATGAGTGTCTGAACGAATGTAAAGTCGGCGAGAATTACGTACTCCCCCAAGATTAGGGTTTTGGCCTAAGTTGGTCTATGGCCACGATTGGCTCGGATAATATCTGAAGTCATAGCCGGGGTTATGTTGGGCTGCGGCCGCTACCGCCTGAACGGCTACAACGTGAAGGCGATATGATTCCATGTTCCTCTCGTACTCGTTTGCCTCCTCTCTGGTTATAAAGTATCTCTGTTTTTCCTGAAAGTTAAAGAAGGCAGGAGTAGGGAGGGTAACATGGACAACACGCTGTCTGTCAAAAATTAGTCAGTATTGGAGAGATTCTTCGTTCCTTTCAAGAAACTAAAAACGTACCAAAGACTCATAATCTAGAAAAGCAGGTGGTAACTCAATATCATTTCCACGTATGTGTATCCCAAGATAATTAGCTAAATGAGTGGCATAACTCCCGCCAATGAAATCTCCGTCCCTAGCATTATTATGCAACCTTCTAGCAATAATGGCTCCCAAGTTATATCGCCTTTCGCCCATTACTGCACTCTTAAGAATACTAAGATCGGTTGCACAAACGTGGATATGGTCAGTTTTACTATTAATACCTCTACCTATGAATAGAGAAAAATAGTGTATGACAGGGAAGTGAATGATCCCCATGGTAGCCTGTGTAATATTACTAGTTTCTCTGACGCTAATACTAGCAAGGAAATCATTATATTCGGTTTTGCGTGGATCACTATAGCTGCCCCATCGTGGAATTTTGCATGCATGATTAGAATCCTCTATTTCCAAAGTATATGATTTGTCATAAAGGTCAAATAGGACAGAAGGTTTCTTACGATTTAGCGAAAATGCAAACCTCCGCACGAAAGAATCCATGAGTTGATAGTACTTCTTGCATTTGTCCGACATGAATTCCTCAAGGCTAGCATTTCTTGTGTGTGCATAGAATTCTTCCTTGAAACCGGCATCCCTCATGAATTGATCTGATGGCCATTCACAAGGTCGTACTTGTACTTCCCTCAGTGGTTCAAGGTCGGGCTCATGTATCGCGAGTCTCGGGACCTTCTTCCTAGATGAACCCCTTGAAACATCTTCCTCAATATTTTTTCTCTTTTTGAAAAATTCTGAAATATTTAGTGACTCAAAATAAAGGTGAACAAAACTCAACAAAACTCATAGAAACTACTCCCTCGAGTGCCTAGAGGTTATATCATGCACCAAAACTACTCAGGACCATATAAATTTGACATGCAAGCTCAAGAACAAGGTCACCTCAGTAGAGAAAAATTTCAATATATAAATCACTATAACAAAAACTAATTAGACCATTGGAGGAGCCACATACCGAGGAACAATCTCCCAAAACAATTTTGCGAATGAAGCTTTGCACAAGGAGATCGAAAATGGCAGCAAAATGAGCTAGAACAACGGTTTGAGCAATGGTGGGATTTTTTCTGGATGCAGCCCCCTGTATTGTGCTCAGTGGCAGATATTTTTAAATATTCCAGAAAAAAATCATACTCCATTTTTAGGACATTTGAAAAACTTTTATTTTTAGGTCACCTTTTTTATTGCACGACAAACTTAGAAAACAGAAAAATAATAGCATTTTTACTTAATTTCATCTAACTAACAGCAAATAAAAGTTGGGTATAGGAAGTTGTGCTTTCTAAATTCATCCATCTCACGCTCATCAAAAGGAATCCATCAATAAGGTTGATCAAGTCTTATTAATAAACTTCTTTCGAATAACATGAAACCGAAGAATTTTTGAATAACACTAACTTACCTCAATGGGGATATGTATATCCCCAACAATAACCATATCATATTTCTTCTTGACAGTAGGAAGAGGGAATTCAAAGTCTCCAATAATAATCGTTGGAATTTTTTTAATGGAGTTGATACTATGAACTTGACGTTGTTTCTTCGGAAAGTGTACCATATGATCATTACCATTAATATGAAAAGTGACATTGCCCTTGTTACAATAAATAAACGCCCCTACAGTATTCAAGAAGGGTCTACCAAGGATGATCGACATACTATCGTCCTCGGGAATGTCGAGAATAACAAAGTCCGTTAAGATAGTAGCATTTGCAACTACAACAGGTACATCCTCACAAATACCGATAGGTAGAGCTGTTGATTTATCAGCCATTTGCAAAGAGATTTCACTAGGTGTGAACTTATTCAAATCAAGTCTAGGATATAAAGAGAAATTCATAACACTAACACCATCTCCCAAATTACAGAAAGCAGTTTTAACATAATTCCCCTTAATATAGCATCATATAGTTGGTATTCCTGGATCTCCTAATTTCTTTGGTACTCCACCCTTAGAAGTATAATTAGCAAGCATGGTGGAAATTTCAGCATCCGGTATCTTCCTTTTATTAATCAGAATATCTTTCATATACTTAGCATAAGGACACATTTTTAGAATATCAGTCAAGCGCACACGCAAAAAGACAGGTCTAAGCATTTCAACAAAGGGCTCCAAATCCTCATCATCCTTTTTCTTGGATGGTTTAGGAAGAAAAGGCGTGGGTTTATGAACCCATGGTTCTCTTTCTTTACCATGCTTCCTAGCAATAAAATCTCTTTTGTCATATCTTTTATTCTTAGGATGTGGGTTATGAAGATCAACAGCGGGTTCAATCTCCACATCATTATCATTACTAGGTTGAGTATCAACATGAACATCATCATTAATATTATCTCTAGGCTCATGTTCATCACCATATTGTGTCTCAGCATCAGAAATAGAAATATCATTTGGGTTTTCAGGTGTATCTATAACAGGTTCACTTGTAGTATGCAAAGTTCTATCATCATCCTTGTTCCTCTTATTACTGGAGCGACTAGGTGCATCAATATTACCCCTTTGAGAATCTTACTCAATTATCTTAGGGTGGCCCTCAGGATACAAAGGTTCCTGAGTCATTCTTACACCTCTAGTCAGACCTTTAACAGAATTGTCATTGTTCCTACTATTCATTTCATTAAGCAAATCATTATGTGCCTTAAGTACTTGTTCTACTTGAGTAGTTACGATGGAATCATGTTTACTAATAAGTTTAAGATCATTGATAGTTCTACTCATATAATCACCTAAGCGATCAAGCCTGAAATCATGTATTATGTTTCAATTGACTACTAACATAAGCATTAAAAATTTCTTGCTTAACAACAAAATTATCAAACTCATCCAAGCATTGGCTTGCAGACTTATTATAAGGAATATCACTTTCATAAAATCTACAAAGAGAATTTACCTCCACTACCTATGTCGGGTTATCAAGACCATGTATTTCTTCAATAGGTGGCAGATTCTTAACATCTTCATCTTTAATACCCTTCTCTTTCACAGATTTCTTTGCCTCTTGCATATCTTCAGGACTGAGAAATAGAATACCTACTTTCTTTGGAGTTGGCTTCGGAGGTGGTTCGGGAGTAGTCCAATCATTATCATTTCTCAATATATCATTCAATTGTATTTCAGCTTGTTCAACAGTTCGTTCGCTAAAAACACAACCAACACAACAATCTAGGTGGTCCCTAGAACCATCGGTTAGTCCATTATAAAAGATATAAAGTATTTCATTTTCCTTGAGAGGTTTATCAGGCAAAGCATTAAGTAATTGAAGAAGCCTCCCGCAAGCTTGTGGGAAACTCTCTTCTTCCATTTGCACAAAGTTAAATATTTCCTGCAAGGCAGCTTGTTTCTTATGGGCAGGAATTTTTTTTAGAGAAGTGATAAATCATATCCTGGGGGCTACGCACACAACTAGGAGCAAGAGAATTAAACCATATCTTAGCATCACCCTTTAACGAGAAAGGAAACAACTTAAGGATATAATAGTAACGGATTTTTTCCTCATGAGTAAATAGGGTGGCTATATCATTCAGTTTAGTAAGATGCGCCACAACAATTTCAGATTCATAACCATGGAAATGAATAGATTCGACCAAAGTAATTATGTCAGGATCAACAGAGAATTCATAATCCTTATCAGTAACAAAGATAAGTTAAGTAGAAAATTTAGGATCATATTTCATTCTAGAATTCAAAGATTTTTATTTCCACTTGCATAGTAATTTCTTAAGATCATCTCTATCATTACAAGCAAGAAAGTCCCTAGCTACCTCTCCTTCCATAACATAACCCTGAGGAATAATAGGCAATTCATATCTAGGAGATCTAGGTCTAACAGGTGTCTCAAAGTGTTCAATTTCAATAATTTCATCAGTTTCAGAAGTATCATAATTCTCAGCATTGATTCTAGCAATGTGTTCATCAAGAAATTCACCCAGTGGCATAGTATTACCAAGCAAAGTATCATCATAGGCATCATGCATAGCATAAGTGGCATCATCAATTACTTGTGACATATCAAAATTACTAGCAGTTGGTAGTGTCGCAAACTTACTCATAACCGAAGGTGAATCAAGTGCAAAGCTAGATTGTAGTACTTTACATCGCCTCGTAGTAGAGGGATAGATCTTGGTTTTTGGATCTTTTAGATTCTTCATAGTGATCAACAAATATAAATCCCAAGTGACTCAAAGAATAGACCTATGCTCGCTGACAACAGTGCCAGGAAAAGGTCTCGATAACCCACAAGTATAGGGGATTGCAAAAGTTTTTGAGTGTAGAGTATTCAACCCAAATTTATTGATTCGACACAAGGGGAGCCAAAGAAAATTCTTGAGTATTTTTGCAGCTAAGTTCTTAATTCAACCACACCCGAAAGACTTAATATCTGCAGCAAAGTATTCAGTAGCAAAGTAGTATGGAAGTAACGGTAATGGTAGGAGAAGTAACAGTAGCAGTTTTATAGTCATTGTAACAGTAGCAGTAGAGAAATAACTTAGCAAGGATCAATATGCGGAAAGCTCATAGGAAATGATTCGGTGATGGATAATTATGTTGGATAGCATTCATCATGCAATAGTTATTACATAGGGTGACACAGAACTAGCTCCAATTCATCAATTTAATGTAGGCATGTATTCCATATATAGTCATACGTGCTTATGGAAAAGAACTTGCATGACATTTTTTGTACTACCCTCCTGTGGCAGCGGGGTCCTAATGGAAACTAAGGGATATTAAGGCCTCCTTTTAATAGAGAACTGGACCAAAGCATCAGCACTTAGTGAATACATGAACTCCTCAAACTACGGTAATCACCGGAAAGAATCCCAGTTATTGTCGCCCTAGGGGATGCGGATCATAACTCGTAATAGGTGTCTACAATTTGCAAGATAGGATCAAGAACACATATATATTCATGAAAAACATAATAGGTTCCGATCTAAAATCATGGCACTCGGGCCCTAGTGACAATCATTAAGCATAGCAAATTCATAGCAACATCAATCTCAAAACATAGTGGATACTAGGGATCAAACCCTAACAAAACTAACTCGATTACATGATAAATCTCATCTAACCCATCACCATCCAGCAAGCCTATGATGATATTACTCACGAACGGAGGAGAGCATCATGGAATTGGTGATGAAGGATGGTTGGTGATGACGATGGCGTCGATTTCCTCTCTTTGGAGCCCAAAACGGACTCCAGATATGGTCTCCAAAGGAAGAACATGAGGTGGTGGCGGCTTCGTATCATGAAACGCGATGAACTCTTCTCTCCAATTTTTTTCTCCATGAATAGGTTTATATGGAGTTCGAGATGATGTCTGAGGAGCCACAGGGGCCCCACAAGCCTGCAAGGCGTGGCCAGGGGGTGGCCGCACCTAGCAGGCTTGTGTCCTGCAGGTGGCCCCCCTCTGGTTGATTCTTGCGCTACTGTTTTTTATTAAATCCAAAAACATTCTCCATAAAGTTTTAGGACAATCTGAGAACTTTTATTTCTGCACAAAAATAACACCAAGGCAATTCTGCTGAAAACAGTGTCAGTCCCGGCTAGTTCCATTCAAATCATACAAATTAGAGTCTAAAACAAGGGCAAAAGAGTTTGGAAAAGTGGATACGATGGAGACGTATCACAATGTTGATCGAGTATGTCAGGCTTGGAGAAGGAATTCTTCCTAGGAATCCACTCTTTCTTCTTTTTTGGCTTCGATCTACCCTAGCCCTATCCTGAGATGGCCACAATCTCTCCCTTCGCGGGAGCATCAGCCTTTCGCTTCTGCTGCTGCTGCTTTTTTCCTGCGTTGCCTCCCGACTGAGGGGCATCACCGGTATGTCCTTTGCCACTACAGCGATAGTCTTCTTCCTCGCCATTGGCGTACTTATTTGCTATCTCCATAGCACGACTGAGGGATAGGTCTCCAACTCATCAAAACTTGAGAATTAGCTCTCGATACCAAGTGCCGGCCTTGAAGGCGCACACTGCTTGATGCCGAGTTACGTTCTCCATGGTGTTGTGCAACATGGTCAAGTGCTGAATGTACTCTCGGAGAGTCTCGTTGCTCGTTTGGACACAATATTGCAGCTCTATTAAGCCACTCGGGCGCTTGCAAGTGCCCTCGAAATTCTTAATGAACACTCGGGCCAAGTCCTCCCAGCAATAGATGCAACTTGCTGGCAATTGGTTCAGCCACGCGCGCGCGGATCCTTCCATAATGAGCGGGAGGTGCTTCATAGCAACAAAATCGTTGCCTCCGCCGATCTGAACGGCCACTCGGTAGTTTTCGAGCCAAGTTTCTGTCTTAGACTCACCATTGAACTTGCTGATTCCCGCCGCTAGACGGTAGTTCGGTGGGATCTCAGCCTCCCAAATGTATCTGCCGAAGCAGCCGAGTCTGTAGGCCCCCTAGCCACTCACTTGGTCTTGCTGATCTCTGTTCCAATCTACCATGTGTTGGGTGATGATGGATCTGGTGTTGAACTAAGGAGTTCTATGGCCATTGTCCCCATAACCTCTCTGCCATATGGGGCTCCGCTCTTTGTCTCTAGCGCGAGGACGACTGTCATCGTATTGACACGCGTCATATGATCCACCCCTCGGAATTGGCTTCTGACTGGCGTCGCGATCATCATGTCAACGTCCTCTGTATGGACTTCTCGGATGAGGAGAAGTTTGTTGGTCTTCCCTTGGTCCAAGTGGGCTATGAGCCGACTGGACCGTTTCTGCGTGAGCAGATTTGTTGTGAATATGATGATGAGACTGTGACACTTCGGAGTTCTGCTCCAAAGCCAACTTCAGAAGGGCTTGGGTCTACTGAATGCCCTCACTTGCCGCCAAATCGGACGGCTAGAGCGAGTCTGCGATCCAAGTGGATGCAGCCAGGTTCCGGGATGGTGTATGGTCACTCTTTGGTCAATAGTTGACGACTGCTTCGACTGGTGCTGGGAATCCCCCTTCCAGCGCGCTCGTGGAGTGATCATTGAAATCGCTCCTCCGCCAAAGTGGCTTGGCGCTGTTAACACACGAAATCGTCACTATGTACCCTCAACGCCGGGGGTGATGCACCGTAGCTCACGTCGAATGAGGTCCGTCCGGTAGCGCGATACGCAAGACAGTCGGCGGACGCTTTTGTAAACCCGAAACCCCGCACACCCGGGAGGGACCCCGTCAGGGAGTGCGGTGGCTATGGGATGCCCTAGGTTGATTCGCTCGCCCCTAGAGCCTCGGGATTCGCATCTCTCAAACACGAAGAATAGCGAAGAACGAGAGAAAAACATAGAACATAGATGAAAAAGTAGTATAGATTGATTTGTTCGATTGTGTGTTGTTCAATCGGCCATCACCCCTAACATATATAAGAGGCAGCTAGAATTCCCATACAAGCAAAGGATTCATCTAGGCTTTCCTTACATGAAAATTACATCAATTCAAGTCCTAGAGTCCTAGTTCTAGTTTCACTCGGATTCAACCCAATCTTCTGTCTTGCTTCTTGCGTGGGCCATGGAATCTGCATATGACCTCCGATGGAGACGGTCCAAACATCAATTTTGTGTGCCTCGACGAGGCCAACAATACGTAGGTTGATCACTTTCTATCCTAGGCCATTTTAAACTTACACTCGACCGAAACTTTCACTCAACCGAAACTATCACTCGACCGATACTTTTCACTCGGGCGGTCATTTTCACTCGGATGGCAATCTCACTCGGCTGGCGATTTTCATTCGGATGGTAATTTCACTCGGCTGGACAGAAAGCTTTTCACTTGACCGGACGGCACATGTTTCCCTTGGTTGGCAAACTTTCACTCGGAAATCCCGAGTGAAACTCTAGGCTGATTTTGTTTTGCCTCTCCAGGTTGCATACGACCTCGAATTGAGAAGATTTATATATCAAAATCAATCATATCGACGAGACAAAGACAATCCACGTAGAACATTCCTTCATTCGAGGTTGTCTTGGAGTCGTAATAGACCAAAAAGCACTCAGAACATCTACATGACAATCCAAGTGTGATTTGGCCTTTGAAATGATGTCGAATGGTGATGGCCTAAACATCAAGGCTGTTTCACTAGGTAATATGAACTTTCTCGTACAAAAAAACCTTTTTGTTTGAGTCCATCTTTATTTCATCTTTGCACCGTGCCAAAATCCGGTGTCAACACATGCCCCCCTGTTTTTTGGCAAAGCTAGCATGCCAAAAAATAATTTGCACTATGTTTGTTCTAAGTGCGATGTCAACACTCCATTGGCCATCTATATTTCTCAGGGCAATAACTATGTATCGGCCATGTTTATGCTGAGGGTGATTATCATATATCGTCCATTGCCTAATTAGGCTTCTTGCCACACACTCGGGTGGTATTTCTTCAGATATCTTCCATTGAGAGCTCGAGGTAATAATACTCCTTGTATGGAGTCCACTAAATATGAATTTCTAGGAACTACTCTTGCAATCCTGACAGGACCTTCCTATTTTGGAGACCACTTCCCAAATTTTCTATCTCTAGAACCAATCGGCAGAATCACTTTCCACACAAGATTGCCAACTTGAAAATTCTTCAACTTGACCTTTTTATTGTAAGCTCTTGCTACCCTCAATTTTTCCTTCTCTATGGCTTTTAATGCAGACAATCATTTATCAGCAACCTCATCAATATTGTCCATCATCAAATCATAGAAGTCCACTACCGGTAAATCATTTTGTTTGTCTATTCTCAAAACATTCAAATTTACCTCCACTGGTAAAACAGTCTCTTGACCGTATACTAGCTCATATGGAGTTACCTTTGTAGCACCATGCCTCAAAATTCTATGTGCCCATAAAGCCTCAGACAACAACCCATGCCATTTTCTTGGATTATCCTCAATTTTCTTCTTGATGAGCTTAATCAATATTTTGTTGCTAGACTCAGCTTGTCCATTAGCTTCGGCATAATATGGAGATGAATTGAGCAACTTTATGTTATATGATTCGGCAAACTCTCTACCTTGATGTGACATGAAAGATGAACCTTGATCTATAGTTAACGTCTGAGGAATGCCGAATCTATGAATAATGTGTTTGGTTATGAATTGAATTACCTTTGTATGTGTCATGTTCTTGAGAGGTACTGCTTCAGACCATTTAGTCAAATAATCGGTTGCCACCAACACGAACCGATGCCCCTTGGAAGAAGAGGGATGAATTTGTCCAATGAAGTCTAAACCCCATCCTCTAAAAGGCCACGGCTTGATAATAGGATGTAACATAGCAACAGGAGCCAACTGAATATCACCAAATTTTTGACAAGCTTCACACCCTTTATAATACCTGAAGCAATCATTGATCATAGTTGGCCAATAAAATCTAGCACGTCGTAAGATCCATTTCATTTTGGGTGCCGACTGATGAGTACCACAAATAGCTTCATGTACCTCTCCCATAGCAACTCTTGCTTGGTCTTCGTCCAAACACTTCAAAAGAATATCTTCAACCGTTCGGCGATAAAGATCATCATCTCTCATCGTATATTTGAAAGCCATACGCCGAACAGCCCTGTCCACCCTTTCACTTGGATTGCACAAGTAATCAATAATGGGCTTCCTCCAGTCATGATTTTCACCTACACTAGATTTATTGTTAGTGGCCGAATCAGTGGGCTCTAATTCGGCCTCTCCCACATTAGCAAGACAAGACATTGGCTTTTGAGAAAAATGAAACACGCCATGATCAATATGACAGTCGGATGCTTGTTGTGCTAACTCATTTGCTCTCCAATTGTCATGTCTAGATATATGTGCAATGCTAAAATAATCCAAAGTAGAAATTCCATCTAGACACTTATCAAGATAAACATTAAGTGATTCGTCTAAACATTGAAAGATTTTGTGCACTTGTCGCACTACTAATAACGAATCACCAAAAGCCTCAACATGTGTACCACCTATAGAGAGCAACATCTCTAAACCGAATAACAATGCTTCATATTCGGCTTGATTATTTGTGCAAAAGTATTCCTGTCGGCATGAGGCTTGAAAAACAGCACCATGAGGAGATATATAAACAATACCAACACCATGGCCATTGCTACAAACTGAACCATCAAAATATAACCTCCATGGCACTAATGAGACAAGGTTTATATCAACCTCATGCTTGTCATTAATCCGATGCTCAACAATAAAATTAGAAACAATTCGGCCTTTCATGGATTTTAGAGATTCATAAGCCAAATCATATTCAATTAAAGCGTAAGCCCACTTGCCAATTCTACCACTAAGAATTGGCCTATGCAACATGTACTTAATGACATTGGTTTGACAAGCTACTATGCAAGCACTCGGCACTAGATAATGTCTTTGTTTTGTGCAAGCATAATATAAACAGAGGCATGATTTTTCAATAAATGTATACCTTGTCTCGGCGTCCAATAAGCGTCGGCTCAGATATGTAATAGTATGCTCTCTTACTTCGGTTTCTTGAGTTAATACAGCACCAATAACACCTTCCTCTCCTGCAATGTAAAGCCTAAAGGGTTCTTTATGTTTGGGTGCTTTCATCACTGGAGGAGTGCTCAAATAAGTCTTGATCATGTCGAATGCCTCTTGCTGTTTTGCCCCCCAAGTAATATCAGCATCATTCTTTAACCGAAGGATAGGAGTGAATGCATCAAACTTCCCTGACAAATTAGCTATAAACCTTCTCAAATAATTGACCTTGCCAAGGAATTTTTGCATATCTCTCTTGCATGTTGGAGCCTCCACTTTTTGTATAGCTTCTATCTTTTTGGGATCGATTTCTACGCCATTCTCATGAATAATGAAACCAAAAAACTTTCCAGCCGACACGCCGAATGCACACTTTAAAGGATTCAACTTCAGTCCGTATTTTTTCATTCTTTCAAAAGCTAAACGCAAATCGGCCAAATGAGACTTAAAACCATCTGATTTGACAATAATATCCTCAATATAGACTTCAAGTGTAATTCCGAGTAAATCATGGAAAATTAAATTCATAGCCCTTTGATATGTGGCACCAGGATTTTTTAATCCGAATGTCATCACTGTCCACTCAAATAAACCAAGGAAACCAGGGCAACAAAAGGCTATCTTGGACATGTCCTCTTCGGCCATAAAAAATTGATTATAACCCGCATTACCATCAAGAAAGCTAATAACCTTATGTCCAGAACCATCATTAATAAGCATGTCAGCTATGGGCATGGGATACTCATCTTTGGGCGTAGCTCTATTCAAATCTCTGAAATCAATGCACACTCTTATCTTGTCAGAGCCCTTGTTCTCTACTGGCACAATGTTAGAGATCCACTCGGCATACCTGCAAGTCCGAATGAAATTAGCTTTGAGCAACCAATCGATCTCCTCCTTGATCCGGTCATATGTTTTTGGATTAAATTTTCTGGCCAATTTTTTGTAAGCTCTAAAACCGGACTTTATAGGTAACCGATGCTCCACTAGCTCTCGGCTTAAACCTGGCATCTCATGATATTCCCATGCAAAGCAACAAACATATTCTTTCAATAGCCCGATCAACTCAGCTTTATTACTAAACGGAAAGATATAGCCACTCAACCTCTGTAATTTCCTCTTTTGTGTCTTTGTTAACCCTGGAGGACACCACTTTGGCCGAGTGTATTTAGGATCAATTGGCTTCATTTGGCTGGTACTTGCTTCATGATCATTGGTCAAGTGCTTTGGCACGATAACAAGTATCAGCTCAGTTGGGTTATTACACACATTGGGCGGCTGTGTGGTGAACGTTTCGCTACCTAGGATGAGTGAGTCGGCATTGATATTTTCCTTGCCCTTCCCTGACTCCACTGCTGCAACACTTGACAACATGACGCGCCACTCTTGTCGACTTTTCCGGCCTATGAAGTTTTCACCCGGGCGCACCCTTTTACTCGGAAAAAATCCACTCGACCGTCTTCTTTCATTCAGATAACTTCCGCCCCAGTGCATTCTTACACTCGGATAATTTTCACTTGGAGGCATATTTTGACCACCCGAGTAATGGACACCAATGTTTAGTCGGTTTTCATACGAGCATCCAAGTCGATCCCAAACAGATTGTCGTTGTTCTTGTGGAAACGGCACCCTTGATCCAGTTGTTTTGCATACTGACTGAACATATCAGCTGATGGTGACCTTGGTCGCTTCAGGTACAATGACCGATTAGAGCTAGAACCGGCCGACTGATTTGCATATTTGGACAGTAGCATGTCAAAAATTTGGCTTGATTTGCTTACGATGAACCTTGACTTCATTCCTCTTCCACTTGCCAACTTCTGGACTCTTGGGTTTAACAAATTTAACACGAGTGTCTTGTTGCACCTGTGGTTGCCCCCCGAGTGCAGGATTCTTGATGGTGATCTTGATTACTTCCTTGCCATTGGGTTGCTTGTCAAGCACAACCTGCCTCCCCAAGACTTTGCTGTCCACCTTGCTTTTCCTAGGCTCACCAATGATGACATTAGTTTTATTAGCCGATTTGGCTACCTTTGGCCGAATGAGCAACTTTTTCCCCTCCAAATCCAGAGTATTCATTGGGAAGGACTGCTTATTTGCATCTCAAAAAAATTCAATATTCCGTCATTAATGGCCGATTGTATCTGTCACCAGAAAACATTGCAATCATTCATAGCATGAGAAAAACAATTATGATAGTTGCAATAAGCACGCCATTTCAACTCTTCAGTCGACGGTAAAGTGTGAGATATCCTAATGATCTTAGCTTGTAGCAAAGCATCAAATATTTCGTCACACTTAGCAATGTTGAAAGTAAACTTCATCTCTTTCATCACGATTCTTATGAGTCGGTTTCAGATCATTGCAAGTAAACGGTTTGGCCTTAGATGGCGAAACAAATTTAGTAGCATACATATCACCTTCATCGTCCTAGTGATCACTACCATACTCAACCATATTCATCTTAGGACGATCAGTTTTATGTCTATGCACCTCCTTGAGATCTTTGCTCCGGCTCTCCTGAGCCAAAGCTTTTTGCAGGACCTGGTTGACACTTAAGAACTCATAGCCTTCTAGCCTTTCCCTAATGTGAGTTTTCAAACCACTAAGCACAAGGTCAGCCAAGTCCCTCTCGGTTATCACCAAACTATAGCACCGGTTCTTTGTATCTCTAAATCTCTTGACGTAATCGGAGACTGATTCATCATTTTTCTGCTTAACCGATGTAAGATGAGATAATTTAAGTTCGTTGTCACCACTATAAAAGTGATCATGACATTTTTGTGCCAGCTGCGACCACACACGGATAGAACCATGTGGTAGAGAAGAAAACCATGAAAACGCAGTACTAGTTAATGATAAAGGAAACTAGCGCACTTTCAATTCATTCAGTGAGCCTGCTTCACCCAGTTATGCTAAGTATTGACTAATATGTTCCCATGTGGTTTTTGCGCCTTCTTGTTGGGACCACGATCCTAAGTCATATGATTCCAGGCTGTAACATATCACTTTGCGGCCTCACGCACAGTAAGCTCCACGGCTGCAGCCTTACCTTAGCCGGGACCGTTTGCGTCTTTTGGCTCACGTATGTGAACATGTCGCTGGCAATGAAACAACAAAGAACCCATGCCGACATGACTAGTCATAGATCCTAAGTGGCACATCCGTACGGAAACAGGCATACGTAACCCAGCAATGCAGGTGTCGGCCTCAAGCGTGTGTAGACGAGTCATAGCAAGCTACAAGGACTCCATTACATCGTGAGACACGAATGCCATCACTGCACGTAGACGAGTCGTAGCAGGCTACAGGGACTCCATTGGATTGCGAGACATTTCCCCGAAGGGACAGACACAGCAGCAAATAAGGATACATGCTAGTCAATCAATGTGTTCGGAGCAGTAGCAAGCTATCATGGCTCGGTGGAAGCACAAAGAGGCAGTTTCCAATAAAGAGTACTACTAAAGGCACACGACTAGGTGTCGGATCCCATACATACCGTTGCACGTCACACGTATGCACGACATGCCCGATATGCATAGATACAACCATGGCATCACAACATAACTATATAACAACATGACTTTTATTTAAGAGGCTTAGACGAGTATTGCATAATATGTTCTTACAGATAGGGTCACATGACCCAACACTCAAGTCATACAAACATGTTCATACAAACCAAGCAGAAGCATAAAGTTGTCTGAGTACAGACACATGAAAAGGGTAAAAAGGCACATGGCTTGACTATCTACAGCCTGCCACAGGGCAAAGGTCGTAGCTGGGACACCAACTATTCGGCATCATCGACGTCTAGAAAGAACCCACCGGAGGGGTCCTGGGTCTCATCTGCAGCATTTATTAAGCAAACGTGGGTACAAACGTACTAAGCAAGTCTTTAAAACAGACCTAGTCTATCCATGCTCATGTATCAACAAGGGGGTGGTGGAGTTTATGCAGCAATGCCAGCTTTGACTCATGGCTAACCTACACTACTCAATTTTAACTCTTGTTTACATTTTAAGTATCGCACACGAGTCCACTAACTCCATGAAAATACACCACCATGGATTCATTTCCCTCTTCCGGGGGAGTGCCATCCACGGTACTCACACTTGTCTTGATATTTTTATGAGTATCTCTTTGATTATCTATGAACAGCGTAAGTTCTCCAAGTAGTCCATATCCGAGGACGCGGCTATTCGAATAGTTTCATACCCTGCAGGGGTGTACTTCTTCACACACGCTCTCTCCACTTATTGATGTGTGCTCATAAAACCATGCACCTCGGCAACCTTCAAGCGGAAGCCCAGCAAGGGAGTCGGCCACGACCGTCCATCATATAAGACCTCTAGTCCAGGCTATCGCCTATTTGAGACTGAACCCACACGGAAGTCCGGCCAAAGTTTCCACTATGGCCCCAAACGATGTGCGTAGGGTTCCCAAGCCCACCATTCGGGTGACCCTTGGTACACTATGCCACTGCCTATCGCGTCGTAACCCACCCCTAGGGTCAGCACTATGCACGGCCTCCAGCATGCTATAAACACCAGAAACTACTTGCAACTCCTGGACTAAGGACTAAGCGACTGATAAGTCGAGAGGGTCAATTAAGTATCCCAACGTGTGGTAGTATCTAGGCTTGGATCACAAACACGAGACTCTATTCCTAAGAACGGTCCCAATGAGACAACCCGCTATGTACTCCTACATAGCCTATCATCGTTACCTTTACCAAATCGGGTTCATCATAAGCTTATCACATTAGAACAACATTGTTTCACTCCAGTTCATCACCGAGATGAATCAGACCTGACACAACTCTAAGCATAGCAGGCATAGTTAACTAGGCACATCATGGCACAAGCATCTACCAGGTATGCTAGGTTCCAAGGTTTAGCTATTTACTGTGACAATGACAGGTGACAATGACAGGTCATGCAATAGAATAGGATCATCTACCGTGTATGACTCATAAGTGAATGTTGGTCCTAATGCAATATATAGGAACAGGAGCGAGGGAGTGGGATGTTATCAGAATGATCAAAGGGGTTGCTTGCCTTGCTGGGTAGCGGGAGGGTCCTCTCCTTCGTTGGGATACTCGGGGGTATCCTCAGAAGCAGGGCCTACCACAATGCAGATAAGAAGCAATCAATACACGCAAGTGCAACAATACGATGCATGATCATGGCATGATAGCATGTATGGATGAGCTAATGCAACTAGTGTTCAAGTTAATTTGAAATGAGTTTGAATATAGGTTCAAAATTGTTCTTCATTTCAAATTCCAAACATTAGCCTATTAGTAAATGTCAATGTTCACCTATATATGTTGCTCTAGCATGCATGACAATAGCACCATTCGATTCATCGGATTTTCTTGATAAATTTTCATATATAAATTATTTTCATCTGATTTACAGATTAATTTATATGAATTTTTGAAGTTTTAAACAATTTTTGGAATTAATCTAAAACTAGCAAATGAAATATGACATCAGCCTGACATCACCATGACGTCAGCTGGTCAACTGACCCGGCTAGGTCAAACCTGACAGAGTGGGGCCCTCATGTCAGCGACACGAGGCTAATCCCCGCGCTGACCGAGGTTTGACCCACAACCGGGGCCCGCTGTTAGCGGCTAATGGCCTTAATTAGCGGGGCAGATTAGCGCTAACGACTGACCACGTCGGTGCCTACCGGAGCGGGGCCGGCGGCGACCAAACCCGTGGTGGCGACTCGCCGGAGTTGGCCGGAAACATGCCATAGGGCACGGTTTCGCGCGCCGAAAACATCTACGGGATGCCCACGCTCATCCGCATCGAGTGGGGCTAGTCTGGGGGCTCGGGTGGTCTACAGAGACGGCAGCGACGACATGGGCGGCCGCCGGAGCTCGGGTTAGTGAGGTTGCAGTGCTACGGTGCATTATTGAGGGGTACGAGCAGCGCTACAGACTCCTGGGGTGCTGGGAGCTTGATGAGCTCTAAGGCTTGAGCGAAAACGCACGGCAGCGCCGTGCTCGTCGTCAATGGCGAACGGTGGCTCTCGGGCTTGCATCGATTTAGGGCCTAGAGCTCGAAATCGAGCGTGCGATTAGGGGGGAAAGATCCACATCCTCACCTAGATCTCGTAGCCATGCTCAACGTGCCTCGGGAAGCTTAGGTTCAGCGGCGAGCTTTGAGTCTTCGTCTCCGGCCGGAGGTTGAAGACGATGACGACGGAGACGACAGAGGGCTCCACCGGCTGCTTGGCCTAGTGAGGAGGTCGGGGTCGACATCGCGGTTCTTCTAACCATGGGGGTAGAGCGAGGAGGTCTCAGTGGCTACAGAAGCGACGAAAGCAGGGCAGCGCTGGCTTCGGCAATGGCAAGCAGAGGCGACAAGAAGGAATGACGAGGAGGAAAAGGGGCCCAGGCGGCATGGGTACTCATCCCCGTCGTCGCGCTGGCCAGTGAAGCAGGCATGCTACTGCCGGTGTGGCACGAGGCCATGGGCGCTGTGGCCTCCTTCTCCTCTGCCTTCTGGCAGGAGGAAGAAGACGGTGAGGCCCCTGGTGGGCTAGGCTGCCTAGTGGGCCAGGTAAGACAGGTGAGTTTTCTTCCTCTCTTTTCTTTATTTCATTTCTTTTCTAATTCCTGACATTTGTTTTATTTTATCTGCAGGTACAAATGCTAGTCTATAATATCCCAAATATTTTATATATTGAAGTTTGAATATTTCAAACTTATCTAAAAAGTTTCAGGATATTTTGAAAACTAAAATAATGATAATGCCTTATTTAATATTTTCAGGAGCTTTATCATTTATATTTAAATTGCATCAGTTGTTCAAATATTTAAAATGGTCCCTGTTATAATCATGTCCAAATTTATCAGACATAGGGAACATTTTTGAAGGGCATTTTGGATTTGTTGAGGTTTTCACCAACTTTGAATTGTTTTGATTCAATGTGAGTTTGGGGTTTCTTTAACTCCCCATTTCATGTTGATGCAGAACTGAAACATGATGCAAACACATGTTGTTCCTATGACTTCTAGCTAGGGATGTGACACTTCTCCATTGAACTTAACAAAATCTGGAATTATATATCCTGAAGGGCACTGGATACCGTCAAAGTACTCGGGGTATGGTTTTTGGTAAATCCGATTCCGAGGTAACTCAACTCCAAAATTCTCTCTAAGCATCTTAGCCATCTCCTCTCTAAAACTAGCTAAAGTATCATCCGCAGTAGACGGTGAAGCTTGATGTTGTGGGATGGGAGGAGTCGAATTACTAGCAGTAGGCAGGAACTGTGGCACATATGCCGAATCATAGTTCAGCTGTGGCCGAGTGCTTGCACCTATAGGTACAGCTTGGTTTGGCATAGGTACCGAACTTGGCATGCTCATGATGGAATTAGCGGGTGCAACCACAATCTAATTGGTGTGGCTAGGATAGTAATTGATTGGCATGGGAGGTGCTGATGAAAGAGGTAAAGACAGATTAGGGTTTCCTACACTAGCAGCCACACCAATATTATCACTAGACGATTGAGGCATATTTTTTTGCGCATTGGTATTTTCTATGAAAGTTTGATAGAACAAATTATTACCATCGGCAATATGACTCTCAATCTCAGCCCACTGCTCGGGAGAAAAGGTAGTACTTATAGGAGGTTTAACCTGCTCGTCTTGAAGAGGAGGGAACTTGATTTCTCTAATCGGAGTGATATTGCCTTGGCGATATTTCTTGAAGTTTCCAAGGAATTCCTGCAACTCCTTCTCTTCATGTGCCTTCTTGTACTCCTCATAAGCTTGGGAAGATCAGACATGATGGTTGATGAGGATGATTGATCTTTAGTCCCCAGCGGAGTCACCAAAAAGTGTGTCGACACACAAACACGTCACTGTGTACCCTCGACGCCAGGGGTGATGCACCACACCTCACGTCGAAGGAGGTCCGTCCAGCAGTGCGATACGCAAGACAGTCGGCGGACGCTTTTGTAGACCCGAAACACCGCACACCCGGGAGGGACCCCGTCAGGGAGTGCGGCGGCTATGGGCTGCCCTAGGTCGATTCGGTCGCTCTTAGAGCCTCAGGATTCGCAGCTCTCAAACACGAAGAATAGTGAAGAACGAGAGGAAAACAAAGAACATAGATGAAAAACTAGTATAGATTGATTTGTTCGATTGTGTGTTGTTCAATCGGCCATCAACCCTAACATATATAAGAGGCGTCTGGACTTCCCGTACAAGCAAAGGATTCATCTAGGCTTTCCTTACATGAAAATTACATATATTTACGTCCTAGAGTCCTAGTTCTAGTTCCACTCGGATTCAACCCAAATCTGGCCCAATCTTCTGTCTTGCTTCTTGCGTGGGCCGTGGAATCTGCATATGACCTCCGATGGAGATGGTCCAAACATCAATTTTGTGTGCCTCGATGAGGCCAACAATCTGTAGGTTGATCACTTTCCATCCCAGGCCATTTTAAACTTTAAGTCGACCGAAACTATCACTCGACCGATATTTTTCACTCGGGCAGTGAATTTCACTCGGACGACAATTGCACTCGGCCAGTACTTTCACTCGACCGGTATTTTTCATTCGGGCGGTGATTTTCACTCGGATGGCAATCTCACTCGGATGGCGATTTTCATTCGGATGGTAATTTCACTCGGCCGGACAGAAAACTTTTCACTCGACCGGACGGCAAACGTTTCCCTCGGTCGGCAAACTTTCACTCGGAAATCCCGAGTGAAACTCCAGGCTGATTTTGTTTTTCCTCTCGAGGTTGCATACGACCTCGGGTTGAGAAGATTTTTATATAAAAATCAATCAGCTCGACGAGACGAAGACAATCCACGTAGAACATTCCTTCATTAGAGGTTGTCTTGGAGGTGTAATAGACCAAAAAGCACTCAGAACATCTACATGACAATCCAATTGTGATTTGGTCTTTGAAATGATGTCGAATGGTGATGGCCTAAACATCAAGGCTATTTCACACGGCAATATGAACTTTCTCATAGAAAAAACCTTTTCGTTTGAGTCCATCTTTATTACATCTTTGCACCATGCCGAAATCCAGTGTCAACAGGCGCGTGTCCTCTAGAGCCATCTCCTTGGAGGAAGTCCCTGCGATTGGTATGAGGAGCACTTCGTCGTTCCTGCGTCGGATATCCTCAAGCTGATCCCTAGTGAGGGGTCGAGGGAAGTAACCATCGGAGGTAGCCTTGGCACGGTTTCCGTCTCGTACAGGAGGGTTTCCCGCGGAGTACCCGGGTGAAGGATCGCCCCGAGATGGGCCTGCCATCAGGACTTCGACAACATCTCCGCTGCCCTCGCAATCGGGTGCGTCGGAGGACTCGTTGTCTGACGATGGGAAAAGGAAATGTATGGACTCGTCAGAGTCGCACACCAAAGCCTGCTCAGATGCGATCTGAGACGCCACAGCGTGCTTTATCCAGCATTGCAGTCGTGAGTGCCCAGAGCGTCGGCGAGACGCTGTTATGCGAGTCGGTGAAGTAGGCCGATATAGAGTTGACAGCTATTGGAGTAAGACTCCAAACGTCGTTGCAGTGAAGTGCACCACACCTCGACCGGGCAGTGCATCGATATCTAGCGAGGCTTCCTCCAGCCACGCTGAGTCATCGACGATGAAGCTGAGGGACCCAAAGAAGATCTCCCTGCCGGGAGTCATCATGATGACCGATAAAACGAAAGTTCCACCTGCGCTAGAATTCGCTAGAAGCACAGCCCCACGATGGGTGCCAACATCTCGAGGGAATAATCTGGAGAATACTACCAAGGGTACGAATGGAGGGGCGGAGTCTAGCTATGGCTCAGGTGTTTCACTCAGATGTGTACGAGTTCAAGCCCCACTCGGGAGTGGTAAAGACCCTACGTCTTGAGCCCGGAGGCTGGTTTGCTTTGCTTATGGGGGAATAGAGGATTACATGTGTTAGAACCTTGTTACAGTGCTCGATCGTGGCTTATATAGAGTGCGCCACCACCGACCGAGCATTGTAATAAATGATAGTTAAGGCGACATTGCAGAAACTGCCGCTTTGATTAGAAGGTTACTGATAACGCATGATTACTACGGAAATGGATGCCCCTTCGGGTTCCTTTAACGTTATGCCTCCGAGGTGATTAAGCTCCTGTCGCCCGAATGTAAGACAAAGCCATCCGAGTGACTTTGCGGGTGCGTCTGAGTGCTTCTTGAGGCGTGTCCGAGTGCGCTTTTACTTTTGGAGCTTCACTGTCAATGAGGATCTATGGGTGGGTCCATAAGTCAGCCTTCTGACCCTACCCATAGTAGACGACATCATCATGTGCCTTCCCCACTACTAGGAAAAGGGTTATAGATAATATAGACACTAATGGCGCACTAGTCATGTGGTGCGCCACTACTATATAGCAGTGGCGCACCATGTTCTGGTGCGCGATTAGTGTGATGGGCACTAATGGCGCACCACACACTTGGTGCGCCACTACTAACAAACTTTTTTTTGTTATTTTTCCAAAAGTACTAATGGCGCACCAGGGCAGAGTGCGCCATTAGTAGTTTAACTAGTAATGGCACACCACTAACCCAGTGCACCACTACTATATTTTTTTTTGTTGCAAAACTACTAATGGCGCACCTCCAGCTGGTGCGCCATTAGTAACCAGGGTTACTAATGGCACATTTGTAGGTGGTGCGCCATTAGTAACCTGGGACCAGCTAGATATTTTGGATAGCCACCTACCACACTCACTTTCCCCACTTTCATTCTCTCCACCTCCTCCTCCAAGCTTGTCTCGGGTGCCTCCTCCTCCTCACCTCATTTGCATCATAGATTCACCCAAATTAAGTGGCTAAATTACCTTTTTTTGATAGGTAAGTAAGGGGAAAGCTTTTATGTTGTAGATCTACTTTTTTCTCCCTCCAACAACATGCACATGCACTTTTTATGGCCTAGCTAGATCTACGTATGTTTGTGGTGTTGCATATGTTTGTGGTGTTGCATATATGTTTGTGTTTGTTGGTACCGGTATTTGAAATGCAATAGTTGCCAATATTTTGCTGGAATGTTGATTCATTACCGTTTCGGCGAGAATTTGGCACTATGAATTCTTTTTGGTCCTATTCTTAGGCAAAGTCATGCCAAATTTTTTCTTGGTTCTAAAATATCGTTTTGCTCTACCCCACAGGTGACCATGGTTTGCAAGATGACCGAAGGCATCGTGAATAGGTTTTCGAGCTCCGCGAAGGCCGAGATGCTTCAAAATAACGAGATGGAGATAAGATGTTCGTGTCGAAGATGCAAGCTGAGCAGCCTTATGGACCCGGATTCCGTACAGGTGCGGGACCACCTGCTCTTGCGTGGTTTGATGGATGGCTATCGGTGGCAAGGTGATGAAGATGATTATGAAGTCGTTCGTGGGGGCCGGGCAAGAAATGAGGAAGGGCATGAGCAAGACAACCACGGCGAGGGCAGGAGAGAAGACGAAGAATCTCCAGGACATGCTCACGAAGTAGATGCAGTACACGATCATCATGTAGAAGATGCCAGACATGATGATGAGGAAGATACCGGAGTAGACGAAGGGCATGATCATGAAGATGAAGATGCCGGAGCAGACGACGATCGACCATCAATGGGCTGGGTGCAGGACCCTCATATTCAAGAGCTGCTTCTCAAGCAGACGGATAATGAAAGAGCTGCCGCCCGAGAGAAAGCCAAGCTGGATCAACTAGAGATAGACGTGGTTACTCCATTGTATGAAGGATGCAGGCCCGAGGATACCCTCCTGAAAGTAACGCTCATGGCTCTGGAGATGAAGGTAAAACACAAAATGACCGACGCATGCTTCGACGAGAACATGTCATTCTGGCACGAACGTCTTCCCAAGGGGAACAAGTGCCTGACCAGTTTCGAGGAGGCAAAGAAAATCGTGTGTCCTCTGGATTTGCCACACGTGAAATACCATGTGTGCATGAACAATTGCATCATTTATCGGGACGAGCACGCGGAGTCTACCATATGTCCGGTGTGCAGCGTCACTCGATACAAGAAGAGGAAGAAAGCTCCTCGAAAAGTGGTGTGGTACTTTCCGATCACTCCTCGTCTGTAGCGGTATTTCGCGGACCCTAAGGTAGCAAAGCTCCTGCGTTGGCACGTGGATAGGGAGGAGAAGAAGCGAGAAGATGACGCAAATGATCCGGAGATAAATAAAAAAGACAAGATGCTGAGTCACCCTAAGGATGCGAGCCAGTGGCAAGCGTTAAACTTCGAACACCCAAAATTTGGGAACGATCGAAGGAACATCGTGCTGGGCGCGAGCACCGATGGAGTCAATCCATTTAGCAGCCAGAGAAGCACACATAGCACCTGGCCTGTGTTTGCGTGGATGTACAACCTTCCCCCCTGGTTGTGCATGAAGAGGAAGTACATTCACATGAGTATGCTAATTGAAGGGCCGAAACAACTAGGGTATGACATCAATCTGTATCTGGGGCTGTTGAAAGAGGAGTTAGACACGCTGTGGAAAACACCAGCCAATATGTGGGACGCCGTAGAGAAAGAATATTTCCCTATGAGAGCCGCACTGCTCACGATGGTGCAGGACTATCTCGCTTACGGATATGTCGCGGGGCAGGTGGTCCACGGATTTTCTAGATGCATCAGGTGCATGGATGACACAATGTATCACCAGCTAGATAGAGATCCTGGGTCTTCGAAAACCGTGTTCATGGGACATCGAAGGTGGCTTCGCGACGATGACTGATGGAGAAAACGCAAGGATCTGTTCGATGGTGAAACCGAACCCCGAAGATGCCCGCGTACGAGGAGCGGCGAGGAAATGGACAAGCTGTTGAAAAATTGGAAAGAGTGCCCACCACCGGGAAAGGCGCCAGAGCCGGGAAAGAAGCAAAAGGCGCCAGAGCCGCTGCTGAAGGTATGGAAAACGAGGTCTGTTTTCTAGGACTTGCCGTACTGGAAGATCCTCCATACGACAAGGGCTTTCTGACCGAAGAGTGCATCTCCTACTGCATGAATTATCTAGGCATCGAGAACCCCGTTGGTCTGCCCGTCAACAGGCACCTCGGCAGGCTCGCTGGATGGGGTCACCGTGAGGGTCGCTGCGAAATGCATGTCGACTTTGAGGGTCGACTCGCCGACTTTGGAAGAGCAAACCTAGTCGCGCTACAACACATAGACGTGGTCGATCCTTGGGTGATAGAGCCCAAAACCTTTATTGAGAACACGTACAATGACCGAGGCCAACAGAGGATGGATGGAGATATAATCAAAGAGCACAACTCATGTTTCACGCGTTAGTTCAAGAAGAACCTTCTATCGTACCCTTTACATGAGGATTCTT
The DNA here is from genome assembly GCA_022496015.1 of Hordeum marinum. NCBI lineage: Eukaryota > Viridiplantae > Streptophyta > Magnoliopsida > Poales > Poaceae > Hordeum > Hordeum marinum. The sequence goes on along the minus strand of CM039673.1, from coordinate 127,851,962 downwards.
CCGCGGAAGAACAACTCATATTCGCCTTGTCACAGGGCACCGAGCACAACCTGTCCGGGGTAACGATGGAGTTCTACACCGGTAACGACAAGGACAGATACTACGGAAGGATCGAGGAGATCTGGGAGCTGAGCTACGCTGGAGAGAAGGTCCTGATGTTCCGTGTAAGATGGGCCAAGAGCGTCCTAAAAGAAGATCGGTATTTCACCACCATGGTTATACCCGAAGCCAAATCTAAGACCGCGGGCGCAAACGCCACCATGAAAAATGAGCCATGGGTACTGGCTTCCCAAGTGGACCAATGCTTCTTCATAACCAACCTGCCAAAGCCCAGTCGTGTTGTTGTGAGGAGAGGCAAAAGGAAGATCATCGGAATGGATGGAGTCGCCAATGAGAAAGACTTCGACAAGTACGACGACCCAAAGATGGAACATGTCGACGACGATGAAGTACCAGCATACACCACAATAAGAAGCAGGACCACCCTACCTAAAGGACGTCCGTTCAAAAGAAGAACTCCATTTGCGAAAAATAAGGGCAAGAAGATTGTGAACAGATAGCTAGCTAAGATCGATTGTATTGAAATTGTAGCCTTCATTTCTCGATTGTATTCATAAATGTTTTCATATTCATAAATGTTTTACCAATTCACAAATGAATGTTTACCCGCGTTTTCTCCCGGATCTCGTTGGAACCTACTGCCTTGTGGGCCCCACGACTAACTGCCCCCTCCAAGCATCCATGACCATGACCATGACACACTGGGAATGGCTATGTGGACACACCATCTCACACAAGCACTGCATTCCCCATAGCTATACAAAAAAATGATGACTAATGATGCACCTCTCTGGGATGCGCCATAGCTATACAAAAAAAATTACTAACGGCGCACCTCTCTGGGATGCGCCATAGCTATACAAAAAAAAGATTACTAATGGCGCACCTCCTGGCGATGCGCCATTGCTATACAAAAAAAGACTACTAATGGCGCACCTCTCGTGGGTGCGCCGTTGCTAACCCTTGCCCCCACTAAAATCCCCAGTCCCCTTTCTATCTTCCCGCCCACTGCCCCGACACATACTGCGCCGCTGCCGCCCCCGCGCCCCCGCGCCTCCGCCGCCGCCCCCGTAGCAGCAGCGACCACCACCAGCGCCGGTGCTCGGCTCCGCTCCACCACACGTATACCCCCCTCGCCTCCTTCCCGCAGTGGCAGCCGGCATCAGCGACACGCCCGTCGGTCCTCTCCCGCACGTCGGCCCCCACGTCGCGAGCGGCAGCGTCCTCCGCGTGAGCGCAACCGCCGGCGGCAGATCCCTCTCCGGGTCTCCTCCCCCTGCCGTCGCCATCCCCCTCCGTCCGGCAAGGTTAAACCCTCCCAATTTACCCTCGGTCTTTCAAATGTGAAAAATGAGTGTATTTGAATCTGGCAACTGAATGAACAGGAAAATAGTGAGCCCAATGTGAAAAACGCCCTTTTAACCACACGCGATTCTGAATCCAACCAATCAAGAAGAAGCACAAGGATCGCATGTTTCTTTCAAGCGCTTGTGAATCATTGGATCATGCTTGTGAGTCGTTGGATTAGGGTTGTGTTTCCCTATCGCGCAACCGGTACTAAAGCGGCACATACCGTATTTCTTCGCGTGTTTCCCTATAGTATTATTAAAACTAAAATTATATAAAATTTATGCAACTAAACTTATCATAGTATTTTCTGTTCAAAACATTAAAAGCAAAAAAGGGTGGCATTTGGTTCCGGTTGGTTCCGTGCAAGGCCTTTGGTTCCGGTTGGTAGCACCAACCGGAATGAAAGGGTGGCATTGGTACTGGTTCATAGCACCAGCCGGGACCAATGCCCCCTTTAGTTCCGGTTGGTGGCACCAACCGGAACCAAAGGTCTCTGTTTCTCGCCGTTTGGGCTGCTGAAAAGGGACCTTTGGTCCCGGTTGGTGGCACCAACTGGAACGAAAGGGGGGAATTGGTCCCGGTTGGTGCTACGAACCGGGACCGATGCTCTAGGTATATAAGTGGCACTTAGGAATTTTCAGTCATCATCTCGCCATTAGCCCCCGATGACGCCAGAGACAACACCAACGCCGTCAGGCTGCCCGACCGCCACGCCGTCACCGCCCTCTGCCCCGACCTCGCCGTCGCCACCCTCTGCCTCGACCTCGCCGTCGCCTCCCTCTGCCCCGACCTCGCCATCGCCGCCCTCTGCCACGACCTCGCCGTCGCCACCCTCTGCCTCGCTGTGAGCCCCTCCCCCCATTCCCCCTCTTCTTCCCCGCCTCTCCGCGCTCCTCCCCGCGCTCCCCATCACCGTCTCTGCCGTGGCTGTGCTCCGGCCGCCGCCCGAGCTCGACGCTGGCAAGGCTATGGGGAGCGTGGCGGCGACGCCGGCCAAGCCCGCTGCTGGCCTCCCACGCTCCGGCTGCTGCTCCCCTCGCTGTCGTCCTTGGAGCTCGCCACCGGCGTGCTCGACCGTGGGCAACCCCCCTAGCACTTAAGCATTTTCTCTGGATAAATTAAACTGATAGTTAAATAAATGATGTATGTATATGGATGTTGTATGTATATGTATATGCAAATGTAGTATGATCCATGGATATGTATGCATTGATGTATGATTTTTTTTGTTCATAGAATTTTTTTTGTCAATTGATGTATGCTTTTTTTGTTCATAGAAAGTTTTTTGTTCATAGAAAGTTTTGTGTTCATAGAAAGTTTTTGTCAATTGATGTATATGTTCATATATATGTGCATTTTTAGAACAAATTTGTGTATGTATGTTCATATGTGCAAAAGTTACATTTAAGAAAAAAAGAAAATGTATGTATTATGTTCATATGCAAAGAATATGCAAAAGTTAGAATTTTTTGTAACAAGTTAAAAGAGCGTCGTCGTCGAGCCACTAGGGCGGAGGCGGAAGCTAGATACACGTGCTATCTAGCGGGAGAGAGGAGGGAGCATTGGAGGAACCGGATGAAGACCAGTTTCATCACGATGATGCTCATCGTGCTGACCGCAACTCTCTTCTATGTGATGGTAGTTTAGATGATCGATATCGACTTGTAATGTGAAGACAAACTCGCTACTCGCGGTGTCGAGACTTGTAATGTTCTAACGTTGTTCGGTATTTTAAATTCGGAGACTAATATGATGAATTGTATTCGGAGACTAATCTTCTATTGTATTCGATAAATCTGCTGTTTATATGTTGTGCTCTCTATATTCTGTGTAGTAATATGTTTTGTAACCTGTGCAAATATCATAAAAGAAATGAAAACCTAATATTCATACTAGTGGCGCACCACTCAGCACATTAGTGGCGCACTGCAAAAAGCACAGTAGTGGTGCATCGTCCATTAGTGCGCCATTAGTAAGCCAGAGCACATGGGTAAATATGGCCCCTGGGAGGCATACTAATGGCGCACCGTGAGCTATACTAATGGCGCACTACATGGTGCACCATTAGTATACCAGATACTAATGGCGCACCACAGGTGCGCCATTAGTAAAAAATTCTAATGGCGTGATGCTAGTGGCGCACCTGTAGTGCGCCATTAGTAGCCAAAACAGGTGCGCCACTAGCAGGCCTTTTCCTAGTAGTGCCCCTTTTATGTGGAGGGCCCGCACAGGGCTGGTTCTTCGCTATTTCCTCGGGTAAACTACCATTTCTTTACTGGCAGTGCTTTGTTATTTCACCAACGGCTACTATTCCATGAGCCCATGGCCTGTGATAATTACACGGAGTGGACATGGAGTGGAAATGCAGTATTTCTCCGACGCGTGTCGTGCATCATTTCGGGCCTAACCCGAGGTGCCAAGAGACATGTATGGCTCAGTCTAGGGGGCTTTCGTCGGGGTATACAAACAGGGGTATTTGTTTTCCCCTGACTTGTGCACGGACGGCGAGGCCACTAGCGCGGCAACTCGACCCTATGGGGGAAGCACACCAAGCCAGCCCAACAATGATCAAGACGGACTAGAACGAGCTTTACACAGCAGCCCAAACGTAGGACTACTACGCGCTAATTACTCCCCCGATGCTTGATAGGTCTCCAACGTATCTATAATTTTTGAATGTTCAATGCTATTACATTATTTGTTTTGGATGTTTTATATGCATTAATATGCTATTTTATATTATTTTGGGGACTAATCTATTAATCTAGAGCCTAGTGCCAGTTTTTGTTTTTTCCTTGTTTTTGAGTATTGTAGATAAGGAATATTAAACGTAGTCCAAACGGAATAAAATCTTCACGATGATTTTCCTTGGACCAGAAGACACCTGCCCGACTTGGAGAGGGAGCCAGGATAACTGCCAGGAGGTCACAAGCCACCCTGGCGCGGCCATGGGGGCGCCCCCTGGCTTCTGCCTCCCCAGAAGGACTGCTAACCCTAATCTTCGTCCTATAAATACCAAATATTCCCCCAATACCAAAAAGAGCCATGCAAATACTTTTCAGCCGCCGCAACCTTCTGTTCCCTAGAGATCAAATCTTGGAGCCTTTTCCGGTAATCTGCTGGAGCGGGATTCAATCACGGAGGGCATCAACATCAACTCCATTTCCTTTCCGATGATACATGAGTAGTTCACCACAGACCTACGGGTCCATAGCTAGTAGCTAAATGGCTTGTTATGTCTCTTTGTGCTTCAATACCATGTTATTCATGATCTTCATGGAGATCTATCCGATGTAATACTCTTTTGCGGTTTGTTTGTCGAGATGCGATGAATTGTGGGTTTATGATCAGCTTATCTATGAATATTATTTGGTTCTTCTCTGAATTCTTGTATGCATGATTTCGTATCTTTGTAAGTCTCTTCGAGTTATTGATTTGGTTTGGCCAACCAGATTGGTAATTCTTGCAATGGGAGAAGTGCTTAGTTTTGGGTTCAATCTTGCGGTGTCCTCACCCATTGACAAAGTACGGGTAGCGAGACACGTATTGTATTGTTGCCATAAAGGGTAACAAGATGGGGGTTTCATCATATTTCTTGAGTTTATCCCCCTACATCATGTCATCTTACTTAATGTGTTACTCTGTTCTTGATGAACTTAATACTCTAGATGTAGGCAGGAGTCACTCGATGTGTGGAGTAATAGTAGTAGATGCAAGTAGGAGTCGGTCGATGTGTGGAGTAATAGTAGTAGATGCAGAATCGTTTTGGTCTACTTGACACGGACGTGATGCCTATATGCATAATCATTGCCTTGGATATCATTAGAATTATTCGCTTTTCTATCAACTGCTCGATAGTAATTTGTTCACCCACCGTGTTATTTTCCTTCATGAGAGAATCCTCTAGTGAAACCAATGCCCCCAAGGTCTACTTTCCATATTATATTTTAAGATCTATTAACCAAAAATACCCAAAATACCTTGCTACAATTTATTTACCTTTTTTACTTTCCGCAATCTTCTACATCTATCTCTAATAGATATAATCGCTGCAAATAACCGTGAAGGGATTGACAACCCCGTTATAGCATTGGGTGCAAGAGTTTGATTAATTGTTTGTGTAGGTGCATCCATTGGTAACTTGATTGTTCCTCCTACTGGATTTATACATTGGTTCTCATCATTTGAGGGAAATACTTACCTACTTCTCTGCATCACCCTTTCCTCTTCAAGGGAAAAGCAACGCAAGCTCAAGAGGTAGGAAGAAGGATTTCTGGCGCCGTTGCCGGGGAGGATACATAGCAAGTCAAGACGATCTACATCAAGCCTAGAAAGTACCCATCACAAACTCATCTCGTGCATTTACATTATTTGCCATTTGCCACTCATTTTCCTCGACCCCACTTCTAAAATGATTTCAGAAAATACCAAAAATATTTGCGTTTTTATTCGGCCTTATTCCGTTCGCCTTTTCATTTGCCTTTTGTTTTCTTGATTGCTTGCTTTGTCACGATGTCTGAGAATACCAAGTTGTGCGACTTTTCCAATACTAATAATAATGATTTTATTATTACTCCGATTGCTCCCTCCACTAGTGCGGAATCTTATGAAATTACTGTTGCTTTGCTTAATCTTGTTATGAAAGAACAATTTTCTAGCCTTCCTAGTGAAGATGCAGCATCCCATCTAAATACTTTCATTGAGTTGTGTGACATGCAAAAGAACAAAAGATGTAGATAATGATATTGTTAAACTGAAGCTTTTTCCGTTCTCACTACGAGATCGTGCTCAAGCTTGGTTTTCATCTTTGCCTAAAAATAGTATTGATTCATGTAATAAGTGTAAAGATGCTTTTATTTCCAAGTACTTTCCGCCCGCTAAGATCATTTCCCTTACGAACGATATAATGAATTTTAAGAAACTTGATCATGAGCATGTTGCACAATCTTGGGAGAGGATGAAATTAATGATTAGAAATTGCCCCACACATGGTTTGAGTTTATGGATGATTATACAAAAATTTTACGCAGGATTGAATTTTGCATCTAGGAATCTTTTAGATTCAGCCGCGGGTAGTAATTTTATGGGAATCACATTAGGAGAAGCTACTAAACTCCTAGATAATATTATGGCAAATTACTCTAAATGGCATACCGAAAGGTCTCCTACTAGTAAAAAGGTGCATGCTATTGAAGAAATAAATACTTTGAGTGAAAAGATGGATGAATTGATGAAATTGTATGCTAATAAGAGTGCTCCTATTTATCCTAATGATATGCCGTTGTCTTCTTTGATTTGAAATAATAATGAATCTATGGATGTGAATTTTGTTGGTAGGAATTTGTTTGGTAATAACGCGTATAGAGGTAATTTCAACCCTAGGACTTTTCATAGTAATTACTCTAATAATTATGGTAATTCCTACAACAATTCTTATGGAAATTATAATAAGATTACCTCTGATTTTGAGAACATTATTGAAGAATTTATTAGTTCTCAAAAGGTTTTCAATGCTTTGATTGAAGAAACATTGCTCAAGATTAATGATTTGGCTAGGAACGTTGATAGAATTTGGCGTGAGATTGATTCTTTGAAAGATAGATCTAATCCACCCAAGCATGATATTAATGAGTCTTTAAAATCGATGAGAATTTCTATTGATGAGTGTAAGGAAAGAACCGCTAGAATATGTGCTAAGCGTAAATGGCTTAAAAAGTGTGTTCTCGTGATAATAATGATGAAGATCTCAAAGTGATAGATGTGACTCCTATTGAATCTTTGTTTTCCAATATAAATCTTGATAAAGATGGGACTGGAGATAAGTAAACTTTAGTTAAAATTCATCCCAATAATTCGGAGTTTATAGATCTTAATGCTAAGATTGATAAAAGTGGGATTGAAGTGGTCAAAACTTTAAATAGCAATGAACCCACTCTTTTGGATTACAACGACTTTAATTATGATAGTTGTTATTCGATTAATTGTATTCCCGTGTTGCAATCCATGTTAAATTCTCCACATGGTTATGAACAAAATAAGGCTTTTACTAAACATATCTTAAGGCTAAGTTGGAAGTTTCTATCCCTAGAAAGCTTCATGATGAGTGGGAACCTACTATTAATATTAAAATTAAAGATTATGAGTGACATGCTTTGTGTGATTTGGGTGCTAGTGTTTCCACGATTCCTAAGACTTTATGTGACGTGCTAGGTTTCCATGATCTCGATGATTGCTCTTTAAACTTGCATCCTGCGAATTCCACTATTAAGAAACCTATGGGAAGGATTAATGATGTTATTATTGCTGAAAATAGGAGTTATGTGCCCGTAGATTTCATTGTTCTTGATACAGATTGCAATCCTACATGTCCTATTATTCTTGGTAGACCTTTCCTTAGAACGATTGGTGCAATTATTGATATGAAAGAAGGAAACATTAGATTCCAATTTCCGTCAAGGAAGGGCATGGAACACTTTCCTAGAAAGAAAATAAAATTGCCTTAGGAATATATTATGAGAGCTACTTTTGGATTGCACACCAAAGATGACAATACCTAGATGTATTGTGTTATGCCTAGATAGGGGCCTTAAACAATAGTGCTTGTTGGGAGGCAACCCAATTTTATTTTTATGTTTCTGTTTTTAATTATGTTTTTGAGTGTTGCGCATATTATTACTTATGTAGTAATTTTGTTTTGGTGTTTTAATTAGTGTTTGAGCCAAGTAAGACCTTTGGGATGGTCTATGGTGGTTGCCGATTTGATCTTGTTGAAAAACAGAAACTTTTGTACCCAATCCAGGAATTTTATAAATTTATCAAAGTTTTGAATGAGTCTGAAATTTTTAAACAAGATTGATATACAAATTTCCCAGGCTTTCCTAATTTTTCAGAATTATTGGAGTTACATAAGTATACGAAGTTTTCAGTGTTGGAAATATGCCCTAGAGGCAAAAAATAAAGTGTTTATAATTGTATTTCCTTGTTCATGATAATTGTTTATTATCCATGCTATAATTGTATTAATTGGAAACATGGATACATGTGTGGATACATAGACAAACACAAAGTCCCTAGTGTGCCTCTAGTGAACTAGCTCGTTGATCGAAAGATGGTTAAGGTTTCCTAGCCATGGACATGAGATGTCATTTGATAATGGGGTCACATCATTAGGAGAATAATGTGATGGACAAGACCCATACAACAAACGTAGCTTATGATCGTGTCAGTTTATTGCTACTGTTTTCTACATGTCAAGTATATGTTCCTATGACCATGAGATCATGCAACTCACAGATATCAGAGGAGTACCTTGTGTGTATCAAACGTCACAACGTAACTAGGTGACTATAAAGGTTCTCTACAGGTGTCTCTGAGGGTGTCTGTTGAGTTGGCATGGATCAAGACTGGGATTTGTTACTCCGTGGGACTATAAAGAGGCTTCATGGGCTGTGGGATTGTGAATATCAGCCCTTAGTGGGCTGGTGGAAACTCCCACACAGGGCCCATGTGGCTGGAGGAAAAAACCCAATAGGAAAAGGTGGAAAAAAGGCAAAAAAGAGCAATCCTAGTCCTACTAGGATTGGAGGAGGAATCCTCCTCTTGTAGTAGGTTCGGCAAAAACCAGCTAGCCTTGGAGCCCAAGGCTGCCTCCTCTCCTCCTCTCCTCCTATATATACTAGAGGGTTTTGGGTTTTTTCGCTATTTTTTCAGCCACGTGCTACCCGTTCCTCCAGTGCATAGTTTCTCCTCTAGATCGGCTTTTCTGCAGTGCTTAGGCGAAGCCCTGCCGGAATTGCTCCACCACCACCGCCGGAGAGCCGTCAGGCTGCCGGAGAACTCTTCTTCCTCTCCACTCCCTCTTGCTGGATAAAGACGGTGGAGATCATCATCAAGTCGTACGTGTGTTGAATGCGGAGGTGTCGTTCGTTCGGTGCTAGATCGGAAGGATCGTGATCAAGTTCGTGGAACGGATCGTGATCAAGTTCATGGGACGGATCGTGATCGGATTGCGGGATGGATCGTGATTGGATCGTGGGATAGATCGTGATTGGATCGCGGGACGCACGACGATTTGGATCGCAAAGACGTTCAACTACACCAACCACATTTCTTAACGCTTCCTGCTTAGCAATCTACAAGGGTATGTAGATCCACTCTCCCTCTCGTAGATGCTCATCACCATGGATAGATCTGCGTGTGCGTAGGAAAAATTTTGTTTCCCATGCAACGTTCCCCAACATTCAGATTGCTACAGACAGTTCTGTTTTTGACAGATTCTATTTTCTTTGTGTTGTTTACCTATTTTGATGTACCTATGGGTCGTATCGGGGGACAAACCATGGAGAAGTTAGAATACAGTAGATATTACACCAATATAAATAAAGAATGAGTTCACAATGTTACCTAAAGTAGTAATTTATTTTTATACTAACGGATCTCACGAGTTTTTTGTTGAGTTTTGTGTTGTGAAGTTTTCAAGTTTTGGGTAAAGATTTGATGGATTATGGACTAACGAGCCAAATCTTGGGGATTCCCAAGGCACCCCAAGTCGTATTCAAGGATGCCAAAGAGCCTAAGCTTGGGGATGCCCCGGAAGGCATCCCCTCTTAAGTCTTCAATCCACCAATAAATTTACTTGAGGCTATATTTTTATTCACCACATGATATGTGTTTTGCTTGGAGCATCTTGTATGATATGAGTCTTAGTTTGCCACAATAATCCTAGCTACACACATATTTTGAGAGAGACACGCATGAATCATGAATTTGTTAGAATACTCTATGTGATTCACTTATATCTTTTGGGATAGGCAATTTTTCTCTAGTGCTTCACTTATATCTTTTTAGACCACTGTGGTGTTTGGTTTTATAGAAATAATTGAACTCTTGTACCTCACTTATTGTAACAGCCCAAGAGCATCCCTTTCCATAGTTGTAATATATTTCTCATGTCTGACCTTCTATGGATGTTATCATGCCATCATGGGTTTGAGGTCTCTTGCCATTGTCATTCATGCATCATGCCATCCTGATCATCATATCAAATGCATAACTATCATTGCCTTGCTTGTGCTTGTGGATGTTGTGATGTGAGGTCTGTATGTGGATGAATGCATGTGTGCTAGGTGTGTTTCTCTCCTCCCATTCTTTTTTCCTTAACCCCCCTCTTTCATTTCAATTCTAAAAACCCCTTTTTGCTCCTAATTATTTTATGTCATAAAATTAACTTGTCCTATAAATCTTTTAAAATGTTTTGGTGCTCAAGTTATTTGTTTAGAGTGGAGTAAGGGAGCTCTTTCGTGTGTTCTTTTTTTCATTAATATCTCTAATAAAATAGCAGGTTTTATTAATAAAAGAATTAAATTACTTAGGTTAAGATGGTTAGTTCATTTTTTATTAAATAGGTGCATTTAATTTAGTGTCAAATAATTTGGTTTGCAAGTCCTTTTTTTCTCTGTGGATTTTTTGGGTTTTTTCTTTAAAACTGTTCTAATTAAGAATAAGAAGGAGCTGACTATTTCAGTGTGTGAGAGAGATCTAGCAGTGGGCTCCTGGTCCAACTTGCTGGCGAGGCCAGCCCATCCCCACACAGATGCCCTGCTTCATGTCGTCGTCTCCCTTTTCCGCCAGTTGTAGAGAGAGACACTAGTAGAATGTATGTATGTAGTCCCGGTCGGGAAGGGCCTTTAGTGCCGGTTCCCTAACCGATACTAAAGGGTCGAAACTAAAGTTCCAGACCTTTAGTACCGGTTGGCCAACGGACCGGTACTAAAGGACCACCACGTGGCCGCTTGCGTGGGCTGGTGGTGGAGGACCTTTAGTACCGGTTGGTGATACCAACCGGTACTAAGTGCTCTATTTTTTTTTGTTTTAGATTTTAGGTTTTAATTTTCCTCTCTAGTTTTTGTGTTTTCCATTCATTTCAAATTTATTTTACGGTGCTACATATTGTAAACAGTACACAAGTTGATGCATATATATATATGTAATATAATATACAATATCTCATACAGAGTATATATACAAATGGAATTACACATACATATATATTCCGGACTTATAAATTAAGGCCCAAAACCTGGCCAGGACTAGCTAGCTAGTGCTCCGAATGAAATCTCAGTTTTCTACTACCGATTTGCTGGCATTATTGAGCCGGCGGTAAGGAATAGTGCTCTCTATTTACATCAATGACATGTTGAAGAAGAAATGCCAAAAATTCCTCTTGAAGTTCTACAAAGCATTTATGTGATGAGAGCTTCAACATCATCTGCCAAACCTCGAGTTGTCTTTCACCTGCTCTTCTGCGACATCTATGGCATTCGGTCTTCATGGGAATGTTCTCGCAGAGGAAGTATCCACATAAATTTGTCCCCTGTGGCTGCTTCGCGCACTTTGCAAAAGAATATAATTCAATAAGATAATTGATAATCAAGCATGATAATGGTATTGAAACTAGAACTAAAGAGGTGCGCGGACCTAGTAGTACTACTTAATTACCTAGATCCTTTTCCACTTCAGCTTCGGTTTCCATTGACAACCGTGATGGTTTTCTTCTATGATCTTTTTCCAAACACTACACGATAAAGAAAAAGAACGAAAGAGTTATTATAATTACTTTTGATATCAGGAAATAATGAAAGAAAGCGAGGTCGATAAAGATTGAAATTACCGGTCTATCATAAAATACAAGTGTGCGTATGATTGTTCTAGTGTATCTAGTGAGTCATACACTTGAACAAGTCCATCCGCGAGGATAATATTTAGGATGATATAGTGGTCTCTGCGCAAAAGTTTATATAATTAAGCAGGCATGCATATAACTCATCAACTACACTTGACAGCGAGCTAGTAAGCAAAAATAGAATTTGTAGTATACAAGAGAGTAAACACTCACCCCATGTTGTAAGGAAATATTATAGTAGATTTGGTATTCATTAGTGCCTCTAGATATTTTTCCAAGAGCTCTTCTGTGTCCTCGGCATAATGTTTTACCACATGACCATGAACGGTATTTGGGTCGACGAACCCAATGTCATCGATTCCCTCTTGTTTCAATTCCCACATCTTCAATCTGCATAATAGCGTAGAGAAGAACATATATAGTGAGGATAAGCCAATGAACGATATCTGATCTAGAGCCTTAAATTATTAAAGATATAAATCACTTACAGACAATAGCAACTGATGAGAGATTTGTCGATAGAGTCCATGTGGTATAACTAGAAAAGTTCTAAGAATTCAAGATATATTTCACATCCACTGAAGTAATTCTCTTTTGTTACTTTGACCATGATTGCCGTCTCCCCTCGCTTTGCTTCATGCAGGTACCAATCATGCAACTGTCGCATCGTAGTTGCTAGTTCCTTGTACAGCTTGGGTGTGACAAGTGGTTTTCCGGTGGCATATTTCATTGCGCACGCAGCTTCACCGTACCCGCGGATTTCCTCGGTGCCAACGATTTGGCCAAGAGTAAGAACTGCAGCCTCTACTTGTTCGAGGTCGATTGGGTTGCCAGCAACATTGTTGAACTTATCGGTACTCACCTTGAGCGAAGAGATTGATTGCTTGGATTGTTCTCCGAGCTGGGGAGCTGTTTTCCCGCTAGTAGTACCACCTGTCGTTGATGTCGTACTTGTCGACTTCTTCCTTGGGCTAGGCCGACTTCTCTGCTCACTTGCCTTTTGAATCTGTCGCTCATAGTCTATCGGCATACGCTCCACATATGTTGGGGGTCGATCAATAAAGTGTTCCCTAAAGTTCTCTTGGACTTCCTTGGGTATTACCTCCTTTGGCGACAGGGGCTTTTTCACAAAAAAGGCTTTCACTTGGCGATCGCTTTCAATTTTGGTTTCCTCTTGTGTCATGTCGTAAGGCAGCTTCTTTTTGGCCGGAGACTCGGGTTTCTTCTTTGCTTTCTTCCAAACAGGACTATTGATGGCCTTCCTCTTTTGGGAGCCCTGCTGGCGGGACCGCTGCCAGGGTGGAGTCGGCTCACGTGGCGGAGATCGATATCGATGATATGGACTCGCGTCGTGCTCCGTCCCGAGGTTGGGTGGACTCACACTGGGATCCCTATCAAAGTGGGATGCCTCTCGAGGTGGGGAGGACTGCTGGCACTACGATGCCTCTAGCTGGGATCCCTCGCGCTAGACATCGATAGTCGGAGGAGCCGGTGGCCTTAGCGCCGATTGTGGAAAGACGATGCAGTCATTTCTCCATAGAATGAGACCACGACCGGCTTCTGCTAGTGTGGACTCCCCCTCACCTCCAGGGATGTCAAGCTCTAGTCCATCATATCCTGGATCTATTGCGTCCACTGCGACACAAGCATACCCAGCTGGAACTGGATTGAAATGCTAGAGAACATCAGGTGTATTTGGTAAAGCATAGCCCGTCGCGACCCAGCAGTGCCCCCGTGGATTAGCTCACAAGATGTCTTCTCGGTGATATCATCCATGGGTGTGTGACCCAGCAGTGCCCCCGTGGAACCCATGCTGCTTTTCAGAAGTGTAGATGGGATGGGTTCCGATGCCTCCTGTCGCGAAGTTTCCCTTTGTTGGGTCAGTACCTATATCTGTAGCTGCTGCTGCTCGTACTTTTCTTCCAACTTTAAAAGTCGGTCTGCTTCAACCTTCTTTTTCTCGAACGGCTTTTATAACTATCCTTCTAGCCTGCAAACCCCTCATACCACGGAACAACGCCCATGCCTCGTGTTCGTCCTCAGTGTTTGGGATTCCCGAGGGCGCGTGTAAGATCGTCGTTCTCTCTATCGGGGTGAAACCGTCCTTCTTGGGCAGCTTTTATTGCTTCAATCAACTCATCTGTTGCATGCTTCAGACTGGCCAGTGCAAAAATCTTCCCTGTTGTTGGGTCCAACTTTCCCTCATGCGCAAAAAACCAATTCCTGTACCTCCGGGGCCAGTGGAAGGTTACTGGAGTGATCCCTCCAGCATGCATCTTATTCTCTAATGCATCCCACTTAGGAATGGCTGACTTGTATCCACTTGTCCCTAGTTTATGGTGATACTTTTTTCTCCGCATTTATCTTATTCTTTGCCAACTTCTCCATAGAAGCTTCCGATGTCTTGTACTCGATAAATGCGTCCTAGTGATTCCTTACCTTCTTGTATATTCCTGTGAATTCGGGCGCCTTCTTGCCTCTAGCATTGTACTCGTTCCATAATCTTTTCTTCCAAATCTGGAACGCGCCGGCCATCTTATGGAGAGCAAACTCCTTGACTTTGTCCCTTTGGCGCTCCGAGAGAGAATCTGGTAGGATGAAATGCTCCATGAGCTCTCGCCAAAGGGCATCTTTAATTCTTTTATCGACATAAATCACCCCTGGTTTTGGTTTGCTTGGCTGAATCCATTCTTGCATTGTGATCGGGACTCCATCCCTAACAACCACTCCGCATTGACGCACAAATGTCTTGGCATTGGCTTCAGGGTGAGTCGGTTTGCCATCATGTTTGAAAGCATCAAGATTGAGCTTTACGTTGTCGTCCAACATCTTGGCAGCGCCTCGTACCTTTCTACTAGATTGGCTCGATCCGGAGGGCTGATAACTAAAAGAAGAAAGATTTGTTAATATATGTATATATATAAATCAATTAATACACATGTAATGATCACCAGAGGCTAATATGTATATACCTTGTTGGACATTGTTAGTTGTTTCGGATTTTGGAACATAAGTTATTCTTCCTCAGCCTCACATCCATCACCGTAATCGTTCAGATATTGTGAGCCGTCATCATCATGTGATTCAACTAGAAGGTCCGCTGGGTTTTCGGAGGAGCATATCATGTCGAAGATGTCCTCTTCATGAGCTCTACCGGTATTATCCATAGCTTAATAACAAATCCATAATAATATATATAAAACAAATTAGTATTCAAATTAGCATGCACTCAAGAAGCAAATAACTGATAGTTAATTAATAATGCATCATCGAATACATATATAGTAGTTCTTCGAAAAGATCTCATCACAACCTCGGATAACAGTTAATACATCGGCTAATCCATCGATCTAGCTAATACATCATAATAATACATATATAGTAGCTAATATATCGATCTAGCTAGAACCCTAGCTCCCGACGGATATCGGGGCGGGAAATGGACACCCAAAGACAAGGAACCATCACAGGAGCATAGCTCTAGTGAGATCCCCGAAGAATCTGCCAGGTATTGTTGGACCTAGCCTCCAAAGCTGCCATGTAGCGACAGACATGCTCGTTCTCCTTGCTGACATGGTATTGTATCACCTCCGCGGGGGACTCAAGCCTCCGAATCATCCGTGGCCCATGCGGCCACCACCGGGTCAACGACAGGCTGGCTCCTCCTCAAGCTGCGCCGCCTAGAAGGCAGCACCTTCCAATACTAGCCCGGCGGAGCCCAGTCCCGGACAGGGCCCCTCGGCTCAAGAAACAGACCTCCTTCGCCGAATCGACGACGAGGATGGGGGATCGGCATCGTCGACGTCAAGAAGAAACACTTAATTATGAAAACAAATTAAATAACACTTAGCATCTAACAAATTAAATAACACTTAGCAAAATTAGCATTGGGTTAATATAGAGTTAAATTAAACTTAAACTAATTAGCTAGGGTTAATCTAGAGATAAATTAAACTACAACTAATTAGCTTGGGGTCCCACCTCTCATAGACCCATTATTTAAACTAATTAATCAGTGGATTTGGGGGGCAGCCCCACTTGTCATTGACTGGGGCCTGCCCAGTCAGCACAGTTGATTCGGTCAACTGGTCAACTGGGGCCCACGGGCCCACTAGCTAGCTACCCTGGGGGTGGGCTGGCCGACCATGTCAGTAGGCCGCACCGGAGTTGCCCGGTGAGCCGCAAACGTGGCGGAGGGATCGGCCAGTGCACGCCGCGTCAAACGGCCAGTGCACGCCGCGTCGAACGATGGCCGGGATGAGCAGAGCGGTGCGTGGTGGGAGCCGGTGAGCTCTAGCGAGCGTGCGGGGTCGGGCGGTGGGCAAGTGGGAGGGGAGAGTCTCACCGAGGGTGTAGCCATGCAAAGTTGCTCGAGGGAGGCACGACGTCGGGGCGGCGGGGTCGGGGCGGTGCGCGGCGTCGGGGCGGCGTGCGGCGGCGCCGGCTAATTTTGGCAGCCTAGCGGCGCAAATTTGAGCTTCTCCCGGTGCGTGGCTCGGCCCGGGACAAGGGTGTTTCTATTTATACCTAGCAAGCCTTTAGTACTAGTGTGTGGCTCACACCGGTACTAAAGATCCTTTAGTACCGGTGCGAGCCACGCACCGGTACTAAAGGTCCTCCCCAAAAAATGCGCGGGGCGGTGGACCTTTAGTACCGGTGTGTGGCTCGCACCAGTACTAAAGGTTTTTTAATTCATTATTAGTTATTATTTTCAGAAAAAACCCTAAACTTTAGAAAATCATAGAAAAAAAATCTATGGCTCCAATGGAAATAAACAATATATGAAAAAATATGAGAAAAATTTAAAGAATCTGTTTATGGCATTTCCATGCATGTTTGAACAACTAAAACTGTTGTATAAGACAATTTGATTAAATGGCATTTGAAATGTTGTACAAATGAACTCTGAAAAGGTTGTAACTTGGCATGACATCATAATTTCACCCACATAGCAACTTCTAAAGAGTTGAGAGGGTTATGGCAAAGACTGGATGCACTTCGTGTACAAACTGGACAATCTCTTTCGAAGTATGAGCGTTTCGAACGAAAACTCATCTATTACAAAGGGATTTCATTTCTAATAACTTATTTTAACTCCATAATTTTCGTGTGTTCAATATGCACCATTCAAAGGCACATCATCAATTTTCAACCCTTTCTGACTTCATTTGATATTTTGCATGCATTTAACGATTTATTTTAAGCTAAATGACCCTGAAATTGAAAAGCACTACAAATGAACTCTAAAAAGGTTGAAACTTGGCATGACATCATAATTTCACGCACATAGCAACTTCTAAAGAGTTGAGAGGGTTACGGCAAAAATTGGATGCACTTCGTGTACAAACTGTTACAAAAGATACCATGCTAGAAAATGCATGCATGTCCTTCACATAGAAAGTGATGACGGTGAAGCCGGACACATCCCAGAGTGGGATCCCTCACGGCGTAAGACTTTTTCTGCGTGTTTGTCCCTTGCTTATGATTGTTCCGTAACCATGGAGAATCTTCATCATTTAACAGGATGCTTGGGTCAGTCTTCACTCTGAAGGGAGGGATTTCATGAAACTTTTCATAATCTTATGACATGTCTGTCTTGTCCTCCACTCCCACAATGTTTCTTTTCCTTGAAAGAACTATGTGGTACTTTGGCTCATCGTATGATGTATTCACTTCCTTATCTTTTCTTCTCCTTGGTTTGCTTGACATGTCATTCACATAGAAAACCTGAGCCACATCATTGGCTAGGACGAATGAGTCGTCTGTGTACCCAAGATTGTTGAGATCCACTATTGTCATTCCATATTGCGGGTCTACCTGTACCCGCCTCCAGTATATTTGACCCATTTGCACTGAAACAAAGGGACCTTAAGATCAGGTTCATAGTCAAGTTTCCATATCTCCTCTATGTAACCATCATATGTGTCTTGAAAGTTGGTTGCATCATAGCGGACACCACTATTTTGGTTGGTGCTCTTTTATCTTGGGTGATCGTGTAAAATGTATTCCCAGTTATCTTGTACCCTTTGAAAGTAGTTACAGTCGAACTTGGTGTCTTGGCCAACCAGTACGGTTCATCTGGAACATCGTTGTCATTGATGAGCTTTGTTTGCAACCAACCGGCGAAAGTCTCCATGTGTTTACGTTCAATCGAGGCGTCAGACTGCTCCGGGTTCTTGGACCATATAATATCCTTATGTTCCTCGATATATGTAGTCACCAAGGTGGAATTTTGTAGAACCGTGTAGTTTGCGTGAGTGAAAGAATGCCCGTCCATATTTATTGCTTCTTTCTTTCCTAGTGTGCCTTTTCCACCATTCTCCCCTCATGGCGCGATTCAGGAAGACCAATCGGCTTAATGTCAGGAACAAAGTCAACACAAAACTCAAAAAACTCCTCCGTTCCATATCCCTTGGCGATGCTTCCTTCTGGCCTAGCACGGTTACGAACATATTTCTTTAAGACTCCCATGAACCTCTCGAAGGGGAACATATTGTGTAGAAATACAGGACCCAGAATGTTAATCTCTTCGACTAGGTGAACTAGGATGTGCGTCATAATATTGAAGAAGGATGGAGGGAACACCAACTCGAAACTGACAAGACATTGGACCAGGTCATTCTGTAACTTTGGTAGGATTTCTGGATCAATTACCTTCTGAGAAATTGCATTGAGGAATGCGCATAGCTTCACAATGGCTAATCGAACATTTTTTGGTAGAAGCCCGCTAAGTGCAACCAGAAAATATTGCGTCATAATCACGTGGAAGTCAGGAGACTTTAGATTTTGAAATTTTTTCTCTGCCATATTTATTAGCCCTTTATATTCGACGAGAAGCCAGACGGGACCTTGATACTGAGCAGGCATTCAAAAAAGATTTCCTTCTCTTCTTTGGTAAGAGCATAGCTGGCAAGACTTTGATACTGCTTTGGAGGCATGCCGTCTTTTTCGTTAATTCTTTGCTTGTCCTCCCGTGCCTCCGGTGTATCTTTTGTATTTCCATACATGCCCAAGAATCCTAGCAGGTTCACACAAAGATTCTTTGTCACGTGCATCACGTCGATTGCATTGCGGACCTCTAGGGCTTTCCAATATTCAAGTTCCCAAAATATAGAATTGTTCTTCCACATGGGTGCGTGTCCATTGGCGTCATTCGCAACAGATTGTCCGCCAGGACCCTTTCCAAAGATTACATGTAAATCCTAGACCATTTCAAATATATATTCACCAGTACGGAGGCCAGGCTTCTTCCGGTTATCTAGCTCACCTTTGAAATGGTTGCCTGCCTTTCTTAAGATATGCTTGATCGGTAGAAATCAAAAATGTCCCAGTACACATTCTTCTTACATTTATCCAAATATATACTTTCAGTATCATCTAAACAGTGCATGCATGCATTGTATCCCTTGTTTGTATGTCCTGAAAGGTTACTAAGAGCAGGCTAATCATTGATGGTTACAAACAGCAACGCTCGTAGGTCAATTTCCTTCTGTGTGTGCGCATCCCACACACATACACCTGGTTTTTTCCACAACTATCAAAGTTCATCAACTAGTGGCTTTAGGTATACATCAATGTTGTTGCCGGGTTGCTTAGGGCCTTGGATGAGCACTGGCATCATAATGAACTTCCGCTTCATGCACAACCAAGGAGGAAGGTTGTAGATACATAGAGTCACGGGCCAGCTGCTGTGACTGGAGCTCTGCTCCCTAAGACGATTCATGCTGTCTGTACTAGTACCAAACCTTAAGTTCATTTTGTCAGCTGTAAAGTCCTCGAACTCCCTCTTGATTTTTCTCCACTGCGACCCATCAGCGGGTGCTCTCAACATCCCGTCTTTCTTACGTTCTTCTTTGTGCCATCGCAACAAATTGGCATGCTCTTTGTTTTGGAACAAACATTTCAACCGTGGTATTATAGGAGCATACCACATCACCTTAGCAGGAACCCTCTTCCTGGGGTGTTCACCCTCCACATCACCAGGGTCATCGTGGGGGATCTTATAGCGCAGTGCACGGCGTACCGGGCATGCATCCAAATTCTCGTACTCCTCACCGCGGTAGAGGATGCAGTCATTAGGGCATGCATGTATCTTCTGCACCTCTAATCCTAGAGGGCAGACAACCTTCTTTGCTCCGTACGTACTTTCAGGCAATTCGTTATCTTTTGGAAGCATCTTCTTTATCATTATCAGCAATTCTTGAAATCCCTTGTGAGTTACACCATTCTTCGCCTTCCATTGCAGCAATTCCAGCGTGGTACCCGACTTTTTCTGGTCATCTTCACAATTTGGATACAAGAATTTCTTGTGATCCTCTAACATGCGCTTCAACTTCAACCTCTCCTTGTCACTTTCGTAGTTTCTCTTTGCATTAGCAATGACCCAACCAAAATCATCACCAGGCTCATCTGATGCCTCTTCTTTAGCTTCCCCCATTGATGCTTCTTCTTCAGCTTCCCCCACTGTTGTATCTGCGAAAGAATAGCTGTCATCATCCTCTTCTTCTTCATTGTGTTCCATTATAACCCCTCTTTCTCCGTGCTTGGTCCAACAGCTATAGCCGGACATGAAACCGGACTTCAGCAGGTGGTAGTGAAGGGTTTTTGAGGTAGAGTAATTCCTATCATTCTTACAGTCATGACATGGAAAACACATGAAATGATTCTGCATGTTTGCCTCAGCCACACGAATAAAATCATGCAGGCCATTAAGGAACCCAGGATATAGTCGGTCATCGTACATCCATTGTCAGCTAATGTTCACTACACAACATCGAAGTCACCAAATTAATACAACTTCATCATCACATTACAACCAAAGTAGAGCTAGCAGTGACCAAATGTTATTACTGCAAATAATAGATACTTATATTCATACATACATCTCATACAACTATCTAAAACATTTAAATGCAACAACAAATGCAATCATAATCGCAACTAAGGTAACAATTGCGCCAACGGCATAATGATACCGAGCCTCTTTATCAATGGCATATTTTCTAATCTTTCTAAGCTTCAAGCACATTCCAGCCATCTTGTTCTTGTGATCATCGACGATGTCGACAACATGCTACTCCAATCCCATCTTCTCATCTTTAGTTCTTTTCAATTTTTCTTTCAAATGATCAATTTCTTTTTCAGCTTGTGTTAACTTCTCCAGCATAATTCCATAGTCGGGTGGAATTTCTAGTTCAACTACTTCCTATAGATAAAAACATCTACGTCAATTTGGTGGCATAATTAGTTGTCATAGACATTTGATGATGTGTCAAATAGTTATAAAAGATAACAACATACCACATCTGAATCATAGACTGGACGAGGGTCGACGTGGGCGGATACCATAACCATGACACTGTAGAATAACTAACAATATACAAGTAAGTAAATCGTACATGCAGCTATCTAAATCATACAAGTACTTTTTTAACAAAAAGGTTTTAAGAAGAACAAGAGGCTCACCAAGGTGGTCGGTGCCACGACGAGACGGTGCGGGCGATCGACGGTGGTTAGGATGGGGATGCGAAGGCACCAAATAAACCACACCTACACATGTATCCTAACAAGTTAATTTGAGATCAAATTGCATATAAATCAAATAAACTTCCACATAATGATCACTCCCCCAAAACCTAGCTAAAACCCACAAATCACATATCTTTGAGCATACCACAAGCTAATCTAGCAATGAGAGATGAAGGGGCAAAGTTGCTAACATTTGTGAACACTTGGATAGATGGGGTGCCTTCAAATCTTGACAAATCCTTGGCAAAATGGAGGATGAGCTTCAAGCAAGAAGAACAGGGGAGAAAACAGAGAAATGAGAGCCCCTTCGATCAGCTGCGGACAAAGCATATATATAGGAAGTCTTTAGTACCAGTTGGTGTCACCAACCGGTACTAAAGGGCAACCTTTAGTACCGATTCCTGCCACGAACCGTTACTAAAGAGGCACGCGGGGCCCAAGTCTGACAAAAAGTCTGCCACACCCCCTTTAGTACTAGTTCATGACATGAACCGGTACTAAAGGTCCCTTACGAGCCGGTACTAAAGGTCACCCTGCTCCTAGCCATTGGAGCCGGCACGAACCGGGACTAATAGCCTCTTTAGAACCAGCTCGTAACCAGACCGAGACTAATGCGTCGGACGAAAGGTCTGTTTTCTACTAGTGAGTGTGAGAGAGAGAGCAAGGGAGCGGGCACACGGACATCGTGGTTGTCGTCAACCCCAGGCCTATTTAGTCTCCCTCGGTGTGCGTGTGCCCCTAGGGTTTCCCCTTCTGCCTTGCGCGCCACCTCTGCCCTCTCTTCTCCCCCTTCCTCTTCCCTGTCGCTAGTTTTAGTGAGAGTCAGTGAGCTGCAGGTAAGTTCAGAGTAAGCGCCGATCATCTACGTCATCGCCGTCCTCGATGGTGGCCTCCCTCCCTCCGGCCGTAGTGTCTGGGGCATCCACGTCGTCGGCCTTGCCCCTTTCCTGCCGCTAGGACGTGGGGAGAGCCTCCACATCATCGGTGTCATCGCCGTCTTTGTCGCGCTCTGAGAACCCTTCTACGACCGCTTCTTCCTCTGCTCTGACCCCCCTTCACCCGTACCCGACTCCTTCTTCGACCTCCCTCGACTCCCCAGCAGTCCTTAGGTGAGCACCGCATCCCCGCAGCCCTCTCCGGTCCGACCCCATAGCGTAGCGCCGTCGATCCGCCATGGCCCCAAGCCGAGCTCCTATTCGCATTCGAGCACCACCCTCCTCACGTTGCATCGTCTCCAGGTCCGCGGGAATGGAACCCCTGATCAGCCCGCATCTCCCGTAGGAGGTCCCCCTCACCGGAGAACCCCTATGTCGCCATGCCGCTGCCGCTGTTCCTTGTCTGCGTGTGTGTGCGTGTTCTGTTTCAGCTTCGTCAGTTATGGGTCGGTGGAGTAGTATTAGTGAATTTAGATCCCTCTGTAGGCAACTCCCCCTCCTAGCCTACTGGTTCGCCGCGCACCCTCCCACCAGGGAGACCTGGGTTCGATCCCTTGCGCCCCCTTTTTTTCCTCTTTTCGATTTAGTGTGTGTGTGGTGGGGATCTGGTGTGGCTACACCTGGATCCCGTGTGCGTGCATGCTAGTGTGTGTGTGTGCCTATGTGTGCGCATGTGTAGGGAGATCTCCTGTGGCAGGTGGATCCTATGTGTGTCTGTGTGTGTCTGTTGTGTGTGTGCGGTGTGTGTGTGTGTGAGAGAGAGTATGACAGTGGGCCCTGGCCCACATGTCATCCTTAGAGGGGCCCTGGCTCACTGCCAGGTGGGTCCCCTCCTTTTTATTAATTTCTTTGTTTTCATTTTCTATTAGTTTTGTCTGTTTAATTGATTTAATTCCATTTTTAGTAAATGTCCAAATCTGCACATAGGCATTTTTGGCAATGAGCATTTATAGTAACTTTTGACTTATAAGTAGGTTGAGATTTTGATGCTATTTGTAACTTAGAATTGTGGGCATTTTGTCTATAGCAACCTATGAGTATGATATATGATTTTGGGGTAGAATTTTCCAATGAATCCAGTGGTGCAATTTGTTTTGTCATTTGAACAAGTTTTAAAAAATGTTATTTTGTCCCAATATGCCATTTTGTCATTTTTGTAAGAATTAATCCATGCATGCTATGATAATTGTGTCAACATGTAAGTGGTAGTGTTTTATGATTATTATGCTATGGTATTTTCTTTTGACATGATAAACTTGCATATAAGTGGGAATCTTGCTCCAAAGTAGCTAATAAAATTTTGTTGTTTTCCACATGCTAAATATATCGAAGTCTGAGAATCTGTTATTATTTTTATGCCTTGTTGAGTGGATGCTACCAAGTGCTCTTCTGTGTTTTAGCTCAAGCTCAGTGCTAGTGTTTTGTAGTACATGTTGTCCTATACCATCCTATTAATTTTCATGCCACAAGGTGGTCTCTACTATCATTAATTTCAGCTGTCATTTTGCTATCAGCTTAACTCAGATTCCAGAAAACTGTTATTTTCACCCAGTCCCTAGAATCTGTTTCATTATGCCATCTTGTGAGCTTCATGCTTAGTGATCCTTGCTTCCTTTAAAGTTTGTGTAGTTGGATGATTTGTCAAGCATGTTATGTAGTTTCTATACATGCCTTGTTTGAGGTTGGAAACATCCTGTAGCTCTACATAATTGCTGTGGAAGTTGCTATGTTTCTGTTTTGGGGAAAATTGTGTGTGGTAGTGTTTTGTGACTTGTGGGAGCTATGCTCCATTGTTTTGCTTGATCTTTGGCTCTATTGTGATGGGGTTTTCTTTTCCTAACCAGTGGCTTCCTTGGAATACCAAGGAATAGCCCATGGCCTTCCTTGTCTCGTATTTTGCCTTTGTACCTTGCCGTGAGCGTAGCGTAAGATCCGTTACTCCGTTTCCTACGTTTTACATATGAATTTGCATTGTTTTTGCATGAAGCATCCATATTTTCCATGATCATGCATGTTCAAACAACTTAACATGAGGTTCTGTCCAGAATAGTAAATAACTTAACTATTGCACGAGAAACATGACTAGCTTAGGATTGCCATGTTAAATACTTCAAATGAATCATGCATCATCTTGTTTGTGCATTGCACCTTGGTTGGTTGTTTATTGTTGCTGTTTATCTTGGGTAGACGTGAGTGTTGAACCTGAGTACGAGGATCCAGCAGAGTACCACTATGAGGACCCAACTCTTTGTCCCTCTGAAGAACCAATAGGGAAGATGATCGTACCCAGATCCCGACACTATTTTTGCTTTGCTAGATGTCTAGATCTTATCATTACATTCACGTTACCTACCACATGAATGTCAAGCCTCCTACATTGCCATGAAAGCCTCTAACCCCTCCACTACCTAGCAAACCTTGTTTGGCGAAGTTACTGCTGCTCAGCTCCTCTTATAGAGTTCTGAAATGCAGGTGCAGGTTGTTTGCATGTGATAACATGGATATCTGGAGATATCACAATATTTACTGCAATTAATTTAATGCACATATATATCTTGGTATGGTGGAAGGCTTAGGCTTTTGCTTGGTGTTTTGTTCCACTTTTAGTGCCATAGCTACTTGTCACCGGTGTTATGTTTCCATATTTCGCGCTCGTAACATGCTTGGGGTTGTTATGGGGACCCCTTGATTATTTGTTTGAGTTTAAAGCTTGTCTAGCAAGACCCAACATTGGTACTATTTGTTTAAACAACTTAATAAAAATGCATAGGGCCTTGCAACCCCGTGGATAATTAATCAACAACCCGGGCCAGTGCTCCTCATGAGTGTTGGTCCAAACTAGAGCACTGTGCGGGGCCAACCCGGGGCAACTCGGGAGATTTCTATCAGGCCACCATACATTAGCATATCCGGTCGTGTCCTGAGAACAAAATACGCGGCTCTTATCGGGTTCGTCGACACGTCGGGCAGTCTTGCTGGACTTGTTTTACCTTTATTGAATGTCTTGCGTGAGGAACTCCGATCTTCTTCGGGCTATCTCGAGGTATCATTTTTCCTTTGGAATTGCCTAGGAAGATCACGAGATCCGTGGTCAAGGTTATTCCCGCGGAGTGTGGTTAATTTATGATGGATTAGTTGGAGCACCCCTGCATGGTTAAATCTTTCGGAAAGCCGTGCCCTCGGTTATGTGGCAACTTGGATATTTTGTTTAACACCCGGTTATAGTTAACTTGAAGTAAAGTCCAATAAAATACACCAATTGTGTGCATAACCCTGATCGTCTCTGCTCGTTAACATGAACCGAGAGAGAACACGGTGGGGTTATGTCTGACGTAAGTAGGTGTTCAGGATCACTTAGTGATCATAGTAGTACTCGATCGTCTTTTGTAGCCCACCATATTTACATTCATGTTCTCGTAAGATAGCCACAAAACATGCTTAGTGCTGCTACAAAACTCAACACTTACCTCATCCAATCGAATCAGCTTACATAGTTTTGGCACCCGGGTTACAAGATTGTTGAGTCCCTGTGGCTCACAGATTATAACAATACATGTGCAGGTGCTAATGAGTCCGTCCCAGATGATGTGACCCAACTCCAGTGGGAGTATGATGAAGAACATGGCAGAATGTACTTCACGCATCCCGACGAGTAGAGAGGTCTTGGTCATGATCTTTGCGTCAGCACGACAGTTTCATCGCTTCTTTTGATCGTTTGATTTCGTTCGTAGATGGACCCTCTCTTCTGTATGATGCTTGAATAATTTGTGTGGACTTGTAATTTAGCTTGTGGCGAGTGTAATCCAACTCATATACTCATCTCTTCATACATGTATGCGATGTTACTGTACTTGCAAAATGAATATATGCGCCTCTATCCCTCTTGCGGCCCCGTGCCTAAATAAGGATAGACGCGCATCTTGGGCGTTACGCTTATGTTATTTTGAGAGTCCTTAACAAGCATGGCAATTGGTTTAGGTTATGAATTTAATCCTAATATGATAGGCATACAAGAGGGATATAATAAAAACTTCCATAATAAGTGCATTGAGTATTATGAGAAGTTTGATTCCTTGCATAAAGTTTTGAGATATAAAGATGGTAATATTAAGAGTCATGTTAGGAAGTAATTGTGAATTGGTAAAGATACTTGTGTAAAGGTTTGTGATTCTAGTAGCATGCACGTATGGTGAACCGTTATGTAAGGAAGTCGGAGCATGATTTGTTTATTGATTGTCAACCTTTGTGTGAGGGTTGGGAGCGCGCGATAGTTTACTCCTACCAACCTCTCCCCTAGGAGCATGCGTCTAATACTTTCCTTTGATGACTAATAGACTTTTGCAATAAGTATGTGAGTTCTTTATGACTAATTTTAATCCATGGATTATATGCACTCTCACCCTTCCACTTTTGCTAGCCTCTCTAGTACCGCGCAACTTTCGCCGGTGCATTAAACCCACCATCTATCTTTCCTCAAAACAGCCACCATACCTACCAATTATGGCATTTCCATAGCCATTCAGAGATATATTTCCATGCAACTTCCACCGTTCCCTTTATTATCACACGCACCATCATTTTCATATTGCTTTGCATGATCGTAAGATAGCTAGCATGATGTTTTCATGGCTTGGTCGTTTTTTGATGTCATTTGCTATGCTAGATCATTGTATATCCTGGTACACCACCGGAAGCATTCATATAGAGTAATATTTTGTTCTAGATATTGAGTTGTATTTCTTGAGTTGTAAGTAAATAAAAGTGTGATGACCATCATTATTAGAGCATTGTCTCATGCGAGGAAAGGATGATGGAAGCTATGATTCCCTCACAATTGGGGATGAGACTCCAGAATTTATGAAAAATAAAAGAGGCCAGCGCAGCCCAAATAAAAAACAAGAGGCCTTAGATGCCCACCAAAAAATGAGAGAAAGAGAGAAGGGAAAATGCTATGATCTTTTTTCCACACTTGTGATTCAAAGTAGCACCATGATCTTCATGATAGGGAGTCTCCTATTTTGTCACTTTCATATACTAGTGGGAATTTTTCATTATATAACTTGGCTTGTATATTCCAATGATGGGCTTCCTCAAATTTCCCTACATCTTCATGAGCAAGCAAGTTGGATGCACACCCACTTAGTTTCCTTTTGAGCTTTCCTACACTTATAGCTCTAGTGCATCCATTGCATGGCAATCCCTACTCACTCACATTGATATCTATTAATGGGCATCTGCATAGCCCGTTGATATGCCTAGTTAATGTGAGACTAGATTCTCCTTTTTCTTCACAACCTCCACCATATTCTATTCCACCTATAGTGCTATATCCATGGCTCACGCTCATGTATTGCGTGAGAGTTGAAAAAGTTTGAGAACATAAAAGGTGTGAAAAAATTGCTTGACTTGTCATCGAGGTTGTGCATGATATAAATACTTTGTGTGGCGAAGATGGAGCATAGCCAGACCATATGTATTGTAGGGATAACTTTCTTTTGCCATTATATTTTGAAGAGCTACAAGTTTTTTGTTAGTATGCTTGAAATATTATAGTTTTATGTCAACATTAAGCTTTTGTTTTGAATCTTATGGATCTAAACATTCATGCCACAATAAAGAATATTACATCGATAAATATGTTAGGTAGCATTCTACATTAAAAATTCTGTTTTTATCATTTACCTACTCGAGGACGAGCAGGAATTAGGCTTGGGGATGCTTGATGCGTCTCCAAAGTATCTATAACTTTTGATTGTTCCATGATATTATATTATCTGTTTTGGATGTTTTATATGCATTAATATGCTATTTTATATTATTTTTGGGACTAACCTATTAATCTAGAGCCTAGTGCCAGTTTCTATTTTTTCCTTATTTTGAGATTTGTAGATAAGGAATATTAAACGGATTCCAAATGGAATAAATTCTTCGCGATGATTTTTCTTGGACCATAAGACACCTACCAGACTTGGAGAGGGGGCCAAGAGACCTGCTAGGAGGTCACAAGCCACCCTGGCACGACCTGGGGGCGCCCTGGCTTGTGACTCCCCAGCAGGACTCCTAACCCTAATATTCGTCCTATAAATACCCAAATATTCCCCCAATAACAAAAAGAGCCATGCAAATACTTTTCCGCCACCGCAACCTTCTGTTCCTGAGAGATCCAATCTTGGAGCCTTTTCCGGTAATCTACCAGAGGGGGATTCGATCACAGAGGGCATCTACACCAACTCCATTGCCCCTTCGATGATGCATGAGTAGTTCACCACAGACCTACGGGTCCATACCTAGTAGCTAGATGACTTCTTCTCTATCTTTGTGCTTCAATACCATGTTCTTCATGATCTTCATGGAGATCTATCTGATGTACTAATCTTTTGCGGTGTGTTTGTCGAGATGCGATGAATTGTGGGTTTATGATCAGCTTATCTATGAATATTATTTGGTTCTTCTCTGAATTCTTATATGCATGATTTCATATCTTTGTAAGTCTCTTCGAGTTATTGATTTGGTTTGGCCAACTAGATTGGTAATTCTTGCAATGGGAGAAGTGCTTAGTTTTGGGTTCAATCTTGCGGTGTCCTCACCCAGTGACAAAGTAGGGGTAGCGACGCACGTATTGTATTGTTGCCATCAATGGTAACAAGATGGGGTTTTCATCATATTCCTTGAGTTTATCCCTCTACATCATGTCATCTTACTTAATCTGTTACTCTGTTCTTCATGAACTTAATACTCTAGATGTAGGCAGGAGTCGGTCGATGTGTGGAGTAATAGTAGTACATGCAAAATCGTTTTGGTCTACTTGACACGGACATGATGCATGTATGCATAATCATTGCCTTGGATATCGTCATAATTATTCGCTTTTCTACCAATTGCTCAACAGTAATTTGTTCACCCATCGTGTTATTTTCCTTCAAGAGAGAAGCCTCTAGTGAAACCTATGGCCCTCACGTCTACTTTCCATATTATATTTTCAGATCTATAAACCAAAAATACCAAAACTACCTTGCTGCAATTTATTTACCTTTTTTTACTTTCCGCAATCTTTTACATTTATCTCTGTCAGATCTAATCCTTACAAATAATCATGAAGGGATTGACAACCCCTTTATAGAGTTGGGTGCAAGAGTTTGATTGTTTGTGTAGGTGCATCCATTGGTAACTTGCTTGTTCCTCCTACTGGATTGATACCTTGGTTCTCATCAACTGAGGGAAATACTTATCTACTTTTCTATATCACCCTTTCCTTTTCAAGGGAAAACTAACGCAAGCTCAAGAGGTAGCAGCGCTCGCCGGGGATCAGGATGTGCACACCCTCTTGAAGCCCCGACAAGCCATCCCCCGGCAAGCTTGAGCCAACCTGTCACCGCTCCAGCTCATCACAAGGATAGTCACTTCTCGATGCGGTATCGAGCCCCCAGGTGGTTAAGAGGATCTTGCTAAGCACATGGCTACATGCTAGAAGGAAGAATACCCCTCCTTGACACCCGTCGATGTTGGGTGCGATGGTTAGCTAGAGCGATGGTATAAGCTTGCCGGGGATGCACCCCCGCACGCCACCTAGACTACAAATGATGGTATTTTGTCTCTAATGCCAGAGTTGGGTATGATAAGCTCTGCTAGCTATCTAGTCATAAGACAATATCTGTTTTGCCACTATGGTCGCCCCTTGCACTATAAAAGGAGGCCCAAGGCAACCTAATTGAGGATACAGACTTTTGAGCATTTGTATGTGTATAATAGCTCCCCCGAATGCAACCCTTGCTCGGTTGGAGCATTGCCCACTCTTCGTGTTCCCTTGATCAATCCACACACAAAGCAGGAGTAGGGTTTTACGCTTCATAGCGGCTCGAACCTGCGTAAGTCGTCGCGTCTTCTCAGTATATTCACTCTTTGTGCTTGCGTCCATGCCCGCACCCCGCCGAACCACAAAGGGGCCGATGGTCCCATAGGTTATCATGTGCATCCAGCCCTGACACCCTAGGTCTTCGGTACAACCGATTCTGCTTCGATGCCACTAAGTCCAGGTTGCCAAAATTTTGTTTCCTCGGTTCTTAGAATTGAAATTTCCGAGATTTTGGATCGGCATCACCGAGTTGTGCAATTTGACCGTTGGTCACCTTATCGGTACTGCCGAGACTTCTGTATCGGTCTCATCGAGATTCAAAAGTTGCTACCTTTGGAGCAACTCGATACCACCAAGTTTTATACTTTGGTGTCACCGAGTTGGTCACTTTAGGTGTAACGGTTGGATTTTTTGAGATGCCTATATATACCCCTCCACCACCACTCACTCACAAAAGAAGCACTCAGAACAGATCCCCACTTATCCCATCAGACTTTCGGAGAGAGAGCCACCTACTCATGTGTTGAGATCAAGCCATTCCACTCCATCAATATGAATCTTGATCTCTAGCCTCCCCAAGTTGCTTGCCACCTAATAAATCTCTTCCACCAAAGCCAAATCTGTGAGAGAGTGATTGAGTGTTTAGGAGTCTATCATCTTGAAGCACAAGAGCAAGGAGTTCTTCAACATTATTGAGCCTATGACCTTTTGGAGGGTGGTGCCTCCTAGATTGGTTAGGTGTCGCTTGGAAGCCTCCTACTTCGTGTTGTAGAGTTTAACCAAGAAGTTTGTAAGGGCAAGGAGATCACCTACTTTGTGAAGATCTACCCTGTTTAAGGCTAGTCCTCCATGGACGTAGGCCATCATGGTATAGACAAGGTGAAAGCACAACATGCTCCCTTGGTGGTTTTGATAATTCATGACAACATACATTGTCTCTTGGACTAACACTTCTATCTAGTGCATTGCAGACAATAGTCCATGGAGAGTTGAGTTGGCAAAAGGATTGAGCAGACTGTGGAATTACCCCAAGATTCAAGGAAATAGGTTGGCCAAGCTTCAAGCAAGAGGACCCTACATTTTACATTTGTGAGAAATCACTTCGAGTCCATAGGAAAGCCAAATACTATTAAAAGAGGGTAATGTTTTGATAATGGACAATACGCTCAAATGAGCACAAGTGACAGTCACCCAAACATCCACAAACTCTCCCACCAAAGTCTGTCCTAAGCCAAATATGCAAAATCGGTGAAACCAACATTCCTATCCCGGTGCCACCGATTCTAAACCCTGGACAGACTCAGCCAAACCCTAACACTTCGGTGCAGCCGACACTGCACTCGGTGCCACCGAGTTAGGCTGCCAAGATTCTGTTATGCAAGTTCTCATTTTCGGTCCAACCAAGAATGGTGAATTGGCGTCACCGAGATTAGTAAATCTGACCGTTTCTCACCTTGTCGGTGCAACCAAGAATTGTATATCGGTCCCTCCGAGATTCGAAAGTTGCCACTTTTGGTCACTTCGATACCACTGAGATTTACACATGGGTATCACCGAGTCTGACTTATTGTGTGTAACGGTTGGATTTTTGGGGATGCCTATATATACCCCTTCACCACCACCCACTCGAAAGATAAGCACTTAGAACTATTCCATACCTATCCTGCTCAGTTTTCTGAGAGAGAACCACCTACCCTTGTGTTGAGGTCAAGATCTTCCACTCCAACCATATGGATCTTGATTTCTAGCCTCCCCATGTTGCTTTCCACCAATCCCATCTCTTCTACCAAGCCAAAGCTATGAGAGAGTGATTGTGTGTTGAGGAGTCTATCATCTTGAAGCACAAGAGCAAGGAGTTCATCGTCATTAGCGAGCCTATTACCTTTTGGAGGGGGGTGCCTCCTAGATTGGTTAGGTGTCGCTTGGGAGGCTTCTACTTCGTGTTGTGGAGTGAACCAAGAAGTTTGTAAGGGCAAGGAGATCACCTAATTCGTGAAGATCTACCCATAGTGAGGCTAGTCCATCATGGACGAAAGCCGCATGGAATAGTCAAGGTTCCTTTTTCGTGGAACCCTCCGTGGGTAGAGACCTCCGTGGACTCTCATGACCATTACCCTCTGTGGGTTGCAGACTCCATGAATGTGAACGTATGATAGCACCACCTATCGGAACCACGGGAAAAATCCTTGCGTCTCCTATTGCGTTTGATCTTCCTATCCCATCTCTTTACTTGCATGTGCAATGTGTTTACTTTCCGCTGCCATATTTGTAGACATGCATGTGTCGGGGTGTTAGACTTGCTAGACTTGCTAAAATAGTTAAAATTTGCCGACCAATTAACTTGGGGAAAGGTTAGGTTTTAAATTTCTATTCACCCCCCCTCTAGACACCCCTCACTTGATCCTACAAGTGGTATCATAGCTTTGGTCTCCATTGCTTCGGTTTAATCACCATGGAGGAAGATGGATGAATCTAGAATGGAGAGTTTGAGTTGTAGAGTGCCCATTCTTGATGGAGAGTACTATAATGAAAATATATTGATCTATTTAATAAATTCCATTTGACTAAATATATTGAAAATCCCTATGTGCTCCCTATTGAGGAATTGCATCCCACACACAAAGAGGAAATTAACCTTCTTGGTAACCTAAGAACTGTCAATCTTATTATTAGAGGTTTTCCAAGATTCATGCTTTCTCAAATGAAGAACTTTGCATGTGCCTATACCTTATGGACTGATTTGGAGAAACGATATACAAATATTTCCTTAGGTAATCTATATGAAATTCTTCATAAAACCATTGCTTTTCACAAAATGAAGCCTAGTGATCCAAATTTTGATAAATGCCTATTTCCTCTCCGTGATCTTATGTGTGCTAAAGGATATGTCACTACTATTAACAGCATTATCTTTGAAGCCATTCACATTCATAAACTTTAACATTGTCATGATCACTATTCTAACGAAACTCTTGTTCTTTATGACGAGGATTTCCCACTTGATGATGACAATGTGGAACATGGCTACTATGAAGAAGATGAGTTGTTCGACATCGAGTACGAGAAGATCATGAAGAATCTGAGTCTTATGGCAAACTTTAAGGATTACATGTCCGGAGGAAAAGAGTTGATTCTTGACAGCGGATGTACAGATCATATGACTGGTGATAAAGACACGTTCCAAGAGATCCCGCCTATTCAAGGTCCTCGACGGTACGTGACCTTTGGAGACAACTCTAAGGTAAGGTACTTGGCCTTGGTAAGGTGGCTATATCCGATGATAGCTCTATTCAAAATGTTACGCTTGTTGAATCCCTTGGCTACAATCTTCTTTCCATATCTAGACTTGCCGACTTCGGTTTCAATGTTCTATTCACGAAGGTAGATTGCCAAGTGTTTGGGCAAGATAATCATAAAATGGTATTTACCAGTTTCCGTAGAGGTGATCTATACATTGTTGATTTCACTAAAAGATCCAAGTCTCACACTTTTTTAATTGCAAAATCTTCTAAAGATTGGCTTTGGCGTAGAAGACTTGGACATGTAGGCATGCGAAATCTGGATAAGCTAATCAAAGGTGATCATATACTTCGAGTTAAAGATGTTATCTTTGACAAAGATAGACTTTGTAGTGCTTGTCAAGCTAGAAAGCAAGTAGGTGGAAGTCATCCCGTTAAGAATATCATGACTACTAGGAGACCACTCGAGTTACTTCACAAGGATCTTTTTGGTCCCAATGCTTACAAGAGTCTTGGTGGAAATTCCTATGGTCTAATTATAGTTGATGATTTTTCCAGATTTATGTGGGAATTCTTTCTTGATGATAAGTCGCAGGTTCAAAAGATCTTCAAGAACTTCGCTCGCAAAGCGCAAAATGGAGTTCAAGAACACCCATGTGGATACCCTTCTTGACGAAGAAGGTGTCTCACATGAGTTCTCGGCTACGTACACACCTCAACAAAATGGAGTTGTTGAGAGGAAGAACCGGACGCTCATTGAGATGGCAAGAATGATGCTTGACGAATACAAGACGCCAAAACACTTTTGGGCAGAAGCCATTGAAACAGCATGTCATGCCACAAACCGACTTTACTTACACAAGCTTCTCGGTAAAACGACATACAAGGTACTCACCGGTAACAAACCCCAAGCCAGATACTTTCGTGTATTTGGCTCAAAGTGCTACATTCTTGATAAGCATCATCGTACTAAATTTCCTCCTAAATTTCATGAAGGATTCCTACTTGGTTACGGATCAAACTCTCACACTTACCGTGCCTACAACAACTTCACTCGAAAAGTTGAAGAGACAGTAGATGTGAAGTTTGATGAATCTAATGGTTCGCAAGTCGAACAATTGCCAAATGATGTAGGTGATAAGGATCCTTCAGAAGCCATTCTAGATCTACCCATTGGCAAGATTCTTCCCATGGAGGTGGAGGAGAGTACTTCATCAACTCAAGTGGAAGCCCCTACCTCACGTCAACGTGAACCTCAACACGACATGAAGGCATCCACAAGCGGTCCACAACAAGATGATGAAGAGGAGGAAGTGCATCATGAAGATCCACCACAACCACCTTCACCACCACCTCAAGGGAATCACACCTTCAACAACAACGAAGATGAACGAGATGATGATGAATAATAAGAAGCTCCACCATCCAAAAATCGGAAGCTGACCCGAGTTCGAGCTCAAGTGACCAAGAACCATCCCCTAAACCAAATCTTTGGTGATATACAAACAGGGAGAATCACTCGCTCCAAGACCCGTGTAGCTAACTTTTGTGAGCATTATTATTTCATATCAAGCATTGAGCCTTTAAAGGTAGAACAAGCTCTTGAAGATGCAGATTGGGTGAATGCAATGCATGAAGAGCTACACAACTTCGAGAGGAACAAAGTATGGACACTCATGGAGAAGCCCGAAGATGAGCACGATATCATCAGAACCAAATGGGTGTTTCGAAACAAACAAGATGAAGATGGTCAAGTCGTACGCAACAAGGTTCTTCTCATAGCCCAAGGATATACGCAAGTCGAAGGTATGGACTACGGTGAGACTTATGCCCTTGTTGCTAGACTTGAAGCTATTCATATTCTTCTTGCTTATGCTAATCACCATGATATCACACTTTATCAAATGGACATCAAAAGTGCATTTTTAAATGGTGAAATTGAGGAAGAAGTTTATGTTAAGCAACCACCTGGTTTTGTGAATCCTAAGAAACCTAATCATGTTTACAAGCTTCGCAAAGCACTTTATGGTCTTAAGCTAGCCCCTCGTGCTTGGTATAAATGTTTAACGAAGTTTCTCATCAAAAAAGGTTTTGAAATTGGTAAAATAGCTGCAACCTTATTCACTAAGAGAGTTAATGGAGAATTATTTGTATGCCAAATCTATGTGGATGATATTATCTTTGGTTCCACTAACCCTCAATTTAGTGAAAGATTTGGAAGGTTGATGTCCGAGAGGTATGAGATGTCTATGATGTGTGAGCATAAATTCTTTCTTGGATTGCAAATCAAGAAATGAAGAGAAGGAACTTTCATATCTCAAGCTAAGTATACCAAGGACTTGATCAAGAAGTTGGACATGCAGGATTGCAAAGGTATGAAAACTCCTATGCCCACTAGTGGCCATGTTGACCTTACTAGGGAGGATGAACCGGTTCATCAAAAGGTTTATCGATCTATGATTGGCTCATTGTTATATCTATGTGCATCACGTCCTGATATTAAGCTTAGTGTTTGCATGTGTGCTAGATATCAAGATGCACCTAAAGAGTGTCATCTTTTGGCTATGAAATGTATTGTGAGATACTTGATACAAACACCAAACTTTGGCATTTGGTATCCCAAGGGGTCTTCTTTTAATCTTGTTGGCTATTCCAATTCAGACTATGCCGATGACAAGGTTGATAGAAAATCAACCTCGGGATTATGGTATTGTTGCTGGATCTTGTTGTGTGCAATTACTATGTATCTACTGCCGAAGCTGAGTATATTGCTGCTGGATCTTGTTGTGTGCAATTACTATGGATGACACAAACGCTTAAGGATTATGGTATTCATGTTAAAAATGTTCCATTAATTTGTGACAATGAAAGTGCTACTAAAATTGGACATAATCCTGGGCAACATTCTCGAACCAAGCATATTCAAGTTCGACATCATTTCATTCGTGATCATGTTGCCAAAGGAGATATCAATCTTAAGTATGTTCTTACTAACAAACAATTGGCCGATATCTTCACCAAGCCACTTGATGAGAAAACATTTTTTCATTCGAGGAGTGAGTTGAACATCATTGATGCTTCAAACTTGAGCTAGACTCACTCGGTTGCAAGCAAGGGCATGAGCTTAACGAGAAGGATAGATCTAGATTCAAGATGATCTTCATCAACCTCAAGCATCCTCAACAAGTTCACCTACGAGCAGCGTCATCAACATCACTCAAAGGTTTATACTCATATCCTTGAAAAGGCTTTACTCAAAGTCATGGACTAAAGCATCAAGTGATATGAAGACATCAAAATGCTTAATCGAAAAATGGTAACCCCATTTCGAGCTTAAACGATGAGCATGACCTATGATCAAGCATTCTTGCTTGGCTCCTAAGTCAATATACTCAAATATAGGTGACCTAGTCACCGCCCATCATTTAGTTAAGAATCTTGCATGGTTTGCTCTCTAATGGCATGATTTCTCATAACCACTCAAATCTTATCTACTTCATGTCCTTTGTAAATCTTTCACATTTTTCTTTTTGAAACAGTTTTGTTTGTCTCTCTGAAAATAGAAACTTGGTTTATCATTCGTCTTAACCGATATAAATAACTCGGTCCTACAGAATTTGCAGATGAGCTGCACTTTACAATCTCGCTACCATCGATTTATTTATCCCGGACTCACCGATTTTCTTTTCTTTCAAAATCTAAGTTTCTTTGATATTGTTTATTTGCTTATATTCTTGAGATATTCTTGTTCTTTCGATGACTAAGAAAACTATATATATTTAGAGGGAGAAGAACAAACAACACTTCGGGGGAGAAATTCTTTATTCAAGGATCCCTAGCTCCAAGGAGAAGAAAACTCAAATTTGCCATAGGGAGAGAAGTTACATTCAATGATTCCCTTAGACCTTTAATGGACCCTACTTTCAATGACCCTTGATCTCCAGAATCCCTTCCTTGTCAATGATCCCTATCACAACTCCCATGTTTAACCTTTTTGGTACTTTATGCCAAAGGGGGAGAATATCAAAGCTTCATGCTAAAGGGAGAGTTACATTCTTATATCAAAACAAAAAATGTAGGGGAGAAAACTACTTTTGGAGAAAAGTCTCAAGTGAACAACGGATTACTTTTCTCACCCTATCCGATCCCAATAACTACATGCTGAGATTCAGGGGGAGAGGATGTACCACCATTTTCATATCAAAGGGGAGAAAAGATATAATAGATTAATGCTAAAAGTGGAGACATATCAATCTTAAGGATTATCATATTTTATATGCTCTCCACATCTTGGTTCTCGTTGAGTTCTATTGCTTTTGATTGGTAAAATACTCTTGTGTTTCCTAACATTGTTTTCTCAAGTGTGTCTCTACTACTAGAATGCTCAAGAACTCAAGGTAAGTATATGCATCATATCTTTGATCAACATGGTCTCTTGCTTCTTGCACATATTGTTTGCAAGAGTGAAGTCTTGATCAAGGATATACATTTCATTCACATATATTGATGCATATAGCCAAGATACACATGACTCTTATATCCCTTTCATTCATATGTATGTCCATGCATTTCAAAGCAACTATCATTTAAAGGACTGCACACATTTAGGGGGAGCAAATCTAAGTCATGTGTTTCTCAAAGTCTTCATTGCATCCATGCATATCTTTAATTGAAGCTTTTATTGTATGTTGTCATCAATTACCAAAAAGGGGGAGATTGAAAGCAGAACATGTTCCCTTGGTGGTTTTGACAATTCATGACAACATACATTGTCTCTTGGACTAACACTTCTATCTAGTGCATTGTAGATAATAGTCCATGGAGAGTTTAGTTGGCAAAAGGATCGAGGAGACTATGGAATTACCCAAGATTCAAGGAAATAGTTTGGCCAAGCTTCAAGCAAGAGGACTCTACATTTTACATTTGTGATAAATCACTTTGAGTCCATAGGAAAGCCAATACTATTAAAAGGGGGTAAAGTTTTGATGATCAACAATATGCTCAAGCATGCATAAGTGACAGTCATCAAAACATCCACAAACTCTCCCACCAAAGTCTGTCCTAAGCCAAATATGCCAAATCGGTGCAACCAACATTCCTGTCCTGGTGCACCGATTCTAAACCCTAGACAGACTCAGCCAAACCCTAACACTTCGGTGCAGCCGACACTACACTCGGTGCCACTGAGTTGGGTTGCCAAGAGTCTGTTACGCAAGTTCTCATTTTCGGTCCGACCAAGAAAGGTGAATCGGCGTCATCGAGATTGGTAAATCTGACCGTTAGTCACCTTGTCGGTGCAACCGAGAATTGTATATCGGTCCCTTCGAGATTCAAAAGTTGCCACTTTTGGTCACTTCGGTACCATCGAGATTTACACACCGGTGTCACCGAGTCTGACTTATTGTGTGTAATGGTTGGATTTTTGGGGATGCCTATATATACCCCTTCACCACCACCCACTCGAAAGAGAAGCACTTAGAACTATTCCATACCTATCCTACTCAGTTTTCTGAGAGAGAACCACCTACCCTTGTGTTGAGGTCAAGATCTTCAACTCCAACCATACGGATCTTGATTTCTAGACTCCCCAAGTTGCTTTCCACCTATCCCATCTCTTGTACCAAGCAAAATATGTGAGAGAGTGATTGTGTGTTGAGGAGTCTATCATCTTGAAGCACAAGAGCAAGGAGTTCATCGTCATTACCGAGCCTATTACCTTTTGGAGGGTGGTGCCTCCTAGATTGGTTAGGTCTCTCTTGGGAGCCTCCTACTTCATGTTGTGGAGTGAACCAAGAAGTTTGTAAGGGCAAGGAGATCGCCTACTTTGTGAAGATCTACCCACAGTGAGGCTAGTCCTTCGTGGACGGAAGCCGCATGGAATAGTCAAGGTTGCTTCTTCGAGGAACCCTCCGTGGGTAGAGCCCTCCGTGGACTCTCACCACCGTTACCCTCCGTGGGTTGAAGACTCCATGAACGTGGACGTATGATAGCACCACCTATCGAAACCACGGGAAAAATCCTTACGTATCCTATTGCGTTTGATCCTCATATCCCATCTCTTTACTTACATGTGCATGTCTTTACTTTCCGCTACCATATTTGTAGACATGCATGTGTAGGGCTGTTAGACTTGCTAAAATAGTTAAAATCTACCAACCCATTAACTTGGGAAAAGGTTAGGTTTTAAATTTCTGCTAGTAGTCTATTCAACCCCCCCCCCCCGCTCTAGACACCCCTCTCTCGATCCTACACAAGATTGCTTCTTCGTGGAACCCTCCGAGGGTAGAGCCCTCTGTGGACTCTTGCGACCATTACCCTACATGGGTTGAAGTCCCCATAAACGTGGATGTACGATAGCACCACCTATCGGAACAACGGGAAAAATCTTCGTGTCTCCAAATTGCGTTTGATATTCCTCCCTATCCTCTATTACATATGCTTGTCTTTACTTTCCGCTGCTATACTCGTAGACATGCATGTGTAGGGTGTGCTTGACTTGCTATCATTGCTAAAATCTGCCAACACTTAAAATTGGGAAAATGTAGAAATTTTATTTGGTCAAGTAGTATAATCACCCTCCTCTAGACATACTTTCGATCCTACATGGGGCAGTTTTTCTTTGATCTAGCGGTAGTACTGCTTGTTACCACGGTAGTACTGCTTAGGCGGTACTTTTGCTATGTACTTCTGGTGCCTTTGCCCTTATTAAGCGGAAGTACCGTTGCTCTGGAGCAGTAATACCCCTCTGGTGGTTCATGCATCTGCGCGAGCCACCAGACACCTGTTGTATTGTGTATGATGCCCTGCACCACCCAAGCGAAAGTAGAGCGGATGTACTAAGTGGTAGTACCGCTGGCAGGAGTGTTCTTGGTCGTTTGCTTGTTTTCTTCTAGAACTATCACACTAAGCGGTGTCACACTGCTTGTGCACGACCTGTGCACATAACGGTTGGATTTGGGAGGCCTATTTAAGGGGTTCTTCTTCCCCGATGGTTCTTATCTTTTGAGCTCGTGCTCTTCCCCCATTGTTGACCTCTTTCGAGCCTACTAACTCTCAATTCCTCCAATGATTCTTGCTAATTCTTAAGGGAAAAGAGAGAGGTGATCTAGATCCACATTTCCACCAATCACTTTCTCCTCTATGTGAGGGGAACCCCCTAGATCTAGATCTTGGAGTTCTTCGTGTTCTTCTTCGTTCTTCCTCTTGTTTTCCTCTATAGCATTAGTTGTTGTGGTGGGATTTGGGAGAGAAGGACTTGGGCACTCCGTGTGCCCTTGCCATTGCATTCAGTGCATAGGTTTGAGTTCTCCATAATGATATGTGGAAGTGAAGTTTAAGAAGCTTATTACTCTTGGGTGTTTGAGCACCCTAGAGCTTCTTCCTCTTGGGTGCCTTGGCACCCTAGAAAGTTGGTGGTGCCTCAGAGCTCAATCATTGTGGTGTAAAGCTCTGGGCAAGCTTCGGGGTCTCCAATTAGGTTGTGGAGATTGCCCCGAGCGTTTGAGGTTACCTCAGAGCCACAATCCATTGTGGTGAAGCTTTGTGGTGTTCTTGGGAGCCTCCAATTAAGTTGTGGAGATTGCCCCAACCTTGTTTGTACGAGTTCAGTGACCGCCCTCAAGGGTTCCTTAGTGGAATCACGACATCTTGCATTGTGCGAGGGAGTGAGGAGATTACGGTGGACCTAGTGGATTCTTGGGGAGCATTGTGCCTCCACACCACTCCAAACGGATATTAGCATCCGCAAGGGTGTGAACTCCGGGATACATCCTCGAATCCACGTGCCTTGGCTATCTCATACCCGAGCCCTTTACTTATGCACTTTACTTTGTGATAGCCATATTGTTTCATGTTATATATCTTGCTATCACTTAGTTGCTCATCTTTCTTAGCATAAGTTGTTGGTGCGCATACGTGAGTCTAGTTGTTTTAGGATTTGAGCTTGACATATTGAACGTTACTTTCATTCCGCATTTTTTCAAGCCTAAACCGTAATTATTTTAAAGTGCCTATTCGCCCTCCCTCCTCTAGGCGACATCCATGTCCTTTCATGGAGGCTCTCCTCACCTGACGGAGGCGGTGGAAGGGCGGGAAAACCCTAGGTCTGGCTAAGGTGTGACGAGGATGCTTATAGAGGCTTGTGGGTGTGTGGAATCGCGGTCCCCATGGCTCGGGCTGGAGCTTGACAAAAATGAGGAGCGTCGGTCGAATGTGACCTCTGGATGACTGGTAGGGACGCTGACGGCATGTGGGAGTACATGCGGCTAGGTACGCGGGCGCGCGAGTGTGAAACGATGAGCCATCCACCCGCGAAAGGCTACTGGGCAGCGGCTCAACTGCTCAGCTGGGTTGTGACTGGGCCTGCTAGCCTGTCTCTCCTGTGGCATTTTTCTATTTTCCAAAAACAAGGAAGAATAGGAAAATGCCCAGAGAAGAAGAAAAGGGTTTTGGATGAGTTGAAAATAGATTTGGACTCACAAAAATATGTTCCATTTAACAAAAATTGGCTGGACACTTTTAGAGATATAAAAATAAATCAAATTTGAATTTAATTCAAACTTGAGGCATTTTTGAATCCAACCAAATCAACTCGAAATGAGCTGAAATTTGGAGGAGGGCTACTAGGCATGGTTTAGAGAATTTGGAAAAATAGTGGGAATTAAAATAAGACATGGAGGCTCACATTGTAAAAAAAGGAGGTAAGGGATTTCTTTGAGATGGAAATAAGGGTTTTGTAAATTGGGACCAAGCATAATGGTTTTGGCAAAACATAACACACTCATCACAACACATCACAACATATACAAAATGATGATCACAAATTATTCCATGATGCAAAGATGAAATGATGCAAACATTATGCATTTCTAATCAAACCAAACATGGCAAGACATACATTGTTCACACATGGAATTGATACAATAATAGGAATGTTGCTGTTGGGCTCTTGCACCTTAGTAGCAACAATACAATATATGTTTGTTCCCATTATGTCACTGGGATAGATCACCACAAG
Organism: Hordeum marinum; assembly: GCA_022496015.1. Classification (NCBI taxonomy): domain Eukaryota; kingdom Viridiplantae; phylum Streptophyta; class Magnoliopsida; order Poales; family Poaceae; genus Hordeum; species Hordeum marinum. The sequence goes on along the minus strand of CM039673.1, from coordinate 127,809,301 downwards.
ATTGAACTCACTAACAAGCACAACGCTCTCTGAAGAACTACCTATCAATCTTGGCCAAAGACAACAAATAGATCGGAAATATACATGACTACTTAACTATACAACAAAAAAACTTAATAAGATTCTTATAATTCAGTGAACAATCTAGTCATGGAGTCAGAATTCATCATATCCCAACAAACACAACCATCGATTACATCATATATATCCCGATCATGTGAGGCAGCTCATAGTAACTCTTTATTGAACCACAAGGGGGAGAGGATATCATCTAGCTGCATCTATGGACCCTAAGGTCATAAGGAATCTACTCACATATGTTCATGTTGGTATAAATGTTGATGAAGATGGCTCAGATGATGGATTAACCTTCCGGTAGGGTGCCAGAATAGGTGTTCAGATTGGATCTATCTAGAACAAGAACTTGCGGCTGTGGAATATCGTGAAAAAATGGTACTTGGGATTCCTTAATATATGTGATTTATAGGGGAAAGAAGTGATGTAAGGCAGCACATAGGGGACCTACACAACCATCGCATGCAGATAGACCCTAGTCGCACCACTTCGCTGCGTGGAAGCCAAGGGTGGCTCAGTGGCCCCTCCAACACTTTCTAGAATCCTCTCGACTTGAAAGCATCATAAAAAACTCTAGGATATTTTGAGTTTTGTAGACATGGATTTTTTTTGAAAAGTCAAAACCATGCAGAAAATAACAACTAGCTTTCAGCACTAAATTGATAGGTTAGTCCAGAAAAAACAATAAAAATGCTATAAAAAGTATTCAAAAGTGATATTTTAATAGCATGAAATAATAAAAAATTATAGATATGTTTGAGATGTATCACTCATATGTATTTTTTCATTTTGGTTCTCGTGTTATATATCAACTCAAATTTTCATCAACCCTCCCCGAAGCAATGTGTGCTATTCTCTAGTTACCATTATGTTTCGCTATCAAAAGTGTAAATACCATTCAAATATTGAGTGTTCTTGATTAAATTGGAAAACAAAAAATGCACTTGATTCCACCTCATAATAAAAAATGAATTAGTTTATGAAGGACCGGTATGTTGATAATTTCCCTAAAGGGGGGAGAATGGGAGGATACCAAGTTAAAATATTTTATTAGTTGCTTTTAGAGGGAAGTATAGAAATATAAGTAACTAGAAACACAACTAGGTGATACAACTCTATATGGTGTGTAACAATAAGCCAGTAAGCTACACAAGGCAACACACGGGCAAGTAGGTACAAGGGGTAAAGCTAGGGTAAGAGACAACCGAAAGATGTAATCCGAAGTTCATACACTTGGGTGCATGTTACTCGCTAGTAGAGAGGGAGAACAACGAATGCTCCCATGACAACAAATGAATCACCTTCTTCTCCAATAACCACAAGAAACAAATGCTTTGGAAACCTTCCACTAGGGGTAGCTCTTGAGGGTGATCTTCAAACCCTCACATACGAGCCAGGGTCACAACCACATGACTTGGAAGCTTCCGGGTAACACCAAACGTCTAGGGTTCCCCACAAAGCCAATGAGAATAATATTTGCTAGGATCTCGTGAGGAATCAATGAACTTGAGTTTTGATTGGTTCAAAACATAGATAGTGTGATCCTATTACTCTCTCAAAAATATGGAGCATATTGAGCAGCTAGAGAGGGAGGGATCCAAGTTTTAAACCTTTAGATCAATGGTGTGATGGGTGGAATCGTCGCCTTCCAAAGGTAGAAGAAGGTGCCCTATATAGTCAACCAAAATATCTTTTCATTGGAGCATTGTCCAGTAAAGTCAGACTACCCGACTACTCACATATTCCCAGGCAATGTTTGAGACAATCCAGAAGGGTCGAATATTAACTCGGGTAATCCGCCCGAAATGCCCGACCTGAGATTTTTGCTCAAAATAGAATATTTTGGAGGAACACTTCTCACATGGGTGTAGATAGTATTTGGCTTGCTTTGGTTCACTAATTTCATAATGGATCCCTGGTGTATCCCCTCTTTATAATACGACATGCCTATGACTCGAAAACAAGAAATCATTGGTGAATTTTAACGTGTCTTCTTTTTTTGTCCTTTAGCCTCTAAGAACTGCTGGCTAAGCATATGATTCCTTTCCATTTATATATTCATTTAAAGCACATTAAAAAATAGCTAATTGTTCAAATAACTCCAAATTCCTCATTATGAGTGGATGTCCTTTCAATTTATCTTCAAAGAATAGGATTTTTTTAATTGCTAGTTTTATCTTTCATGTGGTGTTGATGATATTAAAGCACAAATTCTCCCTAGGTTGTTTTGTTAATTAATAACAACATATATTTCATTGGACCAATGTTTCCACTAAGTATATTTGAGGAAAAGTTCAGTGATGGGTTGGCTAAAGAATTGTGAGGAGATTCCATAGATGCACGGAATACCCATTGGCAACAAGCTTGAAGACTCTACATTTTACATTTTGTGAGAAATCAGTTTTGAGTCCATAGGAAAGCCAATACTATCAAAAGGGGATGAGGAATTATGATGATATGATTGCTCAAGTGCTTATACCAACAAATTCCATTCGGCCCTACTGAGTTTTGACTTAGATATAACCTGTGCCAAACCCTAGCTTCTCGGTGGCACCAAGTTTCACTTTCGGTGAAACCGAAAATAGTGACCAACCTTATGTTGTCCCATTTCTAAAAATCGGAATTTCCGAATTTTAGGAATCGATGACACCGAGATTTTGAAACTGCCTAGGTTAGCCAATTCGGTCTCACCAAGAATTATATATCGGTTTCACTCAAACGCCAAAAGTTGTCACATTTTTCACTAGTCGGTGCAATCGAGTTTTCACTTCGGTTTCACCGAGTTGGGTAATAATGTTGTAACGGTTGGATTGTTGGAGATGCCTATATATCCCTCCACCTCCTCTCACTCGTAAAGGAAGCACTCAAAACATACAAACACTTGCCCCATCCATTTTTCTGAGACAGAGCCACCTACTCATGTGTTGAGATCAAGATCATCCACTCCAACCATATGGTCTTCATTTCTAGCCTCCCCAAGTTGCTTTCCATCCAATCAAACTTTTCTACTCAAGCCAAATCTGTGAGAGAGTGATTGAGTGTTGAGGAGACTATCTTTTGAAGTACAAGAGCAAGGAGTTCATCATACTTACCACATACATTACCTTTTGGAGGGTGGTGCCTCCTAGATTGGTTAGGTGTCGCTTGGGAGCCTCCTTCTTCGTGTTGTGGAGTTGAACCAAGAAGTTTGTACTTCCTAAAGATCTACCCCGAGTAAGGCTAGTCCTCCATGGACGAAGGCCATGATGGAATAAACAAGGTTGCTTCTCCGTGGACCCTTGGTGGGTGGATCCCTTCGTGGACTCTCACGCCTGTTACCCTCCGTGGGTTGAAGTCTCCATCAACATGGACGTATGATAACACCACTTATCGGAACCAGCCAAAAATCTCCGTGTCAACTTTGCATTTGATCTTCTTGTCCCAACTCTCTATTTACATATGCTTGTCTTTACTTTCCACTTCTATACTCATAGGCATGCATGTGTAGGGTGTACTTGATTTGCAACAATTGCTAAAACTTGCCTAGAACTAAAATTGGGAAAAGGTTAGGTTTTAATGTGTCAAGTTTTCTAATAACCCCACCCCCTCTAGACCTACTTCCGATCCTACATGATATCATTTTGTTAACAAGCAACAACAATTTTAACCATTATACAACCTTCAGGGTCGGCCTCTAGGGGGTGTTTCCCACTACCTGCTAGGTACATAGTAGATTAGTAGTCCATGGTTGGACATGACACCTGGACGAAGAAGCGACACATCATAGCCTAGGCATGTGGACGCATATAGCCCAAGATGGTAAGTACGACCACTATAAGTTACAATCATCAGTTTTCCTTTCGATTGTGACTTGCCCTACTCTAGTCCTCTGCTCCAAAAGGTGAGTCACAATGCTGGACAAACTGCTACAATAATTGACAAACTATGTCGGTCTCCAATCTACACTCATGTCCTTGCTTTCTTGTTTTCCATCATTGTCTCACCGATCCTACAAAATAAACTTCCCAAAACCATAATCCATGGCTATGATGTCAGGTTGCATACGATCAACAATTGCATGCAACCCTAGTAACATTGGAGGCATGCGATCCATCTTCCTTCTAAATCATCTACATTACTATAGCAATGCATATACTCACTATTTACTACTCGTTGTATTCAATCATTATTTACGAAAACCTAGTGAAGGGAAGTCAGAGTATTGTAGTTTCCTAACTTTTCTCTTTAAGTCAGAGGATCTAGATCCCATTTAGTTGCACCTTCTTTCTTTCTCTTAATTATCTGTGAGAGCCTACCACATGAAATTAACATGGATAATCTACGCATCAGACAACATGAAGCACGTGCATTTGTTATCATAGTGGAGCTACACTAATAAGCATATAGGTTCGATAATGTTATCTCGCTGACATTCCCTGGAACAAGGATGACAAACGAGCGTATTTTGCCAATTGTTGTAGTTACAACAGGAGATAAACAGATAGTTAAAATATATATTTTTAAGAGCTATTTTACGGTGATTGGCATATTACTCGGAGTACTAACCAATACTTACCCCTTCAATTTTTATTAGTCGTCCGCTCTGGTGGGGTATTATGAATGATTAAATTTAATTGTTTTATTCTGAGAAGGGCATAATGGTCCAGGATGAAATCTAGTTTTTCCCAACCGATCACCTCCATGACCAAATCCACGTCTACTCCTCCATCCAGATCCACTCCTCGAAATACTTCTCGTGCCCTTCACTGTCCTCGATGTGCCCGGTGAGATTCATCGTCCTCACCTCCGGCAGCCAAACCCACACACCCCAATAACCCCGAAGGCCCCATGCCTTCATTTTCCTCTATGTGCCTGGCGACAGGAAGAAGGAGAAGGCATCACATCTACGCTGCGGGTGAATCGGTGGCGACGGATGCGTTCAATCTCATCTCTTTGCATTTAGCATCCTTAGGTATGAATCCGGCTAGGATCCTTATGAACGTTCTGGTAGTTCTCCTCGCCCTTGCGCGCATCCACCGTGCTTGTAATACCAACTCAACCCTACCATGATTATGTAATTAACCAGTATTTTCCATGCAAAATTTGTACCAACAAATTCAAAAGAATGGAAAGCTTTAGCGTGGCATCTTTTTCATTGAGTTAATCGCATCATGTGTGTTTCACTAAGCCATTTCTTAGTACCTTTTAAATCGAAGAAAAAAGTTACTTACTTGCCATTTGAGATGAAAGACTGATCATGGCATTGGAGCCTTGCTTGCATATGCCAATAAGATGACATACTAGTTCTTTTCTTCCTAGTTAGTTTACTTTATTCTACTCACCATCACTTAAGGCTTCCATAGTGCATGTCGTACAATAAAGTTTCTGGAAGTTGATGATCGGTTGCCCTCACACATAAAACATGTTACATGTAGGATGACATGGAGGGTGTAAGTGAGGAGTGTCTCTTTGAGTACCTAGATGTTGTTAGCAAGATGTTTGGTAGTGAGGCTGAAGGCTATGAATTCTATAACAAATATGCACTTCAGAAAGGTTTTAGCGTGAGGAAAACCTACATTGAGTGGGATAGTTCCAACAATTATAAAATTTTAAGGAAATTAGTGTGTATTCATCAAGGGGTTCGCGAAGACAAACACATGAAGAGAAAGATGGAAGATAGAAAGAGGAGGCCACGAAGTTTGACTCGTGTTGGGTGTAACGCTAAATTGATCATTGCAAGGCAGGAGGAAACAGGTCGGTGGTTTGTCAAGGATTTCATCGATGAGCACAACCATCCTCTAGCCCCACGGGATCTTTCTTGTCTTTTGCGTTCGCACAGACGAATTACCGATGAGCATAAACCAGACATTACAGACATGGAAAAATCTGGATCCGCAAGCACCATATAATGGATATTTTGTGCATGCAATACAGTGGATATGATCTTGTTGGATGCACAAAGAGGGACATTTATAATTTTTGACATGCTAATAAGAAGGAGACAATCAGTGTCCGTGATGCTAAAACGGTTAACACTCACATGATTGCGCGACAAGAGCGAGATCCGGATTTTTTCTTCAGGTACTTGGTTGATGAAAAGGGCCATCTAAAGGGACTGTTCTGGGCTGATAATCAATCACGACTTGACTACGAGTCGTTCGGAGACGTCATTGTTTTTTATAGCACATACAGAACCAATAAGTACAATCTGCCATTCGTCCCGTTTGTCGGGGTGAATCACCACAGCAGCACTGTTATTTTTGGGTGTGGTATCATTTCCCATGAAACAAGCCAGGCATACGAGTGGATGTTGCAGACCTTTTTTGAATGCATGGCATCCAATATCTGTGATCATGGATAGGGACCTTGCAATGCAAAGAGCAATCAAGGTGGTCTGGCCTGACTCCAACCATAAGCTCTGTATATGGCACATTCAGCAGAACATCGTACGCCATCTGCATGATGATGAGGTAAAAGAGGAATTCATATCTTTCATATATGATTATTCTTCCATTGAAGAGCATGAGATAAAATGGATACAGTTCTTACAACAGAATAAAGTAAGCAACGAGAAGTCCTGGCTGCATTAGATGTATTAGATGAGAAAGTTGTGGTGTGCTCCATATCTCGAGGGGCATTGTTTCCTAGGATTGAGTAGCAATCAGTGGAGTGAGAGCTTGAACTCTTTGCTACATACACATCTTGAGGGTAAGATCTCATTGCTTGAAATGCTAGAACACCATGAGAGTTTCCTTGTGACGCGATGGTTGAACGAAGCTCTCCTAGATGTCGTGGCCTTGCAGTCCATTCCATTTACATAGGAAAATGCTTCCCCGCTTGAGAAACACGTTGTAACAGTTTTCACTCCTGCTATGTTTAAGTTGGTCTTATGGAGCATACATGTTGTCATCAAATGTGAGATCAAAGAGGTACTAGATGCATCAGAAGTTTCCACCTATGTTGTGTCCAAAAAAGCAAGAATGAATATAAAGTTTGAAGTGCGCATTGAGGAGCCTAAAGGTATTTTCCGCAGCGTCAGTTGTTCTTGTCATAAAGTGGAATGCGCAGGCACACCATGTTCCCACATTTTGTACATACTCGAAATTCTACATCACCAAAGACTGCCCATGTGTTGTGTTCCCTCTAGGTGGGCAATGAATGCAAAATGTGCATACGCACCGACCAGAAAGAACCAGATGTATGAATATTCGGCAAGCCTACTGAGGTACCGTGAGTTGCGAAATTCTAGACCAGTGCATGCTTCAAGGCATGTCACTCTTATGAGGACTATAATCATCTAAAAATGCTTTTAGATGCACACCATCATGGCAAGCAATCAAGTACTAAACATGCTGACAGCAATGAATCAACTAATGCTCAGAGTAACAGCATTAGGTTTGGCCCGTTAATGCCCCAATCAAACAACGTTGGTGGTCAAGTTTTGGAAGAGGTTCTAGATCCCGTGCACGTGTCAGGAAGAGATGCACCAAAGAAAAGGCTACATGCAAAGGTGAAGAAGACAAGATCAACCGGTAAGTGTGGCTATTGCGACGGGCCAGATCACAATCGATGGAAATGCATGAAATTCTTAGAGGTACCAAATATGTTCACATTAAATTTTTCATGTGTTATAATCAATAGTAATGTGCATATGATTAATTATTTTCTTCCGTGTAGGACCTGGAAGAAGAACTCTGATAGCTACAACTTTGTGGATACATCAAGATTCAACGATGAACCAGACAGCTTCGTGTCGCATGGTGTTTACGTTATGTTTTTATCTTGTCAGCGACCAAAACTTGTTCTCATTTCATACTCAATTCGATTGTGTTCCACTACGAGCGGTTCAAAAACTCTCACTTCTGCAGGTCTATCATCAAAGTATCCTCTCGGGACATGAGACATCTCATCATCCCTATGAACAATAAATTCCATCGCCAGCACCTACATAAGATGAGAAGTATCTCACATCAATAAAGGGGAAACATATTTTTTATGTCCATAGCAACATTGCAACGTTGTTACCTTGTTTAGTCCAGTGTATTCTTCATATGGAGTGATTGGGGATTGTGTCATCTTAGGACTCTTATCCTGCATATGAATCACTAACAGTGGGTTTACACACCAATTTTAAAAGATCATACCATGTCTTCGCTATGATTGTATCGCATTGGTGTGAGGTACTTACAAGGGGAGAATTGAAGATATGTTGTTGGGTGGAGTAATGTGGCATTTAATGGGTGTCTCTTTCGCAAGGTCTCCAATTAATAGGGATTGTGCCATCTGATGATTCCTAGCCCACAAATGGATTGACGACAGAAAGATACCCAAAAATTTAAGATGTTCATACAAAATGCATGTCCTGAATATATAGAAATGGTGGAAGATACTTACAGTTGTAGAATTCAAGACGTGTTTTAGGGGTGGATCACTGTGGCATTGAAGTTGTGGCCATAAGACCGCACGATCTTCCAACATCTTTCCTTCCAAGCGGACCTGCTCGACCATGGCCTTATACTTCATTTCCGGTCGCTCATGTAGCAGCTAATTATCCATATCCGCACGTGCCTCCAACACCTTGGGATCCATCTTTACTCGCTCCTATTGTATAATCATGTCCACCAGCTTCCAGTCCTTTTGCAGTGTTTGAGTCACGTCCTTGCAGGCAAGAAAAAACTTCTTTTCCATGTCCTCGTGGTCCCTCTTCAACTTTTCTGCAATCTCATCACGCATCTTCTTCATCTTATTGGAAAGATCTTCATGTTCTTCCTTTATCATCCTCTCAGCATACGAACGTCCGTGTTTGATTTTCTTGTCTACCTCATCACGATCCTTTTGCATCTTCAAGTCGATCTCCCGACGTGCTTCATTCAAATACATGTCTTACTCTGCATGGTTCTTTTTTGTACTGAGACCATGGTCCCTATAGCAACAGACAACAATGCAATTAATGACCTATACATTGTGAAAACATATCGATAGTATGGTACATGAGACTAATTGGGTGATAATTTTCCAGCAAAGCTCAAATGTCATTGCATTCATATTCATAATTTACAATCAAAAAACTCATCTGTGCAAGACACATCTAAGTGACTAAAACAAACTAAAAAATAAAAACATAAAATAAAAATTCTTCACGATTGTCCTAGTAACTCAATGACATACAACTTAGATGTACATGTGCATCAGCAAAGATGTATCCACATCCTCATCCAAATAATCCCTAGTAATTCCACATAGCTCAAAGGTCTACTAGGGCCTAGTTCATTTGGACGATTCCCCACAGATCTTGAGAATTGACCCTACACCCAGCTTCTCCCAAAATCTTGTATCCTAGCTGTTCACATCCTAACTAGCTAGGATTGTAAAAACAATATGGATTCAAGATTATGGGAGAAACTGGGTGGAGGGTGGATTCTCAAGATTATGTGAAAATCGGCCAATGAACTGGTCCTAGAGTTACTCCAGCGACAACATATGTCCCCTAACCATATCATATGATCAACTACTCTCATCGCAACAGACTACATGATCGAATCAATGGAAAAATTAATCAACAACACAAGCGAATATGGGAGGACCCGTGGAGGAGACCTTTTTACTCCGGCGTCGGCATGGACGACTACCAATCGATGGCATGATTCCGGCGATGGCTAGGTCAGGAGAATGGGGCGGTTAAGATAGGGTAGATATGCGTACAATGGATTGGTATTTAACCGTGATTGTAGGGTCAGTTAGTTATTTGGAATGGAAGTAATGTGCGTGGTTGCACAAAATGAGCACGATCTGTTCTGGCTTTCCAAGACTTTTCCACTGACAGCGGGACCCACCATAGATCACAGTAGCCCGAGCCATCGCCCCACCCATGCCAACCCTTTCCCTTGCCCCAACAAATTGATATATTCTGCCAACTCTGGCGACCGGCGAAACACGAGAGATGTCCATGTCCAGCTTGGCCTCTCCGTCATCATGGGTGCGGTATCGTGCAATGCAGATGACCAGATGCCCTAAGTGCCCATGCATCGCACCACTGAAGCATTTGACAACAATATCAGGCAAGAATGGAAACAGTGGCCAGGATTTTGTGAAATGCGAGAGCAAACCAGAAGCAAGGAAGGTTAAATCTATGTTTCTGTTGCAACCTTTTTTATTTGGATTATGCACCCTTCACGATTCTTGTTATTTCATCATATTTTGGATTTAGGGTTTCCCTTCGATTTTCAGAATCTGAAATATGCAAGCATTTTGAGTGGTTGGATGAATACATTGAGAGGCTTAAACTAGATGGCGATGTCGATTTGAGGCATAGGTCAACCGAGGATGTAGATCTGCCTTCGGCGGTGGATATTGTGGGCTCTGCCAGTGTTGTTCCGACGATGGAGGATGCGGAAATCAAGGTGGAATTCAAGAAGCTCAATAAGAACTTAAGGCGGTTGATCGATCTAAAGAAGCACGCAAATATGATGGTCGCAGGATTTTATGTTTCTATGATTTTTGTGGGATTTGTTTACTTGTTGATCATCAGTCGCTAGAGGTTGTTATTGGCTTGTGTATTAGCAATGAGACATATGCTTAATACCTTGTAAGAATAGGCCAAGTAAAATCTCAGTTCAAATCTAGTGGCATGAAGAAATAAAATAAAAAGGCTAGTCTATTGTTTCAAAAAAAATAGCAAAGCGGAAAATTATTAAAATAGCATGAACATAACATCAATATAGTAGCACGAACATCAATATAGTTGCACGAACATAACATAGTAGATATGCATACATAGGTGGCTAACATGACACACATATAGTAGGATAAGACGAAATGATAAATATAAGGGGGCGCTACCGGGCCAACACCACCTTGCTCCTCCAGGGGCATGCCACCTCGCTACTCCGAGCACCCTTCACTCACGAGCGATTGGGTAGGGAAGAGTGTGCATGTGCTCCGGGGTGGGGAAGATGTCGCTGAAGTCCTTGTAGATGTTGTAGGTCGTGAAAGCGATGAACTCGCTCCCACACCAAAACACACAGCCCAGGAGGTGGTAGGCGTCAAATCTATTGGTGAATGTAGCAAGGAGCCCAACCACAACACCATTGTGATTGACCTCCTCGACGTGGAACATCGGTGGAGAGCCCAGGGGGAGGTGACTGAAGCCGTCCCGAAGGAAGAACTCGGTGAGAGCCCTTGCACCCCTCCACCTTGAAATCGCCCATACCCGAAGTGTCTTCTCCACGTACACCTCGGGAGGGTAGAGCATCTCTGGCACAGTGGGGGCGGGTGGTAGGTCGAAACATTGTACTTCATGGTGTCTTGGTCTTGGATTGCTTCCGGTTGGCTAAGGTGGTGAAGAAGGGCAGATGGTAGATGATGGAGATGGAAGAGTGTGGGAGGAAGACGGTGCCTCTGTTAAATAGCCGACCTGCTCCCTCTTGGTTCACCGAGGCATTAAAAACATCATCGTGTGTACACACATGTGAAACCAATAGCATCGTGTGTGTACGCGCGTGGGAAACCTAAGGGCGGCTGTGCAGCACTGCGATGGTGGTTGTTGCATTGGGAGTGTACACGCGTGGAAACCGAAGGGCGGCTATGCAGCATTGCGGTGGTGGTCTTCAGTTCAGCACTGTTGTGGCGGCTTCGTTGCCTCCTCGGTCAGTTCTAGTCTGGACAGGTCAGCTCTGCTGTGGCGTCTCTGTTGTGTCGTCGATCGGGTCGGGTCGGGTCGGGACTAGAGAGGACAACACTCGGTTGGCGTCTCTTTTACGCCGTTGTTCGGAGCTCGTGCACATGCATCCGTAGGTGCGTGCATGCATCATTTTCTCGCACACGTGCATGCAAGCCACGTACCCCGGGCTATGTGTAATTAATCGGGGCTAATATTTTCCCTACAGCGCGCATGCAGGGTTGCCCACACCAGCAACCGTGCTTTGGTCACCACACACCAGCAATATGATCACGCCAGGAATCGTGCATCTAAAAAAGGCTTAGCGATGATCATAACTAGATGAAAAGATATCAGAATGATGCACACATCATCTCAAACAAAAGGTACGACCAAGCATATATAATTTAAGCACCAAGCGAGTTCCTATGAATACGTTGCAAATGCTAAAACAAAAAAATCATAACAAGTCTCCCACACTATATATCGTGTGCACGAACACAAAGAGTACCATGATGGTGTAGTCAAATGAAGTATTACATCAAGGACTTTTAAAGCCAGCAATTTTTATTTTGCACACTATGTTGTTGTGTAATTACTCTAGAAGCACATCAGGAACATGGGAAACAAACAGATAAATCCCATGATCTCCCAGGTACAGCAACATCAGCACCTCGTCTCCTATTTTCATGTGTTTTTCCCTCTTCATGAGCTCGTTCCATTTTTTGATGCATACACGACCATCAATATCAGAAATGGTGTATGTGCTAGACAGCCTAGTTGCTGGATGACAAACAATGGTTATGGCACCATAATCTTCCATCTCTTCGGGCACAACACGATGAGGTAGTTTTTGTTTGAACAACATATTTGTTATGTTATGTTACCAAATTTGTAACTCACTGTTCTCTAATGAAGGAAGAACTTTAAATTAATAACAACAGTAAAATGTACTACAATGACACAAAGTAAAAGAATATGGTTACCCCAAAGTTTTTGTGGCAATTAGACTATGTCAAGGTATGGAGAAATCCATAAGCTCTTCCTTTGTCGTAGTTTCTAGATCATGCTGCTGGACTAACATTTCTAGGTCCATCACTTGACGTATGACAGTCTCCATCATTCTCCAGTTGACATGTGTTCCCTAAGTGACAGCGAGAGTGTCAATAATATGTCTTTTCTCATTGGACAATTGGTAGTATGCTACAATATGTGAAACACAATTAAATTTAGAACATATGGTATGTGATAGAGTAATAGTACAAAAACTTGCAGCAAGAAGAATATATTTTACTTTGGTGAACGATAGGAAGATTTCTAGTTGTGACAAGGCTTGTTGCTAAAGGAGAGTTGACCATACTGAACGTAATCTCCTGGCCCACATAAAGCTTCTACACTCTAACAAATTCATTCCAAGCATTACCAGAAATAAATGTGACACCATTTTGGTTGGTAATGTCACATGGGAATTCAAACTGCTCTGGGGTAGTTAAACTTGCATGAAAATAGCCATTATGCTCCATAGGAATTCTAAATTTCTTCGTGAAAATGCATCTGGTGTAGCAGGGGATAACCTGCGTAGCATATTTATGATAGTTAATAATTATAATCCATGTAGTAATACGCGGGGTTCGTCCAATAAATTTATGTAATTATGCCACAAATGGAAAGGTAGAAGAGTAGTTTACTAGTTCATAACAGAAAAATAAAAAAACTACAATATTTTATTTTACATGAACACTAACAAAACCATTTGCTCAACTAACTAATGTCCATGCAATATAATATTTTTTGCAGTAAACAAGAAAAACAACTAGCAACAAAAAATAAGTTCTCTCCATCAAAAAATTATTTTCTATTATTTGCCTACACGCAGATGTATTTAAACACTAATACTTGAGTACGTACTATATGGAGAGACTTTTAATAAGCAAGTATTAATGTTAGCAAATAGTAGTGTTTAAACAGTTCAAAAAATAGTAGTAGTGTTTAAATACATCCGTGTGTAGGCAAGTAACAGAAAATAATTTTGGCTTATTCAAAACAGGAGCAGATCAGGTATCTATACAAGACAACAATTTGGAGTACATCATATCTATACAATTTTAAGGCAACAATTTCAAGAACAATTTTGGGGGGAGGCTGTTGTAAAATTCTCAATAAAGCTTATATGAGAATTTATGAATGGATCTTACTGTCCTGTTCTCAAATCCCTCGCACAGTGTGACAGTGAAAGACTTCGCCAGATTATTGTCACCAGTACACAAACCCTTGGTGTCCAAACATATGCAACACTATGATTCGAGAAAGAGATCATCAATACTATCATACATATAGTGGCTTATTGAAAGCAGATCTGACTGATTATATAGTTGAAATACCTACCGCGTTCATCATTGTTCCTCTTGTCGGTTGTAGCTGAGTGGCCCTAATTAGTGGCCTGGAAGATGGTCGAAGCAGCACCGATAAGATTGAGGGGTGGCGATGTAGAAACCTTTCAAGATGGCGAAATCTGGATGAATGGGTGTGAGGAGATTTGTTCGCTGTTGTTAACAAGACCGAAAGGAGGAGAACCTAAACTACCCACATAACGTGCGCTAGTCGCCCCGTTTGTCATGAAAAAGATCATTTCGAGATATTCGGCGCAATTAGTGGCGTATTGGTTTGTTGTATGACAGATATTGGGTAGAGCTGGGTTACATACCATAGATAGTTGTTACACGGCAAGTTTGAACCAAATTGGAAAAGTTTTGCAAGTCTGGTCGCGGACGGGGTTTTTCGGGCGTATTTGACAGAAAAAATCCATACGAATGGTTAACTAATCCAACCGATGTTTAGCACTATGCATGGCTGCTTGATGTGGACACGAGAGGCCATGAAAGTAAAATGGGTGCATTTCACACCTTTACTGGTGTGGTGGCATAAGAAGGTGGACAGTGTGGCACTAAGTATCTCGATCAAGGCCGCGGATGGACCGGATCGATGCTACGAGACGGAAGCAAGTGTAGAAAAACATCACATGAATGTTTTGTGTGTCAACTAGATCCACCAAAAGACAAACAAAGTGGAAGGTACCATGTGCTACCACTTCGGATGGATGTCTAGGGGGTAGACCATCCGAGAATTGTTTACTTGTTCTTTTTAGGCCCAAAAATGGGAAAACACACGAATTTTTGCACAAAATATTTGATCATTGTGCGCACATTCTTAATGTGGTCGTGGGAAGCCATGAAAGTCAAATTGACACATTCCACACCTTTAATAGAGTGGTTGCATAAGAAAGTGGCTAGTGTGGCACTAAGTATCTCGACCGAGGCCGCGGATGGACCGGATTGATGCTGCGAGAGGGAATCAATTGTAGAACAAAATCACATGAATGTTCTGTGTGTCAAATAGATCCACCCTAAGACAAACAAAGTGGGAGGTATCATGATCTATCCCTTTGGATGGATGTCTAGGGGCGTAGACCATTCGAGAACTGTTTATTTCTTATTTTTAGGCCCAAAAAGGGGAAAACACTCGAATTTTTTCCCAAAATATTTGAGCATTGTGCATGCATTCTTGATGTGGTCATGGGAGGCCATGGAAGTAAAATTGACACATTCCACACCTTTAATGGAGTGGTTGCATAAGAAAGTGGGCAATGTCGATCGCACTAAGTATCTCGACCGAGGCTGCAAATGGACCATATCGATGCTACAAGAGGGGAGCAATTGTAGAATAACATCACATGAATGTTTTGTGTGTCAACTAGATCCACCCTAAGAAAAATAAAGTGGATTGTATCATGTGCTACCCCTTTGGATGGATGTCTAGGGGCATAGACCGTCCGAGAACTGTTTATTGTTCTTTTTAGGCCCAAAAATGGGAAAACACTCAAAAAAATTCCCAAAATATTGGAGCATTGTGCATGTATTCTTGATGTGGTCATGGGAGGCCATGACAGTAAAATCGACACATTCAACACCTTTAATGGAGTGGTTGCATAAGAAAGTGGATAGTGTGGCACTAAGTATCTCGACCGAGGCCGCGGATGGGCCGGATCGATGCTACTAGAGGGAAGCAAGTGTAGAACAACATCACATGAATGTTTTGTGTATCAACTAGATCCACCCATAGATAAACAAAGTGGAAGGTATCATGTGCTACCCCTTTGGATGGATGTCTAGGGGGTAGAACGTCCGAGAAATGTTTATTTGTTCTTTTTAGGCCCAAAAATGGGAAAACACTCAAATTTTGCCCCAAAATATTTGAGCATTGTGCTTGCATTCTTGATTTTGTCATGGGAGGCCATGAAAGTAAAATTGACACATTCCACACCTTTAATGGAGTGGTTGCATAAGACAGTGGAAAGTGTGGCACTCAGTATCTTGACCGAGGCCGCGGATGGACCGGATCCATGCTACGAGAGGGAAGCAATTGTATAACAACATCACATGAATGTTTTGTGTGTCAACTAGATCCACATTAAAACAAACCAAGTGGAAGGTATCATGTTTTACCCCTTTGGATGCATGTCTAGGGGCGTAGACCGTCCGAGTACTGTTTATTTGTTCTTTTTAGGCCCAGAAATTGGAAAACACTTGAATTTTTGCCCAAAATATTTGAGCATTGTGCATGTATTCTTGAGTTGGTCATGGTAGGCCATGAAAGGAAAATTGACATATTCCACACCTTTAATGGAGTGGTTTCATAAGAAAGTGGAAAGTGTGGCACTAAGTATCTCGATCGAGGCTGCGGATGGACCGGATCGATGCCACGAGAGGGAAGAAAGTGTAGAATAACATCACATGAATGTTTTGTGTGTCAACTAGATCCACCCAAAGACAAACAAAGTGGAAGGTATCATGTGCTACCCCTTTGGATGGATGTCTAGGGGCGTAGACTGTCCAAGAACTATTTATTTTTTATTTTTAGGACCAAAAATGGGAAAACACTTGAATTTTTGTCCAATATATTTTAGCATTGTGCATGCATTCTTTATGTGGTCATGGGAGTCCAAGAAAGTAAAAAATTACACATTCCACCTGTCGGGACCCCCATCCTAATTCATGATTCCATACAGTAACAAGCCACATCACTTTGCGGCCTCACGCACGGTACTCCACGGCTGCCACCTTACCTTCGCCGGGACCGATTGCGTCTTTTGGCTCACGTATGTGAACATGTCGCTGGCAATCACACAACAAAGAACCCGGGCCAACATGACTAGTCATAGAACCCAAGTGGCACATCCGTACGGAAACAGGCATACATAACCCAGCAATGCAGGTGTCGGTCTCAAGCATGTGTAGACGAGTCATAGCAAGCTACAAGGACTCCATTACGTCACGAGACACGGATGTCATTACTGCACGTAGACGAGTCGTAGCAGGCTACGGGGACTCCATTACACTGCGAGACATTTCCCCGAAGGGACAGACACAACAGCAAAGAAGGATACATGCCGGTCAATCAATGTGTCCAGAGCAGTAGCAAGCTACCATGGCTTGGTGGAAGCACAAAGAGGCAGTTTCCCGCAAAGAGTACTACTAAAGGCACACAACTAGGTGTCGGATCCCATACATACCGTTGCACGTCACACATACGCACGACATGCCCGATATGCATAGATACAACTATGGCATCACAACATAACCATACAACAACGTGACTTTTATTTATGAGGCTCAGACGAGCCTTGCATAATATGTTCTTACAGATAGGGGTCACATGACCCGGCACTCAAGTCATAAAAACATAGTCATACAAGCCAGCGGAAACTTAAGCTGTCTGAGTACAGACGGCAAAATATAAAAGAGGCACATGGCCTGACTATCTACAGCCCACCACACGGGCAAGATCGTAGCTGGGACACCAGCTATTCTGCATCGTCAACGTCTAGATAGAACCCACCTGATGGGTCCTGGTTCTCTTCTGCAACATTAATTAAGCAAGGATGAGTACAATCATACTCGGCAAGTCTTTAAACAGACCTAGCTATTTATGCTCATGTGTCAACAAGGGGGTGGTGGAGTTTATGCAGAAAGCTAGCTTTGACTCATGGCTAACCTACACTACTCAATTTTAACTCCTTGTTACAATTTTAGTTATCGCACACGAGTCCACTACCTCCATCACAATACACTACCATGGATTCACCTTCCCCTTCCGGAAGAGTGCCATTCATGGTACTCACACTTGTCTTGAGATTTTTAGAAGTATCCATTTGATTATGTATGAACAGCATAAGTTCTCCAAGTAGTCCATATCCGAGGACGCGGCTATTCGAATAGTTTCATACCCTACAGGGGTGTACTTCTTCACACATGCTCTCGCCACTTATCGCTGTGTGCCATAAACCATGCACCTCGGCAACCTTCAAGCGGATGCCCAGCGAGGGAGTCGGCCACGACCGTCAATAACATAAGACTTCTAGTCCAGGCTACCGTCTATTTGAGACTCACCCGCACGGAAGTCCAGCCGAAGTTTCCCCTATGGTCCCAAACGATGTGCGCAGGGTTCCCAAGCCCACCATTCGGGTGACCCTTGGTACACCGTGCCACTGCCTACCGCGTCGTAACCCACCCCGAGGGTCAGCGCTACGCATGGCCTCTAGCATGCTATAAACACCAGAAACTACTTGCAATACCTGGACCAAAGACTAAGCGACTGATAAGTCAAGAGGGGTCGAGTTACCGGAACCCAATGTGTGGTAGTATCTCATCTTGGATCACAAACTCGGAACCTAGTTCCTAAGAACAGTTCCAATTAGACAACCCACTATGTACTCCTACATAGCCTCTCATCGCCACCTTTATCAAATCGTATTCATTATATGCTCAGTACATCGGACAACGCTGTTTCACTCAGTTCATCACCCAGATGAATCCGGCCTGACACAACTCTAAGCATAGCAAGCATAGCAGGCAAGGTAAGCTAAGCACATCATGGCACAAGCATCTACCAGGTATGCTAGGTTGCAAGGTTTAGCTATTTACTGTGACAAGATCAGGTCATGCATAAGATTAGGATCATTTACCGTGTATGACTGACACGTGATCGTTTGTCCTAATGCAATAAATAAGAGCAAGAGCGAGAGAATGGGATGTTATCGAAATGATCAATGGGGTTGCTTGCCTTGGTGGGTTACGGAGGAGTTCTCTCCTTCGTCGGGGTACGGGGTGGTATCTTCCGGATTAGGGCCTACCGCAACGCAGATAAAAAAAACATTCAATACAAGCAGATGCAACAATATGATGCATGATCTTAGCATAGTAGTATGCATGGGTGAGCTAATGTAACTAGTGATCATGTCAATTTGAAATGAATTTGAATATAGGTTCAGAGTTGTTCTCATTTCAAATTCCATATATTGACCTAATGTTAAAATGTCCATGTTCACGTGTTTAGATTGCTCTAGCATGCATGAGAATAGCACCATTGGATTCATTGGATTTTTCTGATAAATTTTCATATATAAATTATTTTCATCTGGCTTACAGATTAATTTATATGATTTTTCAAAGTTTTAAATATTTTTTGGAATTATTTTTAAATAAGAAATTGTATTATGACATCAGCATGATGTCATGATGACATCAGCTGGTCAGCTGACCCGACCCAGAGTCAAACCTGACATGTGGGTCCACATGTTAGTGATTGGTTAACTTAACTAACTGATTAAAACTAATTCTGTTTTAATTTAATAATTGGGCCCACCTGTCAGTGACACATTAACTTAATTAATGATTAAACTAATTACAGATTAACCTAAACTAATCAGGGTCGGGGCCCCACGTGTCATTGAGTCACAGAGTCAAGCCAGGGCCCACCTGAGGTCGAACTCGCTGGAGTTGGCCGGCGGCTCGACGCCGGTGACCATCAGGGACGGCGGCGTCCGTCGGGTTTCTCCCACAGGGGGTCATTTGGCGTGCTGAAACCACCGGCGTGTAGCCCGTGCATGACCGCATCCATCTGAGGCCACGGGAGGTCACGGGGTCGCCGGAGCTCGCCGGAAACGAGCTCGTGGCGGTAGCCGGAGCTCGGGCTCGGACACGAACACGACACAGGGCACGACATAGCTCCTACCTAGCACCAAAGGCATCTACATGACTCCGCAAACACAACGGTGGCCTTGGAAGGACCAACCGGTCACCGGAACGTAGCCGGCGACGAGCTCAAGCGGTGGCGCAATTCGGGCCTCGATGGAATCTGGGGCTAGGGCGCGAGATAGAAGGGGGAAAGAGGGGGGGAAACACTCAGGGGCTCACAGCGAACGCAGAGGTGTCGACGGATGGCTCGGGGAAGACCTGGAATGGCGGTAAGCTCTGATTCTTCTCCGGCGACCCGAGGAGGAAGAAGATGACGTGACGGCGATTGGGACCTTCTGGCGATGGGCAGCTAGGTCTGGGAGGAGGAGGGGGTCCGCACGGTTCTTTTGGCTGGCTCAGACGGCACGGGGGTTGGCTAGAACGACGGTGACGAGCTCAGGAAGCTCTCGGCCATGGCGGAAGCAGAGAGGAAGGAGGAGATAGCGAGGAGCGGTGGGAGAGAGCAGCGGGGAGGCGGCTCGATGCTTATCCCTGGCGTCACGCTGGCGACGGAGGGGCCAGGCAGGCAGGTGGCATGGCGCCACCGGCGTGAGCGCACGGCGGCCACACGCCGCGCCTACTGGACGCCAGGAGGAAGAAGACCCCCCTGGGCCAGATGGGCCACCAGGTAAGCTCCCTCTCTCTCTTTCTCTTTTCCCTTTCTTCTGGTTTTCTATATTTCTGACCTTTGTTTATTTTATTTCCAGATTCAAATGACTTTCAAATTATCCCCAAACAATTTCTAAAATACAGTTTGAATATTTCAAACCTATTCCAAAAGTTTCAGGGATTTTGAAATCAGAATTAATGAAAATGATTTTATTTGTCATTTTCAGAGACTTAAATCATTAATTTAAATTATTTAAAATGTTCAAATAATTAAGATGGTCCCTGGTATATCCATGTCCTCAATTATCATACATAGGGAACATTTTGATGGGCATTTTGGATTTGTTGAAATTTCATTTATCTAGAATTTATTTATTTCATGAAATTCTTGGGGTTTCTTTTCTTTCTCCCCATTTCATATTGATGCAATTATGATGATGATGATGCAAACACATTGCTAGCCTAAGACACTTGCTAGGGTAGTGACAACTCACCCCCCACTCAAAAGAATCTCGTCCCGAGATTTTGAAGTTGTCGGGAAGAGCGCGGGGTACTCTAGTCGAAGAAGATCTTCTCTTTCCCATGTCGCCTCCTTTTTAGAATGATGCGACCACTGAACCTTAAGAAACTTGATGTTCCGACGTCTAGTGGTATGCTCAGCTTGATCAAGAATACGAACAGGGTATTCTCGGTATGTAAGGTTATCTTGGAGATCAAGCGCTTCGTGGTCCACTTCTCGGACAGGGTCCGAAAAGCCACGCCTGAGTTGTGAAACGTGGAAGACATCATGAACTTTGGAAAGATGCGGTGGAAATTCCAATTGGTAGGCAACCTCTCCTCGTTTAGCAAGAATGCGAAAAGGTCCAATGTAACGAGGAGCCAACTTGCCTTTGATACCGAATCGATGGGTACCCTTCAGAGGTGTAACCCGAAGGTAAGCCTTCTCATCAACTTCATAGATCACAGACTTATGATGACGGTCATATTGACTCTTTTGACGGGATTGGGCTGTTTTCAACTTTTCACGAAAAATGCGAACTTGCTCCTCTGCATCCTGGATCATATCCGGACCAAAGAGTTGCCTCTCTCCGGTTTCTGACCGGTTAAGAGGTGTTTGGCATTTTCGTCCATAGAGAACTTCAAAAGGGCCTTTGCCCAAGCTTGATTGATAACTATTGTTATATGCGAACTCAGCAAATGGAAGGCAGTTCTCCCAATTCATACCGAAAGATATAACACAAGCTCGGAGCATATCTTCGAGAATTTGATTGACTCGCTCAACTTGACCACTTGATTGAGGGTGGAAAGCAGTGCTAAAGGATAGATGAGTCCCCATGGCGATTTGAAAACTTTCCCAAAATCGAGAAGTAAAGATACTTCCTCGGTCTGAGTTAATCTCCAAAGGAACACCATGAAGAGAAACTATTCGAGAAACATATAACTCCGCTAGCTGACTAGCAGTAATGCTTTCACGAACAGGAAGAAAATGAGCCACTTTGGAAAGACGATCAATGACTACGAATATAGCATTGTTCCCTCTCTTGGTCCTAGGAAAACCGGTGATGAAATTCATACCGACCTTATCCCATTTCCATTCAGGAATAGCTAAGGGTTGAAGGGTGCTAGCAGGCCTTTGATGTTCTGCTTTCACATGACGACAAACATCGCAATTAGCAACATACTAAGCAATTTCTCTCTTCATCCTGGTCCACCAGAACCTCTGGCGTAGGTCCTGATACATCTTGGTACTACCCGGATGAATTGTGAGAGGAGAATCATGAGCCTCCTTAAGGATCAATTGTCGCAGATGTTGTTTCTTTGGGATCACCAAGCGATTCTCAAAGAAGACAACTCCCCGATCATCTTCCAAGAAGCATCTAACATTACCCTTCTTAATGTTTTTCTTGATCCGAGATATCCCGGCATCATGCTTCTGGGCTTCTAGGATTTGATCCAAAAGAGTAGGTTTTGCCACCAAGTTGGATAGGAATCCTTGAGGAACAACGTGACGGTTTAACTTCCGGAATTCCTCATAGAGAAGCGGTTGACCCTGTTGTAACATCAGATTGTTACAATAAGACTTACGACTTAGTGCATCAGCCATAACATTGGCTTTTCCGGGGGTGTAAGTTATCCCTAAGTCGTAATCTGTAATCAACTCTACCCACCGTCTTTGCCTGAGATTCAAATCCGGCTGGGTGAAGATATATTTCAGACTTTGGTGATCAGTGTATATCTCGCAACGATTACCCAAAAGGTAATGTCACCATGTCTTTAGTGCATGGACTACAGCTGCAAGCTCAAGATCATGTGTTGGATAATTATCCTCATGTGGACGCAACTGTCGAGATGCGTATGCAATCACATGACGATCCTGCATGAGAATGCAACCTAATCCTTGTCGCGAGGCATCGCAGTAGATAATAAAGTCCTTAGAAAAATCTGGTGGCACCAGAACGGGAGCAGAGGTCAATCGTCTTTTCAACTCCTGAAAACTATGCTCACATTGTGGGGTCCACTCGAACTTTTTATCTTTCTTGAGGACTTCAGTCAGAGGTTTCGCAACCTTGGAGAAATTCTCAACAAAGCGGCGACAATAGCTCGCTAAGCCAAGGAAACTCCGAACTTGCTTAACCGATTCAGGTTGAGTCCAATCAAGGACGGCCTGAACTCTCTCAGGGTTGACAGCAATACCTTTGCCAGAGATCACGTGGCCCAGATAGGTCACTTCCGGCAACCAGAATTCACACTTGGAGAATTTGGCATATAGGCGATGGTCTCGAAGTTTCATCAATACCAGCCTTAGATTCCTGGCATGTTCTTGTTCGTTCTTCAAGTAGATGAGTATATCGTCGAGGTAAACCACGACGAATTTATCCAAATACTCCATGAAGATCGAATTCATCAGACGGGAGAAATTGGCTGGAGCATTGGTTAAACCGAAGGACATGACGGTGTACTCGTATTGGCCATAATGAGTGACAAAAGCCGTTTTTGGAATGTCCCCGTTTCTAATTCTGATTTGATGGTATCCCAACCTCAAATCCATTTTGGAAAAGACAGAGGATCCGGCGAGTTGATCATACAAATCGTTGATCCTGGGGAGTGGATACTTGTTCTTGATAGTGACCAAATTCACTGGTCGGTAATCCACAACCATCCGATCCGATCCATCCTTCTTCTTAACGAAGAGGACGGGGCAAGCCCAAGGAGAAGAGCTAGGACGAATGAAACCTTTCTTCAAAGCTTCATCAAGTTGGGTTTTTAGCTCGGCTAGTTCTAAGGGTGCCATCTTATAAGGTCTTCTGGCTATTGGGACTGTCCCTGGGATAAGTTCTATCACGAACTCAACATCTCTGACAGGTGGAACACCTGGCAGTTCTTCTGGAAAGACATCCGAAAAATCATGGACTACCGGAATATCTTCTAGCTCGGGGAGAGGGCTAGCATTTAGGGAATAGAGTTGGCGCTTGGTTGTTCGAGTAGAGACATTAACTATCTCACCCGAGGGATGTGTAAGTTGAACATTCCAAGAATGAGTATCAATCTTGGCATAGTGGGCTTTCATCCAATCCATACCTAGAATGATATTGATGTCCGAAGACTTAAGAGCTATCAAAGATGCTAGGAATACTAGTCTATCCACCAGAATTTCATTGTCATGGCTCACTCTAGAAGTTTGCAATTTTGAACCAGGAGTCTGAACTACTAAAGGAGTGGGCATGTCACAGAAAGACATGTTATGCAGCTGTGCATAACCTTCTGAGATGAATGAACGAGAAGCCCCAGTATCAAATAGAACAGATGTTGGATGGCTGTTAACAAGAAGCGTACCTAGAATGACATCAGGGTCTTCAAGAGCTTCTTCAGCAGACACATAATTAACTCGCCCACGGTTAGGAGCTAGCTTCACATAGAAAGCTTTCCCTGGTTTTCCGCGTCCATCGGGCTTAGCATTGTTCTGGGGACACTCACGAGAATAGTGTCCCGGTTCTCCACATTTGTAGCATACCACTGTAGCATGAGGTGCAGCATTTGTAGACGTCCTCCAAATGGTCTGGGTAGAGGGTTGAACTGAACTGGACGAGGTGCCTGGAAGGATGGCCTCGCGGTGTATCTTGGCAGCAAAGCTGCATTGGGCACCCACACTCGGCGTTTGTTAGGGCCTGAACCCGATGCAGGGTTGAAGTCATGGTTATGCTTCCTCGAAGCCTCGTAGTCAGTTTGTCCGGACTCAGCATTGATGGCCTTATTGACGAGGGCCTGGAAGGTGGTGCACTCATGCAAGCGAAGATCTCGGCGAAGCTCAGCATTAAGTCCCTTGCGGAACCTAGCCTGCTTCTTGGCATCAGTTGAGACTTCCTCTGGGGCATAGCGAGCAAGATTACCAAACTCGCGGCTGTATGCATCCACTGACAATCTGCCCTGGGTGAAGGCACAGAATTCCTCTCTCGTGCGGTCCATCAGCCCTTCCGGGATGTGATGGATACGGAATATGGCGCTGAACTCTGCCCAGGTTGGTGCAAGTCCCTGGGGATGCATAGCCTCATAGCTTTCCCACCACAGGTTGGCAGGTCCCTCCAGAAAGTATGTCGCAAAGGTCACCTTATTGGCCTCTGAAACATTTGCAGCTCGGATCTTACGTGACATGCTAGTCAGCCAATCATCTGCATCGAGGGGGTCGATCGAATGATGGTACTTAGGCGGACACAGCTTGATAAAGTCACCAAGTGACACTCCATCATGGTGATCATTGCGGGGAGGACGAGCTGTGTTTTGTTCAGTTCTCTCTAACAGCCTGTTGGTCTCCCTCTTATTCCGTTCAGCTTCTAGCATCACCTCCGCCAGAGATGGTGCACGTGGCAGCTCTTCTTGCCTTGGCTGGCTACTCTCACCCTGCTCGGGAGCAGGCACGGGGTTGTTCCTAGTTGACACCATCCTGAGGAAAACAATCCACAGCTTAGACGTAGAGAACAACAACTCTAAGACATGAGTTAAGGAATGCACTGATCAACATGGCATGTAGGATAAACACCAATCAACATGGTAAAACAACTACCATATGAACATTAGGTTTCATACACACCATGACTTAGTTTAGTACAAACCCAAGCTGAAAACAACTACGGAGAGATGACACAACTCATCGGAGGCATTACAAGCTTCCTATACATTATCTATCTACACCTCCGGAACTCAACTCTCGACCTTAATCATATCCCACAAGACACGCAGGACTATGGCGATACAACTACTACCATACTAGGTCTAACATCCACGCACTCAAACATCACCGCAGAATGCCTCGTACAGGTTACCCCCGTGACCTGGGAGCTGAACCTGAGGATCTGGAAACACTCTAGCCTGGGATCCCTGGAAACCATAAGGACACGGGTGTGGCCTTGGTCCCCTTGTAGGTGGCAACAGCGGTCCTCGAAGAGGGGTGATGCCTCCAACATCAGGCCAGTCTACGTGTGTTGGCAAATGAGTCCGCCATGGGTCAGCATCTCCAAGTCTCCATAGCCTGTCTGCACGACAGGTGCCAACTACGTCAAGGCTGTCCAAAGGCGTGCACGGGTAGCATAGAGCTCCATGCGAAGGGCACGTGCATCACGATCCCTGTTCTCCAACATCTGAGCAGTCACCTGCAGCCTAGGGTCCTTATGAGCATGATAAAAGTAGGATGCACTAAGATATCCATCCTCTCCTCCCATGGAAGCAGGAACATAGCAGAACTCCGTGTTCTGTAGCAGACCATGGTGAAACCTCATAATAGTCAGCATGGTGTAGGCGGCTTCCTAAACTGCCATATCTATGGTAACTCCCAATCCATGAGTCCAGTGAAGCGGCTCTGTAGCTCCAGGATATGGAGGATATATCCTAACGGTACACAAATACTGACTCTGGTTGAAATCTCGATACTGCTCCTCCACTGTGTACTCTGGGTACCAGCGATATCCAGCATCCATCATCACTCTAACCAACATGGCCGTGTGACCCGGCACATCGATGCACCTGGTCAGACGGACCACCTGACGGGAAGGATGAGAGGGCATCTGAAACAGAGAATGATGCAAAGACATTAGAGATCCTAGTAGAAATTGGACATCATAACGACTGTAATTGCTCAAGAAAATTTTTGAGACAATTGAAAAGAGATTGGAAAGGCATGACCACTCGAAATACTAGACTCAAATCTCTTCTCCGTCTGTTTGTCACACCAACAACACTTGAGTAACTGCACTCACGTACAAGCAAGCTAGCTATGAGTCCATGGCTAGTAACTTGTCATCCTAAGCAATAGATGAGAATCCTAGTTCCTATCCCCATAGAAAAGATGAGAATGACCCAGCATAGAATAACTTGGGAAGAGGAGTAAAAAGAGCCTTACGTTCCCTTCCACAATCAATTCCCCTACTTATCTATGGTGTTTCTAGACTCAACTTCGACCGGTTTGGCTTGGTAGTCCTACAGTCAGGCTCTGATACCAACGCTGTCGGGACCCCGATCCTAAGTCATATGATTCCATATAGTAACAAGCCACATCACTTTGCGGCCTCACGCATGGTACTCCACGGCTGCCACCTTACCTTGGCCAGGACCGTTTGCGTCTTTTGGCTCACGTATGTGAACATGTCGCTGGCAATCACACAACAAAGAACCCGGGCCGACATGACTAGTCATAGAACCCAAGTAGCACATCCGTACGGAAACAGGCATACATAACCCAGCAATGTAGGTGTCGGTCTCAAGCATGTGTAGACGAGTCATAGCAAGATACAAGGACTCCATTACGTCGCGAGACACGGATGTCATCACTGCACGTAGATGAGTCGTAGCAGGCTACGGGGACTCCATTACACTGCGAGACATTTCCCCGAAGGGACAGACACAACAGCAAAGAAGGAT
Source organism: Hordeum marinum (assembly GCA_022496015.1). NCBI lineage: Eukaryota > Viridiplantae > Streptophyta > Magnoliopsida > Poales > Poaceae > Hordeum > Hordeum marinum. The sequence continues at coordinate 127,782,001 of CM039673.1, read as the reverse complement.
ACATGCTGGTCAATCAATGTGTCCGGAGCAGTAGCAAGCTACCATGGCTCGGTGGAAGCACAAAGAGGCAGTTTCCCGTAAGAGTACTACTAAAGGCACACGACTAGGTGTCGGATCCCATACATACCGTTGCACGTCACACGTACGCACGACATGCCCGATATGCATAGATACAACTGTGGCATCACAACATAACCATACAACAACATGACTTTTATTTATGAGGCTCAGACGAGCCTTGCATAATATGTTCTTACAGATAGGGGTCACATGACCCGGCACTCAAGTCATACAAACATAGTCATACAAGCCAGTGGAAACTTAAGCTGTCTAAGTACAGACGGCAAAATATAAAAGAGGCACATGGCCTGACTATCTACAGCCCACCACACGGGCAAGATCGTAGCTGGGACACCAGCTATTCGGCATCGTCAACGTCTAGATAGAACCCACCTGATGGGTCCTGGTTCTTTTCTGCAACATTAATTAAGCAAGGATGAGTACAATCGTACTCAGCAAGTCTTTAAAACAGACCTAGTCTATTTATGCTCATGTGTCAACAAGGGGGTGGTGGAGTTTATGCAGAAAGCCAGCTTTGGCTCATGGCTAACCTACACTACTCAATTTTTAACTCCTTGTTACAATTTTAGTTATCGCACACGAGTCCACTACCTCCATCACAGTACACTACCATGGATTCACCTTCCCCTTCCGGAAGAGTGCCATTCACGATACTCACACTTGTCTTGAGATTTTTAGAAGTATCCATTTGATTATCTATGAACAGCATAAGTTCTCCAAGTAGTCCATATCCGAGGATGCGGCTATTCGAATAGTTTCATACCCTGCAGGGGTGTACTTCTTCACAGACGCTCTCGCCACTTATCGATGTGTGCCATAAACCATGTACCTCGGCAACCTTCAAGCGGATGCCCAGCGAGGGAGTCGACCACGACCGTCAATCACATAAAACTTCTAGTCCAGGCTACCGCCTATTTGAGACTGACCCGCACGGAAGTCCGGCCGAAGTTTCCGCTACTGTCCCAAACGATGTGCGCAGGGTTCCCAAGCCCACCATTCGGGTGACCCTTGGTACACCGTGCCACTGCCTACCGCGTCATAACCCACCCCGAGGGTCAGCGCTACGCACGGCCTCCAGCATGCTATAAACACCAAAAACTACTTGCAATACCTGGACCAAAGACTAAGCGACTGATAAGTCGAGAGGGGTCGATTTACCGGAACCCAATGTGTGGTAGTATCTCGTCTTGGATCACAAACACGGAACCCAGTTCCTAAGAACGGTTCCAATGAGACAACCCACTATGTACTCCTACATAGCCTCTCATCGCCACCTTTACCAAATCGTATTCATTATATGCTCAGTACATCGGACAACGCTGTTTCACTCAGTTCATCACCTAGATGAATCCGGCCTGACACAACTCTAAGCATAGCAAGCATAGCAAGCAAGGTAAGCTAAGCACATCATGGCACAAGCATCTACCAGGTATGCTAGGTTGCAAGGTTTAGCTATTTACTGTGACAAGATCAGGCCATGCATAAGATTAGGATCATTTACCGTGTATGACTGACACGTGATCATTTGTCCTAATGCAATAAATAAGAGCAAGAGCGAGAGAATGGGATGTTATTGAAATGATCAATGGGGTTGCTTGCCTTGGTGGATTACGGAGGAGTTCTCTCCTTCGTCGGGACACGGGGTGGTATCTTCCGGATTAGGGCCTACCGCAACGCAGATAAAAAAAACATTCAATACAAGCAGATGCAACAACATGATGCATGATCTTAGCATAGTAGTATGCATGGGTGAGCTAATGTAACTAGTGATCATGTCAATTTGAAATGAATTTGAATATAGGTTCAAAGTTGTTCTCATTTCAAATTCCATATATTGACCTAATGTTAAAATGTCCATATTCACCTATTTAGATTGCTCTAACATGCATGTGAATAGCACCATTGGATTCATTGGATTTTTCTAATAAATTTTCATATATAAATTATTTTCATCTGACTTACAGATTAATTTATATGATTTCTCAAAGTTTTAAATATTTTTTGGAATTATTTTTAAATAAGAAATTGCATTATGACATCAGCATGATGTCATGATGACATCAGCTGGTCAGCTGACCCGACCCAGAGTCAAACCTGACATGTGGGGTCCACATGTCAGTGACTGGTTAACTTAACTAACTGATTAAAACTAATTCTGTTTTAATTTACTAATTGGGCCCACCTGTGAGTGACACATTAACTTAATTCCAGATTAAACTAATTACAGATTAACCTAAACTAATCAGGGCCGGGGCCCCACCTGTCACTGACTCACAGAGTCAAGCCAGGGCCCACCTAAGGTCAAACTCGCCAGAGTTGGCTGGCGGCTCGACGCCTGTGACCATCAGGGACGGCGGCGTCCGTCGGGTTTCTCCTACAGGGGGTCATTTGGCGTGCTGAAACCACCGGCGTGTAGCCCGTGCATGACCGCATCCATCTGAGGCCACGGGAGGTCACGGGGTTGCCGGAGCTCGCCGGAAACGAGCTCGTGGCGGCGGCCGGAGCTCGGGCTCGGACGCAAACACGACACAGGGCACTGCACAGCTCCTACCTAGCACCAAAGGCATCTACGCGACTCCGCAAACACAACTGTGGCCTTGGAACACCAACCGGTCACCGGAACGTAGCCGGCGACGAGCTCAAGCGGTGGCGCAATTCGGGCCTCGATGGAATCCGGGGCTAGGGCGCGAGATAGAAGGGGGAAAGAGGGGGGAAACACTCAGGGGCTCACAGCGAACGCAGAGGCATCGACGGCTGGCTCGGGGAAGACCTCGAACGGTGGCAAGCTCCGATTCTTCTCGGGCGACCCGAGGAGGAAGAAGAGGACGTGACGGCGATTGGGACCTTGTGGCGATGGGCAGCTAGGTCTGGGAGGAGGAGGGGGTCCGCACGGTTCTTTTGGCTGGCTCAGACGGCGCGGGGGTTGGCTAGAACGACGGTGACGAGCTCAGGAAGCTCTCGGCCATGGCGGAAGCAGAGAAGAAGGAGGAGATAGCGAGGAGCGGTGGGAGAGAGCAGCGGGGAGGCGGCTCGATGCTTATCCCTGGCGTCACGCTGGCGACGGAGGGGCCAGGAAGGCAGGTGGCATGGCGCCACCGGCGTGAGCGCACGGCGGCCACACGCCGCGCCTACTGGACGCCAGGAGGAAGAAGACCCCCCTGGGCCAGATGGGCCACCAGGTAAGCTCCCTCTCTCTCTTTCTCTTTTCCCTTTCTTCTGGTTTTCTATATTTCTGACCTTTGTTTATTTTATTTCCAGATTCAAATGACTTTCAAATTATCCCCAAACAATTTCTAAAATACAGTTTGAATATTTCAAACCTATTCCAAAAGTTTCAGGGATTTTGAAATCAGAATTAATGAAAATGATTTTATTTGTCATTTTCAGAGACTTAAATCATTAATTTAAATTATTTAAAATGTTCAAATAATTAAGATGGTCCCTGGTATATCCATGTCCTCAATTATCAGACATAGGGAACATTTTGATGGGCATTTTGGATTTGTTGAAATTTCATTTATCTAGAATTTATTTATTTCATGAAATTCTTGGGGTTTCTTTTCTTTCTCCCCATTTCATATTGATGCAATGATTATGATGATGATGCAAACACATTGCTAGCCTAAGACAATTGCTAGGGTTGTGACACCACCCCTTTAATGGAGTGGTTGCATAAGAAATTGGACCGGATCGATGGTACGAGAGGGAAGCAAGTGTAGAACAACATCACATGAATGTTTTGTGTGTCAAATACATCCAACCAAATACAAACAGAGTGGAAGGTATCATGTGCTACCCCTTTGGATGCATGTCTAGGGGGGTAGACGATCGGAGAATTGTTTATTTGTCCTTTTTAGGCCCAAAAATGGGAAAATACTCGAATTTTTGCCCAAAATATTTGAGGATTGTGCATGCATTCTTGATGTGGTCATGGGAGGCCATGAAAGTCCAATTGGTGCATTCCACACCTTTAATGGAGTGGTTGCATAAGAAAGTGGACAGTGTGGCACTAAGTATCTCGACCGAGGCCGCGGATGGACCGAATCGATGCTACGAGAGGGAAGAAAGTGTAGAAAAACAACACATGAATGTTTCATGTTTCAAATGGATCCACCCTAAGACAAACAAAGTGGAGGGTATCTTGTGCTACCCCTTTGGATGGATGTCTAGGGGCGTAGACCGTCTGAGAACTGTTTACTTGTTCTTTTTAGACCGAAAATGGGAAAACACCCGAATTGTTTCCCAAAATATTTTAGCATTGTGCATGCATTCTTGATGTGGTCATTGGGAGTCCATGAAAGTCAAATTGGTGCACTCCGCACCTTTAATGGAGTGGTTCAATAAGAAAGTGGACAGTGTGGCACAAGTATCTCGATCGAGGCCGCGGATGGACCGGATCGATGCAACGAGAGGGAAGCAAGTGTAGAACAACAAGACATGAACATTTCATGTGTCAAATAGATCAACGATAAGACAAACAAAGTGGAAGGTATCATGTGCTACCCCTTTGGATGGATGTGTAGGGGGGTAGATCGTCCGACAACTGTTTATTTGTTCTTTTTAGGCACAAAATGGGAAAATACTCGAATTTTTGCCCAAAATATTTGACCATTGTGCATGCATTCTTTATGTGGTCGTGGGAGTCCATGAAAGTAAAAAATACACATTCCACCCCTTTAATGGAGTGGTTGCATAAGAAATTGGACAGTGTTGCACTAAGTAACTCGACCACGGATGGACTGAATCGATGCTACGAGACGGAAGCAAGTGTAGAACAACATCACATGAATGTTTTCTATGTCAAATACATCCAACCAAATACAAAAAGAGTGGAATGTATCATGTGCTACCCCTTTGGATGCATGTCTAGGGGGTAGACGATCTGAAAACTATTTATTTGTCCTTTTTAGGCCCAAAAATGGGAAAATACTCGAATTTTTGCCCAAAATATATGAGTATTGTGCATGCATTCTTGATGTGCTCATGGGAGGCCATGAAAGTCAAATTGGTGCATTCCACACCTTTAATGTAGAGGTTGCATAAGAAAGTGGACAGTGTGGCACTCATTATCTCGACCGAAAATTGGAAAACACTCGAATTTTTTCCCAAAATATTTGAGCATTGTGCATGCATTCTTGATGTGGTCATTGGGAGGCCATGAAAGTCAAATTGGTGCATTCCACACCTTTAATGGAGTGGTCGCATAAGAAAGTGGACAGTGTGGCACTAAGTATCTCGACCGAGGCCGCAGATGGACCGGATTGATGCTACGAGAGGGAAGCAAGTGTAGAAAAACATCACATGAATGTTTTGTGTGTCAACTAGATCCACCAGAAGACAAACAAAGTGGAAGGTACCATGTGCTACCCCTTTGGATGGATGTCTAGGGGGTAGACCGTCCGAGAACTGTTTACTTGTTCTTTTTAGGCCCAAAAATGGGAAAACACTCGAATTTTTGCCCAAAATATTTGATCATTTTGCACGCATTCTTGATGTGGTCATGGGAGGCCATGAAAGTAAAATTGACACATTCCACACCTTTAATGGAGTTGTTGCATAAGAAAGTGGCCAGTGTGGCAGTAAGTATCTCGACCGAGGCCGCAGATGGACCGGATTGATGCTACGAGAGTTAAGAAATTGCAGAACAGCATCACATGAATGTTTTGTGTGTCAAATAGATCCACCGTAAGACAAACAAAGTGGAAGGTATCATGTGCTATCCCTTTTCATGGATGTCTAGGGGCGTCGAACGTTCGAGAACTGTTTATTTATTCTTTTTAGGCCCAAAAATGGGAAAACAATCGAATTTTTGCCCAAAATATTTGAGCAATGTGGATGCATTATTGATGTGGTCATGGGAGGCCATGGAAGTGAAAATTTTGCATTCCACACCATTAATGGAGTGGTTGCATAAGAAAGTGGGCAATGTCGATCGCACTAAGTATCTCGACTGAGGCCACAGATGGACCTGATCGATGCTACAAGAGGAGAGCAATTGCAGAACAACATCACATGAATGTTTTGTGTGTCAACTAGATCCACCCTAAGAAAAACAAAGTGGAATGTATCATGAGCTGCACCTTTGGATGGATGTCTAGGGGCGTAGACCGTCCAAGAACTGTTTATTGTTCTTTTTAGGACCAAAAATGGGAAAACACTCGAATGTTTGCCCAAAATATTTTAGCATTGTGCATGCATTCTTGATGTGGTAATGGGAGGCCATGACAGTAAAATCGACACATTCCACACCTTTAATGGAGTGGTTGCATAAGAAAGTGGATAGTGTGGCACTAAGTACCTCGACCGAGGCCACGGATGGGTCAGATCAATGCTACTAGAGGGAAGAAAGTGTAGAACAACATCACATGAATGTTTTGTGTGTCAATTAGATCCACCCAAAGACAAACCAAGTGGAAGGTATCATGTGCTAGCCCTTTGGATGGATGTCTAGGGGCGTAGACTATCCGAGAACTATTTATTTTTTCTTTTTAGGACCAGAAATGGGAAAACTCTCGAATTTTTCCCCAAAATATTTTAGCATTGTGCATGCATTCTTTATGTGGTCATGGGAGTCCATGAAAGTAAAAATTACACATTCCACCCCTTTAATGGAGTGGTTGCATAAGAAATTGGACAGTGTGGCACTAAGTATCTCGACCACGGATAGACCGGATCGATGCTACGAGAGGGAAGCAAGTGTAGAACAACATCACATGAATGTTTTGTATGTCAAATATATCCAACCAAATACAAACAGAGTGGAAGGTGTCATGTGCTACCCCTTTGGATGCATGTCTAGGGGGGTAGACCATCCGAGAACTGTTTATTTGTCCTTTTCAGGCCCAAAAACGGGAAACTACTCGAATTTTTCCCCAAAACATTTGAGGATTGTGCATGCATTCTTGATGTGGTCATGGGAGGCCATGAAAGTCAAATTGGTTCATTCCACACCTTTAATGGAGTGGTTGCATAAGAAGGGGACAGTGTGGCACTAAGTATCTCGACCGAGGTCGCGGATGGACCGGATCTATGCTACGAGAGGGAAGAAAGTGCAGAACAACAATACACGAATGTTTCATGTTTCAAATGGATCCACCCTAAGACAAACAAAGTGGAAGGTATCATGTGCAACCCCTTTGGATGGATGTCTAGGGGCGTAGACCGTTCGAGAACTGTTTATTTGTTCTTTTTAGCCCCAAAAATGGGAAAACACTCGAATTTTTTGCCAAAATATTTGAGCATTGTGCATGCATTCTTGATGTGGTCATTGGGACGCCATGAATGTCAAATTGGTGCATTCCACACCTTTAATGGAGTGGTTGCATAAGAAAGTGGACAGTGTGGCAATAGTATCTCGATCGAGGCCGCGGATGGACCGGATCGATGATACGAGAGGGAAGCAAGTGTATAGAAACAACACATGAACATTTCGTGTGTCAAATAGGTCCACCCTAAGACAAAGAAAGTGGAAGGTATCATGTGCTACCCCTTTGGATGGATGTCTTGGGGGTAGACCGTCCAATAACTGTTTATTTGTTCTTTTTAGGCAAAAAATGGGAAAATACTCGAATTTTTGCCCAAAATATTCGATCATTGTGCATGCATTCTTTATGTGGTCATGGGAGGCCATGAAAGTCAAATTGGTGCATTCCACACCTTTAATGGAGTGGTTGCATAAGAAAGTGGACAGTGTGGCACGGAGTATCTCGATCGAGGCCGCAGATGGACTGGATTGATGCTACGAGAGGGAAGCAAGTGTACAAAAACATCACATGAATGTTTTGTGTGTCAACTAGATCCACCAAAAGACAAACAAAGTGGAAGGTACCATGTGCTACCCCTTTGGATGGATGTCTAGGGGTGGACCATCCGAGAACTGTTTACTTGTTCTTTTTAGGCCCAAAAATGGGAAAACACTCGAATTTTTGCCAAAAATATTTCATCATTCTCCACGCATTCTTGATGTGGTCATGGGAGGCCATGAAATTCAAATTTACATATTCCACACCTTTAATGGAGTGGTTGCATACGAAAGTGGGCAATGTCGATCGCACTAAGTATCTCGACCGAGGCCGCAAATGGACCGGATCGATGCAATGAGAGGGGAGCAATTTTAGAACAACATCACATGAATGTTTTGTGTGTCAACTAGATCGACCTTAAGAAAAACAAAGTGGAATGTATCATGTGCTACACCTTTGGATGGATGTCTAGGGGCGTAGACTGTCCGAGAACTATTTATTGTTCTTTTTAGGCCCAAAAATGGGAAAACACTCGAATTTTTCCCAAAATATTTGATCATTGTGCACTCATTCTTGATGTGGTCATGGGAGTCCATGAAAGTCAAATTGACACATTCCACACCTTTAATGGAGTGGTTGCATAAGAAAGTGGCCAGTGTGGCACTAAGTATCTCGACCGAGGCCGCGGATGGACCGGATTGATGCTACGAGAGGGAAGCAATTGTAGAACAAAGTCACATGAATTTTTTGTGTGTCAAATAGATCAACCCTAAGACAAACAAAGTGGAAGGTATCATGTGCTATCCCTTTGGATGGATGTCTAGGGGCGTAGACCGTCCGAGAACTGTTTATTGTTCTTTTTGGGCCCAAAAATGGGAAAACATTCGAATTTTTGCCCAAAATATTTGGGCATTGGGCATGCATTCTTGATGTGGTCATGGGAGGCCATGACAGTAAAATCGACACATTCAATACCTTTAATGGAGTGGTTGCATAAGAAACTGGATAGTGTGGCACTAAGTATCTCGATCGAGGCCGCGGATGGGCCGGATTGATGCTACTAGAGGGAAGCAAGTGTAGAACAACATCACATGAATGTTTTGTGTGTCAACTAGATCCACCCATAGACAAACAAAGTGGAAGGTATGATGTGCTACCCCTTTGGATGGATGTCTAGGGGGGTTGACCGTCCGAGAAATGTTTATTTCTTCTTTTTTGGCCCAAAAATGGGTAAACACTCAAATTTTTAACCAAAATATTTGAGTATTGTGCATGCATTCTTGATGTGTTCATGGGAGTCCATGAAAGTAATATTGACACATTCCACACCTTTAATGGAGTGGTTGCATAAGAAAGTGGAAACTGTGGCACTAAGTATCTTGATCGAGTCCGCGGATGGACCAGATCGATGCCACGAGAGGGAAGAAAGTGTAGAACCACATCACATGAATGTTTTGTGTGTGAAATAGATCCACACGAAGACAAACCAAGTGGAAGGTATCATGTTCTACCCCTTTGGATGGATGTCTAGGGGCGTAGACCGTCCGAGTACTATTTATTTGTTCTTTTTAGGCCCAAAAATGGGAAAACACTCGAATTTAGCCCAAAATATTTGAGCATTGTGCATGCATTCTTTACGTGGTCATGGGAGTCCATGAAACTAAAAATTACACATTCAACCCCTTCAATGGAGTGGTTGCATAAGAAATTGGACAATGTGGCACTAAGTATCTCGACCACGGATGGACCGGATCGAACCTACGAGAGGGAAGCAAGTGTAGAACAACATGCAATGAATTTTTTGTGTGTCAAATACATCCAACCAAATACAAACAAAGTTGAATGTATCATGTGCTACCCCTTTGGATGCATGTCTAGGCGGGTAGACCATTCGAAAACTATTTATTTGTCCTTTTTAGGTCCAAAAATGGGAAAATACTCGAATTTTTGCCCAAAATATTTGAGGATTGTGCATGCATTCTTGATGTGGTCATGGGAGACCATGAAAGTCAAATTGGTGTATTCCACACCTTTAATGGAGTGGTTGCATAAGAAAGAGGACAGTGTGGCACTAAGTATCTCGAACGAGGCCGCGGATGGACCGGATCGATGCTACGAGAGGGAAGAAAGTGTAGAACAACAACACATGAATGTTTCATGTTTCAAATAGATCCACCCTAAGACAAACAAAGTGGAAGGTATCATGTGCTATCCCTTTGGATGGATGTCTAGGGGCGTAGACCGTCCGAGAACTGTTTATTTGTTCTTTTTAGGCCAAAAAATGGGAAAACACTCGAATTTTTTGCCAAAATATTTGAGCATTGTGCATGCATTCTTGATGTGGTCATTGGGAGTCCATGAAAGTCAAATTGGTGCATTCCACACCTTTAATGGAGTGGTTGCATAAGAAAGTGGACTGTGTGGCACTAAGTATCTCGATCGAGGCCGCGGATGGACCGGATCAATGCTACGAGAGGGAAGCAAGTTTAGAAAAACATCACATGAATGTTTTGTGCGTCAACTAGATCCACCAAAAGACAAACAAAGTGGAAGTTACCATGTGCTACCCCTTTGGATGGATGTCTAGGGGGTAGACCGTCCGAGAACTGTTTACTTGTTCTTTTTAGGCCCAAAAATGGGAAAACACTCGAATTTTTGCCAAAAATATTTGATCATTGTGCACGCATTCTTGATGTGGTCATGGGAGGCCATGAAAGTCAAATTGACACATTCCACACCTTTAATGGAGTGGTTGCATCAGAAAGTGGCTAGTGTGGCACTAACTATCTCGACCGAGGCCGTGGATGGACCGGATTGATGCTACGAGAGGGAAGCAATTGTAGAACAACATCACATGAATGTTTTGTGTGTCAAACAGATCCACCCTAAGACAAACAAAGTGGAAGGTATCATGTGCTATCCCTTTGCATGGATGTCTAGGGGCGTAGACCGTTCGAGAACTATTTATTTCTTCTTTTTAGGCCCAAAAATGGGAAAACACCCGAATTGGACAGCGTTGAACTAAGTATCTTGACCACGGATGGACCGAATCGATGCTAAGAGAGGGAAGCAAGTGTAGAACAACATAACATGAATGTTTTCTATGTCAAATACATCCAACCAAATACAAACAGAGTGGAAGGTATCATGTGCTACCACTTTGGGTGCATGTCTAGGGGGTAGACGACCTGAGAACTGTTTATTTGTCCTTTTTAGGCCCAAAAATGGGAAAATACTCGAATATTTGCCCAAAATATTTGAGGATTGTGCATGCATTCTTGATGTGGTCATGGGAGGCCATGAAAGTCGAATTGGTGCATTCCACACCTTTAATGTAGAGGTTGCATAAGAAAGTGGACAGTGTGGCACTCATTAACTTGACCGAGGCCGCGGATCGACCGGATTGATGCTACGAGAGGGAAGAAAATGTAGAACAAAAACACATGAATGTTTCATGTTTCAAACGGATCCACCCTAAGACAAACAAAGTGGAAGGTATCATGTGCGACCCCTTTGGATGGATGTCTAGGGGCGTAGACCGTCCGACAACTGTTTATTTGGTCTTTTTAGGCCGAAAATGGGAAAACACTCGAATTTTTTCCCAGAATATTTGAGCATTGTGCACGCATTCTTGATGTGGTCATTGGGAGGCCATTAAAGTCAAATTGGTGCATTCCACACCTTTAATGGAGTGGTCGCTAAAGAAAGTGGACAGTGTGGCACTAAGTATCTCGACCAAGGCCGCAGATGGACCGGATTGATGCTACGAGAGGGGAGCAAGTGTAGAAAAACATCACATGAATGTTTTGTGTGTCAACTAGATCCACCAAAAGACAAACAAAGTGGAAGGTACCATGTGCTACCCCTTTGGATGGATGTCTAGGGGGTAGACCGTCCGAGAACTGTTTACTTGTTTTTTTAGGCCCAAAAATGGGAAAACACTCGAACTTTTGCCAAAAATATTTGATCATTGTGCACGCATTCTTGATTTGGTCATGGGAGTCCTTGAAAGTAAAATTGACACATTCCACACCTTTAATGGAGTGGTTGGATAAGAAAGTGGCCAGTGTGGCACTAAGTATCTCGACCGAGGCCGCAGATGGATCGGATTGATGCTACGAGAGTTAAGAAATTGCAGAACAACATCACATGAATGTTTTGTGTGTCAAATAGATCCACCCTAAGACAAACAAAGTGGAAGGTATCATGTGCTATCCCTTTGCATGGATGTCTAGGGGCGTAGACCGCCCAAGAACTGTTTATTGTTCTTTTTAGGCCCAAAAATGGGAAAACACTCGAATGTTTGCCCAAAATATTTTAGCATTGTGCATGCATTCTTGATGTGGTCATGGGAGGCCATGACAGTAAAATCGACACATTCCACACCTTTAATGGAGTGGTTGCATAAGAAAGTGGATAGTGTGGCACTAAGTACCTTGACCGAGGTCGCGAATGGGTCGGATCAATGCTACTAGAGGGAAGAAAGTGTAGAACAACATCACATGAATGTTTTGTGTGTCAATTAGATCCACCCAAAGACAAACCAAGTGGAAGGTATCATGTGCTAGCCCTTTGGATGGATGTCTAGGGGCATAGACTATCCGAGAACTATTTATTTTTTCTTTTTAGGACCAGAAATGGGAAAACACTCGAATTTTTCCCCAAAATATTTTAGCATTGTGCATGCATTCTTTATGTGGTCATGGGAGTCCATGAAAGTAAAAATTACACATTCCACCCCTTTAATGGAGTGGTTGCATAAGAAATTGGACAGTGTGGCACTAAGTATCTCGACCACGGATAGACCGGATCGATGCTACGAGAGGGAAGCAAGTGTAGAACAACATCACATGAATGTTTTGTATGTCAAATATATCCAACCAAATACAAACAGAGTGGAAGGTATCATGTGCTACCCCTTTGGATGCATGTCTAGGGGGGTAGACCATCGGAGAACTGTTTATTTGTCCTTTTCAGGCCCAAAAATGGGAAACTACTCGAATTTTTTCCCAAAACATTTGAGGATTGTGCATGCATTCTTGATGTGGTCATGGGAGGCCATGAAAGTCAAATTGGTTCACTCCACACCTTTAATGGAGTGGTTGCATAAGAAAGCGGACAGTGTAGCACTAAGTATCTCGACCGAGGTCGCGGATGGACCGGATCGATGCTACGAGAGGGAACAAAGTGCAGAACAACAATACACGAATATTTCATGTTTCAAATGGATCCACCCTAAGACAAACAAAGCGGAAGGTATCATGTGCAACCCCTTTGGATGGATGTCTAGGGGCGTAGACCGTTCGAGAACTGTTTATTTGTTCTTTTTAGCCCCAAAGTTGGGAAAACACTCGAATTTTTTCCCAAAATTTTTGAGCATTGTGCATGCCTTATTGGTGTGGTCATTGGGACGCCATGAAAGTCAAATTGGCTCGTTCCACACCTTTAATGGAGTGGTTGCATAAGAAAGTGGACAGTGTGGCACAAGTATCTCGATCGAGATCGCGGATGGACTGGATCGATGCTACGAGAGGGAAGCAAGTGTATAGAAACAACACATGAACATTTCGTGTGTCAAATAGGTCCACCCTAAGAGAAACAAAGTGGAAGGTATCATGTGCTACCCCTTTGGATGGATGTCTTGGGGGTAGACCGTCCAATAACTGTTTATTTGTTATTTTTAGGCAAAAAAATGGGAAAATACTCGAATTTTTGCCCAAAATATTTGATCATTGTGCATGCATTCTTTATGTGGTCATGGGAGGCCATTAAAGTCAAATTGGTGCATTCCACACCTTTAATGGAGTGGTTGCATAAGAAAGTGGACAGTGTGGCACGGAGTATCTCAATCGAGGCCGCAGATGGACTGGATTGATGCTACGAGAGGGAAGCAAGTGTACAAAAACATCACATGAATGTTTTGTGTGTCAACTAGATCCACCAAAAGACAAACAAAGTGGAAGGTACCATGTGCTACCCCTTTGGATGGATGTCTAGGGGTGGACCATCCGAGAACTGTTTACTTGTTCTTTTTAGGCCCAAAAATGGGAAAACACTCGAATTTTTGCCAAAAATATTTCATCATTCTCCACGCATTCTTGATGTGGTCATGGGAGGCCATGAAATTCAAATTGACATATTCCACACCTTTAATGGAGTGGTTGCATACGAAAGTGGGCAATGTCGATCGCACTAAGTATCTCGACCGAGGCCGCAAATGGACCGGATCGATGCAATGAGAGGGGAGCAATTTTAGAACAACATCACATGAATGTTTTGTGTGTCAACTAGATCCACCTTAATAAAAACAAAGTGGAATGTATCATGTGCTACACCTTTGGATGGATGTCTAGGGGCATAGACCGTCCGAGAACTGTTTATTGTTCTTTTTAGGCCCAAAAATGGGAAAACACTCGAATTTTGCCCAAAATATTTGATCATTGTGCACTCATTCTTGATGTGGTCATGGGAGTCCATGAAAGTCAAATTGACACATTCCACACCTTTAATGGAGTGGTTGCATAAGAAAGTGGCCAGTGTGGCACTAAGTATCTCGACCGAGGCCGCGGATGGACCGGATTGATGCTACGAGAGGGAAGCAATTGTAGAACAAAGTCACATGAATTTTTTGTGTGTCAAATAGATCAACCCTAAGACAAACAAAGTGGAAGGTATCATGTGCAATCCCTTTGGATGGATGTCTAGGGGCGTAGACCGTCCGAGAACTGTTTATTGTTCTTTTTGGGCCCAAAAATGGGAAAACACTCTAATTTTTTCCCAAAATATTTGGGCATTGGGCATGCATTCTTGATGTGGTCATGGGAGGCCATGACAGTAAAATCGACACATTCAATACCTTTAATGGAGTGGTTGCATAAGAAATTGGATAGTGTGGCACTAAGTATCTCGATCGAGGCCGCGGATGGGCCGGATTGATGCTACTAGAGGGAAGCAAGTGTAGAACAACATCACATGAATGTTTTGTGTGTCAACTAGATCCACCCATAGACAAACAAAGTGGAAGGTATGATGTGCTACCCCTTTGGATGGATGTCTAGGGGGGTTGACCGTCCGAGAAATCTTTATTTGTTCTTTTTAGGCCCAAAAATGGGTAAACACTCAAATTTTTAACCAAAATATTTGAGCATTGTGCATTCATTCTTGATGTGTTCATGGGAGTCCATGAAAGTAATATTGACACATTCCACACCTTTAATGGAGTGGTTGCATAAGAAAGTGGAAACTGTGGCACTAAGTATCTCGACGGAGGTCGTGGATGGACCGGATCCATGCTACGAGAGGGAAGCAATTGTATAACAACATCACTTGAATGTTTTGTGTGTCAAATAGATCCACACGAAGACAAACAAAGTGGAAGGTATCATGTGCTACTCCTTTGGATGGATGGCTAGGGGCGTAGACGGTCTGAGAACCATTTATTTTTTCTTTTTAGGACCAAAAATGGGAAAAAAAAACTCGAATTTTTGCCCAAAATATTTGAGCATTGTGCATGCATTCTTTACATGGTCATGCGAGTCCATGAAAGTAAAAATTACACATTACACCCCTTTAATGGAGTGGTTGCATAAGAAATTGGACAATGTGGCACTGAGTATCTCGACCACGGATGGACCGGATCGAAGCTACGAGAGGGAAGCAAGTGTAGAACAACATGCAATGAATTTTTTGTGTGTCAAATACATCCAACCAAATACAAACAAAGTTGAAGGTATCATGTGCTACCCCTTTGGATGCATGTCTAGGCGGGTAGACCATTCGAGAACTATTTATTTGTCCTTTTCAGGCCCAAAAATGGGAAAATACTCGAATTTTTGCCCAAAATATTTGAGGATTGTGCATGCATTCTTGATGTGGCATGGGAGGCCATGAAAGTCAAATTGGTGGATTCCACACCTTTAATGGAGTGGTTGCATAAGAAAGAGGACACTGTGGCACTAAGTATCTCGACCGAGGCCGCAGATGGACCGGATCGATGCTACGAGAGGGAAGAAAGTGTAGAACAACAACACATGAATGTTTCTTGTTTCAAATAGATCCACCCTAAGACAAACAAAGTGGAAGGTATCATGTGCTAGCCCTTTGGATGGATGTCTAGGGGCGTAGACCGTCCGAGAACTGTTTATTTTTTCTTTTTAGGCCCAAAAATGGGAAAACACTCGAATTTTTTGCCAAAATATTTGAGAATTGTGCATGCATTCTTGATGTGGTCATTGGGAGGCCATGAAAGTCAAATTAGTGCATCCCACACCTTTAATGGAGTGGTTGCATAAGAAAGTGGATAGTGTGGCACAAGTATCTCGATCGAGGCCGCGGATGGACCGGATCAATGCTACGAGAGGGAAGCAAGTGTAGAACAACAACACATGAACGTTTCATGTGTCAAATAGATCTACCCTAAGACAAACAAAGTGGAAGGTATCATGTGCTACCCCTTTGGATGGATGTCTAGGGGGTAGACCGTCCGAGAACTGTTTATTTGTTCTTTTTAGGCAGAAAATGGGAAAATACTCGAATTTTTGCCCAAAATATTTGAGCATTGTGCATGCATTCTTTATGTGGTCATGGGAGGCCATAAAAGTCAAATTGGTGCATTCCACACCTTTAATGGAGTGGTTGCATAAGAAAGTGGACTGTGTGGCACTAAGTATCTCGATCGAGGCCGCGGATGGACCGGATCGATGCTACGAGAGGGAAGCAAGTGTAGAAAAACATCACATGAATGTTTTGCGCATCAACTAGATCCACCAAAAGACAAACAAAGTGGAATTTACCATGTGCTACCCCTTTGGATGGATGTCTAGGGGGTAGACCGTCCGAGAACTGTTTACTTGTTCTTTTTAGGCCCAAAAATGGGAAAACACTCGAATTTTTGCCGAAAATATTTGATCATTGTCCACGCTTTCTTGATGTGGTCATGGGAGGCCATGAAAGTCAAATTGACACATTCCACACCTTTAATGGAGTGGTTGCATCCGAAAGTGTCCAGTGTGGCACTAAGTATCTCGACCGAGGCCGTGGATGGACCGGTTTGATGCTACGAGAGGGAAGCAATTCTAGAAGAGCATCACATGAATGTTTTGTGTGTCAAACAGATCCACCCTAAGACAAACAAAGTGGAAGGTATCATGTGATATCCCTTTGCATGGATGTCTAGGGGCATAGACCGTTCGAGAACTGTTTATTTCTTCTTTTTAGGCCCAAAAATGGGAAAACACCCGAATTTTTGCCCAAAATATTTCATCATTGTGCATGCATTCTTGATGTGGTCATGGTAGGCCATGGAAGTAAAATTGACACATTCCACACCTTTAATGGAGTTGTTGCATAAGAAAGTGGGCGATGTCGATCGCACTAAGTATCTCGACCGAGGCCGTAGATGGACCGGATCAATGCTATGAGAGGGGAGCAATTACAGAACAACATCACATGAATGTTTCGTGTGTCAACTATATCCACCCTAAGAAAAACAAAGTGGAATGTATCATGTGCTACCCCTTTGGATGGATGTCTAGGGGCGTAGACCGTCGGAGAACTGTCTATTGTTCATTTTTGGCCCAAAAATGGGAAAACACTCGAATATTTGCCCAAAATATTTGAGCATTGTGGAAGTATTCTTGATGTGGTCATGGGAGGCCATGACAATAAAATCGACACATTCCACACCTTTAATGGAGTGGTTGCATAAGAAAGTGGACAGTGTGGCACTAAGTATCTCGACCGAGGCCGCGGATGGGCCACATCGTTGCTACTAGAGGGAAGCAAGTGTAGAACAATATCACATAAATGTTTTGTGCGTCAACTAGATCCACCCATATAAATACAAACAGGAAGGTATCATGTGCTACCCCTTTGGATAGATGTCTAGGGGGTAGACCGTGCGAGAAATGTCTATTTTTTCTTTTTAGGCCCAAAAATGGGAAAACACTAAAAAAAATCCCCAAAATATTTGAGCATTGTGCTTGCATTCTTGATGTGGTCATGGGACGCCATGAAAGTAAAATTGACACATTCCACACCTTTAATAGAGTGGTTGCACAAGAAAGTGGAAAGTGTGGCACTAAGTATCTCAACCGAGGCCGTGGATAGACCGGATCCATGCTACGAGAGGGAGGCAAATGTATAACAACATCACATGAATGTTTTGTGTGTCAACTAGATCCACACTAAGACAAACCAAGTGGAAGCTATCATGTTCTACCCCTTTGGACGGATGTCTAGGGGCGTAGACCGTCTGAGTACTGTTTATTTGTTCTTTTTAGGCCCAAAAATGGGAAAACACTCAAATTGTTGCCCAAAATATTTGAGCATTGTGCATGTATTCTTGATGTGGTCATGGGAGGCCATGAAAGGAAAAATTACATATTCCACACCTTTAATGGAGTGGTTTCATAAGAAAGTGGAAAGTGTGGCACTAATTATCTCGATCAAGGCCGCGGATGGACCGGGTCGATGCCACGAGAGGGAAGAAAGTGTAGAACAATATCACATGAATGTTTTATGTGTCAACTAGATCCCCCAAAGACAAACAAAGTGGAAGGTATCATGTGCTACCCCTTTGGATGGATGCCTAGGGGCATAGACTGTTCGAGAACTATTTTTTTCTTTTTAGGACCAAAATTGGGAAAACACTCAAATTTTTGCCCAAAATATTTGAGAGTTGTGCGTGTATTCTTTATGTGGTCATGGGAGTCCATGAAAGTAAAAATTACATATTCCACCCCTTTAATGGAGTGGTTGCATAAGAAATTGGACAGTGTGGCACTAAATATCTCGACCACGGATGGACCGAATCGATGCTACGAGAGGGAAGCAAGTGTAGAACAACATCACATGAATGTTTTGTGTGTCAAATACATCCAGCCAAATACAAACAGAGTAGAAGGTATCATGTGCTACCCCTTTGGATGCATGTCTAGGGGGTAGACCATCCGAGAACTGTTTATTTGTCCTTTTTAGGCCCAAAAATGGGGAAAATGCTCGAAATTTTGCCCAAAATATTTGAGGATTGTGCATGCATTCTTGATGTGGTCATGGGAGGCCATGAAAGTCAAATTGGTGCATTCCACACCTTTAATGGAGTGGTTGCATAAGAAAGTGGACAGTGTGGCACTAAGTATCTCGACCAAGGCCGCGGATGGACCGGATCGGTGCTACGAGAGGGCTGCAAGTGTAGAACAAGAACACAGGAATGTTTCATGTGTCAAATAGATCCACCCTAAGATAAACAAAGTGGAAGGTATCATGTCCTACCCCTTTGGATGGATATCTAGGGGCGTAGACCGTCCAAGAACTGTTTCTTTGTTCTTTTTAGGCCCAAAAATGGGAAAACACTCGAATTTTTTCCCAAAATATTTGAGCATTGTGCATGCATTCTTGATGTGGTCATTGGGAGGCCATGAGAGTCAAATTGGTGCATTCCACACCTTTAATGGAGTGGTTCCATTAGAAAGTGGATAGTGTGGCACAAGTATCTCGATCGAGGCCGTGGATGGACCGGATCGATGCTATGAGAGGGAAGCAAGTGTAGAACAACAACACATGAACGTTTCATGTGTCAAATAGATCCATCCTAAGACAAACAAAGTGGAAGGTATCATGTGCTACCTCTTTGGATGGATGTCTAGGGGCGTATATCGTCCGAGAACTGTTTATTTGTTCTTTTTAGGCCCAAAAATGGGAAAACAATCGAATTTTTGCCCAAAATATTTCATCATCTTGCATTCATGATCTATTTGGTCATGGGATGGCATGCAAATTTTTGGGATCATTTGTAGATAGTATTGACATTGAGGTTCTCCGAGATGTGCACTTCCGGGCTAGCCTGGCACCACTCGAAATCACTAGGTGGTTTATTAATCTATATGAAATGAACCCAACATTTCAATGTGACAAGTCATGGCCATGTTAGGGCTATATGCCTTATTTGCAACATTTTCAATATTGTTTGCTAGTTTTGTCACGTGTGGGATTTTTTCGGGCATATGGGACAAAAAACCTATTTCAACAATTAGAATAGTTTTCTGTACTTTTTAAACAATCGTTGTGATATTATCCATTAACTCATGCAGCCCACCACTCATGAAATCATGCGATTACAACGCCTTCCTTGTAACCAACCGGACCATCCGGTACTCGTACCACCTCCCACAACCTTTGCAAGATCAGATCGGACCCGCCGAGATCACACGCATTACCGGAGTCGCTGGCCACTGCCCACCCCACCACCAACGTGACCTGAGGGGTCGGACGACATTGTTGTTCTCTCCGCCTCATCCTCACGTCAACGTGCCGCTTGTCCTCTTGCCGCCGTCAAGATCGATACATGTAGTTGTTTTTTGGGACGCACTATCCGCCGGCGTCAACTAGGCGGCATCGTCTCGGACACAAGTTATTAACTTATCATATCTTTTTAAGATCGTTGCCCGCCGCTCCTCTAGTGGTTAAACCCACAGCCTTTTGGTAACCAATTGGGTAGGGCAATGGGAGTTTACACCAGGGAGTGTATAAAGGGCTTAGGCATGGCAAGTAGATTTGTAATCCCATTCGCTTGTTTGGTTTAAGACGGGAATTTTTGTGGGATGAAACTTTCTGCACGAATGAACAAGGTAACCTGCGGTTAAGCATTTGGAATATCCTTGTGAAACTATGCTAATTTTATGCACGACCTAATAGGTTGTGTGCTAACGCTTATAGGTGGATCAAATGATAGAAAATTGTCATCCATACCAGACACAAGTATTTATTTTGTTAAACATTTGTCAAATATATTTTCTAAATAATTGACCCAGCTTCTATTATTCTGTACGTGGCAGTGATGGCAAGTTCTAATAATTGTGCTTTTAATGGAGAAAACCGCATCTCTAAAATTTCCGATGCGGTACGTAATTGTTTGACTATACAATCTTTTCATATACATACTTGATTCATACTCACTAAAATTTAATGCCATGTGCCAGGAACTCTTTGCGAGTCATGGTCAGATGAAGTTAGCATGCTCACCATCAAGTTTGCCAAAACCATGAAATTTTCTCACCAGAGCACATAAAGTACATAATTCCACAATCCGGTCTTGGGGGTCTGACCCAGATGCAGAAAATGAATCTCCGGCGTATAATGTTGGTAACACTAGCCAAGACAATCGATAGTGACACGCAGTCCCTTGCCGTAGGTAAAACTCCAATTCCTCTAAGAAAAGAGGACGTCCACCATATATTTGGCATTCCGATTGATGGGGAGGCCATAGAGCCACACCTGGGAAAGAGACCCAGCACACAATTGTTTAGCACCTATGAGAACAATGGGCAAATTTTTATTAACAACCTTGAAAAGGCGATGAAATCTAACAGAACCCTCAACGACGATTTCCTGCAGCGGTTCACTCTGTATGCAATTGGTACTGTACTAGCACCAGTAGCACAGAATTCTGTCGACTCGAATTATCTCAACCTTGTTAAGGATATTCTGAACCTTCGGAATTTGAATTGGTGATGTTTCACACTTACTCAGTTTTTCATGTACATTGACAAATTTAACAATCTGGATCAAGTAACTCTACAAGGAATCTAATTCTGCTCCAGGTTAGTGCTACATGACTACTTAACGTACTATAATTTTTGTTCTCTTGCATATCTGTATGGTGATGAAGTAATGTATTGTGTAGTTTTGGTACTAGGAGCACGTGCGTAGTGGCACATTGATGTATCCTTGCAGACCACCTCCATTGCTCGCATAATGGGATGAACCCACAGCAAAATAAGAAGCAATGCGTACGAAAAAGGAGGTCCTTATCACGGACTTGTACATTTATAGACTGGACCTTGGTATGACCGTTTATTTAGTTCGTAGTAATGATTCATTCGAACTTGAAGGGTTGTCATGCAAATTTGTGTGCCACAATGACCGTCTGAGAACACAAGTAGTCATGCAAGCAAAAAGTATGAACCTATGGATGACCATGATTCGTGTCAAACACAATCACAAGGTCAACATATTAGTAGCCAGCAAGTAAGCACTCGAAAGACAATTTTATTTATTGCAAAAGAGCACTAAAATGTGTCATCCAACCTCATTCATTTAGCCATTTTTATGAACGGGCTGTTACTTTGGTTACACAGATGGGCATTCTTGTTCAAGCCATCAATGCACGTTTTGCTAATCATGAAAAGAAGGTTGGCAGAAAATTAATGGAAATTGAGCACAGATTTGATGCCAAATTCATCACAGTGAGCGAAGACTTTATCAACATAAAGAGTAAATCTAGTAGTAATCCTAGGTTGTCGAAGGTCGAGGATGAAATTAAAGTATTAAGGATGGAATTGGAGGTATGTCATATACTGTGCATATTATATTTTGTACTGAATATGTTCCTCCATATTAATTGTTGTTTGCTTTGTTACAGATATTAAAAAATCAACTTGGAAGCATCCGACAGTCAGTGCCACAGAAAGCAGGCGTGCCGGTGATGATTATGGCCCATCACCTTATGAGCTAAAATTGACAAACTTATGATTAACGACCTTTTTGTAGGAACAAGTCACTGTGTGCAATGCATCCTTCGCACCAAATTCTAGATTTAACGAATCCACTGCAGGGACTTCAACTCCAGAAAGTGCAAGAAACATGATGCAACACATGGAGAAACCACGGTTAACTCCTATGAAGCCTTCCTTTTATAATGATTACAAGATGACTGATCAGGGCATAGAGGCGGCCGTTTACATCCGCACATCATACAACCCTGTTGAAGTAGCTAGAATCGGAAACATTTCTCTGACAGTTGAACAACTGAAGTGAAATGTGAGCAAGGAAATACATTTATGATGACGTAAGCACCTTGTACTCCAGTCCACATCAATTGTTGCAACTACTGTCTTATTATTGTATGATTGAAAACTTGGCAGGTTATCATGGCATATGCTCACATTAGCCAAATTGAGAATGATGCTACGTCAGTCATATCCCCCCATGAAACGGCAAAGTTGTTAGAATGGAGGGGTGGTTCCTGAGGCACGTGGAGCCTCGTGGGTTGCTGGTGTGGCAGAAAAATTTGTACGACGGTGAAAGATACATGTTTTCCTCGCTTTCATAGTTCCTCTATGTATGGTGCACCAAACATTTCGGTTGTCATGCCAACCAAATTATTACTATCAGTGCAAGTCCCTCTGAATGTACACAATAACCACTGGATGCTAATGGTTTTTAATATTGACAAAGAAGAAATTCGGTTCCTGGACTGCTTGAAGGAACATTGTGACAAGACCAAGGAAGATTCTCGTGTAGATGGCATGGCACATGAGTTCACAAAACACCATGACCACTTTGTGTAACTTGTCCTACGCTAGGTGGAGTCGATTCAGCTCTGCATAGACAGAGCGGTCAAGAATGGCTTGATAACACCAGCTAAGTCCATCAATTTTTAGAAATGGGATAAAGTACGCTATGAAGAGATACCACAACAGACTGACGGGTACGTACGGCCTCCTAAATTAGTCTTCGCCTACATCCACAAGATTATTAATCTTGAACTAAACATTGTAGGTATTCATGTGCAGTGTTGACACTAAAGTACATGTTGTCATGGGACGGGGAAAAATGATCGATACATTTGACCATGTGATTGAATGCCTAAATTACTTTTTAACTTTGTGTGCCCTGAAAGCTATGTTGACATACGTGTTGGTTTTAAAATGAAGGAAAAAATACATATTTTCAGATGGAAAATAGTTACAGCCCTGCTGCGTTCAAATTGCAACTCGCTTCGGCTCGAAAAATACAAGTACCCTATAACGGTTAGCACTACACCAAGGAAATTTCATTTGTTTCATCTCTCTGATGATTTGAACTAATGCATCGCTCTCTGCAGTATAGAAGAATGTGTAGATTGCCCAGCAAGCAGCGCAGGGTAAGGGTTCACAAGATGATGTACAATTAATTAATGATCCTCTTGGTTCCAACAAGAATGATACATCAAACTCCGAAAAGGATGCCGCTACACCCAGCTCCCAAAAAATAAGAGACCACATGGACGCCCGACGAAGAATGTACATGAAGGGCAAGAAACAAAAAAATACTTCCAACGAAGAATGTCGATGAAGGGCAAGCAACAAAAACCAGAAGTCTTGAATAAATCGGACGTAAATATGATGCAAAGACCATACATAAACATGTGTCTTCATTTTCTTCGTTATCAGAATGGCCACGTAGATCTTCCAAACCATCACCGGCTTTGAGGAGCCCATTCAAGCCTACTTTTGGTAATGTCTAAGACACGCTCACTTCTTTTGCTTGAAGTGGCAATGAAACTCCTAGCAATCATGTACATGCTCAGTTCTTTAACCAGGACTGGCCATAGACCTTGCGGCAAGCATGTACATGCTCTACTTTTAGCAAACTCTGATAGATATTCATTTGTTATGAGAAACTTACAATGGATATTTTTTGCCAATCATGGGCATCATCTACTTTTTGCAATAACTAATGCATCTTCAGTACAAATCTGCATGGTCTACTTATGGTAACAACTAATAGATGCTGAATTGTACAGGTATAACTAGTCATAGATATGGTTTGAACATCTTGCATTATAAACTCAACGTAATCAGTTCAAGTTATATCTTGACATAGTCATACTATTTGAGCTCCTAACATGCATCATAGTAGAATATTTAAACAGCAAATTAAAATGGCAAACATAACTAGCATGTGACCAAAGTAGCACCAAACATTAAACTTAAAAAGCGGATTAAAGCACCGCTCGACATGAGACATAAGTTTTAAACACGATAGGACATAAGTTTTAACGATGTTAAAGCAAAAGACATAGATAGCACTAGGTACTGAGGCAATAGTAGTAGGCAAGTAGCGCATCACTTCTTTGCCTTCTTCGTCGGTGGGATGTAGTAGGGCTCATTGCCCTCACATACTTGGTGAGGAAGACACCGAAGGTCGCGTGTCTAGCAATAGTACTATGCTACTGCTTATGAGTTGATGCATTGCCAAGGCCAACAGCATACTAGATCAGGCTGTCGAAGCCTTCAGCTATGGCCCTGCCATAGAACAGGCAGAAAATCTTGCCATAGCGACGGTACTTGATTTTTCTGGCAATCAAATGCTTGAGGGTGTAGCGGCTCTTGATATTCCTGTCATCCATGTCATAGCCAACGTTCTCGTCATCCTCCTGTGAATTAGTAAACACAGAAGAACTAAGCTAATCTATTTTCATATCATCTTCAAATTAAATGTGTAAAAGCAACAGATGAACACTAAATAGCAGGACGTAATAGCACTATCCACAGAGTACAAAAGGGCAACCAACTATTCTCTCTACAGCTACCAACAAGTAATTGACATGCAACAATACTGACTATGGAATAGTTGCATAGATAGATTACTGCACATCTAGTAAATGATTTCCACATGCATGACTTGATGATGTGGCTCTGTTTCATGATAGTTGATGCCTTTTAAAGTGGTCATTTTGATTGGAATAAGAGAAAGGATTCATTATAGTCTGGTATCTACCATGGTATATGCTTCACACTAGGGGGATTTTATTCTATCTATCCGAATAAGGCAATGGTTTTTGTATCTAGGAATGGTTGTACCTATTGGAATCAGTAAATGAATCAGATCCAGAAACCACACACCAACAGTAAAATCGATGATAGAATCCCTAAAATCTTACATATGTAGAACTAGCACGGCCTTATGAGATCGATGTTCATCTACTTTACAAGCAAAATCCCAATGCCATGAAAAATAGAGTGCTTGAATGGATAACAAATCTGCTAAAAACAGAGTAGTACCTTAGAGAGCTCGTCGATGGCATCCTCGTCGAACTTGGAGCCCTTCCTAAAATCTTCGTCTAGTTCCTTGATCCGGTTCAGATTTCATCATGGACGTCACGCTTGCGCTTCCGCCTCTCCTGCTCCAGATCTTGTGCGACCTTGTCTTGCTCCTGCTCGCCGACCAGAAGCTCGACGGCAGCGATGGCCGCCGGAGCAGGCATAGCAGTAGCTACGCCACCAGTCATCGCCGCAACGGCGGTCTCAGGCACGGCAACTGCGGCGTTAGCCACGACAGCAGATTGCTCTGCCTCGATGGTTGCTACCTGTTTCTCCGCCACATCTTCCACACTACATTGCATCATTGGACGAGGAAAGGAGGAGGGTGGGGGAGGAAGGGACGAGGGTGGTGGCGATGGGACGTGCTGGAGAGGGAGAGGGAGAGGAAGAGGGTTTTGTACAAGAGAGAGTTGGGGAAGAAGAGAAATGACTATTGGAGACACCGAGGGTGGCAAGTGGGGTGAAGTAAAAGTCGGTTGTTGGATTTACTCTCCTGCCCTGGTCGTTCAGTGTTCCAGAGAGAGGGGACGGTTAACTTCAAAAAAAAGAGGTGACAGTTCACGTGGTGGCTTCATGCATGTCCTCCTGTTCACTGCGCATCACCGTTGCGTTCGCTGACACGTGCACCCCAGCGCCGGGTAGAACTGACTGGTGGGTCGTGCACGTTTCCTTTTTTCTTTTTTCTTTTTTCGTCTCCTTTTTTCTACAATTATGGCAACAAAAAATCTACAAAAACGACATACATTATTTCAATACCCAGTACACATTACCTCTGGTCAGACAATAAAGAACAATTTGCAATCTTATTTTAAGACATAAATTATACTTACAATAAAGAACAAATTCTATAGCCTTGTACCAACAAGAGAAGCATCCATGCCAAGTTTCATAGATTTTTGATGTTGGATGGGTTTTCTAGGATTTTATCGATGTTAAAGCCCTAGAAAACTTACCGTAGGTGGAGCAACATCCGCTCATTGTCGGAAATCGTTCAAATTTTGCGTGTACTACTAGGCTAGGCATGCAGACCTACTGGCCAAATTTGATGTGATTATGAAGATCAGAAAAAATTGACCTGGTTCATCGGAGGCCGTTCGGGTAGGAGGGAAGGGTTCATCTCAAAGCATGTGTTTTTCGACATCCTTGAATTGAACCTAATTTTTTACAGCCTTGTACCAATAAGATAAGGATCTAGCCAAGTTTCATAGCTTTTTGACGTTGGATGGGTTTTCTAGGATTTTATTGACGTTAAAACCCTAGAAAACTTACCATAGGTGGAGCAACGTCCGCTCATTGTTGGAAATCGTTCCATTCTTGCGTGTACTACTAGGCTAGGCATGCAGACCTACTGGCCAAATTTGATGTGATTCTGAAGATGAGAATAAATTGACCTTGTTCATCAGAGGTCGTTCGGGTAGGAGGGAAGGGTCTGTCTCAAAGGATGTGTTTTTTTTGACATCCTTGAATTGAACCTAATTTTTTTTATATAGCCTTGTACCAACAAGAGAAGCATCGATGCCAAGTTTCATAGCTTTTCGACGTTGGATGGGTTTTCTAGGATTTTATCAACGTTAAAATCCTAGAAAACTTACCGGAGGTGGAGCAACATCCGCTCATTGTCGGAAATCGCTCGAATTTTATGTGTACTACTAGGCTAGGCATGCGGACCTACTAGCCAAATTTCATGTGATTCTGAAGATGAGAAAAAATTGACCTTGTTCATCGGAGGCCATTCGGGTAGGAGGGAAGGGTCTGTCTCAAAGAACGTGTTTTTTCGACATCCTTGAATTGAACCAAATTTTATCCTACAACCTTGTACCCACAAGAGAAGCATCCATTCCAAGTTTCATAGCTTTTCGATGTTGGATGGATTTTCTAGGATTTTATCGATGTTAAAACCCTAGTAAACTTACTGTAGGTTGAGCAACGTCTGCTCATTGTCGGAAATCGTTCAAATTTTGCGTGTACTACTAGGATAGGCATGCAGACCTACTTGGCCAAATTTGATGTGATTCTGAAGATGAGAAAAAATTGCCCTTGTCCATCGGACGCCGTTCGGGTACGAGGGAAGGGTCCGTCTCAAAGGGCATGTTTGTTTCGACATCCTTTAATTGAACCTAATTTTTTCTGCGGCCTTGTACCAACAAGAGAAGCATCCATGCCAAGTTTCATAACTTTTCGACATTGGATGGGTTTTCTAGGATTTTATTGACGTTAAAACCCTAGAAAACTTACCGTAGGTGGAGCAACGTCCGCTCATTTTTGGAAATCATTTGAATTTTGCGTGTACTACTAGGCTAGGCATGCAGACCTAGTAGCCAAATTTGATGTGATTCTGAAGATGAGAAAAAATTGACCTTGTTCATTAGAGACAGTTCGGGTAGGAGGGAAGCCTTCGTCTCAAAGGACGTGTTTCTTTCGACATCCTTGAATTGAACCTAATTTTTTTATATAGCCTTGTACCAACAAGAGAAGCATCCATGCCAACTTTCATATCTTTTCGATGTTGCAGGTGTTTTCTAGGATTTTATCGATGTTAAAACCCTAGAAAATTTACCGTAGGTGAACCAACGTCCGCTTATTGTCGGAAATTGTTCGAATTTTGCATGTACTACTAGGCTAGGCATGCAGACCTACTTGCCAAATTTGATGTGATTCTGAAGATGAGAAAAAATTGACCTTGTTCATCAGAGGCCGTTCGGGTATGAGGGAAGCGTCCGAATCAAAGGACGTGTTTTTTCGACATCCTTGAATTGAACCTAATTTTTTTTCTACAACCTTGTACCAACAAGAAGAATCAATGCCAAGTTTCATAGCTTTTTAACGTTGGATGGATTTTCTAGGATTTTATCGATGTTAAAACCCTACAAAACTTACTGTAGGTTGAGCAACATCCGCTCATTGTCAGAAATCGTTCGAATTTTGCGTGTACTACTAGGCTAGGCATGTAGACCTACTGGCAAAATTTGATGTGATTCTGAAGATGAGAAAAAATTGATCTTGTTCATCGGAGGCCGTCCGGGTAGGAGGGAAGGGTCCGTCTCAAAGGGCGTGTTTTTTTAGACATCCTTTAATTGAACCTAAATTTTTTCTACGGCCTTGTACCAACAAGAGAAGCATCCATGCCATGTTTCATAGCTTTTCGATGTTGGATGGGTTTTCTAGGATTCTACCGACGTTAAAACCATAGAAAACTTACCATAGGTGGAGCAATGTCCGCTCATTGTTGGAAATCATTTGAATTTTGCGTGTACAACTAGGCTAGGCATGCGGACCTACTAACCAAATTTGATGTGATTCTGAAGATGAGAAAAAATTGACCTTGTTCATTAGAGACCGTTCGGGTAGGAGGGAAGCGTTCGTCTCAAAGGACGTGTTTCTTTCGACATCCTTGAATTGAACATAATTTTTTTCTATAGCCTTGTACCAACAAGAGAAGCGTCCATGCCAACTTTCATATCTTTTCGATGTTGGAGGGGTTTTCTAGGATTTTATCGACGTTAAAACCCTAGAAAATCTACCGTAGGTGGAGCAACGTCCGCTCATTGTCGGAAATTGTTCGGATTTTGCGTGTACTACTAGGCTAGGCATGCATACCTACTTGCCAAATTTGATGTGATTCTGAAGATGAGAAAAAATTGACCTTGTTCATCAGAGGCCGTTCGGGTAGGAGGGAAGCGTCCGTCTCAAAGGACGAGTTTTTTTCGACATCCTTGAATTGAACCTAATTTTTTCTACAACTTTGTACCAACAAGAGAAGCGTCAATGCCAAGTTTCATAGCTTTTCGACGTTGGATGGATTTTCTAGGATTTTATCGATGTTTAAACCCTAGAAAACTTACTATATGTTGAGCAACGTCCGCTCATTGTCAGAAATCATTCGAATTTTGTGTGTACTACTAGGCTAGGCATGCGGACCTACTGGCCAAATTTGATGTGATTCTGAAGATGAGAAAAAATTGACCTTGTTCTTCGGAGGCCGTTCGGGTAGGAGGGAAGGGTCCGTCTCAAAGGGCGTGTTTTTTTCGACATCCTTGAATTGAACCTAATTTTTTTCTACAGCCTTTACCAACAAGAGAAGCATCCATGCCAACTTTCATAGCTTTTCGATGTTGGAGGGGTTTTCTAGGATTTTATCAATGTTAAAACCCTAGAATATTCACCGTAGGTGGAGCAACGTCCGCTCATTATCGGAAACCATTCGAATTTTGCGTCTACTACTAGGCTAGGCATGCAGACCTACTGGCCAAATTTGATGTGGTTCTTAAGATGTGAAAAAATTTACCTTGTTCATCGAAGACCGTTCGGGTAGGATGGAATGGTCCGTCTTAGAGGACGTGTTTTTTTCGACATCCTTTAATTGAACCTAATTTTTTCTTCAGCCTTGTACCAACAAGAGAAGCATCCATGCAAGTTTCATAGCTTTTCGATGTTGGATGGGTTTTCTATGATTTTGTCGATGTTAAAACCATAGAAAACTTACCGTAGGAGGAACAATGTTCGCTCATTGTCGGAAATCGTTCAAATTTTGCGTGTACTACTAGGCTATGCTTGTAGACCTACTTGCCAAATCTGATGTGATTCTGAAGATGAGAAAAAATTGACCTTGTTCATCGGAGGCCGTTCGGGCAGGAGGGAAGCGTCCGTCTCAAGGGACGTGTTTTTTCGACATCCTTGAATTGAACCTAATTTTTTTCTACAGCCTTGTACCAACAAGAGAAGCATCCATGCCAAGTTCATAGCTTTTCGAATATGAATGGGTTTTCTAGTATTTTATCGATGTTAAAACCCTAGGAACTTACCGTAGCTGGAGCAACGTCCGCTCATTGTCAGAAATCATTTGGATTTTGCGTGTACTACTAGGCTAGGCATGCAGACCTACTAGCCAAATTTGATGTGATTCTGAAGATGAGAAAAAATTGACCTTTTTCATCAGAGGTCGTTCGGGTAGGAGGGAAGGGTCCGTCTCAAAGGACGTGTTTTTTCAACATCCTTGAATTGAACCAAATTTCTTTTCCACAGACTTGTACCAACAAGATAAGCATCCATGCCAAGTTTGATAGCTTTTCGATGTTGGATGGGTTTTCTAGGATTTTATCCACGTTAAAACCCTAGAAAACTTACCGTAGGTGGAGCAACTTCCGCTCATTGTCGGAAATCATTCGAATTTTGCGTGTACTACTCGGCTAGGCATGTAGACCTACTGGCCAAATTTGATGTGATTCTGAAGATGAGAAAAAATTGACCTTGTTCATAGATTTTCGACATTCTATGGACTTCCTATGGTTTTAACGTTGAAACTAATTCTTTCATATTGCATTAAGTAGTTTTATAATGTGGATTTCGTTTTATCAACAACGAAAAGTGGTTTTTTCTCAAAATATGCAGCAAAGTAGGCTGCCCCAAACTCCACCCCCACCCCAACCCACCACTGCCATAACACACCAACCCAACCCATCCGACCCACCCGCACTAGACGATTCGAGATTTATCCAAATATTTCGCCCGACGAGATCTATCCATAGCCGACACCGCCCTCCAACCCATCCAGATAGATGCCCGCTCCTATGACTCATGTTTCGCACCTATCGCCCTCGCCGCCATCATCGCCACCACTCCCTCCGCCGCCACCATCGACACCACCGCTGCTGCCACCACCGACACCCCCGCCGCTGCCGCCACACACTACGTACCTCCCCGCCGGAGTCAGGGGCGGAGGGCTTCCAGATGCCGCTCCCACACATCTACCAGGCATTCCTGAAGATGTTGCAGCCAATCCAGTCTATTCCGGCAGCGACCTTGAGGGAGACAAGGGAGAAACGATGGCGGGAACGTGCAATGTGGATCCGCGATGATGCCTCTCGTGGTTGATGTGCGTTAGCGAATGGAGGAAGGTGGATGCGCTGGTGGACCCCTGGTCAGATCCGCTCTCCCATGCGCGGAGATTTGCTCAGGTTTGCATGGATCAAGCCAACCGAGAGCTGATGAACCTGGCACGACGGATCTACTTCGAAGGAACTGCAGGGGAGAAACGTGGGATGCCTCATTTATCAGAACCGCCAAAGGCCTTCATCAATTGGGCGTGGTGAGAAGCGAAGGCAGAGGATCTAGCTCGTGTGGAGAGATGGAGGTGCAAATGGGTGACACAATGGTTTTAGCGAGTTCAGGCCTCTCACGGTGGAGATAACAACCCTACGTCTCGTGCCCTAGATAGGCTTTGCTTATTTGTCATGAACACAAAGTTACATGGTGTATTTGAGAGAGAGGGGGAAGGGAGAAGAAGAAGTCCCCTTGGGCTATGTGGTGGGGGTGGCTTATTAAGAGTGCGCCACCCCCTCACCTCCTATGTTACAAGATGAGACATTGCTGCCATAATGTCATCCCACTATGAAACCTCCGATGATGCTCTAACTGCCCTGTTAATAGTTAGTCTTCGCATATCCGAGTGGGTCATACGTCCGAGTGGTCGACTGTCATCCGAGTGGATGGTACGTTGCTTGTTCGAGTGAATAGTATGTATGCATTTGTCTAGACCCACCTTACGTGTGGACCCATGCTTCTATGATATTTCCTCCCTTCATGAGCCTACCTATTTTGTGCATCCCCGACAGTAGCCCCTGAGACTTTGACTGATTGGTGGCGGTCGGTTGGAGTCTATAGAGTTTGTTAAACTTGAATGTTGTTGTCGGACCTGACCGAGCAGAATGTTTCTTTTATTTCTCTTCCAGTGGGGGCACGCTGAGTGCACGCATTGGGTGTAGTCCCCGAGCCTTTGTCGGAGTAGATGAGTCGGTTAGAGGGTTTATGTCTTCCAGTGCAGAACTGAACTAAACAGGTGAACTCTGATGCGCTTGGCGTAGTAAATTGTTGCAATCTGGAGCTGAATTAGTCAGACTGATCCTTGTGTGCTGGGCACGGTAAATAGATATAACCTGGAACTGGGCCAGTCGGGTAAATCTTCATGTGGTTGGCATGCTGAATGCTTATTGAGTCTGCCTTATATGATTTCTAGATCAAGGATAAGTCCCCGACTGTCACATCCCTAGCTAGATATCATAGGACAGCATGTGTGTGCATCATGTTTCAATTTTGCATCAACATGAAATGGGGATTAAAAGAAACCCCAAGCTCACACTGAATCAAAACAATTCAAAGTTGGTGAAAATTTCAACAAATTCAAAATGCCCTTAAAAATGTTCTCTATGTCTGATAAATATAGACATGAATATATCAGGGGCCATTTTAAATATTTGAACAACTAAAGCAATTTAAATATAAATGAGAAAGCTCCTAAAAATGTCAAATAAAGCATTATCATTATTTTACATTTCAAAATATCCTGAAACTTTTTATGGGAGTTTGAAATATTCAGACTTGATTATATAAAATAATTGTGATATTTTAAAATAGCATTTGTACCTGCAAAAGAAATAAACAAATGTCAGATTTATTAAAAGAAATAAAAAAAGAAAAGAGAGGAAAGGCCAGGAGAAGCCAGCCCACTGGCCCATTGCGAGTCATCCCTGTCCTCTCGCCAAGAGGACAGGGGCACGCGCTCACCGCGTGCAGGCACGCGCCGGCCAGCTCCTCCCTGCTTGGCTGCTGGCCTAGAGGGCTCGGAGAGCGCCAGCACGAGGCCTCCCTGCTGTGGCCTCTTTCTCCTCTCCCTCTCTCCCTCGCGAGCTCTCTCTCCCCTGCTTCTTCCCCCTCTGCCACCATGGCCGAGCCCTACTCGAGCTCGCCGCCGTCACTCTAGTCCCCCCATGCCCCTCTGAGTAGCCACCGAGAACCGCCGTGTCCCCCTTGTCCTCCATGTAATGCTAGAAGACGCCGGGAGCCCTCCATGACGCGCCACCGTCGTTTCTTCCCCGCCGGCCACCGGAGCTCCGCCTCGACGATACGCCCCGTCCGGACCTCCCCCGACCTCGTTGTCGCCTCTGTTGGAACCGCGATGAGCTTCTGGTGCTTCTCCCCCTCTCCCCCTGCTTCCCCGTGCCCTCTAGCACAGTAGCCGGTCCTGCCCGAGGTGTCACCGCCACTCAGCTCGACATGGTCGTCGTCTTCGGCGACCCCAAGCCCCCTCTGCTGCTCCGTTAGATGCGCGCATGCGCGGGCTACCTTCTGGTGCCCTCCACATGCCAAATGGCCGCTAGATGCGCAACTCTGGCGAGTCGCCACCGTGCGGATGGTCGCCGCCGGCCCTGCTCCGGTGGGCACCGACGTGGCCATCATCAGGGGCTAATCCCCCTAATTAATTAGGCCCAGTCACTAACCAGTGGGCCCTGAGGTGGGTCAAACCCCTGGTCAGCGCGGTGATTAGGCCTGTGTCACTGACGTGCGGGCCCCGCACGTCAGGTTTGACCTGGCCTGGTCAGCCGACCAGCTGACGTCGTAGTGACATCAGGCTGACGCCATAATTCTATTTGCTAGTTTTAAAATAATTCTAGAAAATGTTTAAAACTTCAAAATTTCATATAAATTAATCTGTAAATCAGATGAAAATAATTTATATATCAAAATTTATCAGAAAAATCCAATGAATCCAATGGTGCTATTATCATGCATGTTATAGAAACCTATGTAGATGAACATTGACATTTACTAATAGGTTAGTATATGGAATTTGAAATGAAGAACGATTTTGAACCTATATTCAAACTCATTCAAGTTAACTTGGACACTAGTTGCACTAGCTCATCCATACATGCTATCATGCCATGATCATGCATCATATTATTGCACTTGTGTGTATTGATTGCTTCTCATCTACAAACGCGGTAGGCCCTGCTTCTGAGGATACCCCCCAAGTATTCCAACGAAGGAGAGAACCTTCCCGCTACTTAGCAAGGCAAGCAACCCCCTTTGATCATTTCGATAACATCCCACTCTCTCGCTCCTGTTCTTGTTTATTGCATTAGGACCAACGTTCACTTGTCAGTCATACACGATGGATGAACCTATTCTTGTGCATGACCTATCATTGTCACAGTAAATAGCTAAACCTTGCAACCTAGCATACCTGGTAGATGCTTGTGCCATGATGTGCTTAGTTTACTATGCCTGCTATGCTTGCAATGCTTAGAGTTGTGTCAGGTCTGATTCATCTGGGTGATGAACTAGAGTGAAACAATGTTGTTAGGATGTGATAAGCTTATGATGAACCCGATTTGGTAAAGGTAGCGATGAGAGGCTATGTAGGAGTACATAGTGGGTTATCTCATTGGGACCATTCTTAGGAACTGAGTTCTGTGTTTGTGATCCAAGATCAGTTGCTACCACACATTGGGTTCCGGTAACTCAACCCCTCTCGACTTATTAATCGCTTAGTCCTCGGTCCAGGAGTTGCAAGTAGTTTCTGGTGTTTATAGCTTGCTGGAGGCCGTGCGTAGACTGACCCTAGGGGTGGGTTATGACGCGATAGGCAGTGGCACGGTGTACCAAGGGTCACCCGAATCATGGGCTTGGGAACCCTGTGCACATCGTTTGGGGCCGTAGCGGAAACTTCGGCCGGACTTCCGTGCGGGTTCACACTCAAATAGGCGATAGCCTTGACTAGAGGTCTTATGTGATTGACGGTCATGGACGACTCCCTCGCTGGGCTTCCGCTTGAAGGATGCCGAGGTGCATGGTTTTATGAGCACATAGCGATAAGTGGCGAGAGTGTGTGTGAAGAAGTACACCCCTGCAGGGTATGAAACTATTCGAATAGCCGCGTCCTCGGATATGGACTACTTGGAGAACTTATGTTGTTCATAGATAATCAAATGGATACTCATAAAAATATCAAGACAAGGGTGAGTACCGTGGATGGCACTCTCCCAGGAGAGGGAAGTGAATCCATGGTGGTGTATCATTGTGGAGTTAGTGCACTCGTGTGCGATATATAAAATGTAAACAAAGAGTTAAAATTGATTAGTGTAGGATAGCCATGAGTCAAAGCTAGCATTGTTGCATAAACTCCACCACCCCCTTTGTTGATACATGAGCATGAATAGACCAGGTTTGTTTAAAAGACTTGCTGAGTACTTTTGTACTCACGTTTGCTTAATAAATGTTGCAGATGAGACCCAGGACCCATCAGGTGGGTTCCTTCTAGATGTCGACGATGCCGAATAGCTGGTGTCCCAGCTACGACCTATGCCCTGTGGAGGGCTGTAGATAGTCAGGCCATGTGCCTTTTTACCCTTTTCATCTGTCTGTACTCAGACAGCTTTATGCCTCCGCTTGGTTTGTATGAACTTGTTTGTATGACTTGAGTGTCGGGTCATGTGACCCCTATCTGTAAGAACATATTATGCAAGGCTCGTCTGAGCCCCTTAAATAAAAGTCATGTTGTTGTATGGTTATGTTGTGATGCCATGGTTGTATCTATGCATATCGGGCATGTCGTGGGTACATGTGACGTGCAACGGTATGTATGGGATCCGACACCTAGTCGTGTGCCTTTAGTAGTACTCTTTACGGGAAATTGCCTCTTTGTGCTTCCACCGAGCCATGGTAGCTTGCTATTGCTCAGGACACATTGATTGACCGGCATGTATCCTTCTTTGTTGCTGTGTCTGTCCCTTCAGGGAAATGTCTCGCAGTGTAATGGAGTCCCTGTAGCCTGCTATGACTCGTCTATGTGCAGTGATGGCATTTATGTCTCACGGCGTAATGGAGTCCTTGTAGCTTGCTATGACTCGTCTACACACGCTTGAGGCCGACACCTGCATTGTTGGGTTACGTATGCCTGTTTCCGTATGGATGTGCCACTTCGGTTCTATGACTAGTCATGTCGGCCCGGGTTCTTTGTCGTTTGATTGCCAGCTACATGTTCACATACGTGAGCCAAAAGACGCAAATGGTCCCGGCTAAGGTAAGGCTGCAGCCATGGAGCTTACCGTGCGTGAGGCCGCAAAGTGATGTGATATGTTATAGTCTGGATTCATATGACTTAGGATTGGGGTCCCGACACCGAGTGTGGATGGCGTCCTCACTTAGAGTAGTTTCTTACTTGGGCAAATCAGGTTGGCAGCTAAGCCCCCGAGTGTGGATCATGTCCTCACTCGGAGTAGTTATTGACTTAGGTGATAAAGAATCGTAGCTAAGCCCCCGAGTGTGGAGGATGTCCGCGCTCGAAGGAGTTTATAACTTAGGTGATACGGAATCAGAGCTAAGCCCCCGAGTGTGGAGGATGTCCGCACACGGAGTAGTTTTTGACTTAGGCGATACGGAGTCGGAGCTAAGCCCCCGAGTGTGGAGGATGTCCGCACTCAGAGTAGTTTTTAACTTAGGCGATACAGAATCATAGCTAAGCCCCCAAGTGTGGAGGATGTCCGCACTCGGAGTAGTTTTTGACTTGGGCGATACAGAATCGTAGGTAAGCCTCGAGTGTGGAGGATGCTTGCACTAGGAGTAGTTTTTGACTTAGGCGATACGAAATTGCAGCTAAGCACCCGAGTGTGGAGGATGTCCACACTCAGAGCAGTTTTTGACTTAGGAGATACAGAATCGCGGCTAAGCCTCCGAGTGTGGAGGATGTCCGCACTCGGAGAAGTTTTTGACTTAGGCAAAGTCAGGTTCGCTAAGCCGAGCGATGGCGTGCAGGGCGGGCGAGTGATGAATACGTGCCACACGGAGTGGCGATGTGCGGGGCATCCGGGTGATGTAGACGAGTCCGGACGAGTGGCGACGTGCAGGGTGGCCAAGTTCTGTATGTCGAGGAGGCGTCTGACCCAGTTACGGTACGCGGGGCGACCATGTCCAGCACATCATTGAGGGGGCATCTGAACACGTGATGACACGCGGGGCGATCGAGTCGAGCATGTCATCGCGAAGGCATACGAACAAGTGATGGCATGCGGGACAACGAGACCAGCATGTTGTCGAGGAGGTGTCCGAACAAGTGGAAACACACGAATGACCATTGCGGTGACTGAGCCTGAGTAGTGATGAAGATGGCGCACAGATGCGTCGAGTGATCTCGTAACCTGTGTATGAAAAATGGCAAAATCCAACATAAAAATTGATCAAAGTAATTTGATCTTTGCTGAAATAATTTGTGTAAATAACACCCATAGACACCCGCTGGGTGTGCTAGGTGCTTTTTGGTTCGGGACCAGCAAGGGTCTAACAGAGTGCAGGATCCGACTGTACTTGTGCAAGTGAAGGATCTGACTGAACTCGTTTGAGTACTGGACCCAATCGAAGAGGAAGTGAAGTGTTCTGACATAAAAAAACGAGCACAAAGGTGCACTCGGCGGCGTGGCCTCCGAGTGAACGTCATGTGCGACTTCCTTAATGCTCGGTGATGCGGAAGCAACTATTTAATTGAATGCAGCGTATGAAGAATGACTTAGCTGTCTGACGGCGCGGGAGTGGCCGAGTGATGAAGGAGCGTCCAGCTGAGTGACGGCGCGCGGAGCGACCGAGTGATGAAGGAGCATCCACTTGAGTGACGGTGCACAGAGCACCCGAGTGACGAAGGAGCGTCCAGCTGAGTGACGCCGCGCGGAGCGGCCAAGTGACGAAGGAGCGTCCAGCTGAGTGACGGCGAGCAGAGCGGCCAAGTGACGAAGAAGGGTCCAGCTGAGTTACGACACACGGAGCGGCCGAGTGACGAAGAAGCGTCCAAATGAGTGACGGCGCGCGGAGCGGTCGAGTGATGCAGGTCTGTCTCACCGACTGGCAATGCGTGGGGCATTCGGGTGATGAAGATGCGCCACACAGAGTGGCGATGCGTGGGACATCCGAGTGAAGTAGATGTGTCTAGCTAAGTGGTGACGCACGGGGCGGCCAAGCGATGTAAACTCATCCAGCATAGTGGCGATGCGCGGGGCAACCGAGTGAGGTAGATACGTCTCACTGAGTGGTGATGCACGGGCGGTCGAGTGACAAAGAAGGGTCCAGCTGAGTTACGGTGCGTGGGGCGGCCGAGTAACGAAGAAGCATCCAACTGAGTGACGACGCGCAGAGCGACCGAGTGATGCAGGTCTGTCTCACTGACTAGCAACGCACGGGGCAGCCGGGTGATGAAGATGTGCCACACGGAGTGGCAATGCGCGTGACATCCGAGTGAAGTAGATGTTTCTAGCTGAGTGGCGACGCGTGGGGCGGCCAAGCGATGTAAACTCGTCTAGCATAGTGGCAATGTGCGGGGCATCTGGGTGAGGTAGATACGTCTCACTGAATGGCGACGCGCGGGGCAGTCAAGTAACGGCACGGGGTGCAGCCGAGTCGAGAATGTTGTCGCGAAAGTGTCTGACCAAGTGACTGCGCGTGGGGCGACTGAGTCCAACATGTCGCCGAGAATGGCGCACGCAGGCATCCAGGTAACCTATGTATGAAAAATAACACAAGCTAACATAAAAAATTCTCGAAGTAATTTAATGTTTGTTGAAATGATTCGTGTAAATTACACCCATAGACACCCGCTGGGTGTGCTAGATGCTTGCTCGTCAAAAACCAGCAAGAGTCTAAAGGGTGAAGGATCCGTCTGAACTTGTGAAAGTGAAGGATCCGACATGAAGATAAAGAACCGAGCGCATAGGTACACTCGGTGGCATGGCCTCCAAGTGAACGTCATATGCGACTTACTTGACACTCGGTAATGCATAAATAATTATTTAATTGAATGCAGTGTGTGAAGGATGTCTTAGCTATCTGATGGCGCGCGGGGCGTCTGAGTGATGTAGAAGCATTTGTAGGAGGGGCGACGCGCGGGGCGGCTGCGTGACAAAGGAGCGTCCAGTTGAGTAACGGTGCGCGGAGCGGCCCACTGATGAAGACGTGTACTGCCGAGTGATGAAGATGTGTCTCGTCGAGTGGCGACACGCGGGGCGCCCGGCTAATGAAGACGTGTGAAACCAATAGCATCGTGTGTGTACACGTGTGGGAAATCGAAGGGCGGCTCTACAACGCTACGGTGGTGGCTATTGCATTGGGAGTGTACACGCGTGGAAACCAAAGGGTGGCTATGTAGCACTGCGGTGGTGGTATTAGTCCAGCGCTGTTGTGGCAGCTCTGTTGCGTCCTCGGTCGGGTCTGGTCTGGACAGGTCAGCTCTGTTGTGGCGTCTCTGTTGTGTCATCGATCGGGTCGGGTCGGGTAGGGACTAGAGAGGACAACACTCGGTTGGCGTCTCTTTTACATCGTTGTTCGGAGCTCATGCACATAAATCCCTACGTGCGTGCATGCATCATTGTCTAGCGCGCGTGCATGCAAGCCACGTACCCCGGGCTATGTCCAATTAATCGGGGCTTATATTTTCCCTACGGCGCGCATGCAGGGCTGCCCACACCAGCAACCGTGCTTTGGTCCCCACACACCAGCAAGATGATCACGCCAGCAACCGTGCATCTAAAAAAAGGCTTAGCGATGATCATAAATAGATGAAAAGATATCAGAATGATGCACACATCATCTCAAACAAAAGTTACAACCAAGCGTATACAATTTAAGCACCAAGCGAGTTTTGATGAATTCGTTGCAAATGCTAAAACACAAAAAATCATAACAAGTCTCCCACGCTATATATCGTGTGCACGAACACAAATAGTACCATGATGGTGTAGTCAAATGAAGCATTACATCAAGGACTTTTAAAGCCAGCAATTTTTATTTTGCACACTATGTTGTTGTGTAATTACTCTAGAGGCACATCAGGAACATGGGAAACAAACAGATAAATCCCATGATCTCCCAGGTACAACAACATCAGCACCTTGTCTCCTATTTTCATGTGTTTTCCCTCTTCATGAGCTCGTTCCATTTGTTGATGCATACACGACCATCAATATTAGAAATGGTGTATGTGCTAGACAGCCTAGTGTCTGGATGACAAACAATGGTTATGGCACCATAATCTTCCATTTCTTCGGGCACACCACGATGAGGTAGTTTCTGTTTGAACAACATATTTGTTATGTTATGTTACCAAATTTCTAACTCACTGTTCTATAATAAAGGAAGAACAATAAATTAATAACAACAGTGAAATGTACTAAAATGACACAAAGTAAAAGAATATGGTTACTCCAAAGTTTTTGTGGCAATTAGACCATGTCAAGGTATGGAGAAATCCATAAGCTCTTCCTTTGTCGTAGTTTCTAGCATCATGCTGCTGGACTAACATTTCTAGGTCCATCACTTGACGTATGACAGTCTCCATCATTCTCCAGTTGACATGTGTTCCCTAAGTGACAGCGAGAGTGTCAATAATATGTCTTTTCTCATTGGACAATTGGTAGTATGCTACAATATGTGAAACACAATTAAATTTAGAACATATGGTATGTGATAGAGTAATAGTACAAAAACTTGCAGCAATTAGAATGTATTTTACTTTGGTGAACGATAGGAAGATTTCCAGTTGTGACTAGGCTTGTTGCTAAAGGACAGTTGACCATACTAAACGTAATCTCCTGGCCCACATAAAGCTTGTACACTCTAACAAATTCATTCCAAGCATTACCAGAAATAAATGTGACACCATTTTGGTTGGTAATGTCACATGGGAATTCAAACTGCTCTGGGGTAGTGAAACTTGCATGAAAATAGCCATTATGCTCCATAGGAATTCTGAATTTCTTCGTGAAAATGTATCTGGTGTAGCAGGGGATAACCTGCGTAGCATATTTAGGATAATTAATAATTATAATCCATGTA
Organism: Hordeum marinum; assembly: GCA_022496015.1. NCBI lineage: Eukaryota > Viridiplantae > Streptophyta > Magnoliopsida > Poales > Poaceae > Hordeum > Hordeum marinum. Next base: position 127,740,666 of record CM039673.1, on the reverse strand, counting down.
GTAATATGCAGGGTTCGTCCAATAAATTTATGTAATTATGCCACAAATGGAAAGGTAGAAGAGTAGTTTACTAGTTCATAACAAGAAAATAAAAAAACTACAAGATTCTATATTACATGAACACAAACAAAACCATTTGCTCAACTGACTAATGCCCATACAATATAATATTTTTTGCAGTAAACAAGAAAAACAACTGGCAATAAAAAATAAGTTCTCTCCATCAAAAGATTATATTCTATTATTTGCCTACACACAAATGTATTTAAACACTAATACTTGAGTAGGTACTATATGGAGAGACTTTCAATAACAAAGTATTAATGTTAGCAATTAGTAGTGTTTAAACAGTTCAAAAAATAGTAGTAGTGTTTAAATACATACGTGTGTAGGCAAGTAACAGAAAATAATTTTGGCTTATTCAAAACAGGAGCAGATCAGGTATCTATACAAGACAAGAATTTGGAGTACATCGTATCTATACAATTTTAAGGCAACAATTTCAAGACAACAATTTGGGGGGGGGGGGGGCTGTTGTAAAATTCTCAATAAACTTATATGAGAATTTAAGAATGGATGTTACTGTCCTGTTCTCAAATCCCTCGCATAGTGTGACAGTGAAAGACTTCGCCGGATTATTGTCACCAGTACACAAACCCTTGGTGTCCAAACATATGCAACACTACGATTCGATAAAGAGATCATCAATACTATCATACATGTATTTGAGAATTGTGCATGCATTATTGATGTGGTCATGGGAGGCCATGGAATTAAAATTGACACAATCCACACCTTTAATGGAGTGCTTGCATAATAAGGTGCGCAATGTCGATCGCACTAAGTATCTCGACAAAGGCCGTAGATGGACCGAATCGATGCTACGAGAGGGGAGCAATTGTAGAACAACATCACATGAATGTTTTGTGTGTCAACTAGATACACCCTAAGAAAAACAAAGTGGAACGTATCATGTGCTCCCCCTATGGATGGATGTCTAGGGGCGTAGACCGTCCGAGAACTGTTTATTGTTCTTTTTAGGCCCAAAATGGGAAAACACTCAAATTTTTGCCCAAAATTTTTGAGCATTGCGCATGCATTCTATATGTGGTCATGGGAGGCCATGAATATAAAATTGACACATTCGACACCTTTAATGGAGTGGTTGCATAAGAAAGTGGAAAGTGTGGCACTAAGTATCTCGACCTAGGCCGCGGATGGACCAGATCCACGCTACGAGAGGGAAGAAATTGTAGAACAGCATCACATGAATGTTTTGTGTGTCAACTAGATCCACACTAAGACAAACCAAGTGGAAGGTATCATGTTCTACCCCTTTGGATGGATATCTAGGGGCGTAGACCGTCCGAGAACTGTTTATTTGTTCTTTTTAGGCAAAAATTGGGAAAATACTCGAATTTTTTCCCAAAATATTTGATCATTGTGCATGCATTCTTTATGTGGTCATGGGAGGCCATGAAAGTCAAATTGGTGTATTCCACGCCTTTAATGGAGTGGTTGCATGAGCAAGTGGGAAGTGTGGCACTAAGTATCTCGACCGAGGCTGCGGATGGACCGGATTGATGCTACGAGAGGGAAGAAACTGTAGAACAACATCACATAAATGTTTTGTGTGTCAACTAGATCCACCCTAAGACAAACAAAGTGGAAGGTATCATGTGATATCCCTTTGGATGGATGTCTAGGGGCGTAGACCGTTCGAGAACTGTTTATTTCTTCTTTTTAGACCCAAAAATGGGAAAACACGTGACTTTGCATGCATTCTTAATGTGGTCATGGGAGGCCATGGAAGTAAAATTGACACATTCCACACCTTTAATAGGGTGCTTGCATAATAAAGTGCCCAATGTCGATCGCACTAACTATCTCGACCAAGGCCGTAGATGGACCGGATCGATGCTACGAGAGGGGCGCAATTGTAGAACAACATCACATGAATGTTTTGTGTGTCAACTAGATCCACCCTAAGAAAGAAAAAGTGGAACGTATCATGTGCTACCCCTCTGGATGGATGTCTTGGGGCGTAGACCGTCCGAGAACTATTTATTGTTCTTTTTAGGCCCAAAAATGGGAAAACACTCGAATTTTTTCCCAAAATATTTGAGCATTGTGCATGAATTCTTTATGTGGTCATGGGAGGCCATGAATGTAAAATTGACACATTCGACACCTTTACTGGTGTGGTGGCATAAGAAAGTGGAAAGTGTGGCACTAAGTATTTCGATCGAGGCCGTGGATGGACCGGATCGATGCTACGAGAGGGAAGAAAGTGTAGAACAACATCACATGAATGTTTTGTGTGTCAACTAGATCCACCCAAAGACAAACAAAGTGGAAGGTATCATGTTCTACCCCTTTGTATGGATGTCTTGGGGTGTAGACCGTCCGAGAACTATTTATTTTTTATTTTTAGGCCCAAAAATGGGAAAACACTCGAATTTTTGCCCAAAATATTTGAGCATTGTGCATGTATTCCTTATGTGGTCATGGGAGGCCATGAAAGTAAAAAATTACACATTCAACCCTTTAATGGAGTGGTTACATAAGAAAGTGGACAGTTTGGCACTAAGTATCTTGACCGCGGATGGACTGGATCGATGCTACGCGAGAAAAGCAAGTGAAGAGCAACATCACACGAATGTTATGTGTGTCAAATAGATCCAACCAAATACAAACAGAGTGGAAGGTATCATGTGCTACCCCTTTGGATGGATGTCTAGGGGGTAGACCGTCCAAGAACTGTTTATTTGTTCTTTTTAGGCAAAAAATGGGAAAATACTCGAATTTTTGCCCAAAATATTTGAGCATTGTGCATGCATTCTTTATGTGGTCATGGGAGGCCATGAAAGTCAAATTGGTACATTCCACACCTTTAATGGAATGGTTGCATAAGAAAGTGGACAGTGTGGCACTAAGTATCTCGACCGAGGACGCGGATGGACCGGATCGATGCTACGACAGGGAAGCAAGTGTAGACACATGAATGTTTCATGTGTAAAATAGATCCACCCTAAGACAAACAAAGTGGAAGGTATCATGTGCTACCCCTTTGGATGGATGTCTAGGGGCGTAGACCATTCGAGAACTGTTTATTTTTTCTTTTTAGGCCCAAAAATGGGAAAACACTCGAATTTTTTCCCAAAATATTTGAGCATTGTGCATGCATTCTTGATGTGGTCATTGGGAGTCCATGAAAGTCAAATTGGTGCATTCCACACCTTTAATGGAGTGGTTGCATAAGAAAGTGGATAGTGTGGCACAAGTATCTCGATCGAGGCCGTGGATGGACCGGATCGATGCTACAAGAGGGAAGCAAGTGTAGAACAACAACACATGAACGTTTCATGTGTCAAATAGATCCACCCTAAGACAAACAAAGTGGAAGGTATCATGTGCTACCCCTTTGGATGGATGTCTAGGGGCATATATCGTCCGAGAACTATTTATTTGTTCTTTTTAGGCCCAAAAATGGGAAAACACTCGAATTTTTGCCCAAAATATTTCATCATTTTGCATTCATGCTCTATTTGGTCATGGGATGGCAATTAAATTTTTGGGATCATTTGTAGATAGTATTCACATTGAGGTTCTCCGAGACGTGAACTTCCGGGATAGCCTGGCACCTCTCGAAATCACTAGGTGGTTTAGTAATCTATATGAAATGAACCCAACATTTCAATGTGAAAAGTCATGGCCATGTTAGGGCTATATGCCTTGTTTGCACCATTTTCAACATTGTTTGATAGTTTTGTCACGTGTGGGATTTTTTCGGGCATATGAGACCAAAAAAACTATTTCAACAATTAGACATTGTTTTCTGTACTTTTTAAAAAATCGTTGTGATATTATCCATTAACTCACGCAGCCCACCCCTCCTGAAATCACGCGATTACAGCGCCTTCCTTGTAACCAACCGGACCATCCGGGCCTTTTACCACCTCCCATGACCTTTGCAACATCAGATCGGAGCCGTCGAGCTCACACTCATTACCGGAGTCATTGGCCACCGCCCACCCCATCGCCAACGTGACCTGGGGGTCGGACGACATTGTTGTTCTCTCCGCCTCATCCTCGCGTCAACGTGCCACTTGTCCTCTTGCCACCATCGAGATCGATACAGGCAGTTCTTTTTTGGGGTGCACTAGCCGCCGGCGTCAACTAGGCGCCACCGTCTCGGACACAAGGTATTAACTTATCGTATCTTTTTAAGATCGTTGCCCGCTGCTCCTGTAGTGGTTAAACCCATAGCCTTTTTGGTAACCAATAGGGTAGGGCAATGGGAGTTTACACTAGGGAGTGTATAAAGGGGTTAGGCATGGGAAGTAGATTTGTACTCCCATTCGCTTGTTTGGTTTAAGATGGGAATTTGTGTGGGATGAAATTTTGTGCACAAATGAACAAGGTACCCTGCGGTTAAGCATTTGGAATATCCTTGTCAAACTATGCTAATTTTATGCACAACCTAATAGGTTGTGTGCTAACGCTTATAGGTGGATCAAATGATTGAAAATCGTCATCCATACTAGACACAAGTATTTATTTTGTTATACATTTTTAAAATATATTTTCTAAATAATTGACCCAGTGATGAGGATATGTACCTAGGGTAGGGTCCTAGGCAAGGCCTACATACCCTACCTAAGGACACTACATTGGAGGACTTGAAGATCAAGCATAAACTTCCGACTGGATTCCATGAGACGTTCAAGTCACTCGACGGGCTATCCACTCGGAGACTCCTTCCTCCACTTGGTAGTCATGTGTCACTCGGAAGACCTCATTCTCACTCGACGCCAGAAGACCAGGAGTCACCGTCAAGAGCCCAACGGGCAGACGTTGGTTCAATCGTCATTAATAGCTTTTATTACGTACGTTACCAGTAACGGCAGACTTTAACCCCACGATCGGACCCTTAGATGTTGGGTAATTATGAGTGGCAGCAAACTCTATATAAGCCGCCTCTCCACTCCTGCACAAGGGTTCGCAACCATTGTAATCTCTATATTCCACACGACATAAGCTCATGGGCACTGAGACGTAGGGTTGTTACCTCCACGAGAGGGGCCTGAACTCATACATCCATGTGTACACCCTCCCCATAGCTAGGACTCTGCCCTATCCTTACGTACCCCTACCATCTACTGTCAAGCTCATTCCCACGATAGTTGGCACCCACCATGGGGCAGGCATCTAAGCGACTTCCGGCGAGGTTGCATTTTCCATCCTTTGACATGTCTTCCGGTGGTGTTTTTGCTCTGGGCCACGAGATCCATTTTGGAGCGCTCACCTTCATCGCTGACGATTCGGCATGGCTCAAGGAAGCGCCTCTCGATGTCGAGGCACTCCCGGTCCACAGGGCCACGCACTTCCACGTGAGTTCCTGTGGCGTGTTGCTGCGTCAGCCTTCGACTCTGTTGCGTCAGCCTTCGACTCCTTACACGTCAGCTCCCCTTATTGTTCGCAGTCGCAAGCGGTCCAGCCGCTCGCGACTTCAACATTGGGTCAAACACACAGTGGCGTGTCAAACTTCTTCTCTGCAGATTGCAGCACTCGAGCCCGCCGAGTCCTTTCACGGTGTGTTCGAGTTGGATTCCGATCCGTTCGACGTGCCTTCTGAGTGCGAAAGTTGCAATCCCGCAGCGGAGGTCTTGATGGCAGACTCTCATCAGAGTTCACCGCCTGGCTTTTGCCATGGTAGGCGCGAGGCTAGCGGTCCGTCTAATGAGTAGCCGCGCTGCCAGGGGGAGGTTCTTCATACTCCCATCGTCGGTGCAACTGCCTAGGCTTAAGCTTTGGAGGCCGCGCGCATTCATCTGGAAGAGCTCCAGGCGAAACTTGACGAGCGCGTTCGCCAGTGCCCGCCACGCCCCAGTCAACGTCAGCGACAGCTGTTTCCGATTGGATCTCATGACGATGTTGAGGTATATCGAACTCCTGTGTTAAATGTTGTTGCTGCTGCTAGGATAGCAGATTCCATTCAGTCGTCCCGGTCAGAGGCTGGAAGAGGGTTGATGTAGATCAGAGCACTGTTAGATGCAGCCTAGTGTCAAAATTCAGTAGTTTCTCGGTCCCACAACAGGATACACAGCAATTCACTCAGGGCAAAGACTGTTCAGTCGACACACAGCCCTGGTCACCCTTGTGACATCGGGGCGGAGGTTTCCGTGAAGAGCAGGTCAGAGAACAGTTTCACCGTGAAGACCACCGTCGAGTGCCCACTCCTCCGCGAAGTGGTCCGTACGCGCCCCGGCGCCAGGACAATAGGCGCTCCTTCAATGATGAGCGGAATGTGGGTTTTGACGCCCACGATCTCCTTGTTCAGAAGAGGATTGACAGGGGCAGAGCCCACAGGGAAGGACACGACAGAGATTTTCTGAGTGGTAGCTCAGCTGTGGTTTCTGGTCCTAAGTGTTTCAGTAGAGCCATACGTTCTGCAGAGATTCCCCCCAACTTCAGGTTGGCAGCGGGGATCAGGAAGTTTAATGGCGGAACAAAGCCAGAGACATGGTTAGATGATTATCGAGTGGCTGTGCAAATTGGTGGCGGAAATGACAATGTTGCAATGAAGCACCTATCCTTGATGTTAGATGGTTCAGCTCGAGCTTGGCTGAATCATTTGGCTCCTTCGAGTATACATTGCTGGGAGGATCTTGCCTGAGTGTTTGTCCAAACCTTTGAGGGCACCTGCAAGCGTCCGGTAGGTCTGGTCGACTTACAGCACTGTGTCCAGAAGCCCAATGAAACTTTGAGAGATTATATTCAGCGGTGGTCCACTCTTCATCATATAGTGGAGAATGTGTCGGAACACCAAGATGTTTGTGCGTTCAAGGCTGGTGTGAGATACAGAGAGCTATATCTGAAGTTTGGGCGAATGGGTGATATTTCACTCGGCAAGATGATGGAAATTGCCGCTCGGTACGCCAATGACGAGGAAGAAGACCGCCTCCGTAGCGGCAAAGGAAAGACAGTCGTCAATGAGGCTGGTGGCAGTAACAATCGGAAACAGAAGCGAAAATTTGAAGATCTCGTTCAAGCAGAAGCAGCAGCGCTGGCAACTCGGTCAAAAAACAAGGGCAAAGCTAAAGCATAGTATGCCCCCAAGAAAGGGAAAAATCATTCAGGAACTGATATCATGGATCAGCCGTGTGTAATTCACACGAGGAAAGATGCGGAAGGCAATGTGATTTTGCCCAAGCACACCACTCGACAGTGTCGGGCCATTATCCAGCAATTCAAGGGGGACCCGTTGAGTGATAAATCTCCTGAGAAGGGAGATGAAGATGAAGATAAAGAAACATTCCCGGATGTCACTACTACACTGGTGATCTTTGCTGATGTCGAGAGCAAGAGTCGTGTGAAAGTCATCAACAGAGAAATCAACATGGTTGTACCAGATACCCCCACCTACCTCAAGTGGTCCCAATATGCTATCACATTCGACCAGATAGACCATCCTGCTCATGTGGCCTCTCCCAGTCGATAGGCTCTGGTATTTGATCTGGTGGGGGGGCACTCGACTTAGAAAGGTCCTCATGGACGGTGGCAGCGGCCTAAACATTCTCTATGTGGATACCCTAAAAGGGATAGGCATTCCAATGTCCCGTCTGAGTGAAAGCAACTTGTAGTTTCACGGGGTCATCCTAGGAAAGAAGGCCAACTCACTCGGCCAGATAGCATTGGATGTGACATTCGGGAATGACAAAAATTTCCGAAAAGAAAAGTTGACGTTTGAAGTCATGGATTTCCAGAGTGCTTACCATGCCATTTTGGGTCGACCCGCGTATGCATGTTTCATGGCTCAACCATGTTACGTGTACCTCAAGTTGAAGATGCCAGGCCCTAACGGCATGATCACGGTCACCGGCAATCGATAGCGGGCCGAAGAATGCCTCCAGCAAGGCTCCAAGATCGCCAATCACCAGATGGTCGTGGTTGAATTGGAGGAGTACAAGAAAACTGCTGACCCTGCTGATTTGGTCCGTGCAAAGAAGCCAGCTTCCGAGTCAGCATTTCAGTCGGCAGGGGAAGTGAAGAAGGTGCACACCCACCCGACGGATCCAACTGCTGCCCCGACTAATATCTCATCAACACTCGACAGTAAATAGGAAGCCGAGCTCACCCAGTTCCTCCGTGAGAACTAGGATATCTTCGCATGGAAGCCTGCTGACATGCCAGGGATTCCCAGGGAGCTGGCTGAGCACCGTTTGTGATTGGATCCGAAAGCCAAACCCATCAAGGAGCATTTGCGTCGCTCAGCGGCGGAGAAGCGCAAGGCAATCGGAGAAGAAGTGGCCCGTCTCTTGCAAGCCAAGTTCATTTGGGAGATTTACCAATCCGAGTGGCTCTCGAATGTTGTGATGGTGCCAAATAAAGATAATTCATTGCACGTGTCCATTGACTTCAAACATCTCAACAAGGTGTGCCCAAAAGATCATTTTCCGGCCCCCCGCATAGATCAAATTGTTGACTCGACTGCGGGGTGTGAGCGTTTATCGTTTTTGGATGCTTACTCTGGGTACCATCAGATCCGTCTGTATGGCCCAGACGAAATAAAGACAGCCTTCATCACCCCATTCGGGTGTTTTTGTTACATCACTATGCCTTTTGGTCTCAAGAATGTCGGCGCTACTTTTATGCGCATGATTCAGAAATGTCTACTTGACCAGATCCCTCGGAATGTCAAGGCGTACATGGACGATATAGTGGTCAAGTCCCGCAAAGGTTCCGACCTGCTAGCTGACCTGGCCGAGACATTCACCAATCTGAGGCGATTCGACATAAAGCTGAATCCGGCCAAATGTACTTTTGGTGTCCCTAGCGGCAAGTTACTTGGTTTTCTCGTTTCCGAGCGAGGAATTGATGTCAACCCTGAGAAAATCAGCGCCATTACCCGTATGAAGACTCCCGTGTTAGTGCATGATGTTCAGAAGCTCACAGGTTGCTTGGCAGCATTGAGTCGATTCATTTCTTGTCTTGGTGAGAAGGCTCTGCCTTTATATCAATTGATGAATAAGTCCGATACGTTTGAGTGGACTCCCGAAGCCGAAGCAGCATTTGTTGAGCTCAAAGCCCTGCTCTCCACCCAGCCGGTGGTTGTCGCTCCTGCCAGCAAAGAGCCCTTGCTCCAGTACATCGCGGCCACAAATCAGGTCATCAGTACAGTGCTAACTGTCAGCGGGAAGAGGAGGGTAAAGCTTATAAAGTCCAGCGGCCAGTCTATTATGTCTCGGAAGTTTTGTCCCCCTCAAAGCAAAGATACCCACACTATCAAAAGTTGGTTTATGGTATTTACCTATCAGCGAAGAAGGTGGTGCATTATTTCCAAGACCACTCGATTTCAGTCGTCAGAAATGCTCCTTTGTCCGAGATTTTCAATAATCGAGACGCGTCAGGTCGAGTGGCAAAATGGGCAATCAAGCTTGGACACTTTGACATTAGATTCAAAGCCAAAAAAGCAATCTAAGTCCCAAGCATTGGTAGATTTCATGGCCGAGTGGATTGAACAGCAATAGCCTATCCAAGTTCACTCAGCGCATTGGACAATGCTCTTTGACGGCTCCAAAATGTTGAATGGGTTCGGTGCTGGTGTTGTCTTGATATCTCCCAGGGGCAACAAGCTCAGCTATGTCTTGAAAATTCACTTCGATTCCTCCATCAATGAGGCAGAGTATGAAGCACTTTTGTATGGGTTGTGCATGGCTATCTCACTTGGCATCAAGCGGCTGATGGTTTATGGCGACTCAGATCTGGTGGTGAATCAAGTGATGAAAGAGTGGGATGTTCGAAACCCCACTATGACTGGATACTGGAATGCAGTCCGAAAGTTGGAGAAGAAATTCGAAGGCCTAGAACTTCATCATGTTCCCTGACTGAAAAATCAGGCGGCCGATGAGCTATCCAAGATTGGCTCCACTCGACGACCTGTCCCCAGCGGTGTGTTCTTGGAGCACTTGCACACTCCTTCGGTTCAAGAAGTCCTTTCACCGAAGAGCCCCCACAAGCTTTGAGTCCCACTGACCCGACAGAAGTCGATGTCCCTGCAGTGATTGACCTGGTCATGGAGATTTTGGTTATCACTCCCGATTGGACTGTGCCTTACATTGCCTATATCCTCAGACAAGAGCTTCCTGAAGATGAAACAGAGGCTCGACAGATTGTGCGCAAGTCCAAGGCTTTCACAGTGATGGGAGATTAGCTGTTCAAAGAGAGTGCGATTGGTGTTACACAATGCTGCATTTCCCCTGAGGAAGGTCGAATGATTCTACACGAGATTCACTCAGGAACTTGTGGACACCATGCGTCCTAAAGGACGATTGTCGCTAAAGCATACCGAGCTGGTTTTTACTGGCCACGAGCTAATGAGACGGCTAAAGACATCGTTGATCATTGTGATGGTTGCCAGTTCTATGAAAACTTGTCACACAAGTCGGCATCTGCTCTAAAGACAATTCCTCTTGCCTGGCCATTTGCTGTTTGGGGACTTGACATGGTTGGTCCCTTTTGACCCGGAAAAGGAGCCTTCACTCACTTGCTGGTAGCAGTCGACAAATTCACCAAGTGGATAGAAGCCAAGCCAATCAAGAAGCTGAACTCCCGCACGGCGGTCACATTCATGAGGGAGATAATTTATCGATACGGCATTCTACACAGCATCATCACAGACAACGACACTAATTTTGACTCAGAAGAATTCAGGAACTTCTGCAACTCCCAGGGCACTCAGGTAGATTATTCATCTGTCGCTCACCCGCAAACCAATGGGCAAGTCGAGCGAGCCAATGGCCTCATCTTACAAGGTCTTAAGCCTCGTCTCATGCGTGGCTTGGATCATGTCGCTGGTGCCTGGGTAACTGAGTTGCCGTTTGTGTTATGGGGCCTAAGAACTACTCCAAATCGGTCGACTGGACAGACTCCTTTCTTCCTGGTCTATGGTGCTGAAGTCGTATTGCCGAGTGACTTGTTTCACAATTCTCCTCGAGTGGAGCTGTATTCTGAGGCTGAAGCTGAACATGCCATACGGGACGGTGTAGATCTTCTGGAGGAGGAATGAGAGGTGGCTCTGATCCGGACTACTGCCTATCAGCAGGACTTGCGGCGCTTCCATGCCAAGAATGTCAAGAGTCTGTCGTTTCATGAGGGAGACTTGGTGCTTCGAGTGAATCAACACCGACCTCACAAGCTTGCTCCTGCATGGGAAGGTCCTTTCGTCGTCACTAAGGTGCTAAACAACGGAGCCTATCATCTGTACAATCTCATGAAGCAGATAGACGAGCCACGAGCCTGGAATGCAGATCTGCTCCGGTGTTTTTATACTTGAGATAGAAGAATCCTCTGATGTAATAAGAATACTTCATCAATGCAATTCACATTTCTACAATATATATTGTCGGTTCCAATCATACAGTTTCATTCTTGGGAATACTCTGAGTGATGAGCAATCCTCACACTCGGGAGATTAGCTGCGAACATGCTTTCGCTTAAGTTAAAAACCCTGGCGGGTGGATGGCAGTCCATTCACTCGACGGCCTATTTGCGAATCCGTCTTTGCTTAGGTTGAAAGATACTTTGAGTGATGAGCAATCCTCACACTCGGGGGCTTAGCTGCGAACATGTTTTGCCTAAGTTAAAAACCTTGTCGGGTGGATAGCAGTCCATTCACTCGATACCTTAGCTATGAATCGACATTTGCCTAAGTTCTAAACTACTCCGAATGATGAGCAATCCTCACACTTGGGGGCTTAGTTGCAAACACGTTCCGCCTAAGTTAAAAACCTTGTTGGGTGGATAGCAGTCCATACACTCGACAGCTTACCTGCGAATCGACATTCGCCTAAGTTCTAAACTACTTCGAGTGATGAGCAATCCTCACACTCGGGGGCTTAGCTGTGAACATGTTTCGCCTAAGTTAAAAACCCTGTCGAGTGGATAGTAATCCATTCACTCGATGGCCTATTTGCGAATTCGTCTTCGCTTAGGATCAAACATATCCTGAGTGGTGAGGAGTCCTCACACTTGGGGGCTTAGCTGCGAACATGTTTTTGCCTAAGCCTAAAAACAAACTCAGTCAAACAGACGATTGAAAGCCAAATACGAATAAAATTCTAAGGTTAAAACGCAGATAAACATTTCGTAAAGAAGCAAATGTGCTCAGGCCCAAGGCCTGAATGAAGTTTTCAGGGATATAATTCCACTTGGCATACCGAGGCGAATAAAAGTATTTCTTCCAAAGACCAAGTTTTTTTAAGCATCTGACAGGCTGGCTGGCTCGACAAAAGTGTCCAAGTCGATGCTGTCAGCGATTCTGGTGGCTGCTTCAATGAAGGTTTCCATGAAGTCCTCAAACTGGAGTTTCTTCGTGTTAACCACCTGGAGCTCCATCAGCTTATCTTCCCTCACATCCCTGCAATGGACCCTGACGAGTGATAATGCCATGTCGGCCCCGTAGCGAGTAGCAGATTTCTTCCAGGCCTACACACGACTTGGAAGTTCATTCAGGCGAGCCATCATGGAATTGAGGTCGAGCAGAAGGGTGTCCTCAGGCCATAGCTCCTTGTCAATTCTCTCCATTGTAGATTTCAGTCGGACAAGGTATGCCTGGATGCCCTGGAGCCGGAAATTGAGTCTGAGCATGTTCGTGGCCACTGTGTCTGCGACAGGTGACTTAGTGGGATCCATATTGGGCTCGGCCTCCTCTATCTCCTTCTCGAAGTCTTGGCAGAATTATGTTGAAGAGTTGGAATGGGAGGAAAATCGGTGAGCTACGACCTTCAAAGATTTTACAAACTTCAGTCGACAAGAAACACTCACCGTCGAGCAGGATATACATCTTCCTCGAGAATTTGCCCCAAGTGCTTCTCCAGGCCATTGCTCCTTTTGTTCAGCTGCTCGTCCCTTTTGACGAGGTCCACGCGCTCCTACTTCAGCTTTGCGTTCTCCTCCTCCAGCTTTTTCGCGGCCACCGGCTTCCGATCTGCAAATTCGGTCTTGTCCCTGGCCACCCGTTGGGCGTCGACGAATGTTTTGTCCTTCTCCTCCAGTGCCTTCTTCATGGAATCTAAAGAAACAACATTGTTGGGTCGCGCTTGGAGTCGACGATTTTCATTGCGCACGTCTGTTTGAGTGAGAGCACTCGGTTCAAAACATGAAAAGTGAAGATGGGAATGCAGAAAGTAGATAGTAATTACCTCCAAGAGACTTCAGCTCAGCATGCGCTCACTACAGAGCATTGTCGGAGGCTTCTAGATCCACACGTAGCCGGTTCCTCTCATCCTCCAGATCCTTGTACTACGTCCCAAGTTCGCAAGCCCTCTAAAACCAACAAAAGAAGGAAATTCAATCAGCAAGTAATGCCAAGGACGGTCGACTGTTCTATGAATACCATCGAATGACTGTCTTACTACCTTGGAACACCATCATATATTGGTTGTCCTATGATGTCCATCAAGCAAAAAAGTCCACCCGACATGTCGAGTGGCCCTGGCGCTCCGTGTGTCGTAAACAAATTCAAAGCTGTCTCTATTAAGACCCCTGCCAGTGCAAGCACTCGACAGCGGTCTCGAGGACTACACCCAATGGGTGCACTCAGCGTGCCCCCACTAAGACGGTTAACACTTGATCCATCCAGTAACTCGTCAGAAAAAATGCACTCGACATGTCGAGTGACTCCAGTACTCCGCGTACGACAGAAATCCCGATTTCAAGTTTTCAAGACTATTGTTTATCGTCTGCGATTAATAGTAGCCTCGGGGACTACACCCAGTGGGTGCACTTAGCGTGCCCCCACTGGTTATTAAAATGTTTGACAAGGTCAGCCCTGTCAGAACATTCGCCCGTCACTCGACCCGTCGAGTGATGCACCTCCCTGCTCTGTGAAGTTCAATCTATCCTTATGTAGCATCATATCATGGTTTATCAATAATATCCATGAAACCTACAAGGTAGCTTCGGAGTGGTGTGACCAAAGGCAAAATGTATACCGTATACAACAAACTCTAATACCCCTGCCGGTGCAAGCACTCGACAGCGGTCTCGGGGACTACACCCAGTGGGTGCACTTAGCGTGCCCCCACTGAATCCGCTAATTCTCGATCAGTCGAGTGGCAGAAAACATCCGTCACTCTATCCGTCGAGCGACACGCCCCTCCCCACTCTGTGAAGTGCAGTCTATCCTTATGTAGCATCATATCATGGTTTGTCAACGATATCCATGGAACCTACAAAGTAGCTGCGGAGTGGTGCGGCCAAGGGCAAACGTATCAAGCATACGACAAGCTCTAAGATCCCTGCCGATGCAAGCACTCGACAGTGGTCTCGGGGACTACACCCAGTGGGTGCACTTAGAGTGTCCCCACTGAGACGGTTAACACTCGATCCGTCAAGTAACTAGTACAAGAGAAAAATGCACTCGTCATGTCGAGTGACTCTAGTACCACGCGTACTATCGATCCAAATCCTACTCGACTACGACCTGACCTATTCGAGTGGAGAAATTTCAAACATTCTACGAGTGGACAATAATCACCCACTGGGTGTACAGTCAAGAAAAGACAGGAATTCAATCAGAAACGTACTTACAATCGAACTTACTCGGACATTGGTGTGGAGGGCTGCGCTGACATCGTAAGCCAGCTTGCTGGCCTCGTACGCCTCCTTGGTTCGCAGCATTATTTGCTCTGCCTGGATCATAGCCTCCTTCGCAGCTCCGGTGTGATCTTCTGGGACGCGATGCAGAGAGAAAGCCGTCATAGGTGGGATCGGCGTAGTTGCTGGCGTAGCTGAAGCAGTCTGAGCAGGTCCGGTTGGAGTCGATGTCATGATGGTCGAGACAGCTCGAGGGTAATTCGATAGAGGTACTGTAGATTCAGCTTTGATTTGTGTCGAGTCACCTATCCCCTGGGAGGACTCTGTAGTCAAACGCTAAATCGTCTGTGCTGATGAAGCTCTTCCGGTGCGGGTGCGCGAAGTCTCTAGGTGTTCATCGTCGTCTTCGAGCTGGATGATCTCTGCAACATCAACCAACAGTGTTAACTTTTGCAAGTGATGAATCCCATTCGGATGAATCAAGAACTTCTTAACCTCTATGAGAAGTGGCAGCGTCAGCAGTGTCAATGTCCATCGCCTCCCCTCTGTCTCGCTGAGGCGAGGTTACAGACGTAGCAGCTCTGATGGATCGAACAGCACTCGGTTAGCTACAACTCAAGGTCATAGTTGACAGAAAGAATTCAAAAATAATTACTTACGTGGAGACGACAGGTACAACCATCCTCATGCGAGGCAGAGCCTTGCGAGGTTTGGTTGTAATTTGCTTGGGCTGCTTGGCCAGCCTCTCACTTGACTCAACAGTTGAAGGGCGACTCCGCTTCGGGTTCTTCTCACTAGGGCTCGGAGCCCTGTCCTCAACAGCTATCGGGTCTAGGCAGGACTTGGTGCGGCCTTCGCGTCGGGGAGGTGACTCGACTTCTTCCGCTTCGTCGGAGTCCTCGTATTCATCCTCAGAGTTAGAGGGACCGTCGCCATCCATGCTGCCACCCTCGCTCACTATGCCATCTTCAGGTTGGTTCCCATTGGGAACTGGCGAGTGCAAGTTTGTCCATTCCTGCATAATTCCAACAAGGAAGTCAGTCTAAAAATCAATGTATATCACTCGACAATACAAGTACTTTAGTTGACAAAGTGCAAATTACAAGATTCTTTGGTGGGTTCTCGGCTGAGTAAGGGAGGATCCTCTTGGCTCCCACGGAGTTGTCGCATGCCCCAGTGATGCTGCGAAGCCACTACTCGATAGTCTTTTGCGGAACCTCCTCTGGATGCGTCCTGGTCGAGTCCTCTGGGCCTGCATAATGCCACATGGTGTGATCTCTGGCTTGGAGAGGCTGAATCCGTCGACTGAGAAAAGTCTCCAACAGATCCAAGCCAGTCATTCCACCCCGGACCAATTTCACCATGGCGTCCACCAAGGTCCCCACCTGATCTTGTTCCTCTTCAGTCACCTTTAGGGACTTGGGGGCAGCTGGGCGGTCAGATGTGTAGGGGGAAGGCCAGTCGACATGTTGGGTGAAGCTACATCCTTGCAATAGAACCAAGTCGACTGCCAGCCTCTAACGGATTTAGGGAAAGTCATGGCAGGGAAAGAACGTCACGCTCTCTTTTGAAGCCCCCAACCCTCACAAAGCTACAACACATGAGTTTTTCCATCCATCGGGTCTGCTTTCTTCACTGTCTGAGATCTAACCCTAAAAATGTGTTTGAAGAGTCCCTAGTGGGGAGGACACCCCAGGAAGCACTCACACAAAGTTATGAACGACGACAAGTACACCATGGTATTTGGTGGGAAATGATGCATCCGAGCGCCAAAGAAATTCAAGAACCATCTAAAGAACGGATGAGGGGGCATGGAGAAACCTCTTTCGACATGGGAGAGGAGGAGGACCCGCTCCCCATCACGTGGCTCCTACACAAGGGTTTGCAACCATTTTAATCTCTATATTCCACACGACATAAGCTCCTGAGCACTGAGACATAGGGCTGTTACCTCCATGAGAGGGTCCTGATGTCATGCCCAAGATGCGTGCCTATCCATTTTAAGACACGAGGGCCTCGCAAGGGATAGAGGCGCATCTTGCCGTTCGCAAGTATAGTATCATTGCATCATACATTACAGAATAAATGAGAATACAAGTTTGGCTTACACTCGCCACATACTAAATTACAATTCCACACGGAGTTCAAATCATCAAGATGAAGATAGGGTCCGACTACGGACGAAATCAAACGATAAAATAGATGCAAATGACACTATCTCGCTATCCCAAAGATCACGACCATGGTCCTCTACTCATCCGGGTAAGTCACATACATCCTGCCTCTTTCCTTGTCATATTCCCACTGGAGCTGGGTCAGATCATCCTGCACGAACTCATCTATACATGTACCTGGAGTGTTGTAGTAACTGTGAGCCACAAGGACTCAACAATCAAGCACCCGGGTACCGAGACTATTCAAGCTTAAAGGTTGGGAAGGGGTATGTGTTTAGTTTGTAGTAGCACTAAGCAAGTATGGTGGCTAAACTTACGTAACATGAATGTAAATGTGAGTGGCCTACGATGAGCGATCGAATCTACAACGACCTCTATGAGATCCTGAACACTTACTTACGTCAATCATAACCCCACCGTGTTCTCTCTCGAATCATGTTCACGAGCAGAGACGATCATGGTTACTCACACGGTTGGTGTATTTTATTAGAGTTTACTTCAAGTTGACTATAACCGGGTGTTAAACAAATATCCAAGTTGCCACATAACCGCATGCACGACTTCTCGAAAAGATTTAACCCTACAAGGGTGCTCCATCTAGTCCATCACAAATTAACCACACTCCACGGGAATAGCCTCGACTACGGATCTCGTGATCATCATAGGTAACTCCAAAGGAATTCCAACACCTCGAGATAACCCGAAGAAAGTCAGAGTCCACACGCAAGACACTCGATAAAGGTAAAACAAATCCAGCAAGACCTCTTGACGTGTCGACGAACGCGATAAGAGCCGTGCACCTCGTTCTCAGGACATGACGGATGAGTGATGGTTACCACGCCAATCACCGAGTTGTCCTGGGTGGTGTTAATAAGCTGCTCTGGGTTGGACCAACACTCATGTGGAGCACTGGCCCGGGGGTTGATTAATTATCCATGGGGTTGCAAAGCCCTATGCAAATTTTATTAAGTTATTAGCAAATGTAGTACCAATGTTGGGTCTTGCCAGACAAGTTTTAATCTTTACCGAATAAACAAGGGGGTCCCATAACAACCCCGAGCATGTTAGGAGCGCAAAATATGGAAAACATAACACCGGTAACAAGAAACTATGGCGGTAACAGCGGAATAGATCACCTAGCAAAAGGTCAAGCCTTCCACCAATACCAAGATATATCTATGTGCATTAAATTAAATAACAGATAATATTGTGATATGCCAAATCCATGTTATCACATGGAACAACCTGCACCTGCAACTAAGAACGCTATAAGAGGGGCTGAGCAGCGGTAACTTAGCCAATCAAAGGTTTGCTAGAAGGTGGGGGGTTAGAGGCTTTCGTGGCAATTAGGAGGCTGATACTCAAGTGGTAGGTAGCGCAATTGTAACGATAAGAGCGAGAAACTAGCAAGCGAAAATAGTATCGGGATCCGGGTACGATCATCTTGCCTATTGGTTCTTCAGCGGAACAAGTAGCGGGATCCTCGTAGTGGTACTCTCCTGGGTCCTCGTACTCAGTATCAACACTTGCGTCTACCCAAGAGAAATAGCAACAATAAACCTCCAACCAAGGTTCAATGCACAACCAAGATGATGCATGATTTATTTATGAAGAATTTGACATGGCAATCCAAAACTAGTCATGTTTCACATGCACGGATTGGTTATTAATGAATCTCTACAGAATCTCATGTTAAGTTATTTAAACATGTATGAACATGGCAAATATGGATGCATCATGCAAAATCTATAAAAATGCGTATAAAGAATGCAAGAAACGGAGTTACGGATCTCACGATACGCTCACGACAAGGTACGAAGGCAAAACACGAGACAACAAGGCCATGGGCTAATTCTTGGCATTCCAAGGTAGCCACTGGTTAGGCAATGAAAAACCAATCACAATAGAGCCAAATATCAAGCAATTCCATGGAGTGTAGCTCCCACAAAACACAAAACAATGAACCACACAATCTGCCACAAAACAGCAACATAGCAACTTACACAGCCCACAACTTGAGCTACAGGAATCCTACAGCCACAAACAAGGTATTGACAGAAACTACATAACATGCTTATCAAATTATCCAACTACACAAACTGCAAAGGAGTCACACATCAATAAGCATGAAGCTGTCAAGTTGGCACGATGAAATAGTTTTCTGGGACTTAGTGGAAATAACAGTTTTTTGGAATCTGAGTTAATATGGTAGCATGTTGACAGTAGAAGTTAAAGGTGTTAGAGACCACCTCTTGGCATGAAAATTAACAGGGTGATAGTAGACAACATCTACTCCAAAATACTAGCACTGAGCATGAGCCAATTCTCAACATATCACAAGATGTCAACCACTCTTCATGGCATAAAAATAACAGCAGATTCTCAGACAAATATTTAGCATGGTGAAAATAGTAACATCATGTTAGCTACTTGCAGCAAGTTTCCCACTTATATGGGTGGTTCTCATGTTAAACAAAAATACCATGGCATCATAGACATAAAACACTAACACTTCCTAGTTGGCACATACTCCAAAGCAAGCATGGATTAAATCATGCAAAAATGACAAGTAGCTTCACAGCAGAAAATGACAGTTTTATAAACTTGCCCAAAAGTTAAATCTGAAAGCACCAATGAATTCCTTGGTTCTTTCTACCCCAATAACATGTGTCATACTCATATGTTCATGTGAAGCAACATGGCACAATATACTAGCAAGCAACCATCCACTCTCTTATAAGTTAAAACTTACTCTAAATGGACATGATCATAAATGGACATACACAGATTTGGAAACTTAGTTTAACATGGCAAGTAAGTAATAATACCTACAAAACAAGCATATACCAACAAAGCATATGGCAGGTGGGGAAAAACCCACTAGCCACCTACACACACTCTCTCTACACACACCACTACAAAGCATACACACACATGCTCCATATGCCTAAGGGCATATGAGCACAAGCCCACTCATGAACATACCACCCAAGAGAGGGTGTTCATCCACACACACACTCACATGCCCATATATGCCTAATGCATATAGGCACACACACACTACCTCACATGCACAAGTGCACATGGGCACTCACACTCACACACATGCTCAAGTGTGTGGGTGTGCATCCACACACATATGCACATATATGCACAATGCATATATGCACAATGCATATATGCATATGCATATGCATATGACACACACTCACACACACTCTCACTCACACACACTCTCACTCACATACACACATAAACAGAAAAGAACAACAAACATGTAGGTTCTGCTTCTACACACACATACATGCCACATGCACAAATACACATACATACACATACATCTATATATGCAAAGCACACACACACATTCTACACATGAGCATCATATATATATACACATGCACTCATATATCAACAGAAAAATAAAACATCTACACATGAGCATCATATATATATACACACACACTCATATATCAACAGAAAAATAAAACATCTACACATGTAGCTTTATACATACACACATACAACTATATAACAAGAGAAAACAAAATAAAACAAACAAAAACAAAACAAACAAAAAATGGGGAGGGGTTCGGGTTCGAACCCACGACCTCAGGTCGTTTTCCCGAGCCGGTTGCCACTCTGCTGTCGACACGGCACTTAACAGAGGATGCCTTCGACTGCACTAGTACTCACACACACACTCGAAACTCTAAAGAATTTGAAAAACCCAACACACCTGGCGACAGAGCGCGGCGGCGGGCAATTCCGGCGAGCACACGGCCTCACCGGTGAGGGGAAATGGAGCAGGGGAAGCTGCACCTATGGGGGCCGCATCCCCACACCTAACGCACATCAGAAGCCCACGACGACAGCATCTATGCTACGACGGAGCTACGGCGGACACGAGCACGACAAGCTCACGCATGCATCGGGACAGAGGGGGGCACGGCGGAGGACCAGCTGCTCACCACGGGGCTGCCGGAGGAGAAGAAGACAACAAGGGGGAGACGCGCGCCGGAGTCGAAGCAGGGGAAGAAGACGGTGGAGCAGAACCCTTCGACGAAGACGACGATGGGTCCATCGCTACAGATCCTCTCCGGGGCTCCTAGCGGGGGGAATTGAACGCGGGGAGGAACCCCGAGCTCCTGGATGCCATGATCGACGACGAGGCCGATCGAGACGACGAGCGGGTTGCCGGTGAACTACCCTGAACCTCTCTGACGCTTACTGAAGCTTACCTGACAAGGAGGAAGAAGAGAGGAGAGAGAGAAATTGAGAGGGAGATGGGAGCTGCGGCGGCGCGAGGGCAGAGAGGAAACCTAGTGGAGGAGGCACGCATGCCGAGGGGGTTTAAATACCCCCAAGGCTGACAGCGATGGCCGACGGAAAAGGAGACGACAGAGCGCTCTCTCTGTCTGCACCTGACGGAGACGACGGAAGGGGGCAGGTGGTCGTTCCCCGACCGGGCTGGGCCGCGGGGAAGACAAGGCCCACTCTGGCTCTCTCTCCAAAAAAACAAATAAAATAGAGATGTTTTTATCTTTTTCAAATCACATCATCACAAGAAAAAAACAGATAAAAATAAAGGATTTTTGGTGTAGAACAAAAATACTTTTGCAATGAAAATAAAATGCACTACTCACTAAAAATATCAAATGATTTTTAGGACAATTAATTTAAATATATTTTTAAATAGCAGCCCATGTTATTTAAATACCCCAAATGCATGAAAGCTCAAAACAACAAAATACCAACACTCACATGCTCAAAACAATTTAGGCTATCACTTGACCATTTTTAAACAATTTAATTAACAACTAAAATCTGTTGATAAAATGGCATGGGAAATAAAGGCATTGGTAGGGTTTTGTTGAAAAGAAAAGAGAGGGGAAGAGAAGGAGGGAGATGCACCACATAACTCCAACCACATCACACAAGGCCACATCACACCAACATAACACAAGGCACACTCAACCACAACAAGCAAAGACATGGCCTGATGGATGCTATGATGCATGATGCATGAATGCAAGAACAAGACATGCATGACAAGGTGCAAATCATTCATTACTCTCATGACACAAGGTTCATACAAGAGATTACATGCCATAAAGGTAGGGACGGCACTTGGGCTGTCACACCTGAACTCATACATCCGTGTGTACACCCTCATCGTAGCTAGGACTCTGCCCCCTCCTTACATACCCCTACCATCTACTGCCAGGCTCGTTCCCATGACACCCAGCTTCTATTATTGTGTACATGGCAGTGATGGCAAGTTCTAATAATTGTGCTTTTAATGGAGAAAACCCCATCTCTGAAATTTCATATGCGGTACGTAATTGTCTGATTGTACAATCTTTTCATACACATACTTGATTCATACTCACTAAAATTTAATGCCATGTTCTAGGTACTCTTTGCGAGTCATGGTCAGATGAAGTTAGCATGCTCACAGTCAAGGTTCACCAAAACCAAATATTTGTCACCAGAGCACATAAAGTACATCATTTCACAATCCGGTCTTGGGGGTCTGACCCTGATGAAAAAAGTGAACCTCCAGCGTATAATGTTGGTAACACTAGCCAAGACCATCGATAGTGACATGCAGTCCCTTGCCGTAGGTAAAACTCCAATTCCTCTAAGAAAAGAGGACGTCCACCATATATTTGGCATTCCGATTGATGGGGAGGCTATAGAGCCACACCTGGGAAAGAGACCCGACACACAATTGTTTAGCACCTATGCGAACAATGGGCAAATTTCGATTAGCAACCTTGAAAAGGTGTTGAAATCTTCCAAAACCCTCAACAACGATTTCCTGTGGCTGTTCACTCTGTACACAATTGGTACTGTACTAGCACCAACAACACAGAATTCTGTCGACTCGAAATATATCAACCCTGTTAAGGATCTTCCGAACCTTCGGAATTTGAACTGGTGATGTTTCACACTTACTCACTTGTTCATGTCCATTGACAAATTTAACAATCTGGATCAAGTAACTCTACAAGGGAATCTAATTCTGCTCTAGGTTAGTGCTACATGACTACTTAACGTACTATAATTTTTGTTCTATTGCATATCTGTATGGCGATGAAGTAATGTATTGTGTAGTTTTGGTACTGGGAGCACGTGCGTAGTGGCAGATTGATGTATCCTTGCAGACCACCTCCATTGCTCGCATGATGGGATGAACCCTCAGCAAAAATAAGAAGCGATGCGACAAAAAAGGAGGACTTTATCATGGACTTGTACATTTCTAGACTTGACCTTGGTATGAACGTTTATTTAGTTCGTAGTAATGATTCATTCAAACTTATTCAAAGGTTGTCATGGAAATTTGTGTGCCACAACGACCGTCTGAGAACACAAGTAATCATGCAAGCAAAAAGTATGAACCTGTGGATGACTATGATTCGTGTCAAGCACAATCACAAGGTCAACATATTAGTAGCCAGCAAGTAAGCACTCGAAAGATAATTTTATTTATTTCAAAATAGCACTAAAACGTGTAATCCAACCTCATTCATTTAGCCATTGTTATGAACGGGCTGTTATTTTGGTTACACAGATGGACATTCTTGTTGAAGCCATCAATGCACGTTTTGCTGATCATGAAAAGAAGGTTGGCAAATAATTAATGGAAATTGAGCACAGATTTGATGCCAAATTCATCACGATGAGTGAAGACTTTATCGACATAAAGAGTAAATCTAGTAGTAATCCTAGGTTGTCGAAGGCCGAGGATGAAATTAAAGTATTAAGGATGGAATTGCAGGTGTCATATACTATGCATATTATATTTTGTAATGGATATGTTCCTCCATATTAATTGTTGTTTGCTTTGTTACAGAAATTAAAAAATCAACTTGGAAGCATCCGGCAATCAGTGCCACAGTAAGCAGGCATGCCGGTGATGATTATGGCCCATCACCTTATGAGCTAAAATTGACAAACTTATGATTAACGACCTTTTTTGTAGGAACAAGCCACTGTGTGCAATGCATCCTTCGCACCAAATTCTAGATTTAACGAATCCACTGCAGGGACTTCGACTCCATCAAGTGCAAGAAACGTGATGCAACACATGGAGGAACCACGGTTAACTCCTATGAAGCCTTCCTTTTATAATGATTACAAGATGACTGATCAGGACATAGAGGCAGCCGTTTTCATCCGCACATCATACAACCCTGTTGAACTAGCTAGAATCAGAGACATTTCTCTGACAGTTGAACAACTGAAGCGAAATGTGAGCAAGGAATACATTTATGATGACGTAAGCACCTTGTACTCCAGTCCACATCAATTGTTGCAACTACTGTCTTACTATTGTATGATTGAAAACTTGGCAGGTTATCATGGCATATGCTCACATTAGCCAAATTGAGAATGATACTACGTCAGTCATATCCCCCCATGAAAGGGCAAAGCTGTTACGAATGGAGGGGTGGTTCCTGAGGCACGTGGAGCCTCGTGGGTTGCTGGTGTGGTAGAAAAATTTGTAGGACCATGAAAGATACATGTTTTCCTCACTTTCATAGTTTCTCTATGTATGGTGCACCAAACATTTCGGTTGTCACACCAACAAAATTATTACTGCAAGTGCAAGTCCCTCTGAATGTACACAATAACCACTGGATGCTAATGGTTTTTAATATTGACAAAGAAGAAATTCAGTTCCTGAACTCCTTGAAGGAACATTGTGACAAGACCAAGGAAGATTCTCTTGTAAGTGTTCTCTTGCTGCCTCTTTTGCATGGAATGGCACATGAGTTCACAAAACACCATGACCACTTTGGGTAACTTGTCCTACGCTAGGTGGAGTCGATTCAGCTCTACATAGACAGAGCGGTCAAGAATGGCTTGATAACACCAGCTAAGCCCATCAATTTTTCGAAATGGGATAAAGTACGCTATGAAGATATACCACAACAGACTGACGGGTACGTACGACCTCCTAAATTAGTCTTCACCTACATCCACAAGATTATTAATCTTGAACTAAACATTGCAGGTATTCATGTGCGGTGTTCACACTGGAGTACATGTTGTCATGGGACCGGGAAAAATGATCGATACATTTGACCAGGTGATTGAATGCCTAAATTACTTTTTAACTTTATGTGCCCTGAAAGCTATGCTGACATACGTGTTGGTTTTAAAATGAAGGGAAAAATACATATTTTCAAATGGAAAATAGTTACAGCCCTGCTGCGTTCAAATTGCAACTCGCTTCGCCTCGAAAAATATGAGTACCCTATAATGGTTAGCACTACACCAAGGAAATTTCATTTTTTTCATCTCTCTAATGATTTGAACTAATGCATCGCTCTTTTCTGTACAAAAGGATGTGTACGATGCCCAGCAAGCAGCGCAAGGTAAGGGTTCACAAGACGATGCACAATTAATTAATGATCCTCTTGGTTCCAACAAGAATGACACATCAAACTCCGAAAAGGGTGCCGCTACACCCAGCTCCCAAAAAATAAGAGACCACTTGGATGCCCGAGGAAGAATGTAGATGAAGGGCAAGAAACAAAAAAAATACTTCCGACGAAGAATGTCGATGAAGGGCAAGCGGCAAAAACCAGAAGTCTTAAAGAAATCAGACGTAAATATGACGCAAGGACCATACATAAACATGTGTCTTCGTTGTCTTCGTTATCAGGACGGTCATGTAGGTCTTCCAAACCATCCCCAGCTTTGAGGAGCCCATTCAAGCCTACTTTTGGTAATGTCTAAGACACGCTCACTTCTTTTGCTTGAAGTGGCAATGAAACTTCTGGCAATCCTGTACATGCTCAGTTCTTTAACCAGGACTGGCCATAGACCTTGCAGCAATCATGTACATGCTCTACTTTTAGCAACATCTGATAGATATTCATTTTTATGAGAAACTTACAATGGATATTTTTTGCCAATCATGGGCATCATCTACTTTTTGCAATAACTAATGCATCTTCAGTACAAATCTGCATGGTCTACTTATGGCAACAACTAATAGATGCTGAATTGTACAGGTATAACTGGTCATAGATATGGCCTAAACATCTTGCATTATAAACTCAACATAATCAGTTCAAGTTATATATTGACATAGTCATACTATTTGAGTTCCTAACATGCATCATAGTAGAATATTTAAACATCAAATTAAAATGGCAAACATAACTAGCATGTGACCAAAGTAGCACCAAACACTAAAGTTAAACAGCGGATTAAAGCACCACTCGACATCAGACATAAGTTTTAAACACGATAGGACATAAGTTTTAAACATAACATAGGATAAGTTTTTACGATGTTAAAGAAAAAGACATAGATAGCACTAGGTACTGGGGTAGCAGTAGCAGGCAAGTAGCGCATCACTTCTTCGTCTTCTTCGTCGGCGGGATGTAGTAGCGCTCATTGCCCCTCACATACTTGGTGAGGAAGACGTCGAAGGTCGCGTGTCTAGCAATAGTACTAGGCGGCTGCTTACGAGTTGATGCATTGCCAAGGCCGACGGCATGCTGGATCAGGCTGTCGAAACCTTCTGCTATGGCCCTGCCATAGAACGGGCAGAAAATCTTGCCATAGCGACGGTACTTGATTTTTTTGGCAATCAGATGCTTGAGGGTGTAGCGGCTCTTGATATGCATATTGTCCATGTCATAGCCAACGTCCTCGTCATCCTCCTGCGAATTAGTAACCACTAAAGAACTAAGCTAATCTATTTTCATATCATCTTCAAATTAAATGTGTAAAAGGAACAGATGAACACTAATTAGCAGGACGTAATAGCACTATCCACAGAGTACAAAAGGGCAACCAACTATTTTCTCTACAGCTACCAACAAGTAATTGACATGCATCAATACTGACTATGGAATAGTTGCATGGATAGATTACTGCACATCTAGTAAATGATTTCCACATGCATGAATTGATGATGTGGCTCTGTTTCATGATAGTTGATGCCTTTTACAGTGGTCGTTTTGATTGGAATAAGAGAAAGGATAGATTATAGTCTTGTATATACCACGGTATATGCTTCACACTAGGGTGATTTTATTCTATCTATCCGAATAAGGCAATGATTTTTGTATCTAGAAAGGGTTTTTGTTCTACCTATTGGAATCAGTAAATGAATCAGATCCAGAAACCACACACCAATAGTAAAATTGATGATAGAATCCCTAAAATCTTACATATGTACAACTAGCACGGCCTTATGAGATCGATGTTCATCTACTTTACAAGCAAAATCCCAATGCCATGAAAAATAGAGTGCTTTAATGGAAAAACAAATCTGCTAAAAACAGAGTAGTACCATAGAGAGCTCGTCGATGGCATCCTCGTCGAACTCGGAGCCCTTCCTAAAATATTCATCTAGTTCCTTGATCCGGTTCTCCTCGAACAACTCCTCGATTTCATCATGGACCTCGCGCTTGCTCTTGCGCCTCTCCTGCTCCAGATCTTGTGCGACCTTGTCCTACTCCTGCTCGCCGACCAGAAGGTCGACAGCAGCGATGGCCGCCGGAGCAGGCACGGCAGTAGCTGCACCACTAGCCGTCGCTGCAACGGCGGTCTCATGCGCGGCAACCGCAGCGTCAGCCACGGCAGCAGATTGCTCTGCCTCGATGGTTGCTACCTGCTTCTCTGCCGCATCTTCCACACTGGGCTGCATCGTCGAACGAGGAAAGAAGGAGGGTGGGGGAGGAAGGGACGAGGGTGGTGGCAATGGGACGTGCTAGAGAGGGAGAGGGAGAGGAAGAGGGTTTTCTACGAGAGAGAGTTGGGGAAGAAGAGAAATGAATGCTGGAGACACCGAGGGGGCAAGTGGGGTGAATTAAAAGTCGGTTGTTGGATTTACTCTCCTTCCCTGGTCGTTCAATGTTTCGGAGAAAGGGGACGGTTAACTTCAAAAAAAAGAGGGGACAGTTCGCGTGGTGACGACGTGCATGTCCTGCTGTTCGCTGCGTGCCGCCATTGCGTTCGCTGGCACGTGCACCCCAGCATCGCGTAGAACTGACTGGTAGTTCATGCACTTTTCCTTTTTCTTTTTTCTTTTTTTGTCTCCTTTTTTCTACTATTATGGCACCAAAAAAACTACAAAAATTACATACATTTTTTCAACACCCAGTACACATTACCTCTGGTCAGACAATAAAGAACAATTCACAATCTTATTTTAACACATAAATTATACTTACAATAAAGAACAATTTCTACAGCCTTGTACCAACAAGAGAAGCATTCATGCCAAGTTTCATAGCTTTTTGACGTTGGATGGCTTTTTTAGGATTTTACCGACGTTAAAACCCTAGAAAACTTACCGTAGGTGGAGCAACATCCGCTCATTGTCGGAAATCATTCGAATTTTGCGTGTACTACTAGGCTAGGCATGCGGACCTACTGGCCAAATTTGATGTGATTCTGAAGATGAGAAAAATTGACCTTGTTCATCGGAGGCCGTTCGGGTAGGAGGGAAGGGTCCGTCTCAAAGGATGTGTTTTTCAACATCCTTGAATTGAACCTAATTTTTTTCTATAGCCTTGTACCAATAAGATAAGCATCTAGCCAAGTTTCATAGCTTTTCGACGTTGGATGGGTTTTCTAGGATTTTATTGACGTTAAAACCCTAGAAAACTTACCGTAGGTGAAGCAACATCCGCTCATTGTCAGAAATCATTTGATTTTTGCGTATACTACTAGGCAAGGCATGCAGACCTATTGGCGAAATTTGATGTGATTCTAAAGATAAGAATAAATTGACCTTGTTCATCGGAGGTTGTTCGGGCAGGAGGGCAGCGTCCGTCTCAAAGGACGTGTTTTTTTCGACATCCTTGAATTGAACCTAATTTTTTTCTACAGCCTTGTACCAACAAGAGAGGCATCCATGCCAAGTTTCATAGCTTTTCGATGTTGGATGGGTTTGCTAGTATTTTATCGACGTTAAAACCCTAGGAACTTACCGTAGGTGGAGCAACGTCCGCTCATTGCCAGAAATCGTTTGGATTTTGCGTGTACTACTAGGCTAGGCATGTAGACCTACTGGCCAAATTTGATGTGATTCTAAAGATGAGAATAAATTGATCTTGTTCATTGGAGGCCGTTCGGGTAAGAGGGAAGGGTCCGTCTCAAAGGACATGTTTTTTTGACATCCTTGAATTGAACCTAATTTTTTTCTACAGACTTGTACCAACAAGAGAAGCATCCATGCAAGTTTCATAGCTTTTCGACGTTGGATGGGTTTTCTAGGATTTTTTCGACGTTAAAACCGTAGAAAACTTACCGTATGTGGAGCAACGTCCGCTCATTGTTGGAAATCGTTCGAATTTTGCATGTACTACTAGGCTAGGCATGCAGACCTACTTGCCAAATTTGATGTGATTCTGAAGATGAGAAAAAATTGACCTTGTTCATCGGAGGCCGTTCGGGCAGGGGAAGCGTCCGTCTCAAAGGACGTGTTTTTTTGACATCCTTGAATTGAACCTAATTTTTTTATACAGCCTTGTACCAACAAGAGAAGTATCCTTGCCAAGTTTCATAGCTTTTCAATGTTGGATGGGTTTTCTAGTATTTTATCGATGTTTTTTTTGACCAACTACTGTAGGGGAAAAACACCCCACAGCCTTTTTTCTTTTATAGCAGATTAAAGATTACAAGTCAGAAGCTAATCTAAGAAGAAACCCTAGGAACTTACCATAGGTGGAGCAACATCCGCTCATTGTCAGAAATCGTTCGAATTTTGCGTGTACTACTAGGCTAGGCATGCAGACCTACTGGCCAAATTTCATGTGATTCTGAAGATGAGAAAAAATTGACCTTGTTAATCGGAGGCCGTTCGGGTAGGAGGGAAGGGTCCGTCTCAAAGGACATGTTTTTTTCAACATCCTTGAATTGAACCTAATTTCTTTTCTACAGACTTGTACCAACAAGAGAAGCATCCATGCCAAGTTTGATAGCTTTTCGATGTTGGATGGGTTTTCTAGGATTTTATCCATGATAAAACCCTAGAAAATTTACCGTAGGTGGAGCAACGTCCTCTCATTGTCGGAAATTGTTCGAATTTTGCGTGTAATACTAGGCTAGGCATGCAGACCTACTGGCCAAATTTGATGTGATTCTGAAGATAAGAAAGAACTGACCTTGTTCATAGCTTTTTGACATTCTATGGACTTCCTATGGTTTTAACGTTGAAACTAATTCTTTCATATTGCATTGAGTAGTTTATAATGTGGATTTCGTTTTATCAACAACGAAAAGTGTTTTTTTTCTCAAAATATGCAGCAAAGTAGGCTGCCCCAAACTCCATCCCCACCTCAACCCACCACTGCCATAACACACCAACCCAACCCATCCAACCCACCCGCACCAGACGATTCGGGATTTATCCAAATATTTCGCCCGACGAGATCTATCCATAGCCGCCACCGCCCTCCAACCCATCTGGATAGATGCCCGCTCCTGCGACTCACGTTTCCCACCTACCACCCCTGCCGCCATCATCGCCACCATTGCCTCCGCAGCCACCATCGACACCACTGCCGCTGCCACCACCGACACCACCACCGCCACCACCGCCATGAACTACCTAGCTCCCCGCCGGAGTCAGGGGGCGGGGGGCTTCTAGATGTCGCTCCCACACATCTATCGGGCATTCCTGAAGATGTTGCAGCCGATCTAGTCTATTCCGGCAGCGACCTTGAGGGAGACAAGGGAGAAATGATGGCGGGAACGTGCAATGTGGATCCGCGATGATGCCCTCTCATGGTTGATGTGCATCAGCGGATGGAGGAAGGTGGATGCACTGGTGGACCCCTGGTCAGATCCGCTCTCCCATGCACGGAGATTTGCTCAGGTTTGCATGGATCAAGCCAACCGAGAGCTGATGAACCTGGCATGATGAATCTACTTCGAAGGAACTACGGAGGAGAAACGTGGGATGCCTCATCCGTTAGAACTGCCAAAGGCCTTCATCAATTGGGCGCGGTGAGAAGCGAAGGCAGAGGATCCAGTTCGTGCGGAGAGATGGAGATGCATAGTGGGTTCGACGCCCACCGAGGATCCGCCAGAGCCACTACCGGTGGATCCGTTGCCATTCCTATCCCCAACACCAGCCTCAGATTGATAGGTGGGAAAACAATCTTCGCTGTTTCATGCGAGTGTGTTGGCTTTGCCTTCTTTCGTTTATCTGTAATACGATCTAGTTCTCATGTCCTCGTCTGACTGGAGTTTTTGAGGTTTTAAGGGCCTAAGATTTGTAGTTTGGACTGCTACTGAGAACTCTATTCTCCATTTTATCTGAATCATTACAACTACAAATTATCTGAATGAGTAGAACTGTAATGCATAAAAACTTATGGTGTTCAAATACATAACATGAAATACTGACACAACTAGAAATGCAAACCAACTTCCGTTGTTGATGTGAGGCCCAGCATCTTCAGCAACGTATCCATGCTCCCACCTTAAGCGTAAAAATAATTGAAAATTTCAGATTGAATACATGTAAAGGTGAAAGATAATAGTATGGTCATTTGAAGATGACAAGTATCGTAGGAATGATTCCTACATTAGAGAGGGGTAGGATAACGAAGCATGATCTATCGAGATGCAAATGGGTGACACGATGGTTTTAGCGAGTTCGGGCCTCTCACGGTGGAGATAACAACCCTACGTCTCGTGCTCTAGAGAGTCTTTACTTATTTGTCATGAACACAAAGTTACATGGTGTATTTGAGAGAGAGGGGGAAGGGAGAAGAAGAAGCCCCCTTGGGCTATGTGGTGGGGTGGCTTATATAGAGTGCGCCACCCCCTCACCTCCTATGATACAAGATGAGGCATTGCTGCCATAATGTCATCCCACTATGAAACCTTCGATGATGCTTTGACTGCCCTATTGACTGTTAGTCTTCACATATCCAAGTGGGTCATACGTCCGAGTGGTCGACTGTCATCCAAGTGGATGAGACGTTGCTTGTCTGAGCGAATAGTATGTATGTATTTGTCTGGACCCACCTTACCTGTGGACCCATGCTTCTATGATATTTCGTCCCTTCATGGGCCTACCTATTTTGTGTATCCTCGAAAGTAGCCCCTGAGACTTTGACTGATTGTTGGCGGTCAATTGGAGTCTATAGAGTTTGTTAAACTTGAATGTTGTTGTCGGACCTGACCGAGCAGAATGTTTCTTTTATTTCTCTTCCAGTGGGGGCACGCTGAGTGCACCCGCTGGGTGTAGTCCCTGAGCCTTTGTCGGACTAGATGAGTCGGGCAGAGGGTTTATGTCTTCTAGAACAGAACTGAACTAAACAGGTGAACTCTGATGCGCTTGGCATAGTAAATTGTTGCAATCTGGAGCTGAATCAGTCGGACTGATCCTTGTGTGGTGGGCACGGTAAATAGATATAACCTGGAACTGGGCCGGTCGGGTAAATCTTCGTGTGGTTGGCATGCTGAATGCTTATTGAGTTTGCCTTATATGATTTCTAGATCAAGGATAAGTCCCCGAGTTGGATGGCGTCCTCACTCGGAGTAGTTTCTAACTTAGGCGAATCAGGTTCGCAGCTAAGCCCCCGAGTGTGGATCATGTCCTCACTCGGAGTAATTATTGACTTAGGCGATACATAATCGTAGCTAAGCCCCCGAGTGTGGATGATGTCCACGCTCGGAGGAGTTTATGACTTAGGTGATACGGAATTGCAGATAAGCCTCCGAGTGTGGAGGATCCGCACTCAGAGTAGTTTTTGACTTAGGCGATACGGAGTCGCAGCTAAGCCCCCGAGTGTGGAGGATGTCCGCACTCGGAGTAGTTTTTGACTTAGGCGATACGAAGTCGCAGCTAAGCCCCCGAGTGTGGAGGATGTCCGCACTCGGAGTAGTTTTTGACTTAGGAGATACAGAGTCGCAGCTAAGCCCCCGAGTGTGGAGGATGTTTGCACTCAGAATAGTTTTTAACTTAGGCAATACGAAATCACAACTAAGCCCCCGAGCGTGAAGGATGTCCGCACTCGGAGTAGTTTTTGACTTAGGCGACATGGAATCGCGGCTAAGCCTCCGAGTGTGGAGGATGTCCGCACTCGGAGAAGTTTTTGACTTAGGTGAAGTCAAGTTCGCTAAGCCGAGCGATGGCGCATGGGGCGGGCGAGTGATGAATATGTGCCACATGGAATGGCGATGAGCGGGGCATCCGGGTGATGTAGACGAGTCCGGCCGAGTGGCGACGCGCGGGCGGCCAAGTTCTGTATGTCGAGGAGGCGTCTGACCCAGTGACGGTACGCGAGGCGACCGTGTCCAGCACATCATCGAGGGGGCATCCGAACACGTGACGACACGCGGGGCGACCGAGTCGAGCATGTCATCGCGGAGGCATCCGAACAAGTGATGGCGTGCGGGATGACAAGACCAGCATGTTATCGAGGAGGTGTCCGAACAAGTGGAAACACACGAATGACTGTTGCGGTGACTGAGCCTGAGTAGCGACAAAGATGGCACACAGATGCGTCGAGTGATCTCGTAACCTGTGTATGAAAAATAGCACAAGCCAACATAAAAATTTATCAAACTAATTTGATCTTTGCTGGAATAATTTGTGTAAATAACACCCATAGACAGCCGCTGGGTGTGCCAGGTGCTTGTTGGTTCAGGACCAGCAAGGGTCTAACAGAGTGCAGGATCCGACTATACTTGTGCAAGTGAAGGATCCGACTGAACTTGTTTGAGTACTGGACCTAATCGAAGCGGAAGTGAAGTGTTCTCACATAAAAAAATGAGTGCAGAGGTGCACTCGGTGGCGTGGCCTCCGAGTGAATGCCATGTGCGACTTCCTCGACACTGGGCGATGCGGAAGCAACTATTTAATTGAATGCAGCGTATGAAGAATGACTTAGCTGTCTGACGGCGTAGGAGCGGCCGAGTGATGAAGGAGCGTCCAGCTGAGTGACAGCGCGCGGAGCGACCGAGTGACGAAGGAGTGTCCAGTTGAGTGACGGTGCGCGGAGGACCCGAGTGACGAAGGAGCATCCAGCTGAGTGACGGCGCGCCGAGTAGACGAGTGACGAAGGAGCATCCAATTGAGTGACGGTGAGCGGAGTGGCCGAGTGACGAAGAAGGGTCCAACTGAGTTACGACATGTGGAGCGGCCGAGTGACGAAGAAGCGTCTAGCTGAGTGACGGCATACGGAGTGGCCGAGTGATGCAGGTCTATCTCACCAACTGGCGACGCGCGGGGCAGCCGGGTGATGAAGATGTGCCACACGGAGTGGCGATGCGTGGGACATCCGAGTGAAGTAGATGTGTCTGGCTGAGTGGCGACGCGCGGGGCGGCCAAGCGATGTAAGCTCATCCAGCACAGTGGGCGATGCGCAAGGCATTCGAGTGAGGTAGATACGTCTCACTGAGTGGCGATGCATGGGCGGTCGAGTGACGAACAAGGGTCCAACTGAGTTACGGCGTGCAGAGCGGCCGAGTGACGAAGAAGCGTCCAACTGAGTGACAGCGCGCGGAGCAGCCGAGTGATGTAGGTCTGTCTCACAGACTGGCGACGCACAGGGCGGCCGAGTGATGAAAATGTGCCACACGGAGTGGCGATGCGCGTGACATCCGAGTGAAGTAGATGTTTATGGCTGAGTGGTGACGCACGGGGCGGCCAAGCGATGTAAACTCGTCCAACACAATGGCGATGAGCGGGGCATCCGGGTGAGGTAGATACGTCTCACTGAGTGGCGATGCACGGGGCGGTCAAGTAACAGCGCGCAGTGCAGCCGAGTCGAGAATGTTGTCGCGGAAGTGTCCGACCAAGTGACTGCGCGCGGGGCGACCGAGTCCAACATGTCGCCAAGAATGGCGCACACAGGCGTCCAAGTAACCTATTTATGAAAAATAACACAAGCTAACATAAAAAATCTTGAAGTAATTTAATGTTTGTTGAAATGATTCATGTAAATTACACCCATAGACACCCGTTGGGTGTGCCAGGTGCTTGCTCGTTAAAAACCAGCAAGAGTCTAAAGGGTGAAGCCATCTGAACTTGTGAAAGTGAAGGATCCGACATGAAGATAAAGAACCGAGCGCATAGATACACTCGGTGGCATGGCCTCCGAGTGAACGTCATATGCGACTTACTTGACACTCGGTAATGCATAAATAATTATTTAATTGAATGTAGTGTGTGAAGAATGTCTTAGTTGTCTGATGGCGCGCGTGGCGTCTGAGTGTTGTAGAAGCATTTGTTGGAGGGGCGACGCACGGGGCAGCTGAGTGACGAAGGAGCGTCCAGTTGGGTAACCATGCACGGAGCGGCCGACTGATGAAGACGTGTACAGCCGAGTGACGAAGATGTGTCTCACCAAGTGGCAGCGTGCGGGGCGGCCGGCTTATGAAGACGTGTACAGCCGAGTGACAAAGATGTGTCTCGCCGAGTGGCGGCACGCGAGACGGCCGACTGATGAAGACGTGTACAGCCGAGTGATGAAGATGTGTCTCGCCGAGTGATGGTGCGCGGAGCGACCGAGTGACGAAGGGGCGTCCAGCTGAATGACGGCGCGCGGAGTGGCCAAGTGACGAAGACGTGCCTCGCCGAGTGGCGATCCGTGGATCTATCAAGTGATGACAACGCGCCCCGCAGAGTGGCGATGTGCGGAGTTGCCGAGTGATGATGACTCATCCCGTCGAGTGGTGATGCGCAGAGCTGCCGAGTGATGATGATGCATCCCGTCAAGTGCGATGTGCGGAGCTGCCGAGTAATAACGACGCATCCAGTAGAGTGACGACGCGCATGGCGGTCGAGTGACGATGGAGCGTCTGGCTGAGTGGCGATGCGGGGAGCTACCGAGTGACGAAGACGTGTCTCGCCGAGTGGCAATGCGTGGAGCTACTGAGTGATGACGAGGCGTCCAGTAGAGTGATGGCATGCGGGTCGGACAAGTGACGATAGAGCGTTCGGTTGAGTGGCATGTGCGGGGCGGCCAAGTGACGAAGACGTGTCTCTCCAAGTGGCGATGCATGGAGCTGCCAAGTAATGACGACGCGCGAGGCGGCCGAGTGACGATGGAGCGTCCGGCTGAGTGCCGAGTGATGACGACGCGTCGAGTAGAGTGACGGGGCACAGGGCGGATGAGGGATGATGACAAGTACAACTGCGCCACGACGCGTGAGGCAGCCGAGTGCCTGCATGTTAGTCATCTAAATGGAAATGACATTCAAATAAACCTGGACGTTTTAATAGTCATCGCAGTAGACGTTTGATTTTCTGCCCGAGTGTACCAGAGTACCAGTTCGGAGTAGCAAAGCAGTCGGACCAGCTTGGTGTCAATGCAGGCTGCACGTGTGCTGGAGGCTGGTGTAGGGTGCTGCGAAAAAAATTGGATGCACACACCTTATTTTGGCCGTAAGAAGTGGTGGAGATCCTCACCAAATGGCCAGTTAACAAGGCAGGCCATTAACTACACGCATTTACCATGTCCTTCCGTTCCATGTCGTCCTTCCATTTCTTGTAATTGCGCGCATTTACCTGCATGCATAATCAAGGAGGAGGTGGCCCACTCAACTTGCATGGTTGAAGGAAAAGAAGGCCATGACCAGCAGCCGACAACAGAGGGAAGAGCCGCTGCGCTCGGAGGCCTGATAGCTTCCTATTTCCGCACTGCGTCGGTCGTGCACGCACGTCGCAGCGACCATGTCGGAGAATCTGATGAGGGAGGAGTGCATCGCGCCTGCGATGCCGATGGGAGAGGCGCCTCCACCATGAAGACCACTGCCGAGCGAACACCATCGGCATTAGGCCGGCGCGCGGCAGGACTCTGCAACACTGCTAGAGGTGTGCTCCCGACATGGGCGGATGCGCCAGAGGTCGGTGAAGCCAGACGGGCGGCGGTTGACTTGGCAAAGGCGTCCGTAGTTGGAGACGAAGAAGACAAATGACAGCAGACTGGCTAGGTCGAGAACTCGGCCTCCATGGCGCTCGTCCGAACGGTGCTTAGTGGCGCGGGGGCGCTATCACTATTGCTCACGTTCTATGGTTGATGTGAAGAAGATGGTGCGGCTGTCGTCATTGTTTGTATCTTCTTTCCTTTTCGATTGATCAAAATTCCACGGTACTTGCATGAGCACGTGTACATACAAACAAAAAACAGCCATAGTTAGATTAAAGATCAATTGTAAAGCAAGAGACAGGATGGAATGAAACTTCCTGATCCCTATGTACGAGGAGCATCGTGTCTCTCTTGTGAATGGAGTGATGTCCGGAACATCTTGGATCAAATTCTGCGTCGATGATTGTTGCTCGGCAGACGAAGATCGAAGAAAGAAAACCATTTACATCATGGCTCGATAGACGCCATGTCATAGGAACGATTCCGACATTAGAGAGGGGTAGGATAACGGAGCATGATCTATCGAGATGCAATGGGTGACACAGTGGTTTTAGCGAGTTCGGGCCTCTCACGATGGAGATAACAGCCCTACGTCTCGTGCTCCGGAGAGGCTTTGCTTATTTGTCATGAACACGGAGTTACATGGTGTATTTGAGAGAGAGAGAGAGGGAAGGGAGAATAAGAAGCCCCCATGGGCTATGTGGTGGGGTGGCTTATATAGAGTGCGCCACCCCCTCACCTCCTATGTTACAAGATGAGGCATCGCTGCCATAATGTCATCCCACTATGAAACCTTCGATGAGGCTTTGACTTCCATGTTGACTATTAGTCTTCGCATATCCGAGTGGTTCATACATGTGAGTGGTCGACTGTCATCCGAGTGGATGGGACATTGCTTATCCGAGTGAATAGTATGTAAGTATTTGTTTGTACCCACCTTACATGTGGACCCATGCTTCTATGATATCTCGACCCTTCTATTGGAAATATGCCCTAGAGGCAATAATAAATTGGTTATTATCATATTTCCTTGCTCATGATGATTGTTTATTATCCATGCTATAATTGTATTGATCGGAAACTTAGATACATGTGTGGATACATAGACAACGCCGTGTCCCTAGTATGCCTTTAATAGACTAGCTCGTTGATTAAACATGGTCAAGGTTTCCTAGCCATGGACATGAGATGTCATTTGATAACGGGATCACATCATTAGGAGACTGATGTGATGGACAAGACCCAAACTACAAACGTAGCATATGATCGTGTCAGTTTATTGCTACTGTTTTCTGCATGTCAAGTATTTGTTTCTATGACCATGAGATCATGCAACTCACTGACACCGGAGGAGTGCCTTGTGTGTATCAAACGTCCCAACGTAACTGGGTGACTATAAAGGTACTCTATAGGAATCTCCAAGGGTGTCTGTTGGGTTGGCATGGCTCAAGACTGGGATTTGTTACTCCGTGTGACAGAGAGGTATCTCAGGGCCCACTCGATAATACAACATCACAATAATTCTTGCAAGCAATGAGACTAAGTGTTAGTCACGGGATCTTGTATTACCGAACGAGTAAAGAGACTTGCCGGCAACAAGGTTGAACTAGGTATGGAGATACCGACGATCGAATCTTGGGCAAGTAACATACCGAAGAACAAAGGGAACATCATACGGGATTAACTGAATCCTTGACATAAAGGTTCGAACGATAAAGATATTCGTAGAATATGTAGGAACCAATATGGACATCCAGGTCCTGCTATTGGTTATTGACAGTAGAGGTGTCTCGGTCATGTCTACATAGTTCTCGAACCCGCAGGGTCTGCACACTTAAGGTTCGGTGACGTTTCGGTAGTATAGAGTTATGTATGGTGGTGATCGAAGGTTGTTTGGAGTCCCGGATGAGATCCCAGACGTCACGAGGAGCTTCGGAATGGTCCGGAGGTAAACATTGATATATAGGAAGTCCTGATTTGGTCACCGGAAAAGTTTTGGGCTCATCGGTAGTGTACAGGGAGTGCCGGGAGGGTACCGGGGGACCATCGGGAGGAGTGTCTCGACCCAAGAGGCTACATGGGATGTGGCAGGAGATAAACCATCCCCTGGTGGGCTGGCCGAAGCCTCCTCTAAGGGCCCATGCAGCTGGAGTGGTTTGAGAAGGAAAAAATCCAAAGGTGGAGAGGTGGAAAGAGTTTCCAAGTGGAAAGGAGGAATCC
Organism: Hordeum marinum; assembly: GCA_022496015.1. Taxonomy (NCBI): domain Eukaryota; kingdom Viridiplantae; phylum Streptophyta; class Magnoliopsida; order Poales; family Poaceae; genus Hordeum; species Hordeum marinum. The sequence goes on along the minus strand of CM039673.1, from coordinate 127,701,803 downwards.
TACTCCTAATAGGATTGGAGTAGGACTCCTCCACCTCCAATTTCTCCCAAACCTTGAGGGTTTGAGGATGCCTCCTCCCCTCCCTCCCTCCTATATATACTAAAGGATTTAGAGGAAAAAGCTAACCCTAATAGCCACGTGCTACCTCTCCTCTAGATCGTAGTTTCTCCTCTAGATCGGTTTTTAGTGTGCTTAGGCGAAGCCCTGCTGGAATAGCTCCACCACCATCGCCGCAATGTCGTCGTGCTGCCGGAGAACTCATCTACCTCTCCACTCCCTCTTGCTAGATCAACAAGGCGGAGATCGTCATCGAGCAGTACATGTGCTGAACGCGAAGGTGTTGTCCGTTCGGCGCTAGATCGGAAGGACCGTGATCAAGATCGCAAGACGGATCGTGATGAGATCGCGAGACGGATCGTGATGAGTTCGCGGGACAGATCGTGATTGGATCGCGGGACGGATCGTGATGAGATCGCGGGATGCTCGGCGATTTGGATCGCGAAGACGTTCGACTACACCAACCGCGTTTCTTAACGCTTCCCGCTTAGCGATCTACAAGGGTATGTAGATCCACTCTCCCTCTCGTAGATGCTCATCACCATGGATAGATCTTGTGTGTGCGTAGGAAATTTTTTGTTTCCCATGCAACGTTTCCCAACAGTGGCATCATGAGCTAGGTCTATGTGTAGATGAGATCTCAAGTAGAACACAAAGAGTTTGTGGGCGTTGATGCTTAGATTTCTTCCTCCCTTGGTCGTGTTTTGGTTAAGCGGTATTGTGGGATGAAGCGGCCCGGACCAACCTTACTCGTACGCTTACGAGAGACCGGTTCCATCGATTGATGTGTAACTTCGTTGCACAAAGATGGCTGGCGGGTGTCTGTTTCTCCTACTTTAGTTGGACCGGATTCGACAAAGGCGGTCCTTGAGAAGGTTGAAAAGCAATTTATGTATCACCGTTGTGGTTTTGCGTAAGTGAGAATTGTTCTTGCTAGATACCCGTAGCAGACACGTAAAACATGCAACAACAATTAGAGGACGTCTAACTTGTTTTTGGAGGGTATGTTGTGATGTGATATGGCCAATTACATGATGAGATATATGTGATGTATGAGATGATCATATGTTGTACAGAATATCACGACTTGCATGTCGATGAGTACGGCAACCGACAGGAGCCATAGGGTTGTTTGTAATTATTGTATGAGTCATATAGTAGATATGATCAACACGATGATGTTCACCATTGAAACCACCTCAACTCACGTGATGATCGGACTTGAGTTGGTTAATTTGGATCATGTATCACTCGAATGACCGGAGGGATGTCAACTTGAGTGGGAGTTCTTCAGTAATATGATTAATTGAACTCATTATCATGAACATAGTCAGTTGTGTCTTTGCAAATTATGTTGTAGATTACTTGCTCGCGTTGTAGCTCCCTTGAATTTTTATATGTTCCTAGAGAAATAAAGTTGAAAGATGATGGTAGCAATATTGCGGACTGGGTCCGTGATCTGAGGATTGTCCTCATTGCTGCACAGAAGGCTTATGTCCTTAATGCACCGCTCAGTGCGCCAACCCCTCTAGCATCGTCTGTAGATGTTGTGAACATCCGACAGGCACATTCTGATGACTACTTGATTGCTTAGTGCGTCATGCATTACGGCTTAGAATTGAGGCTCCGAAATGTTTTGAACGTCACGGAACATATGAGATGTTCTAAGAGCTAAAATTAGGATCTCAGGCTCGTGCCCGTGTTGCGAGATATGAGATCTCCAACAAGATTCTTTGCCTGCAAGATGAAAGAGAATAGCTCAATCGTTGAGCATATGCTCCGATTGTCTGGGTGCTACAATCGCTTGAATCGAGTGGGAGTTGATCTTCCAGATAAGATAGTGATGTATATAGTTCTCCAAGTCACTGTCACTAAGCTACTAGAACTTGGTGATGAACTATAAAATGCCAAGGATAGAAATAATGATCCCTGAGCTATTCCCGATGTTTGACACCGCGAAGGTAGAAATCAAGGAGGAGCGTCAAGTGTTGATGGTTAGTAAAAACCACTAGTTTCGAGAAGGGCAAGGGCAAGGAAGGAAACTTCATGGATGGCAGGTCAGTTGCTGCTCTAGTGAAGCAACCCAAAGTTGAACCCAAAGCCGAGACTAAGTGCTTCGATTATGAGGATTGCGGTCGCTGAAGCGGAACAACCCTAGATACTTGGTAGATAAGAAGGCTGGAAACGTCAACAGAAGTATATTTGATATACGTGTTATTGATGTGTACCTTGCTAGTACTCCTAGTAGCACCTGAGTATTGGATACCGGTTCTGTTGCTAAATGTTAGTAACTCGAAATAAAAGCTACGGAATAAACGGAGAACTAGCTAAGGGTGAGGTGACATGTGTGTTGGAAATGTTTCCAAGGTTGATGTGATCAACATCGCACGCTCTCTCTACCTTCGGGATTAGTGACGAATCTAAATAAATGTTATTTGGTGTTTTGCGTTGAGCATGAACGTGATTAGATCGTGTTTATTGCAACACGGTTATTCATTTAAGTTAGAGAATAATTGTTATTCTATTTACATGAATAATACCTTCAATGGTCATGCACCCAGTGAGAATAGTTTCTTGAATCTTGATCATAGTAATACACATGTTCATAACATTGATGCCAAAAGATACAAAGTTAATAATGATAGTACCACATACTTGTGGCACTGCCGCTAAATGTCATATTGGTATAAAGCGCATGAAGAAACCTCATGTTGATGGATCTTTGGACTCATTCGATTTCGAATCAGTTGAGACATGCGAACCATGCCTCTTGGGCAAGATGACTAAGGACCCCGTTTTCTGGATTGATGGAGCGGGCAAGTGATTTATTGGAAATGATACATGTTGATGTATGCAATCCAATGAGTCTTGTAGCGTGCGGTGGATATCGTTATTTTCTTATCTTCACTGATGAATTGAGTAGATATAGTGTATGTTTACTTAATGAAACACAAGTCTGAATCGTTTGAAAAGTTCAAGAAAATTCAGAGTGAAGTTTAAGATCATCGTGACAAGAAGATAAAAATGTTTGGGATATGATCGTGGAGGTCAATATCTGAGTTATGAGTTTGGCATACAACTTTATACAATGTGAAAGTCGTTTCACAACTCACGCCACCTGGAACACCATAGTGTGATGGTGTGTCCGAACATCATAGTCGTGCTCTATTGGATAGGGTGCAGGCTATGATGTCTCTTATTGTTTTGCTAGTATAGTTTTGGGGTTATGCATTAGAGACAACTACATTCACTTTAAATAGGGCACCATCTAAATCCGTTGAGATGACACCGTGTGAATTATGGTTTGATAGAAACCTAAGCTATCATTTCTTAATGTTTGGGGCTGCGACGCTTGTGTGGAAAAATGTTTTCACCTAATGAGCTTGAACCCGAAACGGACAAATGCATCTTCATAGAATACCCTAAGAACAGTTGGGTGAACCTTGTATCTCAGATCCAAGCATAAAATGTTTGTTGCTAAAACTGGGTCCTTTCTCGAGAAAAAGTTTCTCTCGAAAGAATTGAGTGGGAGGAAGATAGAACTTGATGAGGTTATTGAACCTTTGTTTCAACGAGAGAGTAGCGTAGCATAGGAAGATGTTTCTGTGAAGCCTACGTTAGTTGAAGAGGAAGTTAATGATGATGGTCATGAAGCTTCGGATCAAGTTACTATCGAACCTTGTAGGTCGACAAGGATGTGTACTGCTCCTGAGTGGTACGACACTCCTATCTTAGAGGTCATGTTGTTGGACAACGATGAACCTACGAGCTATGGAGAAGCGATGATGGGCCCGGAATCCGACAAATGGTTAGAGGCCATCAAATACGAGAAACGATCCATGTATGAAAACCAAGTATAGACTTTGGTGGACTTGCTCGTTGGACGGCAGGTTGTTGAGTACAAATGGATATTTAAAATGAAGACAGACGTTGATGGTGAATGTCACCATTTATAAAGCTCGACTTGTCGCAAAGAAGTTTCTGGCAAGTTCAAGGAGTTGACTACGATGAGACTTTCTCACTCATAGCGATGCTAAAGTCTGCTGGAATTATGTTAGCAGTTGCTGCATTTTTCAATTATCAAATCTGGCAGATGGATGTCAAAACATCATTTCCTTAACGGTTTACTTGAGGAAAGGTTGTATGTGATACAACCAGAAGGTTTTGTCAGTCCTAAGGATACTAAATGGTGAGCAAGCTTGAGTGATCCTTCTATGGACTGAAGCAAGCATCTCGGAGTTGGAATATACACTTTGATGAGGCGGTCAAAGTTTTTGAGTCTATACAAAGTTTATGAGAAACTTGTATTTACAATAAAGTGAGTGGGAGCACTATAGGAGTTTCTGATAAGCATATGTGGTTGACATATTGTTGATCGGAAATGATGTAGAATTTCTAGAAAGCATAAAGGGTTGTTTGAAAGGAGTTTTTCAAAGGAAGACCTGGATAAAGTTACCTAATTGTTGAGCATCAAGATCTATAGAGATAGATCAAGATGCTTGATGAGACTTTCAACGAGTACACACCTTGACAAGATTTTGAAAGAGTTCAAAATGGATCAGTCAGAGAAAGAGTTCTTGCCTGATTTGTAAGGTGTGAAGTTGAGTGAGACTCAAAGCTCGGTAACGGCAGAAGAAAGAGAAAAGACAAACGTCGTCCCCTATGCCTTAGCCATAGGCTCTGTATAGTATGCCATGCTGTGTACCGCACCTGTATGTGCCTTGCCATGAGTCCGTCAAGGGGTACAAGAGTGATCCAGGAGTGGATCGCTAGACAGTACTCAAGATTATCCTTAGCAACTAAGAGACTAAGTAAAATGTTTCTCGATTATGGAGGTGATAAAGAGTTCGTCGTAAAGAGTTACGTCGATGCAAGCTTTGACACCAATCCGGATGACTCTTAGTAGCAATCCGGATACATGTAGTAGAGCAGCCATTTGGAATAGCCCTAAGTGGAGTGTGGTAGCAGTATTTACAATTTGACATAGAGATTTGCAAAGTACACACGGATCTGAATGTCGCAGACACATTGACTAAAAGACCTCTCTCACATGCAAAGCATGATCGAGCCCCAGAACTCATTGGGTGTTAGATTCATAACAATGCGAATCACATGGTGATGTGAACTAGATTATTGACTCTAGTGCAAGTGGGAGACTGTTGGAAATATGCCCTAGAGGCAATGACAAATTGGTTATTATCATATTTCCTTGCTCATGATGATCGTTTATTATCCATGTTATAATTGTATTGATCCGAAACTTAGATACATGTGTGGATACATAGACAACATCGTGTCCCTAGTATGCCTCTAATAGACTAGCTCATTGATTAAAGATGGTCAAGGTTTCCTAGCCATGGACATGAGATGCCATTTGATAACGGGCTCACATCATTAGGAGACCGATGTGATGGACAAGACCCAAACTACAAATGTAGCATATGATCGTGTCAGTTTATTGCTACTGTTTTCTGCATGTCAAGTATTTGTTCCTATGACCATGAGATCATGCAACTCACTAACACCGGAGGAGTGCCTTGTGTGTATCAAACGTCGCAACATAACTGGGTGACTATAAAGGTACTCTACAGGTATCTCCGAGGGTGTCTGTTGGGTTGTCATGGATCAAGACTGGGATTTGTTACTCCGTGTGACGGAGAGGTACCTCAGGGCCCACTCGGTAATACAACATCACAATAAGTCTTGCAAGCAATGTGACTAAGTGTTAGTCACGGGATGTTGTATTATGGAACGAGTAAAGAGACTTGCTGGTAACGAGGTTGAACTAGGTAAGGAGATACCGATGATCGAATCTCGGGCAAGTAACATATCGAAGAACAAAGGGAACATCATACGGGATTAACTGAATCCTTGACATAGAGGTTTGACCGATAAAGATCTTCGTAGAATATGTAGGAACCAATATGGACATCCAGGTCCCACTATTGGTTATTGACCGTAGAGGTGTCTCGATCATGTCTACATAGTTCTCGAACCCGCAGGGTCTACACACTTAAGGTTTAGTGATGTTTTAGTAGTATAGAGTTATGTATGGTGGTGATCGAAGGTTGTTCGGAGTCCTGGATGAGATCCCGGACGTCACGAGGAGCTCCGGAATGGTCCGAAGGTAAAGATTGATACATAGGAAGTCCTGATTTGGTCACCGGAAAAGTTTCGGGCTCATTGATAGTGTACCGGGAGTGTCGGGAGGGTACTGGGGGACCATCGGGAGGGGTGTCTCGACCCAAGAGGCTACATGGGTTGTGGGAGGAGGTAAACCAGCCCCTGGTGGGCTGGCCGAAGCCTCCTCTAAGGACCCATGCGGCTGGAGTGGTTTGAGAGGGAAAAAAAATCCAAAGGTGGAGAGGTGGAAAGAGTTTCCAAGTGGAAAGGAGGAATCCTACTCCTAAAAGGATTGGAGTAGGACTCCTCCACCTCCAATTTCGACCAAACCTTGAGGGTTTGAGGCTGCCTCCTCCCCTCCCTCCCTCCTATATATACTAGAGGATTTAGAGGAAAAAGCTAACCCTAATAGCCACGTGCTACCTCTCCTCTAGATCGCAGTTTCTCCTCTAGATCAGTTTTCAGCGGTGCTTAGGCGAAGCCCTGCTGGAATAGCTCCACCACCATCGCCACAACGCCGTCGCGCTGTCGGAGAACTCATCTACCTCTCCGCTCCCTCTTGCTGGATCAAGAAGGCGGAGATCGTCATCGAGCCGTGCGTGTGCTGAACGCGGAGGTGCTGTCCGTTCGGCGCTAGATCGGAAGGACCGTGATCAAGATCGCAAGATGGATCGTGATGAGATTGCGGGACGGATCGTGATGAGTTCGCAGGACGGATCGTGATTGGATCGCGGGACGGATCGTGATGAGATCTCGGGACGCTGGGCGATTTGGATCGCGAAGACGTTCGACTACACCAACCGCGTTTCTTAACGCTTCCCGCTTAGCGATCTACAAGGGTATACAGATGCACTCTCCCTCTCATAGATGCTTATCACCATGGTTAGATCTTGCGTGTGCATAGGAAATTTTTTGTTTCCCATGCAACATTTCCCAACACCTTCATGGGCCTACCTATTTTGTGTATCCCCGACAACAAGCCAATCTGAGAGAATAACCCACCCATACCAATTTGAATACCAAGTTGTATAAGTTAATGTTGAATTAATATCACTTTTGCAAGATGCAAGAAGCACTTACGAGAAGTGAAGCAAAAGGCTATACATCACCGCAACATGACCAAGCCAACATCCCTACCAAAAGTAGTTGTCCTAATATTTTAAGGAGACATGACCTAAATTTTTGTTTTTAGATGCAGACCTATTGAAACAAGACACAATTGACAGTAATTCAAAAGTGAAGACAGTGGCTGCAACATTAAGCAAGTGACTACAACTTGGTTGCAAAATGCCAATTTTTTTTATAAATTGAAAAATAGTTGACATCCAACTATCCTAAAACTTGTTTATCTTAACACTCACACCATGATTGTAAGCATGAAGAGAAGAAAAATTAGATCAAGTGCAAAGCTTACTATTCATCGGCCTCAGACCTCTGCCCCGTGAGACGGGGAGAACGGCGAGGGAACCGTGGAGAACGGCGAGGAAGCAAAGTCGAGACAAATGCTTTCTTCCTCTTGTGGTTGATGGGCGAAGACTCCACCAGCTCTTGGATCATTGCCGCCTTCACAAACGACACCATGATGCTTCTCTCTGGTTCTTCATCCTCCGGATGTTCGATCTTGGATCGATAATGACACCACCTCCGACTGCTCCATGACCTAGAGGAGGACCTCTATGGGGTGGCGCGCGAGTCCGCCCGGGTGGATAGAAGTTCTCTCGCTATCTTTCAAATGTGTGCACATCACGTGCACTGTCCCCGCTAACCGCCGCATGTTGTCAAACCAAGAACCGATCTCTCTCAGCCTAGCTAACTTTACATCGTCTCCGCCAGAGAGCTTCACGTACCCCTCTTCAGAAAACGGGATCGCTGGTGGTGTGGCCATGGAAGAGGAGATGCGGGGAAATGGAAGAAGATAGGGCTCGGCGACGACGGGTTGGAAGAAATGATGGCAATGGATGATGATAGGGATCGGCGGTTTCTGACGACAAGGGCGGCGGTGGGGAGAAGAAATGATGCCAACGAAAGAGGATGGGGCTCGGCGGCGGTTTTGGATTGGGCGACAGGAGCGGCGGCATACGTAAGGAAAATGTTGGACTAATTTGTCCTTTAATTAAAAGTAGCGACCCTACCCTTATTAGTACTTTCGAGTACTTACGAGTCAGTACTCCGGAGTACTAACTATTTTACGACCATTAGATCAACGAGAACGGACGCTTAGTAAAAAAGACCAACCGTGCTAAAACTTGTAATTTTAATAGAAATTATCAGCAAAAACGTTTACAAACGTCATCCCTCACTTTCCCTCTATGCATCTCATGTGTCTTCGGCCGTGGCTGAAAAGACGCTGAAAGCTTGGAAGGACCGGGCCACATCCCCACACCACATCCAGTCGACGACACCATGACCCGCCGCCGCCGCCGCCGCCGCACTCGCCCCGCCTCGCCACCGGCGGCGCTGGAAGACGACGACCTCCTACGGAAGATTTTCCTCCTCCTCCCGCCTCAGCCCTCCTCTGTTCCCCGCCTCTCCGTCGTCTGCAAACAGTGGCGCGACGTCGTCACCGACCCCCAATTCCTCCGCGGCTACCGCGACCACCACCAGAAACCTCCAGTCCTTGGCCTTGTCATGGGAGGCAATGGAGATCCCTTCTTCAGGTCCAGTCTCAGCCCTCCGGACCTCATCCCCCACGAGCATTTCTTTCCTCCAGACATACTCAACCTCTACATGGAGTTGATGGGCTGCCGCCATGGACGCGTCCTCTTCTTCGACCGGAGGCTGCTTGAGGTCATGGTGTGGGATCCTGCCACTGGATGCCGCCGCTGTGTGGCCGTCCCACCAGTGTTCGACGACAAGGAGATTGTCGTCCTCAACGGCGCCGTGATTTGCGCTGCTGGCGATGAAGGGCACGTGCACGGGGATTGCCACTCGAGTCCCTTTCAGGTTGTCTTGATAGGCATCCACAGTGACCATAAACGAGCGTTTGCTTCGGTTTACTCATCAAGAACAGGCATATGGGGCGATCTCATTTCAGCAGATGCGATTTCTTTGATGTATGATCTGACCAACCCCGGTACCCTTATTGGCAGATCCCTTTACTGGTCGCTTGATGATGAGGCGGATGGCATACTCGAGTTTGATTTAGATAGGCATAGCCTAGTTAATATCGAGATGCCGGATTTGACGTATTATAGTTGCAGAAGCAGCTTTCAGATCATGCCGACAGATGATAGTAGCAGTATTGGCCTTGCTGTTTTGGAATACCAAAAATTCGAAATGGGGGAGAGGAAGGTCGATTGTGATGGTGTTGCTGGATGGGTGCTGCAGAAGACCTTTCAAATGAACACGATCCTTGGTCTAGGGCATATGGGAGGAAGGGATAATCTGATATTGGGGTATGATGAAGATGATCTTGCGATTTATGTAAGGACAGATATTGGTGTCTGCATCATTCAACTTGAGACAATGCAATTCAGGAATCTTGGCAAAGATAATTTCACGACCACCGCCTATTATCCGTACAAAAGTTTCTATACTGCAGGTATTTCTCTCTGCACATTTCCAGAAAACAGAACGTGGAAATAGCCAAACTAGTTTCTTGCGCTTGGTTGCTAGAAAACCTTTATCGTGTCACTGAAGTGTTTGTTAACTGATTAACCTTACTTTATTATGGCACTTAAGTATTGTCATCTTCAGAGAGAGCAAGCAGTTTTAACCAATTTATTCTATGACCTTGCCTATACATGAAAAGCTTATTACTTTCTTCTTTACACATACATTATACAATACTAGTGTCCATTCGTGTGTGGCAATGTTACATATCTTTTGAGGATAGGCTGCATATGGTAGTTGTAAATTTACAAGATATAAACTAAAATGAAGTTCGAACTCTGATAGTCTGATATTACAGTTTAGCAATTTAGTGGGCTGTTTGGCCCAGTGGCGGAGCTTAGTGCAAGTCTGAGGGGGCCAGCCTTAGCCAAAACAATGAAGAAAATTTAATGTGTATGTCTTAGATAAGGAAAACAAACCCATTCTTTGTCCTGCTAGTTGTTCATATTTTGGCTTTGCTCCCCCCGCCCCCCCAAGATTGCTCTCTAGCTCTGCCACTGGTTTGGCCCATTTTGACTCATAAAACTAGTAATGTTCTCCATTCAGTATCTGTCTCTGTGATGCTGTTCATCTCTAGAAATCTTGTTATTAAGCATATATCCGTAATACACATAAACTTTTGTGTACTCCCTCCGTAAACTAATATAAGAGCGTTTAGATCACTAAAGTAGTGATCTAAATGCTCTTATATTAGTTTACAGAGGGAGTAATAATTAGCTCTTCTTTATCTCCTGTTGAAGAGTCCTGCTGCAAGTCTAGCTGTAAGCCTTTCAGTGTTCCTATCTTAGACACTTCTTTCTGACGTTGACCTTTTCAATTGTTCAACCTGGTGTGTTTCCTGTCATTATCCGAACAGACTCATTTATTTATATTAGTGTCCGATCCCGTGTGCCTTCTTTCATTTTCTCATCTTTCATATCTTGTGGTGTTCGAATGTTCATCTTTATGACAGATTACTGACTTATTGTGTGCGAGTAAAAAATGTTCCTAACTCCTAACCAGCCAATTACTGCTGGTTTAGGCCATACCTGTTGATACCCTCTTTTTTTTTTAAAATCTGGCGTTTTATGTTATTTTAAGATAGTTTTCTTTAATTCATGTACTCCCTCCGTTCCTAAATATTTATCTTTGTAGAGATTCAACTATGGACTATATACAAAGCAAAATGAATGAATCTACATTCTAAATTATTTCTACATACGTCTCAGGCTGCAGGTGGTAGTGGGGTTAAATGGGACTAATCAGCCCATCCCACTTAAATTGCCTTAATGGGATCCCATTGGATAGGAAAAAAAAAAGTGGGCTAACCCAATTAATCCATTGGGAACCCACCTCACCCACCAGCATCTTCCCCGGACAGGTTTCTCTCCTGACAGAGGAGGCGCCACGACGCACACGTACTCTCCCTGCCGCCGCCGCACCCTCGCGTATTCCTCCTTGCACCTAGCCCGTCCCTGTCTCGCAGCTTCTTCTTCCTCTACCCCTGCTGGACTCACTGGACAGGTCGCCACCAGCGTGAACCCCAATACCCAAGTTGCTGCTGCCGCTCAATATCACCACCAGGAGTTTAAGATTCATTTTGTTCTTGTATATATAATTTGCTCAACCTGACCAAGTGCTAATAATTATGTGTTCCTCTGCTCCTCTTCTAAGACTGCAGATTGTGCTATTATGTGGTTCATGTAAGATAGAAGTGGAGATACATAGTAAGTGAAGTTAATCACTTTTCAAAACCATGGTGTTTGGTTTATCTTGTGCTATTAAATTGATTTTATGGCGATACTGTTGTTAGTTTTTTCTGGTGGTTTCCAAGTTTTGACAGGGTTCTAGTAAATTATATGCAAGTATTCTCTTTATTAGATTACTTAAATTACTTGGCTTGCTTTGATGCTTAGCTTCGGCAAAGGCAACCAACACAGAGAAATTTGGGGCCAACAGTATTTCCAGGACCTAGTTGAGTACAGATCGCAGCCATGCTTCTGTGATTCACTGGTTTCATACTAGTAGTAGCAGATCCTACCGATAAACTTCCTCTTGTGCATTTGCAATCGTGAGTGCACTTGCTAAGTGGGATCCCACTTGTGCCGCATAATTTCTGAAAATTCTGGCGGGATGTCTGGTTATTCCCACCAAATTTACTGGGACCAAGTGGGCAAAAGGTGGGACTCCCATGTATAGTCCCACTTGCAGCCTGACATACGCCCATATGTAGTTCATATTGAAATCTCTAAACAGACAAATATTTGGGAACGGAGGGAGTATAAGGCATGCATCACATTTTTTTATTGAATTTACTAGCAGATTGGTTCACATCCCATGACTCATGACCTGACAATGTCACTAGTATTTAGCTTATCTCACCTATTCACACTCAGACTCAAGCCACCGGGGTCTGAGTTCATCCTCTTGCATCTTCTTGGTCTCCCTTCTCATCACTTCTTTTTTCTCAAATCTGACATCAGTTCTCCCTGCTAGTGAGTGACTTGTCAGTATGCGAAACAAGAGCTGGTGGCATCTCCAGATCTCTGGCAAAGGATGGCAACATCATGGTTCCTCCCTCAAGGGGAGCAGGAGCGGTAGGAGACAATGCCACAGCTGCCTCGACCCGAACCGTACCAGAAGGAGGTAAATACATGCATCTTGATTTATGTGTCTATAGACAGTTAGACATTGGCCACTTGGGACTTGGGTATATCAATAAATAGCAGATTTGTGGGTTTCCATTAGCAATATCCGTAATGTAGAATGATTATCTGGAATTGGGGACATGACAGCAGCCGTGACATGTGGTTGAATCCTTTATTCTTCTCGCTCCACAGATATGTTAGACAAGTCAAACAGCAGAGTTGAAGGAATCGATACAGGTCTTGTGCCAAGCCGGGTACTGACACAAACTTGAATCGACGTGATATTCAAGAAAGAGATGGAGGCAAGATCAAAACTAAGCAAAACTTGGGCGAAATGGTTTCACGGCAACGGTGTTCCTGAAAGTAAAGCAGAGTGCCCACACTTCCTCAGTGCCATGAAGTTAATACAGCAGCTAGGTACCCGCTTGCCTGTTCCTACAGGCGGCGAACTAGGTGGCGTAAATCTGGACGCCGACGAAGAACTTCCATAAGTAGATGCGAAGGTTAACTACTTGTACATGGAGTGATGACTCGTGCCTCTGCAAGGGTTATCTAAGTACCGCCTCATGAACTGTTCTGGGTTCTTCTGAGTCCTGGTTGCTTATGAACTTTGATCCAGTGATTTTGAGTTGGTTATGCACCATTTTGGCAATTTCCTCAACTTTGATGCAAGGAACGGCTTTGTTGGTAACTAAGTACAAGTAGGTATTCATCATATCATTTTTATTTTGATCTTGGGGGTTCTGAAGCTATTGGTTATTGTGTGTCTCGGTCACTTGATTGTTGCATGTGTGTGTGGCGTTGTGTCGTTGGCTGTGATCTTGTAATTCCTAGCTGGTTAATGGCCTCGTTAATTCAAAGCCGCGTTCTTTTTGAGTCTTCGGTCTAAAAAAAGTGTGAAATTGGTTAGGATAATTTTCGATCGAATCCACTTCAGAATCCGTTTTTATAAGCTACGGTAAGAGATTTTTGACATTCGAATCGAATCCAAGTCCGACTGGTACTACTATTATTCCGAGTCTATTTTTAATAAGATAACCCCTCATATATTAAAATAATGATATTCAATTTATGTGTAAAGTTTTAAGTATTAACTAGCAACACGTGAATGTCATGTTTGCTTATGAGACGAGGCATATGCTTATTTGGCTTATTTCAGTTTTTTTCTAGTGTTTTATGTATGAGACGAGGCATATGCTTATTTGGCTTATTTCAGTTTTTTCTAGTGTTTTATGTGTGCTTAAGGTGTATACCCCCTTCATCCATATTTGTAGGGCTTAATACGTTTTTTGAGGCTGCCTTTGACTATTGATAAGATTAATAATATACTTCCTTTGCTTCTAAATATAAGTTTTTCTAGATATTCCACTGTAGACTACATATGATACAAAATGAATGAATCTACGTTCTAAAACATGTTTATATACATTCCTATATAGTTCATAGTGAAATGGTATGCTTTGTGTAACTTGCATGCCATATATTTTTGCTCTAATATGCGATCAAAGTTAGTGTTGAAGGACACATTCTGGAGTAGTTGGTAGGTTGTCTAGTTGCTTCGTACCCCCCCATCCTCCCGCCCCCATTGATTTTTGCAGCACGAGATACTTTCCATATAATTGATAAAAGAAAACATCAATCAAACAATCATATAAAAAATACAACACCAATCAAGATTTTCCATACAAAACATTCCCCTGGACGAATAATCAAGACTTTTCAAATACAACACCAATCAACCATACAACAGACAACAACAATCAAACAATCATATAAAAGATACAACACCAATCAAGACTTATACTTTCCATACAAAACTTCCCCCTCGATGAACAATCAAGACTTTCCAGATACAACACCAATCAGCCATACAACAGACAGCAACAATTGAGACTTTCCATGTACAAAATTTTCTCCTGGACGACACGGATTCAATCACAGTTCAAAATTTTCTTCTGGGCAGACGGCGAGCTCTCATTCTCCGTGCCCCTTCGTCGATGCTGCTAGCATTGGTTCTCCTAAAGGGGGAGTCTGTAGTCGTGATGATCGGTTTGGTACGTCGCTTCATTTCGTTCGTTCGCCTCCACCTCCCATCGGTCGAAGAAACACACCATTCCATCGATTTCTTTCCAAAAAGGAGTCCACCTTCCTGAGAGAAAATGATCAGCCCCTCTCTCTCTCACCTCTCCCCACGCTGGCATGATGTTCGCCCGTCTCGCCTTGATTGTAGTGTAGTCGTAGATGGTTGTCGGTGCCTCCCTCTCCCTCGATCCTGGACCTCTCAGTGGCGGCCAAGTCACACCGGTTAGGTCCTACGCCAGGACGCCCTCAGGCATCATCACCCACCTCCCTCCTCTGTTGACAATGTAACCCCACATGTGCGGATTTGAGCATGGCCTCAGGGTGAGATCGGGTGCGACTTAGAAGGCGAGTGAGAGTTAAGCCGGCTCAATGGTGGGCGGTGGAGGTGTTGTGGGGGTGCGTGTGGTCGTTCCGGGCTCGTTCACCCCACGTAGGCCGCAACCATGTAGGTTCTTGGGTGCGTCGTCTTGGGTTGTTTCGTCTTTTTTTTAAACTGTCACCGGGGGGGGGGGGACTCCCCACCTGAATATATTTCAAAAGTAAAATAGTCCCGCCACAAGATGGTGTGAACTTTGTCCTCCACCTTCTTAAGGCGATGAGACCATAATGTGAGATCTGCGATGATACCCCAGGTAACATCATAGGGTGGGACATCTAAATTCCTAAAGGTTTTAGCATTACGAGCGTCCCAAATTTTCCAAATGATGAGGAGAAGAATGAAAGGCCACACTAACTCTGGGAGACCCAGGCACCCATGGGAGACCCAAAGATCTGCAAAGGGGGTTGAGCAAGGGTGTAGATCAATGGCACCCCAAATGGCACGAGCTGCTGAACAATGGAAGAAAAGGTGAACCCGGTCTTCGAACACGGATGCGCATCGGGGGCAAGCGGCAGAGTCGATGATGAACTTGCGGTGCAGGTTTGCCTGGGTGTTGAGCCGGTCAAGGTAGAAGAGCCAGCCGAACACTCTCACTCGGCTAGGGACACGTGAGTCCCATATATGAGCAAGAGTGGGGTCGGCTAGGTGAGAAGCCATCGCATCGTAGGCGCCCTTGGTGGTGAAGGCGGCGCCATTAAGTAGGGACCTGACATCGGGGGCACCCGACAGACTGACATCCTGCAACAGTAATCTCAAGGAAGCCAGTTCATTGGAAG
The DNA here is from genome assembly GCA_022496015.1 of Hordeum marinum. Taxonomy (NCBI): domain Eukaryota; kingdom Viridiplantae; phylum Streptophyta; class Magnoliopsida; order Poales; family Poaceae; genus Hordeum; species Hordeum marinum. The sequence continues at coordinate 127,686,147 of CM039673.1, read as the reverse complement.
AAGTTAAGGTTAGCCGACTACACAAGCCCAAATAAATCCCATCCATCATTATAGTGGCTACAAATGCATTAGGCTTTGTATGGTGTGTAAACAATGCTAGGGGTAAGCAATGCACAGCGGTTCAGGGAGAACCCAACGATCTAACCAGAAGAAGGTGGATAAGCCATTCCTAATGGTCACACATGATATCTCACGAAGGGAATTAAGGTGTCTAAAAATAGCACGACCAAGGAAGGATGCATTTTTGCCTATCCCTATATGCATTGGAGAATTATTGATGAGCCAATCCTTCCAAGGAAAAAGACGGGAATGCAAGAATTTGAATGCAAATTTCAACATAAGGCAAAAATTTTGTGCTCGCAAGTTTTTGACCCCAAGACCACCAGCAAGTTTGGGCATACAGACCCGGTCCAACGCGACCAGACACCTAGTGCCAGAGAAGGAGTCATCGTTGGACCCCCCCAAAAAATTCTCCTACGCTTGTCTATCTCCTCGAGGACACAAATGGGCAGGGAGAAACACATCATAAAGTAGGTGGCAAGCTATTAAGGACAGCCAATAGTAGAACAAGACCACCTCCACGAGATAGCAGGAAAGTGCGCCATCCGGCTAGGTAAATATCACAACGGTCTATAATTGGGTGGAAAGCTGACGATTGTAGTTTATGGAGGCCAAGGTATTTTTGGGGGAAACCTGCAATTTTGGGGCCCAGGGTGTTTTCCATTTGAGAGGCAAGGTCAGGGTCAATGTTAGTAGGGACTACCGTGGTTTTTTGAAAATTGATCGATAGACCAATGGAAAACCAGGGTTGTTTCGTCTTCATTTCCTCCATAGCCATAGAGAAGTAGAGTGCGGGGTAGTGGTAGGATCTGTCCATTCTTGATGAATAAAATGAACAAAGGGCTCTCATGGCACATGTCGACGCTGAAGCAATGAAAGTTGTTGTTCCTTGAATGCCTAGATCTCGACGACGTCGCCTGATACGTCTCCAATGTATCTATAATTTTTGATTGTTCCATGCTATTATATTATCTATTTTGGATGTTTTATATGCATTAATATGTTATTTTATATTATTTTTGGGACTAACCTATTAATCTAGAGCCTAGTGCCATTTTCTATTTTTTCCTTGTTTTTGAGTGTTGCAGATATGGAATATTAGACGGAGTCCAAACGGAATAAAATCATCGCGATGATTTTTTCTGGAACAGAAGAGACCTACCAGGATAGGAGTGCAAGGCAAGGCACTTGCTAGGAAGTCACAAGCCAGGGGCGCGACCACCCCCTGGCCGCGCCTGGCAGGCTTGTGACTCCCTGGCAGGAGTCCTCACCCAGTGACATAGTAGGGGTAGCGAGGCACGTATTGTATTGTTTCCATCAAGGGTAAAAAGATGGGTGTAACATCCCAAACTTTGGAATTTTATAATAAATATTAGAATGATTGTTTGTTTGATTTAGTAATTGAATTTGAGTGAAAATTTGAAACTTTTGAAAGTTTAATGAGAGGGAATGAAATGACTTTCCCAAAACGTTCAATCTGCATTTTGATCACCAGGAATTCAAATTATTTTCATCACAAAACCCTAGAGTGAAGATGACATGACTTCTTCCATTTAAAGAAATGAAAAGGGATTTGAAAATGATTTGAATTTCATTTGAAAATATTTCAAAATTCAGAAACTTTAAGCAACTCAATGATTTTCATGAGAGAGGATAAAATGACTTCTTCAAATTATATGAAATATGAGTTGGAAGTTTAAAATAAAGCTTTGAAAAGTGAATGTGAAAATCTCTGGATTTTCTTTTGGAATCATTTCATATTTGGTTCCTATTCAAATTTTCAAAGTATTCAAACCCCTGACAAAAATTTGAGAGGAGTAATATGACACTCCAAACCAGGGGAAATTTTGTGAAGTATTTGAACCATAAAACCCGAAGGGTCATTTGAAAAATATTTGCAAAAAGATTTAAAACCAAATAGGCATTTTCTGAAAATAATATTTTTTAAATTTATCGAATGACAGAATAAAAATGTTCAATAAATGGCATTTATTATTCTGTTAATTTTGATATATTTATTCCCTATATTTAGAAATGGTTTGAATGCTTTAAATGATTTTGAAACGCGCTGGAAATTAATAAAGGAAACGGATTAATTCGCACTTATTAGAAAAAATGGCCGGCCCAACGGCTTTAAAGCCGAGACCGTTACCGGTCGGTCACCGACGCGGAAACCACGCGCCCTCTCTCTCTGAGCGGCGGACCCCACCCGACCGAGCGAACCACGTCGCGGTCATTCCCTCCTCCACCCCCTCCCAAAACCACGCCGACGACCACCGCCGTGACCTGCTCCTCCTGTCCCTCCCCTCGAGCCCCGACTCCTCCTATATAAAGCCCCGCTCCCCCTCTTCCCATTTCCCCTGTTTTCCCCCTCTGCCGTGCCCTCCCCTTGCCGCTATTCCTCGCCAGACCCGAGAGCCGCCGCCACGCCATTTTTGTCGTACTGCCTCCCCCTGCCTACCCTGCCACCTCCTGAGCCCACCCACCTTCCTCTCTCGCTCACGTGCACCTCCACGTGCACTCACCCATGCTCCACACCCACGGGAACTACCTCCCCGTCGACCACCGAAGGCCGCTTCCGCCTCCGAGCTCGCCACCGTCGACTCCGTCATCCCCGAGTCCCTCCGACGCCACCTACCTCGACACCGTCCTCGCCCGCATCGAACGGAGCCATCCCCGACGCCGGAGGACCATCGGAGCGCCTCCCCGACGATCTCACTGCTGCGGACTCGCCGAAGAACTCCACCGCCGGCGACCATCTCACTGTGAGCCCCCTCTCCCGTTCGATCTTGGATCAACGATCCAGATTAGAACCATTTAACTCAGCGAACCGTTTTCTTCTTTGGTTCGGCCGACCGCTCGAAACAACCACGCACGCACGCTAGCAGCCAATAGAAACGCGCCACGTAGACCCCCCCTGTCCGTTAGTTTAGCTTTTCATTTTCTGTTTTCTTTTTCAAAACAGATTTACTTCTGTTTTTGTTTTAATCATATCTTTTATGTTTTTAGGTGTTTTAATTTAATTATTTTTTGCATTAGGTCACAAATTTCATCTAGTTTCTGTAGATATCAAATTTGGCTATGTTTGGATAATTAAATTTGAATTTGAACAGATTTGATTTAAATTTTGTTTTCTGAATAACTTGAGTTCTAAAATGTATTTTTGATTGATTCTTTTTCCTACTTTTCTCTAGTGATTTTAGTTATCAGTAGGTAAAGTTTGAGAATTTTTAAAATAAAATTTATTAGGGTTTTAACTAAAAACAGAATCTGTTTAGTTTCCTATTAGTTTAATTAAATTGATTTACTTTGTTCTATTTTGAAAATCTGAATATGATTTATATTATGTTTTAGAATTCATTTAGTTCTGTTGTTCTAAATTTAGATTTATACTTGCTCTTAACAAAAATAATTTGTGTAGTCTAATAACCTATTATTCAATTAGGTATAGTTTACTAAGCACAAATTTGTTAGTAATGATTCTTTTAACAAAAGTTTTAAATAATTTGATTCTGTTTTCAAATAAAGTTTTTTAGAAATTTCCTTTCTGTTAGGAAATGTTTTATTTATAAAAATAGTTTAGTTTTACTCTTTTGTTGTAGAAAAACTATATTCCTCTTCATTAGGTTATGTTTTATAAAACAATTTAGTTCTAGCAGAAATTATTTTCACAAAAAATTAGATGAATTGATTCTGTTAATCCTTTCTGTTAACTTAATTGTTATGTATGTTTACATTTGGTTTTGTTTTAATTGTTTTCTTGTAGTTAAGTTTGTTAGGCAAACTCTTAAGATGCTTAGGATGTTGTTTTCATGAATACTAGTTGTTCTTCAAAAGTAATTCTTTTTGCTAGTAAAATATTTATTAAAATACTTTTGTTATATTTTTTACTTTTTTTTGTTTTGTTACTATTGAAAAATAGTTGTTTGTCGTAGAAAACCACCTTAGTTGCTTTTATGAAAACTTTGTTGATTTAACTTTTGTCTTAAGTATTTCCTTCATCAACCTTGTTGCTTTTGGTTCTTGTGTTACCTTGTGATTGTTAGAAATGATTGCTTATATAAATACTATGTTTGCTTATATAGACTTCATCGGAGAGTGACGAATAGTCTATCAAGTTAATTCTGAGAGCGATACTATTTCTTCATCAATAGTACAGGCAAGTCACTTTGATCATGTTTACCCATGTTTTATTGCATTAGTTCTACCATCCCCCCCAATTGCATAAAAAGTAGGTAATTGGAAACTTGGTTACGGTTGTAGTATCATGTGGTAGGTACCCCCTCTCAACCTTTGACACATTGGCCCCAGGAAACGTTGTTTTACTTTTTGCTATGCTATTAGTAGACGGGGTTGGTTGTGTGATTCATGAGAGTTGAGAGAGTTAAAAATTTCAAGACCTACATAATGATCAAGACTTCAAGACTCCGAGTTTTCAACATACCTCTGGGTGGATGATGGTTGAACTGCACCCTGGAGAAACCAGTGGATTTGCCTAGGTGTTGCTGGAGATGGCCAGTATTCACGCGGAAAGATCCACCCAGGCACAAAGAGATGGATGGATGCTTCAGAACCCAAGGCTTACCTGCACAGCCACAAGTCATTATGGGCTCTGGCTTGGTTGGATATCGTGGTGACCCTGGACAGGCGGTGCTACGAGATGTAGAAGAACGGTAGGAAAGGATGGGCACCGACAGAGTCGCAGGGAAACCCTTTGGAAGACCATGTTTTGGTCATCCGTTTCTCAAACACCCTGAAGTGCGAGAAATCAAACGGAGGCGACCAAATCTTGTGGGGAACGTGTGCAAAGCTTTGCAGAGTTAAAACCTAATCGATTAGCCGAGTCCCCGGTTATGGACAATTTGAGCCTCTGGACTTGGATCTATCTCTGAACTCTCAACACTGGATTGATAACTAATTGTGGGCAACTTATGATACTTATGAGCATTGAGACATTGGTTGGTGGAACCATGTCATGATAGGTAACTCCATAGTGAAATTCCTGATATTCCTTTGTTGTAGGAAAATAAAATCAGCTTTTACGCAAAAACTTAGACACAGAGCCACAAAGCCTTTGCATATAGAATAGTCTTTATTCTTCTGTTCTTCTATGGTGATCTTGCCAGTACATTCAATGTACCGACCTACACGGCTGCAACGTCTTATGTTGCAGATACTCTTCTACGACGGGTAAGAGTACGATTCAGGGTTACGGTCCGCACTCAACTTGCCGTTGGTGTTACTGGGACTCCACTTCCGTTGACTGTATCCGCTGCTATTTTAAGGTATATATCAGTTTTACGTTAATTACATGTGATTGCACTTTGATATATACATTGATGTACTGTGTGTGCCAGCATACTGATCCAGGGATGGCACAAAAAACACAGAGACTTGACTCGTTTTGAGTCGGGTCGCTACAGTGGGGTGTTCATCATATTGCTTGAGTTTATCCCTCTGCACCATGTCATCTTACCCAATGTGTTACTATGTTCTTCATGAACTTAATACTCTAGAAGCAGGCAGGAGTCGGTCGATGTGTGGAGTAATAGTAGTAGATGAAGAATCGCTTCGGTCTACTTGACACGGACGTGATGCCTATATGCATAATCATTGCCTTGTATATCTTCATAATTATTCACTTTTTTATCAGTTGCTCGACAATAATTTGTTCATCCATCATGATATTTCCTTTCAAGAGAGAAGCCTCTAGTGAAACCTATGGCCCCGGGTCTACTTTACATAATATATTTTCAGATCTATAAACCAAAAATACCTTGCTGCAATTTATTTACTTTTTACTTTCCGCAATCTTTTACATCTATCTCTATCAGATCTAATCCTTGCAAATAACTGTGAAGGGATTGGCAACCCCTTTATAGCGTTGGGTGCAAGAGTTTGATTGTTTGTGTAGGTGCATCCATTGGTGACTTGCTTGTTCCTCCTACTGGATTGATAACTTGGTTATCATCAACTGAGGGAAATACTTATCTACTTCGCTGCGTCACCCTTTCCTCTTCAAGGGAAAACCAACACACACTCAAGAGGTAGCAAGAAGGATTTCTAGCGTCGTTGTCGATGTCTACTACACAACCTTCTTCTTGTAGACTCGTGTTGGGCCTCCAAGCGCAGAGTTTTGTAGGACAGTGGAGATTTTCCCTCAAGTGGATGACCTAAGGTTTATCAATCCGTGGGAGGTGTAGGATGAAGATGGTCTCTCTCAAACAACCCTGCAATCAAATACAAGAAATCTCTTGTGTCCCCAACACACCCAATACAATGGCAAATTGTATAGGTGCACTAGTTCGGAGAAGAGATGGTGATACAAGTGCAATATGGATGGTAGATATAGGTTTTGGTAATCTGAAAATATAAAAACAGCAAGGTAACTAGTAACAAAAGTGAGCAAAAACGGTATTGCAATGCTTGAAAACAAGGCCTAGGGTTCATACTTTCACTAGTGCAATTTCTCTCAACAATACTGACATAGTTGAATCCTATGTAAATACCTCTCGTGCAACAAAGAGTTCACTCCAAAGTCACAAATAGCGGAGAACTAACGAAGAAATTATTGTAGGGTACGAAACCACCTCAAAGTTATCTTCTCCGATCAATCTTATGAGCTAGCCCTATAAGTGTCACGAACAACCCTAGTGTTCATACTAAAATAACACCTTAAGATACACATAAAGTTTCTACCGGTGATTCAAGATGAAAACATGTGCCAACCCCTGTGCATAGATTCCCATGGTCACGGAACCTGCAAGTTGATCACCAAAACATACATCAAGTGGATCAATAGAACATCCCATTGTCACCACGGATATCCCATCGCAAGACATACATCAAGTGTTCTCAAATCCTTAAAGACTTAAACCGATAAGAAAACTTCAAAGGGAAAACTAAATTCATCACAAGAAGATAGAGAGGGGATAACACCATATGATTCATCTATATCAATAAAACTCGCGGTACATCAAGATCGTGCCATCTCAAGAACACGAGAAAGCGAGAGATCCAACACATAGATACTAGTACATACCCTTAGCCCCGAGGATGAACTACTCCCTCCTCGTCATGAAGACCGCCGGGATGATGAAGATGGCCTCCGGTAATGGTTTCCTCCTCTAGCAAGGTGCCGAAATGGGCTCCCGATTGGTTTTTCGTGGCTTTGGAGGCTTGCGGCGGCGGAACTCCCGATCTAGGTTTCTTTTCGGAGGTTTGGGTATTTATAGGAGTATTTGGCGTTGGTCCCATGTCCACAAGGTTCCCGAGGAGGTCACAAGCCATCTAGGCACGACAAGGGGGGTGGCCGCGCCCTGGTGGCTTGTGACTCCCTCAGAACTCTTCTCCGGTATATTTTTGCTCTAGTGTTTTTTATATTTTCCAAAAATATTCTCCGTAAATTTTCAGCCCATTCCGAGGACTTTTATTTCTGCACAAAAACAACACCATGGTAGTTCTGCTGAAAACAGCGCCAGTCCGGGTTAGTTCTAATAAAATCATACCAAAATCATATACAATTATTTTAAACATGGCATGAATACTTCATAAATTATAAATACGTTGGAGACGTATCAGTTGCCGGGGAGGATACACATCAAGCCCACCAAGTACTCATCACAAACTCATCTATTGCATTTACATTATTTGCCATTTGCCTCTCGTTTTCCTCTCCCCCACTTCTAAAACGATTTCCAGAAAATACCAAAAATATTTGCCTTTTTATTCGCCCTTCTTCCGTTCGCCTTCTCGTTTGCCTTTTGTTTGCTTGTGTGCTAGACTGCTTGCATTGTCACGATGTCTGAAAACACCAAGTTGTGTGACTTTTCCAATACTAATAATAATGATTTTATTAGTACTCCGATTGCTCCCGCCGCTAGTGCGGAATCTTATGAAATTAATGCTGATTTGCTTAATCTTGTTATGAAAGAACAATTTTCTGGCCTCCCTAGTGAAGATGCCGCATCCCATCTAAATACTTTCATTGAGTTGTGTGACATGCAAAAGAAGAAAGATGTGGATACTAATATTGTTTAATTGAAGCTATTTCCGTTCTCACTACAAGATCGTGCTAAAACTCAGTTTTCATCTTTGCCTAAAAATAGTATTGATTCATGGAATAAGTATAAAGATGATTTTATTTCCAAGTACTTCCCGCCCGCTAAGATCATCTCCCTTAGAAACGATATAATTAATTTTAAGCAACTTGATCATGAGCATGTTGCACAATCTTGGGAGAGGATGAAATTAGTGATTAGAAATTGCCCCGCACATGGTTTGAGTTTATGGATGATTATACAATTTTTTATGCGGGGTTCAATTTTGCATCTAGGAATCTTTGAGGTTCAGCCGTGGGTGGTGCTTTTATGGAAATCAGATTAGGAGAAGCTACTAAAATCCTAGATAATATTATGGCAAATTACTCTCAATGGCATACCAAAAGATCTCCTACTAGTAAAAAGGTGCATGCTATTGAAGAAATAAATACTTTGAGTGAAAAGATGGATGAATTGATGAAATTGTTTGCTAGTAAGAGTGCTCCTATTGATCCTAATGATATGCCTTTGTCTTCTTTGATTGGAAGTAATAATGAATCTATCGATGTGAATTTGGTTGGTAGGAACACTTTTGGGAATAACACGTATAGAGGTAATTTCAATCCTAGGCCGTTTCCTAGTAATTCCTCTAATAATTATGGTAATTCCTACAGCAGTTCTTATGGAAATTATAATAAGATGCCCTCTGATTTTGAAAACATTATTAAGGAATTTATTAATTCTCAAAAGGTTTTCAATGCTTCGGCTAAAGAAAAATTGCTCAAGATTGATGATTTGGCTAGGAACGTTGATATAATTTTGCTTGAGATTGATTCTTTGAAAGTTTGATCTACTCCACCCAAGCATGATATTAATGAGTCTTTAAAAGCTATGAGAATTTCTATTGATGAGTGTAAGGAAAGAACCGCTAGAATATGTGCTAAGCATGAATGGCTTGAAAAAGTGTGTTCTCATGATAATAATGATGAATATCTCAAAGTGATTGATGTGACTCCCATTGAATCTTTGTTTTCCAATATAAATATTGATAAAGATGGGACTAGAGATAAGTCAGCTTTAGTTAAAATTCATCCCAATAATTCGGAGTTTATAGATCTTAATGCTAAGGTTGATAACAGTGGGATTGAAGATGTCAAAACTTTAAATAGCAATGAACCCTCTCTTTTGGATTACAAGGACTTTAATTATGATAGATGTTCTTTGATTGATTGTATTTCGTTGTTGCAATCCATGATGAATTCTCCGCATGCTTATAATCAAAATAAGGCTTTTACTAAACATATCGTTGATGCTATGATGAAATCTTTTGAAGGAAAACTTGAGTTAGAAGTTTCTATCCCCAGAAAGCTTCATGATGAGTGGGAACCTACTATTAAGATTAAAATTAAATATTATGTGTGCCTTGCTTTGTGTGATTTGGGTCCTAGCATTTCCACAATTCCAAAAACTTTATGTGATATGCTAGGTTTCCATGATCTTGATGATTGCTCTTTAAATTTGCATCTTGTGGATTCCACTATTAAGAAACCTATGGAAAGGATTTATGACATTCTTATTGTTTCAAATAGTAATTATGTGGCCGTAGATTTCATTGTTGTTTATATAGATTGCAATCCTACATGTCCTATTATTCTTGGTAGACCTTTCCTTAGAACGATTGGTGCAATTATTGATATGAAAGAAGGAAACATTAGATTCCAATTTCCATTAAGGAAAGGCATGGAACACTTTCCTAGAAATAAAATAAGATTGTTTTATGAATCTATTATGACAGCTACTTTTGGATTTCATACCAAAGATGACAATACCTAGATCTATTACGTTATGCCTAGCTAGGGGCCTTAAATAATAGCGCTTGTTGGGAGGGAACCCAATATTTTTATTTTTATGTTTTTGCTGCAGTTTTTGAGTGTTTAACACATTATTACTTCTGTAGTACTTGTGTTTTGGTGTTTTAATTAGTGTTTGAGCCAAGCAAGACCTTCGGGATGGTATATGGTGGTTGTTGATTTGATCTTGTTGAAAAACAGAAAATTTTGCACCCAGTCCAGGAATTTTATAATTTTTTCACGGAATCGAATGAGTCTGAATTTTTTACAAAAGATTTATATACAAATTTCCCAGGTTTTCCTATGTTTTCAGAATTTTTGGAGTTACATAAGTGTATGAAGTTTTCAGATTGCTACAGACTGTTATGTTTTTGACAGATTCTGTTTTCTTTGTGTTGTTTACCTATTTTGATGTATCAATGGGCTGTATCAGGGGGTATGAACCATGGAGAAGTTAGAATACAGTAGATATTACACAAATATAAATAAAGAATGAGTTCACAACAGTACCTAAAGTAGTGATTTATTTTTATACTAACGGATCTCACGAGTTTTCTGTTGAGTTTTGTGTTGTGAAGTTTTCAAGTTTTGGGTAAAGATTTGATGGACTATGGAATAAGGAGCGGAAAGAGCCTAAGCGTGGGGATTCCCAAGGCACCCCAAGTCATATTCAAAGATTCCAAATATACTAAGCTTGGGGATGCCCCGTAAGGCATCCCCTCTTTCGTATTCAATCCATCGGTAAATTTACATGAGGCTATATTTTTAGTCACCACATGATATGTGTTTTGCTTGGAGCGTCTTGTATGATATGAGTCTTTGCTTTTTAGTTTTCCACAATCATCCTTGATGCAAACATATTTTTATAGAGACACACATCAATGTGAATTTATTAGAATACTCTATGTGCTTCACTTATATCTTTTGAGATAGACAATTTTGCTCTAGTGCTTCACTTATACCTTTTTAGATCACGGTGATGTTTGTTTTATAGAAATCATTGAAATATCGTACCTCACTTATATAATTTTGAGAGTCTTTAAAAATCATGGTAATTGTTTTAGGTTATGAATTTAGTCCTAATATGATGGGCATCAAAGAGGGATATAATAAAAACTTCCATATTAAGTGCATTGAGTATTATGAGAAGTTTGATTCCTTGAATAAAGTTTTGAGATATAAAGATGGTAATGTTAAGAGTCATGTTAGGAAGTAAATGTGAATTGGTAAGAATACTTGTGTAAAGGTTTGTGATTCCCGTAGCATGCACATATGGTGAACCGTTATGTAAGGAAGTCGGAGCATGATTTGTTTATTGATTGTCGACCTTTGTGTGAGGGTTGGGAGCACGCGATGGTTTACTCCTACCAACCTCTCCCCTAGGGGCATGCGTCTAACACTTTGCTTTGATGACTAATAGAATTTTGCAATAATTATGTGAGTTCTTTATGACTAATGTGAGTCCATGGATTATACGCACTCTCACTCTTCCACTTTTTCTCGCCTCTCTAGTACCTTGCAACTTTCGCCGGTGCGATAAACTCACCTTCCTCAAAACAGCAACCATACCTACCTATTATGGCATTTCCATAGCCATTCCGAGATATATTGCCATGCAACTTCCACCGTTCCGTCTATTATGACATGCACCATCATTTTCATATTGCTTTGCATGATCGTAAGATAGCTAGCATGATGTTTTCATGGCTTGCCTGTTTGGTATGCTAGATCATTGCACATCACAGTACACCGCGGGAAGCATTCATATAGAGTCATATTTTTTTCTAGATATCGAGTTTAATTCTTGAATTTTAAGTAAATAAAAGTGTGATGACCATCATTATTAGAGCATTGTCCCATGTGAGGAAAGGATGATGGAAGCTATGATTCCATCACAAGTGGGGATGAGACTCCGGACTTCATGAAAAATAAAAGAGGCCAGTGAAGCCCAATTAAAAAAAGAGGCCTTAGATGCCCACCAAAATAAAAAGACAAAAATGAGAGAAAAGAGAGAAGGGACAATGCTACTATTTTTTTCCACACTTGTGCTTCAAAGTAGCCCTTGATCTTCATGATAGAGAGTCTCCTATTTTGTCACTTTCATATACAAGTGGGAATTTTCATTATATAACTTGGCTTGTATATTCCAATGATGGGCTTCCTCAAGTTGCCCTAGGTATTCATGATCAAGCAAGTTGGATGCACACCCACTTAGTTTCCTTTTGAGCTTTCATACACTTATAGCTCTAGTGCATCAGTTGCATGGCAATCCCTAATCACTCACATTGATATCAATTAATGGGCATCTCTATAGCTCGTTGATACGCCTCGTTGATGTGAGACTACCTTCTACTTTTCCTTCACAACCTCCACCATATTCTATTCTACCTATACTGCTACATCCATGGCTCACGCTCATGTATTGCGTGAGAGTTAAAAAAGTTTGAGAAAATAAAAGGTATGAAAAAATTGCTTGACTTGTCATCGGGGTTGTGCATGATATGAATACTTTGTGTGGGGAAGATGGAGCATAGCCAGACCATATGATATTGTAGGGATAACTTTCTTTTGCCATTATATTTTGAAGAGATAAAATTGCTTTGCTTGTATGCCTGAAATATTATTGTTTTTATGTCAACATTAAGCTTTAGTTTTGAGTCTTATGGATCTGAACATTCATGCCACAATAAAGAATATTACATGGATAAATATGTTAGGTAGCATTCCACATCAAAAATTCTGTTTTTATCATTTACCTACTCGAGGTCGAGTAGGAATTAAGCTTGGGGATGCAGATACGTCTCCAACGTATCTATAATTTTTTATTGTTCCATGCTATTATATTATCTGTTTTGGATGTTTGATATGCATTAATATGATATTTTATATTATTTGTGGGACTAACCTATTAATCTAGAGCCTAGTGCCAGTTTCTATTTTTTCCTTGTTTTTGCGTATTGCAGATATGGAATATTAAATGGATTCCAAATGGAATATTAAATGGATTCCAAATGGAATGAAATATTCGCGATGATTTTTTCTGGAACAGAAGAGACCTACCAAGCTTGGAGCGCAAGGCAAGGCACTTGCCAGGAAGTCACAAGCCAGGGGGTGCAACCACCCCCCTGGCCGCGCCTGGCAGGCTTGTGACTCCCTGGCAGGAGTCCTAGCCCTAACCTTTGTCCTATAAATACCCAAATATTTCCCCAATACCCAAAAGAGCCACGCAAATACTTTCCCCCCGCCAGAATCCTCCGTTCTCTAGAGATCCAATCTTGGAGCCTTTTCTAGTAATCTGTCGAAGGGGGGGGGGTCGATCACAGAGGGCATCTACATGAACTCCATTGCCCCTCCGATGATGCGTGAGTAGTCCACCACAGACCTACGGGTCCATAGCTAGTAGCTAGATGGCTTCTTCTATCTCTTTGTGCTTCAATACCATGCTCTTCATGATCTTCATGGAGATCTATCTGATGTAATACTCTTTTGTGGTGTGTTTGTCGAGATCCAATGAATTGTGGGTTTATGTCCAAATTATCCATGAATATTATTTGAGTCTTTTATGAATTTTTATATGCATGATTTCATATCTTTGCATATCTCTTCGAGTTATTGGTTTGGTTTGGCCAACTAGATTGGTAATGCTTGTAATGGGAGAAGTGCTTAGTTTTGGGTTCAATCTTGTGGTGTCCACACCCAATGACATAGTAGGGGTAGTGAGGCACGTATTGTATTGTTTCCATAAAGGGTAAAAAGATGGGGGTTTCATCATATTGCTTGAGTTTATCCCTCTACATCATGTCATCTTACCTAGTGCGTTACTCTGTTCTTCATGAACTTAATACTCTAGATGCAGGCAGGAGTCGGTCGATGTGTGGAGTAATAGTAGTAGATGCAGAATCATTTCAGTCTACTTGACACGGATGTGATGCCTATATGCATAATCATTGCCTTGGATATCTTCATAATTATTTGCTTTTCTATCAATTGCTCGACAGTAATTTGTTCACCCACCATGATATTTTCCTTTAAGAGAGAAGCCTCTAGTGAAACCTATGGCCGAGGGTCTACTTTCCATATTATATTTTCAGATCTATAAACCAAAAATACCTCTGTGCAATTTAATTACTTTTTTACTTTCCGTAATCTTCTACAGCTATCTCTATCAGATCTAATCCTTGCAAATAATCGTGAAGGGATTAACAACCCCTTTATAGCATTAGGTGCAAGAGTTTGATTGTATGTGTAGCTACATCCATTGGTGACTTGCTTGTTCCTCCTACTGGATTGATACCTTGGTTCTCATCAACTGAGGGAAATACTTATCTACTTTGCTCCATCACACTTCCCTCTTCAAGGGAAAACCAACGGACGCTCAAGAGGTAGAATCGCCCACCCTGAAGCCGCACTTGTTGATGATGTCCATGTAACCATCTCCCTTGAAGACACAGAAGTTGCTGTCCCATCGCGTTAGCTTTAGCTCCTCGACGTTGGGGCAGTACTCGATTGCCGGCACAGGGAGGCCGCTGTTCTTCCTCCCCCTTCTATTCTTCCTAACCGCATTTGACTCCCCATCCCTGGCCCAGGGACAAGGATGACCTTGGGTGGCTTCGGCAGCCTTGGCCTCAACATTTCCTCATGCAACAAGTTGGTGGCCTCGTGCTCGAGGGGGGACAGGACTGGGCAAAGGTTGCGCATCATGCCATCGACCGGAAGATGAAAACAATTCTCCACGCCATCAAGTATCTACCCCTAAAGCTTAAGGGGCCATATCGGCACTGGTTAAACAGCCTCCCCGAAATTTCCATCGGGTGTTGGGAGGACCTAGAGGTTGTATTCGGATCTAACTTCCACGGCACATATGTTCGGCCGCCGGACTCCTCCGACCCGAGCAACGTCGTCCAGAAACTAGGAGAGTCCGCACGACAATTCTGGAATCAGTTCTTGACCAAGAAAAACTAGATCGTCGATTGCCCGGACGACGAGGCAATAACCTCCTTCATGCATAATATTCAGGATGAATGGCTGGCTCGTCAGCTCGGCCAGGATAAACCTCGGACAATGTCTGCCCTTACATCACTCATGACTCACTTTTGCATGGGCGAGGATAACTGGCTAGCAAGATGGATCCACAACCCCGAAGACCTCGGAACCTCTGAAGTTCGGGACGGAAACGAGAAACCAAAACGCAATAAGAATAAGCGTCGACACAACAACAACAATGCCAATGACACGACTGTTAACGCCAGCTTCTGCAATTCCCGACCTGAGCAGCAGAAGAAGACTCCTAAAGGCAATTGAGACGGACCAACCCCGCTCGACAAAATCATGGAGAGACCCTGCCAGATCCATGGCACTCAAGAGAAGCCTGCCAATCACACCAACCATAACTGTTGGGTATTCAAACAGGCCGACAAACTTGCAGCCAAGGATCAAGGCAAGGGCCCACGCAGCGAGCACGAGGATGAACCCCGCGGTCCGATCGGGGGAGGACAGATGTAGTTCCCTCCAAAGGTAAAAATCATGAATCACTACAGGAATCATGGAATTTGTCATCTGCCATGGCTGATGGCAAAGGGCAAGACCCCAGATGGCAAAGGCCTTTGCCGTCCATCAGCAGAGGGCAAACATTATGACAAAGAAAAATCCGGTAAAGAGGTCCTTTGCCGTCTGTCTTGTGCCCACAGACGGCAAAGAATCTTTGCCATGGGGGAGCAGACGACAAAGAGCATGGATGGCAGACCCACGGGGTTAGGGCCATCAAGTGTTAACGGCAGTCTTTGTCGTCCGCCTGGGGTCCACCCTTTGCCGTCTGCCTTAGGACCCCTTTGTCGTCCGTGGGCTGATGACAAAGAATCCTTAGGGAGCAGGGGTTTAAGGCCCTTTGACGCCTGGGGTCCCCCTTTGTCGTCTGCCTTAGGCTCGCCTTTGTCGTCTGCCTTAGGCTCCCCTTTGCCGTCCGTGGGCAGACGACAAAGAGTAACCAAAATGTCCCTTTTCTTTTATTTTTTATTATAACAATTTTCACAGCAATATATGATATATATATATATCACATAAATAATGTTGTTGCCATACTGATAAACATATTAAAAATAAGTTTCATCCATCCATACATACATATTATGCAAGTTTCATCCGTGCCAAACCAGATTACAATAGTTTCATCCATGCATACATAGTTTCATATCCATATGTAGCAAGTGTCACATTGTTCATCGATACAAAATAAAAAATACAAGTAACCCAAGCACTCCATCAATGCAAACTTCTGTGTCGTGAATGTAATCTGCAAAACAGGAAATAAGAAAATTAGAAGAAGAAGACTAGATGAAGAAGAGAACTAAGTAAGCTTATTATGTCATTTATGAGAGAACTTAGCTAAGTATAGGTCATTTTTGATAAAATAGGCCATTTTGGAGCTAATTTAGCTTACTACGTCATTTAGGAGGAAACTAAGCTAACTATATGTCATTTTAGAGCAAACTTCGGTAAAGATAGGTCATTTTGGAGTTAACTATGCTTATTATGCCATTTTGGAGCTACCTAAGCTAATTATAGGTCATTTAATAGCTAAGTTGGGTAAAATAGGTCATTTTGGAGCTAGGTAAGCTTATTATGTCATTTAGGAGAGAACTAAGCTAAGTATAGGTTATTTTTGATAAAATAGGCCATTTTGGAGCTAATTTAGCTTACTATGTCATTTAGGAGGAAACTAAGCTAAATATATGTCATTTGAGAGCTAACTTAGGTAAAAATAGGTCATTTAGGAGCTAACTATGCTTATTATGCCATTTTGAAGCTAACTAAGCTAATTATAGGTCATTTAATAGCTAACTTTGGTAAAATAGGTCATTTTGGAGCTAGCTAAGCTTAATATGCCATTTTGGACCTAACTAAGCGAAGTATAGGTCATTTTTGATAAAATAGGCCATTTTGGAGCTAATTTAGCTTACTAAGCCATTTAGGAGGAAACTAAGCTAACTATATGTCATTTTAGAGCTAACTTAGATAAAAAATAGGTCATTTCGGAGCTAATTATGCTTATTATGCCATTTTGGAGCTAACTAAGCTAAGTATAGGCCACTTAATAGCTAAGCTAGGTACAATAGGTCATTTTGGAGCTAGGTAAGCTTATTATGTCATTTAGGAGAGAACTAAGCTAAGTATAGGTCATTTTTGATAAAATAGGCCATTTTTGAGCCAATTTAGCTTACTATGTCATTTAGGAGGAAACTAAGCTAAGTATATGTCATTTTTGATAAAATAGGCCATTTTGGAGCTAATTTAGCTTACTATGTCATTTAGGAGGAAACTAAGCTAAATATATGTCATGTTAGAGCTAACTTAGGTAAAAATAGACCATTTAGGAGCTAACTATGATTATTATGCCATTTTGGAGCTAACTAAGCTAATTATAGGTCATTTAATAGCTAACTTTGGTAAAATAGGTCATTTTGGAGGTAGCTAAGCTTATTATGCCATTTTGGAGCTAACTAAGCTAATTATAGATCATTTTATAGCTAACTTGGGTAAAATGGGTCATTTTGGAGCTAACTCAGCTTATTATGCAAGTTTGGAGCTACCTAAGCTTATTATGTCATTTAGGAGGAAACTACGCTAAGTATAGGTCATTCTAGAGCAAACTTGGGTAAAATATGTAATTTTGGAGCTAAGGTAAGGTAAGTAACCATCATTATGCGGTTGTTAAGCAAAACACTAGAAAAACATACCATTCTCGTCAGCACGGAGGTGAAGCACGGTGGCTATGGCTTGTTTCACCTAGAGAAGGCTGCCGTGTAGAAGGGTCGTGCGATGCATTTTGGGAGATATTCTGCACCAAACATCATTTGCAATGTGTCGTTAGCATGATGACACTCAAAAGATCACTGCATTGAAATGAAACTCACCGTCCATGCCATGTTAATGACTGGCATCGCCGGAGGGACGTGGCCGGTCTTCTCGCACATAGACTGTACATTTGGTTTTGACAAGTCAAACTTTTTAGTTATTAATGAAACGAACATTAAAATGCAAGATTTGACAAATATGAAGAAGAAACTTACCATGAAGAGCTCGTACATGGCCATGTTAGACGCATTGTTCCATGCCCTCTCTGCCTCCAACAATACAGCCGTCCTCTCCTCCATATCCTTCATCTCCTTATCCTTCGCCGCCAAAAGCGCCTGCGTTGCCTCTCTCTATTTCAGAATAACAGCATGCAACACAACTCATTGTTAGAATTGTAATCATATTGGTTCGCACACACAACATAATGCGGAAAGATAGTTGAGTCCATTAAACTAACCTCAATGGCGAGCTCGACTGGCCGTGGACGAGGTGTTATCTCAGGACAGGAGCTCGTTTGGCATGCCTTTATCTGTCGGAGAGTTCTAGGACAACATATAAGGCTGTCTCCAGTGGCGATCGAGCCATGGGGCCTCCCATTGCCAGACTGTCATCACCAGCTCTGGATCAATAGGCCCCTGGCTCGGGTTAAAGTCCTCCCCTTTCCTCGCCTTCTCGTGATCTTTGTACTTCACGAGCTTGTGGTGGGAGGAGATGTTGGTGAAGTTTTCGGGGTGATCGAGGTCAAACTCAGAGAATGCCTTGACCTTCTTATACGAGGCAGTATGGGCCATCGCATAGAGGTCGTACATCTCTGGCACCTCCGTCTTATTGTGACATGCCTAAAAGAGAGAGAGAGAGAGAGGAAAAAAGTATTAGTAAAGGGCTCAAGCTAGCATTAAGAATGAATTTCATGAGTCATGAAGCAAACCACATACCCAGTTCTCACCAAACTCATTTAAGTTGACGCTCCCTTGATGGTGTGGCACACCAACCATTTTGCCACTCCTCTCCTTGGCATTGTTGTGGCTGGACTCCCACTTTGCGGAGCACCACTAATCCACCAAGGCCTCCAAACAATCCATCTTATCCACACACCATCTCGAGGGCACCTAAGTTAATAAAGAGAAATTTGAGTGCTACGCATAAGAATCAAATCAGGGAAACTAACTACAAGGCCTTAATAATATGTAATTACCTTCATGTAATGCTCCTTCTCCATCTTAGAATCACGGCACTTCGTCTTTTCCTGCCTAATACGCCGCGAGGCGTAGTAGTCTTGAACAACCTGCACCCGAGCCTCGTGCCGCCAATTTTGAAGTAGGCGGCGACATTCGGTTTCGATAACCTTTGTCGCAGCCTCCTTGTATCCCTCCTCGCACCTGTAGAAGGTCTGCAAACGAGACAACACGGATTAGTACAATAACTAGCTATTGTTGATTTTTAATGTGTAAAGGAGAAATTACCCAGAACTGTCTGATCACCATGTCGGCCCTCATGTGGCACAAAACACCACCAATCTCCACCTCCGGCGGGGCCGGGGCACCCAAATAGTGCTCCCAGGTCATTCCTACCTCTCGACCCCGACTGGGCAACATAGCAAACCCCAGGAAGTTTTGCCGGCAAAGTACACCAAGGACGTTACTGGGCTTGCGGACACCCTTGGCAACAATTCAACCCATGCAGTATGACAAATTAAAGCCAACACATTAGATATTTGAGAAAACGTGAAGGCAAAAGGTTAAATAAGAGTAAATGAACTTACTTGTCTCCATATGGATAAATCGAATACCTCTGCTCACGGGTCGCCGGCACGGGTGGGAGCCCCATACTACCATGCTGGTAGACGATGGCCCCCTCACCCTGCTCCTCATCGCTGTCAGCATGGCCACTTGGCTCCGACTGACCCAAATCAGGCCAGGTATCACATTGGGTCTCTTGGGACGTACCCTCATACCTCCTTTGCTCCAGAGTGTCCTGGTATGAAGCCTCTAGGACACGAGTCTCGTGGGTCAAAGGCTCGTCAACTGAGGCTCGTCGACCTGAGGCTCGTGAACCAAAGTCCGTGTAGCCTCCACCTCAGACGGGTCCACCCTAGCAGTCATGTGCTCAGGTGAATCAGCTGGGGGTGGCGGCAAGGAAGGCGTGGCAGCCACCCTACCTCTCTCGCGGCCACGTGTACCTTTAGTAGCTCTCTTGTTCACAAGGAGTCGACCTCCTGTCACGGGGGCCGCGGTCGTCGAAGAAGCAGCCACTCCATGCAGAGTAGGGAGCATCGCTCTCTGGAGAGACGGGGCAGGAATGGGAGTACCCATCCCACCACCCGCCGACGAAGAAGGTGCCTCGGAGTGCTCTCAACCCTTTCCCACCATTTTCAACACCTGCCATGACAAAGAGTAAATCAAATTAGTACAACATAAATACCAACATGAGTAATAAAATGTATATAATTTAAGTGTATAATCATCATAAAAACCAACATGAGTAATAAAAATTGAATACCTAACATGAACTAAAATTTTATATATGTATATAATAATAGTTGAATACCTGACATGAATTAATAATAATCTTGATCCTCTATATATGCTTCGGGATCAATAAACGGATCATGATCATCACTATCATCAATAAATGCATCATCATCATCACTATTAGGAAGAACATGTGGAAGGCCTCCATTATGTAATCGGTCAAGAAGTGACAGGTCATCCGCAGCAGTAACCTCTTGTTCTTCCGGCTCTTCCTGTTCCGGCTCAGGGGTTAAGACGGATTCACTGTCGCTGTCTACTTCAATGTTCTGGGGTGAAGTAGAGCGGTTCTTGAAGCGTTTTTTGTACATACGTGTTTCTTGGAAGAATCCTCCTTCATATGTCTCTGGTTTAATGTGAGGTTTGTAATCCTCTTGATTGAGGGTAGGTGGTCTAAAACTTGGCGGCACTTCATAAACGACATCCCAACCTTTTAGATTTGGATCAGTTTGGCAGGCCCACGGTAGATAGAAAACTTGTGTCGCCTGTTGAGCTGTAATATAGACATCAGGAACATCTAAATGGGTGCTTTGGTTGATTTCGACTAGCCCTATATGTCCATGAGTCCTTCTAGTCTCCTTAGGCTGAAACCAATAACATTTGAAGACTACAACAGTCGGTGCGTTTTCACCATAGAATAGAAGTTCAAAAATTGCTTCAACTCTTCCATAATACTCGGTAGCTCCTTCAACGATAGCAGAGACACAACAATTTGTAGTCTTTAGGTCGGGCATAGATAGCTCTTTGCCAAAGGTACGAAAGCGATACCCGTTGATGTCGTATTTGTCAAATGAACGGACCTTATAGTCAAAACCATTAGCGACTTGTCTCAACTCGGCGTCCATAGATTCTACATCAGTTTACAAGTTTAATACGAAAGAATGGATGCATTAGCCGCAAATTAGACCAAGAAATCAAATGGTCCATTAATGGTAACTAATTACCCTTTGTTTGAACCAAGAGATGAAACCTAGATAGTCGCCTTCATGCTTTGCCAGAAGCTCATACTCTTTGACGGAATCCTTTTCGGTGACCGCTCCATCCGAGAATTCGGCGACGTATCGACTATATCAAATATCCGGGAATATGAGCAGTTCAAAGGAATTAGACGTTGCGAAACAATAATTTACCGAGAACTTACTCGATGTACAGCCGCACTTCTGTTAGGTTGTCGAACATATACAATGAAATGGTCTGTCATTCTTCGACATCCAACGATTTCCCTTTCGAAGCACCGGCTGGTGCAAGCTTCCCTTTGAATAGGCTGAGGTTGGATTGACCTTTTTAGGATCACCATCATTGTACCGATGTTCGGGTTATGCAAATGATGATTTTTGGCTTCGTAGTGTGCTATCAAGAAGTTTGCCGCCTCCCCAGTAATGGATGCCTCAGCCACCAATGCTTCAATTCTACGTTTATTTTTTACATTTAGCTCGAAGCATCTTCTGCATCCTCTCAGTTGAGAAGCACCATCGGTTTTGAATGCCCCCCCAATATTGCCTCGGTCGGGAGATGAAAATCAAATGCTGCATTGGATTAAAGAAGCCCGGTGGAAATATCCTTTCTAATTTGCAGATCAACTCCGGCGCCAACTCTTCCATTTCATCTAGCACGCCAGGTGATAGTTCTTTTGCACAAAGAGAGTGGAAGAAATAGCTCGGCTCTGCTAGTGCTAGCCATTCATCCTCAGGGATAAACCCACGCAACATCACCGGCATTACCTGCTCAAACCATATGTGCCAATCATGACTCTTGATACCAAATATTTTTAGTTTTTCAAGACTCGCTCCCCTCTTTAGATTTGCAGCATACCCATCGGGGAGCATCAACCACATTAGCACCCACAATAGCATTTCCCTCATAGCTGACCTTCCAAGAATGAACCATGCCTTTGGCTTTGCTATGCTTTCCTTTCCTTTCCGTTGTCGCAAGTTTTGTAATGGTCTATCACATAGAGCCTCCTAATCGATTCTAGCCTTAGGATTATCCTTTAACTTCCCCTCTATGCCGAACAATGTACCAAAAATGGCCTCCGCCATATTCTTTTCAGTGTGCATCATTTCGATGTTGTGTGGGCAAATGAGGTCTTTGAAGTAAGGTAGATCCCATAAGCATGACTTGTGAGTCCAGGCGTGTTCTGTTTTATACCCTTTGAAATACCCTGGATGCAAAGGATCAGGCTTGAGAGGGTTTGAATGATCAAGGGTCTGTTGGCCTGTCAACGCAGGTGGTGTAGTGTTTTTGACAACTCTACCTTTGATGAAATTCTTCTTGTATTTTCTGAACTTATGGTTAGGATCCAGGAACTGTCTATGCATGTCGAGGAAAGAAAACTTGCGACCCGCCTCCAGCCAACGGAACTGAAGAGCTGCCTTGCATGTGGGGCACAGGAACCTTCCATACACACACCAGCCAATGAATAGTGCATATGTCAGATAGTCATGCATCGAGTACATGTACCACATATGCATTTTGAAGTTTTTTTGGTAGCGGCGTCGTATGTCTTGATCCCATTATCCCAGGCTTCTTACAATTCATCCTTAAGCGGCTGCATGTACACATTCATATTCTTCCCCGAATATTTGGGCCCTGGAATTATCAATGTCTAGAAAATGTTCTTTCTTTTCATAATATCTCCGGGGGGAGATTGAGTGGAATGACAAATACAGGCCAACAACTATATTGTGTTGCCGTCATACCATACACATTGAACCCATCCATGCTGATGGCAACTCGAGGATGCCTTGGATCTGCCGATTTATCCTTATGTAATGCATCAAAGTGCTTCCACGCAAAAGCATCTGAATTGTGTACCAACATCTTTTTCCCATCCGCATCTAGTTCGGTTCTTTTGCCCAATTTGTGCCATGTCATCTGCGTGGCCATCTCTTCAACCATGAGAAGACGTTGAAGTCTTGGTACGATTGGTAGATACCGAAGAACATTAATGGGGATTTTGGTCTGAATCTTCTCACCCATACCGTTGTCTACCACAATATACTAGAAGAATTGCAAATGGGGCAATAGTTCAAGGCCGCATACTCAAGCCTAAATAAGGCACATCCATTCTCACAGGCATGTATCTTCTCATAGGGCATCTTAAGTACATGGAGCATTTTGTCTGACGGGTACAGATTTGCAGGTAGTACATGGCCTTTGGATAGAAAGCGTCCAAATATCGTCATCATCATGTCGTAGCATTCTCTGCCTAGGTTGAATTGAGCCTTTAGAGCCATTACTTGCGCTATGGCATCCAGCTGACAAAGCTCAGTGTGCTCGTGGAGAGAACATTTTGAAGACTCCAACATCTCATAGAAGGCCTTTACAGATTCCTCCATCTCATTGTCGGAATCCCGAGCATCATCCAAGTCTTGCACCATGTCTTCGATCCCGCTACCATGCTCGTCGGTGCAACGACGAACCACCTCAGCTCTGGCACGTTGGTCAGACTCACCATGAAAAGTCCACACCGTATAATTAGGCGTAAAACCCCACTTCTGCAAGTGTTTACCGATTTCAAACTCTGTCCGCTTTTTAAAGTTGTCTCATTTGGGATAGGGGCAACATGTTTTTTGCTGGCCATTTGCAAATGCGGCTCTCACAAACCCCTGATTTTTGTTAACCATTCATTGATCATGTCTTTCTAACTAGGGTGACCAGTGTACATCCAAGCACGATCACCCATCATCTTCTCCTTCTCCTCCATGAAAGCACTGCACATTTAAATCTACGTGATCAACAAGAATATTCAATCCTGATAGAAAAATATCTCTCTCTATATATATATAACTACTACTTTTCCACATCTATTTTGTTCTTTTTCTCGTCTATATCTTCTTCTCCTTTTCTTCTTTCTCCTATTTTTCTTCTTCTTCTTCTTCTCCTCCTTTTCTTCTTCTTTCTCCTCTTCTTCTGTTTTTCCTCTTCTTCTTCTCTTCTTCTTCTCCTCCTTTTCTTATTCTTTCTCCTCCTTTTCTTCTTCCTTCTCCTCTTCTTCTGTTTTTCCTCTTCTTATTTCTCCTATTTTTCTTCTTCTTTCTTATTATTCTTCTTCTTTTCCTTTTTCCTCTTATTTCCCCTCTTATCCTTTTTCCCTCTTCTTATTATCTAATTATCTAAACGTAAACCTAAACCTAAACAAAGTTAACACTAAACTAAATTTAACTAATAGTAGGAATATAATTTAACTAATGCTAGACCTAACTAGATAAGGTAAGTAACCCTAATTCCTAAAATCTTACTAACTACAACTAAACTACATTTTTTACATCTTCTACAACTAACTACAACTAATTAACTAACTACAACTAACTAATACTAAAAAAAAAATTACTAAAACAAAGAAAAAAAAAGAAAAAACAAAGAGGGAGAGGGGGCTCTCCTGAGTGGGGGAGGTGGAGGCCAGCGTTGGTGGAGGTGGAGGGGGCCGACACTGGAGTGGGGGCGTGGTTGGGGGTGGGGGCTGCTGGGGAGGGGTAGCCAGGGGAGGGGCGGCCGGGGGAGGGGCGGCCGGGTGCGGGGCCGGCCGATGGAGGTGCAGCGCGGGGAGGGAGGCTGGGGGCGGAACCGACCGGGGGAGGGGCGTCCGGGGGCAGGGCCAGCCGGGGGAGGTGCTGCGCTGGGGAGGTGGCTAGCCGCGGCAAGGGGGCTAGCGGCGGCGGTCACAGGGGGAGGGAGGGTGGAGTGAGGGAGGGAAAGAGTGAGAGAGAAAGGAGTGGGGGCGGGGATGACCGTTAGTAGGGCATCTCCTTTGCCGTCTGCCCACAGACGACAAAGAGAGCTAGGGCAGACGGCAAAGGATACCCAGACGGTAAAGACCCCATCCGTTTGGACCTGGCTAGGCTCAAGGTCTAGTGGGACCTACCTTAGCTATTTGTCATCTGCCCGGGCTCTCTTTGCCGTCTAGGGGCAGACAACAAAGAACTGGCACATGGCAAAAAATGCCTTTGCCATGTGCAAGTTCTTTGTCGTGTGCTTTGTGACAGCAGACGACAAAGAGCATCTTTGCCATGTGTCAGCAGACGACAAAGGCCTGGCACATGGCAAATAACTGAATTCCATTAGTGAATATGATATACGCCACTCATATACCCCCAAAAGGAGAGGAAGCACGCCCTTCGAGAGGTCTACGTCGTAGAGCCTGTAGCCCCAAAATATAACCCATGGTCGGCGTATTCGATCAACTTCGATTGACGCGACCACTCGACCAGTATCCGTCATGGGGGTTCAGCCGCCCTCGTCCTAGACCCTATCATAGATGGGTACCACCTCACTGAAGTCCTAGTGGATGGAGGAAGTAGCCTTAATCTGATTTACTCATACATGGTGAAAAAGATGGGCATAGATTCGTTAAGGATCAAACCCAGAAACACTACCTTTAAGGGAGTGATCCCAGGTGTCGAAGCCCGGTGCACGGGTTGTGTAAGCCTGGAAGTAGTGTTCGGCTCGCCCGATAACTTCTGTAGTGAAGACTTGATCGTCGACATTGTACCTTTTGGCAACGGCTATCACGCCCTGCTAGGACGTACATCGTTCGCTCGCTTTAACGCCATCCCACACTACGCATACCTCAAGCTCAAGATGCCTGGCCCTAAGGGACATTACTGTCAGTGGCAACACGGAGCGCTCCCTTCGAACTGAGGAACATGCGTTGGCCCTGGCAGCCGAATTCCATTACAATGATGATCGGCAAATGTCGGCATTTGCCGTTAAGACCCGTAAGGTTGGAAAGCGAGCTCGGTTTCAGCCCAAACTCCGAGAACATTCCTCTCCCTATAAATACGGACTTGCTCCCCATTGCACAGCCCTAAGGCCAGCAAAGTATGTGCCGAGGAGGCACAACTTCGTGCTCAAGATTCCATGACCAGCGGTGGGCAACAACTATCAAAGGGTAAAGTGTTTGGCTGGACCGAACTACTACCATCAAATGTCTTCAAACACACTACAGACACCATCAAGGACCTGCTAAAGCGTAAAGCTCATCCACACTTCGACGACTTCTCAAGACTTTCTTTCCAAGGTTCGCTCGCCGAGCAGCACCACCCATCGAGGTATACAACTCCCTAGGAGGCATAGGAGTAGTGACACGGCACATCGAGGACGTCAGGCCCATCGAAGACCCCTGGTACAACCACTCCTCTAAAATTTTATATTTCATTTTTAAATACCTGTAAACAGTTGCTTCGACAATTTGAACAATAAGAGTTGTTGAGAAAAATATAAAACCATTATACATGGTTGCCTCGCTGTGCTTCTTGGCACATACTCTATTTTCTCCGTCTTCTTGCGAAATTGTTCGGTATACATTACGATGCAACCCGGCTAATAGACTGGGGGCTCGAATTTAAAAAAATCGCCCTAAGCATAATTGATTATGTGTTCAGCGTCTTGGAATACGCTTTATATGCATTGTTTCCAAACTATGTCTTAGGTTAATAGTTTGGTTGTCCGACTCCTGTGCTTGCCCCTTTATGTTCCGCTCGTTCGGCTAAAAGGGCAAAGGGAGAACCACTGCGATTGTGCTTCCAGCTAGCCTGTTCAAGCACCTTAGGGGAGAAAGTCGAAAACTGACTGTCATAGTATGTGAGAACCGGTCTGCAAATCCGAGCTTAAGTGTTATACTAAAAACCTCGTTAGAGGTTATTCCATGTCATACGTTGGGTTGGTATTCGTACAAACCATGTGATATCGGCTTTAGCCGCAGTTCATCCAAACATCAATGGGGGCTAGTCATCAGCCCCTGCATTCGTTTTTCGCGCTCCTATGGCTAAGTGAAAGTAATAAAGCTTTATGGTCTGATTGCCTTGTCCACCTCACACTACCGCCCTCGGGTACCTATAGTTGGGCTAAGGGTCACAGTGCGTAGGAAGAGACACCTCACGTAGTATCTACATGGGGGTTGAAGCCGACGACTTGCAACTTCTAGTTTCAACGGCCACACAAGAGTTATAAAGAATGCAAAACATGACAGACATGATAAACCATGCATCATAACCATACAAGCATTAAAAGGTCTTCGGACATATTGCAACACATTTACTCATAAATGTTTTCTTTTGAACACTGAGTCTCTATTGCCCGAGGACCCTCCATCACTACGGGGAAGTAGCGCAGAGGGCACCTTTGCTCCTTTCCAAGGGGCGGAGGGGCGGTGGCGATCTTCGTTGAATCAAGCCCCGGCCAGTGCACCTTGGCCCTCGCAAAGGCTATCTGAGCTCCCTCAATACAGGAGGAATGCCTTAGTGCGTCGATCTGAGGCGAGGCATCGCTCAGCTTCTGCACTAGGCCAAAGTAGCTGCTCGACAATGGCTCATCAGGCCATAGCCGGATACATAGATCCTTCATGGCCGGCTCTGCCATACGGTGTAGCTCCATCAGTTGCTTCAGCTGCTCGACAAGGAGAGGAGAGCCCTCGGAAACTTCAAATTGCGCCCAAAATAGTCGAGCTTCATCTCCTTCTCCCCGCAAAGCATAGAACTGGTTCGCGTCCACTATGCTCTTTTGGAGGTCCAAGCAGGTGCCTGAGGAATGCCACACTTGGGTGAGCAACGCAAACCTGCTATCACCGAAGACACACTGCAGTAAATGCGGCTTACCATCTGTGATATCCTTAACTTGGCGGACTTGCCCTTCAAAGAACCGGCTATCCACACGCTCATTTTGGAGATCGGATTTCAGGGTGGATAGTTCGATGGCTTGTTCCTTGCCTTTCTGCTCAAGTTCCTCGCACTTCTAGCCAGCATCCTTGAGCTCCTACTGGATTTCCTCCACTCGAGCCTCATGCTTGGCGCTCGTGTATTTTAGAGCAGAAAGTGCGACAACCTATATATAAGTCACTATATATAAGTCACACAGTCACCACAATAGCAAAAATCTGCAATATAGAAGTCACTAGAACAAAAACTAATTGTACCATTGGAGGAGTCACATACCAATGAGCAATCCCCTAAAACAGTTTTGCGAATGGAACTTTCAGCAAGGAGATCGGAAATG
Source organism: Hordeum marinum (assembly GCA_022496015.1). Lineage (NCBI taxonomy): Eukaryota > Viridiplantae > Streptophyta > Magnoliopsida > Poales > Poaceae > Hordeum > Hordeum marinum. The sequence continues at coordinate 127,657,827 of CM039673.1, read as the reverse complement.
GCAGCAAAATGAGCTAGAGCACGGGTTTGAGCAATGGTGGGATTTTTTCAGGAGGAGGATGAAGTGAATGGGTGCTGGAATAAGTGGAGGAGGGCCTCGTGGGACCCACAAGCCACCAGGGCACGCCTAGGGGGGTGGGCGTGCCCACCAGGCTTGTGGCCCACTGGAGCAGCCCCCTGATGCATACTCAGTGCCAAAAATTCTTAAATATTCCAGAAAAATCATACTCCATTTTCAGGACATTTGAAAAACTTTTATTTCCAGGTCACTTTTTTATTGCACGGGAAACTAAAAAAACAGGAAAAATAATAGCATTTTTACTTAATCTCATCTAGGTAACAAAAAGTAAAAGTTAGGTACAGGAAGTTGTGCTTTCTAAATTCGTCAATCTCATGCTCATCAAAAGGAATCCATCAATAAGGTTGATCAAGTCTTATTAACAAACTTCCTTCTAATAACATGAAACCGAAGAATTTTCGAATAACACTAAGTTACCTCAATGGAGATATGCATTTCCCCAACAATAAGTATATCATATTTCTTCTTGACAGTAGGAAGGGGGAACTCAAAGTCTCCAATTATAATCGTTGGAATTTTTCCAATAGAGTTGATACTATGAACTTGAGGTTGTTTCTTCGGAAAGTGTACCGTGTGTTCATTACCATTAATATGAAAAGTGACATTGCCCTTGTAGAAATCAATAACAGCCCCTGCATTATTCAAAAAGGTTCTACCAAGGATGATCGACATACTGTCATCCTCGGGAATATCAAGAATAACAAAGTCTGTCAAGATAGTAGCATTTGCAATTACGACAGGTACATCCTCACAAATATCGATAGGTAGAGCAGTTGATTTATCAGCCATTTGCAAAGAGATTTCAGTAGGTGTCGACTTATTCAAATCAAGTCTAGAGTATAAAGAGAAAGGCATCACACTAACACCAGCTCCAAGATCACATAAAGCAGTTTTAACATAATTTCCTTTAATAGAGCATGGTATAGTAGGTACTCCGGGATCTCCTAATTTCTTAGGTATTCCACCTTTAAAAGTATAATTAGCAAGCATGGTGGAAATCTCAGCTTTCGGTATCTTTCTTTTATTTGTCACAATATCTTTCGTATACTTAGCATAAGGAGACATTTTCCAAACATCAATCAAGTGCATACGTAAAAAGACAGGTCTAAGCATTTCAGCAAAGCGCTCAAAATCGTCATCATCCTTTTTCTTGGATGGTTTGGGAGGAAAGGGCAGGGTTTCTGAACCCATGGTTCTCTTTCTCTACCATGTTTCCTAGCAATGAAGTCTCTTTTATCATATCTTTTATTCTTAGGTTGTGGGTTATCAAGATCATTAGCAGGTTTAATCTCCACATCATTATCATTACTAGGTTCAGCATCAACATGGACATCCTTATTAATGTTATCACTAGGCTCATGTTCATCACCCGATTGTGTCTCAACATCAGAAATAGAAATATCATTTGGATTCTCACATGTATCTATAACAGGTTCACTAGCAGCATGCAAAGTACTATCATCATTATTTTTTCTACTCTTATTGGATCGAATAGGTTCATCAATACTAAATCTCTGAGAATCTTGCTCAATTTTCTTAGGATGGCCCTCAGGATACAAAGGTTCCTGAGTCATTCTACCTCCTCTAGTCACAACTTTAACAGAATGATCATTGCCTTTACTATTCATCTCATTAAGCAAATCATTTTGATCCTTAAGTACTTGTTGTACTTGAGTGGTTACCCTGGAAGCATGTTTACTAATAAGCTTAAGATCATTTACAACTCTACTCAAATAATCACCCAAGCAATCAAGCATATAAGCATTATGTTTCAATTCTCTACTAACATAAGGATTGAAATTTTCTTGCTTCACAATAGAATTATCATATTCATCCAAGCATTGGCTAGCAGACTTATTATAAGGAATATCTCTTTCATCAAATCTACGGAGAGAATTTACCTCTACTACCCGTGTCGGGTTATCAAGACCATGTATTTCTTCAATAGGTGGTAGATTCCTAACATCTTTAGCTTTAATACCCTTTTCTTTCATAGATTTCTTTGCCTCCTGCATATCTTAAGGACTGGGGAATAGAATACCTCTTTTCTTCGGAGTCGGCTTTGAAGGTGGTTCGGGAATAGTCCAATCATTATCATTGCTCAATATATTATTCAATAGTAATTCAGCCTGTTCAATAGTTTGTTCCTTGAAAACACAACCCGCACAACTATCTAGGTAGTCCCTAGAAGCATCGGTTAGTCCATTATAAAAGATATCAAGTATTTAATTATTCTTGAGAGGATGATTAGGCAAAGCATTAAGTAATTGGAAAAGCCTCCCCCAACCTTGTGGGAGACTCTCTTCTTCAAGTTGCACAAAGTTAAATATTTCCTACAAGGCAGCTTGTTTCTTATGGGCAGGAAAATATTTCTCAGAGAAGTAATAGATCATATCCTGGGGACTACGCACATAACCAGGAGCAAGAGAATTAAACCATATCTTAGCATCACCCTTTACTGAGAATGGAAACAACTTAAGAATATAGTAATAGCGAATTTTTTCCTTATGAGTAAATAGGGTGGCTATATCATTCAATTTGGTAAGATATGCCACAACAGTTTCAGATTCATAACCATGGAAATGATCAGATTCAACCAAAGTAATTAACTCAGGATCGACAGAGAATTCATAATCCTTATCAGTAACAAAGATAGGTGAAGTAGAAAACTTAGGATCATATTGCATTCTAGCATTCAAAGATTTTTCCTTCCACTTGCAAAGCAATTTCTTAAGATCATCTCTATCCTTACAAGCAAGAAAATCCCTAGATACCTCTCCTTCCATAACATAACCTTCAGGTATATTAGGAAATTCATATCTCGAAGACCTAGGTCTATCAGGTGTATCATAGTGTTCAGTTTCAATAATTTCATCAGATTTAGAAATATTATCAGTTTCAGCATTGGCTCTAGCAATTTGTTCATCAAGAAATTCACCAAGTGGCACAGTATCATCAAGCAAAGTATCATCATAAGCATCATGCATAGCAGAAGCAGCAGCATCAATTACTTGCGACATATCAAAATTACTAGCAGGTGATGGTGTCACAAATTTACTCATAACAGAAGGTGAATCAAGTGCAGAGCTAGATGGCAGTTCCTTAAGTGTCCTAGAAGGTGAATCATAACAGAAGGTGTCACAAAATTACTAGTTATTGTCACCCTGGGGATGCGGATCATAACTCGTAATAGGTGTCTACAACTTGCAAGATAGGATCAAGAACACACATATATTCATGAAAACATAATAGGTTCATATATGAAATCATGGCACTCGGGCCCTAGTGACAATCATTAAGCATATCAAAGTCATAGCAACATCAATCTCAGAACATAGTGGATACTAGGGATCAAACCCTAAAAAACTAACTCGATTACATGATAAATCTCATCCAACCCATCACCGTCCAGCAAGCTTATGATGAGATTACTCATGAACGATGAAGAGCATCATGGAATTGGTGATTATGGATGGTTGGTGATGACGAAGGCATCGATTTCCCCTCTCCGGAGCCCAAAACGGACTCCAGATCTGGTCTCCCGAGGATGAACGGGAGGCGGCGATGGCTCTGTATCGTGAAACGCGATGAACTCTTCTTATTGATTATTTTCTCCCTGAATAGTAATATATAGAAGTGGAAACGAGGTCGGAGGAGCAGTAGGGGGCCCACAATCTGCCCGGCATGCCCTAAGGGGGTGGGCGCGCCCACCAGGCTTGTGGACAGGTGGTGGGCCCCTTGTAGTTGATTCTTTCACCAATATTATTTATTAATTCCAAAAATATTCTTTGTTAATTTTCAGGTCAATCTGAGAACTTTTATTTCTGCATAAAAATAACACCAAGGCAATTCTGTTGAAAATAGCGTCAGTCCGGGTTAGTTCCATTCAAATCATGCAAATTAGAGTCCAAAACAAGGGCAAAAGAGTTTGGAAAAGTAGATATGTTGGAGACGTATTAGTCCTCTTAAGGGCTGTTAGAACATTCCGAACACTACTTATGACTAACCCCTAGGTGAGTTTTTCTAAACTCACCTAGGGCTCGGGGGCTGCTATATATAAAACGATAGCACAAATGTAACAAATTAATGTTCCAAAAATAGAACATTGCGTGGTTCACCTGGAAGCCCGTTAGGAGACTGTTGAAAGCCTCCTTCAGTCCGCTATCAATGGACTGAATGCTTTGCAAAACCACACCCATAAGGGTGCGGTGATCCTCGGAGATGGAGGCGCTTGATAGAGCCTCCTCCATAACCAGGCACCGAGTGGTCGGCGACGCCGGTGGTGATCGGTTAGACCGATCTCCAACCGAGGATTGGACCAGTGGCTCTGGACGCATGGTTCGCTCTGGAGATGACCTTGGAGGGGACTGGACATCTCTTCATCCGGTCTCCTAAGTGCTCGGGAGGGGCTCCTCCTCCCGGTCTTCGGCGGCCGAGGCGTTAACCTCGGCCATGACGTCATCACCCCCACCGCTGGTGTTCGGCTTGAAGGGATCCTAGTGAGATGACACGTCCGCGGCATCCTTCACGGCACCCGGAGGTGGGGGATGCGATGCGGTCCCACTCTTCGCTAGCTCGGTGGGTGGGGTATCCGCATCCGAGACTTGGTCGGTGGGGAGAACACGCGGTGGGCTACGGATCAAAAGGCACTCACATGTTAATAACATCCAAAACTTGGCATAAATAGCTTGTGAGTCTTTGGATTCTTACCTTCAAGCTAGGGGCTTGATCCTTAGGTTCCTTTAAGGAACCTTCTCGAAGTCTTCAAACACGGTATCCGAGTTGGAACTGTCATCGAACAGAATCAACTGCGTCCGACGCGCCTTCTTCGGCGGAGGAGGAGGTACGTCCTCTATGGCGTTCGGTGACGCCACCCTCTTTCTTGCGAGGGGGGAATTTCCTTCCCCCTCATCCTCATGCTCTTCCTCTTGATTAGAGGAGGCATGGGTTTCCTCGGACACGGTGTCCGGCTGGTCCTTGATGCGGAGGCCTCCTCAGCTTTTCTTCTTCTTCTTCTCTTTCTTTTCTGGCACCTTGTAACAAGCCACGACGAGCATCTCCGATAAAAGCTTGGACCTGGGGTCCTCAGGCTATGGTGCCGGGCAGTTGATGCACGTGGCCTTTCTCAACCATTTCTGCAAAGATGATAGAAAAGGTGTTTAGATTTTTCTTTCGGAATACGGAACCGATCAATTGAAACTATGTTATACCTGGGAAGGAGGGTTATCGGCATGTAGGCCCCTGTCCTCCTCCTTGGCTGGCCAGCTCTCCCGAGCTTTGAACAACGCCTTCCACAGCTTCTCCAGAGTGGTGCAGTGGAGCTGGCGAACAATAGGCTCATCGTCAAGTCTATAATCCCACATAGGGAGTCCCGACTCTGATAGGGGGGATGCACCACCGAAGCATGATCTGGACCATGTTGGCTAGCTCGATCTCGCCTTTGATCATTGAGGCGATGGGCCTTTGCAGGTTATCCACCTCCGCATCCGCCCCCCAGTCGAGGCCCTTTCAGAACCATGAGGTCAATCTTGTGGGTGGGGGGGGGGGGCAGATTTGAACTCAGTCAGAGCAGCCTGACCTTCTTCCCTTGGCTCGGTGATACAAAACCACTCTTTTTGCCAAGTCTTGATGGTGATGATGAAGGTACCGGATGGCCATCCGACGTGCGGGAGCTTGCTGATGACCGCCACGCCATAGTCCGCGTGTTCTCCTGTGACACACTTCGCCTTGATGTTGAACACCTTGAGCCATATCCCGAAGTGCGGTTTGACCCGCAAGAAGGCCTCACATACGATGATGAAGGCCGATATGTGCATGAAGGAGTTCATCGGGAGGTCGTGGAAGTCGAGCCCGTAGAAGAACATAAGCCCCATGACGAAGGGGTGGAGCGGGAAGCTAAGTACCGGGATGAAGTGGGGAACAAACACCACCCTGTCGCCGGGCTTGGAAGTGGGAACCACTTGATTGGGCTCAGCGGTGCGGTGGTAGACATTGGCGAGGAGGTATCCGGCCTGTTTCAGGTCCTAGATATCCTTGTCGGTGACTGTGGAAGCCTCCCACTTGCCATTAGAACTAGAACCAACCATGGCCGAGCTAGGAGAAGGAGTTACAAAAGAACTGGATCTGGGCTCTAGGAGCTTAGGAGATTCGGGAAGCAGAGGATGCGAATGGGAAGTGTGGCTAAGCCTTGGTTTTTTTCCACTTTTATGGGGATGGTCACCGGTTAACCTCCCTTTACTATGCCATGGATCCCGCCACTTCCCAAGACGTGCGTGCCGTCACACGTGCATGATTAATCATATCTCGTGTGAAACGGAGCATGATGTATGCATTGATGGATCATGTGTTGGAAATATGCCCTAGAGGCAATAATAAATTAGTTATTATTATATTTCCTTGTTCATGATAATTGTTTACTATCCATGCTAAAATTGTATTGATCAGAAACTCAGATACATGTGTGGATACATAGACAACACCATGTCCCTAGTATGCCTCTAATAGACTAGCTCGTTGATCAAAGATGGTCAAGGTTTCCTAGCCATGGACATGATATGTCATTTGATAACGGGATCACATCATTAGGAGAATGATGTGATGGACAAGACCCAAACTATAAACATAGCATATGATCGTGTCAGTTTATTGCTATAGTTTTCTGCATGTCAAGTATATGTTCCTATGACCATGAGATCATGCAACCCACTAACACCGGAAGAGTACCTTGTGTGTATCAAACATCGCAATGTAACTGGGTGACTATAAAGGTGCTCTACAGGTATCTCCGAGGGTGTTTGTTGGGTTGGCATGGATCAAGACTGGGATTTATTACTCCGTGTGATGGAGAGGTATCTCAAGGCCCACTCGGTAATACAACATTACAACAAGCCTTGCAAGTAAAGTGACTAAAGTGCTAGACACGGGATCTTGTATTATGGAACGAGTAAATAGACTTGCCAGTAACGATATTGAACTAGGTATGGAGATACCGACGATCGAATCTCGGGCAAGTAACATACCTAAGAACAAAGGGAACATCATACAGGATTAACTGAATCCTTGACATAGAGGTTCAACTGATAAAGATCTTCGTAGAATATGTAGGAACCAATATGGGCATGCTGGTCCCGCTATTGGTTATTGACCGTAGAGGTGTCTCAGTCATGTCAACATAGTTCTCAAACCCGTAGTGTCTGCACACTTAACGTTCGATGACGTTTCAGTAGTATTGAGTTATGTATGTTGGTGACCAAAGGTTGTTCGGAGTCTCGGATGTGATCCTGGATGTCACGGGGAGCTCCGGAATGGTACGGAGGTAAAGATTGATATATACGAAGTCCTGTTTTGGTCACCGGAAAAGTTTCAGGTACTTCGGTAGTGTACTGGAAGTGCGAGGAGGTTACCTGGGGCCATTGGGAGAGGTGTCTCGGCCCAAAGGACCTCATGGGCTGTGGGAGGAGTCAAACCAGCCCCTAGTGATCTGGCCGAACCCCCACTAAGGCCCATGCGGCTAGGGGTGGGAAAAACCCAAAGGTGGAAAAGGTGGAAAGGGTTTCCATGTGGAGAGGAGGAATCCTACTCGTAGTAGGATTGGAGTAAGACTCCTCCACCTCCAATTTCGGCCAAACCTTGAGGGTTTAAGGCTGCCTCCTCCCCTCCCTACTTCCTATACATACTAGTGGATTTAGAAGGGAGAGCTACCCCTAATTTCCATGTGCTCCCTCTAATTCATCTTGATCACTTTCTCCTCTAGTCTAGTTCGGTGGTGCTAATGTGAAGCCCTGCCAGAATAGTTCCATGACCATCGCCGCCACAACATCACGCTATCGGAGAACTCATATATCTCTCCGCTCCCTCTTGCTGGATCAAGAAGGCGGAGATTGTCATCGAGCTGTACGTGTGCTAAATGAGGAGGCGCTGTCCGTTCGGCGCTAGATCGGAAGGACCGTGATCAGGGTCGCGAGACGATTCGTGACTTGATCGTGGGATGGATCATGATCGGATCGCGGGACGGATCATGATTGGATCGTGAGAAGGATCATGGTGGGATCACGGGATGCTCGGCGATTTGGCTCGCAAAGACGTTTGACTACATCAACCGTGTTTCTTAACGCTTCCCGCTTAGCAATCTACGAGGGTACATAGATCCACTCTCCCTCTCGTAGATGCTCATCACCATGGATAGATCTTGCATGTGCATAGTAATTTTTTTGTTTCCCATGCAATGTTCCCCAACACTAGCATCATCAGCTAGGTCTATGTGTAGATGAGATCACGAGTATAACACAAAGGAGTTTATGGGCGTTGATGCTCACATTACTTCTTCCCTTGGTCGGTTTTTGATTTAGCGGTATTGTGGGATGAAGCGGCCCGGACCAACCTTGCTCGTACACTTACGAGAGACCGGTTCCATCAACTCAGATGTAACTTTGTTGCATAAAGATGGCTAGCAGGTGTTTGTCTCTCCTACTCTAGTTGGATCGGATTCGACAAAGGCGGTCCTTGAGAAGGTTGAATAGAAATTTGTGTATCACCATTGTGGTTTTTGCGTAGGTGAGAATTGTTCTTGCTAGATACCCGTAGCACCCACCTAAAACTAGCAACAAGAATTAGAGGACGTCTAACTTGTTGTTGCAGGGTATGTTGTGATGTGATATGGCCAATTACATGATGAGATATATGTGATGTATGAGATGATCATGTTTTTTATAGAATATCACGACTTGCATGTCGATAAGTACGACAACCGGCAGGAGCCTTAGGGTTGTATTTAATTATTGTATGACCTGCATGTCAATCTTTAAGCGCTATGTAATGCTTTACTTTAGCGCTAAGCAGTAGCAATAGTGGTAGAAGCATGGTGGACGCGACAACCCCGATGGCGACACATTGATGGAGATCAAGATTATGGAGATCATGGTGTCATGCCGGTGATGATGGAGATCATACCAGTGCTTTGGAGATGGATATCAAAAGCACAAGTTCATGGGCATATCATGTCACTTATGATTTGCATGTGATGTTAATCATTTTATGCATCTTATTTTGCTTAGGACGACGGTAGAATTATAAGGTGACCCCTCACTAAAATTTGAAGATAAAATTGTGTTCTCCCCGAGTGTGCACCGTTGCGGAAGTTCGTCGTGTCGAGACACCATGTGATGATCGAGTGTGATAGACTTACGTTCACATACAGCAGGTGCAAGATAGTGTTCCATGTCCAGAACACTCGGGTTAAACTTGACGAGCCTCGCATGTACAGACATGGCCTCGGAACACAAGAGACCGAAAGGTCGGACATGAGTCATATAGTAGATATGATCAACATGAAGATGTTCACCATTGAAACCACCTAAACTAACGTGACGATCGGACTTGAGTTGGTGGATTTCGATCATGTGACACTCGAATGACCAGAGGGATGTCAATTTGAGTGGGAGTTTCTTAAGTAATATGATTAACTAAACTCATTATCACGAACATAGTCAAAATGTCTTTGCAAATTATGCTATAGATCCCTTGAATTTTTTATAAGTTCCTAGAGAATTCGAGTTGAAAGATAATGGTAGCAATAATGCAGACTGGGTCCGTGATCCGAGGATTGTCCTCATTGCTGCACAGAAGGATTATGTCCTTAATGCACTGCTCAGTGCGCCACCCCCTCAAGCGTCGTCTCTACATGTTGTGAACATCTGACAGGCACATTCTGATGACTACTTGATAGTTCAGTGTGTCATGCATTACAACTTAGAATTGAGGCTCCAAAATTTTTTGAACGTCACAAAACATATGAGATGTTCTAAGAGCTGAAATTGGGATCTCAGGCTCGTGCCTGTGTTGAGAGGTATGAGACCTCCAACAAGATTGTTTGCCTGCAAGATGAAGGAGAATATCTCAATCGTGACCATGTGCTTAGATTGTTTGGGTAGTACAATCACTTGAATCGAGTGGGAGTTAATCTTCCAGATAAGATAGTGATTGATATAGTTCTCCAAGTCACTGTCACTAAGCTACTAGAGGTTCGTGATGAACTATAAAATGATAGGGATGGAAATAATGATCCCTGAGCTATTCACGATGTTTGACACTACGAAGGTAGAAATCAAGAAGGAGCATCAAGTCTTGATGGTTAGTGAAACCACTAGTTTCGAGAAGGGCAATGGCTAGGAGGGAAATTTCATGGATGGTAAGTCAGTTGCTGCTTGATACGTCTCCAACGTATCTATAATTTATGAAGTATTCATGCCATGTTTACAATAATTCTATATGATTTTGGTATGATTTTATCAGAACTAACCCGGGAAGACGGTGTTTTCAGCAGAACTACCATGGTCTCGTTTTTGTGCAGAAATAAAAGTTCTCGGAATGGGCTGAAAATTTAGTATGATTTTTTGTGGACCAAAAGAGACCCTCGAAGCATTGGACAGAAGAGCCACGATGAGGTGACAAGCCTGCCAGGCGCGACCAGGGGAGGTGGCCGCGCCTAGCAGGCTTGCCACCGCCTCTTAGTCCCCCTTGACGTGAGATCGACGCCAAAAATTCCTATAAATATAGAAACCTTCGAAAAGAAACCTAGATCGGGAGTTCCGCCACAAAAAACCTCCAGAGCCATAAAAACCAATCCTGGCCCTCTTCGGCACCCTGCCGGAGGGGATCACCATCACCGGAGGCCATCTTCATCATCTCAGAGGGGCCATCAACACCATGGAGGCCAAGGACGAGAGGGAGAACCTGTCCCCACCGAGGGGGAGGCCATGGAGGAGGAAGCACAAGGAGAGACGCTCTTCCCCTCTCTCCCGGTGGTGCCGGAGTGCCACTGAGGGAACCATCACCACGGTGATCGTCTTCATAAACATCACCTTCTTCATCACCATCCTCATCTCCTTTTAGTGGTCCACTCTCCCGCACCCTGCTGTAATCCCCTACTTGAACATGGTGCTCTATGCCACATATTATGATCCAATGATGTGTTACCATCCTATGATGTTTTGAGTAGATTTCTTTTGTCCTTTGGGTTGATTAATGATTTAGATTGGTTTGAGTTGTATGTTTATTTTGGTGCCGTCCTATGGTGCCTTCCGTGCCGCGCGCACATGAAGGATTCCCGCTGTAGGGTGTTGCAATACGTTCATGATTCGCTTATAGTGGGTTGCTTGAGTGACAAAAGCATAAACCCGAGTAAGGGGGTTGTTGCGTATGGGATAAAGGGGACTTGATGCTTTAATGCTATGGTTGGGTTTTACCTTAATGATCTTTAGTAGTTGCAGATGCTTGCTAGAGTTCTAATCATAAGTGCATATGATCCAAGTAGAGAAAGTGTGTTAGCTTATGCCTCTCCCTCATATAAAATTGTAATAATGATTTCTGATCTTGTTAACAATTGCCTAGGATAATTCCGCACACCGACCCATCATTATTCCACACTCGCTATTTGCAATATATTGTAATATTATGATAACATCACCTATTTTTATATTCTAGTTCTCTGATATCATGCAAAGCTATCCTCTTCATACCCACAACGTAGCTTTATTTCTCGTTTCTAGATGGAAGCAAACGTTCGGTATACGTAGAGTCGTATCGGTGGCAGATAGGACTTGAGAGAATATTGATATTACGTTTAGCTCCCTGTGGGTTAGACACTCCATACTTATCACTTCCACCTTTGGAAATTACTATGATGATTCCTTGCACCTGGGGATTATCAAGCTCTTTTTTGGCGCCGTTGCCGGGGAGCAATAGCGTGTGGTTGATATTCTCGTGTGTGCTTGTTTGCTTTCTTCGGTGTATATATTTTGTTTTCCTTTTTGCTTTATTTAGTTGTGGATGAAACAAACAAAAAATGAAAAAAATCAAAATACAAAAAGATTTACTTGTCTCTTATGCATAAGAAGTTTTTCAAAAAGAGAAGTGATTGGAAGGTTTTGCATTGGAGAAGTGAGGGTCGACCTTGAACACTTGTGTTCATGCTCATGGAAACAATGTAGAATTTTTCATGGAAGATTATGAAAAATAATTATCCCCTTGTATATATCCATTGTATAATAAAAATAATGTGCCAAGATTTGCTTTTAGGATGATTAGATTGCTTGTTTGGTGTGTGCAGCGCAAAAACAGAAACTTTAGATGTAGTGCATGAATTTACATTTTTTACTGGATTGTCAAAAGTCTCTGAAATTTTTACACTGTACTTCTATGAATTTTTTTTATTTTTCCTAATTTTCAGAATTTTGTGAGTTACAGCAGTATACGAAGTTTCCATATTACTACAGATTGTCCTGTTTTTGACAGATTCTGTTTTTTATGCACCGTTCTCTTATTTTGATGAATCTACGCATTGTATCGAGGGGTATGAACCATGGTGAAGTTGGACTACAGTAGATATAATGCTAATATGAATTTTCAATGAGTTCACAACAGTATTTAAAGCAGGAATTTGCTTATTATACCAACGGGTCTCACGAGGGTTTTGTTAAGTTTTGTGTGAATGAAGTGTTCGAATATCGAGGAGGTATCGATATAAGAAGAATATGGAGAGACAAGAGTTCAAGATTGGGTATGCCCAAGGCACCCCAAGTAAATATTTCAAGGAGACTCAAGCATCTAAGCTTGGGGATGCCCCGGAAGGCATCCCATCTTTATTCTTCAACAATTATCGGTATACCGCGGCTTTTGTTTTGTTCACATGATATGCGTCTTTTGTGTTTTTATTTTCCTTTATGCACCCTTCTAGTATGAGTTAGTCCTTCATTGATTTGTAGAATGCTTCATGCGCTTCACTTAAATGTTTTGAGTATGGCTTTATAGAATGCTCTTTGTGCTTCACTCAAATCTTTTGAGTATGGCTTTGTAGAATGCTTCATGCGCTTCACTTAGATTTTTCGAGTTTGGCTTTATAGAATGCTCTTTGTGCTTCACTTAAATCTTTTGAGTATGGCTTTGCAGAATGCTTCATGCGCTTCACATAAATCTTTTGAGTATGGATTTATAGAATGCTTCATATGCTTCACTTATATATTTTGAGCTTGGATATTGGTTAATCTATATTAATTGTAAAATTCCCTGTGAACTTCACTTATATCTTTTAGAGTATGAATAAAATTATCATCGGAAGTTGTCTTGGAAGAGTATCATTAAAATGTCTTGCCTAGCTAAAGAGGCATTAAAGAAAAGCGCTTGTTGGGAGACGACCCAACACTTTTACTTTCTGTTTTAATGTGTTCACTTGATTAATATAATGTAGTAATCATGTTTTGTGCCTTTTATTTCAATGTAGTTTGCTTGTTTCAAATGTTCCTATAGCTTATATTGAGTAATATAAATTATGGGAATGGTAGAATACAGTAGGTATCATGTGGGAACAATTATGAATCTTGTCTTGACAGTACCTAAGTGAATGATTTATCTTTATTACACTAACCCTTCTCACGAAGTTCCGTTAAGTTTTGTGTGATTGAAGTTTTCAAGTTTAGGGTGAGACACCGATATGAGAAGAATAAGGAGTGACAAGAACCTAAGCTTGGGGATGCACAAGGCAGCCCCAAGGTAATATTCAAGGAAGACTTGAGCGTCTAAGCTTGGGGATGCCCCGGAAGGCATCCCCTCTTTCGTCTTCAACACTATCGGTATATCTTACTTGGAGCTATATTTTTATTCGTCACATAACATGAGTTTTGCTTGGATAGTCATTTTATTTTGTTTTTACCTGTTAGATGTTACTTATAATCTTGTTTTCAATAAAAATTTACAAGAATTTCCTTAGGATGCTTGCTTTGCATGTTTGATGTGTGCTGTGTAAAAAACAAAAATATTTGCTGCAGTGTTTGAATTTTCATATTTTACTGCAATGCATAAAGTTTCTGAAATTTTTACACAGTCTCTTAATATTAATTCCTTAGCATGTCCTAAATTGGCATAATTTTTAGAGTTACGTAGGTACACTAGTTTAATAAATTACTACAGACTGTTCTGTAACAGATTGCTGTCAAAGTTTTGTTATCTACTTATCCTATAGTTTCCTTAGCCTATATTGGTTAATTTAAATTGTGGAAATGATAGTACAAAGTACTTAATGTTTGAAAATTATTGTGCAGCTTGCCTTGTCAGTACATGAAGTGTTGATTTGTTCTTATGTGTACTAACCTATCTCACGAGTTCTTTTTGAGTTTTGTGTGCATGAAGTTTTTGAGAATAGGTGAAACCGGGATATGAGAGGATTGAAAAAGAGACAAAATCTCAAGCTTGGGTATGCCCAAGGTACCCCAAGCAAATATTTCAAGAACTATCAAGTAACTAAGCTTGGGGATGCTACGCATCCCACCTCTCTTCATCAACAATTACCGGTTAGCCTATGTTGAGCCTAAATTTTTATTCGTTCACATGATGTGTGCTATTATTGGAGTACCATTTTTAATTTTGTTTGTTGTTTCAATAAAATCATTTTATCTGAAATTTTGAATAAGAGAGAGTCCTCACATGGCTATTTAACTAATTGACTACACATTGATCTTCACTTATATCTTTTTGGAGTAGTATGTCATTCACTCTCGTGCTTCACTTATATCCTATGAGTAAATGGTTGAATGAACTGAATATCATAAATCTAAGATAAAAAAATGCTTCATATACTTATCCCATGGGGAGTAATGACTTCAAACATAATAACTATAGGTAGTGAAATTTATTTAAAGTTAGCAAACACCGCATTGGTCATTTGATCAATTCATGAAAGAATATTGAAGGAAGAGAGATTTCACATATAAATATACTATCTTGGACATCTTCTATGATTGTGAATACCCATCAATTATTTTCAAACTTGAGAAAATTAGTTGAAGTTGGACAAGGAAGACAACGTAATGAGTTATGCTTCGGTATATTTGTATAGTAGTTATATTGTTTTGGATCCTCCAACATGTGGTGCTCGCTTCCACCTCATACTAGCCAAAACTTCCACACCAAGTAGAAATACTACTTGTGCAACCAAACACCCTTAAACTAGTTTTGCCATGAGAGTCCACTATACCTACCTATGGATTGAATAAGATCCTTCAAGTAAGTTGTCATCGGTGCAAAAAGCAATAAAAATTGTTCCTAAATATGTAAGATATTTTATTGTAAGAGAAAATAAGCGTTGTACGAACTTGTGATGGTAAAGAAATAAAAGCGACGGACCGCATAATAAAGGTTGCTATCACAAAGGGTAATACAACGTGACGTTCCTTTGCATTAAGAGTTTGCACATCTAAAAACAAAAAGCGCATGACAACCTCTGCTTCCCTCTACGAAGGGCCTATATTTTACTTTCTAGTACATACCTTTATACAAGGGTCATGGTGATCTTCACTGACCAGGATATGTACCTAGGGTCCTAGGCCTGACCTACATACCCTACCTAAGGACACCACATCAGAGGACTTAAAGATCATAGGAAAGATTCCGACTAGATTCTTCATGGCGCTCAAGTCACTCGACAAGCAATCCACTCGGAGGCTTCTTCATCCACTCGACAATCACCTGTCACTCGAAAGACCTTGCTTACAGTCGATGCCAGAAGACCAGAAGCCACCCTCAAGAGGCCAACAGGCAGGCGTTAGGCCAGTCGCCATTAGTAGCATTTATGATGTACGTTACCAGTAACGCTAGTATTTATACCGATGATCCGACTCTTGAATGCCTGCAATTATGAGGGGCAGCGAACTCTATATAAGCCGCCCCTCCCCTCTGGCACAAGGGTTCGCAACCACTGTAATATCTACATTCCACACGACAAAGCTTGAGAGCACTGAGACGTAGGGATGTTACCTGCATGAGAGGGGCCTAAACTCATACATCCCCGTGTACATCCTCGACGTACCTAGGAATCTGCCCTCTCCTTTCATACCCCTACCTTCTACTGTCAGGCTCATTCCCACGATAGTTGGCGCCCACCGTGGGGCAGGCGTCTAAGTGACTTCCGGTGAGGTTGCATTTTTCTCCTTCAACATGTCGTCTGGTGGTGCTTTTGCTCTGGGCCACAAGATCTGTTTCGGAGCGCTCACCTTCATCGCCGACGATTTGGCATGGCTACAGGAAGCGCCTCTCAACATCGAGGCGCTCCCAGTCCGTGGGGCTGCGCACTTCCGCGCGAGTCCCTGCGGCGTGTTGCTGCGTCAGCTATCGACTCCCTATGCGTCGGCACCCCTCGTTATTCGTTGTCGCAAGCGGTCCAGCCGCTCATGACTCCAGTGATGGGTGAAGCATGAAGTGGCTCGCCAAATTGCTTCTCCGCAGGCTGCAGCGCTCGAGCCCTCCGAGTCCCTCCACGGTGTGTTCAAGTCGGACTCCGATCAGTCCGATGTTCCTTCTGAGTGCGAGAGCTGCGATCCTGCCGCGGAGGTCCTTATGGCGGGCTCACATCAAAGCCCGCCACCGGACTTTAGCCATGGCAAGCGCGATGCTAGAAGCCCGTCTTGCAAATAGTCGCGTCGCAATGGTGAAGTCCTACATACTCCCATTGTCGGTACGGCCGCCGAGGCCCAGGCCTTGGAGGCCACGCGTATTCGGCTGGAAGAGCTCCAGAGAGAACTCGGCGAGCACGCTCGCCAGTGCCAACCAGTTTCCGATCGATGTCCGCGACAGTTGTTTCCGACTGGATCTCACAACAATGTTGAGGTATACCGTACTCCTATGTTAAATGTTGTAGCTAGTGCTAGGATAGCAGACTCCATTCAGCCGTCGCGATCAGAGGCTGGAAGAGGACTGATGCAGATCAGAGCTTTGCTAGATGCAATGTAGCGTTAGAATTCTATCGTTTCATAGTCGCGTAAGAGGATACACAACAACTCACCCAGGGCATTAACTGTTCAGTCGGCACACAGCCCTGGATCGCCCTTGCACCGAAGGGGCAGAGGTTTTCGTGAAGATCAGGTTAGAGATCAGTTTCACCGCAAAGACCACCTCGAGTGCCCACTCCTCCGCAGAGTGGTCCGCATGTGCCTCGGCACCCGGACGAAAGGCACTTGTTCGGTGACGAGCGGAATGTGGGGTTCGATGGACGTGATCTCCTCACTCAAAGGCGGATTGACAGGGGCAGAGCCCACGGAGAGGGACAAGATAGAGATTTTCCGAGTGGCAGCTCAGCTGTGATTTCTGGCCCCGAGTGTTTTAGTAGGGCCATTCGTTCTGCAGAGATTCCCCCCAACTTCAGGTTGGCGTCTGCAGTCAGGAAGTTCTCTGGCGAGTCAAAGACGGAGACTTGGTTGGATGATTACCAAGTGGTTGTTCAGATTGGTGGACGCAATGATAACGTCGCAATGAAACATCTGTCCTTGATGTTGGATGGTTCAGCTCGTGCGTGGCTAAATCGCTTGGCTCCATCCAGTATATATTGCTGGGAAGATCTTGCCCGAGTGTCCATCCGAACCTTCGAGGGCACTTGCAAGCGTCCTGCCGGGCTGGCCGACTTACAACATTGTGTCCAGAAGCCCAATGAGACCTTGAGGGATTACATTCAGCGTTGGTCTACTCTGCATCATACAGTGGAGAATATTTCCAAACATCAAGCTGTGTGTGCCTTCAAGGCCGGTGTGAAATATAGAGAGCTTTTCTTGATGTTTGGTCGAACGAGTGACATATCACTCAGCAAGCTGATGGAAATTGCCACTCGGTACGCCAATGGCGAAGAAGAAGACCGCCTCCGCAGCGGCAAATGAAAAGCATTTGTCAGTGATGCCGGCCGTAATTCCAGTCGGAAGCAGAAGCGGAAGGCTGATGGCCCCGTCCAGGCAAAGGCAGCCGCGCCGGCAACCCAAGCAAAGAACAAGGGGAAATCCAAAGGACATTTTGCCCCTAAGAAAGGAAAGAATCAGTCAGGGACTGATGTGATGGATCAGCTGTGTGTAATCCACACGAGGAAAGATGAAGAAGGCAATGTGATTTTGCCCCAGCACACCACTCGGTAGTGTCGAACACTTATCCAACAATTCAAAGACACTCCGCCAAGTGATAAGACTCCTAAGAAGGATGATGAAGATAAAGAAACATTGCCAGATGTCACCGCTATGCTTATGATTTTCGCTGATGTAGAAAGCAAAATTCGATTGAAGGTCATCAATAGGGAGGTCAACATGGCCGTGCCTACCACCCCCACCTACCTCAAGTGGTCTCAGTATGCAATCACATTCGACCAAACTGACCATCCTGCTCATGTTGCCACTCCTGGTCGACAGGATGTGGTGGTTCATCCGTTGGTGGGGGGCACTCGACTCAGAAAGGTCCTCATGGATGGTGGCAGTGTCCTAAACATCCTCTATGCAGATACCCTTAAAGGGATGGGCATTCTGATGTCCCGACTGAGTGAAAGCAACATGCAATTTCATGGAGTCATCCCAGGTAAGAAGGCCAAGTCACTCGGCCAGATTGCATTGGACGTGACATTCGGGAACGATAAAAAAAATTGAAAGGAAAAGTTGACGTTTGAAGTCATGGATTTCCAGACTGCTTATCATGCCATTTTGGGTCGACCCGCGTATGCTCATTTCATGGCCCGTCCATGTTATGTGTATCTCAAGTTGAAGATGTCGGGCCCTAAGGGTGTGATCAAGGTCACTGGCAATCGACAGCAGGCTTAAGAATGCCTCCAGCAAGGCTCCAAGATCACTAATCATCAGATGGCTATGGTTGAGCTGGAAGAATACAAGAAGTGCACTAACCCTGCTGATTTGCTCCGCGCAAAGAAGCCCCTTCTGAGTCGGCATTTCAGTCGGCAGGGGAAGTGATGAAAGTGCACATCCACCCGACGGATCCAGCTGCTGCCCTGACCAATATATCATCAACACTCGACAGTAAATAGGAAGCCGAGCTCATCCAGTTCCTCCATGAGAACTGGGATATCTTCGCATGGAAGCATGCTGACATGCCGGGGGTTCCCAGGGGGCTGGCTGAGCACCATCTGAGAGTTGATCCGAAAGCTAAACCCGTCAAGGAGCATTTGCGTCGATCGGCGGCGGAGAAGCGTAAAGCAATCGGTGAAGAAGTGGCCCGTCTCTTGCAGGCCAAGTTCATTCAGGAGATTTACCACTCTGAGTGGCTCTCTAATGTTGTCATGGTGCCCAAGAAGGATAAGTCGGTGCGTATGTGCATTAACTTCAAACATATCAATCGGGTCTGCCCGAAGGATCATTTTCCACTCCCCCGCATAGATTAGAATGTTGACTCGACTACGGGATGCGAGCGTTTATTGTTTCTAGATGCTTACTCTGGGTACCATCAGATCCATCTGTATGTCCCAGATGAAATAAAAATAGCCTTCATCACCCGATTCGGGTGTTTTTGCTACATCACCATGCCATTCGGTTTGAAAAATGCCAGTGCTACTTTCATGCGCATGATTCAGAAGTGTTTACTCGACCAGATCCCTCGGAATGTCGAGGCGTACATGGATGACATAGTTGTCAAGTCCTGCAAAGGTTCCGACCTGCTGGCTGATTTGGCCGAAACATTCGCCAATCTGAGAAAATACGACATAAAGCTGAATCCGGTCAAGTGTACTTTCGGCATCCCTGGCGGCAAGTTACTCGGTTTTCTCGTTTCCGAACAAGGGATCAACATCAACCCTAATAAAATCGGCACCATTACCCGAATGAAGACTCCCGTGCGAGTGCACGATGTTCAGAAACTCACAGGTTGCTTGGCAGCATTGAGTCGATTCATTTCTCATCTCGGTGAGAAGGCACTGCCTTTGTAACGACAGATGAAGAAGTCCGACTCGTTCGAGTGGACTCCACAAGCCAAAGCAGTGTTTGCTGAGCTCAAAGCCTTGCTCTCCACCCATCCGGTGCTTGCCGCTCCTTGCAGCAAACAACCCTTGCTCCTGTACATCGCGGCCACTAATCAAGTCATCAGTATAGTGCTAACTGTCGAGCGAGAAGAGGAGGGTAAAGCTTACAAAGTCCAATGACTAGTTTATTACATTTCTGAGGTTTTGTCTCCCTTCAAGCAAAGATATCCACACTACCAAAAGCTGGTTTATGGTATTTACCTATCAGCAAAGAAGGTGGCACATTATTTTCAAGACCACTCGATTTCAGTCGTTAGTGATGCTCTGTTTTCCGAGATTCTCAACAATCGGGATGCATTTGGTTGAGTGGCTAAGTGGGCAATTGAACTCTTATACTTCGACATTAAGTTTGAAGCCAAGAAAGCGATCAAGTCTCAAGCACTTGCGAATTTTATTTGGCGAGTGAATTGAACAACAACAACCAACCTAGATTCACTCGGCACACTAGACCATGTTCTTTGACGGCTCTAAAATGTTTAATGGGTCCGGTTCTGGTGTTGTCTTGATATCTCCAAAGGGCGACAAGCTCAGTTACGTCTTGCAAATTCACTTTGATTCCTTCAACAATGAGGCAGAATATGAAGCACTTTTGTATGGATTGTGCATGGCTATCTCACTCGGCGTCAAGCGCCTGATGGTCTATGGCGATTCAGATTTGGTGGTCACTCAAGTGATGAAAAATTGGGATGTTCAAAACCCTGCTATGACTGGATACTGTAGTGCTGTCAGAAAACTGGAGAAGAAATTTGAAGGTCTGGAACTTCATCATGTTCCTCGAGTGAAGAATCAAGCAGCTGATGAGCTAGCGAAGATTAGGTCCACTCGACGACCTTGACCAGTAATGTGTTTTTAGAACACCTCCATACTCCTTCGGTATAAGAAGATCCTTTCACCGAAGAGCCCCCGCAAGCTATGAGCTCCACTGATCCGACTGAAATCGATGTCCCTGTAGTAATTGATTTGGTCATGGAGATTCTAGTCGTCATTCCCGATATCAGGGTGCCCTACATTGCCTATATCCTCAGACAAGAACTCCCTAAAGACGAGACAGAAGCTCGACAGATTGTGCGTAGGTCGAAAGCCTTTACTGTGATTGGGGATCAGCTGTTCAGAGAAAGTGCGACTGGCATGACACAGTGTTGCATCTCCCCCGAAGAAGGTCGAGTGATTCTGGATGAAATCCACTCAGGAACTTGTGGCCATCATGCATCCTCGTGGACAATCATCGCTAAAGCATACCGAGTTGGTTTCTTCTGGCCACTGGCCAATGAGATGGCTAAAGATATTGTTGATCATTGTGATGGATGCCAGTTCTATGCAAACTTGTCACACAAGCCGGCGTCTCATCTGAAGACGATTCCCCTCGCCTGGACGTTTGCTGTTTGGGGACTCGACATGGTTGGTCCATTTTGGATTGGAAAAGGCGGATTCACTCATTTGTTGGTTGCAGTTGACAAATTTACAAAATGGATAGAAGCCAAGCCAACCAAGAAGTTGGATTCCCGCACGGCGGTCACAATCATGAGGAAGATAATTTTTCGATACAGTGTTCCTCACAGCATTATCACGGATAACGGCACCAACATTGACTCAGAAGAATTCAGAAACTTCTACACCTCCCAAGGCACTCGGGTGGATTATGAGTCTTTTGCACATCCTCAAACCAATGGAAAAGTAGAGCGCGCCAATGGCCTCATCTTGCAAGGTCTGAAGCATCGCCTCATGCGCGACTTGGATCATGCCGCTGGAGCCTGGGTAACTGAGCTACCATCTATTTTATGGGGTCTGAGAATGACGCCTTATCGGTCGACTGGATGGACTCCTTTTTTCCTGGTCTATGGAGCCGAAGCTATCCTGCTGAGTGATTTGTTTCACAATTCTCCCCGAGTGGAACTTTATTTTGAAGTTGAAGCTGAACAAGCCAAGCAAGATGGCGTCAATCTCCTAGAAGAAGAGCGAGAGATGGCTCTGATCCGGACTATGGCTTATCAGCAAGATCTGCGGCGCTTCCATGCAAAGAATGTTAAGAGTCGGTCGTTTCATGAGGGAGACTTGGTACTCCGAGTGGATCAACAGCGACCCCACAAGCTTGCTCTAGCGTGGGAAGGTCCCTTCGTCATCACCAAAGTGTTGAACAACGGAGCCTGTCACTTGTATAACCTCAAGAAGCAGATAGATGAGCCAAGGGCCTAGAATGCAGATTTGCTCCGATGCTTTAATACTTAGAGGCAGAAGGGTTTTTGATGTAATAAAAATACTTCATCTATGCAAATCAGACTTCCATAGTTTTTTGTCGATTCTGATCATACAGTTTCGCACTTGGGAATTCTCCAAGTGTCGAGCAATGCTCGCACTCGGGGACTTAGCTGCGAACATGCTTTTGCCTAAGTTAAAAACCCTGTCGGGTGGATGGCAGTCCATTCACTCGACGACTTAGCTACAAACCACCCTTCGTCTAAGTTCAAAACTCCTCTCCGAGTGTCGAGCAATCCTCACACTCGAGGGCTTAGCCGTGAACATGCTTTCGCCTAAGTTAAAAATCCTGTCGAGTGGATAGCAGTTCATTCACTTGACGACTTAGCTACGAACCAGCCTTCGTCTAAGTTCAAAAATCCTCTCCGAGTGTCGAGCAAACCTCACACTCGGGGGCTTAGATGCGAACATGCTTTCGCCTAAGTTTAAAACCTTGTCGAGTGGATAACAGTCCATACACTCGATGACCTAT
The DNA here is from genome assembly GCA_022496015.1 of Hordeum marinum. Lineage (NCBI taxonomy): Eukaryota > Viridiplantae > Streptophyta > Magnoliopsida > Poales > Poaceae > Hordeum > Hordeum marinum. The sequence continues at coordinate 127,635,205 of CM039673.1, read as the reverse complement.
CTGCGAATCAGTCTTTGCTTAGGTTCAAAGATACTCCGAGTGTTAAGCAATCCTCACACTCGGGGTCTTAGCTGCGAACATGCTTTCGCCAAAGCTAAAATCCCCGCCGAGTGGATAGTAGTCCATCCACTCGATGTCCTAGCTGCAAATCAGTCCTCGCCTAGGTTCAAAAACTACCTCGAATGTTGGGCGATCCTCACACTCGAGGGCTTAGTTGCAAACCAGCTTTCTCCAAAGTCAGAAAACAAATTCAGTCGAACAAACGATTGAAAGTCAAATGCAGATAAATCCAAAGGTTTCATCATGGATAAGTGTTTCGCGAGAAAATAAACGTGCTCAGGATTAAAGCCTGAATGAAGTTTTAAAGTTGATACAATTCCACTTGGCATACCGAGGCAAATAAAGTTTTTCCCAAAGATCAAGCACCCGACGGGCTGGCTGGCTCGACGAATGTGTCCAAGTCGATGCCGTCTGCAATTCTGGTGGCTGTTTGGATGAAGGTCTCCATGAAATATTCAAACTAAAGTTTCTTCATGTTCACCACTCAGAGCTCCTTCAATTTTTCTTCCCTTGCCTCCTTGGAATGGACCCTGACAAGGGAGAGCGCCACGTCAGCTCCGCAGCTACAAAGATTTTATAAAGGACAGTCGACAGAGATACTCACCGTCGAGCATAACGTACATCTTTCTTGCGAACTCCCCCAAGTGCTTCTCCAAGACATTGCTCCTCTTGGTCAGCTGCTCAGTTTTGTTGATGAGGTCCACACGCTGCTGCTTCAGCTTTGAGTTCTCCCCCTCCATCTTCTTGGCAGCAACCAACTTCTGATCGGCAGTTTCAGTCATCTCCTTTGCTACCCGTTGGGCGTCAGCAAGCGCTTTGTCCTTGTCCTCCAGCGCCTTATTCATGTTATCTAAAGAAATAGCACTGTCGAGTCGCGCTCGGAGTCGACGATTCTCATCACGTACATCTGTTCGAGTGAAAGCACTCAGTTCAAAGCATGGAAAGTGAGGATAAGAATGCATTGGGTTGACAGAAATTACCTCCCAGAGTTTTTAGCTCGACCCGCACTCGCTCCAAAGCATTGTTGGAGGCTTCCAAGTCCATGTGTAGCCGGTTACTTTCATCTTCAAGGTCCTTGTACTGCATGCCAAGTTCACAAGCCCTGTGAAACCAACAAAGAAAGAAATTCAATCGACAAAAAAATACCAGCACTCCGGAGTGCAGAAGGTCAAAGACGGTCGACTGGGCGGCACACACTGCCCCACCCTACCTGCAAGTAGCATCATATCATGGTTGATTGAATGATATCCATGAAACCTATGTTCGGGAGCAGAAGAATTCAACCAAAAGTCCACCCGACATGTCGAGTGCTTCGTGTACTCCGCGTACCATAAACAACTTCAAGATGGTCTCTATCACACCCCCGCCAATGCAAGCACTCGATGGTGGTCTCGGGGACTACACCCAGAGGGTGCACTCAGAGTGCCCCCACTGGAAAGGTTAACGCTCGATCTGTCGAGTGATCCGTCGGCCCCACTCCGCACCTTTGAAGCAACGTCAAATCATGGTTGATCAAATGATGTCCATAAAACCTACAAACTAGCTTCGGTGCGGGACGGCTAAGAAAAATAAAATACACTCGACATGTCGAGTGACGACCGTAGCCTCGGGGACAAAAATTCTGATTTTAGGTTTTCAAGACTACTGTTTATCGTCTACGATCAATAGTAGCCTCGGGGACTACACCCAGTGGATGCACTCAGTCTGCCCTGTCTAAGCATTCAACGTCTCTATCAAACCCCTGACAGTGCAAGCACCCGATGGGGGTCTCGGGGACTACACGTAGTGGGTGCACTTAGCATGCCCCCACTGGATCTGCCAACTCTCGACCTGTCGAGTGGAAGAGAATATCTATAACTGGAACATCCATCACTCGATCTGTCGAGTGACATGCCACCCCACTCCGCACCCTTGGAATAGTGTCATATCATGGTTGATCAATGAAATCCATGAAACCTACTAGGTAGCCTCGGAGTGGTGCGATCAATGGCAAATGTATCCCACATACAACAAACTCTAAGACCTCTGCCGGTGCAAGCACTCGACGGCGGTCTCAGGGACTACACCCATTGGGTGCACTCGGAGTGCCCCCACTGGACCAAAACCTACTCGATTAAAGACCTGATCTATTCGAGTGGAGAACCTTTAAACATTCTACAAGCGGAAAACAAACACCTAGTGGGTATACAACCAAACAAGACAGGAATTCAATCGGAAATGTACTTACAATCAAACTTACTCGGACATTGGTGTGAAGCGTTGTGCTAGCATCGTAATCCAGCTTGCTGGCCTCTTACGCCTCCTTGGTGCGCAGCGTCATCTGCTCTGCTTGGATCATGGCCTCCTTTGCGGCTCCGGTCTGATCTTCTGGAATGCGGTGTAGAGGAAAAGCCATCATTGGCGGGAGCGACACAATTGCTGGGGCAGTCGAGGTAGTCTGAGCAGGGTCGGTTGGAGTGGACATCACGATAGTTGAAATACCTGGTGGGGCACTCGACAGAGGCACTACGGGGTCAGCTTTGACTCGTGTTGAGTTGCTTATCCCCTGGGAAGATCCGGCGGTCGATCGCTGAGGCGTATGTGCGGAGGAAGTTCTTCGAGTACGTACGTGCGGGGTGCCTAAGGTCTCACCTCCGCCTCCCATGCCCCCTAGGGTGTTCCTTGTCATCTTCCAGCTGGATGATTTCTACAGTAATCAATCGGCAATGTTAACTTTTGTAACCGACAAACCATATTCGAGAAGCAGAACTGAAGATTCGGTTACCTCTGTGGGAAGTGACTGCAGCGGCAGTGTCTACGCTCATTGCTTCCCCTCTGTCACGTTGAGGCGACGTCACTGAAGTAGCAGCTCTCTGATAGATCAAACGACACTCGGTCAAAAAGAGTTCAAAGTCACAATCGACAGTGAGAATTCGGAAGTAAATACTCATGTGGAGACGATAGGCACAGCCATTCTCATGCGAGGCAGAGCTTTGTGAGGTTTGGTTACATTCGGCTTGGGTAGCTTCGCCGATCGCTCACTCGACTCGACGGTCAAGAGTCGACTCTGTTTCGGGTTCTTCTCACTAAGGACTGGGACCTTCTCCACGGCGGTCACAGGGTCTTGGCAGGACATAGAACGGCGTTCAATGTGAGGAGGAGACTCGACTTCCTCCTTGTTCTCACCCGAGTCTTCATATTCGTCTTTAGAGTCATAGGAGCCGACGACGTCCACACCGTCGCCCTTGCTCTCCCCTCCATCTTCAGGCTGATTCCCATTGGGCACAGGCGAGTACATATGCGTCCACTCCTGCATGGTTCAAACAATGAAGTCAAACAACAAATCAGTAAATCACTCGACAGTAAAGCACTTCAGTCAACAAGATGTTATTTACCACATTCTTCGGCGGATTCTCGGCCAAGTAAGGATGGATTCTCTTGGCTCCCAATGGATTGTCGCAGGCTCCGGTGATGCTGTGAAGCCACTGCTCGAAAGTTGCCTACGAAACCTCTTCTGGATGCATCCGGTCGAGTCCTCGAGGCCTGAATAGTGCTACATGGTGTGGTCCCTAGCCTGGAGCGGCTGGATCCGTCGACTGAGAAAGGTCTCCAGGAGATCCATACCCGGTCACTCTGCCCCGAACAAGTTTCACTACAGCATTCACCAATATTTCCACTTGGACTTTTTCTCCTTCTGACACCTTTAGGGACTTGGGGACGGCTGGACGATGGGATGTGAATGGGGAAAGACAAGTCGACATGTTGGGAGAAGCTACGTCTTTGCAGTAAAACCATGTCGACTGCCAACCTCTAACACATTCAGGAAAGTTCATGGAAGGAAAAGAACTACGAGCTCTCTTTTGAATTCCTAGGCCTCCACACAGCTACACTACATGATTTTTTCCGTCCTCGAGGAGAGCCTTCTTCAAAGTCTGAGATCTAACCATGAAAATGTGCTTGAATAGTCCCCAGTGAGGGGGACAGCCCAGGAAGCATTCACACAAGGTAATGAAAGCACACAAATAGGAGATGGCATTCGGTAGAAAGTGGTGGAGCTGAGCTCCAAAGAAGTTCAGAAACCCTCTAATGAATGGATGGGGAGGCATAGAAAAACCTATTTCAACGTGGGAGAGGAGGAGAACTCGTTCTCCTTCGCGCGGCTCCAGCTCGAGCTCCCCCTCCGGCAACCTTCAGGCGCTGTCCGCTACAAGCCCGTCAATGACCAAGTTGTCAATGTCCACGCGGGTGACCACCGAGGGGAGAAAATCCCCTTGGATCCATCCCGGCGGTGCGGTGAACCAAGCGGTCGAGGGCTTCTTGCCCTTGCTCTGTGCCGCCCCCTTCTTGGCACGCTCTAACTTCTCCGTGACCCCTTTCGTCATCACGGTGGCTGGGCTCGCCAGAGCAGAGCAGAGTGTGGCGCTGGAGACGGAGGGGTGGAGGAGGAGAGGAAATTGGGGGAATAGTACTATATAATCCGTGGCGCTTCGAAATTTATACCTTGCCGAGTGCCTCGCTGACGGGTGGGCCCACAAGATCCCCGCACATCCCAACCATAGATGGTGCCCAGTACATGGCGAAATGACCGGCGTGAGAATCAAGGCGTCATGCCCCCACTTGCTCCGATCGTGGCGTCATCGTCGCAGACGCGCATGCTTCCCAAATTTTCGTATCCTCCAAGATCCGGGCCTGACAGACCGACCTGTCACCTCCAAAGATTCACTCAGAACAAGATCGACGTTGAACATTCACTCGGGTACTTTCAAGGCTGAATCGATCTGGGCGAGTGGCAAAGAGTTCAGTCGATGCAAGTTTTGTTTAAGCCCCGAATATTATTCGAAAGATTTGGTGTCTTGTTCTGAACTGGCATCGATACCCACTTTCACCACTCGAATCCTGATCCATTCGGGGGCTAATGATGAGGATATGTACCTAGGGTAGGGTCCTAGACCTGACCTACATACCCTACCTAAGGACACCGCATCAGAGGACTTAAAGATCATAGGAAAGATTCCGACTGGATTCTTCATGGCGCTCAAGTCACTCGACAAGCAATCCACTCGGATGCTTCTTCATCCACTCAACAGTCACCTGTCACTCGGAAGACCACACTTACAATCAATGCTAGAATACCAGAAGCCACCCCCGGGAGGCCAACAGGCAGGCGTTAGGCCAGTCACCATTAGTAGCATTTATGATGTACGTTACCAGTAACGCTAGTATTTATACCCACGATGGGACTCTTGGATGCCTGGCAATTATGAGGGGTAGCAACCTCTATGTAAGCCGCCCCTCCCCTCTGGCACAAGGGTTCGCAACCATTGTAATCTCTACATTCCACACGACAAAGCTCCAGAGCACTGAGACGTAGGGCTGTTACCTCCACGAGAGGGGCATGAACTCATACATCCGTGTGTACATCCTCGCCGTAGCTAGGACTCTGCCCTCTCCTTTCGTACCCCTACCTTCTACTGTCAGGCTCGTTCCCACGACATTCACCACTTCCTATATTTTGCCTTTTTCTATTGGCAAGCATCATGTGGTGGGGAAATATCCAAGCATATATGGCCATTCAAATATCTTTGATCATGAATTATTATTGTTGACAATTATCTATATGATAAATAAGCTGGGAGGCGAAACTGTAAGCCCCTATCTTTCTCTGTGTTCGACTGATGCCATTTGCTCTAAAAATATGCTTTGAGAGTTGGCAATCATGGAAGACTATATGATAGTTGAATATGTGGAATTTGCTAAATCAAAGCTCTTACATAGACCCTTCCTGAAAATAGGATGAATTGCAATTGTTTGGTGACTGAAAGCATAGTTTGTTAGTTTTCAAAAAAACTTTATGGTCTATACTTTAACATCTGAATAGCTTGTTACTTCATCCTGAGAAGTTTTATGAGTTGAGCTACTGTTTATGATATATAATGACGCTAGAAAAAGTGTTTGGAATTATCATTGTTCAAACTTTTGCACTTGCTAGCATTCACACTTCATAAATTATTTCTTTTATCATTTACCTACTCGAGGAGGAGCAAGAATTAAGCTTAGGGATGCGGATACATCTCCAACGTATCTATAATTTATCAAGTATTCATGCCATGTTGACAATAATTTTATATGATTTTGGTATGATTTTATCAGAACTAACCCGGACTGACGTTGTTTTCAGCAGAACTACCATGGTGTCGTTTTTGTGCAGAAATAAAAGTTCTCGGAATGGGCTGAAAATTTAGTATGATTTTTTGTGGACCAAAAAAGACCCCCATAGCATTCGAGATGGGCCAGAAGATCCACAAGGAGGTGGCAAGCCTGCTAGGCGCGGCCAGGGGTGGCCGCACCTAGCAAGCTTGCCACCGCCTCGTGGCCCCCCTTGACGTGAGATCGACGCCAAAAAATCCTATAAATATAGAAACCTCTGAAAAGAAACCTAGATCGGGAGTTCCGCCACCGTAAACCTCTAGAGCCACCAAAAAACCAATCTTGGCCCTCTCCGGCACCCTGCCGGAGGGAGTCACCATCACCGGAGTCCATCTTCATCATCCCGGAGGGGCCGTCAACACCATGGAGGCCAAGCACCAGAGGGAGAACCTCTCCCTATTGAGGGGGTGTCCATGGAGGAGGAAGCACAAGGGAGAGACCCTCCCCCTCTCTCCTGGTGGTGCCGGAGTGCCACCAGGGGAACCATTGCCGTGGTGATCATCTTCATCAACATCACCTTCTTCATCACCATCCTCATCTCCTTTTAGCGGTCCACTCTCCCGCACCCCGCTGTAATCCCCTACTTGAACATGGTGCTTTATGCCACATATTATGATCCAATGATGTGTTGCCATCCTATGATGTTTTGAGTAGATTTGTTTTGTCCTTTGGGTTGGTTGATGATTTGTATTGGTTTGAGTTATATGTTTATTTTGGGTGCTGTCCTATGGTGCCTTCCGTGCTGCGCACACATGGAGGATTCCCGTTGTAGGGTGTTGCAATACATTCATGATTCGCTTATAGTGGGTTGCTTGAGTGACAAAAGCATAAACCCGAGTATGGGGGTTGTTGCATATGGGATAAAGGGGACTTGATGCTTTAATGCTATGGTTGGGTTTTACTTAATGATCTTTAGTAGTTGTGGATGCTTGCTAGAGTTCCAATCATAAGTGCATATGATCCAAATAGAGAAAGTATGTTAGCTTATGCCTATCCCTCATATAAAATTGCAATAATGATTTCCGATCTTGTTAACAATTGCCTAGGATAATTCCGCACACCAACCCATCATTATTCCACACTCGCTATTTTTAATATATTGTAATATTATGATAAGAACACCTATTTTTATATTCTAGTTCTTCGATATCATGCAAATCTATCCTCTTCATACCCACAACGTAGTTTTATTTCTCGTTTCTATATGGAATCAAATGTTCGGTGTACGTAGAGTCGTATCGGTGGCAGATAGGACTTGAGGGAATATTGATCTTAACTTTAGATCCTTGTGGGTTTGACACTCCATACTTATCACTTCCACCTTTGGAAATTGCTATGATGATTCCTTGCACTTGGGGATTACCACTTCTCCAGTGAAGAAACCCAAGGTTGAACCCAAACCCAAGACTAAGTGCTTCTATTATGAGGAGAACGGTCGCTGAAGTGGAACAACCCTAGATACTTGGTAGATAAGAAGGCTGGCAACATCGACAGAAGTATATTTGATATACGTGTTATTGATGTGTACCTTGCTAGTACTCCTAGTAGCGCCTGGGTTCGGATACCGGTTCGGTTGCTAAATGTTAGTAACTTGAAATAAAGATATGGAATAGACGGAGGCTAGCTAAGGGTGAGGTGACGATGAGTGTTGGAAGTGTTTCCAAGGTTGATGTGATCACCATCGCACGCTCTCTCTACCTTCGGGGTTAGTGATAAACCACAATAAATGTTATTTGGTGTTTGTGTTGAGCATGAACGTGATTAGATCGTGTTTATTACAATACAGTTATTCATTTAAGTTAGAGAATATTGGTTATTCTATTTACATGAATAATACATTCAATGGTCATGCACACAATGAGAATGGTTTATTGAATCTTGATCGTAGTGATACACATGTTCATAATATTGATGCAAAAAAGATACAAAGTTAATAATGATAGTACCACATAATTGTGGCACTGCCGCTAAATGTCATATTGGTGTAAAGCTCATGGAGAAACTCCATGCTGATGGATCTTTGGACTCATTCGATTTCGAATAGGCCAAGACATGCGAACCATGCCTCTTGGGCAAGATGACTAAGGACCCCATTTTCCAGTATGATGGAGCGGGCAAGTGATTTATTGGAAATGATACATGTTGATGTATGCAATCCAATGAGTGATGTAGCATGCGGTGGATATCATTGCTTTCTTACCTTCAGTGATGATTTGACTAGATATGGGTATATTTACTTAATGAAACACAAGTCTGAGTCATTTGAAAAGTTCAAGCAAATTCAGAGTGAAGTTTGAGATCATCGTGACAAGAAGATAAAATGTCTACGATATGATCGTGGAGGAGAATATCTGAGTTATGAGTTTGGTATAAAACTTAAGACAATGTGGAAGTTTTTTCACAACTCACGCCACCTGGAACACCATAGTGTGATGGAGTGTCCGAACATCATAGTCGTGCTCTATTGGATGTAGTGCGTACTATGACATCTCTTATCGTTTTGCCACTATAGGTTTGGGGTTATGCATTAGATACAACTACATTCACTTCAAATAGGGCACCATCTGAATCCGTTGAGATGACACCGTATGAATTATGGTTTGGCAGAAACCTAAACTTTCATTTTTTAGAATTTGGGAATGCGACGCTTATGTCTGATAAGCTCGAACCCAAAGTGGTAAAATGAATCTTCATAGATACCCTAAGGAAACATTTGGGTATACCTCCTATCTCAAATCCGAGGGCAAAGTGTTTGTTGCTAAAAACGGGTCATTTCTCGAGAAAGAGTTTCTCTCGAAAGAATTGAGTGGGAGGAAGATAGAACTTGATGAGGTTGTTGAACCTTTGTTTCAACCAGAGAGTAGCGCAGTGCAGAAAGTTGTTTCTGTTGAGCCTACGTTAGTTGAAGAGGAAGTTAATGATGATGATCATGAAGCTTCAGATCAAGTTACTATCTAACCTCGTAGGTCGACAAGGACGCGTACTGCTCCTGAGTGGTACGGTGCTACCTCTTGAGCTTGCGTTGGTTTTCCCTTGAAGAGGAAAGGGTGATGCAGCGAAGTAGATGTTGGAAATATGCCCTAGAGGCAATAATAAAATGGTTATTATTGTATTTCCTTGTTCATGATAATTGTCTATTGTTCATGCTATAATTGTGTTAACCGGAAACCGTAATACATGTGTGAATACATAGACCACAACATGTCCCTAGTAAGCCTCTAGTTGGCTAGCTCGTTGATCAATAGATGGTCACGGTTTCATGACCATGGACATTGGATGTCGTTGATAACGGGATCACATCATTAGGAGAATGATGTGATGGACAAGACCCAATCCTAAGCATAGCACAAGATCGTGTAGTTCGTTTGCTAAAGCTTTTCAATGTCAAGTATCGTTTCCTTAGACCATGAGATTGTGCAACTCCCGGATACCGTAGGAATGCTTTGGGTGTGCCAAACGTCACAACGTAACTGGGTGGCTATAAAGGTGCACTACGGGTATCTCCAAAAGTATCTGTTGGGTTGGCATGAATCGAGACTGGGATTTGTCACTCCGTGCGACGGAGAGGTATCTCTGGGCCCACTCGGTAAGACATCATCATAATGAGCTCAATGTGACTAAGGAGTTAGCCACGGGATGATGTATTACGGAACGAGTAAAGAGACTTGCCAGTAACGAGATTGAACAAGGTATGGGGATACCGACGATCGAATCTCGGGCAAGTACCATACCGATAGACAAAGGGAATTGAATACGGGATTGATTGAATCCCCGACATCGTGGTTCATCCGATGAGATCATCGTGGAGTACGTGGGAGCCAACATGGGTATCCAGATCCCGCTGTTGGTTATTGGCCGGAGAAGTGTCTCGGTCATGTCTACGTGTCTCCCGAACCCGTAGGGTCTACACACTTAAGGTTTGATGACGCTAGGGTTATAGGGAAATGGTATACGTGATTACCGAAGGTTGTTCGGAGTCCCGGATGAGATCCCGGACGTCACGAGGAGCTCCGGAATGGTCCGGAGGTAAAGATTGATATATAGGAAGTCCAGTTTTGGTCACCGGAAAGTTTTCGGGCTCATCGGTAGTGTACCGGGAGTGCCGGGAGGGTGCCGGAGGACCCCCGAGAGGGGTGTGACGACCAAAGGACCTCATGGGCCCTTAGAGGAGGTGTGCCAGCCCATATTGGGTCGGCCAAGACCATCTATGTGGGCCCATGTGGCTGGAGATAAGGAGATAAGGCAAAAGGGATTTAAAAGGAGGAGATCCACCTCCCTTGTGGGAGGTGGACTCTCCCTTTAATTCGGCCGGCCCTCTCCTCTTTGGAGTAGAGGCCAAGCCAGCCCTCCACATCCCTCCTCCTATATATACTTGAGGTTTTGGATGTTTTGGGACAAGATTTGATCTATCTCTCTCACGGCAAAGCCCTACCTCTCTTCTTCCTCCTTCGCAGCGCTTAGGCGAAGCCCTGTCGGATTACCTTGCTACTCCACCACCACCACGCCGTCGTGCTGCTGTTGGAGCCCTTCCCCAACCTCTCCTTCCTCCTTGCTGGATCAAGGTGTTGGAGACGTCACCGGACTGCACGTGTGTTGAACGCGGAGGTGCCGTCCGTTCGGCACTTGATCGGATCTACCGCGATCTGAATCGCTGCGAGTACGACTCCATCAACCGCGTTCTTGTAACGCTTCCGCTTAGCGATCTTCAAAGGTATGAAGATCCACTCTCCCCTTGCTCGTTGCTGGTTTCTCCATAGATGGATCTTGGTGAACGCGTAGGAAATTTTTGATTTACTACTACGTCTCCCAACAGTAGATAAGTATTTCCCTCAGTTGATGAGAACCAACGTATCACTCCAGTAGGAGGAACAAGCAAGTCACCAATGGATGCACCTACACAAACAATCAAACTCTTGCACTGAACGCTATAAAGGCGTTGTCAATCCCTTCACGATTATTTGCAAGGATTAGATTTGACAGAGATAGATGTAAACAAAAACGGAAAGTTAAAGATAAGTACATTGCAGCAAGTTATTTTTGGTATTTTTGGTTTATAGATCTGAAAATATATTATGGAAAGTAGACCCGGGGGCCATAGATTTCACTAGAGGCTTCTCTCTTAAAGGAAAATATCATGGTGGGTAAAAAAATTACTGTTAAGCAATTGATAGAAAAGTGAATAACCATGTACATATCCAAGGCAATGATCATGCATATAGGCATCACTTTCGTGTCAAGTAGACCGAAAAGACTCTGCATCTACTACTATTACTCCACACATCGACCGACTCCTGCCTGCATATAGAGTATTAAGTTCATGAAGAACAGAGTAATGCATTAAGTAAGATGACACGATGTAGATGGATAAACTCAAGTAATATGATGAAAACCCCATCTTGTTACCCTTGATTGCAACCACATTACGTGCCTCGCTACCCCTACTATGTCACTAGTGAGGACACCGCAAGATTGAACCCAAAACCAAACATTTCTCCCATTGCAAGAATTACCAATCTAGTTGGCCAAACAAAGCCAACAACTCGAAGAGATTTGCAAGGATGTGAAATCGTGCATATAAGAATTCAGAGAAGATTCAAATAAGATTCATGGATAATCTGAACATAAACTGACAACTCATCGGATCTTGACAAACACACCACAAAAGAGTATTACATCGAATAGATCTCCATGAAAATCATGAAGAACATGGTATTGAGGATCAAAGAGAGAGAAGAAGCCATCTAGCTACTAGCTATGGACCCCGTAGGTCTGTGGTGGACAACTCATGCATCATTGGAGAGGCAATGGAGTTGATGTAGATGCCCTCCGTGATCGAAACCCCCTCCGGCAGATTACCTAAAAAGGCTCCAAGATTGGGTCTCTCGGGAAAGTATTTGCGTGGATCCCTTTGGTGTTGGGGGAATATTTGGGTATTTATAGGACGAAGAATAGGGTTAGGAGACCTACCAAGAGATGGCAAGCCTGCCAGGCGCGGCCAGGGGGGTGGCTGCACCTACCAGGCTTGTGATCTCCTGGTAGATCCCTAAGCGTGCACTCCAAGTCTGGTAGATCTCTTTCCTTCCAGAAAAAATCATTCCAAAGATTTTATTCCGTTTGGACTCCGTTTCATATTCCATATCTGCAAAACTAAAAAAAAGGAAAAAACAAAAACTGGCACTAGGCTCTAGATTAATAGGTTAGTCCCAAAAATAATATAAAATAGCATATTAATGCATATAAAATATCCAAAACTTATAATATAATAGCATGACATCATCAAAAATTATAGATACGTTGGAGACATATCAACATCCCCAAACTTAATTCCTGCTCGTCCTCGAGTAAGTAAATGATAAAAACATAATTTTTGATGTGGGGTGCTACCTAACATATTTATCCATGTAATATTATCTATTGTGGCATGAATATTCAGATCCATAAGACTCAAAAAATGCTTAATATTGATATAAGAATAATAAAATTTCAAGCATACTAGCAAAGCAATTGTATCTCTTCAAAATATAATGGCAAAAGAAAGTTATCCCTACAATATCATATGGTCTGGCCATGCTCCATCTTCCCCACACAAACTATTTATATCATTCTCAATCCCGATGACAAGTCAAGCAATTGTTTTCACACTTTTATTTTCTCAAAAAATTCAACTCTCACGCAATACATGAGCGTGAGCCATGGATATAGCACTTATAGGTGGAATAGAATATGGTGGAGGTTGTCAAGGAAAAGGAGAAGATAGTCTCACATTGACTAGGCGTATCAACGGGATATGGAGATGCCCATCAATAGATATCAATGTGAGTGAGTAGGGATTGCCATACAACGGATGCACTAGAGCTATAAGTGTATGAAATCTCAAGAGCAAACTAAGTGGGTGTGCATCCAATTTGCTTGTTCATCAAGACCTAGGGAAATTTGAGGAAGTCCATCATTGGAATATACAAGCCAAGTTATATAAAGAAAAATTCCCACTAGTATATGAAAGTGAAAAAATAGGAGACTTTCTATCATGAAGATCATGGTGCTTTGAAGCACAAGTGTGGAAAAAGATAGTAGCAATGTCCCTTCTCTCTTTTCTCTCATTTTTTTTCTTTTTTTATTTGGGCTTCGCTAGACTCTTTTATTTTCATAAAGTCCGGAATCTCATCCCCAATTGTGAGGGAATCATAGCCTCCATCATCCTTTCCTCACATGGGACATGCTTTAATAATGATAATCATCACACTTTTATTTACTTACAACTCAAAATAAAATTACAACTCTATATGCAATATGGAAGTGATGGTGCATGTCATAAAAGGAAACGGCGAAAGTTGCATGGCAATATATCTCGGAATGGCTATGGAAATGCCATAATAGGTAGGTATGGTGGATGTTTTGAGGAAGGTATATGGTGGCTTTTTTGAGGAAGGTGGATTTGTTGCACCGGCGAAAGTTGTGCAGTACTAGAGAGGCTAGCAAAGGTGAAAGGATGAGAGTGCGTATAATCCATGGACTCAAGATTAGTCATAAAGAACTCACATACTTATTGCAAAAGTCTATTAGCCATTGAAGCAAAGTATTAAATGCATGCTCCTAGGGGAGAGGTTGGTAGGAGTTAACCATCGCGCGCTCTCGACCCTCACACAAAGGTCGACAATATATAAACAAATCATGCTCCGACTTCCTTACGTAACGGTTCACCATACGTGCATGCTACGAGAATCACAAGCCTTTACACAAGTATTTTTACCAAATCACAATTACTTCCTAACATGAATCTTAACATTACCATCTTTATATCTCAAAGCTTTATGCAAGGAATCAAACTTCTCATAATATTCAATGCACTTAATATGGAAGTTTTTATTATATCCCTCTTGGATGCCTATCATATTAGGACTAAATTCATAACCTAGACCAATTACCATGCTGTTTAAATACTCTCAAAATAATAGAAGTGATGTACAAGAGTTTAATTATTTCTATAAAAAGCAAACACCACCGTGCTCTAAACAATATAAGTGAAGCACATAGAGCAAGATTCTCTATCTCAAAAGTTATAAGTGAAGCACATAGAGTATTCTAATAAATTCACGATTCAGCGTGTCTCTCTCAAAATATATGTGCAGCAAGGATGATTATGGCAAACTGAAAATCAAAGACTCATATCATACAAGACGCTCCAAGCAAAACACATATCATGTCGTGAATAAAAATATAGTCTCAAGTAAATTTACCGATGAATTGAAGACGAAAGAGGGGATGCCTTCCGGGGCATCCCCAAGCTTAGGCTCTTTGGAATCCTTTAATATGACTTGGGCTGCCTTGGGAATCCCAAAGCTTAGGCTCTTTCCACTCCTTATTCCATAGTCCATCAAATCTTTACCCAAAACTTGAAAACTTCACAACACAAAACTTAACAGAAAACTCGTGAGATCTGTTAGTATAAGAAAATAAATCACCACTTTAGGTACTGTTGTGAAATCATTCTTTAATTATATTTATGTTATACCTACTGTATTCTAGCTTCTCCATGGTTCAAACCCCATCATACAACCCATAGATTCATCAAAATAGGTACACAACACAAAGAAAACAGAATATGTCAAAAATAGAACAGTCTGTAGCAATCTGAAAACTTCGTATAATTCTGTAACTGAAATAATTCTGAAAAATTCCAGACTCGGTAGATGCCGTGAAAAAATTATTAAATTCCTGGACTGAGCGCAAAAGTTTCTATTTTTTAGCAAGAAATCAACAACCACCATAGACAATCCCAAAGGTCTTACTTGGCTCAAACACTAATTTAAACACCAAAACACAATTACTACAGAACTATCAATGTGGGAAACACTAAACAACAGAAGCAAAAATAGAATACAAAAATAAAATTGGGTTGCCTCCCAACAAACGCTATTGTTTAACGCCCCTAGCTAGGCATAATGATTTTAATGATGCTCACATAAAAAGTAGTAATTGAGACATGCAAGAGAGCATCATGAATCTCATGAAAAGCACATTTTAGTCTAACACGCATAGGGGGGTTTTGAGCAAACAATTTATGGAAGAAATAATCAACTAGCATAGGAAGGCAAAACGAGCATAACTTGAAAATATTGAACACATAGAGAGGAAACTTGATATTATTGCAATTCCAACACGCATATGTTCCTCCCTCATAATAATTTTAAGTAAAATCATGAAGAAATCTCACAATATAACTATCACATAAATTATCCTTTTCATGATCTATCATAGCATACGTGTCATCACCAAAACTCGGGGAACAAAAAATATCATATTCATCAAGCATAGTGTCTCCAAGCTTGTGGTTTTGCATATGATTAACATCATGGATATTCAGAGAATTCATACTAAACACATGGCAATCATGCTTTTCATTCAAGGAACTCTCATGAATATCCTTACAAATTTCTTCTTCCAACACTTCATCAAAAAATTCAGATTCATGATTTTCAAACAAAACATCATAGAGATAATCAAGTGCACTCAACTTACTAGAAATTGGTTCATCATAATTTGGTATTTTGAAAATATTAGCAAGTGGATGAGGATCCATATCAATAGATTTTTAGCAAGCGAAGATGCAAGCAAATAGAAGGCACATGGCAACACAAGCAAATATAGCAACGAAAAGGCGAATGGAAGAAGGGCGAATAAAAAGGCAAATCTTTTGGTATTTTTTAAAATTGTTTTAGAAGTGTGGGAGAGGAAAACGAGAGGAAAATGGCAAATAAAGTAAATGCAAGAGATGAGTTTGTGATGGTTACTTGGTAGGCTTGATGTGTATCCTCCTCGGCAACGGCGCCAGAATTGGCAAGTTGACGGGAAAGTTCTTGTCTTCACTTGCTATGTATCCTCCCCGACAACGGCGCCAGAAATTCTTCTTGCTACCTCTTGAGCTTGCGTTGGTTTTCCCTTGAAGAGGAAAGGGTGATGCAGCAAAGTAGATAAGTATTTCCCTCAGTTGATGAGAACCAACGTATTAATCTAGTAGCAGGAACAAGCAAGTCACCAATGGATGCACCTACACAAACAATCAAACTCTTGCACCCAACACTATAAGGGGGTTATCAATCCCTTCACGGTTATTTGCAAGGATTAGATCTGATAGAGATAGATGTAAACGAAAACAGAAAGTAAAAGATAAGTAAATTGAATAAAGGTATTTTTGGTATTTTTGGTTTATAGATCTGAAAATATATTATGGAAAGTAGAGCCGGGGGCCATAGATTTCACTAGGGGCTTCTCTCTTAAAGAAAAATATCATGGTGGGTAAACAAAATTATTGTCAAGCAATTGATAGAAAAGTGAATAACCATGTACATATCCAAGGCAATGATCATGCATATAGGCATCACGCACGTGTCAAGTAGACCAAAACGATTCTACATCTACTACAATTACTCCACACATCGACCAACTCCTTCCTGCATCTAGAGTTTTGAGTTCATGAAGAACAACGTAACACATTAAGTAAGATGGCATGATGTAGAGGGATAAACTCAAGCCATATGATGAAAACCCCATCTTGTTACCCTTGATGGAAACAATACAATATGTGCCTTGCTACTCCTACTATGTCACTGGGTGAGGACACTGCAAGATTGAACCCAAAACCAATCACTTCTCCCATTGCAAGAATTACCAATCTAGTTGGCCAAACCAAACCAATAACTCGAAGAGACTTCCAAGGATATGAAATCATGCATATAAGAATTCAGAGAAGATTCAAATAAGATTCATGGATAATCTGAACATCAACTCACAATTCATCGGATCTTGACAACACACCACAAAAGAGTATTACATCGAATAGATCGCCATGAAGATCATGAAGAACATGGTATTGAAGATCAAAGAGAGAGAACAAGCCATCTAGCTACTAGCTATGGCCCCGTAGGTCTATGATGGACTACTCACGCATCATCGGAGGGGCAATGGAGTTGATGTAGATGCCCTCCATGATCAAAAACCCCTCCGGTAGATTCCCGAAAAAGGCTCCAAGATTGGATCTCTTGGGAACGGAGGCTTCTGTAGGCGGAAAAGTATTTGCGTGGCTCCCTTTGGTGTTGGGGGAATATTTGGGTATTTATAGGACGAAGAATAGGGTTAGGAGACCTGCCAGGAGACGGCAAGCATGCCAGGCGCAGCCAGGGGGGTGGTCGCGCCTACCAGGCTTGTGATCTCCTGGTAGATCCCTTGGCATGCACTCGAAGTCTGGTAGATCTCTTTTCGTTCCAGAAAAAATCATTCCGACGATTTTATTCCGTTTGGACTCCATTTAATATTCCATATCTGCAAAACTCAAAAACAAGGGGAAAAAACAGAAACTGCCACTAGGCTCTAGATTAATAGGTTAGTCCCAAAAACAATATAAAATAGCATATTAATGCATATAGAACATCCAAAACAGGTAATATAATAGCATGACATCATCAAAAATTATAGATATGTTGGACATGTATCATGCGGCAACTTTGCCTTAGAGGTCATGTTGTCAGACAACGATGAACCTACAAGCTATGGAGAAGTGATGATGGGCCCGAATTCCAACAAATGGTTAGAGGCCATGAAATCCGAGAAAGGATCCATGTATGAAAACCAAGTATGGACTTTGGTGTACTTCCCGTTGAATGGCAGGTCGTTGAGTCCAAATGGACCTTTAGGATGAAGACAGACGTTGATGGTGAATGTCACCATTTATAAAGCTCGATTTGTCACAAAGAAGTTTCCGCCAAGCTCAAGGAGTTGACTATGATAAGACTTTCTCACCTGTAGCGATGCTAAAAGTCTGTTGGAATTATGTTAACAGTTGCTGCATTTTTCAATTATGAAATCTGGCAGATGGATGACAAAACATCGTTTCCTTAATGGTTTACTTGAGGAAAGGTTATATGTGATACAACGAGAAGGTTTTGTCAATCCTAAGGATGATAAAATGTGTGCAAGCTCCAGCAATCCTTCTATGGGCTGGAGCAAGCATCTCGGAGTTGGAATATACGCTTTGATGAGGTCATCAAAGTTATTGGGTTTATACAAAGTTTACGAGAAACTTGTATTTACAAGAAAGTGAGTGGGGGCACTATAGAATTTCTGATAAGTATATGCGGTTGACATATTATTGATCGGAAATGATGTAGAATTTCTGGAAAGCATAAACGGTTGTTTGAAAAGAGTTTTTCAATGGAAGACCTAGATAAAGCTACCTAATTATTGGGCATCAAGATCTATAGAGATAGATCAAGATGCTTGATGAGACTTTCAATGAGTACATACTTAAACAAGATTTTGAAAGAGTTCAAAATGGATCAGTCAAAGGAGGAGTTCTTGCCTGATATGTAAGGTGTGGAGTTGAGTGAGACTCAATGCTCGACCACGACAGAAGAAAGAGAAAGGACGAAGGTCGTCCCCTATGCTTTATCCATAGGCTCTACATAGTATGACATGCTGTGTACCGCACCTGTGTGTGCCTTGCCATGAGTCTGTCAAGGGGTACAAAAGTGATCCAGGAGTGGATCACTGGACAACGGTCAAAATTATCCTTGATAACTAGAGGACTAAGGAAATATTTCTCGATTATGGAGTGTTGGTAGACGTAGTAGTAAATCAAAATTTTCCTACGTTCACCAAGATCTATCTATGGAGAAACCAGCAACGAGAGGGGAGAGATTGCATCTTCATACCTTTGAAGATCGCTAAGCGGAAGCGTTACAAGAACGCGGTTGATGGAGTCGTACTCGCAGCGATTCAGATCGCGGTAGATCCGATCAAGTGCCGAACGGACGGCACCTCCGCGTTCAACACACGTGCAGCCCGGTGACGTCTCCAACACCTTGATCCAGCAAGGAGGAAGGAGAGGTTGGGGAAGGGCTCCAACAGCAGCACGACGGCGTGGTGGTGGTGGGTAGCAAGGTATTCCGACAGGGCTTCGCCTAAGCGCTGCGGAGGAGGAAGAAGAGAGGTAGGGCTTCGCCGTGAGAGAGAGAGATCAAATCTTATCTCAAAACATCCAAAACCTCAAGTATATATAGGAGGAGGGACGTGGAGGGCTGGCTTGGCCTCTACTCCAAAGAGGAGATGGCCGGCCGAATTAAAGGGAGAGTCCACCTCCCACAAGGGAGGTGGATCTCCTCCTTTTAAATCCTTTTTGCCTTATCTCCTTATCTCCAGCCGCATGGGCCTTTAGCAAAAGTCTTGCCCAGCCCAATAAGGGCTGGCACACTTTATCTAACAGCCCATGTGGTCCTTTGGTCGTCACACCCCTCCCGGGGGTTATCCGGCACCCTCCCGGTACACTACCGATGAGCCCGAAAACTTTCCGGTGACCAAAATTGGACTTCCTATATATCAATCTTTACCTCCGGACCATTCCGGAGCTCCTCGTGACGTCCGGGATCTCATCCGGGACTCCGAACAACCTTCGGTAATCACGTATACCTTTTCCCTATAACCCTAGCGTCATCGAACCTTAAGTGTGTAGACCCTACGGGTTCGGGAGACACGTAGACATGACCGAGACACTTCTCCGGCCAATAACCAACAGCGGGATCTGGATACCCATGTTGGCTCCCACGTACTCCACGATGATCTCATCGGATGAACCACGATGTCGGGGATTCAATCAATCCCGTATACAATTCCCTTTGTCTATCGGTATGGTACTTGCCCGAGATTCGATCATCGGTATCCCTATACCTTGTTCAATCTCGTTACTGGCAAGTCTCTTTACTCGTTCCGTAATACATCATCCCGTGGCTAACTCCTTAGTCACATTGAGCTCATTATGATGATGTCTTACCGAGTGGGCCCAGAGATACCTCTCCGTCACACGGAGTGACAAATCCCAGTCTCGATTCGTGCCAACCCAACAGATACTTTCGGAGATACCCGTAGTGCACCTTTATAGCCACCCAGTTACGTTGTGACGTTTGGCACACCCAAAGCATTCCTACGGTATCCGGGAGTTGCACAATCTCATGGTCTAAGGAAACGATACTTAACATTGAAAAGCTTTAGCAAACGAACTACACGATCTTGTGCTATGCTTAGGATTGGGTCTTGTCCATCACATCATTCTCCTAATGATGTGATCCCGTTATCAATGACATCCAATGTCCATGGTCATGAAACCGTGACCATCTATTGATCAACGAGCTAGTCAACTAGAGGCTCACTAGGGACATGTTGTGGTCTATGTATTCACACATGTATTATGGTTTCCGGTTAACACAATTATAGCATGAACAATAGACAATTATCATGAACAAGGAAATACAATAATAACCATTTTATTATTGCCTCTAGGGCATATTTCCAACAGTCTCCCACTTGCACTAGAGTCAATAATCTAGTTCACATCACCATGTGATTAACACTTACATCACCATGTGATCATATCATCATGTGATTAACACCCAATAAGTTCTGGGGTTTGTTCATGTTCTGCTCGTGAAAGAGGTTTTTAGTCAACGGGTCTGCGACATTCAGATCCGTGTGTACCTTGCAAACTTTCCATGTCATATTTGTAGATAATGCTCCCACGCTTCACTTGGAGCTATTCCAAATGGCTGCTCCACTATACGTAGCCAGATTTCTACTAAGAGTCATCCGGATTGGAGTTAAAGCTTGCATCATCGTAACCCTTTATGATGAACTCTTTATCACCTCCATAATCGAGAAATATTTCCTTAGTTCTCAAGTTACTAAGGCTAACTTTGACCATTGTCCAGTGATCCACTCTTGGATTACTCTTGTACCCCTTGACAGACTCATGGCAAGGCACACACAGGTGCGGTACACAGCATGGCATACTATATAGAGCCTATGGCTAAAGCATAGGAGATGACACTCATCTTTTCTTTATCTTCTGCCGTGGTCAGGTATTGAGTCTTACTCAATTTCACACCTTACAATACAGTCAAGAACTCCTTCTTTGACCCATATTTTGAACTCCTTCAAAAACTTGTCAAGGTATGTCTTCGTCGAAAAAACTTATCAAGCGAATTGATCTATCCCTATAGATCTTGATGCTCAATAAAATAGTAGCTTTATCTGGGTCTTCCTTTGAAAAAACTCTTTTCAAACAACCCTTCATGCTCTTCCAGAAATTCTACATCATTTCCGATCAATAATATGTCAACTACATATTCTTATAAGAAATTCTATAGTGCTCCCACTCACTTTCTTGCAAATACAAGTTTCTCATAAACTTTGTATAAACTTAAACACTTTGATCACCTCATCAAAGCATATATTCCAACTCCGACATGCTTGCTCCAGTCCATAGAAGGATCGCTGGAGTTTGCATATTATTAGCATCCTTAGGGTTGACAAAACCTTCTGGTTGTATCACATACAACTCTTCCTCATAGAAACCATTACGGAAACCTTGTTTTGTCATCCATCTGCCAGATTTCATAATCGAAAAATGCAGCAACTGCTAACAAAATTTTAATAGACTTTTAGCATCGCTACAGATGAGACAATCTCATCGCAGTCAACTCCTTGAACTTGGCGGAAACTTCTTTGCGACAAGTCGAGCTTTATAAACGGTGACATTTCACCATTGGCGTCTATGTTTATCTCAAAGGTCCATTTGTACTCAATGACCCGCCATTCAACAGGCAAGTCTACCAATAGTCCATACTTGGTTTTCATACATGGATCCTTTCTCGGATTTCATGGCTCCTAGCCATTTGTTGGAATTTGGTCCCACCATCGCTTCTCCATAGTTCATAGGTTCATCGTTGTCCAACAACATGATTTCCAAGACAGGGTTGTCGTACTACTCAGGAGCAGTACGCGTCCTTGTCGACCTACGAGGTTCGATAGTGACTTGATCCGAAGCTTCATGATCATCATCATTAACTTCCTTTTCAACTGAGTAGGCTCTACAGAAACATCTTTCTGTGTTGCGCTATTCTCTGGTTGAAACAAAGGTTCAACAACCTTATCAAGTTCTATCTTCCTCCCACTCAATTCTGTCGAGAGAAACTCTTTCTCAAGAAAGGACCCATTCTTAGCAATAAACACCTTTTGCGCTTGGATCTGAAATAGAAGGTATACCCAATGTCTCATTAGGGTATTCTATGAAGATACATTTGTCTGCTTTGGGTTCGAGCTCGCTAGGTGAAAAACCCATTTTCACATAAGCGTCGCAGCCCCAAACATTAAGAAATGACAGCTTAGGCTTCTGTCAAACCATAATTCTCACGGTGTCATCTCAACAGACTTAGATGGTGCCCTATTAAAGTGAATGGATTTGTCTTTAATGCATAACCCCATAATGATAGTGGTAAAACGATAAGAGACATCATAGTACTCACTATATCCAATAGAGCACGACTACGACGTTCGAACACACCATCACACTATGGTGTTCCAGGAGGCGTGAGCTGTGAAACAATTTCCACATTGTCCAAAATTGCATACCAAACTCGTAACTTAGATATTCACCTCCATGATCATATCATAGACATTTATCTTCTTGTCACGATGATCTTTAACTTCACTCTGAAACTCCTTGAACCTTTCAAACATTTCAGATTCGTGTTTCATTAAGTAAATATCCCCATATTTACTCAAATCATCAGTGAAGGTAAAGAAAAACAACGATATACACTGTGTGTTTCAACACTCATTGGACCACATACATCAACATGTATTAATTCCAATAAGCCACTTGCCCGCTCCATCATATTGGATGACGGGGTCTCAGTCATCTTGCCCAAGAGGCATGGCTCGCATGTCTCAACCGATTCGAAATCGAGTGAGTCAAAAATCCATCATCATGGAGTTTCTTCATGCGATTTATACCAATATGACATTTAGCGGCAGTGCCACAAGTATGTGGTACTATCATTATTAACTTTATATATTTTTGGTACCAACGTTATGAACATGTGTACTACTACGATCATGATTCGATAAACCATTCTGAGTGGGTGCATGACCATTGAAGGCATTATCCATGTAAATAGAATAACCATTATTCTCTAACTTATATGAATAACCGTATTGCACTAATCATGATCTAATCACGTTCATGCTCAACGCAAACACCAAATAACATTTATTTAGGTTTATCACAAATCCCGAAGGTAGAGAGAGCGTGCGATGGTGATCACATCAATCTTGGAAATACTTCCAACACACATCGTCACCTTTCACCTAGCTAGTCTCCGTTTATTCCGTAGCTTTTATTTCGAGTTGCTAACACTTAGCAACCGAACCGGTATCCAATACCCAGGTGCTACTAGGAGTACCAGCAAGGTACACATCACTAACACGTATATCAAATATACTTCCATTGACATTACCAGCCTTCTTATCTACCAATCATCTAGGGTTTTTCCGCTTCAGCGAACATTCTCCTCATAACAGAAGCACTTAGTCTCGGGTTCGGGCTCAACCTTGGGTTTCTTCACTAGAGCAACAACTGGCTTGCCATTCCTGAAGTTTTTCCCTTCTTGCCCTTGCCCCTTTTGAAACTAGTGGTTTTCACTTAACCATCAACACTTGATGCTCCTTATTGATTTCTACCTTCGTGGTGTCAAACATCACGAACAACTCAGGGATCATCTTATCCATCCCTGGCATGTTATAGTTCATCACGAAGCTCTAGTAGCTTGGTGGCAGTGACTTGGAGAACTGCATTAATCACTATCTCATCTGGAAGATTAACTCCCACTTGATTCAAGTGATTGTAGCACCCAGACAATCTGAGAACACGCTCACCGATTAAGCTATTCTCCTTTATCTTGCAGGCAAAGAATCTTGTTGGAGGTCTCATACCTCTCAACATAGGCACGAGCTTGAGATCACAATCTCAGCTCCTAGAACATCTCATATGTTCTGTGACGTTCAAAACATTTTGAAGCCTCAATTCTAAGCCGTAATGCATGACGCACTGAACTATCACGTAGTCATCAAAAAGTGCCTGTCATATGTTCACAACATCTACAGACAACGCTTGAGGGAGTGATGCAGTTAGCGGTACATCAAAAACATAAGCTTTCTGTGCAGCAATGAGGACAATCCTCAGATCACGGACCCAGTCCGCATTATTGCTACCATCAACTTTCAACTTACTTTTCTCTAGGATTGTATCAATAAAACTGGGGAGCTACAGTGCGAGCTATCTACGACATAATTTGCAAGGACATTTTTAGACTAAGTTCATGATAATTAAGTTCATTTAATCAAATTATTAATGAACTCCCACTTAGATAGACATCTCTCTAGTCTTCCAAGTGATACATGATCCATGTCAACTAGCCCGTGTCCGATCATCACGTGAGACGGACTAGTCATCCATGGTGAACATCTCTATGTTGATCGTATCTTCTATACGACTCATGTTCGACCTTTCGGTCTTCCGTGTTCCGAGGCCATGTCTGTACATGCTAGGCTCGTCAAGTCAACCTAAGTGTTTCGCATGTGTAAATCTGGCTTACACCCGTTGTATGCGAACGTTAGAACCTATCACACCCGATCATCACGTGGTGCTTCGGAACGACGATCCTTAGCAACGGTGCACAGTTAGGGTGAACACCTTTCTTGAAATTTTATTGAGAGATCATCTTATTTACTACCGTCGTTCTATGCAAATAAGATGTAAACATGATAAACATCACATGCAATCAATATAGTGACATGATATGGCCAATATCATCTTGCTCCTTTGATCTCCATCTTCGGGGCACCATGATCATCACTGTCACCGGCACGACACCATGATCTCCATCATCATGATCTCCATCATTGTGTCTTCATGAAGTTGTCTTGCCAACTATTACTTCTACTACTACAGCTAACGTTTAGCAATAAAGTAAAGTAATTACATGGCGTTTATGATTGACACGCAGGTCATACAATAATATAAGACAACTCCTATGGCTCCTGCCGGTTGTCATAGTCATCGACATGCAAGTCGTGAACCCTATTACAAGAACATGATCAATATCATACATCACAATGCATCACATCACATCCTTTTGGCCATATCACATCACACGGCATATGCTGCAAAAACAAGTTAGACGTCCTCTAATTTGTAGTTGCATGTTTTTACGTGGTTGCTATAGGTTTCTAGCAAGAACGTTTCTTACCTACGTCAAAACCACAACGTGATATGCCAATTGCTATTTACCCTTCATAAGGACCCTTTTCAGCGAATCCAATCCGACTAAGGTGGGAGAGACAGACACCCGCTAGCCACCTTATGCAACTAGTGCATGTTAGGCGGTGGAACCGGTCTCACGTAAGCGTACGTGTAAGGTTGGTCCGGGCCGCTTCATCCCACAATACCGTCGAATCAAGATAAGACTAGTAACGGCAAGCATATTAACAAAATCGACGCCCACAACTGCTTTGTGTTCTACTCGTGCATAGATTCTACGCATAGACCTAGCTCATGATGCCACTGTTGGTAGACATAGTAGTAAATCAAAATTTTCCTACGTTCACCAAGATCTATCTATGGAGAAACCAGCAACGAGAGGGGAGAGATTGCATCTTCATACCTTTGAAGATCGCTAAGCGGAAGCGTTACAAGAACGCGGTTGATGGAGTCGTACTCGCAGCGATTCAGATCGCGGTAGATCCGATCAAGTGCCGAACGGACGGCACCTCCGCGTTCAACACACGTGCAGCCCGGTGACGTCTCCAACACCTTGATCCAGCAAGGAGGAAGGAGAGGTTGGGGAAGGGCTCCAACAGCAGCACGACGGCATGGTGGTGGTGGAGTAGCAAGGTATTCCGACAGGGCTTCGCCTAAGCGCTGCGGAGGAGGAAGAAGAGAGGTAGGGCTTCGCCGTGAGAGAGAGAGATCAAATCTTATCTCAAAACATCCAAAACCTCAAGTATATATAGGAGGAGGGACGTCGAGGGCTGGCTTGGCCTCTACTCCAAAGAGGAGATGGCCGGCCGAATTAAAGGGAGAGTCCACCTCCCACAAGGGAGGTGGATCTCCTCCTTTTAAATCCTTTTTGCCTTATCTCCTTATCTCCAGCCGCATGGGCCTTTAGCAAAAGTCTTGCCCAGCCCAATAAGGGCTGGCACACTTTATCTAACAGCCCATGTGGTCCTTTGGTCGTCACACCCCTCCCGGGGGTTATCCGGCACCCTCCCGGCACTCCCGGTACACTACCGATGAGCCCGAAAACTTTCCGGTGACCAAAACTGGACTTCCTATATATCAATCTTTACCTCCGGACCATTCCGGAGCTCCTCGTGACGTCCGGGATCTCATCCGGGACTCCGAACAACCTTCGGTAATCACGTATACCTTTTCCCTATAACCCTAGCGTCATCGAACCTTAAGTGTGTAGACCCTACGGGTTCGGGAGACACGTAGACATGACCGAGACACTTCTTCGGCCAATAACCAACAGCGGGATCTGGATACCCATGTTGGCTCCCACGTACTCCACGATGATCTCATCGGATGAACCACGATGTCGGGGATTCAATCAATCCCGTATACAATTCCCTTTGTCTATCGGTATGGTACTTGCCCGAGATTCGATCGTCGGTATCCCTATACCTTGTTCAATCTCGTTACTGGCAAGTCTCTTTACTCGTTCCGTAATACATCATCCCGTGGCTAACTCCTTAGTCACATTGAGCTCATTATGATGATGTCTTACCGAGTGGGCCCAGAGATACCTCTCCGTCACACGGAGTGACAAATCCCAGTCTCGATTCGTGCCAACCCAACAGATACTTTCGGAGATACCCGTAGTGCACCTTTATAGCCACCCAGTTACGTTGTGATGTTTGGCACACCCAAAGCATTCCTACGGTATCCGGGAGTTGCACAATCTCATGGTCTAAGGAAACGATACTTAACATTGAAAAGCTTTAGCAAACGAACTACACGATCTTGTGCTATGCTTAGGATTGGGTCTTGTCCATCACATCATTCTCCTAATGATGTGATCCCGTTATCAATGACATCCAATGTCCATGGTCATGAAACCGTGACCATCTATTGATCAACGAGCTAGTCAACTAGAGGCTCACTAGGGACATGTTGTGGTCTATGTATTCACACATGTATTATGGTTTCCGGTTAACACAATTATAGCATGAACAATAGACAATTATCATGAACAAGGAAATACAATAATAACCATTTTATTATTGCCTCTAGGGCATATTTCCAACATGGAGGTGATAAAGAGTTCGTCGTAAAGGGTTATGTCGATGCAAGCTTTAACACCAATCTGGATGACTCTTAGTAGCAATCCGGATACATATAGTGGAGTAGCCACTTGGAATAGCTCTAAGTGGAGCGTGGTAGCAGTGCCTAAAGTATGACATAGAAATTTTCAAAGTACACACGGGTCTGAATGTCGCAGACCCGTTGACCGAAACCTCTTTCACATGCAAAACATGATCGAACTCCTGAACTCATTGGGTGTGAGATTCATGACCATGAGATCATGCAACTCACTGACACCAGAGGAGTGCCTTGTGTGTATCAGACATCGCAACGTAACTGGGTGACTATAAAGGTGCTCTATAGGTATCTCCGAGGGTGTTTGTTGGGTTGGCATGGATCAAGACTGAGATTTGTTACTCCGTGTGACGAAGAGGTATCTCAGGGCCCAGTCGGTAATGCAACATCACAACAAGCCTTGCAAGCAAAGTGACTAAAGTTTTAGCCACAGGATCTTGTATTACGGAATGAGTAAAGAGACTTGTCGGTAACTATCGGGGTACGACACCTATGGGATCGCGTGGATCCCTTTACGGTTCGGCAGGGAGAAGGTGTGCACAAAGAGCAGATCCAACAAGCAACGCAAGGGATTTTTACCCTGGTTCGGGCCGCTCAGAAGCGTAATACCCTACTCCTACTTTAGTGTAGTATGAGTTCTTGAGTTCTGGCTCCAGGAGCGCTATGTGATGAACAATACACAGCTACTACGCGTGTGTCTGAGCCAGAAGGTCCTCCTCCGTAGCTATGCCTTGGATCTCCTTTTATATGTCCAAGGGGTCACCAACAGCGGCGCACAGTACATACAGGGTGCGTACAGTTGCTACAGTGTTATCATACCTAATACTAACGACATATAACAAGCGCATTAAATGCTCTGTTTAGCTGTCCCTAGCTTTCTTGGGGACGGGAAAAGAGGTCGTCCCATCAGCACCGCTTAACCCCATCATTGCTAGCGCCTTGACACGTACCCAGAAGGATAATGCCTGTTTGGTAGGCTAGTCATTGCGCTGGGGCGATGACAGGCTGGCGAGGTCTTGCCCGGTGCGAGTCATGTCGGGGCTCCATGAGCCATCCCGACAAGATCTTGCCGGGGTCCCAACCTTTGGTCTTCCCGGTGAACTACTTTGAGGTCTTCTCTAAGGAAGGCTCGCTTCCCGAAAACTCTATCTTGGTCTTGCCGGCCTTGAGATTGCCGGTGATGTGTTCACCTGTTCCCGCCAAGCAATCCTTGCCAGAAACCTGGGTTCTGGATATGTCCTATAAGTGGATTTCTTCTCTACCATGCCCTTCCCGCCTGGAGGTTGCGACTCACCGATGCGTGTCCAGGGGTAGCGAACCCCCCTATTCACTACACCGATAGGAGCCCCGGGCCTAGGCCAGACAAGCGTGCAAGTGTTTGTCTGGGGTAGGCCCAAAAACACGCACCGGTACACGCATGGCGAGAGGTAACCGCCACTCATGACTTTTAAATTGCACGCTGATGGTGATACGAGAGAGCTCGCGGTTTGCCGGGCCTTAGGCTTGTCGGTAGCATGGGCAGATAGAGCAAGGCGGCAGTAGGAGTCATGTGCCCGAAAGGGAGTACCATACTGTGGGACAAAGAGCCATCCCCCGAGCCTTCCCCAAAAAGGGTATTGCGGGTGCGGTGCTCGATTC
Organism: Hordeum marinum; assembly: GCA_022496015.1. NCBI lineage: Eukaryota > Viridiplantae > Streptophyta > Magnoliopsida > Poales > Poaceae > Hordeum > Hordeum marinum. The sequence goes on along the minus strand of CM039673.1, from coordinate 127,606,056 downwards.
ATACACTCATCTCTGCTATCGCCGCCTTCTACTACGAATGCCTCATTGCCGTCTTGCCGGCCTCCAGCACGGCATCCTCGACTTCCTTGGCTGTCGCGCGCCGCTGAGAATAAACCAACTGCCGGGACGGAAGTACTTTTCGCATACCTGTTGCTACAATGGCATATATAAAGAAACAATTTATCTTAGTTAGACCGATCTTTACATATGCGACACATGTTTCTTTATGCTAAATGAATGTTTGCTTCTCTCTTGATTAATTCCGTCCTTGCATATATCTTATATCCTATGCTATTTGGAAACCTTGCCGGTGCGCACACTTGTCGTGAGCGCTTTGAGGAACAGGTCCTTAGCAGCCTGCTAGAAATGTCACCACCGGCAAGGCGACTTGCTGGGCCAGAACGCAGCTGCTAAGTTTGCCGAGCGGACTTGAGGCGAAACTAGAGCGCGGGCTAACCATGGAAAGATCCTTTCACGTGTAGATTGATGTACAAGGATGAAAAATCAATCAAGACAACCCACACTTGCCGGAAAACTTTCTGGTGCACACACTCCAACCGGCAATGCTTGAGGAATGGGTCCTTGCAGCTTGCCAGGAACGTCGACTCTCGGAAAGTCTTACCCTCCCAGCTTTAGTGTAGTTGTTCACATCGCCGAGCGGACTCGAAGCGATTAGAAGCGCGACTAGCATCGGGAAGGCTCCTTGGTATACGGATACAACCCACGCTTGCCAAAAAACTTTCCTGTGCACACGCTCCAACTGGCAGCGCTTGAGGAACGGGTCCTTGCAGCTTGCCGGGAACGTCGACTCCCAGAAAGTCTTACCCTCCTAATTTTAGTGCAGCTGCTCACATCGCCGACCGGACTCAAAGCGATTAGAGGCGCGACTAGCCCCGGGAAGGATCCTCAGCATACAGGTTTACGCAAAAATCTGAAGATAAAACTTATCTAGCCTTCTCCTTGAATGATTGCATTTTTGTACAATGAATCGCTTGCTGGAATACTCTCCGAATGCGCACGTTCCGGTCGATAGAGCTTAGGATCAGGTCTTGTCTAGCAGCCTATCGAGAATGCTGCCTCTTCAGGAGCTTGACGCTCTAAAAACAACTACATCTGCATCTGTTTTGCTAGGCGAACCCAGAACAACTAGGAGCACAGAGTATTTTAAGAGCGCACCCTCTCGCACAGGTTGTACAAAAGAAAGCATCAAGGATAAAACTAAAGAGTAAAAAGCCATTAAAGTTTTAGGACTTAGCTTTTGCAAAGAATTTCAGCCGCCCCCGTTTCTTGTTGGGCGCCATGACGATGAACATGATCAAGAACTGACGCGCTGATTGCTAGATCAGGTTCGCGCAACCCTCTCCCCTACCTGGCGCGCCAAGGATGTCGGGGTACGACACCTATGGGATCGCATGGATCCATTTACGGTTTGGCAAGGAAAAGGCGTGCACAAAGAGTAGATCCAACGAGCAACGCAAGGGATTTTACCCAGCTTCGGGCTGCTGAGAAGCATAATACCCTACCCTTCTTTAGTGTATTATGAGTTCTTGAGTTCTGGCTCCACGAGCGCTATGTGGTGAACAATACATAGCTGCTAAGCGTGTGATTGAGCCAGAAGGTCCTTCTCCGTAGCTATGCCTTGGGCCTCATTTTATATGTCCAAGGGGTCACCAACAGGGCGCACAGTACATGCAGGGGGTGTACAGTTGCTACAATGTTATCATACCTAATATTGACGGCACAGGACAAGCACATTAAATGCTTTGTTTAGCTGTCCCTAGCTTTCTTGGGGACGGGAAAAGAGGTCGTCCCATCAGCACCGCTTAACCCCATCACCGCTAGCGCCTTGACACGTACCCACGAGGATAAGGCCTGTCTGGCAGGTTGGTCGCTCCACTAGAGCGGTGACAGGCTAGCGAGGTCTTGCCGGGTGCGAGTCCTGCCGGGGCTCCATGAGCCATCCTGGCAAGATCTTGCTGGTGGTCTTCTCGGTGACCTACTTGGAGGTCTTCTCTCGGGAAGGCTCGCTTCCCAGAAACTCTGTCTTGGTCTTGTCGGCCTTGAGCTTGCCGGTGATGTGTTGACCTGTTCCCGGCAAGCAATCCTTGCCGGAAACCTGGGTCCTGGATATGTACTATAAGTGGATTTCTTCTCTACCATGCCCTTCCTGCCTAGAGGCTACGACTCGCCGATGCGTGTCCAGGGGTAGCGAACACCCCCCTCTCCACTACACCAACAGTAACGATATTGAACTAGGTATGGAGATACCGACGATCGAATCTTGGGCAAGTAAATACCGAAGAACAAAGGGAACATCATACGTGATTAACTGAATCCTTGACATAGAGGTTCAACCGATAAAGATCTTCATAGAATATGTAGGAACCAATATGGGCATCTAGGTCCCGCTATTGGTTATTGACCATAGAGGTGTCTCAGTCATGTCTACATAGTTCTTGAACCCGTAGGGTTTGCACACTTAACGTTCGGTGACGTTTCGTTAATATAGAGTTATGTATGTTGGTGACCGAAGGTTGTTTGGAGTCCCGGATGAGATCCTATACGTCACGGGGAGCTCCGAAATGGTACTTGGGTAAATATTGATATATAGGAAGTCCTGTTTTGGTCACCGGAAAAGTTTCGGGTACTTCGGTAGTGTACCAGGAGTGCGAGGAGGGTACCTGGGGCTATCGGGAGGGGTGTCTCGACCCAAAGGACCTCATGGTCTGTGGGAGGAGTCAAACCAGCCCTAGTAGGCTGGCCGAACCCCCCCCCCCCCACTAAGGCCCATGCGGCTAGGGGTGGGAAAACCCAAAGGTGGAAAGGTTTTCCATGTGGAGAGGAGGAATCCTACTCCTAGTAGGATTGGAGTAGGACTCCTCCACCTCCAATTTCGGCCAAACCTTGAGGGTTTGAGGCTTCCTCCTCCCCTCCCTCCCTCCTATATATACTAGAGGATTTAGAAGGGAGAGATAACCCTAATTGCCACGTGCTTCCTCTAATTCATCTAGATCGTTTTCTCCTCTAGTCTAGTTCGGCGGTGCTTAGGTGAAGCCCTGCTGGAATAGTTCCACCACCATTGCCGCCATGCCATCGCGCTGCCAGAGAACTCATCTACCTCTCTACTCCCTCTTGCTGGATGAAGAAGGCGGAGATCGTCATTGAGTTGTACGTGTTGGAAATATGCCCTAGAGGCAATAATAAATTAGTTATTATCATATTTCCTTGTTCATGATAATCATTTATTATCCATGCTATAATTTTATTGATCGGAGACTTAAATGCATGTGTGGATACATAGACAAAACCATGTCCCTAGTATGCCTCTAGTAGACTAGCTCGTTGATCAAAAGATGGTTAGGATTTCCTAGACATGGACATGAGATGTCATTTGATAACGGTATCACATCATTAGGAGAATGATGTGGTGGACAAGACCCAAACTACAAACATAGCATATGATCGTGTCAGTTTATTGCTACTGTTTTCTGCATGTCAACTATATGTTCCTATGACCATGAGATCATGCAACTCACGGATATCGGAGGAGTGCCTTGTGTGTATCAAACGTCGCAACGTAACTGGGTGACTATAAAGGTGCTCTACAGGTATCTTCGAGGGTGTCTGTTGAGTTGGCATGGATCGAGACTGGGATTTGTTACTCCGTGTGACGGAGAGGTATCTCAGGGCCCACTCGGTAATACAACATCACAATGAGCCTTGCAAGCAATGTGACTAATTTTTAGTTGCGGGATCTTGTATTACAGAACGAGTAAAGAGACTTGCCAATAACGAGGTTGAACTAGGTATGGAGATACCGACGATCGAATCTCGGGCAAGTAACATACCGAAGAACAAAGGGAACATCGTACGGGATTAACTGAATCCTTGACATAGAGGTTCGACCGATAAAGATCTTCGTAGAATATGTAGGAACCAATGTGGACGTCCAGGTCCCGCCATTGGTTATTGACCGTAGAGGTGTCTCGGTCATGTCTACATAGTTCTCGAACCCGTAGGGTCTGCACACTTAAGGTTCGGTGACGTTTCGGTAGTGTAGAGTTATGTATGGTGGTGACCAAAGTTTGTTCGGAGTCCCGGATGAGATCCCGGACGTCACGAGGAGCTCCGGAATGGTCCGGAGGTAAAGATTCATATATAGGAAGTCCCAGTTTGGTTTCCGGAAAAGTTTCGGGCTCATCGGTAGTGTACCGGGAGTATCGGTAGTGTACCGGGAGTGCCGGTAGTGTACCGGGGGACCTCCGGGAGGGGTATTTCGACCCCAAGAGGTCCATGGGCTGTGGGATAATAATAACCAGCCCTTAGTGGGCTGGAAAAACAGCCACAAAGGCCCATGGCGCAGGAGAGAAAGTCCTAAAGCAAAAAGTGGAAAATCAGCCAATAGGAGGCAATCCTACTCCAACTAGGATTGGAGGTGAAGTAGGATTGCTTCCCACCTCCTATTTTGGCCGACCCAAAGGCCTTGGCTGCCTCTCCTCTCCTCTCCTCCTATATATACTAGTGGATTGGGTGGTTTTTGGACAGAATTTCCGGCCACGTGCTACCCGTTTCACCGGTGCATAGTTTCTCCTCTAGATCGGTTTTCCGCAGCGCTTAGGCGAAGCCCTGCCGGAATCACTCCACCACCATCACCGGAGCGCCATCACACTGCCGGTGAACTCTCTATCCTCTCCACCTCCTCTTGCTGGATCAAGATGGTGGAGATCGTCATCAAGCTGCACGTGTGCTGAACGCGGAGGTGTCGTCCGTTCGGCGCTAGATCGGAAGGACCGTGATCGAGATCGTGAGACGGTTCGTGATGAGATCGCGGAACGGATCGTGATGAGTTCGTGGGACAGATCGTGATCAAGATCGTGAGACGGATCATGATGAGATCGCGGGACGGATCGTGATGAGTTACGGGACGGATTGTGATTGGATCGCGGGACGGATCGTGATGAGATCGCGGGACGCTCGGCGATTTTGATTGCGAAGATGTTCGACTACACCAACCGCGTTTCTTAATGCTTCCCGCTTAGCGATCTACAAGGGTACGTAGATCCACTCTCCCTCTCGTAGATGCTCATCACCATGGATAGGTTTGCGTGTGCGTAGGAAAATTTTTGTTTCCCATGCGACGCTCCCCAACAGTGGTATCAGAGCTAGGTTGATGGTTCGATGAGATCTCGAGTAGAACACAAAACGTTTGTGGGCGTTAATGCTTAGATTGCTTCCTCCCTTGGTCGTATTTTGGTTCAGCGGGATTGTGAGATGAAGCGGCCCGGACCAACATTACTCGTACGCTTACGAGAGACCGGTTCCCTCGACGCAACTTGTTGCCTAGATGGCTTGCGGGTGACAGTTTCTCTCACTTTAGTTGGATCGGATTCGACAAAGGCGGTCCTTGAGAAGGTTGAAAAGCAAACTAGTGTATCACCGTTGTGGTTTATGCGTAGGTGAGAATCGTTCTTGCTAGATACCCGTAGCAGCCACGTAAAATATGCAACAACAATTAGAGGACATCTAACTTGTTTTTGCAGGGTATGTTGTGATGTGATATGGCCAATTACATGATGAGATATATGTGATGTATGAGATGATCATGTGATGTATAGATTATCACGACTTGCATGTCGATGAGTACGGCAACCGGCAGGAGCCATAGGGTTGTCTTTAATTATTGTATGACCTGCGAGTCAATCATTAAGTGCTACGTAATGCTTTACTTTATCGCTACGGTAGCAATATTAGTAGAAGCATGCAGGGCGTGACAACCCCGATGGCGACACGTTGATGGAGATCATGGTGTCATGCCAGTGACGATGGAGATCATGCCGGTGCTTTCTAGATGGAGATCAAAAGCACAAGTTCATGGCCATATCTGTCACTTATGATTTGCATGTGATGTTAATCCTTTTTATGCACCTTGTTTTGCTTAGGACGACGGTAGCATTATAAGGTGATCCCTCACTTAATTTCAAGATAAATTGTGTTCTCCCCGAGTGTGCACCGTTGCGAAAGTTCGTCGTGTTGGGACACCACGTGATGATCGGGTGTGATAGGCTCTACGTTCACATACAACGGGTGCAAGCCAGATTTGCACGCGCAGAACACTCAGGTTAAACTTGACGAGCCTAGCATGTACAGACATGGCCTCGGAACACAAGAAGACCGAAAGGTCAAACATGAGTCATATAGTAGATATGATCAACATAATGATGTTCACCATTGCAGCCACCTTAACTCACGTGATGATCGGACTTGAGTTGGTGAATTTGGATCATGTATCACTCGAATGACCCGAGGGATGTCAATTTGAGTGGGAGTTCTTAAGTAATATGATTAATTGAACTCATTATCATGAACATAGTCAAAGTGTCTTTGCAAATTATGTTGTAGATTACTAGCTCGCGCTGTAGCTCCCTTAAATTTATATATGTTCCTAGAGAAATAGAGTTGAAAGATGTTGGTAGCAATATTGCGGACTGGGTCCGTGATCTGAGGATTGTCCTCATTGCTGCACAGAAGGCTTATGTCCTTAATGCACCGCTCGGTGCGCCACCCCCTCTAGCGTCGTCTATAGATGTTGTGAACATCTGACAGGCACGTTTCAATGACTACTTGCTAGTTTAGTGCGTCATGCATTACGGCTTAGAATTGAGGCTCGGAAACGTTTTGAATGTCACGGAACATATGAGATGTTCTAGGAGCAGAGATTGTGATCTCAGGCTCGTGCCTGTGTTGCGAGATATGAGATCTCCAACAAGATTCTTTGCCTGTAAGATGAAGGAGAATAGCTCAATCGTTGAGCATGTACTCAGATTGTCTGGGTACTACAATCGCTTGAATCAAGTGGGAGTTGATCTTCCAGATAAGATAGTGATTGATATAGTTCTCCAAGTCACTGTCACTAAAGCTATTAGAACTTAGTGATGAGCTATAATACACCAGGGATAGAAGTATTGATCCCTGAGCTGTTCGCGATGTTTGACACCGTGAAGGTAGAAATCAAGAAGGAGCGTCAAGTGTTGATGGTTAATCAAACCACTAGTTTCTAAAAGGGCAAGAGCAAGGAGGGAAACTTCATGGATAGAAAGTCAGTTGCTGCTCCAATGAAGCAACCCAAAGTTGAACTCAAACCCGAGACTAAGTGCTTCTATTATGAGGTGAGAGGTCGCTGAAGCGGAACAACCCTAGATACTTGGTAGATAAGAAGGCTGGCAACATCGACAGAAGTATATTTGATATACGAGTTATTGATGTGTACCTTGCTAGTACTCCTAGTAGCACCTGGGTATTGGATACCGGTTCGGTTGCTAAATGTTAGTAACTCGAAATAAAAGCTACGGAGAACTAGTTAAGGGTGAGGTGACAATGTGTGTTGGAAATGTTTCCAAGGTTGATGTGATCAACATCGCACGCTCTCTCTACCTTCAGGATTAGTGACGAACCTAAATAAATGTTATTTGGTGTTTTGCGTTGAGCATGAACATGATTAGATCATGTTTGTTGCAATACGGTTATTCATTTAAGTCAGAGAATAATAGTTATTCTGGTTACATGAAAAATACCTTCAATGGTCATGCACCCGGTGAGAATGGTTTGTTGAAATCTTGATCGTAGTAATACACATGTTCATAACATTGATGTCAAAAGATACACAGTTAAATAATGATAGTACCACATACTTGTGGCACTGCCGCAAAATGTCATATTGGTATAAAGCGCATGAAGAAACTCCATGGTGATGGATATTTGGACTCATTCAATTTCGAATCGGTTGAGACATACGAACCATGCCTCTTGGGCAAGATGACTAAAGGACCCCGTTGGATGGAGCGGGCAAGTGATTCATTGGAAATGATACATGTTGATGTATGCAATCTAGTGAGTTTTGTAGCGTGCAGTGGATATCGTTATTTTCTTACCTTCACTGATGATTTGAGTAAATATAGTGTATATTTACTTAATGAAACACAAGTCTGAATCGTTTGAAAGGTTCAAGCAAATTCAGAGTGAAGTTTAAGATCATCGTGACAAGAAGATAAAAATAACTGTGATATGATCGTGGAGGTGAATATCTGAGTTACGAGTTTGGCATACAACTTAAGACAATGTGAAATTTGTTTCACAACTAACGCCACCTGGAACACCATAGTGTGATGGTGTGTCCGAACATCATAGTCATGCTCTATTGATATGGTGCATACTGTGATGTCTCTTATCGTTTTACTACTATAATTTTTGGGGTTATGCATTAGAGACAATTACATTCACTTTAAATAGGGCATCATCTAAATCCGTTGAGATGACACCGTGTGAATTATGGTTTGATAGAAACCTAAGCTGTCATTTCTTAATATTTGGGGCTGTGACACTTGTGTGGAAAATGTTTTCACCTAATGAGGTCGAACCCAAGGCGGACAAATGCATCTTCATAGAATACCCTAAGATCAGTTGGGTGAACCTTCAATCTCAGATCCTAGTGCAAAGTGTTTGTTGTTTAAACGGATCCTTTCTCGAGGAAATGTTTCTCGCGAAAGAATTGAGTGGTAGGAAGATAGAACTTGATGAGGTTGTTAAACCTTTGTTCAACCAGAGAGTAGCGCAACACAGAAAGATGTTTCTCTGAAGCCTACGTTAGTTGAAGAGGAAGTTAATGATGATGATCATGAAGCTTCAGGATCAAGTTACTATCGAACTTCGTAGGTCGACAAGGATGTGTACTGCTCCTAAGTGGTACGACAACTCTGTCTTGGAGATCATGTTGTTGGACAACGATGAACCTACGAGCTATGGAGAAGCGATGATGGGCCCGGATTCCGACAAATGGTTGGAGGCCATGAAATCTGAGATAGGATCCATGTATGGAAACCAAGTGTAGACTTTGGTAGACTTGCTCGTTGGATGGCAGGTCGTTGAGTACAAATGGATCTTTAAAATGAAGATAGACGCTGATGGTGAATGTCACTATTGGTAAAGCTCGACTTGTTGCAAAGATGTTTGTGACAAGTTCAAGGAGTTGACTACGATGAGACTTTCTCACTCGTAGTGGTGCTAAAGTCTGTTGGAATTATGTTAGCAGTTGCTGTGTTTTCAATTATGAAATCTGGCAGATGGATGTCAAAACATCGTTTCCTTAACTGTTTACTTGAGGAAAGGTTGTATGTGATACAACCGGATGGTTTTGTTAGTCCTAAGGATGCTAAAAGGTGTGCAAGCTTTAGTGATCCTTCTATGGACTGAAGCAAGCATCTCGGAGTTGGAATATACGCTTTGATGAGGTGATCAAAGTTTTAATGTTTATACAAGGTTTACGAGGAACTTGTATTTACAATAAAGTGAGTGGGAGCACTATAGAATTTCTGATAAGTATATGTGGATGACATATTGTTGATCGGAAATAATGTAGGATTTCTGGGAAGCATAAATGGTTGTTTGAAAAGTGATTTTTCAAAGGAAGACCTGGATAAAGCTACCTAATTGTTGAGCATCAAGATCTATAGAGATAGATCAAGATACCTGATGAGACTTTCAATGAGCACGTACCTTGACAAGATTTTGAAAGAGTTCAAAATGGATCAGTCAGAGAAAGAGTTCTCACCTGATTTGTAAGGTATAAAATTGAGTATGACTCAATGCCTAGTGACTGCACAAGATAGAAAAAGGATGAGTGTCATCACCTATGCTTCAGCCATAGGCTCTATCATGTATGCAATGCTGTGCACAAGACCCGATGTCAGCCTTTCCATAAGTATGGCTGGAAGGTTTCAAAGTGATCCTGGAATGGAGCACTGGACAGCGGTCAAGATTGTCCTTAGTAACTAAAAGACTAAGGAGATGTTTCTCGATTATGGAGGTGATAAAGAGTTCGCCGTAAAGAGTTACGTCGATGCAAGCTTTAACACCAATCAGGATGACTCGTAGTAGCAATCTGGATACGTATAGTGGAGTAGCCATTTGGAATAGTACCAAGTGGAGTGTGGTAGCAGTGTTTTCGGTTTGACATAGAAATTTGCAAAGTACACACGGATCTGAATATCGCAGACCCGTTGAGTATAAGACCTCTCTCACATGCAAAGCATTATCGAGCCCCAGAACTCATTGGGTGTTAGATTCATAACAATGCGAATCACATGGTGATGTGAACTAGATTATTGACTCTAGTGCAAGTGGGAGACTGTTGGAAATATGCCCTAGAGGCAATAATAAATTAGTTATTATCATATTTCCTTGTTCATGATAATCATTTATTATCCATGCTATAATTGTATTGATCGGAGACTTAAATGCATGTGTGGATACATAGACAAAACCATGTCCCTAGTATGCCTCTAGTAGACTAGCTCGTTGATCAAAAGATGGTTAAGGTTTCCTAGCCATGGACATGAGATGTCATTTGATAACGGGATCACATCATTAGGAGAATGATGTGGTGGACAAGACCCAAACTACAAACATAGCATATGATCGTGTCAGTTTATTGCTACTGTTTTCTGCATGTCAACTATATGTTCCTATGACCATGAGATCATGCAACTCACGGATATCGGAGGAGTGCCTTGTGTGTATCAAACGTCGCAACGTAACTGGGTGACTATAAAGGTGCTCTACAGGTATCTTCGAGGGTGTCTGTTGAGTTGGCATGGATCGAGACTGGGATTTGTTACTCCGTGTGACGGAGAGGTATCTCAGGGCCCACTCGGTAATACAACATCACAATGAGCCTTGCAAGCAATGTGACTAATTTTTAGTTGTGGGATCTTGTATTACGGAATGAGTAAAGAGACTTGCCAGTAATGAGGTTGAACTAGGAATGGAGATACCGACGATCGAATCTCGGGCAAGTAACATACCGAAGAACAAAGGGAACATCGTACGGGATTAACTGAATCCTTGACATAGAGGTTCGACCGATAAAGATCTTCGTAGAATATGTAGGAACCAATGTGGACGTACAGGTCCCGCCATTGGTTATTGACCGTAGAGATGTCTCGGTCATGTCTACATAGTTCTCGAACCCGCAGGGTCTGCACACTTAAGGTTCGGTGACGTTTCGGTAGTGTAGAGATATGTATGGTGGTGACCGAAGTTTGTTCGGAGTCCCGGATGAGATCCCGGACGTCACGAGGAGCTCAGGAATGGTCCGGAGGTAAAGATTCATATATAGGAAGTCCCAGTTTGGTTTCCGGAAAAGTTTCGGGCTCATCGGTAGTGTACCGCGAGTATCGGTAGTGTACCGGGAGTGCCGGTAGTGTACCGGGGGACCTCCGGGAGGGGTATTTCGACCCCAAGAGGTCCATGGGATGTGGGAGAATAATAACCAGCCCTTAGTGGGCTGGAAAAACAGCCACAAAGTCCCATGGCGCAGGAGAGAAAGTCCTAAAGCAAAAAGTGGAAAATCAGCCAATAGGAGGCAATCCTACTCCAACTAGGATTGGAGGTGAAGTAGGATTGCTTCCCACCTCCTATTTCGGCCGACCCAAAGGCCTCGGCTACCTCTCCTCTCCTCTCCTCCTATATATACTAGTGGATTGGGTGGTTTTTGGACAGAATTTCCGGCCACGTGCTACCCGTTTCACCGGTGCACAGTTTCTCCTCTAGATCGGTTTTCCGCAGCGCTTAGGCGAAGCCCTGCCTGAATCACTCCACCACCATCACCGGAGCGCCATCATGCTGCCGGTGAACTCTCTCTCCTCTCCACCTCCTCTTGCTGGATCAAGACGGTGGAGATCGTCATCAAGCTGCACGTGTGCTGAACGCGGAGGTGTCGTCCGTTCGGCGCTAGATCAGAAGGACCGTGATCGAGATCGTGAGACGGTTCGTGATGAGATCGCGGAACGGATTGTGATGAGTTCGCGGGACAGATCGTGATCAAGATCGTGAGACGGATCGTGATGAGATCGCGGGACGGATCGTGATGAGTTCACGGGACGGATCGTGATTGGATCGCGGGACGGATCGTGATGAGATCGCGGGACGCTCGGCGATTTGGATCGCGAAGATGTTCGACTACACCAACCGCGTTTCTTAACGCTTCCCGCTTAGCAATCTACAAGGGTACGTAGATCCACTCTCCCTCTCGTAGATGCTCATCACCATGGATAGGTTTGCGTGTGCGTAGGAAATTTTTTGTTTCCCATGCAACGTTCCCCAACAGTACGTGTGCTGAACACGGAGGCGTCGTCCGTTCGGCGCTAGATCGCAAGGACCGTGATCAGGATTGTGAGACAATTCGTGATTTTATCGTGGAAAGGATCATGATGAGATCGCAAGACAGATCGTGATTGGATCGCAAGAAGGATCGTGACGGGATCGCGAGACGCTCAACGATTTGGTTCAGGAAGACGTTCGACTACATCAACCGCGTTTCTTAACGCTTCCCGCTTTGCGATCTACAAGGGTATGTAGATCCACTCTCCCTCTCGTAGAAGCTCATCACCATGGATAGATCTTGCATGTGTGCAGGAAAAAAAATTATTTCCCATGCAATGTTCCCGAACATCGTGCTGATGAAAAAACGGCCTCGAATCGCGAATCGAGTTTTTGCAACTGGTTTAGCGGTCGTGGTGGGTATTGACCTTTTGTTAGAAAGGTTGTCACGGAACACTATTTTCTCCCTGACGCTTGGCCTTCGGGGCTAAGCTATTCATGGTGTTCGGACGATCTATTGATTGGGAAAACTACATGTCATCGAAGGCCGAATTAAACTCGACCGATCATTGATTGAGGAGAAGAACTTGCCTTGCAAGCCAAAGACTCTGATCAAGCTAAGCTGTAGCAAAGACCCTTGGCGTTGGAGGCTAGTTTGAGGGATACTAAGGGAGTCCTTGTTTAAGGGGTCCTCGGGTGGCTGACTTGTTTCTCATGGGCCGGACTATATGGGCCATTTATCGAGCATTGGATTGATCGAAGGCCCTGTCTTAAGGAAGGAAGCTTCAAGAATCGTGGGGTGTCCTCCAAGATTGGAATAGTGGTTAGGCATGTTTTTCCTTCTATGTGTAATCGACCATGTGTAAACCCTAGGTACCCTCGGCGTCTATATAAGCCGGAGGGTTTTAGGTTGTGGACCAGGACAACTCATCTAGGGTTTAGCTATTCGATCTCGAGGTAGATCAACTTTGTAACCTACACATCATCAATATAATCAAGCAGGACGTAGGGTTTTACCTTCATAGGAGGGCCCGAACCTGGGTAAACATCGTCTCCTTCGTCTCCTGTTACCATCGATCTTAGTCTCATAGCTCGGGACCCCTACCCGAGATCCGCCGGTTTTGACACCGATAGGCGGTCACGGTCTTCTCATCGACGAAGTGCACGGGCAGGTGGAAGGGGGGCCTCAGCTAGGGCCTAGGCCAGCAGGCACGCATGTATCCAAATCATCTTAGCTCTCTTCTTGTCCTTGGGAGCGAAGACACCTAGGGCCTAGGGCAGGACAGGTGGCTCCCCGAGTGTGCCTTGTGCATCCAGTTCGAGGCGCTCTTCTCCCACTCAACACGGCTGAACGCCATCATCGCCGATGTCCTTCGTGACGGCATTTCTCTCCAGCCACGGTTGTTGACTATGGCCGCGAGGGAGCTGGATGTGGTATGAGGGGTGCTTCACTCTATCCACCTCTCCCCTCGCCCTGATCGGCGATCAATGGCCTGGGGTTTGGAGACATGGTTCTCCTCATGCGTGGTATATTGTGTTCTCTCTCTGCACGGCTGCACCGACCTTGCCTCCACCGAGATTTGGGTTTCCCGCCTCCCGTCGAAGATCAAGGTGTTCGCCCGTCTCCTCACAACTGATCGCTTGAGCATGTGGGTGAACCTCCACGCCAAGGGCTGCTCCCCCACTCCATCATGCGAGTCATGTGGCACTGACGAGACTACCGATCACCTTTTCATTGCGTGTGTACGCGTTGCCGAGATTTGGGGGGCGGCTCAACATGGGCTCCCTCCACTACGTCAGCGAGATCCTCTACTCCACCCCCACACCCCCTGTCGTCTGTCTCTCGGCCTTGCTAGCAAGACAGACTGCTTGTTCTCCTCTGGCACGTCTGGAAGGCCAGGAATGACATTGTTTTCAACAACCGGTGGTGTGCCATGAGTGTTGTCCTCCAGAAGGCGTCTGACGACCTTCTTGTGTGGAGCAGGCGGTTCAACAACCATAGAAGTCGTCAGTTGATGACCTTCTTGTGTAGTCGAGCTTCTTGACCCCTGGTTGTGTTGATACTTTTTCTCTTACCTTGTTGTTTTTACCACTTCAATGAAAACGCTGTAATACTGCCACGTCCTTCGCGTAATATAACAACTGGTGGTGACCTCCCCACGTCATTCTCAGGAAAAAAAGACGGCGAGCGGCATGGCCTAGGTGGGCTCATCGGCCACATGTGATGACACCACCATAGTAGTCGTGTCTGCCGAGAGCCTAGCCACATCGGCATCGGCCCGTTGCTCTGCTGCGGCTGTAGGGTTGTAAACAACTAGTGTCCCCTTGTAGCATACGTAGTGCGGCTCCGCCCTAGCAAGGATATGATGGATCGTTCCGGCGTCGGAGCACATCATGAATGTGTTCGTCATGTGTCGCGGCAAATAGGTTACGTTATCATTGGCACGTGATTGTCCAGGCGCCAACGTCCCCATATAACCGATCTAAGCAAGTAAGCACTACTCTAAATTTTGTGTTCATTGGCTGTTATTATGCGCAGCTATTCTGATTTTTGGGGGTTTGTTTGCCTGAATTATGCATCTTTGCTTTGAAAATTACTGGTGTGCCACTTAATTTCGTGAGAATTCAGGGAGTTCTCTTGGCAGACGTTGTTCTCGAACGACCAGGCACCTGAATTCCGCCATGCGTGCTGGAGAATTACAGTGTTAGTTGTCTTGTCCAGTTTGAGAAAGTCCACGACAGGTGCGCCATGATTTTACTTGGTCTCAATAGTGTGTTCGATCGAGATTCATTGGTTAGAAATAGTACGCACCAATTCACGGATGTACACGTCATTTTTGAGAAGCATAACAGAGGTATGAACTGAAGGAGACTCACGCTAAATAGAGAAGTATGGATATTGCTTTGTGGTTTTCCTTTTGACAAACGCAATATTAGGGAGGTCAATGATGTTGTTTCCAAATTTGTAAAGTTTATTATGTGGGATAGAGCCCGTAGCACCAGAGCCAACATGATGATCAAAATACGTGTGGATGATCTCAGTGATATCCCATCCAGCATTGTGTGTGGAGAAGGAGATGATTTTCAGACAGGCTCTCTATCAGTTCCAATGGTTATTCTGCAACAAACCATGCTTGGGGCAGAGCCTGTAGATGAGGACCCCATTCCTCCCTTTGGCAACCCACACCCTATCCCTCATCATGCAAACTATCACCCTAATCAGCATAACCATTTCATGGGCCCTCTCCAACAACATGAGCAAGAGGATCAGCAGCTGGACCATCAACAGGGGCACAATCAGGAACTGAATTTGCAACTTGCATTACACAATGGACAAGGAATGGAGGATATGGATGCAGCAGAGGAAGAGGTAGAAATGCCAGGATGGAGCCATTGGGCCATACCAGAAGATAACAATCAATTGGATCAGGAGATACATGAGGGAGAGTTTCAGTTAATGCAGGACCTAATGGGGCCACTGGATGAGGAGGCTCAACATATTATGGAAAATCTACAGCAAGGTGATAACAACAGCAACATTACTGCCTAAACTGATCCCCCCCTCTATAGTGCAGGTTATGCAGCCTCAGCTAATGGTCCACTACAACAGATTCCAGATTTAAATCTCCTAGCTGGGCCTTAGGATGTTGGGCCCCAAGCCCAACCTGCTTCTCAAATTAGGCCTCATTCAGATGCTACCTCTAGTTGGGAGGATATACATCTCAATGCCATTCTTATCCACAAAGATAATGAGATTGAGCCCAGGTATCTAGATCCTATGTTCTTGGAAGCATCTACTGGCAGAATGGGAGTTGTTCAACCTGATACACCTATGGTCATAGTGGACAACTCTTTTGTCAACCGACTTGCTGTGTCAGATAAAACAGATGATGTCCTGACTCAGGAACAAGATGCAACTATGCTTGAGAAGTCTTGCCAGGTGACTGCTATTAATAATCTGAATTAAATAAACTCCGTGCCAGACCAGAATTAGACTGCAATTCGGGAACACTCTTCATATCAACTTGTATCTCAGTAGGATAAGACTAACACTCCCATGCTTGTTTTAAACCCCAATGAACAGATACTCACTAAGATTCAAGG
This sequence comes from Hordeum marinum, assembly GCA_022496015.1. Taxonomy (NCBI): domain Eukaryota; kingdom Viridiplantae; phylum Streptophyta; class Magnoliopsida; order Poales; family Poaceae; genus Hordeum; species Hordeum marinum. The sequence continues at coordinate 127,589,799 of CM039673.1, read as the reverse complement.
TGAGTGTGATTATGACTCTACTGCCCCTCCAGGCTTTCCTGATACATTATACCTCTCTCATGAAGAACAAACTTTTGCAGCTACAAAAGTAGAGACTCTTCTGGGTAGGGAGGGAGCATATATCTGGCAGAAGCACTTTGCACCCAAGGAGGAGAACACAACTGTTATCAAGGTACCATCAAAATGGGTTAATTTTCTGTCTGTCACCCTTCTTTCTACTGATAAGTTTGATTGGGAAAAGCAATTTATTACATCCAAGTTCTGGGAGGTCATTACCCAAGGAACTGATAATTCATTTACCATTCCATTTGTTATCCCTGAATCTTGCCCATCAACTGATTCTATTAATTGTGCCCTCTGCCTCATACAACGGGATAAGACAGAGCAGGAAAACACCCCATCAGGTAAGGCTTCTATATAGGAAGAAACCTCAGCCTCATCCTCCTCTAATTTACATCACAGCAAGAAGAGAAAGGAGAAAATGCTACTTGTGGAGACAGAGGTAAGAAGAAGTTGTAGACTTCAGAAATTCAGCATGGGTTATAGGAACCCAATCTGCAAAGATAAAAAATTGTCTTGCTTGCCATGTAAAACCTCCTACACTACCTCCCAAAGTGGTTAACATCCAAGACACCAGTGAGGAGAAGCTGACTACTAGGAACAAGAAGTCAAAAGGGCACCAGGATGCTACTACAGGAGGCAACACTTCCCCCAAGTGACTTGATACTACCAACTCCACCACTCAGTAGGCCTAGCCAGATATTTTGGGTCTGTAATACATTAGTTGTTGAACTATGTTGGACTTTGAAAATCATTCAGATTGTAAGATGGCATTTTGTATTGAGATAAGTTGTGTCCGTAAGGAGTCTGGTAGTGTGATTGCTGAACCCAGTTATTTCTTGTTGGATTATGGCTAGATCTTGGAATATTTTGAATTGGAATGTTAGGGTATTGAATGATCCGAAGAAATGGACTGCCATTTCTTATAAAATTGATGAATCTTCCTGCTCCATCATCTGCCTACAAGAAACTAAACGTGAGAACATTGATAGCGTGTATCTCAGAAACTTCTGTCCTAGAAGGCTCTCCAAGTTTGTTTTTCTGCCTTCCACTAGGGCCTCAGGGGGTTTCTTGATTGTTTGGTCCGACCAACTGTTTCAGGGGCAACTTTTTCATTCCAATGAATTCTCTATTACAGTGCATTTCACTTCCACCCAATCAGGAGAATCTTGGTATCTGACCAATGTATATGGTCTCTGTCAAGCTGATGTTAGACTAGAATTCATTAACTGGTTCCATAATTTCCAAATGGATGAAGCTGATAACTGGATGATCCTGGGAGATTTTAATTATATGAGATATCCTCATAGTAGAAGCAGAGAAGGTGGGAGCATTAATGATATGCTATTGTTCAATGAGGCCATTAGCCACCAAGCACTCATTGGCATCCCACTGAAAGGGAGACATTATACATGGAGCAATATGCAGGAGGCCCCCCTCATGGAAAAGATGGATTGGTGTTTCACATCTGAATCCTGGACACTCAGCTACCCAGATACCACATCTATCCCACTAGCTAAAACCACCTCTGATCATGTATCTATACAAATCAATATAGGTACTTCTATCCCAAGATCACCGATTTTTAGATTTGAAAACTATTGGATGGAGCACAGACAATTGAAAGATGTAGTTAAATCCATATGGGAACAGGAAGTTAATGAGACTGATAGTGCTAAAGTCATTGCAGCAAAGTTCAAAAGATTGTGAAAGGGATTAAAAAACTGGGCTAGAACTCTTTCTGACCATAAAAATATTACCATAGATTCCAATTACCTGATCCTGTTCTATGGCACTTTGGAGCAGTTCAGACCACTTTCTACTGCAGAATCAAATGGAAGAGATATTTTGAAGGTACATCTAGCTCAGATACTGATTAACCAAAGGATATATTGGAAGCAAAGAGCCACCATCAGAAAAATCAAAGTAGGGGAAGCCAATGCCAAGTTCTTTCAAGCCAGAGCAACCATCAAACATAGAAACAACCAGATTGCTATGCTGAAAGATGAACTCGGGAATGAACACACTGGCCATCAGGCTAAAGCTGCTTTCCTGCATAGAGCTTTTAAGGAAAGATTGGGCACTACCAATTCTAGTCAAAATCCCCTCCTCTTGCACCATCTGCTGCAGCAACCTGAAGATCTGAGTGATTTGGAGTTACCTTTCACAAAGGAAGAAATTGATAAAGTCATTATGCGTATGTCTGCAGATAAATCCCCTGGCCCTGATGGCTTCAATGCAGCTTTTCTAAAAAGGTGTTGGGACATTATAGCACCTGACTTCTACAAACTGGTAGAAGACTTTCACCAAGGCACTGTGAATATTCAATGCATCAATTACTCCTTTATCACTCTGATACCTAAGACTGAGGCTGTTGCCACCCCTGGAAAATTCAGACCAATATCACTGTTGAACTGCTCACTAAAGATCATTACCAAAATCTTGGCCAACAGATTACAGAAAGCAATTCTTAAGCTGCTTCATAGGAACCAATATGGTTTCCTAAACAATAGATGCTTACAAGATTGCCTAGCCTGGACTTATGAATATATCCACCAATGCAAGCAGTCTAAAAAGGAAATTATCCTTCTCAAATTGGATTTTGAAAAAGCAATTGATATGCTGAATCACAAGGCATTGATGGAAATTCTCGGAGCTAGAGGATTTGGGGACAAATGGTTGCACTGGATTAACATGATTTATAATACTGGTTTCTCATTTGTCTTGCTCAATGGTGTGCCAGGAAAACAGTTTGCATGCAAGAAAGGGGTCAGGCAGGGGAACCCCCTTTCACCATTGATATTTGTACTTGTTGCGGATCTGTTGCAATCTATGATGGATGAAGCTATGAGGAATTCACTGGTAACTTCTCCATTGATCCACCAGTCTTGCCCAGACTATCCAATCATCCAATATGCAGATGACACAATTCTGGTTACTTTAGTTGAATCCAGTCAACTTAGCCATATCAAAAACCTGCTACTCCACTTTGAGGCATACACTGGACTGAAGGTGAACTACAACGAATCTACTATGATTTCAATCAATACTTCAGACCATAAGATGCAGGCATTGTCAACTCTATTTGGCTGTAAGATTGGTTCTTTCCCCCACACCTACCTGGGGTTGCCACTTTGCCTTAGTAAACCTAGAATAGAGGATTTTATGCCCATGAACAGAAGAATTGCAAACAGATTGGTGGGCTTCTCTGCACTGCTTTCAACCGATGATAAACGGATCTTGATTAAATTAGTATTCACTAGTATGCCCTCTTTTGTCATGAGTACCCTAGCCTTGGCTCCTACAGTGATTCATCAGATTAACACCTACCTTAAAAACTGCTTCTGGAGAAAATATGGCACTCAAGACAATGGGACTGTTCTTATTGCCTGGGAGAAGATTAACAAACCAAAAAATCAGGGTGGCCTAGGGGTCAATGATCTAGAAGTCCACAACAAGGCTATGCTCATGAAATTCCTGTTCAAATTCCTCAACAGAGTTGACCTCCCTTGGTTCAACATGATTTGGGAATCACATTACACAAATTCACTACCTGGCATAAGAATGGTTGGTTCTTTCTGGTGGAGAGCTATCCTCAGACTGCTCCCAACTTTCAAACAGTGGACAATATGCAAAGCTGGAAATGGTAACACTATATATTTCTGGTCTGATGGATGGTGGAACCAAGGATTATGCTTCAGATGTCCAGAATTATTCTCTTTTTCCATCAACAAATACATTTCTCTGAACCAAGTCCTTTCCACTCCAGAGATTAGTACCTTATTCCACACGCCCCTTTCCATTCAAGCTCACCAACAATTCCGGACTCTCCAACAACATCTCCTTCAAAGAACACCTTCATTGGAAGCTGATACTTGGAGCTTAGCAGGGAGAAATAACACATAATCTTCTATGAAGATGTATAAGCACGTCATGGAGAAGGAACGGGGGCATAGCATCTTCCAGACACTCTGGTCCACGACATGCGGACTTAGGCACAAGATTTTCTTTTGGCTTCTTCTCCATGACAGAAATAATGCAAGGAATTTGCTGCAGAGGAGATCCATGCATCTCCCAAGCTATGGATGTGCTCTATGCTACGATCAAACTGATGAAACATCAGAGCATCTCTTCTGGAACAGTCCATTTGCCATATCATGTTGGGATTTAATCGCACCTAACAGGAATAGAGGTATATCATCATATGAAGAGATCCACCTGACTATGGGCCACCTACCCCATAATATTGCCATGGAAATTATAGTCATGGGGTGTTGGGCTCTTTGATGCGTCAGAAATGATAAAATTTTCCGATCTACAGCCATCAATCTAGAGAGCTGGAAATATTACTTGAAGGAGGGACTCTGGGCCTGCCAGCTCAGAGGAAAACAAGGAAAAGCGGACAAGCTTCAGACATGGTCTGAACAAAATTTGTAATTTCATGTTATTTTTTCCTAGAACTGGCATTGGCTGAGTTTTTTTGTACTCTGTAAAGATAGATTTGTAACTTTAAATATTAATGAAAATACCGTAGAACAATTGTTCTACGGTCACAGGGTCAAAAAACTCGGGAACATGATAGTCTCTGTTTGGCCATTGTAAATGCTGCAATTCAGCGAGGATCTCCTTACTTGGAATATTTCCTTCTCTGGATCTTGGTTTCTTTAAATTGATGTGTCGAATTCACATTTAGCAGAAAAGTTAACCGCATGCACAAACTGTTCAGTTGTCCAAGTTGTCCAAATGTATAAACGTATATTTTGTTTTTCGTTATTTATCTCTATAATTCAGTTTCAGTACTCAACTTCACAATAGGTTTTTCGGAGATTGTACGTACTTGAGAATTATTTTAGTAGAGTGGAATGTGGAGTTGACACTTGATCTCCAATGACTCTTCGTCATAGAAGGGTGCTAAATAGAATTAGAAAGTGCATGGTGCGTTGTTACTGCTCTTGCATTTTCAAAAAAAAAATAGTGTGCTTTACAAGCTTTGTAATCCATCGATATACATGTAGCTTATCTGCAGGATAGATATTCATTGTACTTCAATATTCCTCTAAATAAAGCAATTGCTTTTTTGGAAGATCGGTATATATTTAGTCGTGGATATTCAGCTAGAACACATATGCTTTTCCCCGTGTACTTTAGAGATTTTTTTTATCACTTGAGAAAGGGGATAACACATGATGGCTATTGTCACAGTACGAGCCAACTCAATTGTGCATTTGTATCTTTAAATTTTGCGCAAGTACTATCATGCATGAGGTTATCGAAAATTAGATTCTGAAAAGATAAGTGGCTAGGAAATACAACACTTCAGAAACAATAACCAGCTCTTTATACCATCATGTGTCACAAGAGTGATACTATCGCCACGGTACTGGAATCGTTTCCGCCAAGTGTGACGTTCAGAAGGGATCTAATTGGATCCAAACTACAATCATGGAACATCATGCTCCGGCAGTTGTTCACGGTACAATTGTCACATGGGTCCGATGAATTCCGATAGAACCTACATGGAAATGGACAATTCTCAATAGATTCTATGTATAGAGCGTTAATCCAGTCTGATGTGTCAGTGGATAATAACAAGAAGATCTGAAAGATGAAGATACCTCTTAAGAATAAAATCTTTTCATGATATCTACGTCGCGGGGAGTCATTCTTACTAAAGATAACCTTATTAAGAGGAATTGGCATGGAAATCCGCAATGTGTCTTTTGTCACCATTATAAGACAATAAAACATTTATTCTTCCAATGCAAATTGGCTCATTCTATATGGTCAGTCATCCAAATAGCTTCTGGTTTGTATCCTTCTTGTAGTGTTGCTAACATATTTGGCAACTGGTTACATGAGATTGGTCACAGGTGTAGAACTCTTCTTAGGGTGGGAGTGCTTGTCGTTGTTTGGTCGCTTTGGCTATATAGAAATGATAAAGATTTTAATGAAAGTACTTCTCTTATGCAGGTTATCTATAGATGTATCGGGACTCTTCGTTCATGGTCCTCCCTACAATGCGTGGAGAATCGAGGCCTGTTTACGGAGGTGTGTACACGGTTGAAGGCTACGGCTAGGGATACTTTTAACCAACATGGGTGGCAGCATGATCTCAGAATTGGCTCTCCTCCATTTTAGGCGTTATACATATTCTACATGTTTCTTTGTATCTCACCTTTTATTTTTATTTTTTGTGTGAGAGAGAATACTGTTTGGCTGTATGCATCTTAGTTATGCAGAGGCCGGGTGTAATGCTTAAATCTTTTAAGTAATAAAGCGCCCCTCTTAGAAAGAAAAAATGCATGAGGTTATCCATATATCTGCAGAAGTTTTTGTCCTCGAGATTTTTTTTTGTTTCAGCTGCTGTTGCAAAGAATATACCTCTATTTATCCTTGGCATCTTTTTTATATTCACCGCTTTGTATGCAATACATAACATAATGAAAAATATATGTTGCAATTAGCTTTTGTTTGAGCATGTCTATTAACGTTTGCCTCTTCTCCTATTAGGTTGTGGTCTACACAAGAGCAACCAGGCATGTATATGGATACTATGCTAGAGCGACCGAATAATTTTACGGGACATAGGATATGTTGTGCACCATATCTTCCGTGTGACTGCTCTCACCAATTGTCGGGCACTTTTCTGTTTTTATGTTATACTCCCTCCGTCTCATAATGTAAGACATTTTTAACACTATATTAGTATAAAAAAATGTTTTACATTATGAAGCGGAGGGAATAATACTTAAGCGCAATTGTCATGTATGCAATTAGAAGAGTAGTGCAATTATAGTTTACATGAACATTGAATATCTTATTATTAGTTAAAAAAAGGCTATACATTTTTGCCGACAATCAAGCTTTTTTTTACTATTGTTTATGTCTGAACAGTTTGTTTCTTATCTTTCAAAGAGAGCTAGAAGGCTACATGGTAGCTGCTGGAGTGGGATAAAGCAAGAGCAACACCTTGTATGCCCCTAAAAGGTCATTTTCGATAATTCTTATATTCATCTATATGAGGAACAATTATATGTTTGTTAAACATGGTTGGAAATCAATGTTATTCCATGGCAATGCAAGGGTATTTAAGTAAGTAGGTTCAAATGTCAGACATGTATTTTTTATAATAAAAAACAGTCAGAATGAAAACCTATGACTTATTTAGAAGTAATATTTCTGCTAAATCGCCATAATCCACAATTCTTATTATTCGCTCCATATTGTGGAAAGTGTTGCCAACATAGTTTGATAGTGCGCTAGGTAATTCGATCCTATGATTTATGTTTGTCAAGATTGGATCTCAGAGATGGAGAAAATTCATAGAGGAAGAATAAAAAGAAAAGGACGAGTTATTTGACATGAAAAAATTAGCAATACCACCTAATGTGCCCTAAACGTACATGTTAGAGATGATTTGTGTTGAATCAGTAGAATATGCATTGCAGCTTGATCCAATGATTTATGTTTGTCGTGCTTGCATCTCGAAGACAGATAATTTATTGTGTCTGAAGAAAAAGGAAAAAAAAAAGAGTCCTCGGAGACGGATATAATTTATATAGGAAGAATAAAAAAAGAATGATTTAACATTAGAAAATCAACAAATGTCACATGATGTCCCATAAACGGACGTGTTACAGATGATTTGTGTTGACACACTAGAATATGTACTGCCTCCTCTCCTTTGATGGCGGATCGATACAAACACATGGGGAGGAGATCAAGGCGGATAGCACGACGGTTGGCGGGGGACTCCTCCATGACAATTCGTGGGGAAGTATGGTGTGAACGAGAGAAGGTGCCTTGGTGAATGTGAGGTCGGAGTCATCTGGTTTTAAAGGAGAGGTCTAGCGAGAAACATCCCACTACGATGTGAAACCGAGCAAGAAGGGAAGGGTCCCGCACTAAAAGGAAGGGGGTTTTTTGTTGGGATTGCGTGTGTAAATAACATGGAGGATAGTTCGGACAACCATAACCCCCTTGATCTAGATATATGGGTGCCAGACTATCCAATCGTCCATTTGATGTCCAAACATGCTCACACGTATGAGAAAGAAATGAGATCCGACTTTAAATGCGCAACACACGGGCATTGTACTAGTATATATGGATAGAGGGAGTAAGAATTAAGACTTTCTCATTGTTTTTTGTATGATTTTAGTTTAAATCATTTATATATTCCTCCTATATGACTGACGAGGATATGTACCTAGGGTAGGGTCCTAGGCAAGTCCCACATACCCTATCTAAGGACACCACATGGGAGGACTTGAAGATCAAGCATGAACTTCCGAGTGGATCCCTGGAGACGTTCAAAGCCACTCGACAGTAATCCACTCGGAGATTCCCGCTCTCACTCGGCAGTCGCGTGTCACTCAGAAGACCTTGCTTTCACTCAACGCCAGAAGACCAGGCACCATCATCAAGAGCCCAACGGGCAGACGCTAGTTCAATGGTCATTAGTAGCTTTTATTACGTCGGTTACCTATAACGGCAGACTTTAAACCCCACGACCAGGCCCTTAGATGCGGGATAATTATGAGGGGCAGCAAACTCTATATAAGCCGCCCCTCCCCTCCTGCACAAGGGTTCGCAACCATTGTAATATCAACATTCCACACGACATAAAGCTCCTGAGCACTGAGACGTAGGGCTGTTACCTCCACGAGAGGGGCCTGAACTCATACATCCGTGTGTACACCCTCGCCGTAGCTAGGACTCTGCCCTCTCCCTTCATACCCCTACCATCTACTGTCACGCTCGTTCCCACGACACTTGGCGCCCACCGTGGGGCAGGCGTCTAAGCGACTTCCGACGAGGTTGCGATTTTCATCCTTCAACATGTCTTCCGGCTGTGTTTTTGCTCTGTGCCACGAGATCCGTTTCGGAGCGCTCACCTTCATCGCCGACGATTCGGCATGGCTTCGGGAGGCGCCTCTCGATGTCGAGGCGCTCTCGGTCCGCGGGGCCGCGCACTTCCGCGCGAGTCCCTACAGCGTGTTGTTGCATCAGTCGTCGACTCCTTACGCGTCAGCCCCTCTCGCTGTTCGCAGTCGCAAGCGGTCCGGCCTCCCACGACTTCAGCGTTGGGTTGAACACGCAGCGGCGCGCCAAACTTCTCTGCAGATTGCAGCGCTCGAGCCCGCCGAGTCCCTTCACGGCGTGTTCGAGTCGGATTCCGATCCGTCCGACGTGCCTTTCGAGTGCGAAAGCTGCAATCCTGCAGCGGAGGTCTTGATGGCGGGCTCTCATCAGAGTTCACCGCCTGGCTTCGGCCGTGGCAAGCGCGAGGCTAGAGGTCCGTCGAAAGAGCAGTCGCGTCGCGACGAGGAGGTTCTTCATACTCCCATCATCGGTGCGACTGCCGAGGCCCAAGCTTTGGAGGCTACGCGCGTTCGTCTGGAAGAGCTCCAGGCAGAGATTGACAAGCGCGCTTGCCAGCACCCGCCACGCCCTAGTCGACGTCATCGACAACTGTTTCCGACTGGATCTCACGACGATGTTGAGGTATATCGAACTCCTGTACTAAATGTTGTTGCTGCTGCTAGGATAGCGGATTCCATTCAGTCGTCCTGGTCAGAGGCTGGTAGAGGGCTGTTGCAGATCAGAGCGCTGTTGGATGCAGCGCAGCATCAGAATTCAGCAGTTTCTCAGTCCCGTAACAGGATACACAACAATTCACCGAAGGCGGAGACCATTCAGTCGGCACACAGCCCTGGATCGCCCTAGCGTCGTCGAGGCGGCGGTTTTCGTGAAGGGCAAGACAGACATCAACATTACCGCGAAGACCACCGTCGAGTGCCCACTCCTCCACGGAGTGGTCCGTACGCGCCCCGGCGCCAGGATGACAGGCGCTCCTTCGGTGATGAGTGGGACGCGGACTTTGACGCCCGCGCCTACCTTGTTCAGAAGTGGATCGACAAGAGCAGAGCCTATAGAGAAGGAAACGACAGAGATGTTCCGAGTGGAAGCTCAACTATGGTGTCTGGTCCCGAGTGTTTTAGCAGAGCTATACGTTCTGCAGAGATTCCCCCCAACTTCAGAATGGCTGCGGGGATCGAAAAGTTTTCTAGTGAAACAAAGCCAGAGACTTGGTTAGATGATTACCGAGTGGCTGTGCAGATTGGTGGCGGAAATGACAATGTTGCAATGAAGCACCTGCCCCTCATGTTGGATGGTTCAGCTCGAGCTTGGTTGAATTGTTTGGCTCCTTCCAGCATACATTGTTGGGAAGATCTTGCCCGAGTGTTTGTCTGGACCTTTGAGGGCACTTGCAAGCGTCTGGCAGGTCTGATCGACTTACAGCACTGCATCCAAAAGCCCAATGAAACCTTAAGAGATTATATTCAGCGATGGTCCACCCTGCATCATACGGTGGAGAATGTATCGGAACACCAGGCTGTTTGTGCTTTCAAGGCCGGTGTGAGATACAGCGAGCTGTACCTGAAGTTCAGGCGCACTGGTGATATTTCGCTCGGCAAGATGATGGAAATTGACACTTAGTATGCCAATGGCGAGGAAGAAGACCACATCCATAGAGGCAAAGGAAAAAACAGTTGCCAACAAGTTTGGCGGCAGCAACAATCGGAAACAGAAGCGAAAGGCTGAAGACCCGACTCCGGCAGAGGCAGCGGCACTGGCGACTCAGTCGAAGAACAAGGGAAAAGCCAAGGCTCAGTATGCCCCAAGAAGGGAAAGGTCAGTCAGGAACTGATATCATGGATCAGCCGTGTGTGATTCACACGAGGAAAGACGCAGAAGGCAACCTGATTTTTCCCAAGCACACCACTTGACAGTGTCGAACCCTTATCCAGCAATTCAAGGGAGACCAGTCGAGTGAGAAATCTCCTGAAAAGGGAGATGAAGATGAGGAAAAAGAAACATTCCCGGATGTCACTGCAACACTGGTGATCTTTGCTGATGTCGATAGCAAGAGTCGTCTGAAAGTCATCAATAGAGAAATCAACATGGTTGTGCCAAACACCCCCACCTACCTCAAATGGTCCCAATATGCTATCACATTAGACCAGACAGACCATCCTGCTCGTGTGGACACTCCCGGTCGGCAGGCCCTAGTAGTTGATCCGGTGGTGCAAGGGATTCGACTCAGAAAGGTCCTCATGGACGGTGGTAGCGGCCTAAACATTCTTTATGCGAATACCCTGAAAGGGATGGGCATTCTGATGTCCCGTCTGAGCGAGAGCATCATGTAGTTTCATGGAGTCATCCCAGGAAAGAAGGCCAAGTCACTCGGCCAGATAACATTGGATGTTACATTCGGAGATGACAAAAATTTCTGAAAAGAAAAGTTGACATTTGAAGTCGTGGATTTCAAGAGTACTTACCACGCCATCTTGGTCGACCCGCTTATGCACGTTTCATGGCCCGACCATGTTACGTGTATCTCAAGTTAAAAATGCCAGGCCCTAAGGGCGTGATCACGGTCACTGGCAATCGACAGCAGGCCGAAGAGTGCCTCCAGCAAGGCTCCAAGATCGTCGATCAACAGATGTCCATGGTCGATCTCGAGGAGTACAAGAAAACGGCTAACCCTGCTGAATTGCTCCGTGTAAAGAAGCCGCCTTCCGAGTTGGCATTTCAGTCGGCAGGGGAAGTGAAGAAGGTGTACATCCACCCGACGGATCCAACTGCTGCCCCGACGAATATCTCAACAACACTCGACAGTAAATAGGAAGCCGAGCTCATCCGGTTCCTCCGTGAGAACTGGGATATCTTTGCATGGAAGCCTGCTGACATGCCGGGGATTCCCAGGGAGTTAGCTGAGCACCGTCTGCGAGTGGGTCCGAAAGCCAAGCCCGTCAGGGAGCATTTGCGTCGATAAGCGGCAGAGAAGCGCAAGGCAATCAGAGAAGAAGTGGCCCATCTCTTGCAAGCCAAATTCATTCGGGAGATTTACCACTCCGAGTGGCTCTCGAATGTTGTGATGGTGCCAAAGAAAAATAAGTTGTTGCGCATGTGCATTGACTTCAAAAATCTCAATAAGGTGTGCCCAAAAGACCATTTTCCGCTCCCCCGCATAGATCAAATTGTTGACTCGACAGTGGGGTGTGAGCATTTATCATTTTTGGATGCTTATTCTGGGTACCATCAGATCCGTCTGTATGGCCTGGACGAAATAAAGACAACCTTCATCACCCCATTCGGGTGCTTTTGCTACATCACCATGCCTTTTGGTCTTAAGAATGCCGGCGCTACTTTTATGTGCATGATTCAGAAATGTTTACTCGACCAGGTCCCTCAGAATGTCGAGGCGTACATGGACGATATAGTGGTCAAGTCCCGCAAAGGTTTCGACTTGCTGGCTGACTTGGGCGAGACATTCGCCAATCTGAGGCGATTCGACATAAAGCTAAATCCGGCCAAATGTACCTTCGGTGTCCCTGGTGGCAAGTTGCTCGGTTTTCTCGTTTCCAAGCGAGGAATTGATGTCAATCCCGAGAAGATCAGCGCCATTACCCATATGAAGACTCCCGTGTGAGTGCATGACGTTCAGAAGCTCACAGGTTGCTTGGCGGCATTGAGTCGATTCATTTCTCATCTTGGTGAGAAGGCTCTGCCCTTATATCAGTTGATGAAGAAGTCTGACATGTTCGACTGGACTCCCAAAGCCAAAGCAGCGTTTGTTGAGCTCAAAGCCCTACTCTCCACCCAGCCGGTGCTCGCTGCTCCTGTCAACAAAGAACCCTTGCTCCTGTACATCGCGGCCACAAATCAGGTCGTTAGTACAGTGCTGACTGTCGAGCGAGAAGAGGAGGGTAAAGCCTATAAAGTCCAGCGGGCAATTTATTATGTCTTGGAAGTATTGTCCCCCTCAAATTAAAGATATCCACACTATCACAAGCTGGTGTATGGTATTTACCTGTCAGCGAAGAAGGTGGCGCATTATTTCGAAGACCATTCGATCTCAGTCATCACTGATGCTCCTTTGTCCGAGATTTTCAATAATTGCGACGCATCAAGTCGAGTGGCTAAATGGGAAATTGAGCTTGGACACTTTGACATCAGATTCGACGCCAAGAAAGCAATCAAGTCCCAAGCATTGGCAAATTTCATGGCCGAGTGGACTAAACAGCAACAACCCACCCAAGTTCACTCGGCGCATTGGACAATGTTCTTCGATGGCTCCAAGATGTTGAATGGGTCCGGTGCTGGTGTTGTCTTGATATCTCCCAGAGGCGACAAGCTCAGCTATGTCTTGCAGATTCACTTTGATTCCTCCAACAATGAGGCAGAGTATGACGCACTTTTGTATGGGTTGCGCATGGCTGTCTCACTCGGTGTCAAGCGCCTGATGGTTTATGGCGACTCCGATTTGGTGGTGAATCAAGTGATGAAAGAGTGGGATGTTATAAACCCTGCTATGACTGGATACTGCAATGCGGTCCGGAAGTTGGAGAAGAAATTTGAAGGCTTGGAACTTCATCATGTTCCCCGACTGAAAAATCAAGCGGCCGATGAGCTGTCCAAGATTGGTTCCACTTGACGACCTGTCCCTAGCGGTGTGTTTCTAGAGCACTTGCACACTCCTTCGGTTCAAGAGGATCCCTTCACCGAAGAGCCCCCACAAGCTTTGAGCTCCTCTGACTCGACTGAAGTCAATGTTCCTGTTGTGATTGATCTGGTCATGGAGATTCTGGTTATCATTCCCAACTGGACTGTGCCATACATTGCCTATATCCTTAGACAAGAGCTCCCTGAAGATGAAGCAGAGGCTCGACAGACTGTGCGCAGGTCCAAGACTTTCACTGTGATGGGAGATCAGCTATTCAGAGAGAGTGTGACTGGTGTCATCTAGCGCTGCATTCTCCCGAGGAAGGTCGGATGATTCTAGACGAAGTTCACTCGGGAACTTGTGCCCACCATGCGTCTTCGAGGGCAATCATCGCAAAAGCATACCGAGCTGGTTTTTACTGGCCACGTGCTAATGAGATGGCTAAGGACATCGTTGATCACTACGAGGGCTGCCAGTTCTATGCGAATCTGTCGCACAAGCCGGCGTCTGCTCTGAAGACAATTCCTCTCACCTGGCTGTTTGTGGTTTGGGGACTCGACATGGTTGGTCCCTTCCGACCCGAAAAAGGAGGATTCACCCACCTGTTGGTAGCAGTCAACAAATTCACCAAGTGGATTGAAGCCAAGCACATCAAGAAGCTGAATTCCCGTACGGCGGTCACGTTCATGAGGGAGATCATTATCCGATACGCCATTCAGCACAGCATCATCACGGACAACGGCACTAATTTTGACTCGGAAGAATTCAGGAGATTCTATAACTCCCAAGGCACCCGAGTGGATTATGCTTCTGTTGCACATCCTCAAACCAATGGGCAAGTTGAGCGGGCTAATGGTCTCATTCTGCAAGGTCTGAAGCCTCGTCTCATGTGCGATTTGGATCATGCCGCCGGTGCGTGGGTAACTGAGCTGCCGTCTGTTTTGTGGGGATTGAGGACGACTCCTAATCGGTCGACTGGACGAACTCCTTTCTTCCTTGTCTATGGTGCTGAAGCCATGTTGCCGAGTGACTTGGACCATAATTATCCTCGAGTGGAGCTATATTCTGAGGCTGAAGCTGAACAGGCCAGACAGGATGGGGTAGATCTTTTGGAGGAGGAGCGAGAGATGGCTCTGATCCGGACCACTGCCTATCAGCAAGACCTGCGACACTTCCATGCAAGTAACGTCAAGAGTCGAGCGTTCCATGAGGGAGATTTGGTGCTCCGGGTGAATCAACACCGACCTCACAAGCTTGCTCCTACATGGGAAGGCCCTTTTGTCATCACTAAGGTGCTAAACAATGGAACCTATCACCTGTATAATCTCATGAAACAAATAGATGAGCCATGAGCCTGGAATGCAGATATGCTCTAGCGTTTTTACACTTGAGACAAGAGTTTTCTGATGTAATAAGAATACTTCATCAATGCAATTCACGTTTTTGTGATATATACTTCGTCGATTCCAACCATGCGGTTACATTCTTGGGGATACTCCGAGTGATGAGCAATCCTCACACTCGGGGGCTTAGCTGCGAACTGACATTCGCCTAAGTTCAAAATACTCCGAGCGATGAGCAAACCTCACGCTCGGGGACTTAGCTGCGAAACAGGTTTCGTCTAAGTTAAAAACCTCGTCGGGTGGATAGTAATCCATTCACTCGACAGCTTAGCTGCGAATCGACATTCGCCTAAGATCAAAAATACTCCGAGTGATGAGCAATCCTCACACTCGGGGACTTAGCTGCGAAACATGTTTCGTCTAAGTTAAAAACCTCGTCGGGTGGATAGTAATCCATTCACTCGGCAGCTTAGCTGCGAATCGACATTCAACTCAGTTCAAAAATACTCTGAGTGATGAGCAATCTTGACGCTCGGGGACTTAGCTGCGAAACATGTTTCGTCTAAGTTAAAAACCTCGTCGGGTGGATAGTAATCCATTCACTCCACAGCTTAGCTGCGAATCGACATTCGCCTAAGATCGAAAATACTCCGAGTGATGAGAATTCCTCACACTCGGGGGTTTAGCTGCGAAACACGTTTCCCCTAAGTTAAAAACCTCGTCGAGTGGATAGTAATCCATTCGCTCGACAACTTAGCTGCGAATCGACATTCGCCTAAGTTCAAAAATACTCCGAGTGATGAGCAATCCTCACGCTCAGGGACTTAGCTGCGAACACCTTTCGTCTAAGTTAAAAACCTTGTCGGGTGGATAATAATCCATTCACTCGACAACTTAGCTGCGAATTGACATTCTCCTAAGAACAAAAATACTTCGAGTGATGAGTAATCCTCACACTCGGAGGCTTAGTTGCAAAAGCACTTCGCCTAAGTTAAAAACAAAATCAGTCAAACAAATGATTGAAAGCCAAAGCACGAGTAAAATCCAAAAGGTAAAAGCGTGGATAAACGTCTTGTGCAGAAGCAAATGTGCTCAGGCCTAAGGCCTGAATGAAGTTTTAAGGGATACAGTTCCACTCGGCATACCGAGGCAAATTTAACCATTTTTCCAAAGACCCAAGTTTTTTAAGCAGGGAACGGACTGGCGGGCTCGACGAAAGTGTCCAGGTCGATGTCATCGGCGATTCTGGTAGCTGCCTCGATGAAGGTTTCCATGAAGTCCTCGAACTAGAGTTTCTTCGTGTTTACCACCTGGAGCTCCTTCAGCTTCTCCTCCCTCACGTCCCTACAATGGACCCTGACGAGTGACAACGCCACGTCATCCCCGCAACGAGCAGCAGATTTTTTCCAAGCTTGCACTCGGCTGGGAAGTTCATTTAGGCGTGCCATCATGGAGTTGAGGTCGAGTTGAAGAGTGTCCTCAGGCCATAGCTCCTTATCGATTCTTTCCATGGCAGATTTCAGTCAAGTGATGTAGGCCTGGGCACCCTGGAGCCGAAAGTTGAGCCGCAGCATGTTCATCGCCACCGCATCAGCAACCGGCGACTTGGTAGGGTCAATCATGGGCTCAATCTCTTCTGTTTCCTTTTCAAAGTCCTGGCAGAATTCTGTTGAAGAAGGGGAAATAGGAAGAGAATCGGTGAACTACGACCCTCAAAAAAATTGCAAATATCAGTCGACAAGAAATACTCACCGTCGAGCAGAAGATACATCTTCCTCGAGAATTTGCCCAGATGCCTCTCCAGGCCATTACCCCTCTTGGTTAGTTTCTTGGCCTTCTTGGCAAGATCCGCACGCTCTTGCTTTAGCTTGGTGTTCTCGTCCTCCAGCTCCTTGGCAACCGCCAGCTTTCGTTCTGCGGCTTTAGTCTTCTCCTTGGCCACTCGTTGAGCATCAGAAAGCGCCTTGTCCTTCTCCTCCAGTGCCTTCTCCATGGAATCTAAAGAAATAACATTGTTGAGTCGCGCTCGGAGCCGACGGTTTTCATTTTGTACGTCTGTTCGAGTGAGAGCACTCGGTTCAAAACATGAAGAGTGAAGAGGAGAATGCAGAAGATCAGCGGTAATTACCTCCCAAAGTCTTCACCTCAGCACGCACTCGCTCTAGAGCGTTGTTGGAGACCGTCAGATCAACTTGCAGCTGGTTCCTTTCGTCCTCCACGTCCTTATACTCCACCCCAAGTTCACAAGCCCTCTTGAATCAGCATAAGACAGAAATTCAATCGGCGAGTGACGCTTGGGACAGTTGATTGGGTATCGAATGTTGACGGATGACTATCTTAGAAGAATTCAAGCAGAAAGTCCACTGAACATGGCAAGTGGCTCCGGCGCTCCGCGTGCCATAAGCAAATTCAAAAGTTGTCTCTATTAAGACCTCTACCGATGCAAGCACTCGACAGTGGTCTCGAGGACTACACCAAGTGGGTGCGCTATGAGCGCCCCCACTGAGACGGTTAACTCTCGATCCGTCGAGAAACTCATCAGAAAATACACTCGACATGTCGAGTGCCCTAGTACCATGCGTACGACAAGTTTTCAAGCCTACTATTTATCGTCTACGATGAACAGTAGCCTCGGGGACTACACCGAGTGGGTGCACTTAGCGTGCCCTCACCGGTTATTAAAACATTCGACAAGGCCAGCCCTATCACCATACTCGACCCATCGAGTGACGTGCCTCCCTACTCTATGAACTATAGTATATCCTCATGCAACGTCATATCATGGTTTGCCAATAATATCCATGAAACCTGCAAGGTAGCTACAGATGTAGGAGATATGCCCTAGAGGAAATAATAAATGTTTTTGATTATCTCCCTGTTCATAATTATGTTTATGTTCCATGCTATAACTGCAATGATTCTCGAGTCTACAAATAAAACGAGGCTTGGAGGGAAACTCATGTGCACGTGTGGGATAATAAATGGTAAAATGTATTCCTAGTCTGGCCTCTAAGACTGGCTCAAGTATTGCATGATGATCCTGTTTTTCTGATCATGGGCATGGCTATGCCGGCAATTTTGAGGGCATAATGTTAGAAGAAAATTTGTGTTGAATCGACCCGAATTGATGTTATGCTATGAGATACATTCGTCATAAGTTAATGGTTAATAACACAGAGAAGTTAATGTTTGCATAATTCCTTAGACCATGAGAGTATCGAGTTTCTTCATGCTTGCTTCATGAAC
Source organism: Hordeum marinum (assembly GCA_022496015.1). Taxonomy (NCBI): domain Eukaryota; kingdom Viridiplantae; phylum Streptophyta; class Magnoliopsida; order Poales; family Poaceae; genus Hordeum; species Hordeum marinum. Next base: position 127,571,637 of record CM039673.1, on the reverse strand, counting down.
TTTGGGGTTTGTTAAACGTCATCCGTAAATGGGTAGCTATTACGGCGGCTTACGGGTTCATGGAAAAGTATGTGAAGTAACTTGATAGCTCAAGATTGGGATTTGCTCCTCCGACGATGGAGAGATATCTCTGGGCCCTCTCGGTGTTATGGTATCCATCATCGTCTGGCCAGACACTTTGTGATTTGATCACGGGGATGCCGGAACACGGAAACGAGAAAAGAGAACAATACCGTTAACGAGGTAACTGGCATAGTGGACAAGTTGTTGATCCACGAGGATGCCAAAATGTCTCACCTCGGGTACTTGTAACATATAACGAAGCAACAGGAATAGAACACGACAACTGGAGGTTCACTCGAATATTTATTCGTGTGGGTATAGGGATCGATATGGGTGTCCACGGCTCCGATGTTGATCATTGATCGGAAGGGGTTCCGGATCATGTCTATGCTTCACCGAACCTATAGGGTCACACGCTTAAGGGTCATCTATCTGTTGAATACTAGACAGGGAGTCTGAGAGAAAATCATCGAAAAGTTTCGGACACCGGAAAAGTTTCGGACAGTGGAAAAGTTCCGTAGACAGGTCACCAGAACAGTTTCGGTGAACCGAAAAGTTGTTTCAAGGGATACCATTAAGTCAAATTGGTTTCGGCACATGCCTGATAATTCTTGGAGGGTGCCAAAATCATTCTGGAAACTTCTGGGAATTTTCCGGAAGAATAACCGGAAATGTTCCGGAGCTGCCGGAACTGCTTCAGATGCTTTTCGCAGATGAAAATCACTATTCCGGAATTGTTCCAGATCGCATTGAAAATTATTTTAGTGTGGTACTAGAATTGTTCTAAGCCCACATAAATATTTTCAGTTCGAGCGGACGCTAAAAAATGTTGCCGTGAATAGTGAAAGTGCTTTTTGGACTACTTTATGGAAAGCCACCTTTTGGGGCTTTGCTCCAAAAGATCTTGGGGATGACATGGATGGATTGGAGCCATTTTTGGGGCCCCACATGAGGGTGTGGCCGGCCACATGGTGGACTCCTTCATGGAGTCCCTCTTGTTCCTTGGTTTCACTTTTATGCCCTTGTGGAAGGACTTCATTCATGTGCATTTTGGGTTTTATTGTAAAACCACCCTACCCCTTGGTTTTCCTATAAATAGAGGAGATGTGGGCTGCCATTTCTTCATCCTTGTGCTCTCATACACATGCTTTGCTTTGCAAGCTCTCTCTCTCTCCCTCCCAGCGAAATAGTTTCGTAGAGCCGAAAGGCTGTCTGGGTTCCGGCAGGAACTAGTTCTGGACGGCGAAGCCCTGCCGGATAGATGACACCGTATGTGTGCAACTCTGTAGAGAGATCGTAGTTTCGGTCTTAGTTCGAGAGTGCCTCCCGAAGGGCTGTCCGTGTGACCGTCCGAGTTTCGAAGGTCCTCCCGAAGGGCTGTCCGAGTGACAGTCCAAGTTTTGGAGGTCCTCCCGAAGGGCTGTCCGCGACACCGTCCGGGGGACTGTCTGACCGCCTCCCGGAGGGCTGTCCGAGGGGCAGATGAGGGTATACATCCTCGCGGTTGGGAGGTTGTAAATCCTAGCTGCGGGGATCTGCACCGCCGATCGTCATCGACTCTACTTCCGCTGCGCTACGAGTCGGTAACGAAAATGATCAAACCTTGTATGCAGTCTCCATAGTGGTCCTGGGCTGGTGCGTAGGTCGGGAATTTTTTGTTTTCTGCTACGTTTCCCTACAACAGAGTGGTGTGATTCAAGGTGAAGTGTATCCTATATGCAATAGACTCTAAGACCCCTACCGATGCAAGCACTCGACAGCGGTCTCGGAGACTACACCCAGTGGGTGCACTAAGAGCGCCCCCACCGAGACAGTTAACTCTCGATCCATCGAGCAACTCGTTAGAAAATACACTCGACATGTCGAGTGACCCTAGTACCACGCGTACTATCAATACCAGTCCTACTCGACTACGATCCGGTCTAGTCGAGTGGAGAAAGTTCAAACATTCTACAGCAATCACCCACTGGGTGTAACACCTAGTGGGTGCGCTAAGAGTGCCCCCACTGAGATGGTTAACTCTCGATCCATCGAGCAACTCGTCAGAAAATACACTCGACATGTCGAGTGACCCTAGTACCACGCGTACTATCAATCCCAGTCCTACTCGACTACGATCCGGTCTAGTCGAGTGGAGAAAGTTCAAACATTCTACAGCAATCATCCACTGGGTGTACAGCATCCAAGAGAAGACAGGAATTCAATCGACAGTGCACTTACAATCGAACTTACTCGGACATTGGTACGGAGGGTTGCGCTGACGTCAAAAGCCAGTTTGCTGGCCTCAAACGCCTCCTTGGTTCTCAGCATGAGCTGCTCCGCCTGAATCATGGCTTCCTTCGCAGCTCCAGTCTGATCTTCCGGGGTGCGATGCAGAGAGAAGGCCGTCACAGGTGTGGTTGGCGTGGTCGCTGGGGCAGCTGAAGCAATCTAAGGGGGTCTAGTTGGAGTCGATGTCACAACAGTCGAGACGGCTGGAGGATCATGCGATAGAGGTGCTGCGGGTTCAGCCCTGGGTTGTGTCGAGTCACCTCTCCCCTGGGAAGACTCTGTAGTCGAGCGCTGAGGCGCCTGCGCCGATGATGCTCTCCGGGTACGAGCGCGCGAAGTGTCCAGTTGCTCCTTGTCGTCCTCCACCTAATGACCTCTGCAATGACAACCGACGGTGTTGACATCTACATGTGTCGAGCCCCATCCGGACGAACCGACAACTTTCTTACCTCTATGAGAAGTGGCAGCATCAGCAGTGTCAACATCCATCGCTTCTCCTCCATCTCGATGAAGCGAGGTCACAGATGTAGCAGCTCTAACGGATTGAGTGGCATTCGGTCAGATACAACTCCAGACTTTAGTTGACAGAACAAGTACGAAAATAAACACTTACATGGAGACGACAGGTACGGCCACCCTCATGCGAGGCAGAGCTTTGCGAGGTTTGGAGACGGCTTGCTTGGGTTGCTTGGCCAGCCTTTCACTCGACTCAATAGTCGAAGGGCGACTCCGTTTCGGGTTCTTCTCGCCAGGGCCCGAAGCTTTGTCCTCAGCAACTGCCGGATCTTGGCGGGCCTTGGTGCGACTTTTGCGTCGGGGAGGTGACTCGACCTCTTCTTCTTCGCCGGAGTCCTCGTATTCGTTCTCGGTGTCGGAAGAACCGTCGCCGTCCACACTTCCACCCTCGCTCACCACGCCATCTTCCACATGGTTCCCGTTGGGAACGGGCGAGTGCATGTTCGTCCACTCCTACATGATTCAAGGGAGTAAATCAGTTTATAAGTCAAAGTATCACTCGACAGTACGACATCAGTCGACACCACACAACTCACCAGATTCTTCGGCGGGTTTTCGACCGAGTAAGGTCGGACCCTCTTGGCTCCCAAAGGATTGTCGCAAGCTCCAGTGATGCTATGAAGCCACTGCTCAACAATTTTCTATGGAACCTCCTCTGGATGCGTCCTAGTCGTGTCCTCTGGGCCCACGTAGTGCCACATGGTGTGGTCTCTGGCCTGGAGCGGCTGGATACGTCGACCTAGAAACGTCTCAAGCAAATCCATTCCTGTCACTCTGCCCCGGATCAGTTGCACCACCGTTTCGACCAGGATACCCACTTGAACATGCTTCTCTTCGGTCACCCTCAAAGATTGGGGAACAGCGGGACGGTCGGGTGTATAGGGGAGAAGTCCGGTCGGCATATTGGGTGATGCAACATCTTTGCAATAGAACTAAGTCGACTGCCAGCCTCTGACAGACTCGGGAAAAAGTCATGGCAGGGAAGGAACTACGGGCTCTTTTCTGAACCCCTAAGCCTCCACACAACTGGAGCATGTGAGTCTTCCCATCGGTAGGGAGAGCTTTCTTCACAGTTTGGGATCTGACCGTGAAGAGGTGCTTGAACAACCCCTAATGGGGAGAGCAGCCCAAGAAACAATCGCACAAAGTGACAAATGCAGACAGATAGGCGATGGTATTTGGCGAGAGGTGGTGCAGTTGAGCACCGAAAAAGTTCAGAAATCCCCTAAAGTATGGGTGGGGAGGCATGGAAAAACCTCTTTCGGCATGGGAGAGAATAAGAATCCGCTCCCCGCCGTGTGGCTCCGGCTCGCGCTCCTCCCCCGGCAACCTCCAAGCGCCATCCGCCACGAGCCCGTCGGAGACGAGGCCTTCCATGTCCTCGCGAGTGACTACAGAGGAGAGAAAATCCCCCTGCATCCACCCCGCCGACACGGTGAACCAGGCGGTTGAGGGCTTCTTGCCCTTGAGCTTCGTCGCCCCCTTCTTTGCTTGCTCTAGCTTCTCCGTCGTGTTCTTCATCGTCGACGCGGCGGCTCTCGTCGAGGAAGATCGGAGTGGGGCACTGGGAGCAAAGGAGGCGGAGGAAAAGAGAGAAAGAACTGGCGGAGGTACTATGCGAACCGCAGCACGGAAAGCTTTATACGCTGTCGAGTGTCTCACTGACCAGTGGACCCGCAAGGTTACCGCGCACGCCAACCGCTGACGGCGCCCGGTACGTGGCGATATGACCGGCGCGAAAATCGAGGCGTCGTGCCTCCACTTGCCCTGATCGTGGCGTCATCATCACGCGCGCGCGCTTCCCAAATTTTCGTATCCCAGAAAATCTGGGTCTGTCGGACCGACCTGTCGCCTCCCAAGATACTGTCAGTTCACTTGGAGCAAAACAAATGTTGAACATCCACTCGGGCACTTTTTAAGGTTGAATGGATCCGGGCGAGCGGAGAAGAATTCAATCGACGCAAGTTTCGTTGAAGCCCCGAATATCATTCGGAAGATTGTGCGTGTCGATCCTGAATGAACGCTAATGCTCAGAGTTCAATCGACACAAGTTTCATGGAAATCCCAAATATCATTCGGAGGATTTGATGCACTAACTCAAGGTCTACGTTGATACCTCCTTCCACCACTCAAACCCCGATCCATTCGGGGGCTAATGACGAGGATATGTACCTAGGGTAGGGTCCTAGGCAAGGCCCACATACCCTACCTAAGGACACCACATGGGAGGACTTGAAGATCAAGCATGAACTTCTGAGTGGATCCCTGGAGACGTTCAAAGTCACTCGACAGTAATCCACTCGGAGACTCCCGCTCTCACTCGGCAGTCGCGTCTCACTCGGAAGACCTCGCTTTCACTCGACGCCAGAAGACCAGGAGCCATCATCAAGAGCCCAACGGGCAGACGCTGGTTCAATGGTCATTAGTAGCTTTTATTACGTACGTTACATGTAACGGCAGACTTTAAACCCCACGATCAGGCCCTTAGATGCGGGATAATTATGAGGGGCAGCGAACTCTATATAAGCCGCCCCTCCCCTTCTGCACAAGGGTTCGCAACCATTATAATCTCAACATTCCACACGACATAAAGCTCCCGAACACTGAGACGTAAGGCTGTTACCTCCACGAGAGGGGCCTGAACTCATACATCCGTGTGTACACCCTTGCCGTAGCTAGGACTCTGCCCTCTCCCTTCGTACCCCTACCATCTACTGTCAGGCTTATTTCCACGACAATGACCATTTTCGATTCCAACCCATTCCATCATTGTACCATGTCTGAATCAGCCATAATCTGGTATTTGAATCTGCTTTCATTGTGCTTTTTGGCACCGAAGTACTCCCTTCATTTTTAAAATATAAGCATTTTTAGATATTTCGATATAAACTACATATTAATATATATAGACGTATTTTAAAGTTTAGATTCATTCATTTTATTTCATATGTAGTTCATATTAAAATCTCTAAAAGGGATTATATTAAGAAACGGAGCAAGTACATCGGAATGTACTTTAGCCGAATACACTGCAAATTGCTCGAATCAGATTTTGGCCGATTTTCAAAGCTGATCGGAATAGCTGTTTGCTTCAAAAGGCTAAATCTGGTCCCTGAGACGGGGTGTCCTTGCGCCTCTGTTGAGTTACATGATGATTATACCGGAGCTGAACTAAGCTAAAACAAACATCAGTTTAACCAGCAATCTACGTACGTACAACAAAATCCCATCAACACGGAATGTTACAATGGTTTCTCCAGATCTAATCCTACAACCAATTCCTCTTCTTTTCACCCGAACACATTGCAGCCATCAATCAATGTTCTGGCGACCTCCATCTATCGCAGCAGATGGAGCGCGAGCAACACTAGTGGCGCGGCGACTAGCCACGCCGATGCCGCCGCGCGCGTTTTCGCTGCCGCGCCCGTCACGTCGCCGGTGGCCATGTTGGCGAGCCAGGCGTCGCTGCTGGCACCCCCGAGGATCACGCCCTGCCCCTGGATGCTGCCACCGCCAGTGCCGGTCTCGCCGCCCATCGGCATCGGCATGCTGCCCTGGTTGGCGTCCGTGAACGTCATCCCCGGCATCATCGCCGGCGTATCTGTCCCGGGCACCATCGTCGGCGGCGTCTCCGTCCGCGGCACCGTCGTCGGCGTGAGGGTCGTCTGCGTCTGCGTCGGCGTCGTGGTGGCCGGCACCGTGGTCGACTTCTGGCTGCTCGTGTGACAAAAGGACAGAACAAGGGCACATGGTGAGGTCACGGGAATGGCTGAAACAGTAACCAAATGCACATAACGGCGAAAAAAGCTCGTCTTTTATGCCCACCCCGTTCTGCTGCTAAGCTAAAATATCTTGCCTAGATTCAGATCTCCAGATCTCTTCCTATAATTTTCCATTTTAATCACAGGGAAAGTCACTAATCGCTGAGACAAATCAACCCCTCATTGGCAAGGCAAGAACCAACCAGATCCAGACTTGCAGGGCGTCAGTGGAGGAGTGGTGGGAGTGAGACTGAGGCTGACCTCGGGGTGGCGCCGGGGCAGAAGGTGACGGTGTAGTCGGGGCCGCCGGCGCAGGTGAAGGTGGAGGTGGGGTCGTCGAAGGCGTAGCTGTAGGAGCGCGGGCACGCCATCTTGAACACCTGCGAGTAGGACGTCGGCCGGCACGTCCCGGGGTTGGCGTACGCGCCGCTGCAGCAGTACTCGGGCCGCCCGAACGCGTCGCACGCGCTCCGACAGGCCGCGCCGCCGCCGGACCGGAGCTCGGCGGGGCACATCGCGTTCAGGTCCGCCGCGCACCCCGCCGCAGCGCAAGACCCGGCGCTTGACGCGCCGCCGGGGCGCTCTCCGGAGGACGGCTCCACCAGCACCGGCAGGTTGTACCCGTCCACCAGGCTGACATCGTAGAAGTCCAGCCCGCCCGTCCCGTCGAGCGTGAACTCGGCCAGTGTAGCGGGAGGCGCCGCGCCGGCGCCGGCGCACTCGGCCGTGCCGGATCCGCAGTCGCCAGTGGCGCAGACGAGCCGCCCCGACGCGCCGTCCTGCGCACATCCGGTGCGGGCCCAGAGACGGCCGGACCAGGCCGAAGGCGCCGGCACCGCGCGCGTCGCGCCCGGCGGGAGCTCGAACCCCGTGGTGCCAAGCCGCGCGGTGCCGGCGTTGGACAGGACGCCTGGCCACACCGTGTTCGCGCACCGGTTGACGAACGTGAACATCGCCGCCTCCCCCTCTGCACACCACCAAGAAACACGGCGTGACTCCGTCAGCTCGCCCGCCATTACGCTACCGAAGCTCACTCGCACAAACAAAGAAGAAACCAAGAAGCGTGGATTTACCACGAATCTATTTACCTTTCCATGAAATCAGAAGGAGCACAATGACAGCGATACTTCTCGGCAACCCCATCGAGGATAGCTGCTGGTAAACGCAATGCAGAGCTCGGCGACAAGCGCGTGCAATGTCAGGACAGAGCAGCGCACCTACTGCTCACTCTTACTCTCACTCTTCAGCAGCTGGTAATGGTGTGTGGTAGCGAGACAGTTGGTTGATTTGGAGATGGAGAAAGATGAGGGCAATAGGCGCCCAGGAAAGAGAGGGAGAAAGGATAGGGGAGGGGGGATCTTTAGTGTGGCTCCCGATGAACTTTACTTTAGCCTTTGTTTGGGTACCCCGGTGGCATCGAGCATGGGCACACGTACGGTAAATTCTATTCTGCTTGGGCTGCTGGTGAAAGATGATTTTCCTTCGATAAAAGCCAAACTATCCACGCAAAAGAACTGCTTAGCTGCTCCACCGTGTATCAACATTAAGAATGTAATATATGTAAAAAATTGACGTGACAACGTAATTAAAGAGAAAAGAAAGCACTATGATGATCAGAAAGAAACGATGTTAAATGCATAAACCTATGTAAAAAGATTACGAATCAATGCATGAAAGAGTTTAATGGTTAAACAATTGAATGGAAAAGGTAAGCTAAACACCTGTACACTGGAATGATTAGTTGTTAAGGTTTTTAATGCGTTTAACACCTCACCTAAGCACCAATGCATTGGAAGAGGTCTGATATACGATATCGGCCTGAAGCATCTATAACCAGAGAGTGCAAATCCGGTCCCTCGAACGTCCACAAACGTGTTCACTGAGGGGACACGTCTTATATTTGTCATTATGCATCTGGTGTATCTCATATCCGACAACATATATCCATACTACACATGCAATGTCAAGCTATTTTACGTGATTAAACAACCAACAACCAAATTGGCATCAAAAGAACATAAATGCATATAAATGAACTGTACATCATCTAAAAGATCATTAAAGTTCGTCATCAAACAAGTTCTTAAGCTTCTACAACTAAAAACGATATAAACATAGAGGAGGGGGCGGGGTCACCGCCATCACCTTCCCTCATCTATTTACGTCGGTCCACTCTCCTGCAACCCGCTGTACCCCCTACTTGAACATGGTGATTTATACTTCATATTATTATCCAGTGATGTGTTGCCATCCTATGATGTTTGAGTAGATTTTTTTTGTCATGTGGGTTGATTGATGATTTTTATTAGTTTGAGGTGCATGTTTTATTTGTTGTCCTATGGAGCCTCCCGGGCCGCACACAACTGGGGGATTCCCGTTGTAGGGTGTTGCAATACGTTCATGATTTGCTTATAATGGATAGCGAGAGTGACAGAAGCTTATACACGAGTAAGGGGGTTGTTGCGTACGGGAGTAAAGGGGACTTGTTACTTAATGCTATGGTTGGATTTTACCTTAATGATCTTTAGTAGTTGCGGGTGCTTGCTAGAGTTCCAATCATATGTTCATATGATCCAAGTATAGAAAGTATGTTAGTTCATGTCTCTCCCTCATATAAAATTGCAATAATGATTAACAATCTTGTTATCAATTGCCTAGGTCAATCTCTCAAATCCCTCCACCACTTTTACACTGACTATAATAACTTAATTTTAACTTTATTAAAACAACACCTAAAGTTGATTTCCACTTTCTTTGTTATCTTGCAAAACTATCTTTTTACACCTACAAAGCACTTCTAGTTTTATATTCCCGCAAAGTAGTTTTATTTCTTGTACTAGGTAAATTGAACATTGTTGCACGTAGAGTTGTATCGATGTCCGATAGAACTTGAGAGGGTATTAATTCTACCTTTATCTCCTCGCTGGGTTCGACACACTTAGTTATCATAAAAGGCTACAAACAATCACATATACTTGTGGGTTATCACTCTTGCTTCATGCACGACGACTCGGACGCCATAGCTGACGTTAGAAACATCCGAGCGACCTCGTGGTGTGCCTGCATCGTGGGATGTGCCTGATGTAGCAGGGAGAGGTGGAGGGGTGGGTGCCCACGCGGGCGGCGAGAGGAGGAGGTGAAGCGAGGTTGTGCCTTTGGCTAGGCTGGGAGACCAAGAAGATAAGGTGTTTGGAGGGGAGAGAGAGATTAAGAGGTGATTATGTGTAAACACATATAACTAGAGCTACCCACGTGCTTGTAGAGCATCGCTCGGGTCTGGCTCGTCGGAAACTATCGATTCAGACGTTTCCTACGAGCCAGGGCCAAACATGCCTTAAGTATCGTGTCATGCATGCCCAACAATGTTTATATGTAACCGAACAACCAGACACCAAAAAGATGTTGCGTACAACAAGCCTGGTTGAGCTTTTGTGGGCAACCAAAGACGCCCATAGGTTTTTCGTGACGAGCTTTAAAAATCGACTTGCAGTCGCCAAATCATTTGCCCCCTCCGTTTTGCATTTTCCCTATCTACCCACGACTTGGCAGGAAGTAAACTTTCTCTCTTTCATGCCGCCCCTCCATGTCGCCCACGCCGCATATCCATCCGATCCCATGTTGTCTCGCCTCGTCGCCCTCCCCAGTCGCCGCCATGGAGCCGCATCAGCCCCCCGTCGGCGTTTTCTAAGCGGCGGCGGCCCAATCGGCACCACCTCGCCCCTCCCCCCCGACCGCTTCCTCGACCATGTTACCCACCACCGCGCCTACTCCTTCTGTTGTTGTCGTGTGACATCCCAAAATTATAATTTAGAAATGTTACACTAATTAAGTAATAATGATTGATTGTGTGATTGTTGTTTGAAATTGAGTGGAATTGAAACTTTTAGAAAGTTAAATGAGAGGGAATAAAAGTATTTTCCCAAACTGTCATTCTTGCATTTGGTTTGTAGGAATTCAAATTCATTTGAAAACAAACCCTAGAGTGAAGATGACATAACTTCTTCCATTAAAGAAATGAAAAAAGGTTTGAGTAGGATTTAATTTCATTTAAAAACAATTCAAACCAGAAACTTTATGCAACTCAATGATTTTCATTAGAAGATACAGAGAAGATACAATGACTTCTTCAAGGAATATGAAATAGAGTTGGAAGTGGTGAGGATCATTTTGAAAGTTCAATGAATATTTTTGTAACCCTCTTTCCTTCTATTGAAATTGAGTTTTGGTTTCGAAATTATGTGATAAAAATGTTTAAAAGAGAGGGGGAACATGACCCTTCAAAAGATAGAGGAAATTGGAAATACTTTTGAAAAATGGAAAACAATTCTAAAATGTATGAAAATCAAAACCCAATTCAATTTAGAATTTCCAAATAAATATATTTTTAAAGTATTTTGCTTGTCCCTGCAAAATAGTTCATATTTTTCTATATAAAATTACGAAATTTTTATATATAATATGTTCCCTACAAGATTTATTTTCATTTTCTTTTATGACTTTCATTTTCTCTGATTTATTTAAACAAAAAAGGGTGAAGCCCACAACCCCACTGCCTAGTCGGCCTCACCCCGCGCCAAAATAGGTATCACATTGGCCACCGATGCCTTTCCTTATTTCCTCTCCATTGTTGACACGCGGGAACCAGCGTCCGTTGGAAACTTCCCCGCACATTCCTTCTTCCTCCTTTCCTTCTCTTTGTTGGAGACACCACCGGAACAAAATCCCAATGGGATTCGATGCCAGCCGAGCCTCGGCCCCTCCTCCAAGGCACAAACACTATATAAGCCAAGCCCCACACCATATTTTGCAAAAACACAAACGAACCTTCACCCTAGGTCACGAACGCACAAGTCGGAGTAGACCGGACCTCGCCATCGCCATTGTCATCCCTCTGCTACATCCGATCACCCCTCAACCCCTGCCGTCACCACCATCGTCTTTGCCATCAACGTCCGCATTGCCCCGACGCCTTCCCCGATATTGACAACCATCGGAGATGCCGGAATCATCGCCCCAGACTTTCTGCCGCCGTCACCACCTCGCTGGAGCTCCACCCTACCATTATAAGCCATCGGAGCCACTCTCCTCCGTTCGATATGTATCAATGGCGTATGTTAGATCTTAATTATCTCTTCGATTAGTTTCGGTTTTTATTTTGTAGACCGGTTAATTTTATGTTTTAATTAGATGGTCAAATCATTTCTTCTATGCCCCTGTCGCTCGTTCATTAGTAGCTGCAGCACACACTTCCATCCAACAAGAAGCGTGCACATGTTCCCTGACCGACGTTTACTTTTCTACTTTCGTTTTTGTTTTCGGATTTGATTTCAAATTTGAATTTATCATATCTTTTATGTAATAAATCCAATTTGAGTGATTCCAATTGCTCTAGTTTCACAAAATTATGGAGTTTCTCTGACATTCAAATGTTTTCATATTTGAACTTATTAAATTTGAATTTAGGCACGTTTGCTTTAAACCCTAGATTGTTAATAACTTTATTTGAAATAATTTTAATTAATTGTTTTTTCTGCTGTTTTCTTTTGTTTGTATTATCCAGAGAAACAAAAAAATTGATAATTACATTAGGTTTTTTTAAATCAGATTCAAACCTAAATCTATTGGGCTTGTTTTTAATGAAAAGTAATTTTTTTATTTTATTTCAAAAGTAATTTTTTGTCACTTTAATCAAATTGAACTAAAGTTTTCCTATTTGTTAACAAAAATAAAATTTAAGAAATAATTAAAAATAGATTATTTTAAGTTGTAATTGGTTTAGGACATAACTTTGCTTATAGAAAAGGTTTTAATTTGTTTCCTTTTGTTAAATGAAGTTTTGATAAAAATAGTTTTAATTAGAGAGAGAATTTTAAGTTTTAATTTGTTAAATGAATGTTAATATAAAACTTTTATATTTTCTTTTCTATTAAAAAATAGTTTTGATCAAAGAGTGAATTATGTTTTTATTTGAGTTGAGCTTGAGTTTTAGCCTTAGTATTTATAAAATTTCTTTTAACTTTTCTTTGTTTTTTCTTTTGGATTTATTTATTGTTTTTAACTTAGTGCTACTTGTTGATTTCTTATGATTGTTAGAGTGATTGCTTATATGAATGCAATTTTTTTGTTACAATAGATTTTATCGGAGTGTGACAAATAGAACAATCAGAAATTGTGAGAGCGATGAACTTCACCAAGAAGTACCAGGCAAGTCACATTTTATCATATTGTTGATACCCATGTTTTCTTTGCATTAGATTCAACCTTTTCCACCATGCTTGGAACTGGGTTAATTAGTATTATAATGAGGTAGGAACCCATACCATTGTTACTGACCCCTGGGAAACGTTATTTATTTCAATGCTATGCTTTAGTAAATAGGGATTGGTATGTGATGTCTACTACGCAACTTTATTTTTGTAGACGTTGTTGGGCCTCCAAGCGCAGAGTTTTGTAGGACAACATCAAATTTCCCCCAAGTCAATGACCTAAGGTTTATCAATCCGTGGGAGGCGTAGGATGAAGATGGTCTATCTCAAACAACCCTACAATCAAATACAAGAAACCTCTTGTGTCCCCAACAGACCCAATACAATGGAAAATTGTATAGGTGCACTAGTTTGGTGAAGAGATGGTGATACAAGTGCAATATGGATAGTAGATATAGGTTTTTGTAATCAAAAAATATATAACAACAAGGTAGAAAAGGGAAACAACGAACAAAATGTTGTGTAAATGCTTAGAAATGAGGCCTAGGGTTCATACTTTCACTAGTGCAATCTCTCGACAATGCTAACATAGAATCATGTGATCATCCCTCAACGTGCGACAAAGAATAACTCCAAAGTTCATAAGTAGCAGACAACATAACATGGAATTGGCGTAGGTAGTAGAACCACCTCAGAGTCATTCTTTCCGATCAGTCTTTGGAGCTATTCCTATAAGTATCACAGACAGCCCTAGAGTTCGTAGTAAAATAACACCAATTATACATATCAATCAACCCTAATGTCACCTAGATACTCCAATGTCACCTCAAGTATCCATAGATAAATTATGCGACATGCATAAAACAATTTCATATCTATCATATTCAATCCAATACAAACGTTCAATCAACCCCTTTGTCTAGATCCCCAAGGTCATTGAAATCCGAAAGTTGATGCCATAACATATATCAAGTGTATCAATAGAATACCCCATTGTCACCACGGGTATCAACATGCAAGACATACATCAAGTGATCTCAAATCCAATATTCGATCCGACATAACAAAATCTCAAAGGGAAAGATTCAACTCATCACAACAAGATAGCAAGGGAAAACACCATATGATCCAACTATGTTAACAAAGCCCCTGATACATCAAGATCAGGACATCTCAAGAACATGAGAGAGAGAGAGAGAGAAAGAGAGAGAGAATGAAAACATAGCTACTGGTAGATTGTTGGAAATATGCGCTAGAGGCAATAAATAAAGTGTTTATTATTATATTTCCTTGTTCATGATAATCGTTTATTGTCCATGCTATAATTGTATTGATTGGAAACACATTACATGTGTGGGTAAATAGACAACACTTTGTCCCTAGTATGCCTCTAGTGAACTAGCTCGTTAATCAAAGATGGTCAAGGTTTCCTAGCCATTGACATGTGATGTCATTTGATAACGGGATCACATCATTAGGAGAATGATGTGATGGACAAGACCCAAACTACAAACTAGCATATGATCGTGTCAGTTTATTGCTACTGTTTTCTGCATGTCAAGTATATGTTCCTATGACCATGAGATCATGTAACTCACGAACACCGGAGGAGTGCCTTGTGTGTATCAAACGTCGCAACGTAACTGAGTGACTATAAAGGTGCTCTACAGGTATCTCCGAGGGTGTTTGTTGAGTTGGCATGGATCAAGACTGGGATTTGTTACTCCGTGTGATGGAGAGGTATCTTAGGGCCCACTCGGTAATACAACATCACAATAAGCCTTGCAAGCAATGTGAATAAATGTTAGTCATGGGATCTTGTATTACGGAACGAGTAAAGAGACTTGTCGGTAACGAGGTTGAACTAGGTATGGAGATACCGACGATCGAATCTCGGGCAAGTAACATACCGAAGAACAAAGGGAACATCATACGGGATTAACTGAATCCTTGACACAGAGGTTCGACCGATAAAGATCTTGGTAGAATATGTAGGAACCAATATGGGCATCCAGGTCCCGCTGTTGGTTATTGACCGTAGAGGTGTCTCGGTCATGTCTACATAGTTCTCGAACCCGCAGGGTCTGCACACTTAAGGTTTGGTGACGTTTTGGTAGTATAGAGTTATGTATGGTGGTGACCAAAGGTTGTTCGGAGTCCCGGATGAGATCCCGAATGCCACTAGGAGCTCCGGAATGTTCGGAGGTAAAGATTGATATATTGTAAGTCCCATTTTGGTCGCCGGAAAAGTTTCGGGCTAATCGGTAATGTACCGGGAGTGCCGGTAGTGTATCGGGAGACCACCGGGAGGTGTATTTCGACCCAAGATGCTTCATGGGCTGTGGGAGAGTAAATACCAGCCCTTTGTGGGCTGGTGGAAGTCCCACACAAGGCCCATGCGGCTGGGAGAAAAATCCCAAAGGGAAAAGGGTGGAAAAAGGCCAAAAAAGGAGGAATCCTAGTCCTACTAGGATTGGAGGAGGAGTCCTCCTCTCCACCCCACTTCGGCCGAACCAAAGGAGGATTGGCGCTTGTGCCAAGCCTCTCCTCCCTTCCTCCTATATATACTAGAGGATTTTAGGGTTTTGGCACAGAATTTTTAGCCACGTGCTACCCGTTCCTCCAGTGCATAGTTTCTCCTCTACATCGGATTTCTGCAGTGCTTAGGCGAAGCCCTGCCAGAATAGCTCCACCACCATCGCCGGAGCGTCGTCACGCTGCTGGAGAAATCTTCTTCCTCTTCTCTCCCTCTTGCTGGATCAAGACGGCGGAGATCATCATCAAGCTGCACGTGTGCTGAACGAGGAGGTGCCGTCCGTTCGGCGCTAGATCGGAAGGACCGTGATCAAGTTCGCGGGACAGATCGTGATCAAGTTCGCGGGACGGATCGTGATTGGATCGCGGGACGCTCGACGATTTGGATCGCTAAGACGTTCAACTACATCAACCGCGTTTCTTAACGCTTCCCGCTTAGCGATCTACAAGGGTATGTAGATCCACTCTCCCTCTCGTAGATGCTCGTCACCATGGATAGGTCTTGTGTGAACGTATGGAATTTTTTGTTTCCCATGCAACGTTCCCCAACATAGATACCTTCAGCCCCGAGGGTGAGCTACTCCCTCCTCGTCATGGCCTCCTCCGGGATGATGAAGATGGCCACCGAAGATGATTTTTCCCCTCCGACAGGGTACTGGAAATGCTCCTGATGGTTTTTTCATCGATACAAAGAGTTGCGGCGACGGAGCGGAAGTTGTCTATTTAATTTTTAGGGTTTTGGTATATATAGGATTTTCCAGCATTGGAATCATGCTAGCCGGAGCCACGTGGGCCCCACCACACAATAGGGCGCAGCCAGGGGGAGTGGCCACGCCTGTTGCCTCGTGGCCCAACTCACTTGCTTGTAAATAATGAGATCAAGGGGATTGACAACCCTCTTGTCGGCATTGGGTGCAAGTTGTTTGTACTTTTGTGTGCAGCCGCTTAAGACGGTTGAGGATCGGTATTCCTATTGGTTTGATAAACCTTGGTTTCATAACTGAGGGAAATACTTACCCACTTTGTGTTGCTATTACCCATTCCTCTTCACAGAAAACCCAACACAGATCACGAGTATCAATACCCTGAAGCCTTAACTTCGGGCCTTCAGCTCGGCCCCGCCTAAGGTCCCCTCTCGGCTAAGAGTCCGGCTTTGAGCTCGGACCCGATTACAATGCCCGAGGACCAGGGGTCAGCCCTAGCCAGATATCCCCCCCCATATGGGAGCTTCAGAGGTTAGCTTCAATGGAGTCTGGCAGATTAATCCGGTTGACCATTCGTTCCTAAATGAAGCGCTGGACCAGATCTAATCAATGAAAATCACGGATGACCTGACCTCGACCCGCACTCAGATCGGCCCACCCACCACCCACTTGGTAGCCTCTACTGAGGTTTTAACCAAAATGTTGGACTACGCCTCTGAGGAGGCAGAAGACATGGATGAAGAGGCCGACCCACTCGTCCCTGCCAACACAGGATGGTGGACAGCCACCGACACATACGACGTTTACATGGTGGAAACGTCCGACAACAAGGATGACAACACGCTCGCCTCAAGCGACGATGGCACACCACCCAAAACCAGTGGCGATGACACCCTCAAGCATCAACACCAGCATAAAAAATCCAAGGGGTGTAAGGGTAGGAAGAATAACACTGCCTTCGAAAACCTTACATCGGATACCCCAAAGATCCCGCTGACCCGGCCGCTCCTGAACAGCAGCACCGTGATCCCGAGGGGAAGATAGACCCTGAAGACTCCGAGGACCCTACCGATTCCGAAGACAACAACTACATGCCACTCTCCAAGGACGATGCTAGTCTCGGTGATGAGGATTTCATTGTTCCTGAAGACCCATTCAAGTAGGAGCAATTCAAGCGTCAACTGATCACCATCGCTCGGAGCCTCAAGTTGAAGCAACAACAAGTCAAAGCTGAACAAGACACCCTGAATGACAGATGGATGCAAGTACTAGTTGCCGAGGAAGGGCACGGGAAAGGATGGCAAGATCAAAATGAAGATTACCCGTGCCGTCGTTTATTGCTAGAATTCGACGATGAGGCCCCACGCGCGCACTCCCTAAACACACCAAAGGTGACCAGTTGGACCGCCCACCTCGAGGTCAGGACATGCCGACTGGTAAAGTGGGAGAAGTACTGAATGCCCTCACAAAGGCCGAGGGGAACCAGGTCAACCCATCCTGTTCGACCTACGACACACCCTGAATGCTCATGTAGGACAGACAAGATCCTTTTATGGATCCAAAGGACGAATCCCTGCTGGAGGGGACGGATACAAAGATCGGTTCGACTAGAATGATAGAGTTCGAGGATAGAACCGGGACCGAACTCAATCCTACCTTCGACACGACGCGGCTAGGATTAGGGGCGACGCCCACCCAATGTGTTTCACTGGTGAGGTGATGCAACACCTGTTCCCCGAGGGGTTCAAGCACGTAAACATTGAGCAATATGATGGCACTACCGACCGGCCGTCTGGATTGAAGATTTCCTTCTCCACATACACATGGCTCATGGGGATGACCTCCACGCCATTAAGTACCTGCCACTAAATCTCAAAGGACCAGCATGGCACCAGCTAAACAGCCTCCCCGAAAATTCCATCGGGGGTTGGGAAGAGCTTGAGGATGCTTCTCTCTCTAACTTTCAGTGCACCTATGTTCGACCACCAGACACTGCAGACCTGAGCCACATCGTTGAATGGGCCAAAGAGTCATCCCGACAATTCTGGAACCGATTCCTGACCAAGAAAAATCAATCGTCGACTGCTCTAACGCTGTGGCGTTGGCCTCTTTGAGGAAGAACATTCAGGATGAATGGTTGGCCCGTCGACTCGGACAATGTTCGCTCTCACGTCACTCATGTCTCACTTTTGCGCGGGCGAGGATAGTTAGCTAGCACGTCGGAGCAATCCTCCTACAAACCTCGACACTTCTGAAGTGTGTGACGACAACTGAAAGCCGCGAAATAATAAGAACAAACACTAACACAATAGCGCCAAAGCCGAAGACACGGTGGTTAATGTCGACTTCCGTAACTCAAAATTGTCACAGCGGAAGAAACCTGTAAAAGGGAATATGGAGTGGACCCTCTCAGCTGGACAAAATAATGGTCATACCCTGCTAGATTCATGGCACTCAAGACAAGCCTACCACCCACACCAACCATAACTGTTGTGTGTTTAAAAAGGCAGGCAAGCTCACAGCCGAAGACCACGATAAGGGCGCCCACAACGAGGATGATGAAGAGCCCCACAGGCCGAATAATGGAGGCCAGAAGCAATTGCCCCCTGAGGTAAAAAGTGTGAACATGATCTACGCCACACATATACCAAAGAAGGAAAGGAAGCACACACTTTGGGACGTATACGCCATAGAGCCCGTCGCCCCAAAATTCAACCCATGGTCAGCTTGCTCGATCACCTTCGACCGCACTGACCACCCGACCAGTATTCGACATGGTGGGTCAGCCGCTTGGGTACTCGATCCCATAGTGGACGGGTATCAGTTAACAAGGGTCCTTATGGACAGAGGTAGCATCTTCAATCTTATCTACGTAGACAAGGTGAAGAAGATGGGTATTGACCCATCAAGGATCAAACCCAGTAACACCATCTTTAAAGGAATAATACCTGGCACTAAAGCCCAATGTTCGGGCACCATAACCCTGGAAGTAGTGTTCGGTTAACCCCATAATCTCCGTGGAGAAGACTTAATCTTTGACATTGTCCCTTTTCGTAGTGGATATCATGCGCTTCTTGGCCGAACAACTATCGCTCATTTCAATGTTGTCCCCCACTATGCCTATATGAATCTGAAGATGCCTGCACCCAAGGGGGTCATCACCATCAGCGGCAATATAGAGCACTCGCTCCGAACAGAGGCACACACCGTGGCTCTCGCGGTCGAGGTGCATCTCGATAATGAAACGTCGAACCCTCAGTCCGCTATCAAGGCGAAAGGTAGGTAAGCGGACCCGAACTCTATTTCGGTTCCCGGAGCATCACGCTCCAACCAAATAGGAATACATGCCCTAGAGCATGACCCAAATACCCGCAAGGTACATACTCCTGAATCATAATTTTGCACATAAAACTCCTTGTTCAGTTGTGGGGACCTATCATCCAAAGGCCTAGTGTTCGGCTAAATCAAACAGTTGTCATTTATGTCTTCGGATAAAAGCAGGCTCCGTCAAGGATCAGGCCAACAACGTTAAGCTCACATAATTCGACGACCTCTCAAGACTTTATCGCACAAGGCCGAATCATCGACTAACACCTCCTCTAAAGGGGTACCCTCCAGGAGAACAAAAGGTGCAGACGTGCAGCAGGACACAATAAAGGACTTCAAGCCACTGTCCTGTTTAAAGCTTTTTTTCTGTATAAAACTTTAATTTTACGTATCTGTAACAGTTGCTTGGACAGATCAGAGTGTACGAATAAAGATTTCATTGGAAATAAAGACCAATTCTGCGGTCCTACGTCAGTCATTTATATTGCACAAGCCTTGTTTCCCTTTTTTCTTCACAACTCTTTGTACAAAAACAAGCCAGTTTGATACACATCTTGGATGAGATCAGCTACATAACCGGGGGCTCGACCATTAGGCTCGCCTCGAGCATCAATCCGACACCACAATTCTTCTGAGTGTTCGGCGTCTTGGATATTGAATTATATGCATTGGTTCCGAATTATGTATTGGGTCAAAAGTTGGGTTGCCCGGTTTCTGTGTTTACCCCTTTACGTTCCACTAATTTGGTTAAAATGGCAAAGGGAGAACCACTACGATTGTACTTCTAGTTCGTCTAGTTAACTACCTCGGTGTAGAAAGCCAAAAACCAACCGACATGATAAGCGAGAACCGGTCTGTGATCCGATGACAAGTGTTAGACTAAGGATTCTTGGAGGTTCACTGTTGTAAGGGCATATTTCTCCCTAAGTGGTTTTGGTGATTGATGACAATGCCTTTGTGAACTAATCGTGTGCATTGAGCATTTCAGATATCTTAGGTCTAGGCACAAGACGATTCAGTGCACCTCGGAATCTCTTGAAGACGGTTGTTCTATGCGTTTCTTTTCGGTGGATTTGATTCATAGGAAAGCCGTACTATCAAGAGGGGGTCCGCATCGGAAAGGTCTGGGTGGAATCAACTTGTGCACATCTATTCCTTTGCACCACCTTTCCCTCTCTTCAATGGAGCCCCAACCCGTTTTCCTTCTTTGTGAAAAAGGAACGCCTGCGTGTTCTGGTTCAGTGGCTTGCGGTAGTACCGCTCCAGGGAGCGGTAGTATCGCAGGTGCCAGCGGTAGTATCGCTGTCTCTTGCCCTGGCCACTACACCTGCGGTATTAGGCGCGGATGTAATTTTTTACTTCCGCCCTACTTCGGTAGACCGCACAGGGCTGCGGTAGTACCGCAAGCCATCACGGTAGTACTGTGAGTTTTGCGGTAGTACCGTGGTGCGCGGGGCTGAGTGAGTGGATAACGGTTGGATCTTGTCCCCCACTATAAAAGAGAGGTCTTCTTCTCCAAGAAGCTTACCTCTTCCTTCCCAAAACTCCATTGTTGCTCCAAGCTCCATTTTTGCCCGATCTCTCTCCCTAGCCAATCAATCTTGTTGATTTCCTAGGGATAGGTTGAGAAGGCCCAGATCTACACTTCCAGCAAGAGAAATTTGATTCCCCCCACTAATCCCTTGCGGATCTTGTTACTCTTGGGTGTTTGAGCACCCTAGACGGTTGAGGTCACCTCGGAGCCACATTCCATTGTGGTGAAGCTTCGTGGTGTCGTTGGGAGCCTCCAATTCAGTTGTGGAGATTGCCCCAACCTTGTTTCTAAAGGTTCGGTCGCCGCCTTTAAGGGCACCAATAGTGGAATCACGACATCTCGCATTGTGTGAGGGCATGAGGAGAATACGGTGGCCCTAGTGGCTTCTTGGGGAGCATTGTGCCTCCACACCGCTCCAACGGAGACGTACTTCCCCACAAGGGAAGGAACTTCGGTAACACATCCTTGTCTCCACCGGCTCCACTTTTGTTATCTCGCATCTTTACTTCTTGCAAGCATTTATTGTGTTATATCCCGTGCTTGCTTGTGTACTTGTTATGGTTAGGATCATATAGGTTGTTCACCTAGTTGCACATCTAGCTAACCTATTTGATGCTAAACCTAATTGTTAAAGAAAAGTTAAAAGTGTTAGTTGCCTATTCACCCCCCCTCTAGTCAACCATATTGATCCTTTCAATTGGTATCAGAGCCACGTCTCTTTATTAAGGGTTACACCACCCGGAGAGTATGGCTGGCGAAGAGCCTCGTGTGGGAGAACTTCCTGAGGCCATGGGTGTGAACACGGTCTCACGCGACGATTTGAACGAGGCCTTGACCTAACTCAAATCCTCCATGGCTACCGAGGTTCAATCCATGTTTAAAGATTTCCTTAATACTCTTAAAATGTCTACTGATGTGGGGCAAGTGGTCAAACCCACTAACTCGTCATCAGATGCCGACAAAGATAATCATGCTCAAAGAGTTAATGGGTCGGGGAGCTTTGCCTCTGTTCCCCCTCCCATGGTCTATGGAGGACCGGTGCACCCACCTCATATAGTTAATCTCGGTCCACCTCCTAAAATTGTTAAGAATGATTTTGCTAACTGGGTTTTTAGTATCAAGTCTCATTTAGATCACAACTCAATTCATCTCATGAGAGTCATTGAAGAAGGATACTATCCTCATGATCCATGCAATCTTACTCCAAGAGAACAAGCGGATAAACAGCTAAATTCTTCCGCCTTGTTCATACTCCAAGCTGCAATTCCTCCTGAAGATCTACCTCACCTGCGGCCCTTCACTGTTGCTAAAGAATGTTGGGAACACATCATCTCCATGTGCAAAGGGCAGCTCGAGTATTCAACGGTCAAACTATGAAGTTGTTCTTGATCAGTCAGATGAGTTCGTGATGATAGAGGATGAGGAACCGTGTGAGCTCTATAGAAGGGTGACCACTCTTGTTGTTTCCCTCAAGGATCATGGCAGCAAGGATGTGGATGATACTTGGATCAAGCGTAAGTTCCTGAAGGCTATCATGCCCTACAACAAGGCCATGTCCACTGTCATTCGTCAAAGGCCAGACTTTCACACCTTATCATCTGGTGATGTGTTGGATGAATTATTACAATGAACATCCTCAACACGACGGCTGACAATGCTCTTGCTTGGGTTCAATGATCAAGGAAGTCCTCTCCCAATCTTGCATTGAAGGCCAAGGTCAGTCAAGAGGAAGAAGAAGAAGATGAAGATGTTTGCCCCGAGGACACCAAATATGCTTATCATGAGCACATGGCTCTTGCGTCTAGACAATTTTGGGGCAAAAAGAGAAACTCAAGGCCCAACTTCTCCTAGAACAACTCAAATGGCTCAAAGGGAAAGCAACGTGTGAGAACTTGCTGCAACTGTGGTAATGTAAGTCACTTTGTGGTGTATTGTCCATATGAGAAGAGGGAAGACAATGGTGGCAAGCTCATTCGCAAAGATAAAGCCAAGTCCTTTCCAAACAAAACCAACTTTGTCAAGAAGGCTCCTCACAAAGTATTGGTTTCTCAAGAAGAGTATGCCTCAGATGATGATGTTGATGATGAAGACACAAACGGTGATGGAATGGCAATGGCATTCGTGGCAATTGCCTCTTCTATCCTGACAAAGGTATCACTCTTCGACGCCCCCAATGAGAACATCGTCGCGAGGTGTCTCATGGCTAAATGTATCACTAAGGGGTTTGCTTTCGGAGGTACATCATGGTTGCTCGATAGTTGAGTGACAAATCATATGACCGGAAGCAAGGACTTGGTGGTGGACGTTCATCCTGACACATCTATGGCCACTCAAGTCTCATTTGGTGATGATGCAATTTCAAAGGTATTGGGTCTTGGCAAGGTGGTAATCTCTCCGGAACTCACCATAAACAAGGTCATGCTTGTTGAGACCCTCGCATACAATTTACTGTCAGTTTATCAACTTGCAACCATGGGATTTAGTATTTTCTTTGGTATTGACTCTGTGACCCTTTTGTGGAGCAAGACTCTTAAAGTAGCTTTTGTTGGGCATGTCGAGAACGGTCTCTATGTGGTGAACTTATTGGAGCAACCCACTAAGACTGTGACTTGCTTAATGGCTAAAGTTGATGTGGGATGGCTTTGGCATCGCCGACTAGCCCATGTTAATATGAGATCTTTGCAAAGTCTCCTCAGAGGGGATCACATCCTTGGACTAACAAATGTGAGTTTTGCCAAAGATTGTGCTTGCAGTGCTTGTATTGAAGGAACGCTACATGAGAAGGCTCATCGTCCAACCACTACAATATACTCTAAGAGGACCTTAGAGCTCCTTCACATGGATCTCTTTGGTCCTCCATCGTTTGACAGTCTTGGTGGAAGAAAATATTGCTTGGTGATTGTGGATGATTACTCGAGATATACTTGGGTTTATTTCTTCAAGAAGAAGAGTGAGACCCAACAGACCGTCATCGACTTTGCAAATGAAGTCCAACGCCAACATGATGCATATATTTTGATGATTAGAAGTGACAATGGCACCGATTTCAAGAACTACACCCTGAATGAGTTTCTCAGTGACGAAGGGATAAAGCACCAATATTCCACACCTTACACCCCTCAACAAAATGGTGTTGCTGAGAGGAAGAACAGGACATTGATTGATGTGGCAAGAACCATGATGGCAGAGTTTAAATCTCCATACAACTTTTGGGCCGAAGCCATCAACACAGCATGCCATGCATCTAACCGGCTCTCTCTTCGCAAAGGGTTGAACAAGACCCCGTATGAGATTCTTACCTGGAACAAGCCCAACCTCACATACTTTTGGGTGTTCGGTTGTAAGTGTTTCATTCTTAAGAAAGGTGACCGCTTGTCTAAATTTGAATCTAGAGCCCATGAGGGCATATTTGTTGGTTATGCTGCAAACTCTCATGCTTACCGTGTCCCAAACAAGTCCACTAGACTCATTGAGGAGACGAGTAACGTAGAGTTTGATGAAAATAATGGCTCCCAAGTGGAGCAAAGTGGTCTTTGTGATGTAGGTGATGAAATTCCTCCTCAAGCCATAAGAAGAATGGGTGTGGGACACTTCCTACCCGTTGAGGAACCCCTTGTGGCCGAAGGAGAAGGATAATGTTGCACTCAAGTGGAACCATCACCGACGCAAGACCCACACGCTTCCAAAGAACAAACTAAAGGTCCTCTACCACATGAACAAGATCAAGGGCAAGATCAACTCACTTATGATGGTGTCTCACCGAGTGATGCCCAAGATCAAGTTCCTGTCTCCGAGCAATCTCAAAATCAAGATCTTTTTCAAGATCAAGAGCAAGCTCAAGAAGGCGCTCAAGTTCATGGAAGAAATGTTGTCTCACAAAATGCTGTCTCTCAACCGTCCATGGAAGAAATCGTAGAGAGACAAGCCGCCAAGAATGCCGCCAAGCTCAAAGTTAGACAACATTTGTTGGAGAATGTCTACGATGAACTGCAAAAAGGGGTAACCACTCGTAAACAATCAACAAACTTTTGTGAACATCACGCGTTTGTTTCTTGCATTGAGCCCCTTAAGGTTCAAGATGCGCTCGAGGATATGAAATGGGTTGAAACTATGCACGATGAACTCAACAACTTCGAGTGCAACCAAGTGTGGTGACCGGTGCCAAGACCTAAGGAGAATCACAATGTCATTGGAACGAAATGGATCTTCAAAAACAAGCAAGATGCGAACGGTATTGTCATTCACAACAAGGCAAGACTGGTGGCACAAGGATACTCCCAAGTCGAGGGTATCGACTATGGTGAAACCTTTGCTCCTGTTGCTCGTCTTGAATCTATTCGCATGTTAATTGCATATGCCTCTCATCATAATTTTAAATTATATCAAATGGATGTCAAGAGTGCTTTTCTTAATGGCCCTCTGAAGGAGTTGGTATATGTCAAGCAACCCCCGGGTTTTGAGGATCCCAAGTTCCCCAATCATGTATACATTCTTGATAAGGCTCTCTATGGCCTTAAACAAGCCCCACGTGCATGGTATGAGCACCTTACCGAGATGTTGCAAGACCGTGGGTTTGAAATTGGGAAAATCGACCCCAGTCTTTTTACAAAGAGGGTCAACAGGAACTTGTTCATATGCCAACTATATGTTGATGATATTATTTTTGGTTCTCCTAACAAAGCTTTCAATGAAGAGTTTGCCACTTTGATGACAAACAAGTTTGAGATGTCCATGATGGGAGAGTTGAAGTACTTCCTTGGTTTCGAAGTCAAGCAACAAAGTCAAGGTACCTTCATCAACCAAGCCAAATACACTCAAGACATGCTCAAGAGGTTCAAGATGGATGAGCTCAATCCTCCCAAGGCCAACACTCCCATGCCACTCAAATGCCATCTTGACAGCGATCCCAATGGTAAAGCGGAGGATCAAAAGGTATATCGCTCCATGATTGGATCCTTGCTTTACCTTTGTGCATCTAGACCGGATATCATGTTAAGTGTGGGTATTTGTGCACGATTTCAATCCGCACCTAAGGAGAATCACCATGTGGCTGTCAAGCGAATCTTTCGATATTTGGCTCATACCCCAAACTTTGGCTTATGGTATCCCAAGGGGGCTTCGTTTGATCTCGTTGGATATACTAACTCGGATTGGGAGGGAGACCATGTGGATAGAAAGTCCACTTCCGGAGGCTGCCAATTTCTTGGTCGGTCTTTGGTAAGTTGGTCTTCAAAGAAACAAAATTGTGTTTCTCTCTCGTCCACCGAGGCCGAGTATGTAGCTGCTGCCAGTTGTTGTGCTCAGATCCTATGGATGAGGCAAACTTTAAAGGATTACGGTGTCCATTGTGACAAAGTGCCTCTTTACTGTGATAATGAAAGTGCCATTATGATATCCAGCAACCCAGTTCAACATTGCAAGACGAAGCATATTGATATTCGTCATCACTTTCTTCGGGAACACGTCGAGCGGGGAGACATCAATCTTATTCATCTGAGCACTAATGAGCAACTTGCAGACATTTTACGAAGCCTTTAGATGAAGCAAGATTTCGCGAGTTAAGGCATGAGCTAAATATCATTGATTCGAGCAATGTGGATTGACTTAGTGCACGTCTCCCCACACTCATCATTATGTCTTGTCTAGGTGTAGGCATGGATTTAGGGGGAGTCTAGTTCTCTCAATGAACTATTCCTCCTCCTATTATGCATAAACTAATCAAAGTCTATCACTTGCGAGTTGTGATGGTTATTGTGCTTAAAAGACGAGTCTTGGTCATGGGCCCAAGGATAATTCTTCGCGGTGCCATACCATTTGACTCAAACATAGGTGGCTCTAGGGCCACCGCCCTCTCTTCATGGGAAGTCGAGGCTCACCCGTTGGTCCTCTTTTATTCTCTTCTCCGCTGGACCATGCTCGTGTTTTTGTGCGGATCTTGGCAGTATCTCTCTTTCTTATTTTGTTTTATTGTCGCATTTATACACCAAGAAGGCAACACGGTACTACCATGGAGGAGCGCGGTACTACCGCTGGAGCGGTACTACCGCTTACCACGCGGAAGTAACAAATTACTTCCGCCCATTGAGCGGTACTACCGCAATGACTGCGGTACTACCGGAACATCGTGTGCGCGTGGGGGTTAAGAGCGGGCAGGGGGGTTTCCCATCTTCCCCATACCCCATTTTCTCTCTTCCCCTCACGTCTCTCTCTCTTCCTCCTCTCAACTGCCGCTAGATCTCCTCACCGGATCTCCATCTCCGGCCACCTGATTCTTATTTGCTCCGGTGGGATCGTTCCCCACATCATCCTCTTGCAATGGACCCCGGTATTTCCCCAATCCCCTCTTGTTTTGCCTCTCTCTTTTTGAATCTAGGCTTTTGGGGAAATATGAGATGGTCTAGCTTTGTTTGGATCCAATCTATGCATTAGGAGATGTTTTTGCGAGTGTTAGTGCATTAGAAGTGCGTATTGATAGGATTAAACGGGGTATTTTTTGATCTAGGGCAGTACCAATATGATCTAATCTATGTTCTTGCGAAGTTTCGCCTCGTGCGGTACTACCGCACCTGGTGCGGTACTACCGCTCGTAGGGCGTAAGTAAAAAATTACTTCTGTAGGCGCCACGGTACTACCGCTCCCGCGGTACTACCGCATCATGGGCGGTACTAATTTTTTTACTTCCATTGTCGGGGCGGCAGTAAAAAATTACTACCGCTCCAGCCATGGTACTACCGCTCCCAGCGGTACTACCGCGTCTGAAGCGGTACTAATTTTTTACTTCCGCTATCGGGGCGGTAGTAAAAAATTACTACGCTCTAGCCGTGGTACTACCGCGTCTAAAGCGGTACTAATTTTTTACTTCCGCAAGAACATATTGGTACTCTTCTCAATCCACAACTACCTCGTTTTGTCCTGTCCATTCTCTCTTCTACATGGTTTTTGTGTCTGCTTTCCTCCTTGCCTTATTTTCTTGTTTGTCCTTTGTGTTTGCGTTGTGTGCCCTAGGTGGTGGCTCTGGTTCCAGCTCTGCTCCACGCCGTTCCAATCCGGTTCATGACACAAGTTCCAAGCGGCTTCACAATCCAGATGCTCCTGAGGGTTCCAATGATCCACCACGCCATTTCAAGAGGACCGCATCCAAGCTCAAGCAACCCGTTGAGAACTTTGATGTCATGCCACAAGCTGAGTTTCTGGCTCGAAGGTTGAAGAATGCCTATGACAAGCCAAGGGAGCTTTCCAAAGCATATGACTTGTTCTGGACCAAGCAGCAGTATCTTATTCACATGGATGCGATCAAGGGCAAGAAAAATCACTATGTTCCATTCCAATACATTGATTTGGAACACATGAGGAAGCATCCGCAATACTTTGGTGAGGCTCTGGAGTTGGTGCAGCAGTTGGCTATAGCAGACATCATCACCTTCCACCTTGACTTTGATCCAGAGCTTTTGGGTCAGTTCTTTGCCTCTGTTCACTTTCACTCCGATGCGGAGCGGACCATGACATGGATGACCCATGGCGAGCAACTGACTGCCACCTGGAAGGACTTCATGGACTTGCTGCATGTTCCTGACTCCGGACTTGATGTGCCACTTGGTCTGCACCCTCACGGCAACCCTCACCCAGCTGGTAAGGATCAGCTCGTACCTTTCCATATTCTGAAGACCTTACGATTTTGTGAGCAAATTCCTGTGCTCAACCCGTTCCTTGATGTCATGCACCGGATCCTCCACAACACTCTGTTTCCTCGCATGGGAGACAAGGATAAGGTACACTCCTATCTGGTGGATATGTTGCTGCTATGTGAGAAAGGTAGAAATGAAGACATTGGCATCCTTGATGTGTCCCATGTTATGTGGTCTGAGCTTCGCACTGCTGTGTTTCATCGGAAGGTCCCCATTTATGGGCAATACTTGTTCTATCCGATTCGTACTACTTGGGACAAGAAGTTTCCAGGTCAGGACATGCCGGAGCACACGTTTCTTCATGAGCCCATTCGTCTGCGTATGAAGGAAAAGTGGGCCAACACCACCACTAAGCCACCGTCTGCTCGTATGGAGGTCGATGAGGATGAGATAGAAGAGGAGGATGACAACAGTTATGAGTCCTATGTACCTCCGTCTTCTGAGCCATCTTGGGCCAAGAAGCTCTCTCACAAGATGAAGACTTTGTTTTGCATGCAGGCCAAGGGTCAGTATAAGGCTCACATTGCTCAGAAGGAGAGGCGCCAGCGTGACAAGCGTATTCTGAGGAAGCTTGGCGAGACCATCTCGAGTGGGTCTGAGAAGGACATCACCCCTGAGGCCACTTGGATGGCTAAGCAGCAGTTCCAATGGGATGATGCTGATGCGGAGTCCGTCCCAAAAGCTTTAGAGGAGGCCGATGACTGATCTTTCTGCATGGGAGCTACCACCTAGGTGTTAGGTGTCCTCTCTACCTTTTTGGCGTCTCGATGCCAAAGGGGGAGAGAGTGTAGGATTTGCGCGTATTTGTGGTTGCCTTTTCGTCTTGTGTTTGCCTTTTCGTCGTCTCTCAGCTTTCGTTGAACCTGGGTTTATGTCATTTGTGTGTGTGTGTGACCTGAAGACTTCCTCTATCATATGGTGTGAGACATATGCTATCACTACTACCTTATTATTGTCTAGTATGATACGTAGCTTGTGAGTCTGTCCATAACGTCCCCTTATCTTTATGCTCACATGCTATGCCTAGTTTCCGTACTTTGTTCTTTTGTTCCGTTGCAGTGATTGCATTGCCTATAAAATATAGAAGGAGTGTTGATCCTAGTGTGTGTGCCCTGCAGTCCAAAGCATATCTAGAGTACGCACACATCTAGGGGGAGCTATCCTATATTTTGTAGGTCTTGGGGTTGCTTATGCTTATTTTATATCCTTATGTGCAAATCCCGTGTTGTCATCAATCCACCAAAAAGGGGGAGATTGTAAGGGCATATTTCTCCCTAAGTGGTTTTGGTGATTGATGACAATGCCTTTGCGGACTAATCATGTGCATTGAGCATTTCAGATATCTCAGGTCTAGGCACAAGACAATTCAATGCCCCTCGGAATCTCTCGAAGACGGTTGTTCTATGCATTTCTTTTCGGTGGATTTGATTCGTAGGAAAGCCGTACTATCAATAGGGGGTCCGCATCGGAAAGGTCTGGGTGGAATCAACTCGTGCACATCTATTCCTTTGCACCACCTTTCCCTCTCTTCAATGGAGCCCCAACCCGTTTTCCTTCTCTGTGAAAAAGGAACGCCTGCGGGTTCTGGTTCAGTGGCCTGTGGTAGTACCGCGGTTCAGTGGCCTACGGTAGTACCGCTCTAGGGAGCGGTAGTACTGCAGGTGCCTGCGGTAGTACCGCTCCATGGAGCGGTAGTATCGCTGTCTCCTGCCCTGGCTACTACACCTGCGGTAGTAGGCGCGGATGTAATTTTTTACTTCCGCCCTACTACGGTAGTACCGTGATTCTCGTCCGGTACTACCATGCAGACTTTTTTCGCAAATTTTCCCTCTACGGAGGTTGGCACGGAAGTAATTTTTTACTTTCGTGCACCTCCAGTGGCTGCCCCTGCCAACCGTGCGGTAGTACCGCACGGGCTCGCGGTAGTACTGCTCCGGCGGTTCTACCGCTTGTGTCCTAGTGATAACGGCCAGGGCCAGCTACTTCCATGCAAGCGGTAGTACCGCATAGGGCTGCGGTAGTACTGCAAGCCATCACGGTATTACCGTGAGTTTTGCGGTAGTACCGTGGTGCGCGGGGCTGAGTGAGTGGATAACGGTTGGATCTTGTCCCCCACTATAAAAGAGAGGTCTTCTTCTCCAAGAAGCTTACCTCTTCCTTCCCAAAACTCCATTGTTGCTCCAAGCTCCATTTTTGCCCGATCTCTCTCCCTAGCCAATCAATCTTGTTGATTTCCTAGGGATAGGTTGAGAAGGCCCAGATCTACACTTCCAGCAAGAGAAATTTGATTCCCCCCACTAATCCCTTGCGGATCTTGTTACTCTTGGGTGTTTGAGCACCCTAGACGGTTGAGGTCACCTCGGAGCCACATTCCATTGTGGTGAAGCTTCGTGGTGTCGTTGGGAGCCTCCAATTCAGTTGTGGAGATTGCCCCAACCTTGTTTCTAAAGGTTCGGTCGCCGCCTTTAAGGGCACCAATAGTGGAATCACGACATCTCGCATTGTGTGAGGGCATGAGGAGAATACGGTGGCCCTAGTGGCTTCTTGGGGAGCATTGTGCCTCCACACCGCTCCAACGGAGACGTACTTCCCCACAAGGGAAGGAACTTCGGTAACACATCCTTGTCTCCACCGGCTCCACTTTTGTTATCTCGCATCTTTACTTCTTGCAAGCATTTATTGTGTTATATCCCGTGCTTGCTTGTGTACTTGTTATGGTTAGCATCATATAGGTTGTTCACCTAGTTGCACATCTAGCTAACCTATTTGATGCTAAACCTAATTGTTAAAGAAAGGTTAAAAAGAGTTAGTTGCCTATTCACCCCCCTCTAGTCAACCATATCGATCCTTTCAACCGTGTTAAAAGGAAGGGTTTGGAGTAAGACAAGCCATGTGATGCGGGTTTGGTATAAAACACCAAACATCACCAAGCAAAGGGGGGCTAGTGCTCACCCCCCGAATCTAAGCTCCTATGGTTAAGTGAAAGCAATAAAGCCACATAGTCTGATTGCCTCGTCTTCTTCCGAACTACCGCCTCCGGGTACCAAGAAGTTGGCTAAGGGTAACAATACGAATAGTGAAAACACTCCCTTTAGTATCTATAGGGGGACTGAAGCTGACGACTGACAACTTTCAGAGTTCAAAGAACCACACATGAGTCAAAATTAACAACGACACAATATAACACATACCATGAAAAATTCTTAGGCACTTAGATACAATAACGTTTCAGCCATAAAGGTAGTGCTTTCACTCAAATATTACATCCTTCGGACATAGGGCTTCGATGGCCCAAGCACCGTCCATAACCGGGGGGGGGGGGGGTACAGCTCAGGGCGCCTATGGCCTTTTCCGGGCGGCGGAGGAGCGGTTTCCATCTCGAGTGGCTTTAGCATTGGCTAGTGCACCATGGTATTCTTGAACGCCATCCAAGCTCCATCAATGCATGCATAATGCGTCAGGGCATCAACTTGGGGCGTGGTAACGACCAGCCTTTGCACTAAACTGAAGTAGTTGCCGGGTAATGGCTCTGTGGGCCATAACCGAATACAAAGACCTTCATAGCTGGTTCGGCCATGTGATGCAACTCCATCAGTTGCTTCAGCTGATCGGAGACAAGGAGCGGTTGCTTTGGGGCCTGAAACTGCTCCCAGAATAGTCGTTGCTCAGCATCCCCTCCCTGCGAAGCATAATGATGCACTGCATCTGCCGCACTTTTGGGCAGGTCCAGAAACACACCTAGGAAATGCCACACTTGAATGAGCAAACAAAAACTTTTTTACCAACTAGGCAGTGAAATAAATATTGCTTACCACTTGCAATCTGCTTCATTTGGTGAAGTTCCTCCTCATGGCGCTGCACCTGCATGCGTGCCCCTGGAGGGTTGTAGAGTTCAAGGATAGCTCGGTGGCTTGCTCTTTGTTCTTTCACTCAAGGACCTTGTACTTATAAATGCCATCTTTGTGATCTTGTTGTACCTCCGCAACCATGGCCTCGTGCCTATTGCTTTTGACAGCCGCCTTATGATCGGCGGTCTCCTACCTCACCTTAGACAGATCGGCCTTGAGATTCTTGATCTCCGCGGAAACAACTACATTGAGCATTAACACATTCATTTTTTTAAAACAAACACAACCATGACAATTCATCGCTCATACACGGTAACAAGATACATCCGTGTAGTTTCGACTTACCTTGCGCATTGTCAAACCACTTGTTCAAGCGGTCAAGCTCGTCTTCGGAGCTTTTCAGATTCCGGTTCATCTCTGCAATCTCCACATCACGGGGGGCTACGGTCAATGGTATGGCCTGTATTAACAGTTAAAACACGTCAGATTCCCAAGTTATTACTTTTAAAAAAAATTAAAAAATCCTCTGTTCGAATGTTTTTCACATTCCAGTAGAGTCTTAGGGGCTGCAGCCAAATTCAATCAATAAAAGAATTTTTCTTTGAATTCTTATCACATTCGTCGCCGGCGTGAGTTCTTTCGAACTCACACAGGGCTCGGGGGCTAGTAAGTGTGGCAATTGCATAATAAGCAAAAAATGGTGTCATACTACGTAAATTACGTTGAAGCCTGCTAGCAAGCTACCGAAGGCTTTTTTTTCAATCCGCTGTCAACAGATTGAATACCTTGTAATGACGTGCCTAGAAGGGCGTGGTGCTCTTCGGCGATGGAGGATTCATTAAGACCCTCCTCCATCATGGTCGTCCACCCGGACTGAATTCTCTCTCTTACAGGCGGCTCTGGGTGCGACTTTGCGGTTTTTCCCGCTGGAGAAACCCAGGTAGGTGACTCCGGAACCTTTGAGGGTCCTAGAGCTAACTTTGGGGAAAGCTCGGGTTGACCGAGCTCCCCCCTTGTGTAGCGGGAGGGATTCGCCCTCCTGCTCTTTAGCAGTCGAGGTATTAACCTTCGCCATAGTATCGTCACTCCTGCCCCTCACCTCCTCGGTGGCTGGGGGAGGGGAGTTATGGGACATACTTACTCTATCCGCCAAGATTCTCCCTTCGAGTTTTGATCGACATAGAGCTTGCACATCGGGCTGTAATGAGGAAGAATGTACACTGTTTTCAAAACTTTGGAAGAATGCAAATGCCAAATTAAGGTGACTTCGTACCTTTGCTCCTGGGGTTTAAACCCGAGGGTCCTTCGAGGGACAACCTCAAAATTCTTGGACTCCTCGTCATAATCCGGAATATCATCCAACAAGGCCGCCTTGGGCCTGCATGGTCTTTTTGGGGAGGGAGTTGGGTTAGCCTCTAAGTCGTCGGACACCGTCCTCTTGTTGGAATGGGAATAATAACTCTCCTCCCCATCTTTCCCCGTCTCTCCTTCAAGAGTAGAGGGAGCGTGCATCTCCTCGGTGTTGTATCCGAGGGACCCTTTGATCGGAGACCCACTCAGGCCTCTTCTTCTATTTTTCTTCTTCTCCCTCTTCATCGGAGCTGCATATGGCTTTTCGGCCAAGACGGTGACGTGGCTTGAGACTGCATCGGTAGTTCCCGAAAGAGGAAGGGATGATGCAGCACAGCAACGGTAAGTATTTCCCTCAGTTATGAAACCAAGATATCAATCCGTAGAGGAAGATCATGCACCCACGTAAACAACACCTCCACATAAACAACAAATACTTGCAACCCGAGGAGAAAGACAGGTTGTCACGCTCTCTACGGTAATAAGATAGATTAGGTAATGAAAGTTTTGGCAAATAGATCTCGCAAAAACAAAAAATAAAATAAGTAAACAAAAAGTGCACAAAGGTATTTTTGGTTTTTTTGGAGTAATAGATCTGAAAACAAAAGATGCAAATAGTAGATCGGAAAGCAATATATTAGAATAGTAGACTCGGGGGGCGTACGTTTCACTAGTGGATTCTCTCATGAGTATAGCACACGGTGGGTGAACAAATTACTGTTGGGCAATTAATAGAAGATCAAATAATCATGACGATATTGAGGCAATGATCATTATATAGGCATCACATCCAAGATAAGTAGACCGAAACGATTCTGCATATACTTTTATTACTCCACACATCGACCGCTATAACATGCATCTAGTGTATTAAGTTCATGGGAAAATGGAGTAATGCAATAAGAATGGTCTCATGATGTAGACAAGATCTATTCATGTAGGAATAGACCACATCTTGTTATCCTTAATGGCAACGATACATACGTGTCTTGCTGCCTCTTCTATCACTGGGAAAGAACACCGCAAGATCGAACCCATCACCAAGCACCACTTCCCATGGCAAGAAAAATCGATCTAGTTGGCCTAAATAAACCAAAGATTCGAAGAAGAAATACGAGGCTATAAGTAATCATGCAAATAAGAGCTCAAAGAAGACTCAAATCGTATTCATGGATAGAAACTGATCATGAACTCAAAATTCATCGGATGCCAACAAACACACCGCAAAAGTCATTACATCAAATATATCTCCGAGAGACCATTATATTGAGAAACATAGAGAGAGAGGAAGCCATTTAGCTACTGCCTATGGACCCGTAGGTCTATGGTGGACTACTCACACATCATCGGAGAGGCACCTATGAAGAAGATGAACACATCCGTGATGGTATTAGATAGGATCTCGAGGTTCTTGAACTTGCGGTGATTGGAATTGTGTTTCATCGATTCCCCTGGGGTTTTCTGATTTTCTAGGAATTTATAGACTCGATAATCGGTTGAGGGGGTGCCAGAGGTGCCCATCCTCTATAGGGCCGTGCGAGAGGCCTCTTGCGCCCCAATGGAGGGTGGCCACCCTGGCCCCCCTCTTCTGGTGATCTTTGGCCATCTTCCTTCTTCTGGTCCATAAAATTCCAAAAAAATCACCGCAACATTTGGGCTCTGTTTTGTACTGATTTTCTGCAAAGTAAAAAACAAGCAAAAACAACAACTAGCACTTTTGCACTATGTCAATAGGTTAGTCCACAAAAATGATATAACATTGCTATAAAATGATTATAAAACATCCAAGATTGATAATATAATAGCATGGAAGAAGCAAAAATTATAGATACATTGGAGACGTATCAGCATCCCCAAGCTTAATTCCTACTCGTCCTCAAGTAGGTAAATGATAAAAACAGATTTTTTGACGTGGAATGCAGCCTATCATGTTCATCACTTATTCTTTCCTTTATAGCATGGACATTTGGACTTTTGATATGGTTCAAAGCAATAGTCTTCTATTGACATAAAAACTTTGATACTCAAGCATATCAAAGAGCAACCATGTCCTTCAAAATAGCAACGCTAAAACAAGTTATCCCTAGCCCATCATGCTCAATCATTGATCCATTGACAATACACACTCAAATATTAGCTACACCTAATGCTCAAGTACGATTATAGTGCCCCCTAGTTGGTACTTTATAAGAGAATATGGAGACTCAAATTGAAAAATAAAAATTGCATAAAGTAAATATATAGGCCCTTTGTAGAGGGAAGTAGGGATTTGTACAGGTGCCAGAGCTCAAGTGTTTAAATTGATAGAGAAAAATATTTTGAGTGGCATGCCTTTCTTGTCAACGAAAATGACCGAGAGATTTCAATATCTTTCCACACTAGATGCATCATAGGCAGTTCCCAAAAAGAAAATAAAGTTTATTCCTTTTCCACCATACTTTCACTTTCCATGGCTAGCCGAATCCACGGTTGCCTTCCATACCAACACTTTCCAAGAAATTTATTGTTTGACAACATAAAGTAAATTTCTTTTCTTTTGCATTTTGGGATTGGGCATCCCTATTACCGCCATACTCTCGTGCAATGACAAGTGAATAAACACTCATCTTGAGAATAACACATCTAGCATGAAAAAATATCGCTCACCCCCTACCGTTTCATGAGCGGTACGAGCACACACAAAAGGAAAATTTTATTTTGAAACTTTAGAGATGGCACATACAAATTTGCTTGGAATGGCATGGAATACCATATATAGGTAGGTATAGTGGATTCATATGGCAAAAGTTGGTTTAAGGATTTTGGATGGATAAGTAGTATTTCTACTTAGTACAAGTGAAGGCTAGCAAGAGATTGAGAAGCATCCAACCAAGAAATGAAAAATCACATAAGCGAGCTTTAATGATAACTAACATTGAATAATGCGCCATAAGTAGGATGTAATTTCGTAGCACAACTATTGACTTTCGTGCTTGCATAGGGAATCACAAACCCTAACACCAATATTCTTACTAAACATAATTACTCACTAACATAACTCGCATATTACTATTGTCATGTCTCAAAACTATTACGAAGAATCAAGTTTAATTTGTGCAATGATTTTCATGAATTTTTTATGATATCCCTGTTGAATATCTATCACTTTGGGACTAGTTTCATATGTTGCAATTGCTTTTGACAAGCTCACATGGATATAAGTGAAGAACATGAGCATACAAGTTTCATCTCTCAAAATAATATAAGTGAGGCATGAGAGGATTTCTTCAAAATTAATAACTATCAAATTAATATAAGTGAAGCATGAGAGCATTTCTTCAAACATGTGAAAGCATGCCGTGCTCAGAAAGATATAAGTGAAGCACTAGAGCAATTCCCTTTGCTCAATAGTTTTAAGTGAAGCATAAAGAGAAATTCTAACAAATCATAGCATAATTTTGGATCTCTCAAATAGGCATGCGCAGCAATGATAAAAGAAAAAAAGCAAAGATTCAAGACTCTCCAAGCAAAACTCATGTTATGTGATGAATAAAAATATAGTTCCAAGTAGTATACTGATGGTTGTTAGAAGAAAGAGGGGATGTCACACGGGGCATCCCCAAGCTTAGTTGCTTGTTAATCTTTGGATATTACCTTGGGGTGCTGTAGCATCCCCAATCTTTGACTCTTCTAACTCCTTATTCCTTCATCCATCGTGATCTCACCCAAAACTTGAAAACTTCAATCACACAAAACGTAACAAAATTCTCGTGAGATCCGTTAGTATAATAAAGCAAATTACCACTTTCGGTACTATTGTACACCCATTCATATTTTATTATTGAATTATAAATACTTTACTCTAACTTTACCATGACTTATAACCCCCAATACAAGCCATAGATTCATCAAAACAAGCACACAAAGCAATGAAAACAGAATTTATTTCTGACAGGACAGTCTATAGTAATCTGTACTCTACCCATACTTCTGGAATTCTAAACATTCTATAAACTTACGGAAACATAAATAGTTTGTATAGAAATACTATGTTAAAATTCCAACTCAATATAACGTTCCAGTAAAAAATGAAAATTCGTGCACTGGGAACAAAGTTTCTATTTCGAATTCAGCATTGTTTCTACTCATCTTATGGATCATCCTAAAGGCATTACTTGGCACAAACACTAAATAAAACATAAAAACACAATCATAACAGAATCATAATAGAGAAAAACACTCAAAAACAGAAATCAAAATATAAAAATAATTTATTCATTGCGCTCCCTCCCAACAAGCGCTATTGTTTTACGCCCCTAGCTAGGTATAACGCATAGATTAAAGTATTGTCATCCTTCTTCATTTTATTCATAGATGAATTTTCATCAAAGGGTTCTGTGAATACAACTTGTAACACATTATCCATAGAAATTTTGGATTATCAAGTTGTCCATCTATATATCCCCTTTGATTACCAGCTACGATCCAAGAGTACTGTTGATTAACATCATTAAAAGTTGTGAAACTTCCTTACTAAGATTGTCATAAAAAATTGATTATTCCCAAGAAAATGTCTCAACATATAATCACTTTCATAAAGGATTTCATCTATTACCGGTTTTTTATTACTCTTACCAAAATGATCAAAAATTTCCCTAGTTTCTCATACGATGTGAGAAAATTCATTCATGAGAACAAGGGTAGCTATCTTTCTAGCTTTAGGATCTTTTGAAACAGGTAGCTCATACAACAATCTTTGCAAGGTAGGATGTGTGCGGACAAATCTATTTGCAAGTTTAAGAACTAAAGCTGAGATAGCTTCCGCATAAGTTTTAGTTCTTTTTGAAAGTGCGTTATATCGACTAGAGGGGGGGTGAGTAGGCGATTTTTACAAATTCATCACTTGAGGAAATTCAACTTTGAGGAATTTGAAATGTGATGAATAACTAGCGGCAGAATAAGTACTCAAGTGCATGAGGAACATAACAACAACATAGTCATGATGATGAAATGAACATGCACAAGTTACAGGTAGCATGATAGAGGATAAACAATGATGAACAAGGTAACTTGGAGAATTTGAGGTGAGGAAAATGTGAAAGTCTTCAGTCAAATTCTTCAAACAGTAATGATCAACTTCATCAACAAGTATACGAGGAATAAGGGGGTTGAGGAAATAGAACCAGGTAGCTCGATGAAGACAATGGTTTGATGACCCAGTTCCAACTGCTATGACAGTCGTACGTCTGGTTTGGAGCTGCCTGGTATTTAAACCAGTGGACACACAGTCCTAGGACACACAGTCCTTACCGTATTCTCCTTGAGCTAAGGTCATACAGTCCTCTCCCAACACTCGTGGTAAGTCTTCAGGGTAGACTTCAAAGACCCTCACAAACTGGTCACCCGGCGATCCACAATTTACTACTGGATGCTCTAGACCAAGGTCACTTCATGATCCCCAATTGACTGCAGGATGCACTAGACCATGACACCTAACCGTCTGGAGGATGCACAGTCCTCAAAGGTAACAAGCGTCGGTTCCACATAGGAATTTCTTTAGTGATGCTCAATCACTTTGGGTTTGGTGGTTCGGTTGTGGGTTTTTCCTCACTGGTGATTTTCTCTCAAAGTCCTCGGAGGATGGGTTGCTCTGAAATGACAAGTGTCAGTTCTCTCTCGGAGCAGCCAACCAACTAGTGGTTGTGGGGGGGTGGCTATTTATAGCTAGGGTGCAACCTGACATGATAAGACATAAATGCCCCCAATGATATGACCGTTATGTGGATGTTATGATTGGGGACAGCTGGCGCTAAGCACATCAACAGTCGGAAATTCGAACTATGAAAGTCCTCAGGCTTATCATGTTCCTCACTTGTAGGCAATTCGCACTGGCAAAATCCTAACTCCTCAGTCAGATCAATTTCCTCAGAGACCATAAGAACTACGTCTCTGTCACTGAAGAACTTGACTAAACCGTAAGAGATTTCCAAAGGCTTCACTCGAAGGATTGTGTAGGTTGAGGATTTTGGAGTTGAGCATCAGTTGGAAATTTTCCTTAGTATTACCTCGCCCCCCTTTAACAGTACGGTGTTTCCTATGACTCAAATAAAGGAAATGAAACTACAAAAACAAAAGTCTTCACGCTTCATAATCCTCGTTCATATCTTCAAGGTCACACCAACTTCTTCGTTTTCAAAGTCTTCAGGGAATACCAAAGTCTTTAGCAAAGTCTTCACCAAAGTCTTTAGTTGAAGACATAAATTTTTAGGGGTCGATAATCTCCGGATATATCAATGTCCTCATCGACTTATAGAGCCTGTGTACACTCACAAACGCATTAGTCGTTAACCTATAAGTCTTCAATACACCAAAATCACTAAGGGGCACTAGATGCACTAACAATCTCCCCCTTTTTGGTGATTGATGAAAAATAGGTTAAGTTTTCAACAAGGATAAACATATGAAGTGAAAGTACTGAGTTTGAGGAATTTGATTGCAAGATATAGAAGAACTCCCCCTAAAGATGTGCATATTTGAGGAATTTGCTTTGGACTGCAAATGCACATGACAGGTTAAAACATGGAGACCCCCCCCTATATCTTGTAATTCATGTACTCACTTGAATATATGATATGAAGAATTTGGAATGTGTGTGGAAAATGGTGTCTGATGAAATTCAGCATGTATGCATTAAGGTACTTGAGGAAATAAACATGCGAGGAAATAGTTCAAAAGTGTCAGACCACCATCGGACTTAAGTTTACAACTCAACCAACAAAAGCTTCAGAAGAGCGAGAGTTGTAACTTAACAGAAACAGCCCATATACATAGACCCGCTTGAAGACTAACTCAAATTTTCTCCCCCTTTGTAATCAAAGGCCAAAAGGGACGAAAAAAGTGAGGACTAACGCCCCTTTGAAGAATTTCATCGTGTTGGTGAGGAAGGAGCGCCAACGTTGTCGGGGTTGTTTGTCGATGCAGGGCCTGCCATAGTGTCATCAATGTCTTCATCTTCATCTCTCTCACGTGATGAAGAATATGAACTTGTGACCATCAGAGGAGCTTGGAATTTCTTGAATTTCTTGTTTGGTTGACGAGCCCAGTCAGGATTTTCCTCAAGATCCAGCTCATTCAGTTCTTCAGGAGACTTGAGGTGAGACAATATGGCCCAAGTGCGGTTGAGGTTTTCATGCGCATAGTAGTGATTCCTCTTCATAGTGTTCTACATCACAGTCATGTTTTGCATAATGTAACCAAGTTGACACTTCACCAACTTGTGATTGCGATCGACCTTCTGATGGAGACTTATTAGAAGCTCGCGATTAGTCATCACATGAGGGGCAGACTCTTGAGGTTTTTGAGCTGAGGCTTTTGCTTCTGAGTCCTGAGTTGCAGTGTCATCATTGGTGGAGAAGGAAGCAGCTTTGTGAAACTATCCATCCAATGGACGAGTGTCCTCATCAATGACAGCCTTGCCTTTTCCTTCTACCGAGTCAATTGTGCTCTTGATGACTTCGATCGGAGGCAGGAAGCCAAAGTGGTTCTGGAAATCAGCCTTGAAGGGAACTGAGGACTTTGCCCTGATGAATTTCATGATCCAAGGTGCATAAGGCTTCTGTTCAAATGGAGCTAAAGCAGCATTGGCCAATGGCCTCATGAAGAAATCGTGGAAGTTGATGGGACTTCCACGAATGATGTTGAAGAGCATATTCTTCATGACTCCCTTCACTTCTTCTTCTTCAGAATTGTGG
Organism: Hordeum marinum; assembly: GCA_022496015.1. Classification (NCBI taxonomy): domain Eukaryota; kingdom Viridiplantae; phylum Streptophyta; class Magnoliopsida; order Poales; family Poaceae; genus Hordeum; species Hordeum marinum. Next base: position 127,530,107 of record CM039673.1, on the reverse strand, counting down.
CCCTTCTGAGGACATAGAGTATTTGTGAGTATGCGGTAGACCGTCCTGGGCACATATAGCAAATCCTTCACAAGGAAGGTTTTCCGTTGAGGCTTTCCAGGAGTCAATGTCTTCATCGACACTTGCATCAGTTGATTTGGAAGTGCAGGTTCATCAAGCAGTCTGCGAGCTTCATTTGAGGGAATTGGGATCGATACACACTGAAGCAGTTCAGATACTTGAGCAGTGAAGTGAGTTGATCCTGTCATCCAGTCCAAAACCCAGGAGTTGATGTCTGAAGCATTTCCACTGATATGCAGTGTGGCATAGAACTGAAGGATGAGTTCTTCATTCCAGCCGCAGATGTCGATGTAGAAAGGAAGAATGCCTGCATCGTGAAGAACTTGGAGCACCGGTGTGAATGATGGAAGTGCTTCCATGTCCACATGAGGAATCTGGTGGTTCTCGAAGACTTTCTTTTCCTCGAACAAGACTGATGCATAGTAGTTCGGTTGAGTGGCAGTCCAGAATCTGCTTCATATGGATTTGGACCTGTGAAGAACATGTGCTCATTGAAGAAATTTCTCTTGAGGAATTTGGGGCGTGTTGAGCCTTTTAATGGCATTCTGGGATTCGGTTGAAGATTTAGCTTGAAGCAGCCTTTGATTTCCTTTGGCATAGGAGGAATTTCTTCAGACTGAAGAATTTATAAAACTGTTTCCTCCGGGTGAGCTTGAGCAGCAATGTCATCAGCTGTTGTAGCTGGAATTTCTTTAGTGACTTGTGCGGTTAGGTCAGCAGATTCTTCATGAATTTCTTCAGTCTGGGCAGGGGACCGAGGAATCTATGTCAGAGGAGTAGTCATTGGCGAATTTGGGTGTGCTGATTCCCAATATTCATCGTTGATGACAGGAGTTGTATTGCCAATGTCTATATCCTCATCAATTTCTTCACCACCAGTCTCTTCAGCAGTGAACTAAGGCTGGGGCGATGATACCTTTGGAGTTGAAGAAATGTCTTCAACTTCAATTTCTTCATCACTTTGCTCTGTCGAAGCAGTAGAATGATCTTCATCTTCTTCATCTAGGATGACATAGTCAACCCCAAATGGTACAAGTTCATAGGCAGGTGCAGAGGAGATTGGTGTAGCATCAACGGGTCCAGTTAAAGAACTTGTAATAGTCGTCAACTTCTTCACAGCTGAGGATTCTGAATCTGATGCTTTTCTCTTTAGAGTCTTTTCCTCTGCAACTGGAATTTCTTCAGGCACGATTGATGCAGTCGCCCTGATGGGTTCAGGTTCTTCAGGCGTAGTGAAAGCTTCAGCTGGCCTTTCAGTTTCTTCAGGCACACCAGTGGGGGTTGTCCTAGCATTGTCATCAGTGGTCTGAATTTCTTCAACAGTGTTGGCTGTTGCTTCTGGTGCAGAAGCATTTTCATCAGCAGTCACATTATGCTGAGCAATTTCATCAGGCTGAGCAGTTTCATCAGCAGCCTTAGGAATTTCATCAGACTGAGGATTTTGTGGTTGCGATCGAGCTGCAACCCTTGTGTTGTGGTCCTTCACAGTAGCTTGAGCAGCCCTGACGAATCTCACCTTGGTGCCTTTCCATTCAGCATCATACCTGTCTTGATCCTCAGACAGGGAGCGAATTTCAGACTGAATTGTGACGAGTTGATTTGGGGTCAAGTTCATCACATTGTGTCTCAAAAACTTTTCTTTCCGAGCCTTGTTCCTCTTAGCTCTCTGAGCTTGTTCTCTTTTCCATTTTTCTTCAGAAATTAAGTGGGTGAGGACATGGTTCACACCAAGAGGCAGGTTCAGTGAAGAAAGTGGGGGTGTTTGGATCCTCATGCCATATATTAATGAAATCGAGGATCATCTTGGGGTCCAGCATGAGAGGAACAGAGCTGCCTTTGGCTATTGCAACTTTTTGCTGGCTCTCTCTGATGACTTGTTCAAGTTCTTTATCATCATCTTCATCATCATCATCCTCAGATCCTGAGGGTATTGTTACCACAACTTTGCTTGTGTGAGGACTTGGTCTTTGACCTCGTCCAGCAGTTTTCTTCAGTTTCAACACTATTGGGATTGTTGAAGACTTTGCTGTGGTAGAGGGGTTTGCTAAGATCTTTGGAACTTTTGAGAATCCATCCGTCCTCTGACATGATTCAAGGTGCATAGGAGTTGAGGACTTTGCAGCAGTAGCAGAAGACTGAGAAGCAACAGTACCAGCGGCTGAGTCCTTTGAAAGTTGAGGCCTTTGGACTTGAGGAATCTGCCGTGATGACTTTGAGGTTGAAGAAGTTGACTTCACAACAGATTTCTTCATCATTGATTTCTTCGGAGCACTTGCAGAGGCTCCGGCAGAGGCAGCAGCAGTAGAGTCTTCATTGAATTTCTTCACTGCCTCTTTGGCTTTCCTTGCCAGCTTGGCTTGCTGTTTCTCCCATATATGAGGAAAGTCTTCACTAGTCTTGAGACTAGTGGGATCAACAATTTGATTTTGAGCCAGGGGAGGCCTGCTACAGGGAGGTTTCACAGCGAATTTCATCATGTATTTAGGAGTCACATAACGATATTCCTTCCATTCCCTTGACCATCTCCTCTCAATTTTGTACAGATGAATTTTTCTCAGCTTAGTTGTCTCTTTTCCATGAGTTTCCTCATTCGGTGTGCAACATTCCTCATACACGTCATCTGGGATCTCAGTGTGCACATCAGGCTTCTTCCCACCTTTTTGTGGTTTCTTCCCATCAGCCATTTTCTTCAGCTGAGAAATTTGAGTTCTTGAGGATTCTAAAGAAGTGCACCGTCTTTCTTCAAGAAACGCTGTAAATGAGTTAAGTTGATGAGAACCTAGTGATTCATCAGCGGACATGTTTGTACCTATGAACAGAGTATCAGTGCGAGGAATTTGAAGAGGTCATATGCGTTCTCAGAAGTTTTTCAAAAAATTTAAGAGTGAGGAATTTGACCATGGGTGTCTTGAGGAATTTCACTAAGTGTTCTTTGTCTTAGGTTCCAAAGTTGTGCAAATTTTGAGGATTCACACAATTGAGGAATCTTGAAGAAAAGATTACTTAGGGAAAATCATCAAGTGTATGAAGATGTAAGGTGCTTTAGAATGAGATTCATGAAGAATAAACACCTTTCTGAAGATTTGGGAATTCTTGAAGATCAAATAAGGGCAGTAAAAATAAAATTTATTTACCCTAATGAAGAACATGACGAACTATGAGATGAGATTGAGGAAGTTCGTCAGTACAAATCTCCCACGCCCTAGCTTGGCAGAGGGAGACAGCTACAATGGCGGTGGGATGAAGACTTTCGCAGCCGATGTGAGTACGACAACGGAGAGGTCGAGGCAGTGAAGCTCTTCCACAATGGCGTCAATGACTTTAGCGGCGGTGCTAGGTTGGAGCTCGGGAGAGAGAGTAGAGATGAGGAGTAACCGAGCACAGTGGAAGGGGAGGGGTATTTATAGTGGAAGTGAAAACCAATCTGCCCTAAGATTTTGGACATAATTGCCCCTGACCCTTGCTCTCCATGCGACAGGTGTCACCCATGTACTAAGAAGTGGCGATAGTGGGGGATCGTGGGTTATCCAGTCGCGGGAATCGGAAGCGTTTGAGCAGGAACCTCTGAAAATTTTGTTGGGGAACGTAGTAGTAAATCAAAATTTTTCCTACGCGTTCACCAAGATCCATCTATGGAGAAACCAGCAACGAGCAAGGGGAGAGTGGATCTTCATACCTTTGAAGATCGCTAAGCGGAAGCGTTACAAGAACGCGGTTGATGGAGTCGTACTCGCAGCGATTCAGATCGCGGTGGATCCGATCAAGTGCCGAACGGACGGCACCTCCGCGTTCAACACACGTGCAGCCCGGTGACGTCTCCTATGCCTTGATCCAGCAAGGAGGGAGGAGAGGTTGAGGGAGAGCTCCGGCAGCACGACGGCGTGGTGGCGGTGGAGCTGCGTGGTACTCCGACAGAGCTTCGCTAAGCGCTACGGAGAACGAGGGGAGGAGGAGGTAGGGCTGCACCAGAGAGAGAGGGAGAACCGCGTGTTGTGCAGCCCCAAATACCTCCACTATATATAGGAGAGAGGGAGGAGGGGTGGCTGCGCCCTAGGGTTCCACCCTAGGGGTGGCGGCAGCCACCAGATGCCATCTGGCCGGTGGCTAGGGCAAGGGAGAGGTGGGGCGCCCTAGGGTGGGCCTTAAGGCCCATCTAAGCCTAGGGTTTGCCCCCCTCCACCTTTGCCACGCCTTGGGCTGGGGTGGGAGGCGCACCAGCCCACCTAGGGGCTGGCTCCCTCCCACTCTTAGCCCACGGAACCTTCCGGGGCAGGTGGGCCCACTTGGTGGACCCCCGGAACCCTTCCGGTGGTCCCGGTACACTACCGGTGACACCCGGAACACTTCCGGTAATCCTCACTTCCTATATATCAATCTTCGTCTCCGGACCATTCCGGGACTCCTCGTGACGTCCGGGATCTCATCCGGGACTCCGAACAACCTTCGGTAACCACGTACACTATTTCCCTATAACCCTAGCGTCATCGAACCTTAAGTGTGTAGACCCTACAGGTTCGGGAGACACGTAGACATGACCGAGACACCTCTCCGGCCAATAACCAACAGCGGGATCTGGATACCCATGTTGTCTCCCACGTACTCCACGATGATCTCATCGGATGAACCACGATGTCAGGGATTTAATCAATCCCGTATACAATTCCCTTTGTCTATCGGTATGGTACTTGCCCGAGATTCGATCGTCGGTATCCCCATACCTTGTTCAATCTCGTTACCGGCAAGTCTCTTTACTCGTTTCGTAATACATCATCCCGTGACTAACTCCTTAGTCACATTGAGCTCATAATGATGATGTCTTACCGAGTGGGCCCAGAGATACCTCTCCGTCACACGGAGTGACAAATCCCAGTCTCGATTCGTGTCAACCCAACAGACACTTTCGGAGATACCCGTAGCGTACCTTTATAGCCACCCAGTTACGTTGTGACGTTTGGCACACCCAAAGTATTCCTACGGTATCCGGGAGTTACACAATCTCATGGTCTAAGGAAATGACACTTGACATTGAAAAGCTTTAGCAAACGAACTACACGATCTTTGTGCTATGCTTAGGATTGGGTCTTGTCCATCACATCATTCTCCTAATGATGTGATCCCGTTATCAACGACATCCAATGTCCATGGTCATGAAACCGAGACCATCTATTGATCAACGAGCTAGCCAACTAGAGGCTCACTAGGGACACGTTGTGGTCTATGTATTCACACATGTATTACGGTTTCCGGTTAACACAATTATAGCATGAACAATAGACAATTATCATGAACTAGGAAATACAATAATAACCATTTTATTATTGCCTCTAGGGCATATTTCCAACAGATTTTGATAGTGAAAATTTCAAAGTTTCCGTTTGCAAATTCTTCAGTTGTCAAGGACACAGTGAAGACTTTGAACGAGTTTCAAACTAGAACGCATATGAAGAATTTGTGAACATACTGGGTTGAGTTTAGCATAGAGGGGGAAGGGGTCCGATGACATTCACTTAGATGAAAATCAACTTGAAGAATTAGCAATAAGTGAATGTTGTTGAGGACACTGAAAACTCATATATGTATATATAGTCAATGAAGAACATGAGTTTCAAATTTTGAAGAATTTGAAAAGTTGAGGAATTTGAAAACATGAGGAATTTGCAAACTTGAGTAATTTGAAAATTTGAGGAATTTGAAAAATAACAAAAAAACTCAATTTTGAAGAATTTCAACTTTGGTTGGTGGCGTGACCCACCATATAAGAATGATGATTTCAGACACCGCGTACAATTGTCGTAGGGTTCTGAGAATCAAATTCTTCATTAATTTCTTCACACTTAGATGGTTATTTCTTCATTGATTGAAGAAAAATGTTACTTCGTGTGTTGCACATCTAAGTCATCAATTTTGCAAAAGTGTTAAGATATGTGTCCTTCTTCAAAGAACATTCGAAGATTCTAAGATATTTAGCTCACTCCGCAACTTGCAAAATCTCTTTTCATCCAAGGGCTTTGTGAAGATATCGGCCAGTTGTTCTTTAGTGGGAATGTGGTCGATGGAGATGTCGCCCTTGAGTACATGAGCTCGAAGAAAGTGGTGACGAATCTGGATGTGCTTGGTCTTGGAGTGCTAAACTGGGTTGTAAGCAATCTTGATGGCACTCCCGTTGTCGCAGTACAGAGTCACATTCTTCAACTTGATGCCGTAGTCCTTGAGGGTTTGCTTCATCCACAGCAGCTAAGCGCAGCACGAACCAACAACAATGTACCTAGCTTTAGTAGTAGACAGTGAGACACAATTCTGCTTCTTCGAGGACCAACAGACTAAGGATCGTTCGAGGAAATGACATGTGCCTGAGGTTGACTTGCGATCCACACGATCTCTAGCATAATTAGCATCAGAGTATCCGACGAGGTGAAGATTTGAGCCATTGGGATACCATAATCCAAGCGTTGGTGTGTGAGCTAAGTATCAAAGAATATGTTTCACAGCCTTATGGTGTGATTCCTTCGGTGTTGCTTGGAATCGGGCACACATGCAAACACTCAGCATAATATCGGGCCTAGATGCACACAAATACAATAATGAGCCAATCATGGAGCGGTATACCTTCTGATCGAAATCTTGACCGCTGTCCAGTCTTCCGCTCCGGGATCACTTTGGTACCTCCCTACCAAACTTATGGCAAGGTTCACATCAGGCCTGGTACACAGCATGGCATACATGATAGAGCCTATGGCTGAAGCTTAGGGGATGACACTCATCTCTTCTCTATCCTTTGCCGTGGTCGGGCATTGAGTCATACTCAATCTCACACCTTGCAACACAGGCAAGAACCCCTTCTTGGACTGATCCATATTGAACTTCTTCAATATCTTTTCAAGGTATGTGCTTTGTGAAAGACCAATGAGGCGTTTCGATCTATCTCTATAGATCTTAATACCTAATATGTAAGTAGCTTCTCCAAGGTCCTTCATTGAAAAACACTTATTCAAGTAGGCCTTTATACTTTCCAAGAGTTCTATATTATTTACCATTATCAGCATGTCATCCACATACAGTATAAGGAACGCTATAGAGCTCCCACTCACTTTCTTGTAAATACAGGGTTCTCCATAAACCTGTACAAACCCAAACGCTTTAATCACCTCATTAAAGCAAATGTTCCAACTCCGAGATGCTTGCACCAGCCCATAGATGGAGCGCTGGAGCTTGCATACCTTGTTAGCATCTTTAGGATCGACAAAACCTTCCGGCTGCATCATATACAGTTCTTCCTTGAGGAAGCCATTAAGGAATGCCGTTTTGACGTCCATTTGCCAGATCTCATAATCATAAAATGCGGCAACTGCTAACATGATTCGGACAGACTTTAGCATCGCTACGGGTGAGAAAGTCTCATCGTAGTCAACTCCTTGAACTTGTCGATAACCCTTAGCGACAAGCCGAGCTTTATAGGCGGTGACATTACCGTCTGCGTCAGTCTTCTTCTTAAAGATCCATTTGTTTTCAATGGCTCGCTTATCATTAGGCAAGTCCACCAAAGTCCATACTTTGTTCTCATACATGGATCCTATCTCGGATTTCATGGCATCAAGCCATTTGTTGGAATCCGGGCCCGCCATCGCTTCTTCATAGTTCGAAGGTTCACCGTTGTCCAACAACATGATCTCTAGGACAGGATTGCCGTACCACTCTGGTGCGGAACGTGTCCTAGTGAACCTTCGAATAGCAACTTGATCTGAAGTTTCATGATCATCATCATTAACTTCCTCTCTAGCCGGTGTAGGCTCCACAAAAACAACTTCCTGTGCTGCGCTACTCTCCGGTTCGAGTGGAGGTACAATTACCTCATCAAGCTCTATTTTCCTCCCACTTACTTCTTTCGAGAGAAACTCTTTCTCGAGAAAGGATCCATTCTTGGAAACAAAGACTTTGCCTTCGGATCGTAGGTAGAAGGTATACCCAATAGTCTCCTTGGGATATCCTATGAAGACGCACTTTTCCGCTTTGGGTTCGAGCTTCTCAGGTTGAAGTTTCTTCACATAAGCATCGCATCCCCAAACTTTTAGAAACGACAGCTTAGGTTTCTTTCCAAACCATAATTCATATGGTGTCGTCTCTACGGATTTAGACGGTGCCCTATTTAAAGTGAATGCGTCAGTCTCTAATGCATATCCCCAAAATGATAGCGGTAAGTCGGTAAGAGACATCATAGATCGCACCATATCCAATAGAGTGCGATTACGACGTTCAGACACACCATTTCGCTGAGGTGTGCCGGGCGACGTGAGTTGTGAAACAATTCCACATTTCCTAAGGTGCGTGCCAAACTCGTGACTTAAATATTCTCCGCCACGATCAGATCGTAGGCATTTTATTTTCCTGTCACGTTGATTCTCGACCTCACTCTGAAATTCCTTGAACCTTTCAAAGGTTTCAGACTTGTGTTTCATTAAGTAGACATACCCATATCTGCTCAAGTCATCAGTGAGGGTGAGAACATAACGGTAGCCACCGCGAGCCTCGACACTCATTGGACCGCATACATCGGTATGTATTATCTCCAACAAGTCAGTTGCTCGCTCCATTGTTCCGGAGAATGGAGTCTTGGTCATCTTGCCCAAGAGGCATGGTTCGCATGTGTCAAATGATTCGAAATCAAGTGACTCCAAAAGTCCATCAGCATGGAGCTTCTTCATGCGTTTGACACCAACATGGCCAAGACGGCAATGCCACATGTAAGTGGGACTATCGTTATCAACTTTACACTTTTGGTACTCACACTATGGATATGTGTAACATCACGTTCGAGATTCATCAAAAATAAACCATTGACCAGCGGGGCATGAGCATAAAACATTTCTCTCATATAAACAGAACAACCATTATTCTCGGATTTAAATGAGTAGCCATCTCGCATCAAGCGAGATCCAGATACAATGTTCATGCTCAAAGCTGGTACTAAATAACAATTATTAAGGTTTAAAACTAATCCCGAAGGTAGATGTAGAGGTAGCGTGCCGACGGCGATCACATCGACCTTGGAACCATTCCCGACGCGCATCGTCACCTCATCCTTGGCCAGCCTCCGCTTATTCCGCAGCTCCTGCTTGGAGTTACAAATGTGAGCAACTGCACCGGTATCAAATACCCAGGAGCTACTACGAGCGCTGGTCAAGTACACATCAATAACAAGTATATCACATATACCTTTAACGTTGCCGTCCTTCTTATCCGCTAAATACTTGGGGCAGTTCCGCTTCCAGTGACCGGTACCCTTGCAATAAAAGCACTCAGTCTCAGGCTTGGGTCCATTCTTGTTCTTCTTCTTCCCGGCAACTTGCTTACCGGACGCGGCAACAGCTTTGCCGTCTTTCTTGAAGTTCTTCTTACCCTTGCCTTTCTTGAAACTAGTGGTCTTATTTACCATCAACACTTGATGCTCCTTTTTGATCTCGACCTCCGCTGATTTCAGCATCGAGTACAACTCAGGAATGGACTTCTCCATCCCTTGCATGTTGTAGTTCATCACAAAGCTCTTGAAGCTAGGTGGAAGCGACTGGAGGATTCTGTCAATGACCGAGTCCTCCGGGAGATTAACTCCTAGCTGAGTCAAGCGGTTGTGAAGCCCCGACATCTTGAGGATGTGCTCACTGACAGAACTATTCTCCTCCATCTTACAGCTAAAGAACTTATCGGAGATGTCATATCTCTCGACCCGGGCATGAGCTTGGAAAACCAGTTTCAGCTCTTGGAACATCTCATATGCTCCGTGTTGCTCAAAACGCTTTTGGAGCCCCGGTTCTAAACTGTAAAGCATGCCGCACTGAACAAGGGAGTAATCATCGCAGCGAGAATGCCAAGCGTTCGCAACGTCTTGTTCTGCTGGGAGAAGGGGTGGGTCACCTAGCGGTGCATCAAGGACATATAGTTTCTTGGAAGCTATGAGGATGATCCTCAAGCCACGAACCCAGTCCGCATAGTTGCTTCCATCATCTTTCAGCTTGGTTTTCTCTAGGAACGCGTTGAAATTGAGGTTGACATTTGCGTTGGCCATTGGATCTACAATATAGATATTAAAGGCAATTTTAGACTAAGTTCATGATAATTGAGTTCACATAATCATATTATTCAATGAACTCCCACTTAGATAGACATCTCTCTAGTCATCCAAGTGATACATGATCCATGTCAACTAGCCCGTGTCCGATCATCACGTGAGACGGACTAGTCATCCATGGTGAACATCTTCATGTTGATCGTATCTTCTATACGACTCATGTTCGACCTTTCGGTCTTCCGTGTTCCGAGGCCATGTCTATACATGCTAGGCTCGTCAAGTCAACTTAAGTGTTTCGCGTGTGTAAATCTGGCTTACACCCGTTGTATGCGAACGTTAGAACCTATCACACCCGATCATCACGTGGTGCTTCGGAACAACGATCCTTAGCAACGGTGCACAGTTAGGGTGAACACTTCTCTTGAAATTTTATTGAGAGATCATCTTATTTACTACCGTCGTTCTAAGCAAATAAGATGTAAACATGATAAACATCACATGCAATCAATATAGTGACATGATATGGCCAATATCATCTTGCTCCTATGATCTCCATCTTCGGGGCACGATGATCATCACTGTCACCGGCACGACACCATGATCTCCATCATCATGATCTCCATCATTGTGTCTTCATGAAGTTGTCTCGCCAACAATTACTTCTACTACTATGGCTAACGCTTAGCAATAAAGTAAAGTAATTACATGGCGTTTATGATTGACACGCAGGTCATACAATAATGTAAGACAACTCCTATGGCTCCTGCCGGTTGTCATAGTCATCGACATGCAAGTCGTGAACCCTATTACAAGAACATGATCAATCTCATACATCACAATGCATCACATCACATCCTTCTGGCCATATCACATCACAAGGCATATGCTGCAAAAACAAGTTAGACGTCCTCTAATTTGTAGTTGCAAGTTTTTACGTGGTTGCTATAGGTTTCTAGCAAGAACGTTTCTTACCTACGCCAAAACCACAACGTGATATGCCAATTGCTATTTACCCTTCATAAGGACCCTTTTCATCGAATCCAATCCGACTAAGGTGGGAGAGACAGACACCCGCTAGCCACCTTATGCAACTAGTGCATGTCAGGCGGTGGAACCGGTCTCACGTAAGCGTACGTGTAAGGTTGGTCCGGGCCGCTTCATCCCACAATACCGTAGAATCAAGATAAGACTAGTAACGGCAAGCATATTAACAAAATCGACGCCCACAACTACTTTGTGTTCTACTCGTGCATAGATTCTACGCATAGACCTAGCTCATGATGCCACTGTTGGGGAACGTAGTAGTAAATCAAAATTTTTCCTACGCGTTCACCAAGATCCATCTATGGAGAAACCAGCAACGAGCAAGGGGAGAGTGGATCTTCATACCTTTGAAGATCGCTAAGCGGAAGCGTTACAAGAACGCGGTTGATGGAGTCGTACTCGCAGCGATTCAGATCGCGGTGGATCCGATCAAGTGCCGAACGGACGGCACCTCCGCGTTCAACACACGTGCAGCCCGGTGACGTCTCCTACGCCTTGATCCAGCAAGGAGGGAGGAGAGGTTGAGGGAGAGCTCCGGCAGCACGACGGCGTGGTGGCGGTGGAGCTGCGTGGTACTCCGACAGAGCTTCGCTAAGCGCTACGGAGAACGAGGGGAGGAGGAGGTAGGGCTGCACCAGAGAGAGAGGGAGAACCGCGTGTTGTGCAGCCCCAAATACCTCCACTATATATAGGAGAGAGGGAGGAGGGGTGGCTGCGCCCTAGGGTTCCACCCTAGGGGTGGCGGCAGCCACCAGATGCCATCTGGCCGGCGGCTAGGGCAAGGGAGAGGTGGGGCGCCCTAGGGTGGGCCTTAAGGCCCATCTAAGCCTAGGGTTTGCCCCCCTCCACCTTTGCCACGCCTTGGGCTGGGGTGGGAGGCGCACCAGCCCACCTAGGGGCTGGCTCCCTCCCACTCTTAGCCCACGGAACCTTCCGGGGCAGGTGGGCCCACTTGGTGGACCCCCGGAACCCTTCCGGTGGTCCCGGTACACTACCGGTGACACCCGGAACACTTCCGGTAATCCTCACTTCCTATATATCAATCTTCGTCTCCGGACCATTCCGGGACTCCTCGTGACGTCCGGGATCTCATCCGGGACTCCGAACAACCTTCGGTAACCACGTACACTATTTCCCTATAACCCTAGCGTCATCGAACCTTAAGTGTGTAGACCCTACGGGTTCGGGAGACACGTAGACATGACCGAGACACCTCTCCGGCCAATAACCAACAGCGGGATCTGGATACCCATGTTGGCTCCCATGTACTCCATGATGATCTCATCGGATGAACCACGATGTCAGGGATTCAATCAATCCCGTATACAATTCCCTTTGTCTATCGGTATGGTACTTGCCCGAGATTCGATCGTCGGTATCCCCATACCTTGTTCAATCTCGTTACCGGCAAGTCTCTTTACTCGTTCCGTAATACATCATCCCGTGACTAACTCCTTAGTCACATTGAGCTCATAATGATGATGTCTTACCGAGTGGGCCCAGAGATACCTCTCCGTCACATGGAGTGACAAATCCCAGTCTCGATTCGTGTCAACCCAACAGACACTTTCGGAGATACCCGTAGCGTACCTTTATAGCCACCCAGTTACGTTGTGACGTTTGGCACACCCAAAGTATTCCTACGGTATCCGGGAGTTACACAATCTCATGGTCTAAGGAAATGACACTTGACATTGAAAAGCTTTAGCAAACGAACTACACGATCTTTGTGCTATGCTTAGGATTGGGTCTTGTCCATCACATCATTCTCCTAATGATGTGATCCCGTTATCAACGACATCCAATGTCCATGGTCATGAAACCGAGACCATCTATTGATCAACGAGCTAGCCAACTAGAGGCTCACTAGGGACACGTTGTGGTCTATGTATTCACACATGTATTACGGTTTCCGGTTAACACAATTATAGCATGAACAATAGACAATTATCATGAACTAGGAAATACAATAATAACCATTTTATTATTGCCTCTAGGGCATATTTCCAACAAATTTTTATAGTGAAAATTTCAAAGTTTCCGTTTGCAAATTCTTCAGTTGTCAAGGACACAGTGAAGACTTTGAACGAGTTTCAAACTAGAACGCATATGAAGAATTTGTGAACATACTGGGTTGAGTTTAGCATAGAGGGGGAAGGGGTCCGATGACATTCACTTAGATGAAAATCAACTTGAAGAATTAGCAATAAGTGAATGTTGTTGAGGACATTGAAAACTCATATATGTATATATAGTCAATGAAGAACATGAGTTTCAAATTTTGAAGAATTTGAAAAGTTGAGGAATTTGAAAACATGAGGAATTTGCAAACTTGAGTAATTTGAAAATTTGAGGAATTTGAAAAATAACAAAAAAACTCAATTTTGAAGAATTTCAACTTTGGTTGGTGGCGTGACCCACCATATAAGAATGATGATTTCAGACACCGCGTACAATTGTCGTAGGGTTCTGAGAATCAAATTCTTCATTAATTTCTTCACACTTAGATGGTTATTTCTTCATTGATTGAAGAAAAATGTTACTTCGTGTGTTGCACATCTAAGTCATCAATTTTGCAAAAGTGTTAAGATATGTGTCCTTCTTCAAAGAACATTCGAAGATTCTAAGATATTTAGCTCACTCCGCAACTTGCAAAATCTCTTTTCATCCAAGGGCTTTGTGAAGATATCGGCCAGTTGTTCTTTAGTGGGAATGTGGTCGATGGAGATGTCGCCCTTGAGTACATGAGCTCGAAGAAAGTGGTGACGAATCTGGATGTGCTTGGTCTTGGAGTGCTAAACTGGGTTGTAAGCAATCTTGATGGCACTCCCGTTGTCGCAGTACAGAGTCACATTCTTCAACTTGATGCCGTAGTCCTTGAGGGTTTGCTTCATCCACAGCAGCTAAGCGCAGCACGAACCAACAACAATGTACCTAGCTTTAGTAGTAGACAGTGAGACACAATTCTGCTTCTTCGAGGACCAACAGACTAAGGATCGTTCGAGGAAATGACATGTGCCTGAGGTTGACTTGCGATCCACACGATCTCTAGCATAATTAGCATCAGAGTATCCGACGAGGTGAAGATTTGAGCCATTGGGATACCATAATCCAAGCGTTGGTGTGTGAGCTAAGTATCAAAGAATATGTTTCACAGCCTTATGGTGTGATTCCTTCGGTGTTGCTTGGAATCGGGCACACATGCAAACACTCAGCATAATATCGGGCCTAGATGCACACAAATACAATAATGAGCCAATCATGGAGCGGTATACCTTCTGATCGAAATCTTTACCATTTTCGTCAGTGCAGAGGTGGCCTTTTGATGGCATTGGAGTTTTGACGCCTTTGCAATCTTGCATGTTTAATTTCCTCAGAACATCCTTGAGGTATTTATTTTGTGAGATGAATATTCTGTTATCTTGCTAACGAATTTGAAGACCTAAGAAGAATTTTAGCTCTCCCATCATAGACATTTGATATTCTTCACTCATCATATAGGCAAATTCATCACTGTAACGTTTGTCAGTACAGCCAAAGATAATATCATCTACGTATATTTGGCATATGAATAGTTCATTGTCATAGGATTTTGTTAAAAGAGTTGGGTCGAGTGAACCAGGTTTGAAGCCTTTCTTCACGAGGAATTCCGTCTGAGTGTCGTACCATGCCCGAGGGGCCTGCTTGAGGCTATAGAGGGCCTTGTTTAGTCTGAAGACTTTGTCAGGATGCTTAGGGTCTCCAAAACCTGGGGGTTGAGCAACATATACTTCTTCGTCAAGCTTACCATTGAGGAATGCACTTTTCAGATCCATTTGATATAACATGATATCATGATGGTTAGCATATGCAAGCAATATGCGAATAGCTTCAAGTCTAGCAACAGGTGCAAAAGTTTCATCAAAGTCAATTCCCTCAACCTGTGTGTAGCCTTGAGATACAAGACGAGCCTTATTCCTTACCACAAGGCCATTTTCATCTTGCTTGTTTCGGTAGATCCACTTTGTACCTATGATGTTATGCTTGCGAGGATCTGACCATTTGACAAGTTCCCACAAGTTGTTGAGCTTGAATTGATGCAATTCCTCTTGCATAGCTTGAATCCACTCAGGCTCCTTGAAGGCTTCATCAACTTTGGTGGGCTCTATGATAGAGACAAAGGCAAAGTGCCCACAAAAGTTAGTTAAATGTGAAGCTTTTGAGTGAGTGAGAGGACCTGGTGCATTGATGTCATCGATGATTTTGTCAATCTGCACTTCATTTGCAACTCTTGGATGAGCAGGTTGACGTGGCTGAGGATTTTCTTCAATACCATTCTCTTCAGGTGTATCATCATGAATGTCTTCATTCGTTGGAATGACTTCCTCAGTGGGTATGACATCTTCAGTTGCCTTCAGTTTAATGGATTCCTCAGGAGACTGTTCATGTAACACAGAAGGCAGGTGCTCTCTTTGCGAGCCACCAATTTCATCAATCTGCACATCTACAGTTTCAAGAACCTTGTGGTGGTAGGTGCTGAAGACTCTTTAGGTGTGCGGGTCTTTTCCGTAACCAAGCATAAGACCTTCATGTGCTTTCGGTGCAAATTTTGAACTGTAGTGAGGATCTCTAATCCAGCATTTTGCACCGAAGACTTTGAGATAACTTACATTGGGTTTCTTGCTAGTCATAAGTTCATATGAAGTCTTCTTGAAGAATTTGTGAAGATATACCCTATTGATGATGTGGCATGCAGTATCAATTTCCTCAGGCCAGAAGCGACGAGGAGTCTTGTATTCATCAAGCATGGTGCGAGCCATCTCAACAAGAGTCCTGTTCTTGTGCTCCATGACGCCATTCTTCTGAGGAGTATAAGGGGCAGATAACTCATGAGTAATACCAAGTTCATCAAGGTATTCATCAAGATTAGTGTTCTTGAACTCAGTCCCATTATCACTCCTAATATGCTTGATCTTGACGCCGAAGTTGGTGGAGGCCCTTGAAGCAAATCGTCTAAAGACATCCCGCACTTCACTCTTGTACAGAATAATATGCACCCAAGTGTATCGAGAGTAATCATCAACAATGACAAAGCCATACAAACTTGAAGAATTTGTTAGTGTGGAGTAATGAGTGGGACTAAAGAGATCCATGTGAAGCAATTCAAAAGGTCGTGTCGTGGTCATGATTCTCTTTGAGGGATGCTTGGATCTGGTCATCTTTCTAGACTCTCATGCACCACAGAGGTGGTCCTTGAGGAATTTTACACCTTCGATGCCAATGACGTGCTTTTTCTTCACGAGCGTGTGCAAGTTCCTCATACCAGCATGTCCAAGTCGTCGATGCCACACCCAGCCTTCTAAGGACTTTGCAAGTAAGCATGTGGCAGGCTGAGGACCTATAGAGAAATCAACAATATACAAGTCTCCTCTCCTAAAGCCTTCGAAGACTTTGGAATTGTCAGACTCCATGATGAAAACACAACATATTTTCCAAATACGACAATCATATCAAGATCACAAAGCATTGACACAGACATAAGGTTGAACCCTAGGGATTCGACAAGCATCACCTTATCCTTTGAGATTGCAACCTTACCTAGACACAGTACCTTGATTTTTTCCTTTGTCTGCGTAGGTGATATGCTTCAGATGAGATGGAGCAAGTGGCAAATTCATCAGTAGAATCTTGTGACCAGTCATGTGGTTTGTGCATCCACTGTCGAGGACCCACTCAGTAACTTTTGGAGTATCATCCTACAGATGAATTAGTACAACTTACGAACTCATATGCTTCAGAGTGAAGAATATGACATCAATTTCATCAGACATGATTTCATCACACAAGATAGTGAGCAAGTAGTGTGGGGACATGAGAAATGAAGAATTCATTTCTACAAGGTCAGATTGCGTCCTTTCAAGCATTTCCACAGGTCTCCAACAAATTCATCAGATGTTCAAATTCATCTGGAGACCTGACCTTGCATAAGAAATTAGTTTTATTTCTTCACCACCCACATCTGGAGAGCTGGCAAAGAGTTCATCATTCTGCGAGCACCATATGAGAAGGGAGGCATTGAAGCAAGTGCGCTTTGTTTCACAGGGTGAGGGTAAGAGTACTCAAATGAATAAGCAGAGAAATTCTTCAAGGACTTATGAACATAATGGTTTGAAGAATAATGCACATATTCATAACTCTTAGATTTTCCCAGCAAAATAGAAACATTAGCG
The DNA here is from genome assembly GCA_022496015.1 of Hordeum marinum. Classification (NCBI taxonomy): domain Eukaryota; kingdom Viridiplantae; phylum Streptophyta; class Magnoliopsida; order Poales; family Poaceae; genus Hordeum; species Hordeum marinum. Next base: position 127,512,734 of record CM039673.1, on the reverse strand, counting down.
CGAGAATGATATTTTTGACCATTTGAGGATTTTGGTCCAAGTGAGGACTTTGGTCCATATGAGGAATTTGATCTGGGGTTCCTATTCTTCATGAGTGGTGTCGTGAGGACATTCACTTGAAGATTTTGTAGGTAGCTCTTGGGAACCCAGATTTTCTTCATAGGAGAGCCGTTCCTGCAGTTAGATCCAGAAAATCTAGCAAATACTTCACCTTTCTGATTTTTGAAGAATTTGTAGTTGGAGGCAAGTGACTCATCAGAGGAATATGAAGTTTCACAAGTACATCCAGATAGAGTGGATGGATCTACACGAGGTCCTTTCGCAGCAACCCATGAGGTTTTGGGGGTACTGCTCAGGTGTCTAGTAGGATCCATCAGCGTTGAGTTTCCTCACAAAGGCAATACCCTCTTTCCTAGGGTTCTTCTTCAGAATTTGCTTTTTGAGGACATCACAAAGGGTTGGATTCCCTTTGAGACTTTTGTACATGCCTGTCACATACAATTCCTTCAACCCTGCATTGTCGTCAGTGATACTTGTGGTACCCCCAGATGAGCAATTTGAGACCACCGGAATAGTTGAAGAATTTGCAGTAATAGAAGCATTTGAACATTCAGGTGAAGAATTAGCAGTTTCACGTTCGATGCATTTCAAACAAGGTGGAACAAATTCTTCTTGAGCGGTACTGATCTGTTGAGCTAGTAAGGAATCGTTTGCCCTTTGGAGATCCTCATGTGACACCCTCAGTTTCTCAAGATCTTGCTTTCTTTGAATAAATTCATAAGAAAGCTTCTCATGATCGGCTAAGAGGTCGTTATGATGACTTTGAAGGTTATCATACTTTGTCTGAAGACTTTTGAGATCGTCAGACAGAGTTTGAGTCCGATCCACTTCATTGTTCAACAGATCATCGCTTTTGTCTAGCATTTTCTGAAGCCTTTCAAGTGCACTTTGTTTCTTAGTGGCAAGTTTAACAAGTTTAGCATAGCTAGGTTTCACAAATTCATCAGATTCACCTTCACTTGATTCAGAAGAGGAATGATGTTTGTGTACCTTTGATCCTTTTGCCATGAAGCAATAGGTGGGAGCGTAATCATCATTGCTGATGTCAGAATCGTTGGGGTAGTCATATTCTTCATCGTTGAATATGGACTTGCTGACGAAAGGGTACACCATTTTCCACAACAGTGGGAGTGACAGAGGGTACACCATTTTCCACAACATACCAGAGATCGCTGTCAATAGCTTCAAGATGCATGCACATCTTGTTCTTCCAGTAGGGGTAGTCCGTCGCATCGAAGGTAGGACAGCCCGCAGAAACCTTGATCATACCTGCAGTCGACATAACTAGAACTCCAGGTGGTTAAACTAAAATCACACAGAGCGAGGGAGTACCTGCTCTGATACCAATTGAAAGTGCGTTATATCGACTAGAGAGGGTGTGAATAGGCGATTTTAACAAATCCATCACTTGAGGAATTTCAACTTTGAGGAATTTGAAATGTGATGAATAACTAGCAGCGAAATAAGTACTCAAGTGCATGAGGAACATAGCAACAACATAGTCATGATGATGAAATGAACATGCACAAGTTACAGGTAGCGTGATACATTATAAGCAGTGATGAACAAGGTAACTTGAAGAATTTGAGGTGAGGAAAATATTAAAGTCTTTAGTCAAATTCTTCAAACTGTAACGATCAATTTCATCAACAAGTATGCGAGGAATAAGGGGTTGAGGAAATAGAACCAGGTAGCTTGATGAAGACAATGATTTGATGACCCATTTCCAACTGCTGCGACAGTCGTACGTCGGGTTTGGAGCGGCCTGGTATTTAAACCAGAGGACACACAATCCCAGGACACACAGTCCTTACCGTATTCTCCTTGAGCTAAGGTCACACAGTCCTCGCCCAACACTCGCGGTAAGTCTTCAGGGTAGACTTCCAAAACCGTCACAAACTGGTCACCCGGTGATCCACAATTTAATGCTGGATGCTCTACACCAAGGTCACTGCAGGATGCACTAGACCATGATGCCTAACCGTCTGGAGGATGCACAGTCCTCAAAGGTAAGAAGCATCGGTTCCACACAGGAATTTCTTCAGTGATGCTCAATCACTTTGGGTTTGGTGGTTTGGTTGTGGGTTTTTCCTCACTGATGATTTTCTCTCAAAGTCCTCGGAGGATGGGTTGCTCTCAAATGACAAGTGTCAGTTCTCTCTTGGAGCAGCCAACCAACTAGTGGTTGTGGGGGGGGGGTGGCTATTTATAGCCAGGGTGCAACCTGACATGATAAGACATAAATGCCCCCAATGATATGATCGTTATGTGGATGCTATGATTGGGGACAGCTGGCGCTAAGCACAGCAACGGTCAGAAATTCGAACTATGAAAGTCCTCAGGCTTATCATGTTCCTCACTTGTAGGCAATTTGCACTGGCGAAATCCTAACTCCTCAGTCAGATCAATTTCCTCAGAGACCAGAAGAACTTCGTCTCTGTCATTGAAGAACTTGACTGAACCGTAAGAGATTTCCAAAGGCTTCACTCGAAGGATTGTGTGGGTTGAGGATTTTGGAGTTGAGCATCAGTTGGAAATTTTCCTTAGTATTACCTTGGCCCCCTTTAACAGTACGGTGTTTCCTATGACTCAAATAATGGAAATGAAACTACGAAAACAAAAGTCTTCACACTTCAGAGTCCTTGTTCATATCTTCAAGGTCACACCAACTTCTTCATTTTCAAAGTCTCTAGGGAATACCAAAGTATTTAGCAAAGTCTTCACAAAGTCTTCACCAAATCTTCAGTTGAAGACATACATTTTTAGGGGTCGATAATCTCCGGATATATCAAACTCTTCATCGACTTATAGAGCCTGTGTACACTCACAAACACATTAGTTCGTTAACCTATAAGTCTTCAATACACCAAAATCACTAAGGGGCACTAGATGCACTAACACTTTTAAGTATAGGAGCATCATCAAGAGTAAAGTTTCCAACACAATTGAAATATTCCTGGATTGTTCCTTTGTCTATAACGTTCCCTTGCCCCAAAACGAAAGTTTTAGAATCCAGATTACCAAGACGTCCAATTTTAGGTGTCCTGCCATCATCTGTTTCTGCCATACAAAAATCACTCATGATGATAAGCAAATAAGAGATCTAACGAGAAAAAGGCAAAAGAAAAAGAGAGGGCGAATAAAACGACAAATTTGTGAAGTGGGGAGAGGAAAACGAGAGGAAAATGGAACATAATGTAAATTGCAAGGAGATGAGATTTGTGATTAGAATCCTGGTAGATGAGATTGCTTCCTCCCTGGCAATTCGCCAAAAATTCCTTCGACGTGGCTTGAGACTGTGTCGGTAGTTCCCCAAAGATAAAGGGATGATGCATCACATCAATGGTAAGTATTTCCCTCAATTATGAAACCAAGGTATCAATCCGTACAAGAAGATCACGCACTCAGGTAAACAACACCTGCACACAAACAACAAATACTTGCAACCCAACGTGAAAGAGAGGTTGTCACTCTCTCTACGATAATAAGATATATTAGGAAATTAAAGTTTTGGCAAATAGATCTCGCAAGAACACAAAATAAAAAAAATAAACAAAAAGTGCAGCAAGGTATTTTTGTTTTTTTGGATTAATAGATCTGAAAACAAAATATGTAAATAGTAGATCGGAAAGCAATATATTGGAAAAGTAGACCCGGGGCCGTACGTTTCCCTAGTGGCTTCTCTCATGAGTATAGCACACGGTGGGTGAAAAAATTACTTACAAGATCAAATAATCATGACGATGTCCAGGAAATGATCATTATATAGGCATCACGTCCAAGATAAGTAGACCAAAACAATTCTGCATCTACTTCTATTACACCACACATCGACCGCTATCCATCATGCATCTAGTGTTTTAAGTTCATGGGAAAATGGAGTAATGCAATATGAATGGTGTCATGATGTAGACAAGACCTATTCATTTAGGATTAGACCCCATCTTATTATCCTTAATAGCAATGATACATGTGTGTCTTGCTGCCCCTTCTGTCACTGGGAAAGAACACCGCAAGATCGAACCCATCACAAAGCACCTCTTCCCATGGCAAGAAAAATCGATCTAGTTGAGCTAACTAAACCAAAGATTCGAAGAAGAAATAAGAGGCTATAAATAATCATGCAAATAAGAGATCAAAGAAGACTCAAATCATATTCATGGATAGAAACTGATCATGAACTCAAAATTCATCGGATCCCAACAAACACACAGCAAAAGTCATTACATCAAATAGATCTCCAAGGGACCATTGTATTGAGAAACATAGTGAGAGAGGAAGCCATCTATCTACTGCCTACGGACCCTTAGGTCTATGGTGGACTACTCACACATCATCAAAGAGGCACCTATGAAGAAGATGAACCCCTTCGTGATGGTGTTAGATTGGATCTCAAAGTTCCGGAACTTGTGGCAGCTGGAATTGTGTTTCGTCGACTCCCCTGGGGTTTTATGATTTTTAGGGAATTTATAGTTTCGCTAGTCGGTTCAGGGGGTGCTTGAGGTGCCCACCCTCTATCAGGTCGCGCCAGGGGCCTCTGGCGTGCCCTGGTGGAGGGTGGCCAACCTGGCCCCCCTCTTTTGGTGATCTTTGGCCCATCTTCCTTCTTCTAGTCCATAAAAATTCCACAAAAATCCCCGAAGCATTTGGGCTCCATTTGGTACTAAGTTTCTGGGAAGTAAAAAACAAGCAAAAACAACAACTGACACTTTGGCCTATGTCAATAGGTTAGTCCCAAAAAATGATATAAAGTTGCTATAAAATGATTGTAAAACTTCCAAGATTGAAAATATAATAGCATGAACAAGGAAAAGTTATAGATACGTTGGAGACGTATCAGGCGGCCACAAGCAGGGGCGTCTGGGGATCCTCGGGCAATGGAGCCAGACAGTTGATCAGCTGGGATTATGGTAGCCAGATCTGTCAAAATGAGGAGGAAAGGAGGATTAGAGCCTTCGAAAAAGGAAGAGAAAAAACAAAACACAAGTAAAAATAATGTTACCAGTCCGGGAGGGGCCAAAGCCTCCATGCCAAGATCCTCCTTTTCTGTTGGCTAGCTCTTGCGCGGCTTGAACAACACCTTCCACAGTTTCTTGTGGGAGATACGAAGAACTCTTGCATGGTGAGAAGGTCATCCGAACTGTATTCCCACAAGGGTTTGGCCCGGTGTTGAGAGGGGAGAATGCGGCGGTGGAGCATGACTTGAACTACATTCGGTAGTTCAATGTTCTTCTTCTTTATAAGGGTAGAGATGCACCTCTGTAACGTCTTTACCTCTGCTGCACTCCCCCAATCGAGCCCTTTTGTCATCCATGCCACTAGTTTGGTGGGAGGGCCTTATCTAAATCTGGGGGCTGCCTCCCATCCTTCTTCATGTGGTTCGGTGATGTAGAACCACTCCCGTTGCCAAACATTGACGATATTTATGAAAGAGCCATCGGGCCATTGAACTAAGGGGAGTTTGCTAATCATAACTCCCCCGCAGTCGGCCTGCTCGCTGCTAACAACTTTCAGCTGGATATTGAATATTTTCGGCCATAGGCCGAAATGGGGCTGAACCCGAAGAAAGGCTTCACAGTAGGTAATAAATGAGGAGATATGCATGAAAGAATTCGAGGGAAGGTCATGAAAATCCAGCCCGCAGTAAAACATAATACCGCTCGTGAAGGGGTGAAGGGCGAAGCCTAAGCCCTGGAGAAAGTGGGAAATGAAAACTACCCTCTCGCCTTCTTTGGGCATGGGTATGACCTAGTTCTTCCAGGGCTCGATGGACGACAACTCCCGACGAGTAGCCGGCAAGCTTCAACACTCTAATATCCATCTCGGTGACCTAGGAGGCCTCTCACTTGCCCTTGGAGCCCGCTGCAACCTCGAGAGATTTGGGAGGAATGAGGGTGATCTTAGGAGGAAGATGGCAATGGGGAGTCAGGAAGCCTTGGCGAACGTTTCCTTTTATAGGTCACTAAAATACCAAGAGTGCTCGAGATGCGCCGCCGACCTCGCCACTTCCCAATAAATCGTGTAGTTATCCACTCGCGGGATAACCCAAATCATAAACCGTATCCCTGAAAAGGCGGGACACGATCTCCATATCAATTAGACATGTTGACTAAAAATGAAAACTGCCTCGAACAACGATTCAAGACTTTATGGAGATTGGTCGATAGTAACATTCAACTTGTGACCCTTTGTCAAAAAGGTGTCGGTAGAAAAGAACTGTCTTTGCTCAGTCGGTTGGCCTTCGAGGCTAAGTTTTATATTCGAAGTTCAGGAAATATTCGTTAGCCGAATTATCATCGGTAGATTTTGAATTCAAGGTGGAACTCTCCTCGCAAGCCAAAGACTTTTTACACGCGAAAGCTGAGACACTACTATGGCGTTGAAGGCTAGCTCGGGGGGTAGTGAGGGAGTTTGAGATTAAGGGGTCCTTGATAACCCACAAGTGTAGGATATCAATTGTAGCCTTTCTCGATAAGTAAGAGTGTCGAACCCAACGAGGAGCTAAAGGTAGAACAAATATTCCCTCAAGTTCTATCGACCATCGATACAACTCTATGCACACTTAACGTTCGCTTTACATAGAACAAGTAAGAAACTAGAAGTACTTTGTAGGTGTAACGGGATAGGTTAGCAAGATAATAAAGAGCACGTAAATAAAAACTAGGGGCTGCTTAGATAAAGAAACAACTAAGTTAGTCTTAGTAGAGAGCTTTTTGTCACAAGAAAGTTATTTGTCCCTAGGCAAGGGATAACTAGACCGGTAATCATTATTGCAATTTTATATGAGGGAGAGGCATAAGCTAACATACTTTCTCTACTTGGATCATATGCACTTATGATTGGAACTCTAGCAAGCATCCGCAACTACTAAAGATCATATGCACTTCTGTCACTCACGCCACCCACCATAAGCGAATCATGAACATATTGCAAACCCTACAGCGGGGATCCCTCACGCTCGCATGACATGGAGAGCACCACATTACAACATCAATAATAAAACATGCAACTCAAACCAATCATGATCATCAATCAACCCATAGGACAAAACAGATCTACTCAAACGTCATAGGATAGCCATACATCATTGGGAAATAATATATAGCATTGAGCACCATGTTTAAGTAGAGATTATAGCAGGGACAAGAGGTGTTGAACCACTGCATAGATGGGGGGAGAGTTGGTGATGACGGCGGTGAAGTTGTTGGTGTAGATCACCGTCATGATGATGGCCCCGACGGTGTTCTAGTACCACCGGGAGAGAGGGGGAGAGAACCCCCTCCTTCTTATTATTCCTTGACCTCCCCCTAGATGGGAGGAGGGTTTTCCCTCTGGTCCTTCTCCTCCATGGCGGCGGAGGGGCGGGAGCCCCTCCGAGATTGGATCTCTCTCTCCTTTTCCTTCTGTTTCCGCGTTCACAGATTCTGGCCTTTCACCATTTCTTAAATCCCCGAAGATACGTCACTCCGATTGGGCTGAAATTTTAACAACATTTTTATTTGGATATTAGCTTTCTTGCGGTGAAAGAAGGGCACCAACTGCCTTACGGGGTGACCACAAGGGCCTAAGGCACGACTAGGGGGTAGGCGCCCCCCTAGGTTGTGGGCCCCTCGGGCATCATCTCGTGTTGATTCTTTTTCCCAAAAATCACATATATTCCAAAAAATCTCCGTAAGTTTTTATCGCAGTTGGACTTTGTTTGATATGGATTTTCTACAAAACAGAAAACATGCAACAAACAGGAACTGGCATTGGGCACTAGATCAATATGTTAGTCCCAAAAATTGTATAAAAAGTTGCCAAAAGTATATGAAAGTTGTAGAATATTGGCATGAAACAATCAAAAATTATAGATACGATGGAGACGTATCAGCATCCTCAAGCTTAATTCCTGCTCGTCCTCGAGTAGGTAAATGATAAAAAAGATAATTTTTGATGTGGAATGCTATTTAGCATAATATTGTCCATATAATCTAATCATGGCATGAATATTAAGACATGAGTGTTTCAAAGCAATAGTCTATCATTTGACATTAAGACAATAATACTTCAAGCATACTAATAAAGCAATCATGTCTTCTCAAAATATCATGGCTAAAAGAAAGTTATCCCTACGAAATCATATAGTCTGGCTATGCTCCATCTTCATCACACAAAGTATTTATATCATGCACAACCCCGATGACAAGTCAAGCAATTGTTTCACACCTTTTATGTTCTCAAACCTTTTCAACTTTCACGCAATACATGAGCGTGAGCCATGCATATTGCACTATAGGTGGAATAGAATATGGTGGAGACTATGAGAAAAAGGACAAGATAGTCTCACATCAACTACGCGTATCAATGGGATATATAGATGCCCATTAATAGATATCAATGTGAGTGAGTAGGGATTGCCATGCAATGGATGCACTAGAGCTATAAGTGTATGAAAGCTCAAAAAGAAACTAAGTGGATGTGCATCCAACTTGCTTGCTCAAGAAGACCTAGGGCAATTTGAGGAAGCCCATCATTGGAATATACAAGCCAAGTTATATAATGAAAAATTCTCACTAGTATATGAAAGTGACAAAATAGGAGACTCTCTATCATGAATATCACGGTGCTACTTTGAAGCAGAAGTGTGGAAAAAGGATAGTAGCATTATCCCTTATCTCTTCTCTCTTTTTACTTTTTTATTTTTTGGTGGGCATCTTTGGCCTCCTTTTTTTATTTGGCCTTCATTAGCCTCTTTTATTATTTTTAAAGACCGGAGTCTCATCCCAACTTGTGAGGGAATCATAGCTTCCATCATCCTTTCCTCACATGGGACAATGCTCTAATAATGATGACCATCACACTTTTATTTACTTACAACTCAAGAATTACAACTCGATACTAGAACAAAATATGACTCCATATGAATGCCTTGGGCGGTGTACCGGGATGTGCAATGATCTAGCATAGCAATGACATCAAAAAACGGACAAGCCATGAAAACATCATGCTAGCTATCTTACGATCATGCAAAGTAATATGACAATGATGGTGCGTGTCATAATAAATAGAAAGGTGGAAGTTGCATGGCAATATATCTCGGAGTGGCTATGGAAATGCCATAATAGGTAGGTATGGTGGCTGTTTTGAGGAAGGGTATATGGTGGGTTTAATGCACCGGCGAAAGTTGCGCGGTACTAGAGAGGCTAGCAAAGGTGGAAGGGTGAGAGTGCGTATAATCCATGGACTCACATTAGTCATAAAGAACTCACATACTTATCGCAAAAGTCTATTAGTTATCGAATCAAAGTATTAGACGCATGCTCCTAGGGGAGAGGTTTGGAGGAGTTAACCATCGCGTGCTCCCGACCCTCACACAAAGGATGACAATCATTAAACAAATCATGCTCCGACTTCGTCACATAACGGTTCACCATACGTGCATGCCACGGGAATCACAAACTCTTAGCACAAGTATTTCTACCAATCCACAATTACTCGCTAGCATGACTCTAATATCACCATATTTATATCGCAAAACTATTGCAAGGAATCAAACATATCATATTCAGTGATCTACAAGTTTTATGTAGGATTTTATGACTAACCATGTGAATGACCAACTCCTGTTAACTCTCTAAATAGATATAAGTGAAGCATGAGAGTTTAATTCTTTCTACAAAATATATGCCCATGCTCTAACAAATATAAGTGAAGCAAAAGAGTATTCTACAAATGGTGGTTTTCTATGTGTAGAGAAACAGACAATCCAAACTTCAAATGATATAAGTGAAGCACATGAAGCATTCTATAAAGCCATACTCAAAAGATACAAGTTAGGTGCAAAGAGCCTTCTATAAATCAACCAAGAATTTTCTCATACCAGCATGGTGCATTACTAAAATAAAAATAAAAAGCACACGACGCTCCAAGATTTACTCATATCATGTGACTAATATAAATATAGCCGCAAGTAAAATTACCGATGGTTGTTAGAAGAAAGAGGGGATGCCCTGGACGGCATCCCCAAGCTTAGTTTCTTGGGAGTCCTTTAATATTACCTTCGGGTGTCTCGGGCATCCCCAAGCTTAGTCTCTTTCCACTCCTTATTCCTTCATCCATCGTGATCTCACGCAAAACTTGAAAACTTCAATCACACAAAACTTAACAAAACTGTCGTGAGATCCGTTAGTCTAATAAAGCAAATTACCATTTTAAGTTCTATTGCAAACCCATTAATTTTTTGTAGATACTTTATTATAGCTTCTTTATGGCTTATAGCACCTATAAAATCTATAGTTTCATGAAAACTAGCAAATAAATGCATCAAAAACGAAATCTATCTTAAACAGAACGGTCTATAGCAATCTAAACATTTACTATAGTTCTATAACTCTACAAATTCTGAAAAATTAGGACAAAAACAAAATTGCATAGCAGTATTGTGTAAAAACTTCAGGAACTTTTGACATTCCAGTAAAAAATGCAAATTCACGCACTACAAACAAAGTTTCTGTTTTTGCACTATGCTCCCCAAACAAGCAATCTAATCATCCTAAAGGCAAATCTTGGCACATTATTTTTATAACACAAGGGATTTATACAAGGGGATAATTTTTTTTTGAAAAGTTTCTGTAATTAAGATTCGCAAAGTTTCCATGGGCATGAACAAAGTTCAAGGAGCTCCCCCACTTCAACGGCGCTCGTCCTTCTTACTATATAAAAACGCACAACAGAATAAAATGCTCTCTAAAACTTCTAGGTTGTCTCCCTGGCAGCACTTTCTTTAAAGCCATTAGGCTAGGCATAAAGTGCTCAAGTAATGGATCCACCCGGATCCCAAGGTATATCAAAGCCAATTTTAATTAACAATGATTTGTAATTTAGTAGTGAGCACAAAGTAACATATATCATGCAACAACAAAGGCTAACTCTCTTCCTATGCATCAGCATGTCATAAAATAACAATTCATGCACACAAAGTAAAGACCAATGCATAGTATAAATAGTTTTTTGCAATTTTATCGTGTTGGAAACATACAGAGGCAGAGATGTAGTTCATATCTCATAATAATTGCAAGTAGGAGTAGCAAGCACATGCATATTATATTTGTCAAAATTATCATGTGCAATAGTAGAACGCAACCCATCAATATTATCCTTAATAAGCGCAAACTTCTCCAAAATAGTGTAGTTGGGAGAATTCAAGAAGATAATAGGACTATCATGCATGGGTGTAATAGCAACAATTTCATTATTAACATAAGGAACTATAGCAAGTTCATATCCATATGCCCAATTCATATTTGCATCATGGCCACAAGTATAGCAAGCATCAATTTCATGAAAAAGGGATATTTCAAATCAATCCGAGGGATTATAGCAATCAACATACCATTCATCCTTCGGTAAGCACGAAGGGAAATTAAACAATGTATGAGTTGAAGAGTTACTCTCATTAGAATGTGGGCGCACGTTGCTAATCCGCTCTTCCTCCTTTTGTTCTTCGCACTCCTCATCATCTTTTTCATCTAATGAGCTCACAGTGTCAAGAATTTCTTCTTCCATAGATTTCTGCAAAATATTAGTCTCTTCTTGGACAACGGAGACTTTCTCAATAAAATCATTAATTCTAGCATTATATTTATAATTCTCATAGCAATATCAAAGTATAGAAAGATTTTAAGATCTGTAAACAACATCATCACAATTTTCATACTCCTCAAACAAACATTTAATTTCGCAAGAACCCATAAAAGTAACGAATTCTTCTATTTGTTCCACATCATAGTAATCATCTATACCATTAGCCTAAGAAAACACATAAAAGCATCGGCAACTACTAAAGATCATTAAGTTAAAAACCCAACCATAGCATTATAAGGTATCAAGTCCTTTTTATTCCCATACGCAAACAACCTACTTACTCGGGTTTGTGCTTCTGTCACTCACGCCACCCACCATAAGCGAATCATGAACATATTGCAAACCCTACAATGGGGATCCTGTTGAAAATATGCGCTAGAGGCAATAAATAAAGTGTTTATTATTATATTTCCTTGTTCATGATAATTTTTTATTATCCATGCTATAATTGTATTGATTGGAAACACAGTGCATGTGTGGATAAATAGACAACACTTTGTCCCTAGTATGCCTCTAGTGAACTAGCTCGTTGATCAAAGATGGTCAAGGTTTCCTAGACATTGACATGTGATGTCATTTGATAAGGGGATCACATCATTAGGAGAATGATGGGATGGATGAGACCCAAACTATAAACGTAGGATATGATCGTGTGAGTTTATTGCTACAGTTTTCTGCATGTCAAGTATATGTTCCTACAACCATGAGATCATGCAACTCACGGACACCGAAGGAGTGCCTTGTGTGTATCAAACGTCACAACATAACTGGGTGACTATAAAGGTGCTCTACAGGTATCTCTAAGGGTGTCTGTTGGGTTGGCATGGATCAATACTGGGATTTGTTACTCCGTGTGATGGAGAGGTATCTCAGGGCCCACTCGGTAATACAACATCACACAAGCCTTGCAAGCAATGTGACTAAGTTTTAGTCATGGGATCTTGTATTATGGAAATGAGTAAAGAGACTTGCCGGTAATGAGGTTATCCTAGGCATGGAGATACCGATGATCGAATCTCGGGCAAGTAACATACCGAAGAACAAAGGGAAAATCATAAGGGATTAACTGAATCCTTGACATAGAGGTTCGACCGATAAACATCTTCGTAGAATATGTAGGAATCAATATAGGCATCCTGGTCCCGCTATTGGTTATTGACCGTAGAGGTGTCTCGGTCATGTCTACATAGTTCTTGAACCCACAGGGTCTGCACACTTAAGGTTTGGTGACGTTTCGCTAGTATAGAGTTATGCATGGTGGTAATCGAAGGTTGTTGGGAGTCCCGGATGAGATCCCGGACGTCACGAGGAGCTCTGGAATGGTCCGTAAGTAAATATTGACATATAGGAAGTCCTATTTTGGTCACTGGAAAAGTTCCGGGCTCATCGGTAGTGTACCGGGAGTTTCGGGAGGGTACCGGGGGACCATCGGGAGGTGTATTTTGACCCAATAGGTTACATGGGCTGTGGGAGGATTAATACCAGACCTTAGTGGGCTGGCCAAAGTCCCATGGAAGTTCCATGCGACTGGGAAGAAATTCCAAAGTGGAAAAGGTGGAAAAAGGTAAAAAGGTGGAAATAAGGAAGGAGTCCTAATCCTACTAGGAGTGGAGGAGGAGGACTCCTCCTCTCCACTTCGGCCGAAGCCTCCTAGGGATGTCCCTTGTGCCAAGCCTCCTCCTCTCCTCCTCCTATATATACTAGAGGTTTTAGGGTTTTTTTGGCACATGGATTTTCAGCCACGTGCAACCCTACCCTCTAGTCCGTAGTTTCTCCTCTAGATCAGTTTCAGCAGTGCTTAGGCAAAGCCCTGCTGGAATTACACCACCACCATCGCCGCAACGCCGTCGCGCTATTGGAGAACTCGTCTACCTCTCCACTCGCTCTTGCTGGATTAAGAAGGCAGAGATCGTCATCAAGCCGTACATGTGCTGAACGCGGAGGTGCCGTCCGTTCGGTGCTAGATCGGGACGGATCGTGATTGGATCACCAGACACTCGGCAATTTGGATCGCGAAGACGTTCGACTACATCAACTTCCCGCTTAGCGATCTACAAGGGTATGTAGATCCACTCTCACTCTCGTAGATGCTCATCACCATGGATAGATCTTGCGTGTGCGTAGGAATTATTTGGTTTCCCATGCAACATTACCCAACAGTGGTATCAGAGCTAGGTCTATGTGTATATGAGATCTCGAGTAGAACACAAAGAGTTTGTGGATGTTTATGCTTAGATTGCTTCCTCCCTTGGTCGTGTTTTGGTTCAGCTGTATTGTGGGATGAAGCGGCCTGGACCAACCTTACTCCTACGCTTACGAGAGACCGGCTCCATCCACTGACATGTAACTTCGTTGCACAAAGACGGCTGGCAGGTGTCTGTTTCTCCTACTCTAGTTGGATCGGATTCGACTAAGGCGGTCCTTGAGAAGGTTGAAAAGCAACTTCTGTATCACCATTGTGGTTTATGCGTAGGTGAGAATTGTTCTTGCTAGATACCCGTAGCAGCCACGTACAACATGCAACAACAATTAGAGGACGTCTAACTTGTTTTGTAGGGTATGTTGTGATGTGATATGGCCAATTACATGATGATATATATGTGATGTATGAGATGATCATGTGTTGTATAGAATATCACGACTTGCATGTCGATGAGTACGGCAACTGGCAGGAGCCATAGGGTTGTGTTTAATTATTGTATGACCTGCGTGTCAATCATTTAACGCTATGTAATGCTTTACTTTATCCCTAAATGGTAGCAATAGTGGTAGAAGCATGGTGGGCGTGACAACCCCGATGGCGACATGTTGATGGAGATCAAGATGATAGAGATCATGGTGTCGTGCCGATGACGATGGAGATCATGTCGGTGCTTTCAAGATGGAGATCAAAAGCACAAGTTCATGGCCATATCATGTCTCTTATGATTTGCATGTGATGTTAGTCATTTTATGCACCTTGTTTTGCTTAGGACGACGGTAGCATTATATGGTGACTCTAGTGCAAGTGGGAGACTGTTGGAAATATGTCCTAGAGGCAATAAATAAAGTGTTTATTATTATATTGCCTTGTTCATGATAATTTTTTATTATCCATGCTATAATTGTATTGATTGGAAACACATTGCATGTGTGGATAAATAGACAACTCTTTGTCCCTAGTATGCCTCTAGTGAACTAGCTCGTTGATCAAAGATGGTCAAGGTTTCCTAGTCATTGACATGTGATGTCATTTGATAACGGGATCACATCATTAGGATAATGATGGGATGGACGAGACCCAAACTATAAACGTAGCATATGATCGTGTTAGTTTATTGCTACAATTTTCTACATGTCAAGTATATGTTCCTACGACCATGAGATCATGAAACTCACGGACACCGGAGGAGTGCCTTGTGTGTATCAAATGTCACAACGTAACTGGGTGACTATAAATGTGCTCTACGGGTATCTCCGAGGGTGTCTGTTGGGTCGGCATGGATCAATACTGGGATTTGTTACTCCTTGTGACGGAGGGGTATCTCAGGGCCCACTCGGTAATACAACATCACAACAATCCTTGCAAGCAATGTGAATAAGTGTTAGTCACGGGATCTTGTATTACGGAAATGAGTAAAGATACTTGCCGGTAACAAGGTTGAACTAGGTATGGAGATACCGACGATCGAATCTCGGGCAAGTAACATACCGAAGAAAAAAGTGAACAACATACGGGATTAACTGAATCCTTGACATAAAGGTTCGACCGATAAAGATCTTTGTAGAATATGTAGGAATCAATATGGGCATCCAGGTCCCGCTATTGGTTATTTACCGTAGAGGTGTCTCGGTCATGTCTACATAGTTCTCGAACCCGCAGGGTCTGCACACTTAAGGTTTGGTGACGTTTCGCTAGTATAGAGTTATGCATGGTGGTAATCGAAGGTTGTTGGGAGTCCTGGATGAGATCCCGGACGTCACGAGGAGCTCCAAAATGGTCCGTAGGTAAAGATTGATATATAGGAAGTTCTGTTTTGGTCATCGGAAAAGTTCCAGGCTCATCGGTAGTTTACTTGGAGTTCTGGGAGGGTACCGGGGGACCATCGGGAGGTGTATTTCGACCCAAGAGGTTACATGGGCCGTGGGAGGATGAATACCAGCCCTTAGTGGTCTGGCCAAAGTCCCACAGAAGGCCCATGCGGTTGGAAAGAAATTCCAAAGTGGAAAAAGGCAAAAAGGTGGAAATAAGGAAGGAGTCCTAATCCTACTAGGAGTGGAGGAGGAGGACTCCTCCTCTCCAATTCGGCCGAAGCCTCCTAGGGCTAGCCCTTGCGCCAAGCCTCCTCCTCTCCTCCTCTCATATATACTAGATGTTTTAGGGTTTTTTTGGCACATAGATTTTCAGCCACGTGTACCCTCTAGTCCGTAGTTTCTCCTCTAGATCGGTTTCAGCAGTGCTTAGGTGAAGCCCTGCTGGAATTACTCCACCACCATCACTGCAACGCCGTCGCGCTGCCGGAGAACTTCCTCTCCACTCCCTCTTGCTAGATCAAGAAGGCGGAGATCGTCATCAAGCCGTACATGTGCTAAACGCGGAGGTGTCGTCCGTTTGGTGATAGATCGGGACGGATCATATTGGATTGCGGGACGCTCGGCGATTTGGATCGCGAAGACATTTGACTACATCAACTGTGTTTCTTAACGCTTCCCGCTTAGAGATCTACAAGGGTATGTGGATCTACTCCTCCTCTCGTAGATGCTCATCACCATGGATAGATCTTGCGTGTGCGTAGGAATTTTTTTTCCCATGCAACGTTTCCCAACAGATCCCTCACACTTGCGCGACGCGGTGAGAACCATAGGACAACATCAATAATAAAACATGCAACTCAAACTAATCATGATCATCTATTAACCCATAGGACAAAATGGATGTACTCAAACGTCATAGGATAGCCATACATCATTGGGAAATAATATATAGCGTTGAGAACCATGTTTAAGTAGAGATTACAGCGGGGATAAGAGGTGTTGAACCGCTGGATAGAGGGGGAGAGAGTTGGTGATGACGGCGACGAAGTTGTTGGTGTAGATCGCCGTCATGATTATGGCCCTTGTAGCGTTCCAGTGCCACTGGGAGAGAGGGGCAGAGATCCCCCTCCTTCTTCTTCTTCCTTGACCTCCCCCCTAGATGGGAGGAGGGTTACCCTCTGGTCCTTGACCTCCATGACGGCGGAGGGGAGGGAGCCCCTTCGAGATTGGATCTTTCTCTCTATTTCCTTCTGTTTCTATGTTCACAGATTCTGGCCTTTCACTGTTTCCTAAATTCCCGGAGATCCATAACTCCGATTGGGCTAAAATTTTAACATGATTTTTATCTGGATATTAGCTTTCTTGTGGCGAAGGAAGGGCACCAAACGCCTTACGGGGTGACCACAAGGGCCCAGGGTGTGACCAGGGGGTAGGCCGCGCCCCCTGGCTTGTGGGCCCCTCGGGCATCGTCTCGCGTTGATTATTTTTCCAAAAAATCACACATACTCCGAAAAATATCCATAAGTTTTTATCACGTTTGGACTTTGTTTGATATGGATTTTCTGCGAAACAAAAAACATGCAACAAACAGGAACTGGCTCTGGGCACTGGATCAATATGTTAGCCCCAAAAATAGTATAAAAAGTTGCCAAAGGTATATGTAAGTTATAGAATATTGGCATGAAACAATCAAAAATTATAGATACGACGGAGAAGTATCAGTCCTAGGGCTGCCGGTCTATCTGTGTGAGCCGGACAGTGAGCCGCCTTGTGAAGGTTCGGACACCATGACCAAGATGGAATCTCTGAGGGTGTGATGTGCACTCCAAGTACAAGACGACGGGTTAGCATATTCCTTTCCTGATGTAACCAGCATTGTGTAACCCTAGATACCCCTGATAGCTATATAAACTAGAGGGTTTTAGTCCATAGGACAAGTTAAGCTCATTACTCTTAGGGTTTAGACCACATCATACGATCTCGAGGTAGATCAACTCTATACTCGACACTCCATACTCGATACAATCAAAGCAGGACGTAGGGTTTTACCTCCATCAAGAGGGCCCGAACCTAGGTAAATAATGTCTCCCTTGTTTCCTATAACCCATCAACCCAAGATCCATAGTTTGGGACCCCCTACCCAAGATCTATCGGTTTTGACACCAACAGGGAGCACACCCTGATATCTGGTGGCCCCCTCGTGGCTCTCCCAACATCCCTCTCTGGCCTATAAATTCTCTATGAATACAAAAACCCTAGAGGAGGTCCCGAAACACTTTTTACGCTGCCACAAGTCTCTGTTCCGATGGGATCCCATCTAGAGCTCAGTTCCGGCACCCTGCTGGAGGGGGGATTGATCACAAAGGGCCTCTTCATCAACCTTGCTGCCCTCATGATAATGTGTGAGTAGTTCACCACAGACCTACAGGTCCGTAGGTAGTACCTATATGGAAATCTCTCCCTCCCTCTCTCTCTCTCTCTCTCGATCTTCAATACAATGTTCATCGCACCTTTGCCCCGATCTATCCTATGTAATCCGTTTGTATGGTGCATTTGTTGGGATCCGATGAATTGTGAGTTTGTGTTCAGATTATTAATGAAAAATATTTGAGTCAAACCTGATTACTATGATTCTTATTTGCATGATCATTATAGCTTTGTAATGCTCTCTGATCTATTAAGATAGTTTGGCCAACTAGATTGATATTTCTTCGATGGGAGTGGTGCATTGTGGTAGGTTCAACCTGACGAGTTTCTATATCCTAGTGAAAAAGTAGGGACAAGATACGTCCATTTTGCATCATGAATTATTACTTCTATTTACTTTATTCTTGTCCATACAAAATTATCACATAATTCTTGTGTCTTTTCTCACTGAATATGCAAGGTACACCATAAGGTGGGAAATATCTGGAAACTGGAATTCTAGACCGAAAAACCGAGAAAAAGGCAGAAAAATCACCAGACTAAGAATGACCTGAAATTTCATGGAGCATATTTTTAGAAAATTAAGAATTTCTGGAGAAAAAAATATACCGAAGGGGAGCTGCTAGCAGGGCACAAGCCAACAGGGTGCACCCCCTAGGGGTGCGTCCCGATGGCTTATGCCCCCCTCGTTGGCTCTCCGACACCCCTCTTCTTCTATATGGTGTGTTTTACCCTAGAAAAAAATTATAAGCAACCTTTCAGGATGAAGCGCCGCCATCTCGAGGAAGAAACCTAGGCAAAGGCCCTTTTGCACTCCGGTAGTCATATTCTACTAGGAAATCCATCTCTGGGAGGGGGAGATCGAATCCATCATCATCACCAATGCTTTCTCCTTCATGGGAGGATCAATCTTCATCAACATCTTCACCATCACCATCTCATCACCAACCCTAGTGCCTCTCTTGTATTTAATCTTTGTCCCAAAATCTCAGATTGGTACGTGTGGGTTGCTAGTTGTGTTGATTACATCTTGAAGTTGATGATTGTTGGATTACTTGGTGGAAGAGATTATGTGCAGATACTTAATTTTCATTATTACACCTGTGAGTAGTTACTATTGTTCCTGAGGACATGGGAGAAGTATTGTTATAAGTAATCTTGTGAAGTTGGCATGCGTTCGATATTTTGATGATATGTATGTTGTTACTTAACTCCGCCCATGTTGTCTCAACATAGCCGGTCCCAAGCCCGGGTAAAGGAGGAGGGTTGTGATAGGCTTGGTGAGCCAACGTGAAAACCCAACCACTCTTATGGAGATGAAACCCGAGATAGAGTTGGGATAGTGCCAATTGAAGAGAAGCTTGTCCAACATCGTCTGAGATGGTTTGGGCATATTCAGTGCAGGCCTCCAGAAGCCCCAGTGCACAGCGGACGGCTTAAGCATGCTGATAATGTCAAAACAGGCCAGGGTAGACCGAACTTGACATGGGAAGAGTCTGTAAAGAGAGATCTGAAGGACTGGAGCATCACCAAAGAACTAGCCATGGACAGGGGTGCATGGAAGCTTGCTATCCATGTGCCAGAACCATGAGTTGGTCGCGAGATCTTATGGGTTTCACCTCTAGCCTAGCCCAACTTGTTTGGGACTAAAGGATTTGTTGTTGTTGTATGTATGTTGTTACTTGTCTTAGTGGTTTCATGTGAACGTCGAGTACATGGCACTTCACCACGGTATGGGTCCTAAGGGAAGTCATTGTGAGTAAGAAGTAGATGATGGGTTGCGAGAGTGAAAAAAGCTTAAACCCCAGTTTATGCGTTGCTTCATAAGGGGTTGATTTGGATCCACATGTTTCATGCTATGGTTAGATTTATCTTAATTCTTCTTTCATAGTTTCGGATGCTTACTAGAGGGGTTAATCATAACTAGGTTGTTAGTTCAAGTAAGAACAACACCTTAGCACCGGTCCACCCACATATCAAATTATCAAAGTAGCGAACACGAGTCAACTCAACCTGATAAGCATGACTGGACAGACATTCTCATATGTCCTCGGGAGCACTTGCTTAATATAAGAGTACTTCTAGACATGTCCTTTGCTACAAAAGGGATTGGGCTACGTTGCTGCACCTTTGTTACTATTATCACTTGTTACTTGTTATAAATTATCTTGCTACAAAACTATCTACTACTGTTACTCACAACACTTGCAAAGAGTACCTTGCTGAAAACGGCTTATCATTTGCTTCTACTCCTTGTTGGGGTCGACACTACTACTTATCGAAAGGACTATGATTGATCTCCTACACTTGCTGAAAATTATATTTGGTAGACCTTTCTTAAGAACCATTAATGCTTAAATCAATTGTGTTACTAGTAAGGTTAGGGTAAGCTTTAGTGATGTGTCTCATAAATTTAATTTCTACAAGTTTACTAATCAATCATATGAGAAGGAATTACCTGGTAAGGATGAGATGATTGGTCTTGCTTCTATTGTCGTAGCTCCTACTGATCCTCTAGAACAATATTTGCTAGACCATGAGAATGATATGCAAATAAATGAAAGGAATGAAATAGATACTATACTTCTCGAACAAACACATATCATTAAACACAGCATACCAGTTGATATCCTAGGGGATCCTCCTCCACCCAAAGTCGATCCCGTGTTTGAATTAAAAACTTTACTTGATACTCTGAAATATGCTTATCTTATTGAAAACAAGATATATCCTGTTATTACTAGTGCTAACCTTTCAGAGCATGGAGAAAGAAGATTACTTAAAACTCTAAGGAAGCACATGGCTGCTATTGGATATACTCTCGATGATTTGAAGGGCATAAGCCCCACTCTATGTTAGCACAAGATTAATATGGAACTAGATGCTATACCTATTGTTGATCACCAACGCCACTTAAATCCTAAAATGACAAAAATGGTAAGAACTGAAATACTAAAGCTTATGGAGGCACGTATAATCTATCCTATTGGTGATAGTAGGTGGGTAAGTCTTGTCCATTATGTCCCTAAGAAAAGATGCATTACTGTTGTTCCTAATGGTAAAGTTGAGCGTATACCACAAAGAATCATAACTGGTTATAGGATGGTAATTGATTTTAGGAAATTAAATAAAGCTACTAAAAAGATCATTACCACTTGCATTTTATTGATCAAATGTTAGAAATATTATCTAAGCAAACTCAGTTTTTCTTTCTTAATGGATATTTTGGATATTCTCAAATACCTATATCAAAAGAAGATCAAGAGAAAACTACCTTTACTTATCCTTTTGGAAATTATGCTTATAGACGTATGCCTTTTGGTTTATGCAATGCACCTACTACTTTTGAAAGATGTATGACTGCTATATTCTCTGATTTTTTGAAAAGAGTGTTGAGGTTTTCATGGATGATTTTTCCGTTTACTAGACTTCTTTTGATGATTGCTTGAGCAACCTTGATCGAGTTTTACAGATATGTGAAGAAACTAGTCTTGTGTTGAACTAGGAGAAGTTCCACTTTATGGTAAATGAAGGTATAGTGCTTGGGCACAAAATTTATGAATGAGGCATTGAGGTAGACAAGGCTAAAGTTGATGCAATAGAGAAAATGCCATGCCCAAGAGATATCAAATGGTCATGCTATTTTTATAGGCGTTTCATTAAAGATTTCTCAAATATTTCTAGTCCATTAACTAATCTTCTTAAAAAGATGCTCCTTTTGTTTTTTCTCATGATTGTGTAGAAGCTTTTGAAATACTTAAGAAGGCCTTAACTTCTACACCTACCGTTCAGCCACCTGATTGGAATCTACCACTTGAAATTATGTGTGATGCTAGTGATTATGTTGTTGGCACTGTTCTAGGGAAAAGAGTAGACAAAAAAATGTTATTCATTATGTGAGTAAAACACTAGACTCTGCTCAAAGGAATTATGCTTCCACCAAAAAGGATTTTTTAGCAGTTGTTTCTGCTTGTGATAAGTTTATACCTTACATGTTTGATTTCAAAGTAAGTATCACACCGATCATGCTACTATTAAATACCATATGGAAAATAAAGATGTTAAACCTAGACTAATTAGGTCGGTACTTTTACTTCAAGAGTTTGACTTGCATATCATTGATACAAAAGGAGCTAAAAAACCCATAGCAGATAATTTGTCTAGATTGGAAAATTTTCTTGATGACCCACTCCCTATCGATGATCGTTTTCCTCATGAACAACTTGCTGCTATAAATACTTCACGTAGTGCTCCTTGGTATGCTGATTATGATAATTATATTGTTGCCAAGTACATTCCACCTAGCTTCACCTATCAACAAAAGAAAAAATATATTTTATGATCTATGACATTACTTTTGGGATGACCCACATCTTTAGAAAGAGGGAGTAGACAGTATTATTATTTATTAGACGACGTATACCTGAGCATGAACAAGAACAAATTCTTCAGAAGTGTCATTCCAAAGCTTATGGAGGTTACCATGCCAGTGACGGGACTGCGCAAAAGGTATTACAATCTGGTTTCTATTGGCCTACTCTTTTTAAAGATGCTCATAAGTATGTCCTTTCATGCGATGAATGCTAGAGAGTTGGTAACATCGGTAAGCGTTAGGAAATGCCTATGAATTATTCACTTGCTATTGAACCATTCGATGCCTAGGGTTGTTACTTTATGGGACCTTTTCCTTCCTCAAATGGGTATACTCATATTCTGGTTGTTGTTGATTACGTTACTAAGTGGGTAGAAGCTATTCCAACTAGTACTGTTGATCATAACACTTCTATTAAAATTCTTAAAGACATGATTTTCCTGAAGTTTGGAGTTCCTAGGTACATAATGACTGATGGTGGTTCACATTTTATTCATGGTGCTTTCCGTAAACTTCTAGCTAAATATGATGTTAACCATAGGATTGCATCTCCTTATCATCCTTAGTCTAGTGGTCAAGTTGAATTGAGTAATTGAGAAATAAAATTAATATTGCAAAAGACTGATAATAGATCCAAGAAGATTTGGTCTAAGAAACTAGATGACACATTATGGGCTTCTAGAATTGCTTATAAGAACCATATAGGAATGTCTCCGTACAAAATGGTCTATGGGAAGGCTTGTCATTTACCTATTGAATTAGAACACAAAGCTTATTAGGAAATTAAAGAACTTAATTATGATTTTAAATTTGCCAGTGAGAAGAGGTTATTTGACATTATCTCACTTGATGAATGGGGAACACAAGCCTATCAAAATGTGAAGCTGTTTAAAGAAAAGGTTAAAAGGTGGCATGGCAAGAGGATCAAAGAACGAGAATTTAATCTAGGAGACTTACTACTTTTGTACAACTCTCGTTTCAGAATTTTTGCAGGAAAACTCCTCTCCAAATGGGAAGGCCCATACGTTGTTGAGGAGGTTTACCGCTCCGGTGCTATAAAAATCAACAATTTCGAAGGCAAGAACCTGAGAGTGGTGAATGGGCAAAGAATTAAGCATTATATTTGGAGTGCACCCGTTAATTAAGAAACCAATGTTATCTAAGTTATTACACCGGAAGAACACATTAAGGAGGTCTTCCGAAACACTCCAGAAACCTGAAAAGGGGTAGGTATGTGGTACGGTAAGTAAAACAACTCCAAAAATTCCATAGAAGTAATTTCTGCCATTTTTGGTATTTTAGAAAAATTACACAAATAAAATGGAGTCAGGAGGACCCACGGGGGAGGCACAAGCCAACAGGGCGCCCCCTAGGGGCGCCCCTGATGGCTTGTGGGGCCCTCGTGTGCCCTTCGGACTCTGATTTCTTCCAGAACACGTATTCTGACCTAGAAAAAAAATCATTATATACTCTTAGATGTTTTGACCACCGCATCGTGTGATTCTCCTCTATTTTTGTTTCGAGCTATTTTTCTGATAGATCTAGATCACCATGACTTCCCCTAAGCAAACCAAGGACAAGTTCTTCGAGAACGCCATCAACCCCTACTTGCCGGAGGTGATGACGCAGCCTCAAGCCATTGAGATGCGCGAGGGAGGTGCGATACATCTCCAACGCATCTATAATTTTTGCTTGTTCCATGCTGTTATATTATCAATCTTGGATGTTTTACCATCATTTTGTAGCAACTTTATATCATTTTTCGAGACTAACCTATTGACATAGTGCCAAAGTGCCAGTTGCTATTTTTCCTTGTTTTCTACTTCGCAGAAAATTAATACCAAACGGAGCCCAAACGGTGCGGGGATTTTTGTGGATTTTTTTGGACCAAAAGAGCCAAGATGGGCCAAAGATCATGAGAAGAGGGGGCCCAGGGTGGCCACCCTCCACCACAGCGCGCTAGAGGCCCCTGACACGGCCTGGTAGAGGGTGGGACCTCGGGACTCCCCCCAACCGACTATCGAGCCTACAAATTCCTAGAAAATCAGAAAACCCTAGGGGAGTCAACGAAACACAATTCCAGCTGCCGCAAGTTCTAGAACCTTGAGATCCAATATAATACCATCACAGAGGGGTTCATCTTCTTCATAGGTGCCTCTCCGAGGATGTGTGAGTAGTCCGCCATAGACATACGGGTCCATAGGCAGTAGCTAGATAGCTTCCTCTCTCTATATATATATGATTCTCAATACAATGGTCTCTTGGAGATCTATTTGATGTAATGACTTTTGCGGTGTGTTTGTTGGGACCCGATGAATTTTGAGGTCATGATCAGTTTCTATCCATGAATATGATTTGAGTCTTCTTTGATCTCTTATTTGCATGATTACTTATTGCCTCGTATTTCTTCTTCGAATCTTTGGTTTAGTTAGGCCAACTAGATTGATTTTTCTTGCCATGGGAAGAGGTGCTTTGTGATGGGTTCGATCTTGTGGTGTTCTTTCCGAGCGACAGAAGGGGAAGCGAGGCACACATGTATCATTGCCGTTAAGGATAACAAGATGGGGTCTATTCCTACATGAATAGATCTTGTCTACATCATGCCACCGTTCTTATTGCATTACTCTGTTTTCCGATGAACTTAATACACTAGATGCATGCTCGATAGCGGTCAATGTGTGGAGTAATAGAAGTAGATGCATAATCGTTTTGGTCTAATTGCCTTGGACATGATGCATATATAATGATCATTGGCTGGATATCGTCATGATTATTTGATCTTCTATCAATTGCCCAACAGTAATTTGTTCACCCACCATGCGTTATACTCATGAGAGAAGTCACTAGTGAAACCTACGGTCCCCCGGGTCTACTTTTCCAATATATTGCTTTCCGATGTACTATTTGCACCTTTCGTTTTCAGATCTATTAATCCAAAAAAACCAAAAATACCTTGCTGCACTTTTTATTGATTCATTATAGTTTGCTTTCTTGTGAGATCTATTTGCCAAAACTATCATTACCTGATCTATCTTATTACCGTAGAGAGCTTGACAACCTCTCTTTCGTGTCGGGTTGCAAGTATTTGTTATTTGTGTGCAGGTGCTATTTATGTGGGTGTGTGATCTTCCTCTATGGATTGATACCTTGGATTCATAACAGAAGGGAATACTTACCATCGCAGTGCCGCATCATCCCTTCCTCTTTCGGGAAATACCGATGGAGTCTCAAGCCACATCAAAGAAATTTCTAGCGACGTTGCCGGCGAGAAAGCAATCTCATCTACCAGGTTCCTAATCACAAATCTCATGACCTTGCAATTACATTATTTGCCATTTTCCTCTCGATTTCCTCTCCCCCACTTCACAAATTTGTCGTTTTATTTGCCCTCTCTTTTTCGTTTGCCTTTTTCTTGTCAAATCTCTTGTTCGCATATCTATTCACTTGGCTACTTCCTCCATTATTGCGTTTACCCCGGAGAATGAGGTTCTTAATTTTAAACAAAGGGGAGGGGAAAATCTTAAAGATGCTTGGTATAGGATTTGCAATGCTCATAATAGATCTATTTACAAAGAATCTACCATTTTTCTTCTTCACTGTTTTTATGTGGGCATAACCACTTGGTATATATTCATCCTTGATACGATTACCGGTGGAAATTTCTTGATTTCCCCCGCTTTGGATGCTTATAATGCTTTGGGAAATTTAGTGGGTTTCCCACCTATCATTGTCAATGAAACAGTTTTAACTCTTAAGCATGTTATGAAAAGGTTAGATGCTATCAAAAATAAAATGCTCACCGAGGAAAATATTGAGATAAAGGATGCATAATCTTGCTAATAGAATTGGGTCAAAGGTGGGAGACGCTCTTAAAATATTAAAGGGAAAAGAACCCGTAGTCAATAAAAGAATTGAGGAAAGCCTCACTACAATTGATAAGTTGGAAGAAATCTTTTGTAATTTAGGATCGGCTTTCTCTACCGATAAGACTATTGAAAAAACTCCCATTAGTGAAGATTGCAACTCCATGCAAATTCCTAAGAACAAGGGTAGTGCTTCTAGTAGAAACAATTAGGATGTTAAAATGATTAGTATTCATCCCAATTTTGTTGAAGTGGTAAACAATCTTCATGGCAAGAATAAATTTGTCAATCTTATTCCTAGGAGTATTGTTATTAAAAATATACATGATATATTCTTGAAAAGTTCTTGTTGTGTGATTAAGGAGTTGCAAACTAAATATTACAATATTGGAATCTATGCGTTATACCTAGCTAGGGGCATAAAATGACAACGCTTGTTGGGAGGCAACCCGATGAATAAACTATTT
The DNA here is from genome assembly GCA_022496015.1 of Hordeum marinum. NCBI lineage: Eukaryota > Viridiplantae > Streptophyta > Magnoliopsida > Poales > Poaceae > Hordeum > Hordeum marinum. Next base: position 127,485,906 of record CM039673.1, on the reverse strand, counting down.
TTATATTTTCCTTTCTGTTTTGAGTGTTTTGCACAATTATGATTCTGTTTTGATTGTGTTTTTATGTTTCAATTAGTGTTTGTTCCAAGTAATGCCTTTAGGATGATCCATAAGATGAGTAGAAACAATGCTGAATCCAAAACAGAAACTTTGTTCCAAGTGCACGAATTTTCATTTTTTACTGGAACGTGATATTTAGCTGAAATTGTAACACATTATTTCTATACAAATTATTTACATTGTCCTAAGTTTTCACAATTTTAAGAGTTCCATAAGTATGGGTAGAGTTCATATTAGTACAGACTGTTCTGTTTGAAACAAATTCTGTTTTCGTTGCATTGTGTGCTGTTTTGATGAATCTATGGCTTGTATCGGGGGGGGGGGTATAAGTCATGGTGAAGTTAGAATACAGTAGGTATAATGAAATAATAAAATATGAATGGGTTTGCAACAATGCCTAAAGTGGTAATTTTCTTTATTATACTAACGGATCTCACGAGAATTTTGTCTAGTTTTGTGTGATTGAAGTTTTCAAGTTCTAGGTGAGATCACGATGGATGAAGGAATAAGGAGTAAGAAGAGACTAAGATTGGGGCCGATACAACACCCCAAGGTAATATCCAAAGAGTAACAAGCAACTAAGCTTAGGTATGCCCCGAGTGGCATCCCCTCTTTATTTTAACAACCATTGGTATTTTACTTGGAACTATATTTTTATTCGTCACATATCATGAGCTTTGCTTGGAGCGTCTTGTATTTTTTCTTTATTTTCTTTTATCCTTTCTGCACACAGCTATTTGAGAGAGCCAAAAATATGCTATGATTTGCTAGAATTGCTCTTTATGCCTCACTTAAATCTATTGAGCAAAGGAATTGCTCGTATGCTTCACTTATATCTTTTTGAGCACAGCGTGCTTTTACATGTTTGAAGAAATACTCTCATGCTTCACTTATATTAATATGAGAGTTAGTAATTTTTAAGAAATCCTCACATGCTTCACTTATACTATTTTGAGAGATGAAACTTGTATGCTCATGTTCTTCACTTATGTCCATGTGAGCTTGTCAAAAGCAATTGCGATATATGAAACTAGTCCCAAAGTGATAGATATTCAAGAGGGGTATAATAAAAACATTCATGAAGATCATTGGACAAATTAAACTTGATTCTTTGTAATAGTTTTGGGACATGTCAATAGTAATATGTGATTTATTTTGGTGAGTAATTATTCTTAGTAAGAATATTGGCGTTAAGGTTTGTGATTCCCTATGCAAGCACGAAAGTTAATAGTTGTGCTATGAAATTACATCTTACTTATGGTGCATTATTCAGTGTTAGTTATGTTTAATGCTCTCTTATGTGATTTTTCATTTCTTGGTTGGATGCTTCTCAATCTCTTGCTAGCATTCACTTGTACTAAGTAGAAATACCACTTGCGCATCCAAAATCCTTAAGCCAGTTTTGCCATATGAGTCCACCATACCTACGTATATACGGTATTTCCATGCCGTTCCTAGCAAATTTGTATGTGCCATCTCTAAATTTCAAAATAAATTTTCATTTTGTGTGCTCATACCGCTCATGAAACGGTAGGGGGTGACCGATATTTTTCCATGCTAGATGTGTTATTCTCAAGATGAGTGTTTATTCACTTGTCCTTGCACGAGAGTATGGTGCAAAATGAAAAGGAGAAAAATATTTACTTTATGTTGTCAAAATATAAATTCCTTGGAAAGTGTTGGTATGGAAGGCAACCGTGGATTCGACTAACCATGGAAAGTGAAAGTATGGTGGAATAAGGAATAAACTTTATTTTCTGTTTCAGAACCGCCTATGATGTATCTAGCGTGGAAAGATATTGAAATCTTTCAGTCGCTTTCATTGACAGGAACGGCATGCCACTCAAAATATTTTTCTCTATCAATTTAAACACTTGAGCTCTGGCACGTCTACAAATCCCTACTTCCCTATGTGAAGGGCCTATCTATTTACTTTATGCAATTTTTATTTCTCAATTTGACTCTCCATCTTCTCTTATAAAGCACCAACTAGGAGGCACTATGATCGTACTTGAGTATTAGGTGTAGCTAATATTTGAGTGTTTATTGTGAATGGATCAATCATTGAGCATGATGGGCTAGGTATAACTTGCTTTAGCATTGATATTTTGAAAGACATGGTTGCTTGTTGATATGCTTGAGTATTGAAGTTTTTCATGTCAAAACTAGTCTATTTCTTTAAACCATTTCAAAGTTCAAATGTCCGTGCTACAAAGAAAATAATATATGATGAACATGTTGGGCAGCATTCCACATCAAAAATTCTGTTTTTATCATTTACCTACTCGAGGACAAGTAGGAATTAAGCTTGGGGATGCTGATACGTCTCCAACGTATCTATAATTTTTGCTTGTTCCATCATGTTATATTATCAATCTTGGATGTTTTACAATCATTTTGTAGCAACTTTATATCATTTTTTGGGACTAACCTATTGACATAGTGCCAAAGTGCCAGTTGTTGTTATTTGTTTGTTTTTACTTTGCAAAAAATCAGTACCAAACGGAGCCAAAATGCTGTGGGGATTTTTGTGGAACTTTTAGGCACCAGAAGAGCCAAGATGGGCAAACGATCACTAGAAGAGGGGGCCCAGCATGGCCACCCTCCACCAGGGCATGCAAGAGGCCCCTAGTGCGGCCTGGTAGAGGGTGGGAACCTCGGGACTCCCCCAACTGTTTATCGAGCCTATAAATTCCGAGAAAATCAGAAAACCCTAGGGGAGTCGACAAAACAGAATTCCAGCCGCTAAAAGTTCTAGAACCTCGAGATCCGATCTAACACCATCACAAAGGGGTTCATCTTCTTCATAGGTGCCTCCCCGATGATGCGTGAGTAGTCCACCATAGACCTACGAGTCTATAGGTAGTAGCTAGATGGCTTCCTCTCTCTCTATGATTCTCAATACAATGGTCTCTTGGAGATCTATATGATGTAATGACTTTTGTGGTGTGTTTGTTGGGATTCAATGAATTTTGAGTTCATGATGAGTTTCTATCCATGAATATGATTTGAGTCTTCTTTGATCTCTTATTTGCATGATTACTTACAGCCACATATTTCTTCTTCGAATCTTTGGTTTAGTTAGCCCAACTAGATCAATTTTTCTTGCCATGGGAAGAGGTGCTTTGTGATGGGTTCGATCTTGCGGTGTTCTTTGCCAGTGACAGAAGGGGCAGCAAGACACGCATGTATCGTTACCATTAAGGATAATGAGATGGGGGTATATTCCTACATGAATGGATATTGTCTACATCATGTCTCCATTCTTATTGCATTACTCCATTTTCCCATGAACTGAATACACTAGTGCATGCTGGATAGCGGTCGATATGTGGAGTAATAGAAGTAGATGCTGAATCATTTTGGTCTACTTATCTTGGACGTGATGCCTGTATAATGATTATTGCCTGTATATCGTCATGATTATTTGATCTTCTATCAATTTCCCAACAGTAATTTGTTCACCCACCGTGCGCTATACTCATGAGAGAAGCCACTAGTGAAACCTACGATCCCCGGGTCTACTTTTCCAACAATTTTTTCCGATCTACTATTTGCATATTTTGTTTTCAGATCTATTAATCCAAAAAACCAAAAAATACATTGCTGCACTTTTTATTTATTTATTTTAGTTTGATTTCTTGCGAGATCTCTTTGCCAAAACTATCATTACCTAATCTATCTTATCACCGTAGAGAGATTAACAACCTCTCTTTCGCGTCGGGTTGCAAGTATTTGTTATTTGTGTGCCGGTGTTGTTTACGTGGGTGCGTGATCATCCTCTACTAATTGATACCTTGGTTTCATAACTGAGGGAAATACTTACCATTATCGTGCTGCATCATCCCGTCCTCTTTGGGCAAATACCAACGCAGTCTCAAGCCACGTCACGGTGCTCCACATCCAGGATGTTTAAGGCCCCAAGAAGGAGGGAAGCAAGAAGGTCAGGCTTGCAGAAGTGGAGCAAGAAATATTCAAGTGCCAAGGGATGCTTGAACGTGGCTTGAGTGCAAATTACTCTATGATTACAGACTTAATCCGTGAAGACAAGATGTACACGAAGAGCAGGGGGCTCTCTTCAAGCTTCAAGAGCGGATCAAGCATCTCCAATATCAACTCTAGGTACTCCAACTCCAAAACTGTGAGTATGAATCTAGGTTTAACAGGATGAGCCTCGTTGCCGATTTTTGGACTCCGGAGACAAGAGTTTCTTTATTTGATGGGGAACCTATGCCTTGGAAGATGGAGGATCACCACACACCACCACTATCACCGAAGAACACTTGAGCACATGGGTATGGGCACCACCGTTGGCTTGTTCCAAGCTTTGGGGAGGTGCCCCGGTATTGTATCACCATCACTTTTTATCACCACTATCTATTTCAATTCGATCTTTAGTTTTTGTGTGATTTAGGGAGTTAAAATTTCAGATTTGCTTTGTTTAGAGTTTTTGCTTTGAGTTCTACGTATCCTTGTAATCGAGTGCGAGAGTTATATAATAAAGTTAGTTGAGATCATGTGCCTGTTCCACACTTGCACCCATCATCTTACCATGGCAATAAAAAGAATAGAAAATAATCATATGCCTATCTCTTGAGAAGTAATGACTTCACATAGAAAAGAGCTATAAGCAGTAAGAAGTGTTGAAACATAAAAAACATAATGTTAGTAATTGATATGATCTATGCAAAATTATGGTAGAGAAGAGGAGATTTACATATAAACACACTATCATGAACACCTTCTATGATTATGATCTTCCATCAAAATATTGCATAATGAGTATCTATAATTTATGAAGTATTCATGCCATGTTTACAATAATTCTATATGATTTTGGTATGATTTTATTAGAACTAACCCAGTGTCGGTGTCAAAACCGGTGGATCTCGGGTAGGGTTTCCCGAACTGTGAGACTGGGATCGATGGCAACAGGAGACGAAGGGGACACAAATTTAACCAGGTTCGGACCTTCTATGGAGGTAATACCCTATGTCCTTCTTGGATGTATTGATGATATAGGGGATACAGAGTTGATCTACCTCGAGATCGAATAGCTAACCCTAGATGAGTTGTTCTATGCCTACCTGTCATGCCCAAGATGCACGCCTATCCATTTTAAGACACGAGGGCCTCGCAAGGGATAGAGGCGCATCTTGCCGTTCGCAAGTATAGTAACATTGCATCATACATTACAGAAGAGATGAGTATACAAGTTGGCTTACACTCGCCACATGCTAAATTGCAAACCACACAAAGTTCAAATCATCAAGATGAAGACAGGGTACGACTACGGACAGAATCAAACGATAAAAATAGATGCAAATGATACTATCTCGCTATCCCAAAGATCACGACCATGGTCCTCTACTCATCCGGGTAAGTCACATACATCCTGCCTCTTTCCTCCTCATATTCCCACTGGAGCTGGGTAAGATCATCTTGCACGTACTCATCTGTACCTGTACCTGGAGGGTTTGTAGTAATCTATGAGCCACAAGGACTCAGCAATCAAGCGCCCGGGTACCGAGACTATTCAAGCTTAAGGTTGGGATGGGGTAAGTGTTTAGTTTGCATCTGCACTAAGCATATATGGTGGCAAACTTATGCAACATGGAAATAAATATAAGTGGCCTACGATGAGTGATCGAATCTAGTATGATCTCTATGAGATCCTGAACACTTACTTACGTCAATCATAACCCGACCATGTTCTCTCTTGGATCATGTTCACGATCAGAGACGGTCACGGTTACTCACACAGTTGGTGTATTTTAATTAGAGTATACTGCAAGTTTACTATAACCGGGTGTATCCAAGTTTCCACATAACCGCGGGCACGGTTTCTCGAAAAGATTTAACCCTGCGAGGGTGATCCAACTAGTCCATCACAAATTACCACACTCCACGGGAATAGCCTCGACCACGGATCTCTTGGCCATCATAGGTAATTCCAAAGGAATTCCAACACCTCGAGAAAACCCGAAGAAAGTCAGACTCCACACGCAAGACATTCGATAAAGGTAAAACAAATCCAACAAGACCTCCCGACGTGTCGACGAACTCGATAAGAGCCGCGTATCTCATTCTCGGGACACGACGGATGAGCGATGGTTACCACGCCAATCACCGAGTTGCCCCGGGCGGCGTTAATAAGCTGCTCTGGGTTGGACCGACACTCATGCGGAGCACTGGCCCGAGGGTTGATTAATTATCCACGGATTTGCAAAGCCCTATGCAATTCATTAAGTTGTTAAGCAAATGTAGTACCAATGTTGGGTCTTGCCAGACAAGTTTTAATCTCAACTGAATAAACAACGGGTTCCCCATAACAACCCCGAGCGTGTTAGGAGCGCAAAATATGGAAAACATAACACCGGTACCAAGAACTATGGCGGTAACAGTGGAACAAAACACCTAGCAAAAGGCCAAGCCTTCCACCAATACCAAAATATATATGTGCATTAAATTAAATAACAGATAATATTGTGATATCCAAATCCATGTTATCACATGGAACAACCTACACCTGCAACTAAGAACGCTATAAGAGGGGCTGAGCAGCGGTAACTTAGCCAATCAAAGGTTTGCTAGGATGTGGAGGGTAGAGGCTTCCAATGCAATTAGGAGGCTGATATTCAAGTTATAGGTAGCACAGTTGTAATGATAAGAGCGAGAAACTAGCAAGCAAAAATAGTATCGGGATCCGGGTACGATCATCTTGCGTGTTGGTTCTTCAGTGGAACAAGTAGCGGGATCCTCATAGTAGTACTCTCCTGGTTCCTCGTACTTAGTATCAACACTCGCGTCTACCCAAGAGAAACAGCAATAATAAACATCCAATCAAGGTGCAATGCACAAACAAGATGATGCATGATCCATTTAGGAGAATTTAACATGGCAATCCAAAACTAGTCATGTTTCAAATGCAAAGTTTGTTTATTAATGAATATGACAAGAACCTCATGTTAAGTTATTTAAACATGCATGAACATGGCAATATGGATGCAGCATGCAAAATCGATAGAAATGCATATAAGGAACGCAAGAAACGGAGTCACGGTTCTAACGATACGCTCATGACAAGGTACAAAGGCAAAAACACACGACAACAAACTCATGGGCTAATTCTTGGCATTCCAAGGTAGCCACTGGTTAGGCAGTGACAAAACCATCACAGTAGGCTCAAATATCAATCACTTCCATGGAGTATATCTCCAACACATCACAAAACAATAACACTCACAATCTGCCACAAAACAGCAACATAGCAACTTACACAACCCACAACTTGAGCTACAGGAATCCTACAGCCACAAGCAAGGTATTGACAGAAACTACACAACACACACATCAACTTATCCAACTACACAATCAGCAAAGGAGGAACACATCAATAAGAATGAAGCTAAATAGTTGACATGATGAAACAATTTTCTGGGACTTAGTGAAAATTACAGTTTTCTGGAATCTGAGTTAATAAAGTAGCAAGTTGATAGCAGTAGTTAGATGAGCTAGAGACCACCCCTTGGCATGAAAATTAATAGGATGGTAGTAGACAACATCTACTCCAAAACACTACCACTGAGCATGATCTAATGCACAACACATCACAAGATACCATCCACTCTATATGGCATAAAAATAACAGCAGATTCTCGGAGTTTTTAGCATGCTGAAACAGAAACATTAAGTTGGCTACTTAACAGCATGGTTCCCACTTATATGGGTGATTATCATGTTAAAAAATACCATGGCATAGTAGATATAAAACACAAGCACTTCCATGTTGGCACATGCCCCAAAGCAAGCATGGATTAAATCATGCAAAAATGACAAAGTAGCATCACCGCTGAAAATGACAGTTTTATGAACTTGCTCAAAAGTGAAATCTGAAGGCACCAATGGATTCATTGGTTCTTTCTACCCCAAAAACATGTGTCATACTCATATGTTCATGTGAAAGATCAAGGCACAAAAAAGATAGCAAAAACAACCACCTATTCTCATAAGTGGATCATAGCTCTAATTAAACATGCATAAATGATCAAACCAGCTTTGTATATTAGCTAGAGATGGAAATGAGCTGCCAAATTACAATCATGCATATAAACAACAAGGGGTTATCAAGTGGGGAAACCCACTAGTCCCCCCCCACACACATACACTCTACTCACACCACTACATTGCAAGCACACACATGCTCTATATATGGCCAAGGCATATGAGCACCAACACTCATGAACATACCACCCAAGAAGGGGGTGTTCACCCACACACACTCACATGACCATGCACATATAAACACCTCACCATGTGGCACACACACACAAGCACATACATATGTGCATGCTCACACCTAGGTGTATGCACCAAGCATACACACACACACGCTAAATAGAAGAAAAAAGAAAACAAGACCCTACACTTACATACATACATTGCAATGGAAGAAAACAAAGAAAAACAAAAAAAGGAAAACAGAATAAAATGGGGAGGGGTTCGGATTCGAACCCACACCCTCCTGGTTGCAACCCACACACACTACCACCCTGCTAGCGTCTCGACTGGTAACAGAGGAGGCAACGTAGCTATAAAACACACACACAAATTACTCTCTGACGAAACTGAACGTGAACGAGCAGCTGCGGCGACACGAAACGGCGGCGAGCGGCTCCGACGATCTACAACACTAGCGCGCGATAGGAAGGACGCGGGGCTCACGGGCACTACAGGGAACCCATCCCTCTGCTCATCCTGCGACGAGGGGGACGGAGGCGAGCTCAAACATGAGCTCTTCTGACCGACGTGACACGAGCACGACGCCGATGCACTAGTTACAAAGGAAGGAGGCTGCACGTCGACTGCTCACCTAGGGGAGGATGACGGCGACCCTGACGCACGGAGAGGAAGGAGAGGCAGAGACGGCACGGAAGGACGCGCGAAACCCTAGATGGGGAGGCACGAACGCTGAGGGGCTTTAAAAGGAGGGGTCAAACGATGAGATGACGACGACAGCTCACGGCGACGCGCTTCCCTGCCCTGCTCCTACTCTCTGAACCTGACGAAGGAGAACGAAGCAGGTGTTCGTCTGGTTCTGCTGGGCCTCGTGGGCCGGGAAGGCCACGCGCACCCACACTCTCAAACAAACAATCAGAAGCCATTTTCTTTTAAAGCATCACAGAAAAAAGGAAAAAAACCCGAGATAAAATAAAGGAGTTTTTGGGCAAACAAAAAATACTTTTGTGAAGAAAATAATATGCCCCATTTAATAAAAATATTAAGTTGAATTTTTAGGACAAGTAATTACAAATAATTTTAAGATAGGCAGCCCCTGTTATTTAAAACTCACAAGCATACAAACTTCAAACATCAAAACAACCATACTCAAAATTCATAAGACATATAGGGCTACCTCTTGAACATTTTTAAATAATTTAAATAGCAACTTAATTCTGATTATAAAATAACATGGGATTAGGGGCATTAGGTTGGGGTTTTTGTAGAAAAGTAAAGAGAGGGGAAGAAGGAGGAGATTGCACACATGATCTCCACCCACACTCAAACCAAATCATAACACTCACATACATAGTCACATCACAACAAGGCATGACATGATGGATGCATGATGCATGATGAATGAATGCAATAACAAGACATGGATGACAAGTTGCAAATCAATCATTAAGCTCATGGCACAAGGTTCATACAATAGGTTACATGCCATAAAAGGTAGGGACAACACTTGGGCTGTCACAACTCTCCCACACAACAAGAGGATCTCGACCCGAGATCTAGGAACGAAAGAAGTCTGGAAATTCGGAACGGATAAGGTCCTCGCGTTCCCGAGTAGCTTCTTTGTCGGAATGATGAGACCACTTCACCTTGAGGAATTTGATAGACTTGTTGCGAGTCTTACGCTCAGTTTCTTCAAGAATTGCAACTGGATGCTCACGATAAGAGAGATCTTCTTGGAGATCGATGTCTTGGAGGTCCATGGTTCGCTTAGGAGTCTTGAAGCATTTCCGGAGCTGAGAAACATGGAAGACATCGTGCTCATTTGTGAAATGTGGAGGAATCTCTAGTTGATATGCAAGACCACCTCTCTTGCTAACAACTTTGAAAGGACCAAAAAAACGAGGAGCTAGCTTCCCTTTAATTCGAAACCGCTGAGTGCCCTTCACGGGAGAGACTCTGAGATAGACTAGATCATCCACTTGGAAGGAAACATCCCGATGTTTGTTATCGTAATAACTCTTCTGTCGGGACTGAGCTGCTTTGAGGTTCTCGCAAATGACATGGCACATTTCTTCTGCTTTCGTGACCATGTCATTCCCCAATATCTGACGCTCACCGGTTTCAGACCAATTAAGCAGGGTACAACACTTTCTGCCGTATAGAATCTCAAAAGGGGCCTTGCCTGAGCTAGCTTGAAAGTTATTGTTGTATGAGAATTCAACATATGGAAGGCAGTCTTCCCACTTCATGCCGAACGAAATCACATAGGCTCTGAGCATATCTTAAAGGATCTGATTGACTCTCTCAACTTGACCACTTGTCTGCGGATGGAACGCAGTGCTGAAATGGATCTTGGTACCCATAGCAGTCTGGAAGGACTCCCAAAACTTAGAAGTAAAGAGGCTTCCACGATTGGAAGAGATGAGCTGAGGAATACCATGTAAAGACACTATCCTTGACATATACAACTCTGCAAGCTGAGCTGCCAAGATAGATTCTTTGACTGGCAGGAAATGAGCAACTTTTGATAGCTTGTCGATAACCACAAAGATGGCATCGTTGTCTCTCTTGGACTTGGGAAACCCAGTGACGAAATCCATTTCCACATGATTGAATTCCACTCTGGGATAGGCAAAGTCTGAATAAGACCTGCTGGACGTTGATGCTCCGCCTTCACTCTGCGACAAACATCACACTCGTTCACGAACTGAGCAATCTCACGTTTCATGCGAGTCCACCAGAAGGTTTGCTTGAGATCTTGATACATCTTTGAACTACCTCGATGAATGGATAGAAGAGAATTATGTGCTTCATCCATGACAACCTTTCTGAGATCACCTTTTGGAACCACAAGACGGTCCTCAAAGAACAAGGTATCTTTGTCATCAATGCGAAAGCACTTATACTTCGGAATGCTCTTGGTCACACCTTTCTTCACTTTCTTCACCATAGCGTCAAGAAGCTGCACTTGGCGAACCTGATCTTCCAGAGTCGGAGAGACTTGAAGATTTGCAAAAAATCCTTGCAGAATCATCTGAAGGTTGAGTTTGCGGAAGGCTTCACAAAGCTCGGGTTGAAGAGGCTTCAAGATGAGACTATTACAGTATGCCTTACGACTGAGCGCGTCTGCAATGACATTTTCTTTCCCAGGAGTATACTCAATGCTTGGATTGAAGTCCTCAAGCATTTCCATGCAACGAGACTGCCAAAGATTGAGATTGGGCTGAGTGAAAATGTACTTCAAGCTCTTGTGATCGGTGTACACCTCAACTGGTCTACCCAACAACAAATGCCTCCAAGTCCTTAGAGCATGCACAACTGCCGCCAACTCAAGATCATGAGTGGTATAGTTCTTCTCGGCAGGCTTCAACTGATGCGAGGTATAAGCAACAATCTTCTTATCTTGCATGAGAACACCACCAAGACCTTGGAGAGAAGCATCACAGAAAACTTGGAAAGGGTTAGACTGCTCAGGAGGAACAAGAACTGGTGCTGAAGTTAGTCTCTGCTTGAGCGTATTGAACGCCGCATCACACTCAGGAGACCAAACATACTTGACACTCTTCTAAAGGAGATTGGACAGAGGCTTAGCAATTTGAGAGAAGTTCTGCACGAATCTTCTACAATATCTAGCAAGCCCGAGAAAACTCCGAAGCTGCTTCACATTCTGAGGAGGTTCTCACTTCAAGATTGCCTCAACTTTCTCAGGGTGCACTTTAATTCCCTCGGCAGAGATGACATGCCCAAGGTACACCACTTCATTGAGCCAAAACTCACACTTGGAAAACTTGGCATAGAATCAATGCTCTCTTAACTTGTCAAGCACAAGGCAGAGATGCTCTGCATGCTCTTCTTTTGTCTTCGAGAACACAAGGATATCATCTAGATAGACCAAGACGAATTCATTCTTGAAAGGACAGAAAATGAAATTCATCATTCTTGAGAAGGCTGGAGGAGCATTCGCAAGACCAAATGACATGACGGTGTACTCATAAGAGCCAACACTCGTCCTGAAAGCAGTCTTAGGAATGTCTTCTTCGCGAATGTGAATCTGATGATAACCCATGCGAAGATCAAGCTTCGAGAAAACCTTGGCACCTTTCAGTTGTTCAAACAACTCATAGATGTTGGGAAGTGGGTACTTCTTTCTGATTGTCTTCTTGTTCAATGGACGGTAGTCGACACAAAGACGATCCGTGCCATATTTCTTCTTGACAAACAAAACTCCACAACCCCATGGAGAAGAGCTTGATCTGATCAGACGCAGAAGTTCTTGCTCATCTAGTTGCTTCTTCAACTCTTTCAGCTCTTCGGTCCAAGTTTATATGGGCGCTTGCAGACCGGTTCAGTTCCGGGCTCGAGATCAATCACGAACTCGACTGGCCGGTGCGGAGGCATTCCTGGCAATTCTTCTGGAAAGACATCTTCATACTCACAAACCACCGGAATTTGAGAAATTGCCGAGATTTCACCCTTCTCATTAGGAGCAAAGAGACGGATTGTGTCATCGCAAGCCACGAATATAATCACATCTTCCGAAGGATGAGTCAGTTTGACTTCTTTTGCTTGGCAATGAACATAAGCCTTGTTCATAGCCAGGAAGTCCATGCCTAGAATGAGATCAATATCGGAATTACCGAGAACAATTGGAGAAGCTAGAAAAGAATTATTGCCCATCTTGATAGAAGCATCTGGAACAATCATATGCGAACTCATGCGCATCCCCGGAGAAACCACACGAAAAGGACTAGCTAAATGCTCCACTGAAAACTCATGCTTAGTGACAAAAGCTTGGATATGAATGAATGTGATGCACCAGTATCAAACAAAACTTTTGCAGGAAAATCATTAACTAAGAGATTACCCATAATCACATCATGAGACTGCTCTGCTTCAGCTGCATTCACCATATTCACTCTGACTGACTTGGGATTATGCTTCACCATAGCATTGCCTAGAGGCTTGATAGGAGGAGGAGGCGGAAAACGCCGCTGGTTGCACTTGTTTGCATAGTGACCCTTCTGACCACACTTGTGACAAGTCACTGTTGGGGAACGTCGCATGGGAAACAAAAATTTTCCTACGCACACGCAAACCTATCCATGGTGATGAGCATCTACGAGAGGGAGAGTGGATCTACATACCCTTGTAGATCGCTAAGCGGGAAGCGTTAAGAAACGCGGTTGGTGTAGTCGAACATCTTCGCGATCCAAATCGCCGAGCGTCCCACGATCCAATCACGAACCGTCCCGCGAACACATCATGATCCGTCCCGCGAACTCATCACGATCCATATCACGATCTTGATCATGATCTGTCCCGCGAACTCATCACGATCCATTCCGTGATCACATCACGAACCGTCTCGCGATCTCGATCACGGTCCTTCCGATCTAGCGCCGAACGGACGGCACCTCCGCGTTCAGCACACGTGCAGCTTGATGACGATCTCCACCGTCTTGATCCAGCAAGAGGAGGTGGATAGGAGAGAGAGTTCACCAGCAGCGTGACGGCGCTCCGGTGATGGTGGTGGAGTGATTCCGGCAGGGCTTCGCCTAAGCGCTGCGGAAAACCGATCTAGAGGAGAAACTGTGCACCGGTGAAACGGGTAGCACGTGGCCGGAAATTCTGTCCAAAAACCACCCAATCCACTAGTATATATAGGAGGAGAGGAGAGGAGAGGCAGCCAAGGCCTTTGGGTCGGCCGAAATAGGAGGTGGGAAGAAATCCTACTTCACCTCCAATCCTAGTTGGAGTAGGATTGCCTCCTATTGGCTGATTTTCCACTTTTTGCTTTAGGACTTTCTCTCCTGTGCCATGGGCCTTTGTGGCTGTTTTCCCAGCCCACTAAGGGATGGTTATTATTCTCCCACAGCCCATGGACCTCTTGGGGTCGAAGTACCCCTCCCGGAGGTCTCCCGGTACACTACCGGCACTCCCGGTACACTACCGATGAGCCCGAAACTTTTCCGGAAACCAAACTGGGACTTCCTATATATGAATATTTACCTCCAGACCATTCTGGAGCTCCTCGTGACGTCCGGGATCTCATCCGGGACTCCGAACAAACTTCGGTCACCACCATACATAACTCTACACTACCGAAACGTCACCGAACCTTAAGTGTGCAGACCCTGCGGGTTCGAGAACTATGTAGACATGACCGAGACACCTCTACGGTCAATAACCAATGGCGGGACCTGGACGTCCACATTGGTTCCTACATATTCTACGAAGATCTTTATCGGTCGAACCTCTATATCAAGGATTCAGTTAATCCCGTATAACGTTCCCTTTGTTCTTCGGTATGTTACTTGCCCGAGATTCGATCGTCGGTATCTCCATACCTAGTTCAACCTCGTTACTGGCAAGTCTCTTTACTCGTTCCGTAATACAAGATCCCGTGACTAACACTTAGCCACATTGCTTGCAAGGCTTGTTGTGATGTTGTATTACCGAGTGGGCCCTGAGATACCTCTCCGTCACACGGAGTAACAAATCCCAGTCTCGATCCATGCCAACTCAACAGACACCATCGGAGATACCTGTAGAGCACCTTTATAGTCACCCAGTTACGTTGCGACGTTTGATACACACAAGGCACTCCTCTGATATCCGTGAGTTGCATGATCTCATGGTCATAGGAACATATACTTGACATGCAGAAAACAGTAGCAATAAACTGACACGGTCATATGCTATGTTTGTAGTTTAGGTCTTATCCATCAAATCATTCTCCTAATGATGTGATCCCGTTATCAAACGACATCTCATGTCCATGGCTAGGAAACCTTAACCATCTTTTGATCAACGAGCTAGTCTACTAGAGGCATACTAGGGACATGGTGTTGTCTATGTATCCACACATGTATCTGAGTTTCCGATCAATACAATTATAGCATGGATAATAAACGATTATCATGAACAAGGAAATATGATAATAACTAATTTATTATTGCCTCTAGGGCATATTTCCAACAGTCACCTCAAAAAGTGGACGAACATTGCCTGTAGGAGGAACAAGAAGTCCCTTGGACGCCTGGGGTCTTTGCTGGAATCCTGGGCTAGGTGGGTGGGAAGAACCATGACCACCGAACTGCTTCTACAGCTGAGGAGGACGAAACGGAGGAGGATTTGGCACCCAATACTTCTGCTACTTGGGAACCATCTGAGAGCTGGAAGAAGAAGAATATGAATCCCTTAAATGTTTCTTAGAGTTCTCCAACTTGAGCTGAGTTGCCTTGACCTTCAAAGCCATGTTATAGAACTGATCAAACTCACGAGGCTCTTGAAGAACTAGGCCTGGCAGAAGCTCATCCTTGAGAACACCTCTGAACTGATAGATCATAGCCTTGTCATCTAGAACATCTTGCTTAGCATAACGAGCTAGATTCTGGAACTCGACGTTGTACTGGTAGACAGACTTGCTTCCCTGGTTCAGGTGCCTGAACTTCTCGTGCATCTCCTCGACAAAGCTTGTCGGAATGTAATGATCCCTGAAGTCACGATGGAAATCGTCGCAAGTAACAACACAATCGCCCCTAGAATCCTTGTACTGCTGTCACCAATCAGCTGCTTGACCCTTGAGCTGGAATGATGCAAATCTGACAAAGTCCTCTGGCCTGACATTGCTGCACTAAAAATGCTTACTCATATCACGAAGCCAATCATCAGCATCAAGAGGCTGCTCACAACATGTGAAAGACTTGGGATGGTTGGCAAAGAACTGATTGAGTGTCGCAAACTGAAGCTGATTCTGAAAATTCCCTTGAAAACCTTGTTGACCCTGCTCCCTTTCTTGCAACAGCCTGAGCAACATTTGCGTGTTTGCATTGGTTGCGGGCATCACAGCTTGCCAAGCTTCTGGAGGAGGAGGCGGCGGTGGCGGGGGTGGTGGTGGTGGTGGAACATCAGTCTGCTCCTCACCACGACCCGGGTTGTTGCGAGTTGGTGGAGCCATCCTGAAGATGGAAAAAACGCATCAGCACCTCGTTGATAAGATGAATCAAAGCTGAATCAAATGCTTGAAAGAAATTGAACAAATAACAACACCGCCTTCCTACTGAAAAATTAGTAAGAATGCTTCTTCGGCTTATGATAGCATCATTAGAAATTAAAAGCCACTTGCAATAACACAAAAGTATTGAGCTAAGCGCTCGGAACAAATGTATATGCCCACATACATCTGAAGAAGATGATCCTATATAACTACAGGATTTCCCACCTATGAACTTCCAAAATCTTTCTGGTTATGCAATCCGGTGTGGGGGATACAAGGAGGAAATATCTGACACAACTAGCAATCCTACACCCCAACTGTATCCATCCTTCAACACATAACCAGAGGCTTTCGCAACTTCATCTAACTCGAATCCTCGAACTCACAACGATACTAAACCATGGTGGTACCCCGGTCGCCTCCCCAGTACCGGGTGACTCCGACCTTATCTCACCACGATAAGTATTGAAGTAATTCTAAACACTCTCCGTCCTATGATATCAAGGAAGCTGAATGATAACGATGTGCCAACATTCGCTGGATCTTGACTCCCCGAAAGAAATCAATTCATACCGGAGGCACCAAGACAGAACCCTGTCACATCGGCATCATATAGACTCCAAAATACCCGCGTGATCCTAATTTTTTTTGAGCGAGAAGAGGAGTAGAATCAAAATTCCTAAGTCAGATACCTCACCAGAGCATATAAGAGGAGTAAAAAGAATCCTACTCTCCGATATAACTAGACTCAAAATAGTTTTTAACTAGACTCGACTCGGCCAAGTTCGATCAAGCAAAGGCTCCTATGGTCATATGGCTATGAATACCAACTTGTCACCCCCAAGATGCGCCCCTATCCATTTTAAGACACGAGGGCCTCGCAAGGGATAGAGGCGCATCTTGCTGTTCGCAAGTATAGTAACATTGCATCATACATTACAGAAGAGATGAGTATACAAGTTGGCTTACACTCGCCACATGCTAAATTACAAACCACACAGAGTTCAAATCATCAAGATGAAGACAGGGTCCGACTATGGACGGAATCAACCGATAAAAACAGATGCAAATGATACTATCTCGCTATCCCAAAGATCATGACCATGGTCCTCTACTCATCCGAGTAAGTCACGTACATCCTGCCTCTTTCCTCCTCATATTCCCACCGGAGCTGGGTAAGATCATCTTGCACGTTCTCATCTGTACCTGTACCTGGAGGGATTGTAGTAATCTATGAGCCACAAGGACTCAGCAATCAAGCGCCCGGGTACCGAGACTATTCAAGCTTAAGGTTGGGATGGGGTAAGTGTTTAGTTTGCATCTGCACTAAGCATATATGGTGGCAAACTTATGCAACATGAAAATAAATATGAGTGGCCTACGATGAGCGATTGAATCTAGTATGATCTCTATGAGATCCTGAACACTTACTTACGTCAATCATAACCCCATCGTGTTCTCTCTCGGATCAGGTTCACGAGCAGAGACGGTCACGGTTACTCACACAGTTGGTGTATTTTAATTAGAGTTTACTGCAAGTTTACTATAATCGGGTGTTAAACAAATATCCAAGTTGCCACATAACTGCGGGCATGGCTTCTCGAAAAGATTTAACCCTGTAGGGGTGCTCCAACTAGTCCATCAGAATATACCACACTCCGCAGGAATAGCCTTGACCACGGATCTCGTGGCCATCATAGGTAATTCCAAAGGAATTCCAACACCTCGAGAAAACCCGAAGAAAGTCAGACCCCACACTCAAGACATTCGATAAAGGTAAAACAAATCCAGCAAGACCTCCCGATGTGTCGACAAACCTAATAAGAGCCGTGTATCTCATTCTCAGGACACGACGGATGAGCGATGGTTACCACGCCAATCACCGAGTTGCCCTGGGCGGTGTTAATAAGCTACTGTGGGTTGGATCAACACTCATGTGGAGCACTGGCCCGGGTGTTGATTAATTATCCACGGGTTTGCAAAACCCTATGCAATTCATTAAGTTGTTAAGCAAATGTAGTACCAATGTTGGGTCTTGCTAGACAAGTTTTAATCTCAACCGAGTAAACAAGGGGGTCCCCATAACAACCCCGAGCGTGTTAGGAGCGCAAAATATGGAAAATATAACACCGGTACCAAGAACTATGGCGGTAACAGTGGAACAAAACACCTAGCAAAAGGCCAAGCCTTCCACCAATACCAAAATATATATGTGCATTAAATTAAATAAAAGATAATATTGTGATATCCAAATCCATGTTATCACATGGAAAAACCTGCACCAGCAACTAAGAACGCTATAAGAGGGGCTGAGCAGCGGTAACTTAGCCAATCAAAGGTTTGCTAGGATGTGAAGGGTTACAGGCTTTCATGTCAATTAGGAGGCTGATATTCAAGTGGTAGGTAGCACAATTGTAACGATAAGAGCGAGAAACTAGCAAGCAAAAATAGTATCACGATCCGGGTACGATCATCTTGCCTGTTGGTTCTTCAGCGGAACAAGTAGTGGGATCCTCGTAGTAGTACTCTCCTGGGTCCTCGTACTTAGTATCAACACTCGCGTCTACCCAAGATAAACAGCAATAATAAACATCCAACCAAGGTGCAATGCACAAACAAGATGATGCATGATCCATTTCGAAGAATTTAACATGGCAATCCAAAACTAGTCATGTTTCAAATGCAAAGTTTGTTTATTAATGAATCTGGACAAAACCTCATGTTAAGTTATTTAAACATGCATGAACATGGCAATATGTATGCAGCATGCAAAATCGATAGAAATGCATATAAGGAACGCAAGAAACAGAGTTACGGTTCTCACGATACGCTCACGACAAGGTACGAAGGCAAAAACACATGACAACAAATCCATGGGCTAATTCTTGGCATTCCAAGGTAGCCACTGGTTAGGAACTGAAAAAAGCATCACAATAGGCTCAAAGATCAATCAATTCCATGGAATATAGCTCCCACACATCACAAAACAATAAAACTCACAATCTGCCACAAAACAACAACATAGCAACTTACACAGCCCACTACTTGAGCTACAGGAATCCTACAGCCACAAGCAAGGTATTGACAGAAACTACACAACGCACACATCAACTTATCCAACTACACAATCAGCAAAGGAGGCACACATCAATAAGCATGAAGCTAACAAGTTGACATGATGAAACAGTTTTCTGGGACTTCGTGAAAATTATAGTTTTCTGGAATCTGAGTTAATAAAGTAGCAAGTTGACAACAGTAGTTAAATGAGCTACAGACCACCTCTTGGCATAAAAACTAACAGGATGGTAGTAGACAATATCTACTCCAAAACACTAGCACTGAGCATGATCTAATTCACAACACATCACAAGATACCATCCACTCTATATGGCATAAAAATAACAGCAGATTCTCAGACTTGGTAGTTTTTAGCATGCTGAAACAGAAACATTAAGTTGGCTACTTAACAGCATAGTTCCCACTTATATGGGTGATTCTCATGTTAAACAAAAATACCATGGCATAGTAGATATAAAACACAAGCACTTCCATGTAGGCACATGCCCCAAAGCAAGCATGGATTAAATCATGCAAAAATGACAAAGTAGCATCACCGCTGAAAATGATAGTTTTATGAACTTGCTCAAAAGTGAAATCTGAAGGCACCAATGGATTCATTGGTTCTTTCTACCCCAAAAACATTTTTCATACTCATATGTTCATGTGAAACATCAAGGCACAAACAAGATAGCAAAAACAACCACCTATTCTCATAAGTGGATCATAGCTCTAATTAAACATGCATAAATGATCAAACCAGCTTTGTATCTTAGATAGAGATGGAAATGAGCTGCCAAATTACAATCATGCATATAAACAACAAGGTGTTATCAAATGGGGAAACCCACTAGTCCCTACACACACACATAAACTCTACTCACACCACTACATTCCAAGCACACACATGCTCTATATATGCCCAAGGCATATGAGCACCAACACTCATGAACATACCACCCAAGAAGGGGGTGTTCACCCACACACACACTCACATGCCCATGCACATATAAACACCTCACCATGTGGCACACACACACACAAGCACATACATATGTGCATGCTCACACCTAGGTGTATGCACCAAGCATACACACACACACACACTCTAAATAGCAGAAAAAAGAAAACAAGACCCTACACATACATACATACATTGCAATGGAAGAAAACAAAGAAAAACAAAAAAAGGAAAACAGAATAAAATGGGGAGGGGTTCGGATTCGAACCCACACCCTCCTGGTTGCAACCCACACACACTACCACGCTGCTAGCGTCTCGACTAGTAACAGAGGAGGCAACGTAGCTGTAAAACACACACACAAATTACTCTCTAATGAAACTGGACCCGAACGAGCAGCTGCTGTGACAGGCAACGGCGGCGAGCGGCTCCGGCGATCTACGGCACTAGCGCGCGATAGGAAGGACGCGGGGCTCATGGGCACTACGGGGAACCCATCCCTCTGCTCATCCTGTGATGAGGGGAACGGAGGCGAGCTCAAACACGAGCTCTTCTGACCGGCGGTGACACGAGCACGACAGTGACACACTAGTTACAAAGGAAGGAGGCTGCGTGTCGATTGCTCACCTAGGGGAGGACGATGGCGACCCTGACACATGGAGAGGAAGGAGAGGCGGAGACGGCGCGGAAGGACGCGCGGAACCCTAGATGGGGAGGCACGAACGCCAAGGGGCTTTAAAAGGAGTGGTCAGATGGCGAGACGACGGTGACAGCTCACGACAACGGGCTTCCCTGCCCTGCTCCTACTCTCTGAACCTGATGGAGGAGAACAGAGCAGGTGGCCGTCTGGTTCTGTTGGGCCTCGTGGGCCGGGAAGGCCACGCACACCCATACTCTCAAACAAACAATCAGAAGCCCTTTTCTTTTCAAGCACCACGGAAAAAAGGAAAAACACCAGAGATAAAATAAAGGATTTTTGGGCAAACAAAAAATACTTTTGTGAAGAAAATAATATGCCCCATTTAATAAAAATATTAAGTTGAATTTTTAGGACAAGTAATTACAAATAATTTTAAAATAGGCAGCCCCTGTTATTTAAAACTCAAAAGCATACAAACTTCAAACATCAAAACAACCGTACTGATAATTCATAAGACATATAGGGCTACCTCTTGAACATTTTTAAATAATTTAAATAGCAACTTAATTCTGATTATAAAATAACATGGGATGAGGGGCATTAGGTTGGGGTTTTTGTACAAAATTAAAGAGAGGGGAAGAAGGAGGAGATTGCACACATGAAATCCACCCACACTCAAACCAAATCATAACACTCACATACATAGTCACAGCACAACAAGGCATGACATGATGGATGCATGATGCATGAATGCAATAACAAGACATGGATGACAAGTTGCAAAACAATCATTAAGCTCATGGCACAAGGTTCATACAATAGGTTACATGCCATAAAAGGTAGGGACAACACTTGGGCTGTCACACTACCACCTAAAACCCTCGAGCTTATATAGATGCCTGAGGGTACCTACGGCTTACATATGGTCGATTACATGCCGAAGAGATAAACATGCCTATCTATGGTCAACGGCTTGGACGATACGTCACGGCTCCCTGAGGTCTCCATCCTGGCATGGGTGACTTGATCATCGAATGTTATCCTTGCGGCCCAGACAGTTCGGCCCACAAGCAATAGGTCAACCGTCCAAGGCCCCCCTAATTCGGGACTCCCTCACACGGACTGGCGCTGTTTTCACCAGAACTATCATGGTGTCGTTTTTTGTGCAGAAATAAAAGTTCTCGGAATGGGTTGAAAAATTACAGTGATTTTTTATGGACCAAAAGAGACCCCTGAAGCACAAGAGCTGGGCCAGTAAGTGGACGAGGAGACCACAAGCCTGCTGGGCGCCCCCGCTAGGTCATGCCCCTATGGCTTGTGGACTCCTCGATCACTCCCTTGATGTGAGACCGCTGCCAAAAATTCCTATAAATACTAAAATCCCCAGAAATAAACCTAGATCGGGAGTTCTGCCTCCGCAAGCCTCTATAGCCACGAAAAACCAATCGGGAGCCCATTCCGGCTCCCTCTTTGAGGGGGAAACCATGACCGGAGGCCATCTTCATCATCCCGATAGTCTCCATGACAAGAAGGGAGTAGTTCACCCTCGAGGCTGAGGGTATGTATCACTAGCTATGTGTTTGATCTCTCTCTCTCTCTCTCGTATTCTTGAGTTGGCACGATCTTGATGTACCGCGACCTTTATTAATATAGACGAATCATATGGAGTTTTCCCCTCTCTATCTTCTTGTGATGAATTGAGTTTTCCCTTTGAAGTTTTCTTATCGGATTGAGTCTTTAAAGGATTTGAGAACACTTGATGTATGTCTTGCGATGGGATATCTATGGTGACAATTGGATGTTCTATTGATCCACTTGATGTATGTTTTGGTGATCAAATTGCGGGTTCCATGACCTTGGGAATCTATGCATAGGGGTTGACACACGTTTTTGTCTTGAATCTCAGGTAGAAACTTTGGCGCACATTTTGAAGTTCTTTGTGTTGGATTGAATATGATGAATATGAAATTGTGTGATGTATCGTATAATCAAGCCCATGGGTTCTTGTGGTGACATTAGAGTATCTAGGTAGCATTAGGGTTTTGGTTGAGTGTATCTTAAGGTGTTATTTTAGTACGAACTCTAGTGCTGTTCGTGACACTTATAGGGATAGCTCATAAGATTGATCAGAAAAGATAACTTTGAGGTGCTTTCGTACCCTACAATGATTTCTTCATTTGTTCTCTGCTATTTTTAACTATGGAGTGAACTCTTTGTTGCGTGGGAGAGATTTACATATGATTCAACTATGTTAGTATTGTTGAGAGATTGCACTAGTGAAAGTATGAACCCTAGGCCTTGTTTTCAAGCATTGCAATACCTTTTGTGCTCACTTTTATTACTTTTTACCTTGCTGTTTTTATACTTTAAGATTACAAAAACCTATATCTACCATCCATATTGCACTTGTATCACCATCTCTTCGCCGAACTAGTGCACCCATACAATTTGCCATTGTATTGGGTGTGTTGGGGACACAAGAGATTTCTTGTATTTGATTGCAGGTTTGTTTGAGAGAGACCATATTCATCCTACACCTCCCATGGATTTATAAACCTTAGGTCATCCACTTGAGGGAAATTTGCCACTGCCCTACAAAACTCTGCGCTTGAAGGCCCAACACGAGTCTACAAGAAGAAGGTTGCGTAGTAGACATCAAGCTCTTTTCTGGCGTCGTTGCCGGGGAGGTGAGTGCTTGAAGGTATATATTTAGATCTTGAAATTGAATCTTTTAGTTTCTTGTTTATTCACTAGTTTGGTTTTATAAAAGAAAACTACAAAAATGAATTGAGGTTGCCTCATATACTTCATCTTTATAATGTCTTTCGTGAAAATGATGGTTTGGAAAATTGTGCTCAATTGGTAGAGGAAGAAATTATGTAAATACTTAATAATAATTACTTGAATGATGAGCATGATTTCAATATTCGTGGTATGGATTCTCATAATATCCATGATCCTAATGATATGCAAAGCCACAAGCTTGGGGATGCTATGTTTGATGAAGATGATATTTTTAGTCCCCCAAGTTTTGATGAGCAAATTTGTTATGATAATGACATGCCTAATATCTATGATGATTATTATGATGACATGTATGCTATAAATAATAATAGTAACCATGAAACTTGTCATCATGATTTTAATATTCAATGTGTTTATGTCAATCAAGTATATCATGATAGTTATTTTGTTGAGTTTGCTCCCACTATTATGAATGAAAATAAAATTGCTTATGTGGAGAGTGAAAAAATTTCTATGCTTGTGGATCATGAATATAATGCTTTATGTGATAGTTATATTGTGTAATTCCTTCATGATGCTACTAAAAATTATTATGAGGGAGGAACATATGCTTGTAGGAATTGCAATAACATCAAATTTCCTCTCTATGTGTTCAAGGTTTTGAAATTATGCTTGTTTTTCCTTCCTATGCTAGTTGATTCTTGCTCCCATAAATTTTTTGCTCACAAAATCCCTATACATAGGAAGTGGGTTAGACTTAAATGTGCTTCTCATGAGATTCATGATGCTCTTTTGCATGTTTCAATTATTATTCCTATGTGAGCATCATTGAAATCATCACGCCTAGCTAAAAGGCATTAAAGAAAAGCGCTTGTTGGGAGATAACCCAACACTTTTACTTTATGTTTTTATGTGTTCACATGATTAATCTGATTTAGTAATCATTTTTTGTTTATTTATTTCAATAAAGTTCCAAGTAAAGCCTTTGGGATAGTGTGGAAACTTGTTTGTTTGATTATGTGGAAAAATAAAAAGTTTTGCGTCCAGTATATGAACTATATGGTTTTACTGGAGCGTAAAAAAAATCTGAATTTTTTTCAAAAACTTAATATACAATTTTCGTACGTTGTGCTAATTTTTCCGATTTTTTAGAGTCAGGTAAGTATGGTGATCATTCAGATCTTTACAAATTGTTCTGTTTTTGACAGATTCTGTTTTGCAAGCATAGTTTGCTTGTTTCAAGTGTTTCCATAGCTTATATTCAGTGATATAAACTAGGGTAATAGGATAATACAATAGGTATCATGTGGGAACAATTATTAATCTTGTATTGACAGTACCTAAGTGAATGATCTATCTTTATTACACTAACCCTTCTCACAAAGTTCCGTTAAGTTTTGTGTGATCGAAGTTTTCAAGTTTTGGGTGAGATACCGATATGAGGAGAGTAAGGAGTGACAATAATTGATATGGGGGATGCCCAAGGCACTCCAAGGTAATATTCAAGGAAGACTCAAGCGTCTAAGCTTTGGGATGCCCCGGAAGGCATCCCCTCTTTCGTCTTCAACACTATCGGTATATCTTACTTGGAGCTATATTTTTATTCGTCACACAATATGATTTTTGCTTGGAGCATCATTTTATTTTGTTGTTCCCTCTTAGGTGTTATTTATAATCTTGTTTTTAAATAAAAAGTTCCAAGAATTTCCTTAGGATGCTTGCATTGCATGTTTGATGTGTGCTGTGTAAAAAACAGAAACTTTTATTGTAGTGTTTGAATTTTCATATTTTACCGGAACGTGGAAAGTTTCTGAAACTTAAATGCAGTATTTTCATATAAATTATTTTGCATTTCCTAAATGTTCCTAATTTGTAGAGTTACGTAAGTATACTGGTTTAATAAATTGCTACAAAC
Organism: Hordeum marinum; assembly: GCA_022496015.1. Lineage (NCBI taxonomy): Eukaryota > Viridiplantae > Streptophyta > Magnoliopsida > Poales > Poaceae > Hordeum > Hordeum marinum. The sequence continues at coordinate 127,460,291 of CM039673.1, read as the reverse complement.
AGTTCTGTTTAGACAGATTGTTGTCATAGTTATCTACTTATCCTATAGTTTTCATATCCTATATTGGTCGATATAAATTGTGGAAATGATAGTATACAGTACCTAATGTTTGAAAATTATTGTGCAACTTGTCTTGGCAGTACATGGAGTGTTGATTTGTTCTTATGTGTACTAACCTATCTCACGAGTTCTTTTTGAGTTTTGTGTGGATGAAGTTTTTGAGAATAGGTGAAACCGGGATATGAGAGGATTCAACAAGATACAAAAGCTCAAGCTTGGGTATTCCCAAGGAACCCCAAATAAATATTTCAAGAACTCTCAAGCATCTAAGATTGGGGATGCTACGCATCCCACCTCTCTTCGTCAACTATCGGTTAGCCTATGTTGAGCCTAAATTTTGACTCGTTCATATGATGCGTCCTATTCTTGGAGTGCTATTTTTATTTTTCTTGATGTTTAAATAAAATACTCAGATCTGAAAATGTTTATTGATAGAGAGAGAGAGAAAGTCCTCACATAGCTACTTAATTGTTTGACTACTCATTGATCTCCACTTATATGTTTTGGAATAGTTTTGTCATTTACTCTCGTGCTTCACTTATATCCTATGAGTAAATGGTTGAATGAATTGAATATAATAAATCTGAAATTATATATGTTTTATATGCTTATCCTTGGGGAGTAATGACTTCACATATAAGAAGTATAGGTGGTAAAATTTATTGAAAGATAGCAAACACCGCATTGGCCACTTGAACAATTCATGAAAGAATATTGGGGGAAGAGAGATTTCAAATATAAATATACTATCTTGGACATATTCTATGATTGTTAGCCCCATTAATTATTTTCAAACCTGAGCAAATTAGTTAAAGTTGGACAAGGAAGACAACGTAATGAGTTATGGTTGTGTATATTTGCATAGAAGTTATATTGTTATGGATCCTCCAACATGTGGTGCTTGTTTATAACCTTTTGCTAGCCAAATATCCATATTAAGTAGAGATACAACTTGTGCATCCAAATCCTTGAGCCAAGTTTCTTCCATGAGAGTCCACGATACCTACCTATATGCGGTATTACCCTGCCGTTCCAAGTAAATTTGCATGTGCCACCTCTAAAATTTCAAATAAGCATATGTTTTGTGCGCCTGGACCGCTCATGGAGCAACAAGGGGCGGTTAGTATCTTCCATGTTAGCGGGTTATTCTCATGATGAGTGTTTATTCACTCGTCCTTGCACAATAGGGGTGGTAATAGGGATTCCTAGTCCCCAAAAAAATGCAAATAATTAAACAAAACTCCCCTAGGAATGTTGTTGGTATGGATGGTACCTGTGGATTCGGCTAGTCGTGGAGTGTGTTTGTTGGTGGAGGGGGAGAAAACCTTTACTTTTATCGCTTGGGAATCGCCGCTAATGTGTTTACATGGAAGATATTGATAAGTCTTGATCGTAACATTGACAACAAGGGTGCACCTCCCAAAATTATATTTATCTCTGTTTTAAACAATGACTCTCGCACCTATGCAAATTCCTGCTTCCCTTTGCGAAGGGCCTATCTTTTACTTTCATGTACTTACTTTTATGCAATAGTCAATAGTATTCCTTCTTAGTTCAACCTCAGTTATTCTTTAGTTGGAAAGCATCATGTGGTGGGGAAAGATCCAAGCATATATGGACATTCAAATATATTTGACCATGAATAATTATTGTTAACAATTATCTATATAATAAGTTTTTTGGGAGGCGAAACATTAAGCCCCTATCTTTCTATGTGTTCGACGGATGTCATTTGCTCTAAAAATATGCTTTGAGTGTTAGCAATCATGGAAGACTATATGATGGTTGAGTATGTGGAATTTGCTAAATCAAAGCTCTTACATAGACCCTTCATGAAAATAAGATGAATTGCAATTGTTTGGTGACTCAAAGCATAGTATGTTAGTTTTCAAGAAACTTTATGGTCTATACTTTAACATGTGAATAGCTTGTTACTTCATCATGAGAGGTTTTATGAGATGAGATACTATTTATGATATATAATGATGCTAGGAAAAGTGTTTGGAACTATCATTGATCAATTTTACGCACTATGCTAGCATTCACACTTCATAAATTATTTCTTTTATCATTTACCTACTCGAGGATGAGCAGGAATTAAGCTTGGGGATGTTGATACGTCTCCAATGTATCCATAATTTATGAAGTATGCATGCCATGTTTATAGTAATTGTATATGATTTCTGTATGATTTTCTTAGAACTAACCCGGACTGACGCTATTTTCAGCAGAACTACCATGGTGTCGTTTTTTGTGCAGAAATAAAAGTGCTCGGAATGGGCTAAAAATTTACGGTGATTTTTATGGACGAAAAGAGACCCCCGGAGCTCAAGAGCTGGGCCAGGAAGTGGACCAGGAGGCCACAAGCCTGCTAGGCGCCCCCTAGGACGCGCCCCTGTGGCTTGTGGACTCCTCGAGCACCCCCTTGATGTGAGACCGATGCCAAAAATTCCTATAAATACTAAAACCCCTAGAAAGAAACCTAGATTGGGAGTTCCGCTGCCGCAAGCCTCTATAGCCACAAAAAACCAATCGGGAGCCCGTTACGGCACCCTGTCGGAGGGGGAAACCATCACTGGAGGCCATATTCATCATCTCGACGGTCTCCATGACAAGGAGGGAGTAGTTCACCCTCGGGGCTGAGGGTATGTACCAGTAGCTATGTGTTTGATCTCTCTCTCTATCTCTCTCGTATTCTTGAGATGGCACGATCTTGATGTACCACGAACTTTATTAATATAGATGAATCATATGGAGTTTTCCCCTCTCTATCTTCTTGTGATGAATTGAGTTTTCCCTTTGAAGTTTTCTTATCGGATTGAGTCTTTAAAGGATTTGAGAACACTTGATGTATGTCTTGCGATGGGATATCTTTGGTGACAATGGGATGTTCTGTTGATCCACTTGATCTTGGTGATCAACTTGCGGGTTCTGTGACCTTGGGAATCTATACATAGGGGTTGGCACACGTTTTCGTCTGGACTCTCCGATAGAAACTTTGGGGCACTCTTTGAAGTTCTTTATGTTGGATTGAATATAGAATCTATGTGATGCATATCGCATAATCAAGCCCATGGGTACTTGTGGTGACATTGGAGTATCTAGGTAACCATTAGGGTTTTGGTTGATGTGTATCTTAAGTTGTTATTTTAGTACGAACTCTGGGGCTGTTCATGGCACTTATAGGGATAGCTCATAAGATTGATCAGAAAAGATAACTTTAAGGTGGTTCGTGCCCTACAATAATTTCTTTGTTTGTTCTCTGCTATTTGTGACTTTGGAGTAAACTCTTTGTCATGCGGGAGAGATTTACATATGATTCAACTATGTTAGTATTGTTGAGACATTGCACTAGTGAAGGTATGAACCCTAGGCCTTGATTTCAAGCATTGAAATATCGTTTGTGCTTACTTTTGTTACTTGTTACCTTTCTATTTTTATATTTTCAAATTACAAAAACCTATATCTACCATCCATATTGCACTTGTATCACCATCTCTTCGCCGAACTAGTGCACCTATACAATTTGCCATTGTGTTGGGTGTGTGTGCACACAAGAGATTTCTTGTATTTGATTGCAGGGTTGTTTGAGAGAGACCATCTTAATCCTACACCTCCCATGGATTGATAAATCTTAGGTCATCCACTTGAGGGAAAATTGCCATTGTCCTACAAAACTCTACGCTTGGAGGCCCAACACGAGTCTCCAAGAAGAAGGTTGCATAGTAGACATTAATGACCAAGTATTGAAGTGGGACATGGAAGACAACATAATGATCATGGTTGTTTACATTTGCATAGAAGTTGTATGGTGTTGAGTCCTTTAACATGTGATTCTTGCTTAGGATCTTTTGCTAGCCCGAAGATTCACACTAAGTAGAGATACTACTTGTGCATCCATAACCATGAAACCCTGTTTCTTGCCAAGAGAGTCCACCATACCTACCTATGGATTGAATAAGATCCTTCAAGTAAGTTGTCATTGTTGCGCAAGGCAATAAAAATTGCCTCTAATCATGTAAGATCTTTTATTGTAAGGGAAAGTAAGCTTTGTACGATCTTCTGATGGTGATGCAATAAAAGCGACGGGGTGCATAATAAAGTTTGCTATGACAAGGGGCAATATGAAGTGATATTCTTTTTCATTAAGAGATTGAACATATCAAACAAATAAAAGCTCATGACAACCTCTGCTTCCCTCCGCAAAGGGCATGTCTTTTACATTCTTACAAATTTTATTTTTCATGCAAGAGTCAATAATATTTCCCTTGTTCTTATTCTTCAACTCTTTTGTGGCAAGCATTATGTGTTAAGGAAAAATTCAAACAAATATATCCAGTTGAATATAGATGATCATGTTTCATTATTCTTGACATTATCCTTGAGGTAAATAAGTTGGGTGGTAAGAACAATAAAGCCCTCATCTTCCTATGTGTCCCATGGAATCACTTGTTCCAAAAATATGCAATGTGTGTTAGCAATCATAGAAGACTACATCATAGTTGAATATGTTAACTTGCTAGAAATACAAAGCTCTTGCATACACTCTTCTCTCAATTGCAAGATTATCTCAAGGACTAATTGCATTGCTTGTTGGTTCTCAATAAAGATTATGCTTCATATTTCTTCACTTGTGAATAGATTGTTACTTGTTCATGAGAGGTTATATGACTGAAAACTTGCTGCTATGATAATATTCATGATGCTCTCATGTCCGTATTCTGTTTTTATCGACACCTCTCTCTCAAATTATGTGGTCATTAGTTTCGAGTTCGGCTTCGCTTGAGGACAAGTGAGGTCTAAGCTTGGGGGATTTGATACGTCCATTTTGCGTCATAATATTTTACTGCTATTTACTTTATTCTTGTCTATTGTTCCACATTATCACACAATTCTTCTGTCCTTTCTCTATGAATATGCAAGTTACATCATAAGGAGGGAAATATCTAGAAATTAGAATTCTGGACCGGAAAACCGAGAAAAGGTAGAAAAATCACTAGACTCGGAATGACCTAAAATTTCACGGAGAATATTTTTTGAATATTTAACAATTTCTATAGCAAAATTATACCGGAGGGGGATGCCCGCATGGCATAAGCCAACAGGGCACGCCCTGATGGCTTGTGGGCCCCCTGTTGGATCTCCGATTCCCCTCTTCTCCTATATGGTGTGTTTTACTCTACAAAAAATCATATTCAACCTTTCGGGATGAAGCGCCTCCGTCTCAAGGCGGAAACCTGGGCAGAGGCCCTTTTGCACTCCAACGGTCAGATTCTGCCAGGGACCCTCTCTTGGAGGGGGAGATCGAAGCCATCGTCATCACCAACGCTTCCTCCTTCGTGGGAGGATCAATGTTCATCAACATCTTCACCAGCACCATCTCATCTCCAACACTAGTTCATTTTTTGTATTCAATCTTTGTCCCAAAACCTCAGATTGGTACCTATGGGTTGCTAGTTGTGTTGATACATCTTGTAGTTGATGCTTCTTGGATTACTTGGTGGAAGAGATTATGTTCAGATCCTTAATTGTCATTATTACACCTCTGATCTTGAACATGTTGATGATGTGTGAGAAGTTACGATTGTTCCCGATGACATAGGAGAAGTCTTGCTATAAGTAATCTTGTGAAGTTGGCATGCGTCCAATATTTTGATAATATGTATGTTGTTACTTCTCTTAGTGGTGTCATGTGAACGTCGACTACATGATAGTTCACCATGCTATGGGCCTAAGGGAAGTCATTGTGGAGTAACAACTAGATGATGGGTTGCGAGAGTGACAGAAGCTTAAACCCCAGTTTATGCGTTGCTTCATAAGGGGCTGATTTGGATCCACATGTTTCATACTATGGTTAGATTTATCTTAATTCTTCTTTCATAGTTGCGGATGCTTGTGAGAGGGGTTAATCATAAGTAGGTTGTTAGTTCAAGTAAGAACAACACCTTAGCACCGGTCCACCCACATATCCAATTATCAAAGTAGCGAACGTGAATCAACTCAACATGATGAACATGACTAGACAAACATTCCCATGTGTCCTCGAGAGCACTTGCTTAATATAAGAGTACTTCTAGGCCCGTCCTCTCCTACAAAAAGGATTGGGCTACCTTGTTGCACCTTTGTTACTATTGTCACTTGTTAACTGTTACAAATTATGTTGCTACAAAACTATCTACTACTGTTACTTACAACACTTGTAGAGAATACCTTGCTGAAAACTGCTTATGATTTCCTTCTGCTCCTCGTTAGGTTTGACACTCCTACTTATCAAAAGGACTATGATTGATCCCCTACACTTGTGGATCATCAGTCATCGTTCTCCAAGCATTACTATGTCTTACTTAATACTCTAGGTGCATACTGGATAGCGGTCGATGAGTGGAGTAATAGTAATAGGTGCAGGCAGGAGTCGACCTATTTTCTTATGGACGTGATGCCTATATACACATGATCATTGTCGTGAAAATCACATAACTATTCGCTTTTCTATCAACTGCCCAACAGTAATTTGTTTACCCACCGTATGCTATTTCTATAAGAGATGCCACTAGAGAACACTATGCCCCTGGGTCTATTCACTTATATATTTAAAAACACTACTATTATCTTGCTGCCATGTACTTTATTTTATTTTATTTTGCAATTTACAATTATCTACACAACTCACTTGCTTGCAAATAACGAGACCAAGGGGATTCACAAACCTCTTGCCAGTGTTGGGTGCAAGTTGTTTGCTCTTTTGTGTGCAGCCCTGAAGACGGTTCAGGATTGGTATTCCTATTGGTTCGATAAACCTTGCTTTCGTAACTGAGGGAAATACTTACCCATATTGTGCTGGGATAACCCGTTCCTCTTCATGGAAAACCAAACGCAGATCACAAGTATCATCTGTATATATAGGATTTTCAATGTTGGAATCACATCAAACGGAGCCACGAGGTGGTCCCAAACTATTAGGGCAAGCCCATGGGGTCAGGGTGCCTTGATGGATTGGGGGGCACCTGGTGCCCCCCCCTCCGCGTTCTGCGCCCTGATATTTTGCATATGTTCCAGAAAAAATCATCAAAAAGTTTCGTGCGATTTCGAGAACTTCCATTTTCTGGCCAAAAAAGCAACACCATGGTAATTGTGCTGAAAACAGTGTTGGTCTAGTTTAGTTCTAATTAAATCATATAGATTGCATCAAAAAAATATAAAAGTATTGTAAACATAGGTGAATATGGCATGAATGCTTCATAAATTATTGACAGAAGGGGACAAGACACATATTTGTATGGTTGTCATTAAGGATAAAATGACGGGATCTGAACATATTCACTGTCTTATTTTGTCTATATCATGTCAGCTTGCGCCAAGCATTACTATGTTTGTTATGAACTTAATACCATATATGCCGACATGAGTTAGTCGATTGGTGGAGTAATAGTAGTAGATGTAGAATCGTTTTGGTCTACTTGTTTATGGACGTGATCCCTATATACATAAGCATTGTCGTGAACATGCCATAACTACGCGGAATTGTATTAATTGCCCAACATGAATTTGTCTACCCACCATATGCTATTTTCAAGAGAGAAGCTTCTAGCAAACACTATGGCCCCCAGGTCTACTTAAACATAAATACAAAAACCCTAAAAATAATGTTCCATAATTTTTTATTTTGCCTTTACAATATATATCTCTATTACGATTTAATCCTTGCAAGTAACGCGTTCAAGGGGCTTGACAACCCTCTTGCGCGCGTTGGGTGCAGACATTTGGTTTTGTGTGTGTAGGTGTTGTTGAAAGGAGTTTGCCTGGTTCTCCTATTGGTTCTGACTAAGGGAAAGACTTATCTCTACTATGTTGCATCTCCTCTCCTCTTCGGGGAAAATCCGAAGCCATCTCACAAGTAGCATGCAACCACAAGCCAATATGGGCTCTCACTTGGCTGATCTTAGTTGTGACTCTGACTAGACAGTGCTATGAGCTGTAGACGAATGGTAGAGTTGAATGGGCACTGTCAATGGCTAGGGAAACTCTTTGAAAGACCGTGTTTAGGTCATCATGTTCTGAATCACCAGACATAGTGAGGATGTAAAAGGAGATATCGTATCTTGTGGATAAAGTGCGTAAAAACTAGAGTGTCAAACTAATCGACTAGCCATGTACCCGGTTACGGACAACTTGAGCCTATGGAATTGGATCTATCACAGAACTCTCAACACCGGACCATAAGTTGTTTATTGGGTTAATAATGACTTTGGGCTATGAGAATTTGCTTCGTGGAACCATCTCATTAATTAAATTAATTTGGAGTAATTAATATTATTCCTCCTAAGTAGGAAAAAGTTAGCTTTTATGCAAAACTTAAATTCAGAGCCACCACAACCATGTTGCATATAGTGATTGAGTTATTTCATCTGTCTTTATCGGTGATCTTGGTAGTACATTCAATGTACTAGCCTACACGGTTGCAACTTATCATGTTGCAGAAATTTCTACGACGAGTAAGAGTTACATTGTAGGGTTTACAGTCTACACTCAACTTGCCGTTGGCGTTGATGGGACTCCACACCCTTATGATTGTTTTCCGCTGTGTTATATGAGGTATACTCTTGATCCACATTAACTTTTTAACAGCTGATGTTATGGTATTTCATCGATGTACTGTGCGCTAGCAACCATACTGATCCAGGGATAGCAGATAAAGCATAGAAGCATCGATCCATTTGGGTCGGGTCACTACAGAGATGGTATCAAAGCACATGTTGACCCTAATAGAACCAACTTTTATTTTTGTATTACTCTCATAACTTTGAAACTCTTTGTTGAACCCTCATTGCTTCAAACAAATTAGATGGAGAGCTTCATTCTGAACATAAGACATCATTACGATGGCGTTCTTTGTGTTCCAACACTTATGGAAGTTGTCAAACTGTTAAAGCCGCCAATGTTTGAGATTGGTGTGTGTAAAAGGGAAACTAGAACATGGATCATCAGGACTCAAGTTTTTGGTCGTCACGAAGACCCCAAGACAGGAGATGTCGCCTATGGAATGTTAGCTCGTGGCTGTGATATGGGATAAACACTGATGCTATTGCACACTTATGCTAACGCAATCGTACTAAACTTTGGAAATATTGGATGACAGAAGTTTGATGGAGCACATATCATCTTGACGAATGAACAAAGATGAAGCTTTCACCTTTGTTGGTGTATAACATGGATCTGGAGTATTACATCAAGAATCTTCAAATGTACCTTCTGGAAGCCTTATTTGATAAGTAAGCACTATGTGATGAACTCAAGACCCAGGGTCTAAAAATAAACAAGCATGATGAGCAAGATCATGAGATCCAGAAAATTCGTCAGCAACTGAAAGACAGTCGGACCATGGCTGATGCCAATGATGTTGAAAACTAGAGCTACGAACCCAAGTAGAGGAGATTCAAGGACATCACAAGAGACTCCTTGTCAATATGGATGATCTAGCAGAAGAACTTCACAAGATCAAGCACAATCAGGAGGAGCCTAGTGGAGAAAGCAATCGAGAACTGTACATGCTAGCTTAGCAGTAGCCTACCATGGGAGAATAAGTATGAATGCCCTACAATTTGAGTATCTGACCATACCAACTTATGTGGGTGCGCATACTATAGTATTGATTGAATATTATGAATGTGTGAATTATAAGTCTTAGTTGGAGTTATTCGATGTTTTATCTTTTCTGTCATTGAGTTGTTTGTTGATTGTGTTGGGTGTATCCATCTCTCTCTCCAACCCTATCTCACCCCACAACCCTTGGACCCAATAGATGATGAGTGAAGATGGATTCATATTTCCTAGATTGATGACTCAGTTGGAGACAGAACAATGGAGGATCACCTGAGGAATAACATTGTTGAAAGAGAGGATATGGTCCAGTATGCTCTTAAGTACTTTTCAAAAGGTGTTGCACCATGGTGGAAGATGCACCAAGCTGTACAAGGATGGAATGGAGCAACCACTTGAGAGGAATTCAAGATGACGCTGCTATAGTCTTGTGATACCAAGAAGCATTATGATAGCAAAATGAAGAAACCTTGTGCATGCAAGATCCATGGAGAAATAGCACACACTCATGAAGAACACAAGGATGGATGCCCTCATTGTGAATAAAATCACGCAGCTGAAGAATGCCCAACTAGGCAGGTTACTTGTTTCTTGTGTGAAGAAATTACCCACTAAGTTGCTCAGTCTCACATTTACCCCATGGTACAACAAACTATCCTGAAACAGAAAGAAGCAAAGAAAGAAGCTCACAGAAAAGGTATGGTAGTACCTGTGATGAAGGAATATGTTAAAGACACGCATGAAGAAAACCCAATCAAGGTTTACACCAAGTCATGCTATTCATGTGGAGAAGAAGGACATATTTCATAGTACTACATGAACAAAAGAAAAGAGTATCTGGAAGAATTCCCGGTAGCAGAAGTGAGCTATTACCCATGGGAAATAGAGGCCCTGAGTGTTACAAAAAAGTCCACGAAGAGAAACCGAAGACATCCCCAAAATAACCCAATTTCTGCAGAGAAGGACTTGAGTCATATCGCAAAGTGGCGAATCAAGGATTTGAAGTTACTAGGGTCAGACTTTTAAAGGAAACAAAAAAAGGATGCCAAAACATAATTAAATAAGACAAAGAATAAAATTACTTGGCAAAGTGTATGCACTCAGGCAAGACGATCAACATCATAAATTGTTCAAACTTCATAGTAGTTTCATTCTCATGAACAAGGTGAAAATAATATAATGCAAAAAACAACATAAAGTCAAACCTGAGCCCTAGGAGAAAATAATATAACATAATAAATCTGCCTCTTCTTCTTAGGTCCCTGTAACATCAGTTTGTAATTCATTTCAGTGTTTAATTTCTAGGAGCATTAGGCCAACATGAAAAAATAAACAATGGTAGAACAGAAGAGATGAATAGGGGAGAGTGAAAGAACCTGCTCCTTGTTGTCTCTATTGGCTGCTCACTTATTGTTTTGAGCAAGGCACGTGGCGATGGCCACCGCGGCGTCGGCTCCGCATCGAGAACAGGTGAACTTATTTCTCCTGATCCATGTAGCACCATTAGCTCGGCTCGTCAGATGTGGGCAGGGTTGGGCGCCGGTGAGGCGACAAGGCCAACGTGTCATGGCGTGAGGCGTAAGTTAAGGGAGCAACTAATTAGGGAGCACTCCCGCCATTTGGCGCGTTCTCAGTTGCCACCACGTGCCACTCTCTAAGCGTTCCCTTCGGATTTTTTTTATTTCCCCGCACGCGTTCTCGGCTTCTTAGATTTTTTTCGGTTTTCACTCATGTTTCTTAGCTTTTGGACAAAAAAATTGCGCGAAAAAACCCTTCTTCTGTTCTTTTAAGAAAAGCACGGCCGTGCCTCTCAAAAATGGGAAAACGTGTTTTTTGTTCTTTTTTGGGAGAGGCACGGTTTTATTTTCGTGAGAGGCACAATTTTGCTTCCATGAGAGGCATGATTTTTCTTTCACGAGAGGCAAGGCCATGCCTCTCGGAAAGGGGGAAAATATGTTTTGTTATTTTTTTGGGAGAGGCATGATTTTGCTTCCGCGAGAGGCACGGGCGTGCCTCTCGGAAAGGGGAAAACATGGTTTTTTGCGATAGACACGATTTTGTTTCCGTGAGAGGCACAACTTTGCTTTCGCAAGAGGCACGGTCATGCCTCTCGGAAAGGAAAAAACATGTTTATTTATTTATTTTTCTTCTATCACGAGAGGCGCGGTTTTTTGTCTGGTTTTTTTGGAAAAAATGTTCATCAGAACCTATCAACATGGATTTTGTTTTCAAGATTTTGACGTGAGGAACCCGATGATGAAAATGGTTCAAAATTTTGGACGCGCAGTTTAAGAAATAAAACGTTTTGAAAATACTGATGTACAAAAAATGGCAAAACTTTCAGGTTGCGACAAGTGGCACACATGCAGTGTGACATTTGTCGCAACCTGGGGGTGGAAGTGATCTTTAAAAGGTGTACTCGTCAATTAGCGATTTCGGTGTGTTCAGGACAATCAGTTCCATGATCGATGGAAATTAAAAAAGGAACTGGGTACGTCAAGGTGAGGATAGCTCATATAATTTTTTATTGGGCTTATTTAATCATATGGCCCATCTATAGATCTCCTAGCGAGTCGTTAAATGCTCTGGTGAACCTTTTTCCTCTTCCCTCGACCACAACTGAGACCTTCAAGAGAACCTGCTCGCCTTCCATGGTGGTTGCCAGCCAAAAGCAGCAGGGGGATACCCTAGGTTCCCAAAATTCACCTGGGGCGACCACCCATACATGAGCCCATGTTGGAGCCGCCCCTGATATCACATGCTTCGAGTGTAAGAATTTAGGTCACAACGCAGATAAACGTCCAGAAAAGAAGCCAAGAAACCAAGGAGCTTACATAATACCGAAAAATCCCCTACACTTGTCGAAAGTCATCTGCTTTTGGTGCAAGGAAGCAATACATTACGCCGATAAATGTCCAGACAAGAAGAAAGCTGGAGCTGAGTAGTTGAGATTGATATTGGTAATAAGTGTAGTACGAAGCACTCTTATTTTCATCCGGATATGGAGTTGAGGTATTTAATGGAACTCTCAGAGATTGTAATAATTCATGAATCAATGAAGTTAATGTGTCTGGATCTCATATGTTGAATTGTATGTTATGAGTTGTTACTCTATAAACAAAGATTGTGATCTTGTTCAGAGATACGAGAAAGATGGTCTATGGATAAATTAGTGCATTTCATTTTAATGGTTGTGGTACATTGTAAGAACACTTGAACAATAGAGACAAAAATACATTATTCATGCCAGTACATAGAGAGGAGTTTGGACAAGAAGTGTTTGAGTTTTGTTTGATGATAAGATGATTTACCCCAAGAGTGTGAAGGAATGAAGTACAATTGGATTTAAGAAAACTATGAAAGTTTCATGTTTCAATATGGATCAAATGCAAACCCGAAGACGAGTTAAAACTATACAAGTGTGAAGTGGGCCCATAACCCACATGCCGCACGAATTGATAAGGAGCAAGCACAATCTCATGTTGAAGGAAGAAATCTGGAAGAAGCCGCAACTTCATCAGCAGACGTTTCATAGGAATTTATGCAAACGTAAGAGTTGTGAAGAAATGATAGATGTTTTGTTCAGCTTGCACAATCAATGGATTTACTCGAACCCAGCTTGTGGACAAGAGAAACATGCAATGCTTGTGAGGATGCCCGAGTGTTAGAATGCGAGATTCGCTAAACAATATAGAAGGTAATGATTTGGGCGCGACATGGATTGGCCACCATGAAGACTACTCTTATTATTCACTTTTGCTATGTGGGATGGTAAATCTATAGTGACTTACCTATAGTAGAGAGAGATGACAGTGGTAAACCATGTTTAAACCTTAGAATGGTATGAAAATAAACCCTTGTACAAGGCAGTTGTTGCCAATTTTTAGGTTATACGGTGAGAATAAATCCAAGGCCAGTTTTCCTGCAGGAACCATTATTTGATGACCACCATGAGATTATCGATTGTTGTTTAGTATTGGCAAAAGCCCAGACAGCTAAAAAGACCCAGTCTCGGAAGAACTTTGTTTTAACGAAACAACTCATGGAAAAACAATATGCCTATACCGGAAGATCGATAGTAAAGGAGTTTACCCCAAGATGTGAGAATACCGATATTGTCAACACTAAGGAGGAAGTACATGAGTTTTGATGGAACTGTAACTTTGCTTCTAAGGGTGGTAGCACTCTGGACCTTTGTCACGATCAACGAGTTTTCTAAGAAGACCTTTTATTTCTAGCCTCTTCGAATCTCGAGGACGGGATTGATTTTAAGGGTGGGAGGTTTAACATCACACAATCCTAAAATTTGGAATGTTATACTAATTAAGTAATAATGGTTGATTATGTGATTGTTGTTTGAAATCGAGTGGAATTTGAAGCTTTTGAAAGTTCAATGAGAGGGAATAAAAGGACTTTCGCAAACCTTCATTCTTGCATTAATTTCCATGAATTCAAATTCATTTCAAAACAAACCCTAGAGTGAAGATGACATAACTTTTTCAATTAAAGAAATGAAAAGGAGGTTTGAGAAGATTTGAATTTAATTAAGAAACAATTCAAACCAGAAACTTTATGCAGCTCAATGAATTTCATTAGAGAAGATAAAATGACTTCTTCAAAGAATATGAAAGAGAGTTTGTTGCGGATATAACCCCGTGGTAAGACCCGCCCAAGATGGGTCGGGTCATAGCTGGCAGCTCGTTAGCGTATGGGCTGGAAGAGGAAGATTGGGCTGCACGGTGGCTCACCAGATGTGGTGTGACGGAGGCCCAGAGTCAGGAAGAAGATGCAAGACTCGGGCGCGTAAGCCGCCTAGAGCAGCCTGCCAGAGTCGTTTAGGCGTCTTAGAGACAGATTCAAATACGTTGTAAGAGTCGGTATGAGACTTGTGTAACTCGTGGTCTTGACCTCCTATATAAAGGCGAGACCCGGGACGGCTTAGAGAGGATCCGATAGATCGAGAGCTAGGTCAAGCGAAAATGCTCCCTTGTAATCGATACTCCAATCAAAATACACAAAGAAGGACGTAGGCTTTTACCTCATCTCGAGGGGCCGAACCTGGGTAAATCCATGTCTTTCATCCCGTCCAATCCATTTGAGTCCACTGCCTTAGCGATGGCCTCGAATCTAAGTCTTCGGACATCTGTCATGACAAAACCACGACAGTTGGTGCCCACTATGGGGCTAGTGCGCAGTGGTGTTGAGTTCTCAAAGGATTTCTCTCAGGGATCGAAGGATATGCCGTCAGCTTGATGACCAAGAGGTGCCGTGGCAAGCTCTACATCGACGACTCAGGATGGGGGCCTGAAGGTGACTCGGTGGAGTACGGCTATTGGGTTCCCATTGGCAAGATGCACGTGTTCATCGGCAAGCTGGATGGATCTACACCCGGGTCGGACATCCGCACCAACATTGTTGAGCCGGCCCGGCGTGCGACACCTGCCCGTGTTCAACCCGGGAAGAAGAGCGTCTTTGTTGGCTTCACACAGGACAGCGATGACTCCTTGTTGGGAGAAACCTTGGCTTTTTCAGATTAAGGGTCTTCTAGTGAGGATGGGGAATCGATCTATCAACTTCATGATGGCGGGTTAAGGGGTTATACCGATGGCGATAGTATTCCGGAGCCTTATGACCCGCCAAGCCGAGTCGCCGTGTTCATGGCGGGCCTGGTGTCGGATCCCAATGGTGCGTCATCCGGAGCGGCGGCTGGAGCGGCTCCCCTTGAGGCGGAGCCTCCTAAGGCACCGGCACAGGTTCTACTGGAGCTCATGGAGGACCTGCGGCTTTGATGGCCACGGAGGTGATGGCTGAGAATCAAGCAGAGCGTAACGCCGAGGTCAATCGGATCAAGGGACAGATGGCTCAGGCCTAGGAGGATATTAACGCGATGCAAGCCCAGATGAATGCTGAGTCAAAACGTTCGAGGGTGGAGGCTCTCCATTTTGATTTGGACTAGTGGGCGTCAGAGGCGGTTTAGCGTAGAAGGACTCAAGTCGGTTTACCGATTCAACCTCAGAATCCTTTCAATACTCCGGGGGCCAGTCCAAGTATGCCGCCAGTGGTGACCCCGGCGGTAAAGGTGCCGCGGCAATTAGACCCGCCATGGAGGAGCAGGTTTTTGTCGCGACACGTTGTGATGCCGCCTGGCCATTACTCGAATCTTGTGGAAAATATGATAGCAGCGGCTGCTAAGCTTGATGCTCTCCCTCTGGCCGAAGGAACACCATTTGCCGAAGAGGCAAGGAACATGATTAGCCTGTTCCACACGGCTGTGGCTCCACAAGAAAGGTACACGCACATACGGAGCCGAGTGCACTCCACGCCGGTTCATAGCCGTAGTGATAGCCGGCGGATTGAGTCGTCTGCGGTATCCAACAGTGAGAAGAGGCGAAACCCGCCCAATAACAACCCGCCTGAGATGGATATTCAGGGGGCTATGGATAGTGTTCGGGCTCAGCGAGGGTCGACACCGGTGACGGATTACCCGGAGGTCCCTGAGCCAGCACCAGCAACACCTGCCGGCATCTCAGCTAGGGAATTTAGTGTGACGTGTCTTGCAACGGATCTGAGGAGTGCTCGCCTATCCAAGGACTTTAAGGGGCCATGGAAGGTGCCCAATTACATGATGGATCTACCCCCAGAGGCTTGGATTGAAAGCTATGAGCTTGCTATGGAGATGCTGGAGGTCAACGAACAGTCTGTGTGAAATACTTTGCATGATGTCGGAAGGACCGGCCCGCACTTGGTTAAAAGGGTTACCACCGAATACCATCACGTCGTGGGCCGAGTTGAAAGCACGGTTCATCAACAACTTCAAAGGAACATGCAAGCAGCCGATGACGATTGTGGATTTGTATCTTTGTGCACAACATGAAGGTGAGTCGGCCCATCATTTGGTGCAGCTGGTCTCGACGGTGATCCACTCTTATGAGATTGTTTTGGCGTCTCAGGCGGTTCTGATCTTGGAAAGGAACTATCATTTTGTGCCCCTGAAGCAGAAGCTCGGGCGGTTGAAGCGTTCTTGTCAGGATATGGCTGAGCTCCTGACGGCTCTCACCAAGTAAGCGGATTTAGATACCACCAAGGACCCAGACTCCGACGACGAGAATTCAGGACAAGGTAAGAAGGGCGGTAATGATAAGAGCCAGCAGGGAGGTACTGGGAACAACAGTCAAGGCAAGCGGAAGAACCCGGATGGCGGGTCAGAATTTGTGGCGAACACCAACACACAACCATCCAGGAAAAATCTCACTAGGGGCAACAGGAACTTCAGGACCCCATTTGATAGGAATAGGGCACCTGTATCCCCCACGCTCTACACCTTAGAATAGGCGCTAAACAGACCTTGCCCGGCGCACAGTCGGCCGGATAGGGAGGCCACCCATACTTGGAAGGATTGCAGTGTTATGCGATCGTTCCGGGAGAAAAGCCTTTGTCAAAATCATAACAATCATAATGGCCCGTCAGGTGGGTCAGGACTGGGCGGCTCAGGTGCCGGCTTAGGTGCTGGCAGGTCAGGTTTAGGTCATCCAGGCCAAAGCAATCAGAATCGAGGAAACTAGGGAAGTCATCAGCAGCAGAGCAATGGTGGTCAGCAACAGAACAACCACTCAGGGTAACAGAGCAACCCGAAGCAACTTAGTGGAGGGCAATATCACGTCTTCACTACGAGCCTAGATAAGCGGGATCAGAAGCTGCACAAGAGGGTGGTCAATGCGGCCACGCCGGCTCTCTCGCGATACTTAAAATGGTCAGAGTGCCTGATTACATGGAGCCGGGAGGATCACCCGCCACGGGTCGACAATCCGGGTCTCTTAGCTCTGGTAGTCGCTCCTCAGGTTGGAAGATACAAATTCACAAAAGTACTCATGGACGGTGGTAGCAATATCAACATCCTATACTATGACACCTTCCAGCGGATGGAGTTAACCGACAAGGCTCTTAAGCTGTCATCGACCGTTTTCCATGGAGGTGGTGCCAGGCAAGTCAGCTTACCTAGTGGGAAAGATTGCTTTGGAATTGGCATTTGGAGACGAGTATAACTATAGGGTGGATACCTTGCGGTTTGAGGTGGTAAAGATTAAGAGCTTGTATCATGCTCTGTTTGACCGGCCGGCTTTCGCAAAGTTTATGGCCAGGCCCTGTTATGTTTATCTGTAGCTCAAGATGCCGGCTCTCAATGGAATAATCACGATCCATGGTGACCGGAAGGTAGCCATCGAGTGCGAGGAAGGAGACGCGACTTATGTGGATTCAAGTTGCGTAGAGGCAGAGCTTAAGTTTTATAAGGATAACGTTGACCCAACAGATATGACTCCGTTGAAGAAGCCCAGTACAGAGTCTGAGCTTCCTTTGAAGTTTGAGGCTGATCAAATGAGTGGATTTTACCCCGGGCGATTCATCCAAGCAGTTCACTATTGGAGCCAACATGGATCCCGCATAGGAAAGCACGCTCATCGAATTCATCCATGAGAATCAGGACATCTTTGCATGGAAACCATCTGACATGCCGGGTGTACCGAGAGAGTTCGCTGAGCACCACCTTAATGTGGATCCTAAGTTTAAGCCAATTAAACAGTTCCTTCGTCGTTTCAACGAGGAGTAGCGTAAAGCAATTGGAGAGGAGGTGGCCTGGCTCTTTGCAGCAGGGTTCATCATGGAGGTATTCCACCCGGAGTGGTTAGACAACCCTGTGTTGGTGCTCAAGAAGAACGGCACATGGAGTATGTGTATAGATTACATGGATCTTAACAAAGCTTGCCCAGTTGATCCGTTTGCTCTTCCCCGTATCGACTAGATTATTGATGCAACGGCGGGTCGTGAGAGTATATGTTTCCTGGACACCTATTCAGGCTATCATCAGATCAAGATGGCAGTTAAAGACCAAGAGAAGACCTCGTTCATAACACCTTTTTGAGCTTTCTGCTATGTGTCCATGCCGTTCGGACTCAAGAGTGCACATGCGACTTACCAGCGTTGTTTGCAAAATTGTCTTCACGGTCAGATCGGACATAATGTTCATGCCTATGTGGACGATATTGTGGTTAAGTCAAGGAAGAAGGAGACGTTGTTGGCTGACCTGAAGGAAACGTTCGATAATTTAAGGGTCTATAAGATGATGCTTAACTCGGCTAAATGTGTCTTTGGAGTTCCTGCAGGTAAGCTTTTGGGTTTCTTGGTTTCAGAGCAAGGTATCCAAGACAACCCGGACAAGATAAAGGCCATCACGTCACTAGCCAAGCTGGCGAGCGTCAATGATGTACAGCGCTTGGCGGGTCGCATTGCCGCTTTAAGCCGCTTCATCAGCCGCCTAGGGGAGAAGGCTCTGTACCAGATGATGAAAAATATGGATGAATTTGTGTGGAGTAATCCTGCAAATGAAGCTCTTGAAGCACTTAAAAAGCAGCTGGTTAAGCCTCCGATCTTAGCCGCTCCGGCTGAGAAGGAACCCCTGCTCCTTTATGTGGCAGCTAATAATTGGGCAGTTAGTGCTGGAATTGTGGTGGAGCGTAAGGAGGCAGGGAAGGAGTATCCGGTTCAGAGGCCGGTTTATTATGTCAGTGAGGTACTTATCGAGTTAACGCAAAGATACCCACACTGACAGAAGCTAATGTACGGGGTATTTATGGCGAATTGTAAGTTGAAGCATTATTTCCTTGGACATCAGATTGTGGTGGTTAGCTCTGCTCCATTGGGAGACATAATACAGAATCGAGAAGCCACTGGTAGAATTGCTAAGTGGGCACTAGAGCTTGGGCCTTTAAATTTGAAGTATGCACCTCGCACAGCCGTGAAGTCTCAAGCATTTGTGGATCTCATAAATGACTGGACGGAGTGTCAGTCGCCAGAGGAGAAGCCGGACAATACGTACTGGACAATTCACTTTGATGAGTCCAGACAGTTGGAGGGCTCGGGGGCTAGAATTGTCTTAACCTCTCCCAAAGGTGATAAGTTTTGTTATGTATGAAGGCTTATGTTTCCTTGCACAAACAATGCAGCTGAGTACGAAGCTTTGCTTCACGGACTTCATGTGGCCAAGGAGATGAACCTGAGCCGGGTTAGGTGCCTTGGCGACTTTGATCTTGTGGTACAGCAGGTGTCAGGCATGTGGGATTCTAAGGACCCGTGGATGGCGGCTTATCGTCAAGAGGTAGATATCGTCACTGGTCATTTCAAGGGTTATCAGGTAGACCATATTGATCGCCGCAAGAATGAGGTGGCGGATGCGTTGTCAAGGCTGGGCTCTCAGCGTAAGCCGGTGCCGCCTAATGTTTTCTTGGATGTGCTTTACCATCCATCTGTTAAGTTACCATTGGAAGAGGATCTGGCTATACCTACCCGGAGGGGCAACTAGTGGCGGCTTTGCATGCTATTCCAGACCGGATGTTGTCGTACCTGGCATACCTAACCCGGGGCGAGTTGCCTGAAGATGAGACTCTGGCGCGGCAGATCATGAGATGTTCTAAATCCATGACCATCATTGGAGGGGAATTACACAAGTGCAGCGTCACCGGCGTCTTCCAGTATTGTGTCTCACCGGAGGAAGGCAAGGAAATCTTATATGAAATACATGCTGGTGATTGCGGTCATCATGCCGGGTCAAAATCTTTAGTGGCCAAGGCCTTCCGACATGGTTTCTTCTGGTTGACAGCTCATAAGGGCGTAGAGAAGCTGGTTGCTAAGTGCGACGGGTGCCAGAAGTTCGGAAGACGTGCTCATGTGTCGGCTCAAGAATTACGGATGATATCGATCACTTGTCCGTTTGTAGTCTGGGGGCTTGACATGGTTGGAACTTTCAAATTGTCTAAGGATAAGAAGAGCCACCTTTTGGTGGCAGTGGACAAGTTCACCAAGTGGATGGAAGCAGAGCCGGTCAGTAAGTGTGATGCAGCCACGATGGTTCAGTTTGTCAAGAAATTGATCTACCGGTTTGGATACCCTCATAGCATAGTTATAGATAACGACCCGAATTTGTCCAATGGGGCTACGAAGGTGTTCTGCGAAAGCGAACACATCCAGCTTGACATTTCAGCTGTTGCTCACCACAGTCCAATGATCAGGCAGAACGGGCAAATCAGGAAGTCTTGAGAGGTATCAAGCCCCGACTCATGGTTCCTTTACAGAGAACGTCGGGTTGTTGGGTGGAAGAAGTACCATCCGTCCTTTGGAGCATCAATACTACGCCTAAAAGATCGACGGGTTACACCCCTTTATTCATGGTTTACGTTGTGAAGGCCGTGTTACCAAGCGATATACATCATGATTCACCACGTGTGGCGGCTTATGTGGAAGCTGACAATGAGGTGGCGCGTCAGGATGCATTGGATGCGCTGGATGAAGCACACGATCTTGCAACGGCTCGATCGATGATTTATCAACAGGACCTGCATCGCTACCATAGCCGTAGGGTCATGACCCGGACGTTCCAAGAAGGCGACTTGGTATTACGTTTGATTCAATATCAGACAGATGCGCACAAGTTATCACCACCATGGAAGGACCTTTCGTGGTTAGCAGGAATCTGAACAATGGGTCTTATTATCTCATCCACGTGCGAGACAAATCACGTACCTCCGGACAGGAAACTCACCGGCCGTGGAACGTCGCTCATCTACGGCCTTACTATACTTGAGCCATTGACTCTTACTTTTGTACATACATATTTTCTTGTATTTATACTCATATAATAAAGTTGGCATCCCTGCAATATGGGGCCTCTGCCGTTTTTTCTCTTTGGCATTACAGATTTGTGCAAAGATGAACACCTCCATATGGTCACTTGGGGGCTTCCAACCCGTCGGGTTTAGCTTGCTCACCCTTTTGGCCGGCTCTTTAGGCAAAATAGCACCATCGTGCGAAGACTTACAAGATGGCTTCTTACAAACCGGCGGCCCAAGAGATGATGGCATGCAAGATGGCGAGAGCTTAAGGTCACCCAAGAGGGCAAGCCGCCACGTTGCAAGCCGTTCAAACATGGGTGCACCGCCTTATAGACGAAAGTTTTCCAGGTCACTCAAGAGGATGGGCCGCCATGTTGCGAGCCGTTAAAACATGGGTGCACCATTTTATTGATGAAAGATTTAAGGTTACTCAAAGGATGAGCCGCCATGATGCAAGCCGTTCAAACATGGGTGCCTTACCTTATCGGCGAAAGATCTCAAGCCGCTCAAGAGGGCGAGCCGCCATGATGCGAGTCGTTCAAACATGGGTGCTAAGTCGCTCAAGAGAAGGAGCCGCCATGATGCGAGTCGTTCAAACATGGGCGCTAAGTCGCTCAATAGGATGAGCCGCCATGATGCGAGCCGTTCAAACATGGGTGCCATGAGAGCCAAAGAGGATGAGCCGCTAGGATGCGAGCCGTTCAAACATAGGTCCCATGATGCAAGATGGGTCGTGGACCAGAGCAAGGCGCCAGAGTGGGTGAAGGCCACCCCCCACTCTTGGTCGAGTCGTACCTGCATGTATGTAGCTGCCTCTCATGCAGGGGTGCAGAGATCTGTCAACTCACCCCCTCTGAGGGCCTCATACAACGACGAGGGAAAGCTCTCTCTCATCTACTATGTACTCTCCACCAAGTGACCCGTCGTACTCTTAACAAGTGATGTTGTTTAAGGTTCAAACGACAGATTTATGTCACGTGAGAAGTATCTTATGGGCCCCGGGGCACTCACTCCGTTATAAATTCTGGTATGTTGTGCCCTTAGCAGTTAATCTCACCTAGAGACCCCGAGCCGTGCAAGATTGGTGGTCACTCTCGTTAGAAACTCTGCACTATTAAGCGGTTCAAAGGAACAATTTCCCCCTCAAAAGGGCCATAATATGAGTTTTAGAAAAACAAAAAACAAGGGGAAAGCAAGACCATCATACATTACATCATGCATTGCATCATACGTATTGCATCATACACATTGCATCATAGCTGCATCATACATTGCATCCATATCATAAGTGTGGCCTCTGCAAGATGAAAGATGAAGCAAGGTTATATTGAAGATCTCTGGGTTATGCTTTTACTCAAAGTCGCCAAGGTAAACAATGCAGATTGTTTTGTTTGGTTTTTGCGGAATTTGTCCCTAAAAGATGAGATGCGGATTAAGGCATAAGAAGATTGCAAAACATATTACAGGGCTCTCTAAGAGCTCAAAAACGACAGGCTTATCAGTTCTGCACTTTTTCGGGCTCAGCCGGCCGGGTTACAATCAATCCAAGACAAGGAATTTAATTGGCTAGTGGGTCATCATGCGTCGGCTCTTTGGGCTCTTCGATCTGAAGACGATCCACATCCCAGTTACAGTTTACTAAGGCTTCCAATTGTGCATCATCGAAAAGTGGAGATGGATCAACGTCAGGGGCGAAGAGTGGCTTATGACATGTAGGGACCAAGTCTCTAGCTTCAAAGGTAGGGTAGCGCAGTCGTTGGTTGTTTTCGTCATAAGCCGCCTGGTATGGAACCAGGTCCGTTTCATCAACCAATATGGAGGCAAGCCGCCGGGAGGCCTTAATTCACTTGGCATAATCGGCTTCCGTGAACTCTGAACCATCATCCTTCTTGGAAGGGAAGCCGTTCATCATCTCTTTAGCAATTAATTACGGAGCGAAGGCTAGGGACCAGCTCAGCACAACTATAGCTCCTCTTCTAGCGGCTGATCGCCTTATTTTGCTCCACCTGTTTGGCGAAAGTTGATAACACCTCTATGACGCCCTTCATAAATTTGGGGGCGTACTTGGCCGTCATCATAGCCTTGATGGTACAAAGAGCCCCGCTATATAGTTTCTCCGTCATAGTGTAGACTCCTTTCAACTTCATCAGACTATCAGAAGATAGCTGGCGGTTTCTTTCGCCTGCAAGGAAAAATCGAAAGGTATAAGCCGCCCGACGGGTGTTTGTTTAATGAAAATATTTTTTGAGCTATATGTACTTACCAAAGATAGCAGCAGTCATCTTAGAGATGTGGTCCTTGAGGGTCTTCAGCTCCACCGATGCAAGGTTGAGTTGTTCCTCTTTATCGCTCGCACGCTTCGCCAGGGCGGCTTGCTCTGTTTCGGCAGTCTTCTTATATGCAAGGAATTCAACTTGGAGTTTCTCAAGATTTTCAATAGCCGCCGGCAGTTTCTCTTCTGTTATGGCCTGGGCGGTCTGTTGGGCTAACAGATTTTCCCTCAAGTCGTCCTTCTCAGACTCGACAGTATTTAATGCTTCCTGCATTTCACAAGTGAAAGGTTATCAATATTAAGTCGCCAGGATGAAGACACTCTTATAAGTCCCAAGCACATTGCAATAAATATACTTGGCACTTGGGGGCTAATGTCTATGTTTTCATTTTCAAGTTTGCAATGAAAGTTCCGGCTCATCATTATCATAATGCTCCGGACATGGGGGCTACACCCGGCGAAACTTCTTACATATGAGAGATTCGGATCATCATTATCATAATGCTCCGGACTTGGGGGCTACAATTGGATCTATAACTTAGTAGAAAGTAACGACTTATATGCAATTTAACTCGGTACTTGGGATCAAAGGTTAAGCTTTATACAGCAAGATTGAAGGTTTGGAAGACCCGGTCTATTATTTGCAATATTAACCCGGTTCTTGAGGGCTAAGTACGGGTATAAGAGAAAGATAGATGATGGAGGATACCTCATATTTTTTCTTCATCACGCCGACAAGCTTGCTCTCCATATTGCGGCTGGTAGACAGGCGGTTCAGATAGCCGGCGTGCAATTCATCTACAGTCATCTTCTCCAAGGCTGGGAATTCAAAATCAAGCTTCTCGGGAGAGTCAGTAGCAGCCTTGATAGAGTGCTTTGTCATAATATGGTGCGTGGGAGATGGATAACCTATCCTAGTGATGGTAACGTCAGGGATGGATGAGTCTTCAGTGGAAGGATTGGGCGGCTTAGGGTCAGCCGTAAAGTTATTAGGAGCCGCCAAATGATGACCCGCCAATTCTGAGGGCGGGAGAAATTTCTCAGGTGTTTCTTTGGTAGCTTCAGAGTGTTTGGTAGGAGAGAGGGACGGCTCAACGATATCCGACTGTTGAGCAGTTGGAGCAGCGGTAGACCCACCGGCCTTTCTATGCTTAGCTTGCGCCCTGAAAGTGTTGGAAATATGCCCTCGAGGCAATAATAAATTGGTTATTACCATATTTCCTTGTTCATGATAATTTTTTATTATCCATGCTATAATTGTATTAATTGGAAACTCAGATACATGTGTGGATACATAGACAACACCATGTCCCTAGTATGCCTCTAATAGACTAGATCGTTGATCAAAGATGGCTATGGTTTCCTAGTCATGGACATGAGATGTCATTTGATAATGGGATCACATCATTAGGAGAATGATATGATGGACAAGACCCAAACTACAAACGTAGCATATGATCGTGTCAGTTTATTGCTACTATTTTCTGCATGTCAAGTATTTGTTCCTATGACCATGAGATCATGCAACTCACTGACACCGGACGAGTGCCTTGTGTGTATAAAATGTCGCAACGTAACTGGGTGACTATAAAGGTACTCTATAGGTATCTCCGAGGGTGTCTATCGGGTTGGCATGGATCAAGACTGGGATTTGTTACTCCCTGTGACGGAGAGGTATCTCAAGGCCCACTCGGTAATACAACATCACAATAAGCCTTGCAAGCAATGTGACTAAGTGCTAGCCACATGATCTTGTATTACAGAACGAGTAAAGAGACTTGCTGGTACCGAGGTTGAACTAGGTATGGAGATGTCGACGATCGAATCTCGGGCAAGTAACACACCGAAGAACAAAGGGAACAACATACGGGATTAATTGAATCCATGACATAGAGGTTCGACAGATAAAGATCTTTGTAGAATATGTAGGAACCAATACGGGCATCCAGGTCCCGTTATTGGTTATTAACCATAGAGGTGTCTCGCTCATGTCTACATAGTTCTCGAACCCGTAGGGTCTTCACACTTAAGGTTCGGTGACGTTTTGGTAGTATAGAGTTATGTATGGTGGTGATCGAAGGTTTTTCGGAGTCCCGGATGAGATTCTGGATGACATGAGGAGCTCTGTAATGGTCCGGAGGTAAAGATTGATATATATGAAGTCCTATTTTGGTCACCGAAAAAGTTTCGGGCTCATCGGTAGTGTACCGGGGGTGCCGGGAGGGTATCGGGGGACCATCAGGAGGGGTGTCTCGACCCAAGAGGCTACATGGCTGTGGGAGGAGGTAAACCAGCCCCTAGTGGGTTGTACTAAGCCTCCTCTGAGGGCCCATGCGGCTGGATTGGTTTGAGAAGGAAACAATCCAAAGGTGGAGAGCTGGAAAGAGTTTCCAAGTGGAAAGGAGGAATCCTACTCCTAATAGGATTGGAGTAGGACTCCTCCACCTCCAATTTGGACCAAACCTTGAGGGTTTGAGGCTGCCTCCTCCCCTCCCTCCCTCCTATATATACTAGAGGATTTAGAGGGTAAATCTAACCCTAATAGCCACGTGCTACCTCTCCTCTAGATCGTAGTTTCTCCTCTAGATTGGTTTTCAACGGTGCTTAGGCGAAGCCCTGCTGGAATTCCTCCACCACCATCGCCGCAACGCCGTCGTGCTGCCGGAGAACTCGTCTACCTCTCCGCTCCCTCTTGCTGGATCAAGAAGGTGGAGATCATCGTCGAGTTGTACGTGTGCTGAACGCGGAGGTGCCGTCCGTTCGGCACTAGATCAGAAGGACCGTGATCAAGATCATGAGATGGATCGTGATGAGATCGCAGGGCGGAACATGATGACTTCGCAAGATGGATCATGATTGGATCACGGGACGGATCGTGATTGGATCGCGGGACGGATCATGATGAGATCGCGGGATGCTCGTCGATTTGGATCGCGAAGACGTTCGACTACACCAACCGCGTTTCTTAATGCTTCCCGCTTAGCGATCTACAAGGGTATGTAGATCCACTCTCCCTCTCATAGATGCTCATCACCATGGATAGATCTTGCGTGTGCATAGGACATTTTTTGTTTCCCATGCAACGTTCCCCACTAGTGGCATCATGAGCTAGGTCTATGTGTAGATGAGATCTCGAGTAGAACACAAAGAGTTTGTGGGCGTTGATGCTTAGATTGCTTCCTCCCTTGGTCGTGTTTTGGTTCAGCGGTATTGTGGGATGAAGCAGCCCAGACCAACCTTACTTGTATGCTTACGAGAGACCGGTTCCATCGACTGACGTGTAACCTCGTTGCACAAAGATGGTTGGCGGGTGTCTGTTTCTCCTACTTTAGTTGGATCGGATTCGACAAAGACGGTCCTTGAGAAGGTTGAAAAGCAACTTATGTATCACCGTTGTGGTTTTTGGGTAGGTGAGAATTGTTCTTGCTAGATACCCGTAGCAACCACATAAAACATGCAACAACAATTAGAGGACGTCTAACGTGTTTTTGCAGGGTATGTTGTGATGTGATATGGCCAATTACATGATGAGATATATGTGATGTATGAGATGATCATGTTTTGTATAGAATATCATGACTTGCATGTCGATAAGTACGGCAACCGGCAGGAGCCATAGGGTAGTCTTTAATTATTGTATGACCTGCGTGTCAATCATTAAGCGCTATGTAATGCTTTACTTTATCGCTAAACGGTAGCAATAGTAGTAGAAGCATGGTGGGCGCGACAACCCTGATGGCGACACGTCGATGGAGATCAAGATGATGGGGATCATGGTGTCATGCCGTCGATTATGGAGATCATGCCGGTGCTTTCAAGATGGAGATCAAAAGCACAAGTTCATGGCCATATCATGTCACTTATGATTTGCATGTGATGTAAATCCTTTTATGCACCTTGTTTTGCTTAGGACGATGTTATCACTGTAAGGTGATCCCTCACTTAATTTCAAGATAAATTGTGTTCTCCCCGAGTGTGCACCGTTGCGAAAGTTCGTCGTGTCGAGACACCACGTGATGATCGGGTGTGATAGACTCTACGTTCACATACAACGGGTGCAAACCAGTGTTGCACATGCAGAACACTCGGGTTAAACTTGACGATCCTAGCATCTACAGACATGGCCTCGGAACACAAGAGACCGAAGGGTCGAACATGAGTCATATAGTAATATGATCAACATGATGATGTTCACCATTGAAACCACCTCAACTCACGTGATGATCGGACTTGAGTTGGTGAATTTGGATCATGTATCACTCAAATGACCGGAGGGATGTCAATTTGAGTGGGAGTTCTTCAGTAATATGATTAATTGAACTCATTATCATGAACATAGTCAGTAGTGTCTTTGAAAATTATGTTATAGATTACTTGATCGCGTTGTAGCTCCCTTGATTTTTTATATGTTCCTAGAGAAATAGACTTGAAAGATGATGGTAGCAATATTGCGGACTGGGTCCGTGATCTGAGGATTGTTATCATTGCTGCACAGAAGGCTTATGTCCTTAATGCACCGCTCGGTGCGCCAACCCCGCTAGCGTCGTCTGTAGATGTTGTGAACATCTGACAGGCACGTTCCGATGACTACTTGATAGTTTAGTGCGTCATGCATTACGGCTTAGAATTGAGGCTCCAAAATGTTTTGAATGTCACAGAACATATGAGATGTTCTAAGAGCTGAAATTAGGATCTCAGGCATGTGCCCATGTTGCGAGATATGTGATCTCCAACAAGATTGTTTGCCTGCAAGATGAAACAGAATAGCTCAATCATTGAGCATGTGCTTAGATTGTCTGGCTGCTACAATCGCATGAATCGAGTGGGAGTTGATCTTCCAGATAAGATAGTGATTGATATAGTTCTCCAAGTCACTGTCACTAAGCTACTAGAACTTGGTGTTGAACTATAAAATGCCAGGGATAGAAATAATGATCCCTGAGATGTTCGCGATGTTTGACACCGCGAAGGTAGAAATCAAGAAGGAGCGTCAAGTGTTGATGGTTAGTCAAACCACTAGTTTCGAGAAGGGCAAGAGGAAGGGGGGAAACTTCATGGATAGCAAGTCAGTTGCTGATCCAATGAAGCAACCCAAAGTTGAACCCAAAACCGAGACTAAGTGCTTCGATTATGAGGAAAGCGGACACTGAAGCGGAATAACCCTAGATACTTGGTAGACAAGAAGGCTGGCAACGTCGACAGAAGTATATTTGATATACGTGTTAATGATGTGTACCTTGCGAGTACTCCTAGTAGCACCTAGGTATTGGATACCGGTTCGGTTGCTAAATGTTAGTAACTCGAAATAAAAGCTACAGAGTATACGGAGAACTAGCTAAGGGTGAGGTGACGATGTGTGTTGGAAATGTTTCCAAGGTTGTTGTGATCAACATCGCACGCTCTCTCTACCTTCGGGATTAGTGACGAACCTAAATAAATGTTATTTGGTGTGTTGCGTTGAGCATGAACGTGATTACATCGTGTTTATTGCAACACGGTTATTCATTTTAAGTTAGAGAATAATGGTTATTCTGTTTACATTAATGATACCTTCAATGGTAATGCACCCAGTGAGAATGGTTTGTTCAATCTTGATCGTACTAATACACATGTTCATAACATTGGTGCCAAAAGATACAAAGTTAATAATGATAGTACCACATACTTGTGGCACTACCGCTAAATGTCATATTGGTATAAAGCGCATGAAGAAACTCCATGCTTATGGATCTTTGGACTCATTCGATTTCGAATCGGTTGAGACATGCGAATCATGCCTCTTGGGCAAGATGACTAAGGAGCCCGTTTTCCAGATGGATGGAGCGGGCAAGTGATTTATTGGAAATGATACATGTTGATGTATGCAATCCAATGAGTCTTGTAGCGTGCGGTGGATATCATTATTTTCTTACCTTCACTGATGATTTGAGTAGATATAGTGTATATTTACTTAATGAAACACAAGTCTGAATCGTATGAAAGGTTCAAGCAAATTCAGAGTGAAGTTTAAGATCATCGTGACAAGAAGATAAAAATGTCCGCGATATGATCGTGGAGGTGAATATCTGACTGACGAGTTTGGCATACAACTTTAGACAATGTGAAAGTTGTTTCAGAACTCACGCCACCTGGAACACCATAGTGTGATGGTGTGCCTGAATGTCATAGTCATACTCTATTGGATATGGTGCGTGCTATGATGTCTCTTATCATTTTGCTACTATAATTTTGGGGTTATGCATTAGAGACAACTACATTCACTTTAAATAGGGCACCATCTAAATCCGTTGAGATGACACTGTGTGAATTAGGGTTTGATAGAAACCCAAGCTGTCATTTGTTAATGTTTGGGGCTGCAACGCTTGTGTGGAAAATGTTTTCACTGAATGAGCTCAAACCCAAAGCAGACAAATGCATCTTCATATAATACCCTAAGAACAGTTGGGTGAACCTTCTATCTCAGATCCAAGCATAAAATGTTGTTGCTAAAACCATGTCCTTTCTCGAGAAAGAGTTTCTCTCTTAAGAATTGAGTGGGAGGACGATAGAACTTG
Organism: Hordeum marinum; assembly: GCA_022496015.1. Classification (NCBI taxonomy): domain Eukaryota; kingdom Viridiplantae; phylum Streptophyta; class Magnoliopsida; order Poales; family Poaceae; genus Hordeum; species Hordeum marinum. The sequence goes on along the minus strand of CM039673.1, from coordinate 127,430,148 downwards.
ATGAGGTTGTTGAACCTTTGTTCAACCAGAGAGTACCGCGGTGCAGGAAGATGTTTTTGTCAAGCCTACGTTAGTTGAAGAGGTTAATGATGATGATCATGAAGCTTCACATCAAGTTACTATCGAACCTCGTAGGTCGACAAGGATGTGTACTGCTCCTGAGCGGTATGACAACCCTGTCTTGGAGGTCATGTTGTTGGACAACGATGAAACTACGAGCTATGGAGAAGCGATGATGGGCCCGGATTCCAACAATGGTTAGAGGCCATGAAATCCGAGAAAGGATCCATGTATGAAAACCAAGTTTAGACTTTGGTAGACTTGCTCGTTGGACGGCAGGTCATCGAGTACAAATGGACCTTTTAGATGATGACAGACGCTGATGGTAAATGTCACCATTTATAGAGCTCGACTTGTCGCAAAGAAGTTTTCGACAAGTTCAAGGAGTTGACTGCGATGAGACTTTCTCACTCGTAGCGATGCTAAAGTCTGGTGGAATTATGTTAGCAGTTGCTGCATTTTTTCAATTATGAAATCTAGCAGATGGATGTCAAAACATCGTTTCCTTCCTTAAGGAAAGGTTGTATGAGATACAGCCAGAAGGTTTTGTCAGTCGTAAGGATGCTAAAAGGTGTGCAAGCTTGAGTGATCCTTCTATGAACTGAAGCAAGCATCTCGGAGTTGGAATATACACTTTGATGAGGTGATCAAAATTTTTGAGTCTATACAAAGTTTAGGAGAATGATGGGATGGACAAGACCCAAACTACAAACGTAGCATATGATCGTGTCAGTTTAATGCTACTGTTTTCTGCATGTCAAGTATCTGTTCCTATGATCATGAGATCATGCAACTCACTGACACCGGAGGAGTGCCTTGTGTGTATCAAACGTTGCAACGTAACTGGGTGACTATAAAGGTACTCTACAGGTATCTCCGAGGGTGTCTGTTGGGCTAGCATGGATCAAGACTGGGATTTGTTACTCCGTGTGACGGAGAGGTATCTCAGGGCCCACTCGGTAATACAACATCACAACAAGCCTTGCAAGCAATGTGACTAAGTGTTAGTCACGGGATCTTGTATTACGAAACGAGTAAAGAGACTTGCCGGTAACGAGGTTGAACTAGGTATGGAGATACCGACGATCGAATCTCGGGCAAGTAAACATACCGAAGAACAAAGGGAACATCATACGGGATTAACTGAATCCTTGACATAGAGGTTCGACCGATAAAGATCTTCGTAGAATATGTAGCAACCAATATGGGCATCCAGGTCCCGCTATTGGTTATTGACCGTAGAGGTGTCTCGGTCATGTCTACATAGTTCTCGAACCCGCAGGGTCTGCACACTTAAGGTTCGGTGACGTTTCGGTAGTATAGAGTTATGTATGGTGGTGAGCGAAGGTTGTTCTGATTCCCGGATGAGATCCTGGACGTCACGAGGAGCTCCGAAATGGTCTGGAGGTAAAGATTGATATATAGGAAGTCCTGTTTTGGTCGCCGGAAAAGTTTCGGGCTCATCGGTAGTATGCCGGGAGTGCCGGTAGTGTACCGGGAGACCATCGGGAGAGGTATATCGACCCAAGAGGATACATGGGCTCTGGGAGGAGGCAAACCAGTCCCTGGTGGGCTGTCTGAAGCCTCCTCTAAGGGCCCATTCGGCTGGAGTGGTTTGATAAGGAAAAAAATCCAAAGGTGGAGAGGTGGAAAGAGTTTCCTAGTGGAAAGGAGGAATCCTACTCCTAATAGGATTGGAGTAGGGCTCCTCCACCTCCAATTTCGACCAAACCTTTAGGGTTTGAGGCTGCCTCCTCCCCTCCCTCCCTCCTATATATACTAGAGGATTTAGAGGAAAAAGCTAACCCTAATAGCCACGTGCTACCTCTCCTTTAGATCACAGTTTCTCCTCTAGATCGATTTTCAGCGGTGCTTAGGCGAAGCCCTGCTAGAATAGCTCCACCACCATCGCCGCAACGTCGTCACACTGCCGGAGAACTCATCTACCTCTCCGCTCCCTCTTGCTGGATCCAGAAGGCGGAGATCATCATCAAGTTGTACGTGTGCTGAACGCGGAGGTGCCATCAGTGCGACGCTAGATCGAAAGGACCGTGATCAAGATCGCGAGATGGATTTTGATGAGATCGGGGGACGGATCGTGATGAGTTCAAGGGATGGATCGTGATTGGATCGCGGGACGGATCATGATGAGATCTCGGGATGCTCGGCGATTTGGATCGCGAAGATGTTCGACTACACCAACCGCGTTTCTTAACGCTTCCCGCTTAGCGGTCTACAAGGGTATGTAGATCCACTCTCCCTCTCGTAGATGCTCATCACCATGGATAGATCTTGCGTGTGCGTAGGAAATTTTTTGTTTCCCATGCAACGTTCCCCAACAGTGGCATCGTGAGCTAGGTCTATGTGTAGATGAGATCTTGAGTAGAACACAAAGAGTTTGTGGGTGTTGATGCTTAGATTGCTTCCTCCCTTGGTCGTGTTTTGGTTCAGAGGTATTGTGAGATGAAGCGGCCCGAACCAACATTACTCGTACGCTTATGAGAGACCGGTTCCACCGACTAACATGCAACTTCGTTCCACAAAGATGGCTGGCGGGTGTCTGTTTCTCCTACTTTAGTTGGATCGGATTCGACTAAGGCGGTCCTTGAGAAGGTTGAAAAGCAACTTATGTATCACTGTTGTGGTTTATGCGTAGGTGAGAATTGTTCTTGCTAGATACCCGTAGCAGCCACATAAAACATGCAACGACAATTAGAGGACGTCTAACTTGTTTTTGAAGGGTATGTTGTGATATGATATGGCCAATTACATCATGAGATATATGTGATGTATGAGATGATCATGTGTTGTATAGAATATCACGACTTGCATGTCGATGAGTACGGCAACCAGAAGGAGCCATAGGGTTGTCTTTAATTATTGTATGACCTGCGTGTCAATCATTAAGCGCTATGTAATTCTTTACTTTATCGCTAAACGGTAGCAATAGTGGTAGAAGCATGGTGTGCGTGACAAACCAGATGGCGACACGTTGATGGAGATCAAGATGATGGAGATCATGGTGTCATGCCGGTGACGATGGAGATCATGCTGGTGCTTTAAGGATGGAGATCAAAAGCACAAGCTCATGGCCATATCATGTCACTTATTATTTGCATGTGATGTTAATCCTTTTATGCACCTTGTTTCGCTTAGGACGATGGTAGAATTATAAGGTGATCCCTCGCTTAATTTCAAGATAAATTGTGTTCTCCCTGAATATGCACCGTTGCGAAAGTTCGTCGTGTCGAGACACCATGTGATGATCAGGTGTGATAGACTCTACGTTCACATACAACGGGTGCAAGCCAGTGTTGCATATGCAGAACACTTGGGTTAAAATTGACGAGCCTAGCATGTACAGACATGGCCTTGGAACACAAGAGACCGAAAGGTCGAACATGAGTCATATAGTAGATATGATCAACATGATGATGTTCACCATTGAAACCACCTCAACTCACGTGATGATCGGACTTGAGTTGGTGAATTTGGATCATGTATCACTCGAATGACCAGAGGGATGTCAATTTGAGTGGGAGTTCTTAAGTAATATGATTAATTGAACTCATTATCATGAACATAGTCAGTAGTGTCTTTGCAAAATTATGTTGTAGATTACTAGCTCCCGTTCTAGCTCCCTTGAATTTCTATATGTTCCTAGAGAAATAGAGTTGAAAGATGATGGTAGCAATATTGCTGACTGGGTCCGTGATCTGAGGATTGTCCTCATTGCTGCACAGAAGGCTTATGTCCTTAATGCACCGCTCGGTGCGCCACCCCCTCTAGCATCGTCTGTAGATGTTGTGAACATCTGACAGGCACGTTCCGATGACTACTTGATAGTTTAGTGCGTCATGCATTACGGCTTAGAATTGAGGCTCCAAAACATTTTGAACATCACGGAACATATGAGATGTTCTAAGAGCTGAAATTGGGATCTCAGGCTTGTGCCCATGTTGTGAGATATGAGATCTCCAACAAGATTCTTTGCCTGCAAGATGAAGGATAATAGCTCAATCGTTAAGCATGCGCTCAGATTATCTGGGTTCTACAATCGCTTGAATCGAGTGGGAGTTGATCTTCCAGATAAGATAGTGATTGATATAGTTCTCCAAGTCACTGTCACTAAGCTACTAGAACTTGGTGATGAACTATAAAATTCCAGGGATAGAAATAATGATCCCTGAGTTGTTCGCGATGTTTGACACCGCGAAGGTAGAAATCAAGAAGGAGCATCAAGTGTTGATGGTTAGTAAAACCACTAGTTTCGAGAAGGGAAAGGGCAAGGAGGGAAACTTCATGGATGGAAAGTCAGTTGCTGCTCTAGTGAAGCAACCCAAAGTTGAACCCAAACACGAGACTAAGTGCTTCTATTATGAGGTGAGCGGTCGCTGAAGCGGAACAACCCTAGATACTTGGTAGATAAGAAGGCTGGTAACATCGACACAAGTGTATTTGATATACGTGTTATTGATGTGTACCTTGCTAGTACTCCTAATAGCACCTAGGTATTGGATACCGGTTCGGTTGCTAAATGTTAGTAACTCGAAGTAAAAGCTACGAAATAAACGGAGACTAGCTAAGGGTGAGGTGACGATGTGTGTTGGAAATGTTTCCAAGGTTGATGTGATCGACATCGCACGCTCTCTCTACCTTCGGGATTAGTGATGAACTTAAATAAATGTTATTTGGTGTTTTGCGTTGAGCATGAACGTGATTAGATAATGTTTATTGCAACATGGTTATTCATTTAAGTTAGAGAATAATTGTTATTCTGTTTACATGAATAATACCTTCAATGGTCATGCACCCAGTGAGAATGGTTTGTTGAATCTTGATCATAGTAATACACATGTTCATAACATTGATGCCAAAAGATGCAAAGTTAATAATGATAGTACCACATACTTGTGGCACTGCCGCTAAATGTCATATTGGTATAAAGCGCATGAAGAAACTTCATGTTGATGGATCTTTGGACTCATTCGATTTCGAATCGGTTGAGGCAGGTGAACCATGCCTCTTGGGCAAGATGACTAAGGACTCTGTTTTCCGGATTGATGGAGCGGGCAAGTGATTTATTGGAAATGATACATGTTGATGTATGCAATCCAATGAGTCTTGTAGCGTGCGGTGGATATCGTTATTTTCTTACCTTCACTAATGATTTGAGTAGATATAGTGTATGTTTACTTAATGAAACACAAGTCTGAATCGTTTGAAAAGTTCAAGCAAATTCAGAGTGAAGTTTAAGATCATCGTGACAAGAAGATAAAAATGTCTGCGATACGATCGTGGAGGTGAATATCTGAGTTACGAGTTTGGCATACAACTTTAGACAATGTGAAAGTCGTTTCACAACTCATGCCACTTGCAACACCATAGTGTGATGGTGTGTCCGAACGTCATAGTCGTGCTCTATTGGATATGGTGCGGGCTTTGATGTCTCTTATCGTTTTGCTACTATAGTTTTGGGGTTATGCATTAGAGAGAACTACATTCACTTTAAGTAGGCACCATCTAAATCCATTGAGATGACACCGTGTGAATTATGGTTTGATAGAAACCTAAGCTGTCATTTCTTAATGTTTGGGGCTGCGACGCTTGTGTGGAAAAAAAATTCACCTAATGAGCTCGAACCCAAAGCGGACAAATGCATCTTCATAGATTACCCTAAGAACAGTTGGGTGAACCTTCTATCTCAGATCCAAGCATAAAGTGTTTGTTGCTAAAACGGGTCCTTTCCCGAGAAAAAGTTTCTCTCGAAAGAATTGAGTGGGAGGAAGATATAACTTGATGAGGTTGTTGAACCTTTGTTTCAACCAGAGAGTAGCGCAGCGCAGAAAGATATTTCTGTAGAACCTACATCAGTTGAAGAGGAAGTAAATGATGATGATCATGAAGCTTCGCATCAAGTTACTATCGAACCTCGTAGGTCGACAAGGATGCGTACTGCTCCTGAGTGGTACGACAACCCTGTCTTGGAGGTCATGTTGTTGGACAATGATGAACCTTCGAGATATGGAGAAGCTATGATGGGCCCGGATTCTGACAAATGGTTAGAGGCCATGAAATTCGAGAAAGGATCCTTGTATGAAAACCAATTATAGACTTTGGTAGACTTGCTCGTTGGACGGCAGGTCGTCGAGTACAAATGGACCTTTGAGATGAAGATAGACGCTGATGGTAAATGTCACCATTTATAAAGCTCGACTTGTCACAAAGAAGTTTCCGACAAGTTCAAAGAGTCGACTGCGATGAGACCTTCTCACTTGTAGTGATGGTAAAGTTTGTTAGAATTATGTTAGCAGTTGTTGCATTTTTCAATTATGAAATCTTGCAGATGGATGACAAAACATCATTTTCTTCCTTAAGGAAAGGTTGTATGAGATACAACCAGAAGGTTTTGTCAGTCCTAAGGATGCTAAAAGGTGTGCAAGCTTTAGTGATCCTTCTATGAACTGAAGCAAGCATCTCAGAGTTGGAATATACACTTTGATGAGGTGATCAAAGTTTTTGAGTCTATACAAAGTTTATGAGAAACTTGTATTTACAATAAAAGTGAGTGGGGGGCACTATAGAGTTTCTGGTAAGCATATGTGGTTGACATATTGTTGATCGGAAATGATGTAGAATTTCTGGAAAGTATGAACGGTTGTTTGAAAAGAGTTTTCAAAGGAAGACCTGGATGACGCTACCTAATTGTTGAGCATCAAGATCTATAGAGATAGATCAAGATGCTTGATGAGACTTTGAATGAGTACATACCTTGACAAGATTTTGAAAGAGTTCAAAATGGATTAGTTAGAGAGAAGTGTTCTCGCCTGCTTTGTAAGGTGTGAAGTTGAGTGAGACTCAAAGCTCGACCATGGCAGAAGAAAGAGAAAGGACGAATGTCGTCCCCTATGCCTTAGCCATAGGCTCTGTATAGTGTGCCATGATGTGTACCGCACCTGTGTGTGCCTTGCCATGAGTCCGTCAGGGGTTACAAGAGTGATCCAGGAGTGTATCACTTGACAGCGGTCAAGATTTATCCTTAGTAACTAAAAGACTAAGGAGATGTTTCTCGATTATGGAGGTGATAAAGAGTTCGTCGTAAAGAGTTACGTCGATGCAAGCTTTAACACCAATCCGGATGACTCGTAGTAGCAATCTGGATACGTATAGTGGAGCGGCCATTTGGAATAGTACCAAGTGGAGTGTGGTAGCAGAGTTTACAGTTTGACATAGACATTTGCAAAAATACACACGGATCTGAATGTCACAGACCCGTTGACTATAAGACCTCTCTCACATGCAAAGCATGATTGAGCCCTAGAACTCATTGGGTGTTCGATTCATAACAATGTGAATCACATGGTGATGTGAACTAGATTATTAACTCTAGTGCAAGTGGGAGACTATTGGAAATATGCCCTAGAGGCAATAATAAATTAGTTATTATCATATTTCCTTGTTCGTGATAATCGTTTATTATCCATACTATAATTGTATTGATCGGAGACTTAGATGCATGTGTGGATACACAGACAAAACCATGTCCCTAGTATGCCTCTAATAGACTAGCTCGTTGATCAAAGATGGTTAAGGTTTAATAGCCATTGACATGAGATGTCATTTGATAACGGGATCACATCATTAGGAGAATGATGGGATGGACAAGACCCAAACTACAAACGTAGCATATGATCGTGTCAGTTTAATGCTACTGTTTTCTGCATGTCAAGTATCTGTTCCTATGACCATGAGATCATGCAACTCACTGACACCGGAGAAGTGCCTTGTGTATATCAAACGTCGCAACGCAACTGGGTGACTATAAAGGTACTCTACAGGTATCTCCGAGGGTGTCTGTTGGGTTGGCATGGATCAAGACTGGGATTTTATACTCCGTGTGACGGAGAGGTATCTTAGGGCCCACTCGGTAATACAACATCACAACAAGCCTTACAAGCAATGTGACTAAGTGTTAGTCACGGGATCTTGTATTACGGAACGAGTAAAGAGACTTGCCAGTAATGAGGTTGAACTAGGTATGGAGATACCGACGATCGAATCTCGGGCAAGTAACATACCGAAGAACAAAGGGAACATCATACGGGATTAACCGAATCCTTGACATAGAGGTTCGACCGATAAAGATCTTCGTAGAATATGTAGGAACCAATATGGGTATCCAGGTCCTGCTACTGGTTATTGACCGTAGAGGTGTCTTGGTCATGTCTACATAGTTCTCGAACCCGCAGGGTCTACAACCCTTAAGGTTCGGTGACGTTTCGGTAGTATAGAGTTATGTATGGTGGTGACCGAAGGTTGTTCTGAGTCTCGGATGAGATCTCGGACTTCATGAGGAGCTCTGGAATGGTCCGGAGGTAAAGATTGATATATAGGAAGTCCTATTTTGGTCGCCGTAAAATTTTCGGGCTCATCAGTAGTGTACCGGGAGTGCTGGTAGTGTACCGGAAGACCATCGGGAGAGGTATTTCGACCCAAGAGGCTACATGGGCTGTGGGAGGAGGTAAACCAGTCCCTGTTGGGCTGGCCGAAGCCTCCTCTAAGGGCCCATGTGTCTAGAGTGGTTTGAGAAGGAAAAAGATCCAAAGGTGGAGAGGTGGAAAGAGTTTCCAAGTGGAAAGGAGGAATTCTACTCCTAATAGGATTGGAGTAGGACTCCTCCACCTCCAATTTCGACCAGACCTTCAGGGTTTGAGGCTGCCTCCTCCCCTCCCTCCCTCCTATATATACTAGAGGATTTAGAGGAAAAAGCTAACCCTAATAGCCACGTGCTACCTCTCCTCTAGATCGTAGTTTCTCCTCTAGATCGGTTTTCAGCGGTGCTTAGGCGAAGCCCTGCTGGAATAGCTCCACCACCATCGCCGCAACGTCATTGCGATGCCGGAGAACTCATCTACCTCTCCGCTCCCTCTTGCTGGATCAAGAAGGCGGAGATCGTCATTGAGCTATACGTGTGATGAACGCGGAAGTGCCGTCCGTTCGGCGCTAGATCGGAAGGACCGTGATCAAGATCACGAGACGGATCGTGATGAGATCGCGGGACGGATTGTGATGAGTTCGCGGGACGGATTGTGATTGGATCGCGGGATGGATTGTGATGAGATTGTGGGATGATCGGCAATTTGGATCGCGAAGACGTTCGACTACACCAACCGCGTTTCTTAACGCTTCCCGCTTAGCGATCTACAAGGGTATGTAGATCCACTCTCCCTCTCGTAGATGCTCATCACCATGGATAGATCTTGCGTGTGCATTGGAAATTTTTTGTTTCCCATGAATGTTCCCGAACATATACGCCATTTGTATATGGACTGATCAAGACCAATTTGCGGACACTAATACAGATGCTAGTGATTCAACCGCGCTCCCTAAAAGTTCATCCAGTTCAACCAATTTCATTTCAAATGCTTAGTAAACGGGAACAAATTAAAGTGTGAACTTCATAATGTATGATCACAACCAAAAATAGGTGAATGTTCATAGTTTTTAGATACGCTCGATCAAAAAAGATCCAGTCCGACAGTCCTTGCCATAAAATTGAGCCTTTTGCCCTCGTAGACTGGTTGTCCAAGCCTCCTTGCTCACACATCGCCAGCTCCTCCTCACTAGTCGCATCATTCTCATCCGCCGCCAGATGGGCTACCAAACGATTCAACATCCTAACATGCACGACAGTACGCCACACACGATCATCGAAGCATCGTCGTCCAACTCGTCCACCCTCATGGGCAACATCTTGATATCCTTCGAATAAGCCGTGAGCTCAATCTTCTTCTCTTCGAGCTTGGTCTTCTTCTTGGTCGCCACATCTAGAGGGTAAATATCTCCGCCTTGTCTTCCTTCTTCACGTAATAACGCTTTACATATGAATCCTCCTTGTCCAAGATGTCCTCAAAACTCTCTGTCATCTTGGACACCGCTTCTTCTCCCTCCATCTTCTCCTCTTCCCACTTGTTTTCATAGACCCCCGTCTAACCTTCTTGGGAGGCTCTTTCATTGGGTCAGTTGGATCGCCGCTTCTTCCTCAGTTTTGATGCCAACATTCTTGAGGGAATTGGCAATGTCATTTTGTCACTTGGGTTTCACATTCAACTTCAACCAACAATGCATGAGGACAAAGTTCTTATCCACCTTCAAAAACAAGTTGCCTACATGGGTGACTATGAAAAGAGACATTGTCAACAATGTGCATATGTGACCAAATGACCAACAAATAGAGCATATCTATCCAAATAACATGTAAGATATTCGGCCAAAAGTTGCATATCCAAAAAAATGAAGAACACGTAGAGCAACTTACTTGCTCGGTGATTTGCGCACCACTTGGTCACCGACCAACGAGCTATTTCAAATGGCCGCACTACTTGCTCACGACCTCTTGAATTATGTATACCAATGGTTGAGTGACTTTGCGCCACGATCGTGGGTGAGATCGTTGTGGTAGGCTTCGAAATTCTTATGATCATGGAACCAAGAATGGATGTTGTCCCAAAATGTTACGCCCTTTTGCTTCATGCCATGGATCATATTGATGTTAGTGGTTTACCATGCATCACACAATAATTTGTCCTCCCTCATGTTGAAACGTCATCCTCTACTCCTCGTCTTTGGATCGACCAGCCATTCCTCCAAATCAAGGTTTTTGTTGTCATCTTGGTCCGGTTGTCCAGTGTATGGGTCCATTGTTGGGTGTACGTGCCCGACTGCGTGCTCGACTGTTGGGTGTGCACCCTTGCTCCCCATAAGCGTCGACGCCCTCTTCCACCATCGTAGATGTCATCGTGGAGTACCCCCTCTCCCGCCGTCGGCATGGATGATGCCTCGATGAAGTTCGTGGGGGTCACGTCCATGGGGGTCAGTTGCAAGGTGGAAAACATCTCCCAGAGGGAGTGGCAAAGGAAGCAACGTGATCGGGAAGCAGTGCCGAAGAAGGAAGTTGTGGGAAGGAAGAAGTCGTCGGCACAACCCGAGTTCGTTCTGGCTTCTAGTGGCCCGGATAGCTTCCCAGAAGACGTGGCCGCCGAGGAGATGGTATACAACTTGTCGCGACTCCAAAGGCAGTGGGAAACGTTGCCAACACTGGCGGTAAGCATGCCTACCTGTTCGACAATACTGTTTGACAATATGCCCAAGCAAGACCATTACATTCTTTGCCCCATACGCCATTTCCATTGCTTGTGTCATTTGTTGCACATACCATCAAATCAATCTAGGTATGATAGTTCAATTGTGATGCATATTATAGGACGAAATAGTGCTAAACATGATTAATGATGGTCAAGAGCCTATACATTTTGACTTGGGGGATACTAGTTCCCCTTTGTTTGAAGTTGGGAAAACATCGCACGCTAAAAAGAAGAAGGTATTCAAGCCAAGAGGTCTGTCATTCATAACCTTTAAAGATGTGTTGTTGGTTGAATCTTGGTTGTCCACAAGCATGGATCCAATATGTGAACTCGAGCAAAATTGCGTCAATATTGGAAAAAAAATCGACATACTCTACCATGAGCAAAAGCACCATGTGCAGTTGCACCATATCCATATCAACTGCAATGAGGGTTATCTCCAACATAGATGATCCATCATCCGAGAGAGTGTCAACAAGTTTGTTAGTTACTATACACAAGTGGTTGGCTGGAACCAAAGTGTCATTGGAGTCCAAAGCCATGCAACTTCGGTGGCGCGTTTGTACCAACAAAACGAGAAGAATCCATTCACTTGGTCCCATTGTTGAGAAACAAAAGTGCAAACCGTCATTAAGGATCTCAAAAACAACCCTAAGAAGATGAAAAAATGATGGCTCTAGAGAGGGAGAGAGAGGGAGAGGGAGAGGGGGAGAGGGGGGAGGGAGAGGGAGAGAGAGAGGGGGGAGGGAGAGGGAGGGAGGGAGAGAGAGAGAGAAATGAAGGAGTCGAGGATCATGTTGCAAGACACTAGACTCTTGGATGATGAAGGAAAGTGGTTGATCAACATGACGAGGATCAACGAGCACAACACTGGAGGCATTTGATTCATTCGTGTATCGCCTATCTATATATGAATTGTTTAGTTTTATTTTTGCATATGTTGAATCATGATTTATTCTGTTTTCTTGAATTTTTGAATTGATGATGAATTTATGCTATATAATGGACGTGTATTTGCATGAATATAGTGCGTGACATATAAGGAGTGTGGCTGCCCCGAAGGACAAATTAATATATCCCGCGGACGTTTAGAGGGATGGCTTTGGCCCATTGTAGATGCTCTAACCGGTTCTGTCATCGCGAGCGTCTGGGCGCGTCTACGGACAGCACTATCCCGGCCTTCATATTTCTCATTTGCAACCACAATCCCTATTTACAAATCCTCCAATCCATCATCAGGTCCTTGTACCAATTATTTCAAACACAAGAGTCACGCTATCATCAAATGCAATACATCAGGGTACAAAGGACTGAGAAGTTGTTATGCATATCCCGTGAAACCGATTTCTCAGCTTTGTTCGATTCCTCATCAGGGGCACGGCCTTTAGCTATTTAGTTCTAGATGGTCTTCTATTTTTATTTTAAACTGTAATAAACCTTGATACATCGTTTTGTGCAAAATGACAAGTATCGCTTCAGCATGCAAATCAAGCAAATGAACTCCAATATTTTGGCAAGCATGTGAACTAATTCTTGTCATACGCAACCAGAATATAAGCCACCTTTGAACATGATTTTCTGAATGAGATAAGCTCACTCAGTTCTGGTCAATACATCTTTTTTTATTTTTGCTTGGTACTACAACTTCACTCCTTTCTTCTGGTCGTTTTATTCCATTCTACAACTATTGCAGTTGTAGCCATTTAAGCTGCTGGTAGCATCTCTAATCATGCCGAAAACTCAAACAACATGGTGTGCTTATACTTCGCACCAGGCTGCACCACCACAGACGGGAAATTGGGCTGGTTGATGGCATTGGGGAACCCCTGGGTTTCCAAGCATACTCCGGCATGCTTCCCATAAACAGCTCCGCCTTTGCCCGTGATGCCATCCACATAGTTGGCGGTATAGAATTGCATGCCAGGCGCATCGGTCCAGAGGTCCAGAGTTCGTGAGCTCGACGGGTCCTTTAGCTTGGCTGCGTGCTTCAGGCCATTCTTCTCATCATCTGAGTCCAACACATAGTTATGGTCATACCCTCCAGGAACATCGTTGATGCGGTCTCCAATCCTGTGCTCTGTGGTGAAATCGAAAGGCGTGCCCTGGACGGGCATTATTTCTCCGGTAGGAATCGTGTTTTCATTGACCGGAGTGATGTGTTTTGCCCAGATCTGGATCGAATGATCCAAGATGGTGCCAGAGTTGTGGCCTGCAAGATTCCAGTAAGTATGTTGTGCCAAGCTGATAGGAGTGGCTTTGTTAGCTGGTGTAGCTTCCATGTCAAGTCTTAGAGTGGTAGCCTCAGGAAGAGAATACATTGCACGGATGGTTACATCGCCAGGGTAACCTGTGAAACAATTCATGCTTCAATAGGCAGACTTAACCATGGGATTCAGCAGTATAAACAAAAGTTGTTGGTCACGTTACCTTCTTCGCCATCTTTGCTCTCATATTGAAAGGTTATTGATGGGTACTCGCCATCTTTACGCTCTACAACATCCCACACAACCTTGTCAAACCCTTTCAACCCACCTGAAATTTATAATTCAGAAGCAAAACAAATTATTATTTTGCAGTTGAGTCACATAAAGACAACTAATTGTAATACAATGAGTCAAAGGTAGAGCACAAAATTTGTAGCTTTCATGTCCTGCCACGTCAATTTTATAGTACGCTTGGTTCTTCGAGGCCTAAAAGTTAGTACTAGGATACTGGGTGTACATGTATTGCAATCCGCTGAAGACATCTCGGTCTGTGGTTTTAGTGGCTACTCAGTTATGAACTTGTGATAATATCACATGATAATTATTCAAATCACCAATAAATTACTTACTCCCTCCGTAAAGAAATATAAGAGCGTTTAGATCACAGAGGAAGTATTATTTTACAGTGTTCCATAGCAACCGACTAGTCTAAAGAAGCCTCAGAGACATATAGCCACATTGTCAGATCTAGCTAAAACAAAGTATATACCTTGCCAAAAGTAACCAGGTGAAATTTATGAAACCATACCATGAAGGCTGTTCGACCCATTGTTGATAGGCAACGAATACTCAACTCCGTTCAGATCAAACCTCCCATTCTTGATCCTATTTGCAACTCGGCCAACTATGCAACCAAAATAAGGTGCCATGCTTTTCTACAAAAACAGAATATAAGAAACAGAAGGTCTATGTTAACAAGCACAGGCAAACCTTCAAAACAAGTTAAATGAAAATTTAACATAACTAGATACATTCTTGATACTTAAGAACTTTCATATACAGTTGGTTGGTAGATATCTGAAATAAGTAATTATCATTGGGCTTTGGTGTGTGAATGACTAGCATCAAGGTTTATGGCTCTTTGATTAAAGGAGTTCCACAAGAACTTTGGAAAACTTAGGAACTTTATATAGCTTGGTTGGTGGTAGGACTGAAAACAATAGGAATTATGTTTACAGGAAAACAGCAGGAAAGGGTCCTACTGTAATTTTATTAAAACAATATTTACATGGTTATGTACAAATTACAAAAAAAAAAAAACAGAAAAGAGAGTCATAAAGTGACTTGCCAAGACAAATTGCATTAAACAGAAGTGCACAACCAACAATATTTTCATATAGAAGAACAACTTATATCTGAACCTGACGACAATTCGAGCATCTTCTATTTGAGGAACCATCAATTCTAGGTATCAGGACAACACTGATTCACATGTGTTCCAGATCAAATCACTAATATTTATATCAGGATGGTTTAGACTTGCATCTGGTTTACCAGCCGGAATCATAGACAAACTAAAGAAATTTTCAGTGACATAAACTGAATGAAACGTTTGTTTTTTATAGTATTCCTTGCCATAAAGCCTGAAACCGGACAAAACTTTATAAATATACTTTTCTCAAGAGAAATTCAGCTCGAAGCCATGTATTTACTAACAAGATTTAGCCATAGCTACTGAAACATCATTTTTGTTCAATAATTTGCTATGTCGGCTGCAAAGAGTCATCTACTTGTGATCAGCCTGATATAGTGATAATTTCTGCTAATAATATCGACAAGATAAAGTTCTTTCAAACTTCCAATTTAATGAAGAATTACAACCGGCAGTTACAAAGAAAGTAAGATTAGGCCTACGAATTCAACAAAAACCGCACATCAATTTGCCGCAGAATCCAGCCCAAAAAATCAACCCAAAGTAGAATTCACAACTTAATCACAGCGATTAGCACAGAAGCATTGCCACACCATCGCCAGTTAGCTCAATCCAAAAGTCAAGGCACAGCACAATCCACTCAGACAGAGACGGGATCGTAGATCGATTATTACCAAGTACGGCTCCAGGGTGTCGAACCCAAGAACGACATCCGCGAGATCCCCTGCTTACAGAGCACCAATTCGCAAAGGGAGGAGTTCAGATTTAAGAATCACCAAGCCAAAGCAATCTGGAGAAAAGAGTTTTGTTCGAGCAGCCATGGACGGAACCTTGCGCGTCGGGGACGAGGAGGGAGGTGATGGTGGCGCCCCAGCTGGCGATGTTCGCCGTGATCCTGCCATTGGAGAGCACGCAGATCTCGGGCTCGGCCGCCATTGCTGCTGCCTCGGATGAACCTGCTTGCTTGCTTCGCTGGATAAACTGCCTCGGAAGTGATCAGTTCCCCTCGCGTTTGGAACCGTCTGTCTATCTATCTATTCGAACCCACCTCTTTTTTTCATCGGCTTATCTGATCCATCTATCTCAACAAGGCACGCAGTTCGATGCTTCGTGGACCCGACAAATACATTGTCTCCGTTAATTAATGGCGGCGATACGTTAAATTAATGGTCATGATACGCATCGATCGGGTTATAATTGGAAAAGATCGATCGTCTCGCCGACCGTTCGATGGAGCCCCGAATAGCCGGGTGATTTTTCTCATGTGAGCAGGGTCAGCCTTTGTAACAAGGGTAGTGTTGCGCTAGCCTTGTTGCATTCACCCGAACATGACCTCATGGCAAGGTATGATATTCTTCATATACTTCATGAAATTTAGGAAACCATACCATGAAGTAACCATAACATGAAATTTATGTGATATTATTTTTTCTTTCAAAACATGACCTCTATTGTGATAAAAAAAATACCACATATTAGCGATCTTTGTTGGAATCATCCCAAACAAAGAGTCTTATGCAATAGGAGCCTTATTGCAATCACCATGAACGTTTTTGTTTTCTTCTAAAACATGACCTCTGTTGCACAAACAGACTCACTCTGAACAAAAGCCTTGTTGCAATTATCCTGAACTATTTTTTCTTCTGGAACACGACTTCTGTTGTAGAAACAAAATCTAGCGCAGATCCACCATGACCACAGAGTCCAGCCGCGGGAATTGGTGTCGTCGCCCGCATGGTGGTACACAACCATCGCGAGATTTGTCTGACCGTTGTCGCCAAGCCCCTCACTGTGTGCATGCTCATGTTGGACTTCTATGACTTTGTGGAGGTCCTCGATCTAGGATCCTCCCGCCCGTGCCGTCAACTTCGTTGATGTCGGCTTCGACGGGGTTGTTCTTACTGATGTCGATACCTGACTGAGTCAGAAAGGTCTTAGGCGGCAGGGACCTGTATATTCGTCGTCGTTCCTGTGAAGATCTCTACGTTAGTCGTGGTCGTTGGGGGGAACAAGTTGCCGCCCTCCTTCGAACATGGTCGGTATGCAATAGACCACTTGTTGCAGTTGAAAGGATTGCAACAAAGGCAAAGTTCCAAACCTAGACTATGACTAGAAGTTACTCTCGAGATGTCCAATCAAAATCAAAACTGTCAGCCATGGAAGGGGGTCGACGCATGCAGAAAGATCAGTCGGCCGAGCCATAGTGTTTCTGTTAATTAAAGCCCTCGTAGGAAGATGTATGTATAACTATATATATACTGGTTTTTATTAGATTCGTCACAACATGCATTTCTAGAGTACTATATATATATTTGTTGTAAATTTTAGCATAGTTTTCTATATATTTGGTCAAATATAAGGAATTTAACTATGGACGAAGCTCGAAGTTCAGTTAATTTGAAATGGACGACTACTTTTGATGTTCAAATTTTTTTGGTATTACAAGGTATCATGGGCATAGTTAATCATGTTAGTAGGTCACAATAGTCTTATGTGGTATCTAGGTGGAAATTCAAAGTCATCTCAACAGATATCAAAACAACTAGTTTCGACAAATCAAGGGAGAATAGAAGATGAAAGACAAAGCTAAAGAGAAAAGAAAGATGGACCACAAAAAAAAAGATAAGGCACATAAAAAAGCCTTAATAGGGGAAATGGGGTGCTAGTCTACCACGGACCATGCACTAATCTTCATTCTTACCTCTTCGGAGACTAGTTGACCAACAATTGTTGATATACCCCTCACGATTACCACCTCTAGCCTTCATCTTTTCTAAGGCCCCTTAGCCTATACAAATCCCAAGAGCGGAGGCTCCTTGTTTATATCAAACATGAATAAACTCAATGGAAAGGGCTAGAGCTCCAAGAACCATTCAAAGAGCAAATTTCTTGAATCTAAGAAGTGGCGTATGACTCGGACTACCGTCACTGAAAAAAGGTTTGGTGCCGAGCTTGGGAAGTCTCGTATGGCCAATGTCAACGATTAATCAAACTTCCCTCTGTGCTTTCGTATCATATATAGGACTTGGTCGCTCTCTGTCAACGCGACTAGAATGATGCAAAAACATAGAGATACTAATTCTATCTATGCACGACAACCTTCACTATGAGGTTTTTTCGTACACTCCTACTACTACGTACTTTATGGTTGCACTTGCATTAAATATCGGTGAGAATCTTGAGGCCAACCACTGCTACTACCACCTACTCTCACATTGTTTCTATGACAACAATAGTGATGTTGCATGTGGGTAAGGCCAAGCTATATGGTAACGAAGCAGAAAATAAATAAAAAACTTCAACCTACTTGCCAGCCCATGACCACTATGAAGATGCATACAAGGTTTGATTAGATTATTACTAACCCGCAGCGCATCGGGGAGAGAGCCAGTGAAGATCGTCGGTGCAGATCCCCGCAACTAGGATTCTACAATATCCCAAGCATGAGGATGTTCTCCCTCGGTGTAACAGCTCAAGAGCATCCCTTGCCATATTTGTAATATTTGTCATGTGTGAACCTTCTTATTGCCATTATGTGGTTGGAGTTATAATATTTTTGCTTCATGAGATTTTGCATCATGGCGTCATAAGCATCATGTCATCATTCATGTTTTGCCTCAAGCTTGTTTTGGGTGTTGATGTGCTATGTGAGACTTGTGTGTGAAGTGTTCTTGCAAGTGTGTGGGTGTGGTTTCATTCCCAACCAAAACCATCGTGTCTCCAACCTATGCAAACCCCTCTTATTCATCTTATGGATATGTGTGGGTAAAACTTGACGTTTTCCCTAGTTAAAAATGTTGCCCCTCTTCCATATGTTCTGTTTAGATTTGTGGAGTACCTCATATGCACGTTTGTAAATATTTATCTTGTAAACTTTGCAAAACCAGATGCATATGCTTTTAACAAGTGATTAATTTGTTTTCCCTAAACATGCTAATTCTATTTTTATTAAATAGGTCTCAAATTTTTTGAGTCCAAGAGTATTTTTATTATGGCCAAAACTCTCTCTGTTATTTCTCTGCGAGTTTTCTTTTGATTTGGTTTTATGTTAAAGGAAACCCTTTTCCTTTTCGCTAGAGGAGATAGCAGACCACACCTGTGCCTCCTTGCGCCCCCCGCGGCCCAGCTAGAAAGCGCTCCGTAGCCCAGCTCCTCGCCCTGACGCCTACCTGCTTCGTCGTTCCTCTCAATCTCTGTCAGAGACAGCGAGAGAGAGTGCAGCGCCGTCAAGGAGCTCACGGACGTCGAGGCCGGCCCTATATAGCTGGATCGCCCCCCTAGGGTTCCTCTTCTCCCTCATGCGCCGCCACCTCTCTTCCCTCCTTCCTCTCCCCCCGCAGGTAAGATTCAGAGAGGTTCAGAGTGAAAGCAAGAGCGAGTGCAGTGCAGCGTCGGCCTTCTCCGTCGTCGCCATCCTCGACGGTGGCCTCCTCCGGTCCTACTGTGATGTCCATGAGGTCGAGGGATTCGGCCGTGTCCAATTCCCAAAGCTAGCAGGCGGTGATCGCACCGCCATTGTCGTCCGCGTCTTCGTCTTCTTCGCGCACCCGAAACCCCGCCGTCCGCGTCATCGTCGACTCTCTGCTTCAACCTCGCGTCCGCGTCTTCGTGCCAAAGCCCTCGATGAGGAGCCTTCCGTCCCCGCCACTCCCCTCTGCTCCGTTCATCGCCGTAGCATGCTGCGCCGTGGCTTGCCTCGCCCCGTTGCAGCCGTGCCCGAGCCGAGCATGAGCTCGTGCTCCTCGCTGTCGTGCGCGTAGCGATAGATGACCGCGAGAGCGGGTTCCCCTCAAGGCCCGAGACCCCTGCCAGTGGTTCTCCTCGCCGGAGACTGTCGCAGTTGTCGTCGTAGTTGTCGTCCGTCGCCGCGGTTCTGGCACCATGTGGCGTCGCCCCATGCAGTCGATCTAAGAGGTACCGAAGCCCACTCTTCTATCGTGTCCCCCTTGTAGCGTAGTGGTCGAGCACCTGCGCCTCTCCCAGCAGGTCGTCGAATCGATGCCCCTCGGGGTCAGATTGAGCCCCCTTTTTATTTTCCTGTTGCAAGGCCCTAACCGTGGGCTCGGCCCCACATGTCAGCCCTAGGCCTCTGGTGGTCAGTACCTGGTGGGCCTAGGGTATTTTTTATTTCTTTTGTGTCATGATTTTTTGTGGTGTTTTAGTTGTATTTAGACACTTGCCCGATATGGAAATATTCCAAATAGGTGCATGCCCATATTTGGCAATGGCCAGAATAGGCAAGTTCTGACTTATAAGCTCATTGGGAGTTAGTGCTATTTGTAATTTAGGTTTGTGAGCAAATTATTTACAGAAACATATGAGTGTGATATATGATTTTGGGGTAGAAAAATCCCAAGAATTTAGTGGTGCCATTAGTTTTTTCATTGGAGCAACTTTGTAAAAAATATATTTTGTGATGAGGTGGCCTTTTGTTATTTCTGTTTGATCTCATTATTTGGCATGGATTTTCTTACTATGAACAAGACATATGTTGATTGTCAAGCCAAAGAAGTCAAATTGACTCATCCTGCTGAAGATGTGATCATTTTCGCAGCTCATGATGACACGATTCGTCTCTTTTCTCTTAATGAGAAGGGTGAAATCTCAGCCATTTCTGAGATTCCGATTGTTTTTGAGTATGAGGATGTCTTTCTAGAAGAATTGCCAGGAATGCCTCCGCACCAGCCAGTAGAGTTTGTGATTGATCTTGAGCCTCAAACTGAATCGGTTTGCAAGCGTCCTTATAAGCTTGGCCCCGAAGAGCTGAAAGAAATGAAGAAACAACTAGATGAACAAAAACGTTTGGGTCTGATCAGACCAAGTTCTTCACCATGGGGTTGTGGTGTTGTGTTTATCAAGAAGAAGGATGGCACAGACCGACTTTGTGTCAATTACCGTCCATTGAATAAGAAGAAAATCAGGAACAAGTACCCACTTCCCAACATAAATGAGTTGTTTGAGCAACTAAAAGGGGTCAAGGTTTTCTTGAAGCTAGATAATTGCATGGGCTATCATCAGATCCGCATCGTGAAGAAGATATTCCAAAGACTGCTTTCAGGACGAGTTTTGGCTCTTATGAGTACACCCTCATGCCCTTTGGTCTCGCAAATGCTCCTCCGACCTTCTCCAGAATGATGAACTGCATATTCTCTCCTTTCAAAAATGAGTTCGTCTTGGTGTATTTGGATGACATTCTTGTTTTCTCGGAGACTGAAGAAGAGCATGCAGAGCATCTCCGGCTTGTGCTTGACAAGCTAAGAGAGCATCGATTCTATGCTAAGTTATTCAAGTGTGAGTTTTGGCTCAATGAAGTGGTTTACCTTGGGCACATCATCTATGCCGAGGGCATCAAGGTGCACCTTGAGAAAGTTGAGGAAATCTTGAAGTGGGAGCCTCCTCAAAATGTCAAGAAGCTTCGTAGCTTCCTCGATGACGAGGATATGTACCTAGGGTAGGGTCTTAAGCCTGACCAAGATACCCTACCTAAGGACAGTGCATTGGAGGACTCAAAGACCACAAGAAAGATTTCGACTGGATTACTCATGGAGTTCAAGCCACTCGACAAGCAATCCACTCGGAGACTTCTTCCTCCACTCGACGGTCGCCTGTCACTCGGAGGACTTCACTTCCAGTCGACACCAGAAGGCCAGAAGCCGCCACCAGGAGACCATCAGGAGGGCGTTAGGCCGGTCGTCATTAGTATAAATTATGATGTACGTTACCAGTAACACTAGTCTTTAAACCCACGATCGGACCCTTGGATGCCCGACAATTATGAGGGGCAGCGAACTCTATATAAGCCGCCCCTCCCCTCTGGCACAAGGGTTCACAACCACTGTAATCTCAACATTCCACACGACAAAGCTCCAGAGCACTGAGACGTAGGGCTGTTACCTCCACGAGAGGGGCCTGAACTCATACATCCGTGTGTACACCCTCGCCGTAGCTAGGACTCTGCTCTCTCCTTTCGTACCCCTACCTTCTACTGTTAGGCTCGTTCCCACGACAGTTGGCGCCCATCGTGGGGCAGGCATCTAAGCAACTTCTGGCGAGGTTGCATTTTTTTCTCCTCCGACATGTCTTCCGGTGGTGTTTTTTCCCTGGGCCACGAGATCTTTTTTGGAGCGCTCACGTTCATCGCCGACGATTCGGCATGGCTACAGGAAGCGCCTCTCGACATCGAGGCGCTCCTAGTCCGCAGGGCTGCTATCACACCCTGTGTTTGTATCACATTGATATGTTTGGGTTTATAAAATTTGGAGCCGACTAAAACTTTTTCAAAGTGCTTGTGCTTGTTTGCTATGTTGTTTGCTTGCTTGATGATTGTGTTATTTGGCACTACTAGGTTCTATTCCACCTCATATTCATCTTCCATGTCCCAAACCCCTTGCCCAATGATCATGCCATGTGAATAGTGCCCAAAACTATTTTTATCAAATATTGTTGTAACAAAAAATGATTTATTCAAATTAGGTTATCAAAACCCCCTAAAATGAGGTTTGCGCTGCAAGTCCTTAAATTAGGTGGACCCTTCCTTCCCAAAAGCTTTATTACAAACCCACTATATATAAGACTTCCCAAAACCACAAAATATTATTTTAAGGATTATTTTCACATTTTATTTAAAGGCTTTTTCTTAAGGCCAGAAATTGATTTTCTTAGGGAAAAATTATTTAAATGCTTTAAAAATATTTGAGAAAATTTGGAGGAACTCAGTGGACATATATTTTCCATATATATGAGTTTCAACCCAAGGACATCATCAGATCATGGGAAAATCCCCTCAAAACCCTTTTTGTTCAAATCACGCTTTTGGAATATTTCTATAAGAAATATTCTCAATAAATTCCAGGAAAATTCCAGCAAGTCATCACTATCATGGATGATCATCTTGAAAAGTTTCATACCAATCCAAGTTGGTTTGGTTCATCAAACCATCCCAAAACCATTCCTGTCCAGAATCAAATTTGAGAAACTTTACATTATGAAGTGTCTCCCCTTGGCCTCAAACTTTGTGGGCATGCTCTAATGGCCAAATAGTGATGACACACTAAGTGGTGCATCAAGGGTAAAAGCCTAGCATCAATGGATCTACAGAAATCTGATTCTACTAATTTCTAGGGTTCATCAAATCTCCATTATCAACTTTTTCCCCTTGAGCTCAAACTTGGTGAATCCCCTCATTTTTACCTAACCTTTGACCCTGGTAAGTATCTCATTAAGGTGGTAGAGTTTTCTTGCCTAAATCATTACCAAACACCTTCTGGCGAATTGGTAAAACCATCATCTCCCCACCTTATACTTTTACCCTTGGCCCCAACCTTTTACTACCACAGCCTCTGGTAAGTGCCTTGCACCTTGAGTAAAAGTCCCAAGCCATCTGGCCATTGTGAGGTGGGGTAAAACCCCTATTTTCACTCCTGGATAACATCTTTTTCTATCTTTCCCTTTCCCTTTATTTTCTCCCTAGCCCTGCTTAGCCTCTAAGGCATCCAAAGAGCATCTCTAGGCCTTCCAGCAGCTAGTGGACAAAGTGGGGCACCCCAGAGCGCGCAGGCAACGGCAATGCCGGCCATATGCACGCTCTAGAGCGCGCTACAGTGCGCTCCCGCACTGTAGCCGCTGCCCAATGGCCGGCCCCGACCACCTTGGGCCTCCCCCGCGTGTCCTCCGAGGCGGCCTCGGTGTCCGTGACACGCTACACTGTCACCCCCCTCCTCTCTCCTCCTCCTCCTCCCTCCTCCCGCGCGTGCCGAGTGCCGCCCGACTCGGCCAACCCGCGACCTCGCACGCGCGCCCTCCTCTCTCTCTCCCATTGCTCCCGCTCGGCGTAGACCAGTCCCATGAACGCCCCCGAGCAGTCCCGCGAGCCTCCCTCTCCCTCTGGCCTCGGCCACGTCCTCCACGGTGTATGGCTCATCGGTGGGCTCGCGCCCCTGCTATAAAAAGGCCTCCCGGGCCCCTCTCTCCCCTCTGGACCCCTCTTCTCTCCCTAGAAACCTCCCTGAGCCCCCCTAAGAGCCCCCGATGTCTCTGTGCTTGGGATCGACCTAAGGGCCGCTGCGGCCATCTCCCCGTCGATCTCCGGGTACAAAGCCTCTCCGGCCCCGTTTCTGTCCCGTTGGTCCTCCCTTGCCCTCCTGATGCGACCCTCCTCCTTCCCGTCCTCTTTGCAGGCTGAATCGGCCCCGGAGACCACCTCCCGAAGCCACCTCCGCCGTGGATGCTCGCCGTCGGCGACTCCGGCCACCTCCGGCCTCCGTTCCACCTCTAGAAGACCGGTGACTCTTCCCCGAGCCCGTTCCCACCATCGCCCACCATCGCCCGCTGTCGTCGTGCCCCGTGCCTCCATTGGTGAGCAGCTCCCCTCCCTGTCCCGAGGTGGGAGAAGGACCCGACAGGTGGGGCCCACCTGTCGGCCTCTCTTTCCCTCTCCCACGCGCTCTCTCTCTCCCCTCGAGTCGCTAATGATCGGGCCCCGCGCGTCAGGTTTGAACCTGATCGCGCGCGAGGCTGGCTAGCTGGCCAGCTAGGCCGGCCCAGCCTCTAGCCGCCTCTGGCCAAGGTCCCCGTGGCTTTTCCTTTTTCTTTTTGTGTGGACTTTGCAAAAATCCCACAAAACCCAAAATAATTCCTATCACGATTATTCTTCCACCTAAAATCTTAGAATATTCCATAGAATTTATTAGTGCCATTTGTAAAAATGTTTGAAAACTTTTTAGTACTGTTTTTAATTAAAAATCCCTATTTGGCATTTCCTGCCTCTGTTTAATCGTTTTTAAAAATATTTTTCATAGTAACATATTAAAAAAACATTTTTAATATAGTCCTTAGTATTTATCAGAATAGATTAGCATTTTTATTAGTAGCTTGAGTGCTCTGTTTTTGTGTGTTGATTATTTTTATTGTTATTTTATCGCGACGATAGATTGCGCTATTGACGAAGAAGTTGGACCCGAAGACTTCGAAGACCCCGGAGACTTTGTTGAGCCAAGCAAGCAGCCCTTTGACCATGATGAGAAACCATTTTTATTGCATGTCATATAGCACTTCACTTTC
Organism: Hordeum marinum; assembly: GCA_022496015.1. Classification (NCBI taxonomy): domain Eukaryota; kingdom Viridiplantae; phylum Streptophyta; class Magnoliopsida; order Poales; family Poaceae; genus Hordeum; species Hordeum marinum. The sequence goes on along the minus strand of CM039673.1, from coordinate 127,405,249 downwards.
ATCATAATTGATCATGTGATGTGGTGTTCCCCTTTCGGTGGGATGCCTCCGATACGTTTCCATTGACACTTGCATCGTGCATGACCCTACCACCTTATGAGGGTTGTGCGGGTGGGTGTAGATAGGATGCTAGTAGATGGTACGCAAGTGGGATCGGGACTATGCATAGAGATGGAAAGGAAATAAATGATTTCAAAGACTTTTTCCAAAACCCTGTCGGGTGCCACTAATGCCCTAGGGAGATGATGATGAGATGGGTGACCACTTGAGAAAGAAGTGGTGTGCCGGAACAAGATGAGGATGTGTTTTCAAAAATAAAGGGTTTAAGATTTGTCGACCGTCCCGACCTTACATGTGCAACCACGATAGCCCTTATTGGATAGGGCTTTGTTGATTACTATGGTTGGTACTAGCAAGGAGCCCGCATTACTAGTGGCAAGAGTGAAGTGGTCACTCTTGAGATGGGATCGTCCTAGAGTGGAAGGTCATGCGCTGTCTTTACAGGCACTGGGCACACCGTTGCGTGCCCTCATGGATGATACGAGTGATGTATATCATGAGGGATGACACCAACGAGTGGACTCTTTGTTTAGTATCACCATGGGAAAGGCATTGTTCGGGTGCTTACCTCGGGTATGTTATATACCACGAGTTGTGGATGATACGAAAGTTCCCCGAGTCTTGTGGGTAAAGTGTGCAACCTCTGCAGAGTTTAAAACTATTCGAATAGCCATGTCCACGGTCAATGAAAGTTGGTTGGTGCTTCTTATGCCACGTCCGAATGTTTTCGCAAAAACTTGGTGTGAGTATGGGTGTGATGATGACAAGAGGTCACATGAGCTAAGACCGATGACTTAGCGTGATGAGTGAACATGAGATGTTCAACCAATACTTACGATGATGTCTGCAATTTGTTCACATGAATACCTGCTAGTTGTTGATGCATGCTCACTAGTTACTTGATCATGACATTTGCATACAAAATTAGCTTTCCGCAAATTTACCTATTTAGTGCTATATCATGCATCATTGTTACCTTGTTCCACAACTTGGGTTGCTTGCGAGTACATTCAAAGTACTCATTGGCTTGCCACTGGTTATTTAATTGGCCAGGCATGGAAGAAGAGGGGTATGTTAAAGAGTTCGTTGGAGACGAACATGCGAACTAGGATGCTTCCCTGTCAGAATGCCTGTAGGTTAAGGCAGATGGCATGGGTTAACGCTTTTGACCAAGATTTCCGCTGCTTGTTCTATTTTAAGTGACTGGCCCATGTGGCCCTATCTATGTAAGACTTGACCTTCATGGTCCTTATTGTGTAAGACGCTAAATGTGGATGTAAGACTCTTGTTATTCAGCTTCTGTGTGTTCAGTGAACATTGATCTCTGGGATCACTATACACGTGCATTCGGTGATCACGACTTATGAGTTGGGGTCCCCACAGCTGCGCACTTCCGCGTGAGTCCCTGTGGTGTGTTGCTGCGTCAGTCGTCGACTCCCTATGCATCGGTGCCCCTCGCTGTCCATTGTCGCAAGCGGTCCGGTCGCTCACGACTCCAACAATGGGTCAAGCATGAAGTGGATCGCCAAACTGCTTCTCCGCAGATTTTAGCGCTCGAGCCCGCCGAGTCCCTTCACGACGTGTTCGAGTCGGACTCCGATCAGTCTGATGTTCCTTCCGAGTGCAAGAGCTGTGATCCTATCGCGGAGGTCCTTATGGCGGGCTCCCATCAAAGTCCTCCACCGGGCTTTGGCCACGACAAGTGAGATGCTGGCGGCGCGTCGAGTGAACAGTCGCGTCGCGATGGTGAAGTCCTTCATACTCCCATCGTCGGTACGACCGCCGAGGCCCAGGCCTTGGAAGCCACACGTATTCGGCTGGAAGAGCTCTAGAGAGAACTCGATGAGTGCACTCGCCAGCGCCCACCAGTTTCCGGTCGACGTCAGCGACAGCTGTTTCTGACTGGATCTCACAACAATGTTGAGGTATATCATACTCCTATGTTAAATGTTGGAGCTGCGGCTAGGATAGAAGATTACATTCAGCCGTCGCGGTCAGAGGCTGGAAGAGGGTTGATGCATATCAGAGTTTTGCTAGATGCAGTGCAGCATCGGAATTCTGTCGTTTCACAGTCGCGTAACAGGATATACAGCAATTAAACCAGGGTGGAAACCGTTCAGTCGGTACACAGCCCCGGATCGCCCTTGCATCGAAGGGGCGGAGGCTTTCGTGAAGATCAGGTTAGAGATCAGTTTCACCACGAAGACCACCGTCGAGTGCCCGCTCCTCCGTAGGGCGGTCCGCACGTGCCCCGGCACCCGGACGAAAGGCGCTCGTTCGGTGACGAGCGGAATGCGGGGTTTGATGCTCGTGGTCTCCTCACTCAGAGGCGGATCGACAGGGGCAGAGCCCACAGAGAAGGACAAGATGGAGATTTTCCAAGTGGCAACTCAGCTGTGATTTCTTGTCCTGAGTGTTTTAGCAGGGCCATCCGTTCTGCAGAGATTCCCCCCAACTTCAGGTTGGCGGCTGGGATCGGGAAGTTTTCTGGCGAGTCAAAGCCAGAGACTTGGTTGGATGATTACTGAGTGGCTTTTTAGATTGGTGGCGGCAATGATAACGTCGCAATGAAACACTTGACCTTGATGTTGGATGGTTCAGCTCGTGCGTGGCTAAATCGCTTGGCTCCATCCAGTATATATTGCTGGGAAGATCTTGCCCGAGTGTTCGTCCGAACCTTCGAGGGCACTTGCAAGCGTCCTGCCGGGTTGGTCAACTTACAACATTGTGTCTAGAATCCCAATGAGACCTTGAGGGATTACATTCAACGTTGGTCCACTCTGCATCATACAGTGGAGAATGTTTCCGAACATCAAGTTGTGTGTGCCTTCAAGGTTGGTGTGAAATACAGAGAGCTTTACTTGAAGTTCGGTCGAAAAGGCGACATATCCTTCGGCAAGATGATGGAAATCGCCACTCAGTACGCCAATGGCGAGGAAGAAGACCGCCTCCGTAGCGGGAAAGGAAAAGCAGTCATCAGTGATGCAGGCGGTAATTCCAATCGGAATCAGAAGCGGAAAGCTGATGGTCCGGTCCAAGCAGAGGCAGCCGCACTGGCGATTTAGGCAAAGAATAAGGGGAAAGCTAAAGGACAGTATGCCCCTAACAAAGGAAAGAGTCAGTCAGGTATTGTTGTGATGGATAAGCCATGTGTAATCCACACGAGGAAAGATGAGGAAGGCAATGTGATTTTGCCCAAGCACACCACTCGGCAATGTCGAACGCTTATCCAGCAGTTCAAAGAGACTGCACCGAGTGATGATACTCCTGAGAAGGATGATGAAGATAAAGAAACATTCCCAGATGTCACCGCTATGCTTGTGATTTTCGCTGATGTAGAAAGCAGGAGTCAATTGAAGGTTATCAACAGGGAAGTCAACATGGCCGTACCTGCCACCCCCACCTACCTCAGTGGTCCCCGTATGCCATCACATTTGACCAAACAGATCATCCTGCTCATGTAGCCACTCCCGGTTGGCAGGCTCTAGTGGTTGATCCGGTGGTGGGGGGCACTCGACTCCGAAAGGTCCTCACGGATGGTGGCAGCGGTCTAAACATCCTATATGCAGATACCCTAAAAGGGATGGGCATTCCGATGTCCCGACTGAGTGAAAGCAACATGCAATTTCACAGAGTCATCCCGGGGAAGAAGGCCAAGTCACTCGACCAGATTGCATTGGACGTGACATTCAGGAACGATAAAAATTTTTGAAAGGAAAAGTGACGTTTGAAGTCGTGGATTTCCAGAGTGCTTATGATGCCATTTTGGGTCGACCTGCGTATGCTCGTTTCATGGCCCGTCCATGTTACGTGTATCTCAAGTTGAAGATGCCGGCCCTAAGGGTGTGATCACGGTCACTGGTAATCGACAGCGGGCCAAAGAATGCCTCCAGCAAGGCTCCAAGATAGTTGATCATCAGATGAGTATGGTCGAGCTGGAAGAATACAAGAAGAGCGCTGACCCTGCTGATTTGCTTCGTGTGAAGAAGCCCGCTTCTGAGTCGGCATTTCAGTCGGCAGGGGAAGTGAAGAAAGTGCACATCCACCCGAGGGATCCAACTGCTGCCCCGACCAATATATCAGCAACACTCGACAGTAAATAGGAAGCCGAGCTCATCCAATTCCTCCGTGAGAACTGGGATATCTTCGCATGGAAGCCTGCTGACATGTCGGGGGTTCCCAGGGGCTGGCTGAGCACCGTCTGAGAGTTGATCCGAAAGCTAAACCCGTCAAAGAGCATTTGCGTCGATCGGAGGCGGAGAAGCATAAAGCAATCGGTGAAGAAGTGGCCCGTCTCTTGCAGGCCAAGTTCATTCGGGAGATTTACCACTCCGAGTGGCTCTCGAATGTTGTCATGGTGCCCAAGAAGGATAAGTCGTTGCATATGTGCTTTGACTTCAAACATATCAATCGGGTCTGCCCCTAAAGATCATTTTCTGCTCCCCTGCTGTAACAGCCCGGGACCGACGCTCCAGAACATTCCCCTTTTATTTCCATTCTCGTCATGTGTTTCATCTAGTTGTCGCATTCATCATCGCATCATTCGCATAATTTGCATAGCATCATCACTCATTTTCGAAAACTTGCATCTGTTCGTAGTTGCCGGTTCTCTCCGTTCTCGTCGCTGACCATTTCGAGACCAACCACACACGCACGCGCCTGCGGCATCATTAAAAAAACCTTTTTTAAGGCGCGCGAAAATATTCTTGGATTGGGTCGAAACTTGGCGTGCGGTCTTGTTTTATTGTAGGTAGGCCGCCTGCCAAATTTCGTCGCGTTCCGAGTTCGTTTGATACCCCATTGGTCAGTCGTAGTAGTGAGGTCATCGGTTTATTATCGGACGTTTCTCGGTGTTTTAAAAATCATGTCACGGGCCACCAACCTTCCCTCTCATCTCCCCATAGCCAATCTACACAGCCCACTTGCCCGCCTGCTAGCCCCCTCCGCTTTTGGACCGCCCGATCGTGATCGGAGGGTCCAAAAATGGTGTGAACCATCAACCCTAGCCCCTAATGCTATAAATAGACCCCACCTGCCTAATTTAGACCCTAAACCCTAATCCCTCCTCGAATCCCGTGCCAAACCCCCTCCAGCCTCCTCCCAGTCTCCAGGCCCATCTGAGCCCGCCCGGGCCCGATCTGGGCTGAGCACTGCCGCTGCCGCCGCTCCTCCCGAGCTCCAAGACGGAGCTCTCGCCCGCAGGTGTTCGTTCCGCTCTACGTTCAGTCGTCGGAACCCGCCGCCGCGTCTCCCCGTGCCCGCATCCGCCGCGTCTCCCCGTGCCCGCATCCGCCGCTGCCAGGACTGTCCCGTCGCGCGCCGTTGCTCGCCGGAGGACCCAGCCGCCGCTAGCCGTCGCTCGCCCCGCAAGTCCTGCTGGCCGCCGTCCTCGCGTTGCCGGTCACCAACGCCGCCGGGAACGGATCCCTCCGTCCCGGTTCTGGCCAAATCCGGGTGGCCACTATCGCCCCTCTCCGTGCCCCGGCCTCCTTCGCCAGAGCTCCGAGGCCCGTCATCGCCGCTGCCTTCCTCGTTCCCGCTCGGGCTCGGGAGCGAGGGAGGAGGACAAACCCTCTGCTTGCCTCGTTGACCGTCGCTAGTGCCACGTGGGCCGGCCCAGATCTGCCACCCTGGCCCACTCCTCTGCCAGCTATCCCACCGAATGGGCCAAGACCCATGAGGTGAGTAGCCCCCCTGCATCGTTTTCCTTTTTTCCTCTTTTAGGTCCGTTGCATTTTTTCTTAATTACAACAATTGCATATTTTAAAACGTTAATAATTAATTAACCGCTCGCCGTAATATAAAAAATGTTTTAAATATGTAGTTTGCAAAATAAATGCATCGATGGTGTATATGTCATTTTCATCCATGATATGTATAGTAGCTTGCGGTTTTGCATCATTGTGCATAAATAACATTATGTTGTATAGACATATTTATTTAACGTGCATCGGGATTTAATCCTACCATATATTAAAATGATCATATTATCGGCATCGCACTTTCATGCATGAAAAAAACCTGTTTATTGAAATAGTGGCATTTAACCTGCATTTATGAGTGCTAGTAGGTGATTAGGCCAAATACTTGCATAATTAATTGTGACTTATTTTTTCGCATGAACCTATGCATATTATATATGTTTTCGGGGTAGAAAAATCCATATAATTTATATGTGCATTTAGTTTTGTCATTTGAGCATTTTTTGTGCATGTCATTTTGCTGTGATGCCTTTTTATTATTTTCGTGCGATTTAATACATGGATGATATGAAATAATTTTGAACATGAGATATGCCCTTTGATATGTGTCCTAGCCCCTGGACATTTTGCTTGCCATATAAATGCATGTATAGGTGTTATTTTCTTGTTGCCAACTTGCCATAAAAAATACTGCTGTTTTGAGGTCCAAAATATTTCTAAGTCTGGAATCTGTAATATTTTGTTGTTGTCTTGCCATGTGTTTTGCTAGTGATCTAGAACCCTATTGTGGTAGGTGTAATGGAGTTATTTGTAGTTGATAATGTACTTTAGTATGCTGTTAAGTTTCACGCCATAATATGCCCTGTAGCATATATTTTCACTACTGTAAATATGCCTTCGTGATAAAAACTGCACTGTCAAAAACTGCTATTTTCGCTAAGTCTGAAACTGTTTTCAAGTAGCCACCTTGTGAGCTTCCTACCATCTGATCCATGCATGTTTTGAATATGATATGTGAAGATGAAATGAAGTGTGTGTTATATAATACTGACCCATGCTTAGTTTGTGTATTTTAGGATCGTGTAGCTTGTTGTTTTCATGTGTGCAAAGTGCTAAGTTGCTGTTTTGGGCAGATTTCAACTAAAACTTGTGTTGGTTGTATTTGGTGAACCGTAGCTCCATTTTGAACATGTTGCATATGAGACTTGCTTAGAATCTCATGTAGTTTCATAGTATCTTGCTACATTCATGATTTGAAATGTTTGTGATTGTATTTTCCATGCATTTGCATTCATGACATGTGCATCTTGTGTTGCTCATATCTTTTAGGCCGTAGCTCTGTTTGAGATGTTCCATATATGTAACTTGACTAGAAAAACGTATAAAATCACATGGTGACATTTATTTCACTGTCTAACAAATATAAAATATGGTTAGTTTAGATCTGGACTAATTTCGAAATTAACATATGAGGTCGTTTCGGAAATACTATAAGTTGTTTCTGACCTCATTTAAGATGCCTAGATAGTGTAGTTTACTTATGCTTCACCTCTTGCCATGCCTAAAAACATTTAACATTGAGGTGTACCTAAACGGGAATGAACTAAATAATCCGAACGTGGAGTTTCATCAATATGCAACTCGTTGCATTTTGAACTTCACTTAATGTGTAGTAGTTGTTTGTTGTTATTGCCATGTCATGCCTTGCATATTAAACCGGACATGCATCATATTTATTGTGCATCATGTCATGCATATGTTGTGGTGTATCTTGTGTTGATTGTTTGTTTTGGATTGCTTCTTCTCGATACAGTTCTGAAAGCGTTCGGAGTGTGAGGATTCGTTCGACTATGTTGGTTCGTCTGCTTCATGGACTCGATCTTCTTCCGAGAGGGATCTCAGGCAAGATGACATATTTCCCTAGATACCATTACAATCATTGCCATGCTAGATGCCTCGTTTTCTATCATTATGTCTCGCTACCTACCACTGGTTTGTCAAGCCTCCCAATATTGCCATGAAAGCCTCTAACCCCTCCACATCCCAGCAAACCTTTGGTTGGCTATGTTATCGCTTGCTCAGCCCGTCTTATAGCGTTTCTAGCTGCAGGTGCAATTGCTTCCATGTGACAACATGGACCTTCTTTGTTATCACAATATTATTGCTATTTAGTTTAATGCACTTATACACTTGGTAAAGGGTGGAAGGCTTGGCCTTTTTCTCGGTGTTTTGTTCCACTCTTGCCGCCCTAGTTACTTGTGAACCGGTGTTATGTTCCATAATTGAGCGCTCCTAACATGCTCGGGTTGTTATGGGGACCCCCTTGATTTTCGTTTTAGGATAAAACTTGTCTGGCAAGGCCCAACTTTGGTACTACATTTGCCCATCATAATAAAACTGATCACCTTATTAAAGCATAGAGGGTCGCCCCCTCGTGGATTAATATAACATAATACAGGGCGCCAATGCTGCTGGTGCTGGTCCAAAATAGAGCCACTTGCGGGTCCACCCAGGCAACTCGGGGGATTTCTATCCGGCCACCGTATGTACTGCTCATCCAGTTGTGCCCTGAGAACGAGATACGCGGCTCCTATCGGGATTGTCGGCACGTCAGGCGGTCTTGCTGGACTTGGTTTACCTTTCTCAAACATCTTGCATGAGGAACTCTGATCTTCTTTGGGCTATCTCGAGATGTCGGATTTCCTTTGGAATTGCCTAGGATGATCACGAGATCCATGGTCGAGGTTATTCCTGCGGCGTGTGGTTAATTTGTGATGGATGAGTTGGAGCACCCCTACAGGGTTAAATCTTTCGGAAAGCCGTGCCCGCGGTTATGTGGCAAACTTGGATACTTTGGTTAACACCCGGTCATAGCAAACTTAAAGTAAACTCAAATAAAATACACCAACTCAGTGCGTCACTGTGACTGTCTATTCTCCTGAGTCCTTATCCCAGAGAGAACACGGTGGGGTTATGTTTGACGTAAGTAGGTGTTCAGGATCAGTTAGTGATCATTACTAGTTCACGTCCGTTATGCATAGACCACCATACGTTAATTTATGTACTCGTAAGTTAGCCACTCACACAAATGCTTAGTCGCTTGCTGCAGCCTCACCACTTAACCATACCTTACCTATTAAGCTTTAATAGTCTTGATACCCTTGGAAATGAGATTGTTGAGTCCCTGTGGTTCACAGATTACTAGAACAATAGTTGCAGGTACAGGTAATGTGATGCTTGAACGTGAGAGCGTTACTTGTTTGTTGGAGTTCTTCTTCTTCTTCATCGATCTAGGATGGGTTCCAGGCGGCAGCCTGGGATAGCAAGGATGGATGTCATTTTGTCGTTTGTTTTCGTCCGTAGTCGGACCCTGCTCTTCTGTATGATGTTTGAGTATGTTGTTGTATTGATGTGATCTTGATGTAGCTTGTGGCGAGTGTAAGCCAATTCTATATACTCATCTCTTCTGTACATATACTTGTAATGATATCCATTCTTTCAACACGACGAGATGCGCTTCTATCCCTGTCGAGGCCCTCGTGCCAAAATAAGGATAGGACCGCATCTTGGGCGTGACACCCGCATAGATCAGATTGTTAACTCGATTGTAGGATGCGAGCGTGTATCATTTCTCGATGCTTACTCTGGGTACCATCAGATCCGTCTGTATGGCCCAGATGAAATAAAAACAGCCTCCATCACCCCATTCGGGTGGTTTTGCTACATCACTATGTCATTCGGTCTGAAAAATGCCGACGCTACTTTCATGTGCATGATTCAGAAGTGTTTACTCGACCAGATCCCTCGGAATGTCGAGGCGTACATGGGTGATATAGTTGTCAAGTCCCGCAAAGGTTCTGACCTGCTGGCTGACTTGGCCGAAACATTCGCCAATCTAAGGAGATACGATATAAATTTGAATCCAGCCAAGTGTACTTTTGGCATCCCTAGCGGCAAGTTACTCGGTTTTCTCATTTCCGAACGAGGGATCTATGTCAACCCTAAGAAAATCGGCGCCATTACCTGAATGAAGACTCCCGTGCGAGTGCACGATGTTCAGAAACTCACAGGTTGCTTGGCAGCATTGAGTCGATTCATTTCTCGTCTCGGTGAGAAGGCATTGCCTTTGTACCGACTGATGAAGAAATCCGACACGTTCGAGTGGACTCCTGAAGCCGAAGCAGCGTTTGTGGAACTCAAAGCCCTGCTCTCAACCTAGCCGCTGCTTGCCGCTCCTTGCAACAAAGAGCCCTTGCTCCTATACATCACGGCCACTAATCAGGTCATAAGTACAGTGCTAACTGTCGAGCAGGAAGATGAGGGTAAAGCTTACAAAATCCAGCGACCAGTCTATTACGTTTCTGAAGTTTTGTCTCCCTCAAAGCAAAGATATCCACACTACCAGAAGCTAGTTTATGGTATTTACCTATCGACAAAGAAGGTGGCACATTATTTTCAAGACCACTCGATTTCAGTCGTCAATGATGCTCCGTTATCCGAGATTCTGAACAATCGGGACGCATCTGGTCGAGTGGCTAAGTGGGCAATCGAACTCTTATACTTTGATATTAAGTTTGAAGCCAAGAAAGCTATCAAGTCTCAGGCACTTGCGGATTTTATTGCCGAGTGGACTGAACAACAACAGCCAACCCAGATTCACTCAACACACTAGACCATGTTCTTCGACGGCTCTAAAATGTTGAATGGGTCTGGCGCTGGTGTTGTCCTGATATCTCCAAAGGGCGACAAGCTCAATTACGTCTTGCAAATTCACTTCGATTCCTCCAACAATGAGGCAGAGTATGAAGCATTTTTGTATGGATTGCGCATGGCTATCTCACTCGGCGTCAAGCGCCTGATGGTTTATGGCAACTCAGATTTGGTGGTAAATCAAGTGACGAAAGAGTGGGATGTTCGAAACCCCGCTATGACCGGGTACTGTAGTTCTGTTAGAAAGTTGGAAAACAAATTCGAAGGCACAGAACTTCATCATGTTCCCCGACTGAAGAATCAAGCGGCCGACGAACTAGCAAAGATTGGGTCCACTCGACGGCCCGTTCCCAGTAATGTGTTTTCAGAGCACCTGCATACTTCTTCGGTGCAAGAGGATCCTTTCACCGAAGAGCCCCCACAAGCTATGAGCTCCACCGATCCGACTGAAGTCGATGTCCCTGCGGTAATTGATTTGGTTATGGAGATTCTGGTCGTCATTCCCGATTGGACGGTGCCCTACATTGCCTATATCCTCAGACAAGAACTCCTTGAAGATGAGACTGAAGCTCGGCAGATTGTGCGTAGGTCGAAAGCCTTTACTGTGATTGGGGATCAGTTGTTCAGAGAAAGTGCGACTGGCATGATGCAGCGTTGCATCTCCCCCGAAGAAGAACGACTGATTCTGGATGAAATCCACTCGGGAACTTGCGGCCATCATGCGTCCTCACGGACAATCGTCGCTAAAGCATACCGAGCTGGTTTCTTCTGGCCACAGGCCAATGAGATGGCTAAAGATATTGTTGATCATTGTGATGGATGATAGTTCTATGCAAACATGTCGCACAAGCTGGCGTCTGCTCTGAAGACGATTCCCCTTGCCTGGCCATTTGCTGTTTGGGGACTCGACATGGTTGGTCCCTTTCAGACTGGATAAGGCAGATTCACTCATGTGTTGGTTGCAGCCAACAAATTTACAAAATGGATAGAGGCCAAGCTGATCAAGAAGTTGAACTCCCGCACAGCGGTCACATTCATGAGAGAAATAATTTTTCGATACGGCATTCCTCACAACATTATCACGGATAATGGCACCAACTTTGATTCGAAAGAATTCAGAAACTTTTGCACCTCTCAAGGCACTTGGGTGGATTATGCATCCGTTGCACATCCTCAAACCAATGGACAAGTCGAGCGCGCCAATGGCCTCATCCTGCAAGGTCTGAAGCCTCGTCTCATGTGTGATTTGGATCATGCTGCCAATGCCTGGGTAACTGAGTTGTCGTCTGTTTTATGGGGCTTGAGAACAACGCCTAATCGGTCGACTGGATGGACTCCTTTTTTCCTAGTCTATGGAGCCGAAGCTATCTTGCCGAGTGACTTGTTTCATAATTCTCCTCGGGTGGAACTTTATTCGAAAGCTGAAGATGAACAAGCCAGGCAGGATGGTGTCAATCTCCTGGAGGAAGAGCGAGAGATGGCTCTGATCTGGACTACAACTTATCTGCAAGATCTACAATGTTTCCATGCGAAGAATGTCAAGAGTCGGTCATTTCATGAGGGGGACTTGGTACTCCGAGTGGATCAACAGCAACCCCACAAGCTTGCTCCAGTGTGGGAAGGTCCCTTCATCGTCACCAAAGTGTTGAACAACGGAGCCTATCACCTGTACAACCTCAAGAAACAGATAGACGAGCTGTGGGCCTGGAATGCAGATCTTTTCCGACGCTTTTATACTTAGAGACAGAAGAGTTTTTGATGTAATAAAAGTACTTCATCTATGCAAATCAGACTTCTGCGGTTTTTTGTCGATTCCGATCGTATAGTTTCACACTTGGGAATTCTCCGAGTGTCGAGCAATCCTCACACTCGGGGGCTTAGCTGCGAACATGCTTTCGCCTAAGTTAAAAACCCTATCGGGTGGATAATAGTCCATTCACTCGACGACTTGGCTACGAACCATCTTTAGTCTAAGTTCAAACTCCTCTCTGAGTGTGGAGCAATCCTCACACTCGGGGTCTTAGCTACAAACATGCTTTCGCGTAAGTTAAAAACCCTGTCGGGTGGATAGGAGTCCATTCACTCGACGACTTAGCTACGAACCAACTTTCGTCGAACTTCAAAACTCCACTCCTAGTGTTGAACAACCCTCACACTCGGGGGCTTAGCTGCGAACATGCTTTTGCCTAAGATAAAATCCTTGCCGAGTGGATAGTAATCCATCCACTCGATATCCTAGCTGCGAATAAGTCTTCACCTAGGCTTGAAAAGTACCTCGAGTGTTGGGCAATCCTCACACTCGAGGGCTTAACTGCGAACCAGCTTTCGCCTAAGTCAAAAAACAAATTCAGTCGAACAAACAATTGAAAGCCAAATGTTGATAAATCGAAAAGTTTAATCGCGGATAAATGTTTCGCGAGAAAACAAATGTGCTCAGGCTTAAGGGTTGAATGAAGTTTTAAAGCCGATACAATTCCACTCGGCATACCGAGGCAAATAAAGCTTTTCTCAAAGATCAAGTTTTTCAAGCACGCGACGGGCTAGCTGGCTCGACGAATGTGTCTAAGTCAATGCCGTCTGCGATCCTGGTGGCTGCATCAATGAAAGTCTCCATGAAATCTTCAAACTAAAGTTTCTTCGTGTTAACCACTTGGACCCCCTTCAACTTGTCTTCCCTCGCATCCTTGTAATGGACCCTAACAAGGGAGAGTGCCACGTCAGCGTCGCAGCGAGCAGCAGATTTCTTCCAGGCCTGCACTCGACTGGGGAGGTCATTCAGGCGTGCCATCATAGATGTGAGGTCAAGCTGAAGAGCGTCTTCAAGCCACAGTTCCTTGTCGATCCTCTCCATTGCAGATTTCAGTCGGATGCCATATGCTTGAACACCCTGGAGCCTGAAGTTGAGTCTGAGCATGTTCATGACCACCGAATCTCCAACAGGTGACTTGGTGGGATCCAAATCTGGCTCAATCTCCTCAGTCTCTTTTTCAAAGTCCTGGCAGAATTCTGTTGGGAAGAAGGAATAGGAGGACGATTGATGAGATACAGTCATCAAAGATTTTATGAAGTTCAGTCGACAGAGATAATCACCGTCAAGCATGACGTACATCTTCCTCGAGAACTCCCCCAAGTGCTTCTCCAGGACATTGCTCCTCTTAGTTAGCTGCTCAGTTCTATTGATGAGGTCCACATGCTCCTGCTTCAGTTTCGAGTTCTCCTCCTCCATCCTCTTGGTAGCAGTCAGCTTCTGGTCGGCAGCTTCAGTTTTCTCCTTCGCCACCTGTTGGGCATCAGCAAGCACTTTGTCCTTGTCCTCCAGCGCTTTCTTCATGGTATCTAAAGAAACAACATTGTTGAGTCGCGCTTGGAGTCGATGATTTTCATTGCGTATGTCTGTTCGAGTGAAAACACTCGATTCAAAGCATGGAAAGTGAGGATGAGAATGCAGTGGGTCGACAGAAGTTACCTCCCAGAGTTTTCAGCTCTGCCCGCACTCGCTCCAAAGCATTGTTGGAGGCTTCCAAGTCCACGCGCAGCCGGTTCCTTTCATCTTCAAGGTACTTGTAGTGCGTGCCAAGTTCACAAGCCCTCTGAAACCAACAAAGAAAGAAATTCAATCGACAAGAAATACCAGCACTCCGAAGTGCAGAAGACCAAAGATGGTTGACTGGGCGGCGCGCACCACCCCGTCCCATTATCCTGGAATAGCGTCATATCATGGTTGATCAATGATATCCATGAAACCTACATCCAGGGGAAGAGAATTCAACCAAAAGTCCACTCGACATGTCGAGTGGCTCGTGTACTCCGCGTATCATAAACAAATTCGAGATAGTCTATCAGACCCCCGCAAGTGCAAGCACTCGACGACGGTCTCGGGGACTACACCCAGTGGGTGCACTCGGAGTGCCCCCACTAGAATGGTTAACACTCGATCTGCCAAGTGACCCGTCGGCCCCATTCCGCACCTTTGAAGCAGGGTCATATCACGGTTGATCAAATGATGTCCATAAGACCTACATGCTAACTTTGGTGCGGGACGGTGAAGAAAAATAAAATACACTTGACATGTCAAGTGACGATCGTACTCCGCGTATGAGAAAAATTCCTATTTCAAGTTTTCAAGACTACTGCTTATCGTCTGCGATCAACAGTAGCCTCAGGGACTACACCCAATGGGTGCACTTAGCATGCCCCCACTGGTTACTAAAATAGTCGACAAGGTCCGCCCTGTCCGAATATTCAACGGTCTCTTTCAGACCGCCGCCCGTTGCAAGCACTCGACGGTGGTCTCGGGGACTACACCTAGTGGGTGCACTTAGCGTGCCCCCACTGGATCTGCCAACTCTCGACCTGTCGAGTGGCAGAAAGTATCCATCATTGTAACATCCATCACTCGATCTGTCGAGTGGCATGCCACCCCACTCCGCTCCCTTGGAAAGGTCCGCATTGACAACCGTGAAGTGCAGTCTATCCTTATGTAGTGTCATATCATGGTTGATCAATGATATCCATGAAACCTACAAAATAGCTGCAGTGTAGTGCGATCAAGGGCAAACGTATCCAGCATACGACAAACTCTAAGACCTCTGCCGGTGCAAGCACTCGACAGCGGTCTCGGGGACTACACCCAGTGGGTGCACTCGGAGTGCCCCCACTGGACCAAAACCTACTCGATTAAAGACCTAATCTATTCGAGTGGAGAACTTTCAAACATTCTACAAGAGGTAAACAAACACCCACTGGGTGTACAACCAAAGAAGACAGGAATTCAATCGGAAATGTACCTACAATCGAACTTACTCGAACAATGGTGCGAAGCGCTGTGCTAGCGTCGTAGACCAACTTGATGGACTCGTATGCTTCCTTGGTGCACAACATCATATACTCCGCCTAGATTATGGCCTCCTTTGTGGTTCCGATCTGGTCTTCCGGAACACGGTGCAGAGGAATAGCCGTCACTGGCGGGATCGATGTAATGGTTGGGACAGTCAAGGTGGTCTGAGCAGGATTGGTTGGAGTTGACGTCATGATAGTCGAAGCAGCTGGTGGGGCACTCGATAGAGGTATTGCAGTGTCAACTCTGACCCGTGTCGAGTCGCTTATCCCCTGGGAAGATCCGGCAGTCGACCACTGAGGCATCTGCGCGGACGAAGTTCTTCGAGTACGTATGCGCGGGGTGCCCAGGGTCTCACCTCCGCCTCCCGTGCCCCCAGGGTGTTCTTCGTCATCTTCCAGCTGGATGATTTTTGCAATTATCAATCAGCAATATAACTTTTCCAATCGACAAACCGTATTCGAGAAGCAGAATTGAAGATTTGGTTATCTCTGTGGGAAGTGGCTGCATCAGCATTGTCTACGTCCATTGCATCCCCTCCGTCACGTTGAGGTGACGTCACTGAAATAGCATCTCTGATAGATCAAACGACACTCGGTCAACAAGAGTTCAAAGTTACAATCGACAACGAAAATTCGAAAGTAAGTACTCACGTGGAGACGATAGGCACAACCATCCTCATGCGTGACAGAGCTTTGCGAGGTTTGGTTACATTTGGCTTGGGTTGCTTCACCAATCACTCACTTGACTCGACGGCCGAAGGTCGACCCCGTTTTGGGTTCTTCTCACTCGAGACTGGGGCCTTCTCACGACAATCGTAGGGTCTTGGCAGGACTTAGAAGAGCGTTCGACGCAAGGAGGAGACTCGACTTCCTCCTCGTTCTCACTCGAGTCTTCACATTCATCTTCAGACTGAGAGGAGCTGACGGCATCCATACTGCCACCCTCGCTCTCCCCTCCATATTCAGGATGGTTCCCATTGGGCACAGGCGAGTACATGTGCATCCACTCCTGCATGGTTCAAACAAGGAAGTCAGTTAATAAATCAATCGATCACACGACAATACAAGTACTTCAGTCGACAAAGTGCAACTTACCAGATTCTTTGGTGGGTTTTCGGTCGAGTAAGGTCGGATCCTCTTGGCTCCTAAGGGTTGTCACATGCCCTGGTGATACTGCGAAGCCATTGCTCGATTTTCTTTTGCGGAACCTCTTCTGGATGCGTCCCGATCGAGTCCTCGGGGCCTGAATAGTGCCACATGGTGTGGTCCCTGGCCTGGAGCAGCTAGATCCGTTGACTGAGAAAGGTCTCTAGGAGATCCATACCTGTCACTCCGCCCTGAACAAGTTTCACTACAATGTCCACCAAGATTTCCACTTGGACTTTTCTCCTTCTCACACCTTTAAGGACTTGGGGAGAACTGGATGATCGGATGTGAATGGGGAAAGACGAGTTGACATGTTGGGAGAAGCTACATCTTTGCAGTAAACCATGTCGACTGCCAACCTCTGATAGATTCAGGAAAGGTCATGGAAGGGAAAGAACTACGAGCTCTCTTTTGAATTCCTAGGCCTTCACACAGCTGCAGTACATGAGTTTTTCCGTCCTCGGGTAGAGCCTTCTTCACAGTCTAGGATCTAACCGTAAAAATGTGCTTGAATAGTCCCTAGTGAGGGGGACAGCCCAGGAAGCATTCGCACAAGGTAATGAAAGCAGACAAATAGGAGATGGCATTCGGCGGAAAGTGGTGGAGTTAAGCTCCAAAGAAATTCAGAACCCTCTAATGAATGGATGAGGAGGCATAGAAAAACCTCTTTCAACGTGGGAGAGGAGGAGAACCCATTCTACTTCGCGCGTCTCTGGCTCGAGCTCCCCCTCCGGCAACCTCCATGCGCCATCCTCCACAAGCCCATTAACAACAAAGTTGTCCATGTCCGCGCGGGTGACCACCGAGAGGAGAAAATCCCCCTGGATCCATCCCGGCTACGCGGTGAACCTAGCGGTCGAGGGCTTCTTGCCGTTGCTCTTTGCCGCTCCCTTCTTGGCATGGTCTAACTTCTCCATGTCATCGTGGTGGCTGGGTTTGCCGGAGTGGAATGGAGTGTGTCACTGAGGACAGAGGAGGCAGAGGAAGAGAGGAATTTTGGGGGAGATTATTGTGCAATCTGCGGCGCTTCGGGATTTATACCCCGCCGAGTGCCTCACTGATGGGTGGGCCCGCGAGATCACCGCACACGTCAACCGTAGATGACACCCTGTACATGGCGAAATGACCGACGTGAGGATCGAGGCGTCATGCCCCCACTTTCCCCGATCATGGCGTCATCATCGCAGGCGCGCGCGCTTCCCAAATTTCCGTATCCCGCAAGATCCGAGTCTAACAGACCGACCTGCCACCTCCAAAGATTCCTTCAGATCACTTGGAACAAAATTGACATTGAACATTCACTCGGGCACTTTCAAAGCTGAATTGATCCGGGCGAATGACGAAAAGATCAGTCGGCGCAAGTTTCGTTGAAGCCCCGAATTTCATTCGGAAGATTTGATGCCTTATTCTAAACTAGCATCGATGCCCTCATTCACCACTCGAACCTTGATCCATTCAGGGGCTAATGATGAGAATATGTACCTAGGGTAGGGTCTTAAGCCTCACCTAGATACCCTACCTAAGGACACTGCATTGGAGGACTCAAAGACCACAAGAAATATTCCGAGTGGATTACTCATGGAGTTCAAGTCACTCGACAAGCAATCCACTCGAAGACTTCTTCCTCCACTCGACGTTCACCTGTCACTCGGAGGTCTTCACTTCCAGTCGACACCAGAAGGCTAGAAGCCGCCACCAGGAGACCATCAGGCGGGTGTTAGGCCGGTCATCATTAGTAGCAATTTTGATGTATGTTACCACTAACGCTAGTCTTTAAACCCACGATCGGACCCTTGGATGCCCAACAATTATGAGGGGTAGCGAACTCTATATAAGATGCCCCTCCCCTCGGGGACAAGGGTTCGCAACCAGTGTAATCTCAACATTCCACACGACAAAGCTCCAGAGCATTGAGATGTAGGGCTGTTACCTCCACGAGAGGGGCCTGAACTCATACATCCGTGTGTACACCCTCGCCGTAGCTAGGACTCTGCCCTCTCCTTTCGTACCCCTACCTTCTACTGTCAGGCTCATTCCCACGACACTTGGGCTTGCAGTTTACTGTAGAAGATATGTGGAGAACCTCTCTCAAATTGCTAAGCCTCTTTCCAACCTCCTCCAGAAGAAGGTCAAGTATGCCTGGTCTCCTGAGTGTGATGTGGCATTCAATACACTCAAGGAGAAGCTGACTTCAGCTCCAGTTCTTGTTCCTCCCGATCAATCAAAGCCTTTCTGAGTGTTTTGTGATGCTTCCCTCCAAGGTCTTGGTGGCGTTATCATGCAAGATACGAAGGTTGTTTCTTAGACCTCGCTTCATTTGAAGCCCAGCGAGAGGAACTACCCCACTCACGATCTTGAGTTGGCGCCAGTTGTTCATGCTCTGTTCATGTGGAGACATCTATTGTTGGGAAGACCAGTTGAGGTGTTGACCGACCACAAGAGCTTGAAGTACATTTTCACTCAACTGAATCTCAAACTTCGGCAAACGCATTGAGTGGAAATGATTTAGGAGTACAATCCGAGCATTGAGTATACTCTCGGGAAAGCAAATGTCATTGCAGACGCGCTTAGCTGAAAGGCGTACTAGAAAAGTCTTATCCTCAAGCTTCTTCAACCCAAGCTTGTGAAGCTTTCCGCAAGCTCAATCTTCAAATTTTTCCTCAAGGGTTTCTTGCCAATCTTCAAGTCTCTCCGACTTTGGAAGATCAGATTCACCAAGCTCAAGTTCTTGATGCTATGATGAAGAAAGTGAAGAAAGGTGTGGCCAAGAGCATTCCAAAGTATAAGTGCTTTCATGTTGATTGCAAAGATACCTTGTTCTTTGAGGACGGTCTGGTCGTTACAAAAGGTGATGTCAGGAAGGTTATCATGGATGAAGCACATAATTCTCTCCTGCCCATTCATCCAGGAAGTTCCAAAATGTATTAGTACCTCAAGCAAATCTTTTGGTGGACTCGTATGAAGCATGAAATTGCTCAGTTCGTGAATGAGTGTGATGTTTGTCATAGAGTGAAGGCAGAACATCAACGTCCAGCAGGTCTCCTTCAGCCTTTGCCTATCCCAGAGTGGAAATTCGATCATGTGGAGATAAATTTCATCACTGGATTCCCTAAGTCCAAGAGAGGCAACGATGCCATCTTTGTGGTTATCGACAAGCTCATCAAAGTTGCCCATTTCCTTCCGGTCAAAGAATCTATCTCGGTAGCTCAACTGGCAGAGTTGTACACTTAAAGGGTAGTCTCTTTGCATGGTATTCCTCGGCTCATATCCTCATATCGTGGAAGCCTCTTCACTTCCAAGTTCTGGGATTCCTTCCAGACTGCAATGGGTACCAAGATCCGTTTCAGCATTGCCTTCCATCCTCAGACAAGTGGTCAAGTTGAAAGAGTCAATCAAATCCTCAAAGACATGCTCAAGGCCTATGTAATCTCTTTCGGCATGAAGTGGGAAGACTGCCTCCCGTTTGTCGAGTTTAAATACAACAACAACTTCCAAGCTAGTCCCGAAAAGGCTCCATTAGAGATTCTCTATGGCAGGAAGTGCCGCACCCCGCTCAATTGGTCTGAAACCAGGGAGCGTCAAATTATTGGAAATGACATAATCACTGAAGCAGAAGAGATGTGTTGTGTCATTCGTGAAAATCTCAAAGCAGCTCAATCCCACCAGAAGAGTTATTATGACAACAAACATCGGGACGTGTCCTTTCAGATCGGTAATTTTGTCTATCTCATAGTGTCTCCCATGAAGGCACTCAACGCTTTGGCATCAAAGGAAAGCTCGTTCCTCGCTTTGTGGGTCCTTTCAAGATTGTGGGCAAGAGGGGAGACCTTGTCTACCAATGTGACAGCCCAAGTGTTGTCCCTACCTTATTTGGCATGTAACCCCAATGTATGACCTTGTGTCATGAGCTATGAGATGTATGTTTCCTCCTTGACATTCATGTGTTTGCATTCATGCATCATCATGCATCATTCTCATTTCATTTCTTTGTGCCATGTTGGTTTTCTTGTGCTTGCTATGATGTATGGTTGTGAGGTTTTGTTTTGTGATGTGTGAGATGTTTGTGAGAGGTTGGATCCATGGGTGCAACCTATTCCCTTCCCCTCTCTTTTTCCTTTGCAACATCCCCTCCAAAACCCTTTTCTACCTATTATTATTATCATATGATTTAGGTTGTTTTAAAATTGTTTAAAAATGTTCATGAGGTGGCCCCATGTGTTTTATGAAATGTGAGTATGTTGGATTTACTGTTTGGGGTTTGTTTGAATTGTGTTTTAAATTAACAGGAGTTGTCATTTTAAATATTAAATAAATTACTTGTTTTATAATTCAACTTAATATTTTTAATAAAAGGTGCACATTATTTCCTCCTCAAGATTATTTTTGTTTTGCTCAACCCCCTTTTAAATTGCTCTCGGGATTATCTTGTTTGCGGCTGGTTTTATTAAATGAAAAAACCCTTTTGTTTCTCTGTTTTATTTGGAGTGTGTGTGAGAGAGGAGTAGTGGGCCGCGGCCCAGCCCAGGTGGACAACGGCCACCTGCTCCGTCTCCCACCTCCGTCAGGCGCACAGAGAGCAGAGAGCAGAGAGCAGCGTCGCTGTCGCCGTTAGCCGTTCACAGACGTCGAGGCCCCCTTCTATTTAAGCCTGGGCGTCCGTGCCCCCCCTCTAGGGTTTCTCCTCGTTGCCGCCGCTTCCCCCTCTTCTTATTCCTCCTTCCTCCTCCTTCTTTGTCAGAGAAAGGAAGGCACACGTGAGTTTCGGAGAGTTCAGAGGCGCGGGTGCTCGTCGTCGTCGTCGCCTCCGACGACCTCGTCCCCGCTGGTGATGGCGTGGAGCTCGCCGCTGCCATCCGTGTTCCGTTCCCGGCGCTAGAAGGCCTCGGGAGGCCTTCTTCTTCTTCCTCCTCGTCGCCGGAGCGACGCCGGACCTTCTTCCTCTCCCACGCGTCGTCCCCGCCTGTCCTTCCCCTTCGTTGTTTCCGCTCGCTTCCCCGTGTCTCCGTGAGACCCTCGGTGAGCAGCCCGTCCTTGTTGTCCCCTCTCCTCGCCGTAATTCGTAGGCTCATCGCCATAGTGCCATCGCCGCCGCCCGAAGCCCCGAGCTTGAGCTCACCTCTGGTCCCCCTTGTCACGAGATGAGGTGAGGGATGGAGCCCCCGTAGCTTCCTCTTTCGATTCCGCCGCTCCCCGTCGCCGAAGACCCCTTGCATCGCCGGGGATCGCCATCTCCTTGTCGCTGTCGCCGGCGCTGTTGCTCTGTCCTTGTGTGTGAGTGTTGGGTTCAGTTTCGTCAGATTGTACTAGTGTGTGTGTGTATTAGAGCGCCGAGCCCCCTCCTCTATTACGAGCCGGCTTGATAGCGTAGTGGTGTGGTGCGCGTGTGTTCGACCCAGAGGTTAGGGGTTCGACCCCTGATCCTCCCCTTTTTCTTTTTGTTTTGTTTTCGTTTTTCTTTGTTTTTCCTTTCCCTTGCCTTAGATAAATGAGTGGTGTGTACATTTCCAGCACATGTGAGTGTGTGTTGTTTCTTGCCATGTGTATGTGTGTATGTGTGTATGCACAAGTGGCATACATACACATGTATGCATATTTAGTGTATTAGGAGTGTGTGCCATGTTCATGTGTGTAGGTGTCCCGTTTATTTGTTTTGTTGTGTATGTGAGGTTGAGTGTGTGTGTGTGTGTTGCACATATGCATGGGTGCACATGTGTGTGTGTATGCTATGCATACATACCTACATGTGTGTTTGGAGTTGTGAGTGTGTATGTGTATGAATGTGTTACATACACATACTTGTGTGTATTTGCATGTGAGTAGTGTATGTGTGGTGTTATGAGTGTATGTGGTGCTTGGTGTAGTGTGTGTGTATGTTATACATACACACACTTGTGTGAGTAGGTGTAGGTGCGAGTGCCTATGTGTATGTGCATGTATGCACTTGTGCATATATGCATATATGGGTGTGTAGGCCTCTTTATATGCATAGTGAGTTTAGTTGTCTTCTAGATAGTTTCATCCTTGCATTTTTATGCTATGCCATGTTACCATGTCCCTAGTGTGCTATTTAACCATTTCCAACATGTACCAATAGAGACCATGTGATTTTTGGGCATTTTCATCTAGTGTCATAAGTGGCATAAGTCAACCATGGCTAGGGAGGCTCAATTTCGACCTAGCTTTACTTCCCCTTGTTCCATGCAATCATATGGGTATGAGTAATGATTTTGGGGTATAATCAACCCATGTATGCACCTGCGAAGTCAGATTTGACTTTGGGGCAACTTGACAAAACTGCATTTTTATGCTGTGATGCCCTTTTGTCTTTTTCATATGAATTAATCTATGCATGATTTCAAGTTCATGCCAACATGAGTTTGTTAGTCAAAGTTGTTGGGAATGTCCAAGTATTTTTATGATTCATGTCAAGTCACTAGATGAGTGGGAACCATGCTGTTAAGTTGCCTACTTTTTGTTTCTGCCAATCTGCTTAAAAATGACTGTTTGAGAAATCTGTTGTTATTGTTTTGCCATGTAGAGTGGGGTGTAGCTAGTGATGTATTGTGTATTTGACCATGCTCATTGTTAGGTATTTGTAGTACATATTATCATATACCATCCTGTTAATTTTAATGTCAATAGGAGCTCTCTAGAATATTTAACAAGTGCTGTCCACTTGCTACTTTATTAACCCAGATTCCAGAAAACTGGAATTTTCACCAAGTCCCTAAAATCCTGATTCATCATGTCAACTTGCTTGGTCGATGCATATTGATGTGTGCCTCTTTTGCTGATTGCATAGTTGGATAAATTGATGTGGGTGTTGAGTAGAACCTGTCCATATCTTGTTTGTGGCTATAGGATTACTGTAGCTCAAGTTGTGAGCTTCTCAATTTGCTATGTTGCTGTTTGTGACAGATTTGGTGTGATTTTGTTTTGTGTCTTGTGGGAGCTATACTCCATGCAATTGATTGATTCTTGAGCCTAATGTGATTGGTTTTTCATCACCTATCCAGTGGATACCTTGGAATGCCAAGAATTAGCCCAGGTATTTGGTGACCTTGTGTTTTGCCTCCGTACCTTGTCGTGAGCGTATCTCGAGAACCGTAGCTTCGTTTCTCGCGATCCTTATATGCATTTCCATAGATTTTTCATGATGCATCCATATTTTCCATGTTCATACATGTTTAAATAACTTAACATGAGGTTCTGTTCAGATTCATTAATAAACAAACCGTGCATGTGAAACTTGACTAGAATTGGATTGCCATGTTCAAATCTTCACTAAATGGCTCATGCATCATCTTGGTTGTGCATTTAACCTTGGTTGGTTATTTATTTTCTATTTCTCTTGGGTAGACGCGAGTGTCGAAACTGAGTTCGAGGACCTTGGAGAGTACCACTACGAGGATCCCGCTACTTGTTCCGTTGAAGAACCAACATGCAAGATGATCGTACCCGGACCGCAATACTATATTTGGTTGCTAGTTTCTCATTCTTATCGTTACAATTGCGCTACCTACCACACGATATCAGCCCTCATGTTGCCATGACAGCCTCTAACCTCCACAACCTAGCAAACCTTTGATTGGCTAAGTTATCACTGCTCAACCCCTCTTATAGCATTCTTAGTTGCAGGTGCAGGTTGTTCCATGTGATAACATGGATGGGATATCACAATAAATTCCGTTATTTAATTTAATGCACATATATATTTGGTATTGGTGGAAGGCTTGGCCTTTTGCTAAGTGTTTTGTTCCGCTGCTATCGCCATTAGTTCCTTGATACCGGTGTTATGTTTTCCATATTTTGTGCTCCTAACACGCTTGGGGTTGTTATGGGGACCCCCTTGTTTATTCGGTTGAGATTAAAACTTGTCTGGCAAGACCCATCATTAGTACTACATTTGCTAATAACTTAATGAACTTGCATAGGGCTTTGCAACCCCGTGGATAATTTAATCAACCCCCGAGCCAGTGCTTCGCATGAGTGTTGGTACAAAACGTCAACCGCCGGTGGCCACCAGGGGCAACTCTGTGTTTGGCTTACCGGAAGTTTGGACAATCCGTCGTGTCCTGAGACTGAGAATGCGGCTCTTATCGGGTTCATCGACACGTCGGGAGTTCTTGCTGGACTTGTTTTACCTTTATCGAGTGTCTTGCGTGTGTACTCTGACTTTCTTCGGGTTTACTCGAGGTGTTGGAATTCCTTTGGAATTGACGATGAAGATCACGAGATCCGTGGTCGAGGAATTCCCATGGAGTGTGGTTATTTGTGATGGACTAGTTGGAGCACCCCTGCAGGGTTAAATCTTTCGGGAAAGTCGTGCCTGCGGTTATGTGGCAATTTGGATATTTGTTTAACACCCGGTTCTAGTAAACTTGAAGTAAACTCTAATTAAATACACCAATTGTGTGAGTAACCGTGATTGTCTCTGCTCGTGAACATGATCCGAGAGAGGACACGATGGGGTTATGATTGACGTAAGCAGGTGTTCAGGATCTCTTAGAGATCATGTTAGAAGTCGACCGCTTATCGTAGACCACCCACTTTACATTCTTGTTACGTAAGCTAGCCACCATAAATGCTTAGAGCTGCTGCAAAGTAAACATCACCCCTTACAACCTAAAGCTTATATAGTCTTGGCACCCGGGTACTTGATAGCTGAGTCCTTTGTGGCTCAAAGTTTACTACAACAATCCAGGTACAGGTGTAGATGATTGTGTTCAGGATGATCTTACCCAGCTCCAGTGGGAGTACGATGAAGAAAGAGGCCGTATGTACGTGACATATCCGGACGAGTGAGTACCTGGTCATGATCTTGGGCAGCTTGATAGTATCATCGCATTTGCTTTTATCGTTTGATTTCGTCTCTAGCCGGACCCTGTGTTCCTCTTGATGTTATGAACTGAGTGACATTGTAATTTAGCATGTGGCAAGTGTAAGCCAACTTTGTATACTCTTCCCTTCTGTAAATGTATGATGTGTTGATGCTTATCTTGCTAATGGCAAGATGCACTTCTATCCTTTGCAAGGCCCTCATGCCTCAAAACGGATAGGTGCGCATCTTGGGCGTGACAACCAACTCGAGCTTCCTCCCAATTTCTCAATTTCTCATGATGTGTTTCATGTCTCTCAGCTCCGAAAGTGTTCAAGACTCTCGCATGTACCGTTGACCTCTAAGACATTGATCTCCAAGAAGACATATCCTATCGTGAGCATCCAGTTGCTATTCTTGAAGAAACTGAGCATAAGACTCGCAACAAGTCAATCAAGTTTCTCAAGGTGAAGTGGTCTCATCACTCCGACAAAGAAGCTACTTGGGAACGTGAGGATCTTCTCCGTTCCAAATTTCTAGAATTCTTTCATTCTTAGATCCTAAGACGAGATCCTCGTGTAGTGGAGAAGAGTTGTAACAGCCCAAGAGCATCCCTTGCCATATTTGTAATATTTGTCGTGTGTGAACCTTATTATTTCCATTATATGGTTGGAGTTATAATCATTTCACTTCATGAGATTTTGCATCATGGCATCATAAGCATCATGTCATCATTCATGTTTTGCCTCAAGCTTGTTTTGGGTGTTGATGTGCTATGTGATACTTGTGTGTGAAGTGTGCTTGCAAGTGTGTGGGTGTGGTTTCAGTCCCAACCCAAACCATCGTGTCTCCAACCTATGCAAACCCCTCTTATTCATCTTATGGATATGTGCGGGTAAAACTTGATGTTTTCCCTAGTTAAAAATGCTGCCCCCCTTCCATATGTTCTGTCTAGATTCGTGGAGTAGTTCATATGCACGTTTGTAAATATTTATCTTGTAAACTCTGCAAAACTAGATGGATATGCTTTTAACAAGTGATTAATTTGTTTTCCCTAAACATGCTAATTATATTCTTATTAAATAGGTCTCAAATTTTGTGAGTCCAAAAGTATTTTTATTATGGCCAAAACCCTCTTTGTTATTTCTTTGGGAGTTTTATTTTGCTTCGGTTTTATGTTAAAGGAAACTCTTTTCCTTTTCGCTAGAGGAGATAGCATGCCACACCTTGGCCTCCTTGCGCCTCCCGCGGACCATCTAGAAAGCGCTCTGCAGCCTCGATCCTCGCCCTGACGCCTACCTGCTCCATCGTTCCTCTGTGTCTCTGTCAGAAACAACGAGAGAGAGTGCAGCGTCGTCAAGCCCTTGGCGAGCAGCCTTCCATCCCCGCCGCTCTCCTCCGGTCCGTTCGTCGACATAGCTTGTTGGGTTGCGCCTTGCCTCGCCCCGTTGCAGCCATGCCCGAGCCAAGCATAAGCTCGTGCTCCTCGCTGCCGTGCGTGTAGCGTTAGATGAGCACGAGAACGGGTTCCCCTTAAGTCCCGCAACCCCCATCGGTGGTTCTCCTTGCTGGAGACTGCCGCGATGCTATCATAGTTGTCATCCGTCGCCATAGTTCTGGCACCATGTGGCGTCGCCTCGTGCAGTCGATCTAAGAGGGACCGAACCCCACTGTTCTGTTGAGTTCCCACTGTTCTGTTGAGTTCCCTTGTAGCACAGTGGTCGAGCGCCTACGTCTCTCCCAGCAGGTCGCGGGTTCGATGCCCCTCGGGGGCAGATTAAGGCCCTTTTTTATTTTCCAATGCAAGGCCCTAACCATGGGCTTGGCCCCACATGTTAGCCCTAGGCCTCTCGTGGTCACTGTCAGGTGGGCCTAGGGTATTTTTTTATTTCTTTTGTGTTATGATTGTTTGTGGCGTTTTAGTTGTATTTAGACACTTGCCTGATTTGGAAATATTCCAAAAAGGTGCATGGCCATATTTGGCAATGGCCAAAATTGGCAAGTTCTAACTTATAAGTTCAATGGGAGTTAGTGCTATTTGAAATTTAGGTTTGTGAGCAATTTATCTATAGCAACATATGAGTGTGATATATGATTTTGGGGTAGAAAAAATCCTAGAATTCAATGATGCTATTAGTTTTGTCATTGGAGCAACTTGGTAAATATATTATTTTGTGATGAGGTGGCCTTTTGTTATTTATGTATGATTTAATTCTTGCATGGTTTGATGGACTTGTCAACATGAAAGTGGTAGTGTTTTGTGGGCACTAGGTCCTGGTATTTTTCCTTGCCATGGTAAACTTGTGGTTTAGTGGGTTTGTTGTTGTAAACATGCTAAGAGAATATTACTGTTTTCATGTTCAAATATATTTTTAAGTGTTGGAATATGTAATTTTTCTTCCCATGTTGTGTGGATGTTTCCCATGAATATAGTTTTCCTTTGGAGTTGGTCCAATGCCATGAATTGTCGTGCTTGTCATCCTCTGTCATTGTATGCCTTCACCTTGCCAAATAGATTTTTGCATCTTAGAGTTATTGTTGTCAAAGATGCTATGGTGTTGTAGACTGCTGCTATCCTCTTAGTGAAATTTGACTAAGTCTGAGAATCTGTAGTTATTTTCATGCCATGTTTAGGGGATGCTACCAAGTGATCTGTGACGTTTTAGCTCATGCTCAGTGCTAGTGTCTTGTAGTACATGTTTTCCTCTATCACACTGTTAGGTTTCATGCCATGAAATGCCCCGTGTCACATATATTTGCTGCTGTCAAGTTGCTATCAGGTTAACTCAGAATCTGTAAAATGGGAATTTCCACTAAGTCCCAAAAATCTGTTTCAACATGCCATCTTGTGAGCTTCATTGCCATTGATCCATGCTTCCTTTTAAGTTTTTGTAGATAGATGATTTTTAAATCATGTTGTATACTTTATGTACATGCTTTGGGTGTGGTTTCAAACTTGTTGGAGATCTTGATATATGTGTTACAAGATGACATCTTGTTGTTTGTGGGCAGATTGTGTGTTCGAGTGTTTTGTGATTTGTGGGAGCTACACTCCATTGTTTTGTATGATTTTTGGGTCTATTCTTGTTGGTTTTTCATTCCCTATTTAGTGGCATCCTTGGAATACCAAGGAATAGCCCAATGCCTTCTCCATCCTTGCATCTGTCCGCGTTAACGTTCGTAACTTGCCGTGAGCGTAAGTTGAGCTACGTTACTACGTTTGCAACGTTCTACATATGCATTTGCATCGATTTTGCATGATGCATCCATATTTTCCATATACATGCATGTTCATACAACTAAACATGTGGTTCTGTCCAGAATACTAAACAACTTAATATTTGCATGTGGAACGTGACTAGCTTAGGTTGCCATGTCAAATGCACTAACTTGGACATGCATCATCTTGATTGTGCATTGCATATTGGGTTGTATGTTTATTGGCGATGTTTATATTTGGGTAGACCCGAGTGACGAGCCTGAGTACAAGGAACCCGGAGGGAATGTCTACGAGGACCCAACTCTATATCCCGGTGAAGACTCATCAGGCAAGATGATCGTACCCGGATCCCGACCTTACTTTTGCTTTGCTAGTTGTCTCACTCTTATAGTTATGTTTTCGTTACCTACCACTTACATGTCAAGCCTCTTACATTGCCATGAAAGCCTCTAACCCCTCCACTACCTAGCAAACCTTGTTTGGCTAAGTTACACTGCTCAGCCCCTCTTAAAGCGTTCTTAGATGCATGTCTAAGTTGCTTCCATGTGTTAACAGGAATATCTGGAGATATCACAAAATTTATTGCTATTTAATTTAATGCACCTATATATATATTGGTTAAGGTGGAACGCTTGGCCTTTTGCTTGGTGTTTTGTTCTACTTTTGTCGCCATAGTTACTTGTTACCAGTGTTATGTTCCATATTTTGCGCTCCTAACATGCTCGGGGTTGTTATGGGGACCCCCTTGACTATTCATTTTAGATTAAAGCATGTCTGGCAAGACCTAACATTGGTACTGTTTTCTTAATAACTTAAATAAAAATGCATAGGGCTAATCTACCCTGTGGATACTTAATCAACCACCCGGGCCAGTTCTCCTCATGAGTGTTGGTCCAAATGGGCAGACTACGGGGCCACCACGGGGAAACCCGAGGTCTAGTTTTACTCGTAGGCTTTCCCATCTGGTAGTGCCCTGAGAAAGAGATACGTGCGGCTCCTATTGGGAGCTGGCCTGCCGGGCGGTCTTGCTGGACTTGTTTTACCTTTCTCGAATGTCTTGCGCGAGAAATTCCAATAATACTTCGGGCTATCTCGAGGTGGCGGTTTTCCAATGGAATTGCCTAGGAAATCACAGGATTCGTGGTCGAGGTTACTCTCGCGGCGTGTGGTTAGTTTGTGATGGATGATTTGGAGCACCCCTGTAGGGTTTAATCTCTCGGAAAGCCATGCCCGTGGTTACGTGGCAACTTGGAAATTTGTTTAACACCCAGTTATAGAAAACCTGAAGTAAACTCAAATAAAATACACCAACCGTGTGTGTAACCGTGATCGTCTCTTCTCGTGAACATGGACCGAGAGAGAACACGGTGGGGTTATGTTTGACGTAAGTAGGTGTTCAGGATCACTTAGTGATCATGCTAGTTCTCGATCGTTACGCGTATGCCACCACATTTATTCTTGTCATCATAAGTTAGCCACTCAAATAAATGCTTAGGTGCTTGCTGCAACCTCACCACTTACCCTTCCTCACCCAAAAGCTTACATAGTTTTGGTACCCGGGTTACATGATTGCTGAGTCCCCGTGGCTCACATATTACAATACTACAGGTACAGGTACCGACGATGTCTAACTTGTTGAGGCGTCCTAGCTCTAGTGGGAGTTTGACGAATCATGCGGTCGGATGTATGTTACGTATCCCGATGAGTAGAGAGGCACCATGGTCGTGATCCCTGGGATTAGCGAGGCGGTCTCATCGTGTCTTTTATCGTTTGTTTTCGTCCGTATCCGGACCTTGTCTTATGGATGAATGTATGAATGTTGTGTGACATTGTAATTTAGCATGTGGCAAGTGTAAGCCAATCTATTATACTCTTCTCTTCATTAAATGTATGCGATGATTTTGTACTTGCAAAACGCTTAGATGCGATTCTATCCCTTTAGAGGCCCTCGTGCCTTAATCGGAATAGAACCGCATCTTGGTCGTTACACTCACACAGCCCTTCGGGAAGCTCTCTAACAGAACCTCCGATTTCCCCTTCCGGGGGCTCTTGGTAGAACCTTAGACAGTACCTCGGACAGCCCTTCGGGAGTCTCCTGGACAGAACTTCTGCACATCCTCAAACTAAGATCAAAACTACAAACTCTGTACTGGGTTGCACACACCTGATGTCAACTCTCTAGTAGGGCTTCTCCGTCCGGAACTAGGCCCTACCGAAGACTAGACATCCTTTCGGCTACGAAACTATTTTGTGGAGAGGGAGATAGAAAGCCATATTGTTGCATGACATGTGTTGATAAAGGACTTGGGATAAAATAGAGAGGCATCTCCTCCTCATTTACATTGTGAGCAAGGGATATAGGCTAGGGGGAAAGACCAAAAATACCTTGGATATTTTTCATCCAAAAGCCACAGAAAGTGGGAGGAAACCCCTTGGGTGGGCGCCCCATATCATGGACAGTCTGGGCTGCTTCATGCCCCCCATCTTCCCAAAACATGCTCCACAACTTTAGGGATAAAACCCCAAAATGTATTTCTCAAAAAAGCCACCAAATATGCCAATAGTGTTGCCTCCATCATCCCATGATTCGTGGGATCTTGTCCACTCACACCGGGACAAGATTTTTCCGTGACCATTTAATCTGGAAAATTTCTCGAAGGTCAAGAACATTTCTGGCACCCTGTAAAAATAATTGTGGATGAGTTCCCA
The DNA here is from genome assembly GCA_022496015.1 of Hordeum marinum. Lineage (NCBI taxonomy): Eukaryota > Viridiplantae > Streptophyta > Magnoliopsida > Poales > Poaceae > Hordeum > Hordeum marinum. The sequence continues at coordinate 127,374,045 of CM039673.1, read as the reverse complement.
AAGATTTTTAGTATTATGGATTTTCTCCAGAAAATTTATGTTCTTCTCTCTGAAACTTTTCCATTAACTTTATCTCAGACTCCATGTCTATTGCTCAATAGATAGATGACCCTTAATTGTGTGACCCTATAGGTTCTACGAAGGATAGACATGATCGGAACTCTTTCTGATCAATGATCAATAGCAAAACCTTGGACATCCATATTGATGCCTATACACACAAATGAATATTTGAGTGAACTTGTTGATACGTCTCCAATGTATCAATAATTTATGAAGTATTCATGCCATATTCACCTATGTTTACAGTATTTTTATACTGTTTGATGCTCTTTATATGATTTAATTGGAACTAACCCGGATTGATTATGTTTTCAGCAGAATTACCATGGTGTTGTTTTTCTGTACAAAATAAAAGTTCTCGAAATCTCCCAAAACTTTTGCACGAATTTTCCTACAAGGAAAGAGGCCCAGGAAGCTTCGAGGGAGAACCAGGGGACCCACAAGGGGGTGTCAAGGCAACAGGGCACACCCAAGGGGGTGTCAAGGCAACAGGGCGCACCCAAGGGGGTGGTTGTGCCCTCTTACCTTGGGACCACCCCGTGGCTCCGTTCCGCGTGATTCCAGCGCTGAAAAAAAAAATCCTATAAATAGATAAACCCCTAGAAATTAACCTAGAACTTTCGCTCCACCGCCTCAAGCCTCTATACCAAATAAATCTCATTTGGAGCCCTATTTCGGCACCTTGTCGGAGGGGGGAATCATCACTAGAGGCCATCTTTATCATCCCAGCAATCTCCATGACGAGGAGGGGGTAGTTCACCCTCGGGGCTGAGGGTATGTACCAGTATTTATGTGATTGCTCTCTCAATCTCATGTTCTTGAGATGTCACAATGTTGATGTATCATGGGCTTTGTTAATATAGTTGAATTATATGGTGTTCTTCCCTTGCTATCTTGATGTGATGAACCGAGTCTTTCCCTTCAAGATTTTGTTATGTTGGATTGAATACTTTGGGTTTGAGAACACTTGACGCATGTCTTGCATGTGGATACCCGTGGTGACAATGGGGTATCATATTGATTCACTTGATAGATATTAGGGCACTTGCAGATTGCGGTGACATTGGGGGATCTAAGCACATGGGTTGATGCACATTTTCATCCTACCGTGTCCGATAGAAATCTTGGGATACTCTTTGAAGTTCTTTGTGTTGCATTGAATATGATGAATCTGAAATTGTTTGATGCATGTCGAATAATTAACCCATGGATACTTGTGGTGACATAAGAGTATCTAGATGACATTAGGGTTGATTGATGTGTATCATATGGTGTTATTTTAGTATGAACTCTAGGGCTGTTTGTGACACTTATAGGAATAGCCCAATAGATCGATCAAAAAGGGTAACTTTGAGGTGGTTTACTACCTACAACAATTTCATCTTATGTTCTCCAATAGATATGAACTTTGGAGTGATTCTTTGTCGCATGTTAAGGGATGGTTATATGATTCAATTATGTTAGCAATGTTAAGAGATTGCACTAGTGAAAATATGAACCCTAGGCCTTATTTCCAAGCAATAATATACCATTTTTCTTGTTGTTTACTACTTGTTACCTTGCTGTTTTTATTTATTCAGATTATAAAAACCTATTTCTACTACCCATACTACACTTGTATCATCATCTCTTCGCCGAACTAGTGCACCTATACAATTTGTCGTTGTATTGGGTCTGTTGGGGACACAAGACATTTCTTATTGATTGCAGGGTTGTTTGAGATAGACCATCTTCATCCTACACCTACCATGAATTTATAAACCTTAGGTCATCCACTTGAGGGAAAATTGCTACTGTCCTACAAAACTCTACACTTGGAGGCCCAACAGAGTCTATAAGAATAAAGTTGTGTAGTAGACATCAAGCTCTTTTCTGGCACCGTTGCCGGGGAGGTGAGTGCTTGAAGGTATATATTTAGATCTTTCAATTAAATCTTTTATTTTCTTGTTTATCACTAGTTTGGTTTATAAAAGTAAAGTGCAAAAATGGAGTTGAGGTGGCCTCATATGCTTCACCTTTATAATGTCTTTCGTGAAAATGATGGATCGGACAATTGTGCCAAAGTGTTAGAAGAAGAATTTATTAAAATGTTTGCAATTAAATCCTTGAATGATGAGAATTTTTGGTGTGTCTTCTCTGAATTTCCATGATGCTAATGATATGCAAAGCCACAAGCTTGGGGATGCTATGTTTGATGAAGATTATATTTTTTGTCCCCCAAGTTTTGATGAGCAAATCTATTATGATGATTGCATTCCTCCTATTTAAGATGATTATGGTGATGACATGTATGCTATAAGGGGTAATGATAACCATGAAACTTGTCATCATGCTTTTAATGTTCCAATTGGTTATGCTAATCAAGTATCTCATGATAGTTATTTTGTTGAGTTTGCTCCCACTAATATGAATGAGAAGAAATTTGGTTATGTGGAGAGTAATGAAAATTCTTTGCTTATGTATCATGAAAATATGCTTTATGTGATAGTTATATTGTTGAATTGCTTCATGATGCTACTGGATATTATTATGAGAGGGGAAGATATGTGATACGTCTCCAAAGTATCTATATTTTTTGCTTGTTTCATGCTGCTATATTATCATTCTTGGATGTTTTACAATCATGTTACAACAACTTCATATTATTTTTGAGACTAACCTATTAACCTAGAGCCTAGTGCCAGTTCTTGTTTTTCCTTGTTTTTGAGTTTTACAGAAAAGGAATATCAAACGGATTCCAAACAGAATAAAAATTTACGGTGATTTTTTTGGACCAGAAGAGACCCATGGAGCATCAGAGTTGGGCTAGAAGACCCACGAGGCAGTCACAAGCCTCAGGGGCGCGACCACCCCCTTGGGCGCGCAAACCAGGCTTGTGACTCCCTCGTGGCCCATCCTGACTCGTTTCCACCGCCATAAATTCCTATAAATCCCAAAAACCCTAACGCAGAACCTAGATCGGGAGTTCCGCCATCGCAAACCTCCAGAGCCATGAAAAACCAATCGCGAGCCCGTTCCGGCACCCTGTCAGAGGGGGAAACCATCACCGGAGGCCATCTTCATCATCCATGTGCTCTCCATGACGAGAAGGGAGTAGTTCATTGTCGGGGCTGAGGGTATGTACCAGTAGCTATGTGTGTAATTCTCTCTCTCGTGTTCTTGAGATGTCACGATCTTGATGTATCGCGAGCTTTATTAATATAGATGAATCATATGGAGTGTTCCCCTCTCTATCTAGTTGTGATGAATTGATTTCCCTTTGAAGTTTACTTATCGGATTGAGTATTTAAGGATTTGAGAACACTTGACGGGGTTACTACCCCTAGGTAGGCCAAGGGAACGGGGTTCTCCCCCCTTTCGCTTCGAAGGCAAACCACGCGACCGGCTGCTCATAGCCGGCTGGATTATGGCCGGCTCGAGCGGCCATCGGCTGGCAAGGCGGACGGCTGATCAACGAGCTGGCTTGACCCTCGGCTGGCTGGACGCGGCCGGCTGCCTCTGGGCTGGCTCCTCCGTTGACCTTGGGGCGGACACACGACATCCCATCCCACAGCGCGCGGGTACGACGACACGCCACGACGGGCGGCCCTGTGGCCACAGTGGCCGTTGACACACTGGAGCGCATGGCTGCAGTCCAGCCGTCCAGGCCACTGACCCTGGCGAGCACAATCGGGCGAGGGAACAGTGCCAACATGCCCTCGCCCACTCTATTACCTGCCCCGACGTGGCTATAGTACCGCCGGCTGTACTGGAGACCTCGGCTGGCTGGTGCTAGACGAGGCCTCACCAGCAACCCGTGCCGCGGCAGGTGGGCGAGGGTCAATCACACAGCCGGCTGGCGGGCCCTAGCAGGCGACAAGACCTCCCAGCTGGTGGAACCTACCGACGATGAGAGGGCACGAAGAGCAGGGCCCCTAGGACAGCCGAAGAGGCTGCCAGCCGGGTCCCCCCGCCCTTGTACTTTAGGTATATAGTAGAGCTAGGGGGTTGGCCTATAAAACCCCCCGAACCCCCCATGCAACGGGGACGGATGATCATTATCGCACATCCACAGAACTCCCAAACCCCCTCTAGTAGTGGAGGAAGATGAGCCGGCTGCTCCTTCTTCCTCCTCTAGATACAGCTCTAGGAGCACCCTTGTACACATACCCATCCATCCAACTAGACCAAGCAGGACTAGGTGTGTTACCTCCCACGGAGGGCCCTGAACCTGGGTACATCGTGTGTCACCACCGCTTGTACCCAATCTCGCACCCGGAGCACATCGGTGTCCTCCGGCCCCAACCACCTACGATAACCCACCCTATGGCATCTGTCATGAGAAAACGACGACAGTTGGCGCCCACCGTGGGGCCATATGCGGCACCGGTCGGATTCATGCTCCGGGCGGGACCCCTCGCCATTCCCCGCTGCCGCCGCACGTCCAGGCAAAACTGCGGGCTCGTGGGGCCTGCTTTGGCACGCCCTACGGGCAACTCCGTCGACCTCACGGCCGACATCGATGCGCTCACCGAGCGCTTCGGCAGGCTCAGCCTCACCGAGGCTCCGGCCGCGGACGAATACCCCGGGCAGGTGCTCTTCTGCACTGGTCCTCCCACGGCCGTGGGAGCACTCGCTGCGACCCAGTCCAACGGCTCCCACGATCGCGTGGGGGTGACGGCCATCGTGTCCTCCACCTCTTCCGAACGTGCGCGTGCCGGGGCTGACGCCGCCACGTCCCACGGCAGCACCTCCGACCCGCTTGGTGCGGCCCTCTAGGGCCTTAGCACCCCTATCGCCCCGACGGCGAACCCTGACGCCACAGTGGAAGACCTCAAGGCGGCTCGTCGTGTCCTGTTCGAGGACACCACCGCCCTCGCGGCCACGCGGCGCCACATGGAGGCCACCCAGCGGGAATATGCTTCCGCCTACAGTCTCACCCCGGCTGGCACCGGGCCCACTCGGCATGGGGCCGTGCATGACCATGGCCGTGTGGTCGGCGAGATCCTTGGCAGCAAGATGGCCGTCTACAATACCCCCGCAGCCAACTTGCGGGCCATCAAGGTGGCCTACGCGGATTTGGCCACCTTGGAGGGTGAAGAACGTGTCACCCATGAGCGCCACATTGAGGAGCTCATCGACGCCACCGACACGCAGCCGCACCTGCTCGCATTGGGTGGCACCGCCAGCGAAGGCCCACAGCTCGAGTGCGAGGGAACGGGGACTGCTGGCCGTCAGCCGGCTCAGCACTCCAGCTCCCCTCGCGTCTCCAGCCGCCAGATCGGAACAAACAACCCCCGGCCCTCCCAGATGCCGGGGAGCGAGCAGTCGGCTGTTAGCAGCCGGCACACCAACGACCCGCCTCGCAACGGACGCCACCAAGAAGCGCCGGCATCCGGCATCCGGCGCAGCCACGGGCACACTCCACCCCCGCGGCACGAGCGGGAACGGACGGTTCCGCCCGTCATCCGGCCCAAGCTCTTGGCCCGGATCGGGCTGCGTGTCCCCCGCAGCGAGAACGGGACCCGCAACCGCATCGACCACCTCACGCAGTCTGCCCTCCTCGAGGAGCAGGGCTCGATTGGTCTGGCCTGTTTTGGCCCTTGGATCCGCAACAAGCCGTTCCCAACATGCTTCATGCTCCCCCGAGACACTCCGAAGTACAACGGGGCTGCCAAGCCCGAAGACTGGCTGATCGACTACACCACCGCGGTTGGCATCGCTAGGGGGACAAGAGCGTAGCCATTCGCTATGACCCCTCATGTTGATCGGCTCGGCCCGCACCTGGCTCAATAGCCTGGTGGCCGGCAGCATCAACACTTGGAAGGACTTCGAGGAGGCCTTCGTCGGCAACTTCACCGGCACCTACAAGCGGCCTGGCCACCCTGTGAACTCACCATGTGCGTTCAGGGGCCAGACAAATCCCTCCACGACTACCTCAGTCGGTGGACCGAGCTTCGCAACTCCTGCGAGGGGGTGCACGAGGTGCAAGCCGTGCAGTACTTCATTGAAGGCTGCCGAGACGGCACCCCCCTCAAGCACAAGCTTCTATGCTCCGAGCCGGCCACGCTTGCCGAGCTCATGACCAAGGCGAACAAGTACGCCATGGCTGATTTAGCCATCCGGGTCAAGACGACCCCGCCCGCCAAGGCGATGACAACACCGGCAACGTCCCGGCCGGCTGCCGACAGCCAGCAGCCGCAAAACAACAAGCGCAAGAACGACCAGCCGGATCCCCGCTACGGGAGCTGGTAGGTCAACACCATCGAGGAGCAGGAGCCGGCTGCCTAGCCTTCCAGCCAGCGCTAGCGCACTGGCAAGGCTGCTTGGCAGCTGAAGCTCACCTTCGAGCAGATGCTCGACCTCCCCTGCAAGAACCACTTAGGGGCCAAACCCTCTACGCACACGCTCCGACAGTGCAGCTTCTCACAGGGATTGGCTAGGGGGGACGGCCTTCTGGCTCCTCTCGCACCGCTTGCCCGCGCGCCGGCCCCGGCCCCAGCTGCCGCCCCGACGCCGGCTCCGACTCCGGCCCAAAACAACGGTCGTCTCCACAATCAGTTCCCCAACTAGGATGGCTGCTATGTCGTCTTCACTAGTGAAGAGACGGGAAAACATGCTCAATGCCAGCTCCGTCGTGAGGTGAACACCACCATGCCGGCAACTCCCCAGTTCATGCACTGGTCGGAGAAGCCGGTCACTTGGAGCCAGGCCGATCACCCCGCCGTGATGTCGAATCCCGTCAGCTACGCTCTAGTCCTCAACCCCACCATCGCCACCAAGGAACGAACTTGCCGCTTCTCGTGGGTGCTGATAGATGGTGGCAGCAACATCAACATCCTCTACCTCGACACGATGCACAAGCTGGGGCTGAAGATAGAAGACCTGCAGGCGAGCCGGACGCTCTTCCACGGCATCGTGCCTGGAAAGTCCTGCTCCCCTATCGGCAAGATCATGCTCGACGTCCTCTTCAGCGGACCTGGCCACTTCTGCTGCGAGTCGGTGATGTTCGAGGTCGTGGACCTCGCGAGTCCCTACCACGCATTGTTGGGCCGGTCGTCCCTCATCAGCTTCATGGCGGTCCCCCAATTACGCCTACCTCAAGCTCAAGATGTCAGGCCGCAAGGGAATCATCATGATCACGGGTGACTACAAGATGTCGCTCGAGTGCGCTCGAGACGGCAACCGGCTGGCTGAGGCCCTGGAAATTGCCGAGGAGAAACGGCATCTCGACTAGCTCGTGGCCCTTGCTGCCAGTCAGCCGGCCGTGCCGGCTCCCCCCTCGCAGTCCATCAGCGAGGCCTCCTTCCAGCCGTCCAAGGACACCAAGCAAACCGCGCTCGACCCGGTCAACCCCGCTCAGTGCGTTACCATCGGCTCCTGCCTCGACAACAAATAGGAAGGCGAGCTCGTCGACTTCCTCTATGAGAATCGGGACATCTTTGCATGGCCCCCCAAGGACATGATGGGTGTTCCGAGGAAATTCGCCGAGCACAAACTACACGTCCGGCCGGACGTCAAGCCGGTCAAGCAACCCCGACGCCGTTTCTCCGAGGAGAAGCGGCGTACCATAGGAGAAGAGATCGCCCGGCTGCTCGCAGCCGGGTTCATCATGGAAGTATTCCACCCGGACTGGCTGGCCAACCCAGTCCTGGTGCTGAAGAAGAACAAGACCTAGCGCATGTGCATCGACTACACTAGCCTAAACAAGGCGTGCCCCAAGGACCCATTCGCCCTGCCGCGGATTGATCAAGTCATAGACTCCACGGCCGGCTGCGACTCGCTGTCCTTCCTGGACGCCTACTCCGGCTACCACCAGATCAAGCTGGACCCAGAAGACCGGCTCAAGACCTCTTTCATCACGCCCTTTGAGGCCTACTGCTACATCACCATGTCCTTCGGCCTGAAGAACGCAGGCGCCACCTTCTAGCGGTGCATGTAGAAGTGCCTCTTGCCTCAGATAGGCAGGAATGTCCACGTCTACATCGACGACATCGTCGTCAAAACCAAGAAGCACTTCAGCCTCCTCAACGATCTCCAGGAGACCTTCGCAAACCTGTGCGAATACAAGATCAAGCTCAACCCATAGAAGTGTGTCTTCGGCGTCTCAACCAGCCAACTCCTGGGTTTCTTCCTGTCCGCTCGCGGCATCAAAGCTAACCCCGAGAAGATCAGCGCGATCGAGCGCATGCCCAAGCCGACCAGGCTCCGCGACGTCCAGAAGTTCACCGGCTGCCTAGCCTCGCTCAACCGGTTCATCAGCCGGCTGGGGGAGAAGGCCTTGCCCCTCTACGGGCTCCTTCGCAAGATGGCTCTGCTCGAGCTGGGTCACACCAAGAAGCCAGGCACATTTGATTGGCCCGATGAGGCAGACGAGGCCTTCTGTGGCCTCAAGAAGGCTCTCACCGACACGCCCATCCTAGCAGCACCGGTTGAGAAGGAACCCTTCCTCGCCTACATCACGGCGACCACACGCGTCATCAGCGTCGTCCTGGTGGTCGAGTGGCCGAAGGAGGGCAAATCCCTGCCGGTCCAGCGACCCGTCTACTACCTCAGCGAGGTCCTCTCCGCGTCAAAGCAGAACTACCCTCACTACCAGAACATGTGTTACGGCATATACTTCACCGCAAAGAAGGTCAAGTAGTACTTCCAAGAGCATACCATCACCGTGGTGAGCATGACCCAACTCGGCAAGATCATGAGCGGCCGGGACTCCACCGGCCGGATCGCCAAATGGGTCATCGCCCTCGCCGATAACGAGATCCGATACGAGCCACGGACTGCCATCAAGTCGCATGCATTGGCTGACTTCCTCGTCGACTGGGCGGAGACGGAGTTCGTCCCGCCTCCCCCAAACTCCACACATTGGCGCATGCATTTCAACGGCTTGAAAATGAGGACTGGTCTGGGTGCCGGCATAGTCCTCTCCTCCCCGAAATGTGACCAGCTTAAGTATGCCCTCCAGATCCACTTTTCTGCCTCCAACAACGTGGCCAAGTACGAGGCCATCATCCATGGCCTCCGGCTCACCAAGGAGATCGGCATCAGGTGCATCCTATGCTTCGGCGACTCTGATCTCGTGGTGTAGTAGGCCTCTGGCGAATGGGACGCTAGGGACGCCAACATGGCCATCTACCGCTTCCTCGTACAACAGCTCACCGGCTCCTTCGAGGGCTGTGAGTTTCATCACATCCCGCGGGTGGACAACAAGGCAACCGACGCATTGGCAAAGATCGCCTCCACCCGGTAGGCCATCCCAGTCGGCGTCTCCCTTGAGCGGCTGCTCAAGCCGTTGATCAAGCCTTCCCCAGAGTCAGAATCAATCTTCGTGCCGGTAGACGCTGCCGGCCCATCAATGACTCCGGCCGTCCCTTCGGCATCTTCGCCACCGGCTCCCACAACTCCGGCCGCCCTGCCGGCACTAGTCAAGTCGGTTGCATCCGCGGCTGCCCGATCCAACGATGCAGTTGTCATGATGATAATCGATCAACCGGTCGCGGGGGCTGGCGAGCCGGTCCCGGGGACTGGCGGGCTGGTCCCGGGGGCTATTCATCTAGGCCCAGGTGCTCCCGAGCCATCCCCTGTCTCAGCTCCCTCATGGGCCCAGCCTATCTTGGTGTTCCTTCTGCACGGTGAGCTCCCCCCGGACGAGGCCTTGGCAAGATAAGTTCAGCATCGGGCCTCGGCATACAACATCATCAACAACAAGCTCGTCCATCGCAGCATGATAGGTCTCCAACGTATCTATAATTTTTGATTGTTCCATGCTATTATTTTATAAACTTTGGATGTTTTATATGCATTTATATGCTATTTTATATTATTTTTGGGACTAACCTATTGACCAAAAGCCCAGTGTCAGTTCCTGTTTTTTCCGTGTTTTAACCTTTTCCAGATAGGAATATCAAACGGAGTCCAAACGGAATAAAACTTTCACCGTCATTTTTTATGGAAAATATCAAAAATACTAGAAGAAAAAGATATCGGAGAGGAGTCCCGAGGAAGCCACGAGCCTGGGAGGCGCGCCCACCCCCCCTGGGCATGCCTGGGAGGCTCGTGACTCCCTCGTGGGTCCTGCTGACTTGTTCTCGATGCCATCTGGTCTTATAAATACAGAAACCTCCAGAAATAAACCTAGATCAGAGTTCCTCCACCGCAAGCCTCTATAGCCATCAAAAACCAATCGGGAGCCCGTTCCGGCACCCTGCCGGAGGGGGAATCCATCTCCTGTGGCCATCTTCATCATCCTGGCGATCTCCATGACGAGGAGGGAGTAGTTCACCCTCGGGGCTGAGGGTATGTACTAGTAGCTATGTGTTTGATCTCTCTCTCTCGTGTTCTTGAGATGTCTTGATCTCTATGTACCGCAGGCTTTCCTACTATAGTTGGATCTTATGATGTTCTTCCCCCTCTCCCTTCTTGTAATGAATTGAGTTTTCCCTTTGAAGTTATCCTATCGGATTGAGTCTTTAAGAACACTTGATGTATGTCTTGCACGTGTCTATCTGTGGTGACAATGGGATATTCATGTGAGTACTTGATGTATGTTTTGGTGATCAACTTGCGGGTTTCGTGACCTCAGGAACCTATGCATAGGGGTTGGCACACGTTTTGACTCTCTGGTAGAAACTTTGGGACACTCTTTGAAGTTCTACGTGTTGGTTGAATAGATGATTCTGAGATTGTGTGATGCATATTGTATAATCATGCCCACGGATACTTGAGGTGACAATGGAGTATCTAGGTGACATTAGGGTCTTGGTTGATATGTGTCTTAAGGTGTTATTCTAGTACAAACTCTAGGATAGATTGAGCGGAAAGAATAGCTTCGTGTTATTTACTATGGACTCTTGAATAGATTGAACAGAAAGAATAACTTTGTGGTGGTTTCGTACCCGACAATAATCTCTTTGTTTGTTCTCCGCTATTAGTGACTTTGGAGTGACTCTTTGTTGCACGTTGAGGGCTAGTTATATGATCCAAATATGTTATCATTGTTGAGCGAACTTCACTAGTGAAAGTATGAACCCTATGCCTTGTTTCCACGCATTGCAATACCGTTCGTGCTCACTTTTACTATTAATTACCTTGCTGCTTTTATACTTTCAGATTACAAAACCTATATCTACCAACCATATTGCACTTGTATCACCATCTCTTCGCCGAACTAGTGCACCTATACAACTTACCATTGTATTGGGTGTGTTGGGGACACAAGAGACTCTTTGTTATTTGATTCCAGCGTTGCTTGAGAGAGACCATCTTCATCCTACACCTCTCAAGGATTGATAAACCTTAGGTCATACACTTGAGGGAAAATTGCTACTGTCCTACAAAACTCTGCGCTTGGAGGCCCAACACGAGTCTAGAAGAAAAAGGTTGTGTAGTAGACATCAAGCTCTTTTCTCGCGTCATCACCGGGGAGGTGAGTGCTTGAAGGTATATCTTTAGATCTTGCAATCAAATATTTTAGTTTCTTGTTTTTCGCTAGTTTGGATTTATAAAATAAAACTACAAAAAATGGAATTGAGGTTGCCTCATATGCTTCATCTTTTTAATGTCTTTCGTGAAAATGATGGAAAGGAAAATTGTGCATAAGTGTTAGAAGAAGAAGTTATTAAAATGTTTGGCACTAAATATTTGAGTGATGAGCATGATAGTGATATTGTTAGTATGAATTCTATCAATATTCATGATGCTAATGATATGGAAAGCCACAAGCTTGGGGATGTTGTGTTTGATGAAGATGATATTTTTAGCCCCCCAAGTTTTGATGAGCAAAACTATTATGATTATGACATGCCTCCTATCTATGATGATTATTGTGATGACATGTATGCTATAAATATTAATGGTAACCATGAAACTTTTCATCATGATTTTAATATTCAAAGTGGTATGTCAATCAAGTATGTCATGATAGCTATTTTGTTGAGTTTGCTCCCACTATTTTGAATGAGAAGAAAATTGCTTATGTGGAGAGTGACAAATTTTCTATGCTTGTGCATCATAAAAATAAAGATTTATGTGCTGGTTATATTGTGGAATTTCTTCATGATGCTACTGAAAAAATTTATGAGGGAGGAACATATGCTTGCAGGAATTGCAATAATATCAAGTTTCCTCTCTATGTGTTCAAAGTTTTGAAGTTGTGCTTGTTTTGCCTTCCTATGATAGATGATTCTTGTTCCCATAAATTGTTTGCTCACAAAATACCTATGCATAGGAAGTGGGTTAGACTTAAATGTGCTTGTCATGACATTCATGATGCTCTTTTGCATGTTTCAATTATTATTCCTATACGAGCATCATTGAAATCATCATGCCTAGCTAAAAGGCATAAAAGAAAAGCGCTTGTTGGGAGACAACCCAACACTTTTACTTTCTGTTTTGAATGTTCACATGATTAATTTACTGTATTAATCATGTTTTGTGTATTTTATTTCAATAAAGTGCCAAGTAAAGCCTTTGGGATAGTGTGGATACTTGCTTGTTTGATTCTGTGCAAAAACAGAAAGTTTTGTGTTCAATATATAAATTATATGATTTTAAGGGAGGGTCAAAAAATACTGAAACTTTTCAAAAAAACGTTATATGCAAATTACTTGAGTTTTCCTAATTTTTAAGAATTTTTAGAGTCAGGGAAGTTTTGTGATCATTCAGATCTTTACAGACTGTTCTGTTTTTGACAGATTCTGTTTTGCATGCATAGTTTGCTTGTTTCAAGTGTTCCTATAGCTTATATTGAGTAATATAAATTGTAGGAATGGTTTAATACAGTACGTGTCATTTGGGAACAATTATTAATCTTGTCTTGACAGTACCTAAGTGAACGATCTATATTTACTACACTAACCCATCTCACGATGTTCCGTTAAGTTTTGTGTGATTGAAGTTTTGAAGTTTTGGGTGAGACACCGATATGAGGAGAATAAGGAGTGAGAAGAAACTAATATTGGGGATTCCCAAGGCACCCCCAAGGTAATATTAAATGAATACTCAAGCGTCTAATCTTGGGGATGCCCCGGAAGGCATCCCCTCTTTCGTCTTCAACACTATGGGTATATCTTACTAGGATCTATATTTTTATTCGTCACATAATATGTGATTTGCTTGGGTAGTCATTATATTTAGTTACTTTATGTTAGGTTTTATTTGTAATCTTTTTTTACAATAAAAGGTTCCAAGAATTGCCTTAGGATGCTTGCATTGCATGTTTTGATATGTGCTGGCTAAAAACAGAAACTTCTACTGTAGTGTTTGAATTTTCATATTTTACTGGAATTTGGGAAGTTTCTGAAATTTTTACAGTGTGTTTTAATATAAATTGTATATAATTTACTAAATTTGCATAATTGTTTTAGTTACATAAGTACATTGTTTTCATAAATTGCTACAGACTGTTCTATTTAGATAGATTGATGTCATAGTTTCGTTATCTACTTATCCTGTAGTTTCCATAGCCTATATTGGTAGATATAAATTGTGGAAATGATATTATACAGTACCTAATGTTTGAAAATTATTATTCAACTTGTCTTTTCAGTACATAAAGAGTTGATTTATTATTATGTGTACTAACCTATCTCATGAGTTCTTTTTGAGTTTTGTGTGGATGAAGTTTTTGAGAATAGGTGAAACCATGGTATGAGAGGATTGAAAAAGATACAAAAGCTCAAGCTTGGGGATTCCCAAGGCACCCCAAGTAAATATTTCAATAACTCTAAAGCATCTAAGCTTGGGGATGCTACGCATCCCACCTCTCTTCATCAACAATTATCGGTTAGCCTATGTTGAGCCTAAATTTTTATTCGCTCACATGATGCATGCTATTATTGGAGTGCTATTTTTCTTTTGTTTGCTGTTTGAATAAAGTACTTGAGATCTGAAAATATTTATTGAGGTAGAGAGAGTCCTCACATAGCTCCTTAACTGTTTGACTACTCATTTATCTTCACTTATATCTTTTGTGAGTAGCTTGTCATTTCCTCTCATGCTTCACTTATACCATTTTTTATGCTCAGGTGCTTCATTTAAAATTGTTTGAGCTTGTCAAAAAAAACAATGGCAATACATGAAACTAGTCCCAAAGTGATAGATATCCAAGGAGGATATAATAAAAACTTTCATGAAGATCTTGGGACAAATTAAACTTGACTCTTTGTAATAGTTTTGAAACATGATGATAGTAATATGTGAGTCATGTTAGTGAGTAATTATGCTTAGTAAGAATATTGGTGTTAAGGTTTTTGGTTCCCTATGCATGCACGAAAGTCAATAGTTATGCAATGAAGTTACATCCTACTTTTGGTGCATTATTCGGTGTTAGTTATGACTCAATGCTCACTTATGTGATTTTTCGTTCCTCGGTTTGGTTGCTTCCCAGTCTATTTGCTAGCCTTCATATGTACTAAGTAGAAATACTACTTGTGCATCCAAAATCCTTAAACCAAGTTTTCCCTTATGAGTCCATCATACCTACCTATATGTGGTATTTCCATGTCGTTCCAAGCAAATTTGTATGTGCCATCTCTAAATATTCAAAATAAATTTTGTCTTTTGTGTGCCCGTACCGTTCATGAAACGGTGGGGAGTATCCAATATTTTTTCATGCTAGGTGGGTTATTCTCACGGTATGTGTTGATTGACTACCATTCACGAGAAAGTGGCTTGTAATAGGGATTCCCAGTCCCGAAATCAAAGAAAAAAATGCAAATAATTAAACAAAACTCCCCCAAGAATGTTGTTGGTATGGACGGTACCCCTGGATTCGGCTCACCTGGAGTGTGATTGATTGGTGGAGGGGGAGTAAAAACTTTACTATTCTGTTTGGGAACCGCCTATAATGTATCTAGCATGGAAAGTGTTGTGAGCTACTTTGTCGTTTTCGTTGATAGGAAAAGCATGCCACTCAAAATATTTTTCTCTCTCAATATAAACGTTGAGCTCTGGCACCTCTACAAATCCCTACTTCCCTCTGCAAAGGGCCTATCTATTTACTTTATGCATTTTTTATTTTTGCTTTGAGTCTCCATCTTCTCTTATAAGCACCAACTAGGGGGCACTATGATCGTACTTGAGCATTGGGCATAGCTAATATTTGAGTGTGTTTCATGAATGGATCAATGATTGAGCATGATGGTCTAGGGATAATTTTCTTTAGTGTTGATATTTTGAAAGACATGGTTGCTTGTTGACATGCTTGAGTATTGAAGTCATTATGTTAAAACTAGACTATTGCTTTGAATCATTTACAAGTCCAAATGTCCATTCTATACATAGAAGAAAAGAATATGATGAACATGTTAGGCAGCATTCCATATCAAAAATTCTGTTTTTATCATTTACCTACTCAAGGACGAGCAGGAATTAAGCTTGGGATGCTGATACGTCTCCAACGTATCTATAATTTTTGCTTGTTTCATGCTGCTATATTATCATTCTTGGATGTTTTAAATCATTTTACCACAATTTTATATTATTTTTGGGACTAACCTATTAACCTAGAGGCCAGTGCCAGTTCCTGTTTTTTTTCCTTGTTTTTGAGTTTTACAGAAAAGGAATATCAAACGGAGTCCAAATGGAATAAAAATTTACGGTGATTTTTTTTGGACAAGAAGAAACCCACAGAGCATCAGAGTTGGGCCAGAAGACCCACGAGGCAGTCACAAGCCTTAGGGGCACGGCCACCCCCCTAGGCGCGCAGACCAGGCTTGTGACTCCCTCGTGGCCCATCCTGACTTGTTTCCACCGCCATAAATTCCTATAAATCCCAAAAAAACCAACGCAGAACCTAGATCGGGAGTTCCGCCGCCGCAAACCTCCAAAGCCACGAAAATCCAATCGGAGCCCATTCCGTCACCCTGCGGAGGGGGAAACCATCACCGGAGGCCATCTTCGTCATCCCGACGCTCTCCATGATGAGGAGGGAGTGTTGGGGAACGTTGCATGGGAAACAAAAAATTTCCTACGCACACGTAGATCTATCCATGGTGATGAGCATCTACGAGAGGGAGAGTGGATCTATGTACCCTTGTAGATCGCTAAGAGGGAAGCGTTAAGAAATACGGTTGGTGTAGTCGAACATCTTTGCGATCCAAATCGCCGAGCGTATCGCGATCCAATAATGATCCGTCCCGATCAAGCACCGAACGGACGGCACCTCCGCGTTCAGCACACATACAGCTTGATGATGTTCTCCGCCTTCTTGATCCAGCAAGAGGGAGCGGATAGGTAGAAGAGTTCTCTGGCAACATGATAGCGCTCCGGCGATGGTGGTGGAGCTATTCCGGTAGGGCTTCGCCTAAGCACTACAGAAATCCGATCTAGAGGAGAAACTATGCACTGGAGGAACGGGTAGCACGTGGCTGAAATTCTAGTGCAAAAACCCTAAAACCACCAGTATATATAAGAGGGAGGGAGGAGAGGCCTTGGCGCAAGGGCCAAGCCCTCCTTGGCTCGGCCGAAGTTGGGAGGAGAGGAGGACTCCTCCAATCCTAGTAGGACTAGGATTCCTCCCTTTTTGCCTTTTTCCATCTTTCCCTTTGGGCTTTTCCTTCCCTAGCCGCATGGGCTTTGTGTGGGACTTCCACCAGCCCACTAAGGGATGGTATTCACTCTCCCACAGCCCATGAAGCCTCTTGGGTCGAAATACCCCTCCCGGTGGTCTCCCGGTACACTCCCGGTACACTACCGATGAGCCCGAAACTTTTCCGGCGACCAAAACAGGACTTCCTATATATGAATCTTTACCTACGGACCATTTTGGAGCTCCCCATGATGTCTGGGATCTCATCCAGGACTCCAAACAACCTTCGGTCACCACCACACATAACTCTATACTACCGAAACGTCACCAAACCTTAAGTGTGCAGACCCTGCGGATTCGAGAACTATGTAGACATGACCGAGACACCTCTACGGTCAATAACCAATAGCGGGACCTGGATGCCCATATTGGTTCCTACATATTCTATGAAGATCTTTATCAGTCAAACCTCTATGTCAAGGATTCAGTTAATCCCGTATGATGTTCCTTTTGTTCTTCGGTATGTTACTTGCCCGAGATTCGATTGTTGGTATCTCCATACCTAGTTTAACCTCGTTATAGGCAAGTCTCTTTACTCATTCCGTAATACAAGATCCCGTGACTAACACTTAGTCACATTGCTTGCAAGGCTTATTGTGATAAATAAAATTATAGCATGGATAAAAAACGATTATCATGACCAAGGAAATATAATAATAAACACTTTATTTATTGCCTCTAGGGCATATTTCCAACAGTCTCCCACTTGCACTAGAGTCAATAATCTAGTTCACATCACTATGTGATTTACATTGTAATGAATCGAACACCCATGCAGTTCTGGTGTTGATCATGTTTAGCCCTTGGAAGAGGTTAGTCAACGGGTCTGCTACATTCAGATCCGTGTGCACTTTGCAAATATTTATGTCCTTCTCCTCGATGTAATCGCGGATGGAGTTGAAGCGTCGCTTTATGTGTCTGGTCCTCTTGTCAAACCTTGGTTCCTTGGCTAGAGAAATGGCACGAGTGTTGTCACAGAACAGGTTCATTGGATTCAGTGCACTCGGCACTACTCCAAGACCCGTCATGAACTGCTTCATCCAGACACCTTCCTTTGCCGCCTCCGAGGCTGCGATGTACTCCACTTCGCACGTAGAATCGGCTACCACGCTTTGCTTGGAACCGCACCAGCTTACCGCTCCCCCGTTGAGAATAAATATGTATCCGGTTTGTGACTTAGAGTCGTCTGGATCAGTGTCAAAGCTTGCATCGACGTAACCCTTTACGACGAGCTCTTCATCACCTCCATAAACGAGAAACATTTCCTTAGTACTTTTCAGGTACATAAGGATATTCTTGACCACTGCCCAATGCTTCATTTCAGGATCACTTTGAAACCTTCCGGCCATACTTATGGCAAGGCTAACATCGGCTCTTGTGCACAACATTGCATACATGATAGAGCCTATGGCTGAAGTATAGAGGATGACACTCATCTTCTCTCTATCTTTTGCAGTCACTTGGCATTGAGTCTTACTCAACTTCACACCTTATAACATAGGCAAGAACCCCTTCTTGGACTGATCCATTTTGAACTTCTTCAAAACTTTATCAAGGTATGTGCTCTGTGAAAGTGCTATTAAGCGTCTCGATCTATCTCTACAGATCTTAATGCCTAATATGAAAGCAACTTCTCCTAGGTCCTTCATTGAAAAACTCTTGTTCAAATATTCCTTCACGCTTTCCAGCATTTCTATATTGTTTCCAATCAGCAATGTGTCATCCACATATAATATTAGAAATGTTATAGAGCCCCCACTCACTTTATTGTAAATACAAGCTTCTCCATAAACTTGTATAAACTCAAATGCTTTGATCACCTCATTAATTCGCTTATTCCAACTCCGAGATGCTTGTGTTGGGGAACGTCACATGGGAAACAAAAAAAATCCTACGCACACGCAAACCTATCCATGGTGATGAGCATCTACGAGAGGGAAAGTGGATCTACATACCCTTGTAGATCGCTAAGTGGGAGGCGTTAAGAAACACGATTGGTGTAGTCGAACTTCTTTGCGATCCAAATCGCCGAGCGTCCCGCGATCTAATCACGAACCGTCCCGCGAACCAATCATGAACCGTCCCGCGATCTCATCACGATCCGTCCCGCCATCCGATCACGAACGTCCCGTGGCCTTGATCACGATCCTTCCGATCTAGTACCGAACGGACGGCACCTCCGCGTTCAGCACACGTGCAGCTTGATGACGATCTCCACCGTCTTGATCCAGCAAGAGGAGGTGGAGAGGAGGAAGAGTTCTCCGGCAGCGTGACGGTGCTCCGGCGATGGTGGTGGAGCTATTCCGACAGGGCTTCACCTAAGCACTGCAGAAAACCGATCTAGAGGAGAAGCTATGCACTAGAGGAACGGGTGACACGTGGCTGAAAATCTTGTGCCAAAATCCTAAAATCCTCTAGTATATATAGGAGGAGAGGAGGAGGCTTGGATGCCAAAAAGGCAGTCCTTGGGTCGGCCAAACCAAGGAGGGAGGAGTCCTCCTCCTCCACTCCTAGTAGGATTAGGACTCCTTCCTTATTTGGCCCTTTTTTTTCCTTTTTCCACCTTTTTCCTTTTGGTATTTTCTTCCCAGCCTCATGGGCTTTGTGTAGGACTTCCACGAGCCCACTAAGGGCTGGTATTCATCCTCCTACAGCCCATAAAGCCTCTTGGGTCGAAATACCCCTCCCGGTGGTCTTCCGGTACACTAGGAAACCTTAACCATCCTTTGATGAAATGACATCTCATGTCCATGGCTAGGAAACCTTAACCATCCTTTGATCAACAAGCTAGTCTATTAGAGGCATACTAGGGACATGGTTTTGTCTATGTATCCACACATGCATTTAAGTCTCCGATCAATACAATTATAGCATGGATAATAAACGATTATCATGAACAAGGAAATATGATAATAACTAATTTATTATTGCCTCTAGGGCATATTTCCAACAGTCTCCCACTTGCACTAGAGTCAATAATCTAGTTCACATCACCATGTGATTCGCATTGTTATGAATCTAACACCCAATGAGTTTTGGAGTTCGATCATGCTTTGCATGTGAGAGAGGGCTTATAGTCAACGGGTCTGTAACATTCAGATTTGTGTGTACTTTGCAAATCTTGTCAAACCGTAAACACTGCTACCACACTCCAGTTGGTACTTTACCAAATGGCTGCTCCACTATACGTATCCAGATTGCTACTACGAGCCATCCGGATTGGTGTTTAAAGCTTGCATCGACGTAACTCTTTACGACGAACTCCCTATTACCTCCATAATCGAGAAACGTCTCCTTAGTCCTCTGGTTACTAAGAATAATTTCGACCGCTATCCAGTGATCCACTCCTGGACCACTCTAGTACCCCTTGACAAACTCATGGCAAGGCACACACAGGTGCGATACACAGCATGGCATACTACACAGAGCCTATGGCTAAGGCATAGGGGACGACGTTCGTCTTTTCTCTTTCTTCTGCCGTTGTCGAGCTTTGAGTCTTACTCAACTTCACACCTTTATAAATCAGGCGAGAACTCTTTCTCTGACTGATCCATTTTGCACTCTTTCAAAATCTTGTCAAGGTATGTATTTATTGAAAGTCTCATCAAGCATCTTGATCTATCTCTATAGATTTTGATGCTCAACAATTAGGTAGCTTTATCCAGGTCTTCCTTTGAAAATCACTTTTCAAACAATCATTTATGCTTTCCAGAAATCCTACATTATTGCCGATCAACAATATGTCATCCACATATACTTATCAGAAATTCTATAGTGCTCCCACTCACTTTATTGTAAATACAAGTTTCTCATAAACTTTGCATAGACTCAAAACTTTGATCACCTCATCAAAGTGCATATTCCAACTCCGAGATGCTTGCTTCAGTCCATAGAAGGATCACTGAAGCTTGTACACCTTTTAGCATCCTTAGGACTGACAAAACCTTCTGGTTGTATCACATACAACCTTTCCTCAAGTAAAACCGTTAAGGAAACGATGTTTTGACATCCATCTGCCAGATTTCATAATTGAAAAATGCAGCAACTGCTAACATATTTCCAACAGACTTTAGCATCGCTACGAGTGAGGAAGTCTCATCGCAGTCAACTCCTTGAACTTGTCACAAACAACTTTGCAACAAGTCGAGCTTTACAAATGGTGATAATTACCATCAGCGTCTGTCTTCATTTTAAAGATCCATTTGTACTCAACGACCTGCCGTCCAACGAGCAAGTCTACCAAAGTCTATACTTGGTTTTCATACATGGATTCTATCTCGGATTTCATGGCCTCCAACCATTTTTCGGAATCCGGGCCCATCATCGCTTCTCCATAGCTCGTAGGTTCATCGTTGTCCAACAACATGACCTCCAAGACAGGGTTGTCGTACCGTTTAGGAGAAATACACATCCTTGTCGACCTACGAAGTTCGATAGTAACTTGATCCTGAAGCTTCATGATCATCATCATTAACTTCCTCTTCAACTAACGTAGGCTTCACAGAAACAACATTCTGCGATGCGCTACTCTCTGAATTTGCTTGAACCTTTCAAATGATTCAGACTTGTGTTTCATTAAGTAAATATATACTATATCTACTCAAATCATCAGTGAAGGTAAGAAAATAACGATATCCACTACACGCTACAAGACTCACTAGATTGCATACATCAACATGTACCATTTCCAATGAATCACTTGCCCGCTCCATCCAACAGGGTCCTTTAGTCATCTTGCCCAAGAGGCATGGTTCGCATGTCTCAACCAATTCGAAATCGAATGAGTCCAAGTATCCATCAGCATGGAGTTTCTTCATGCGCTTTATACCAATATGACATTTTGCGGCAGTGCCACAAGTATGTGGTACTATCATTATTTAACTTTGTATCTTTTGACATCAATGTTATGAACATGTGTATTACTACGATCAAGATTTCAACAAACCATTCTCACTAGGTGCATGACCATTGAAGGTATTATTCATGTAAACAGAATAACCATTATTCTCTGACTTAAATGAATAACCGTATTGCAACAAACATGATCTAATCATGTTCATGCTCAACGCAAAACACCAAATAACATTTATTTAGGTTCGTCACTAATCCTGAAGGTAGAGAGAGCATGGGATGTTGATCACATCAACCTTGGAAACATTTCCAACACACATCGTCACCTCACCCTTAGCTAGTTCTCCGTTTATTCCATAGCTTTTATTTCGAGTTACTAACATTTAGCAACCGACCCGGTATCCAATACCCAGGTGCTACTAGGAGTACTAGAAAGGTACACATCAATAACTCGTATATCAAATATACTTCTGTCGATGTTGCCAGCCTTCTTGTCTACCAAGTATCTAGGGTTGTTCCGCTTCAGCGACCTCTCACCTCATAATAGAAGCACTTAGTCTCGGGTTTGAGTTCAACTTTGGGTTGCTTCACTGGAGCAGCAACTGACTTGCTATCCATGAAGTTTCCCTCCTTGATCTTGCCCTTTTCAAAACTAGTGGTTTGATTAACCATCAACACTTGACGCTCCTTCTTGATTTCTACCATCACGGTGTCAAACATCGCGAAAAGCTTAGGGATCAATACTTCTATCCCAGGTGTTTTATAGTTCATCACTAAGTTCTAGTAGCTTTAGTGACAGTGACTTGGAGAACTATATCAATCACTATCTTATCTGGAAGATCAACTCCCACTTGATTCAAGCGATTGTAGTACCCAGACAATCTGAGTACATGCTCAACGATTGAGCTATTCTCCTTCATCTTACAGGCAAACAATCTTGTTGGAGATCTCATATCTCGCAACATAGGCACGAGCCTGAGATCACAACCTCTGCTCCTAGAACATCTCATATGTTTCGTGACGTTCAAAACGTTTCGGAGCCTCAATTCTAAGCCGTAATGCATGATGCACTAAACTATCAAGTAGTCATCGAAACGTGCCTATCAGATGTTCACAACATCTACAGACGACGCTAGAGGGGGTGGCGCACCGAGCGGTGCATTAAGGACATAAGCCTTCTGTGCAGCAATGAGGACAATCCTCAAATCACGGACCCAGTCCGCAATATTGCTACCAACATCTTTCAACTCTATTTCTCTAGGAACATATAAAAATTGAAGGGAGCTACAGCGCGAGCAAGTAATCTACAACATAATTTGCAAAGGCACTATTGACTATGTTCATGATAATGAGTTCAATTAATCATATTACTTAAGAACTCCCACTCAAATTGACATCCCTCCGATCATTCGAGTGATACATGATCCAAATTCACCAACTCAAGTCCGATCATCACGTGAGTTGAGGTGGCTGCAATGGTGAACATCATTATGTTGATCATATCTACTATATGACTCATGTTCAACCTTTCGGTCTCTTGTGTTCCGAGGCCATGTCTTCACATGCTAGGCTCGTCAAGTTTAACCCGAGTGTTCTGCATGTGCAAATCTGGCTTGCACCCGTTGTATGTGAACGTAGAGTCTATCACACCCGATCATCACGTGGTGTCTCCACACGACGAACTTTCGCAATAGTGCACACTCGGGGAGAACACAATTTATCTTGAAATTAAGCGAGGGATCACCTTATAATGCTACCGTCGTCCTAAGCAAAACAAGGTGCATAAAAAGGATTAACATCACATGCAAATCATAAGTGACATGATATGGCCATGAACTTGTGTTTAAGATCTCCATCTTCAAAACACCGGCATGATCTCCATCGTCACTGGCACAACACCATGATCTCCATCATCTTGATCTCCATCAATGTGCTGCCATTGGGGTTGTGGCGCCAGCCCTGCTTCTACTTCTATTGCTACCGCTTAGCGATAAAGTAAAGCATTACATAGCACTTAATGATTGACACGCAGGTCATACAATAATTAAAGACAACCCTATGGCTCCTGCCGGTTGCCGAACTCATCGACGTGCAAGTCGTGAAATTCTTTACATCACATGATCATCTCATACATCAAATATATCACATCATGTAATTGGCCATATCACATCACAACATACCCTGCAAAAACAAGTTAGACGTCCTCTAATTGTTGTTGCATGTTTTACATGGCTGCTACGGGTATCTAGCAAGAACGATTCTCACCTACGCATAAACCACAATGGTGATACACTAGTTTGCTTTTCAACCTTCTCAAGGACCGCCTTTGTCGAATCCGATCCAACTAAAGTAGGAGAAACTGACACCCGCTAGCCATCTGTTGCAACAAGTGCAATTGAGGGAACCGGTCTCTCATAAGCGTACGAGTAAGGTTGGTCCGGCCGCTTCATCCCACAATACCGCTGAACCAAAACACGACCAAGGGAGGAAGCAATCTAAGCATCAACGCCCACAAACCTTTTGTGTTCTACTCGAGATCTCATTGAACCATCAACCTAGCTCATGATGCCACTGTTGGGGAACGTCGCATGGGAAACAAAAAATTTCCTATGCACACGCAAACCTATCCATGGTGATGAGCATCTACGAGAGGGAGAGTGGATCTACGTACCCTTGTAGATCACTAAGCGGGAAGCGTTAAGAAACGCGGTTGGTGTAGTCGAACTTCTTTGCGATCCAAATCGCCGAGCGTCCTACGATCTAATCACGAACCGTCCCACGAACCAATCACTAACCGTCCCGTGATCTCATCGCGATCCGTCCCGCGATCCGATCACGAACGTCTCGTGGCCTTGATCACGATCCTTCCGATCTAGTACCGAACGGATGGCACCTCCGCGTTCAGCACACGTGCAGCTTGATGACGATCTCCACCGTCTTGATCCAGCAAGAGGAGGCGGAGAGGAGGAAGAGTTCTCTGGCAGTGTGACGGCGCTCCGGCGATGGTGGTGGAGCTATTTAGATAGGGCTTCGCCTAAGCACTGCAGAAAACCGATCTAGAGGAGAAGCTATGCACTAGAGGAACGGGTGGCACGTGGCTGAAAATCTTGTGCCAAAACCCTAAAATCCTCTAGTATATATAGGAGGAGAGCAGGCTTGGCTTCCAAAAATGCAGTCCTTGGGTCGGCCAAACCAAGGAGGGAGGAGTCCTCCTCCACTCCTAGTAAGATTAGGACTCCTTCCTTATTTGGCCCTTTTTTGCCTTTTTCCACCTTTTTCCTTTTGGTATTTTCTTCCCAGCCTCATGGGCTTTGTGTAGGACTTCCACCAGCCCACTAAGGGCTGGTATTCATCCTCCTACAGCCAATAAAGCCTCTTGGGTCGAAATACCCCTCCCGGTGGTCTCCCGGTACACTACCGGCACTCCCGGTACACTACCGATGAGCCCGGAACTTTTCCGGCAACCAAGCTGGGACTTCCTATATATGAATCTTTACCTCCGGACCATTCCGGAGCTCCTCGTGACGTCCAGGATCTCATAAGGGACTCCGAACAAACTTCGGTCACCACCATACATAACTCTACACTACCGAAACGTCACCGAACCTTAAGTGTGCAGACCATGCGGGTTCGAGAACTATGTAGACATGACCGAGACACCTCTACGGCCAATAACCAATGGCGGGACCTGTACGTCCACATTGGTTCCTACATATTCTACAAAGATCTTCATCGGTCGAACCTCTATGTCAAGGATTCAATCAATCCCGTATAACGTTCCCTTTGTTCTTCGGTATGTTACTTGCCCGAGATTCGATCGTCGGTATCTCCATACCTAGTTCAACCTCGTTACCGGCAAGTCTCTTTACTCGTTTCGTAATGCAAGATCCCGTGGCTAACATATTAGTCACATTGCTTGTAAGGCATGTTGTGATGTTGCATTACCGAGTGGGCCCTGAGATACCTCTCCGTCACACGGAGTAACAAATCCCAGTCTTGATCCATGCCAACTCAACAGACACCTTCGGAGATACCTGTAGTGCACCTTTATAGTCACCCAGTTACGTTGCGACGTTTGATACACACAAAGTATCCCTCCGATGTCAGTGAGTTGCATGATCTCATGGTCATAGGAACATATACTTGACATGCGGAAAACAGTAGCAATAAACTGACACGATCATATGCTACGTTTGTAATTTGGGTCTTGTCCATCACATCATTCTCCCAATGATGTGATCCTGTTATCAAATGACATCTCATGTCCATGGCTAGGAAACCTTAACCATCCTTTGATCAACGAGCTAGTCTATTAGAGGCATACTAGGGGCATGGTTTTGTCTATGTATCCACATGCATTTAAGTCTCCGATCAATACAATTATAGCATGGATAATAAACGATTATCATGAACAAGGAAATATGATAATAACTAATTTATAATTGCGTCTAGGGCATATTTCCAACAGCTTGCACCAGTCCATAAATGGATCGCTGGAGTTTGCAAACTTTTTCAGCATTCTCTGGATCGACAAAACCTTCTGGTTGCATCATATACAACTCTTGCTCAAGGAAACCATTGAGGAACGCTGTTTTGACATCCATTTGCCAAATTTCATAGTCGAAATAAGTAGCTATTGCCAACATGATTCTGACAGACTTAAGCATCGCTAAGGGTGAGAATGTCTCATCGTAGTCAACTCCTTGAACTTGTGAAAAACCCTTTGCCACAAGTAAAGCTTTATAGACGGTGTCATTACCGTCTGCGTCCGTCTTCTTCTTAAAGATCCATTTGTTCTGAATGGCCTTTCGCCCTTCAGGTAATACTTCCAAAGTCCATACTTTGTTTTCATACATGGATCCCATCTCGAATTTCATGGCCTCTAACCATTTCTCTGAATCCGGGCCCATCACTGCTCCTCCATAGCTCGTTGGTTCATTGTTGTCCAAAAACATGACCTCCAAGACAGGGTTGTCGTACCACTCACGAGCAGTACGCACCCTTGTCGACCTACGAGGTTCAATAGTAGCTTGGTCCAAAGCTTCATAACGTCATCATTAACTTCCTCTTCTACCATTGTAGGTTCCACAGAAACATCTTTCTGCGCTGCGCTACTTTCTGGTTCAAGTAAAGGTTCAATAACCTCATCAAGCTCTATTTTCCTCCCACTCAATTCTTTCGAGAGAAACTCTTTCTCAAGAAATGTTCCATTCTTAGCGACAAACACTTTGCCTTCGGATCTGAGATAGAAGGTATACCCGACTGTCTCTTTTGGGTATCCTATGAAGACACATTTCTCCGCTTTGGGTTCCAGCTTTTCAGGCTGAAGCTTTTTGACATAAGCATCACATCCCCAAACTTTAAGAGACGACAACTTTGGCCTCTTGACAAACCATAGTTCATATGGCGTCGTCTCAACGGATTTCGATGGTTCCCTATTTAAAGTGAATGCAGTTGTCTCTAATGCATAACCCCAAAACGATAGTGGCAAATCAGCAAGAGACATCATAGAACGCACCATATCTAATAAGGTTCGATTACGATGTTCGGACACACCATTACACTGTGGTGTTACAGGCGGTGTCAACTATGAAACAATTCCATATTGTCTTAAGTGACTGCCAAACTCATAGCTCAGATATTCACCTCCTCGATCAGATCGCAGGAATTTAATCTTCTTGTTACGATGATTCTCAACTTCACTCTGAAATTGCTTGAACTTTTCAAATGTTTCAGACTTGTGTTTCATTAAGTAAATATACCCATATCTACTTAAGTCATCAGTGAAGGTGAGAAAATAATGATATCCACCATGCGAAATAACATTCATTGGACCGCACACATCAGTATGTGTTTTTTCCAATAAGTCACTCGCCCGTTCCATTGTTCCAGAGAACGGCGTTTTAGTCATCTTGCCCATGAGGCATGGTTCACATGTGTCAAGTGATTCAAAATCAAGTGACTCCAAAAGTCCATCAGCATGGAGCTTCCTCATGCTTTTTACACCAATATGACCTAAACGGTAGTGCCACAAGAAAGTGGTACTATCATTATCAACTCTACATCTTTTGGCATCAATGTTATGAACATGTGTGTCATCAATATCAAGATTTAATATGAATAAACCCCTAACATTGGGTGCATGACCATAAAAGATATTACTCATATAAATAGAACAACCTTTATTCTCTGATTTAAATGAGTAACCGTCTCATAAAAGATCCAGATATAATGTTCATGCTTAACGCAGGCACTAAATAACAATTATTTAGGTTCATCACTAATCCCGATGGTAATCGAAGAGAGAGCGTGCCGACGGCGATCACATCCACCTTGGAACCATTTCCCATGCACATCATCACTTCGTCCTTTGCCAGCCATCGTCTATTCCGTAGTTCCTGCTTTGAGTTGCAAATGTGAGCAACCGAACCGGTATCAAATACCCAGGCACTACAATGAGAGCTAGGAAGGTACGCATCAATAACATGTATATCATATATACCTTGTTTGTCGTTGGCTGCCTTCTTGTCAGCCAGGTACTTGGGACAATTCCACTTCCAGTGACCAGTTCCCTTGCAATGAAAGCACTCAGTTTCTCGCTTAGGTCCATGCTTGGGCTTCTTTACAGGAGTAGCAACTGCTTTGCCATCCTTCTTGGTTTTACCCTTCTTGTCCTTGCCCTTGCCATTCTTCTTGAAACTAGTGGTTTTATTGACCATCAACACTTGATGTTCTTTCAGGATTTCAGACTCAGCGAATTTTAGCATCACAAACAGCTCGGCGACTGACTTGTTCATCTCGTGCATGTTATAGTTCATCACAAAGCTCTTGTAACTAGGTGGCAGTGATTGAAGAACTCTGTCAGTGATCGCCTCTGGCGGAAGGGTAATTCCCAACTCTGCTAGACGTTTTGAATACCCAGACATTCTGAGTATATGCTCACTGATAGACCCGTTCTCCTCCATTTTGCAAGCATAGAACTTATCGGAGGTCTCATACCTCTCGATCCGGGCATTCTTCTGAAAGATAAACTTCAACTCCTGGAACATCTCATATGCTCCATGAAGTTCAAAATGACTTTGAAGTCCCGGTTCTAAGCCATACAATATTGCACACTGAACTATTGAGTAATCTCTAGTACGTGCCTCCCAAGCGTTCTTAACGTCTTCGGAGGTCATGTCTTCTGGTTGGTCACCAAACGGTGCATCAAAGACATATGATTTCTGGGAAGCCGTGAGGATAATCCTCAGATTATGGGCCTAGTCAACAAAGTTACTTCCATCATCTTTCAACTTAGCTTTCTCTAGGAACGCATTAAAATTCAGGGGTGCTACTGCACGAGCCATTGATCTACAACATAAATATGCAAAGGTTACTTAGACTATTGTTCAAGATAATGAGTTTAGTGAATCAAATTACTAAAGCTCCCACTCAAATTGACATCCCTCAGGTCATTTGAGTGACACATGATCCAAATTCACCAACTCAAGTCTGATCATCACGTGAGTTGAGGTGGCTTCAATGGTGAACATCATCATGTTGATCATATCTACTATATGACTCATGTTCGACCTTTCGGTCTCTTGTGTTCCGAGGCCATGTTTGTACATGCTAGGCTCGTCAAGTTTAACCCGAGAGTTCTGCATGTGCAACACTGGCTTGCACCCGTTGTATGTGAACATAGAGTCTATCACACCCGATCATCACGTGGTGTCTCGACACGACGAACTTTTGCAATGGTGCACACTCGGGGAGAACACAATTCATCTTAGAATTTAAGTGAGGGATCACCTTATAATGCTACTGTCGTCCTAAGCAAAACAAGGTGCATAAAAGGATTAACATCACATGTAAATCATAAGTGACATGATATGGTCATGAACTTGTGCTTTTGATCTCCATCTAGAAAGCACCGGCATGATCTCCATCATCACCGGCATGACACCATGATCTCCATCATCTTGATCTCCATCAACGTGTCGCCATCAGGTTTGTCGCGCTCATCATGCTTCTACTACTATTGCTACCGTTTAGCGATAAAGTAAAACACTACATAGCGCTTAATGATTAACACGCAGGTCATACAATAATTAAAGACAACCATATGGCTCCTGCCGGTTGCCGTACTCATCGACATGCAAGTCGTGATATTCTATACATCACGTGATCATCTCATACATCACATATATCACATCATGCAATTGGCCATATCACATCACAACATACCCTGCAAAAACAAGTTAGACGTCCTCTAATTATTGTTGCATGTTTTACATGGCTGCTACGGGTATCTAGCAAGAAAAATTCTCAACTACGCAAAAACCACAACGGTGATACACTAGTTGCTTTTCAACCTTCTCAAGGACCCCCTTTGTCGAATCCGATCCAACTAAAGTGAGAGAAACTGGCACCCGCAAGCCATCTATGCAACAAGTTGCAGTTGAGGGAACCGGTCTCTCGTAAGCGTACGAGTAATCTTGGTCCGGGCCGCTTCATCCCACAATACCGCTGAACCAAAACACAACCAAGGGAGGAAGCAATCTAAGCATCAACGCCCACAAACTCTTTGTTTTCTACTCGAGATCTCATACACACATAGACCTAGCTCTGATACCATTGTTGGGGAACGTTGCATGGGAAACAAAAAAATTCCTACACACACGCAGATCTATCCATGGTGATGAGCATCTACGAGAGGGAGAGTGGATCTATGTACCCATGTAGATCACTAAGCGGGAAGCGTTAAGAAACGAGGTTGGTGTAGTCGAGCGTCTTCGCAATCCAAATCGCCGAGCGTCCCGCGATCCAATCACGATCCGTCCCGATCAAGCACGGAACAGACGGCACCTCCGCGTTCCGCACACGTACAGCTTGATGATGATCTCCGCCTTCTTGATCCAGCAAGAAGGAGCGGAGAGGTAAAAGAGTTCTCCGACAGCATGACGGCGCTCTGGCGATGGTGGTGGAGCTATTCCGGCAGGGCTTCGCCTAAGCAATGCAGAATTCCGATCTAGAGGAGAAACTATGCATTGGAGGAACGGGTAGCATGTGGCTGAAATTCTAGTGCAAAACCCCTAAAACCACCAGTATATATAAGAGGGAGGGAGGAGATGCCTTGGCACAAGGGCCAAGCCCTCCTTGGTTCAGCCAAAGTGGGGAGGAGAGGAGGACTCCTCCTCCAATCCTTGTCGGACTAGGATTCCTCCCTTTTTGCCTTTTTTCCACCCTTCCCTTTGGGCTTTTCGTTCCCTAGCCGCATGGGCCTTGTGTGGGACTTCCACCAGCCCACTAAGGGCTGGTATTCACTCTCCCACAGCCCATCAAGCCTCTTGGGTCGAAATACCCCTCCCGGTGGTCTCCCGGTACACTCCTGGTACACTACCGATGAGCCCGACACTTTTCCGGCGACCAAAACAGGACTTCCTATATATGAATATTTACCTACAGACCATTCTAAAGCTCCCCGTGATGTCCGGGATCTCATCTGGGACTCCAAACAACCTTCGGTCACCACCACACATAACTCGATACTACAGAAACGTCACCAAACCTTAAGTGTGCAGACCCTGTGGGTTCGAGAACTATGTAGACATGACCGAGACACCTCTACGATCAATAACCAATAGCGGGACTTGGATGCCCATATTGGTTCCTACATATTCTATGAAGATCTTTATCAGTCAAAGCTCTATGTCAAGGATTCAGTTAATCCCGTATGATGTTCCTTTTGTTCTTCGGTATGTTACTTGCCCGAGATTTGATTGCTGGTATCTCCATACCTAGTTCAACCTCGTTATCGGCAAGTCTCTTTACTCGTTCCATAATACAAGATCTCGTGACTAACACTTAGTCACATTGGTTGCAAGGCTTATTGTGATGTTGTATTACCGAGTGGGCCCTGAGATACCTCTCCGTCACACGGAGTAACAAATCCCAGTCTTGATCGATGCCAACTCAACAGACACCCTCGGAGATACCTGTAGAGTACCTTTATAGTCACCCAGTTACGTTGTGACGTTTGATACACACAAGGCACTCCTCTGGTGTCCGTGAGTTGCATGATCTCATGGTCATAGGAACATATGCTTGACATGCAGAAAATAGTAGCAATAAACTGACACGATCATATGCTACGTTTGTAGTTTTGGCCTTGTCCATCACATCATTCTCCTAATGATGTGATTCCGTTATCAAATGACATTACATGTCAATGGCTAGGAAACCTTGACCATCTTTGATCAATGAGCTAGTTCACTAGAGGCATACTAGGGAGAGAGTGTTGTCTATGTACCCACACATGTAATGTGCTTCCAGTCAATACAATTATAGCATGGATAAAAAACGATTATCATGACCAAGGAAATATAATAATAAACACTTTAGTTATTGCCTCTAGGGCATATTTCCAATAGTCTCCCACTTGCACTAGAGTCAATAATCTAGTTCACATCACTATGTGATTTACATTGTAATGAATCGAACACCCATGCAGTTCTGGTGTTGATCATGTTTAGCCCTTGGAAGAGGTTTAGTCAACGGGTCTGCTAAATTTAGATCCGTGTGCACTTTGCAAATATTTATGTCCTTCTCCTCGATGTAATCGCGGATGGAGTTGAAGCGTCGCTTTATGTGTCTGGTCCTCTTGTGAAACCTTGGTTCCTTGGCTAGAGCAATGGCACCAGTGTTGTCATAGAACAGGTTCATTGGATTCGGTGCACTCGGCACTACTCCAAGACCTATCATGAACTGCTTCATCCAGACACCTTGCTTCGCCGCCTCCGAGGCTGCGATGTACTCCACTTCGCACGTAGAATCGGCTACCACGCTTTGCTTGGAACCGCACCAGCTTACCGCTCCCTCGTTGAGAATAAATACGTATCCGGTTTGTGACTTAGAGTCGTCCGGATCAGTGTCAAAGCTTGCATCGACGTAACCCTTTGCGACGAGCTCTTCATCACCTCCATAAACGAGAAACATTTCCTTAGTCCTTTTCAGGTACTTAAGGATATTCTTGACCGCTGTCCAGTGCTCCATTCCAGGATCACTTTGAAACCTTCCGGCCATACTTATGGCAAGGCTAACATCGGGTCTTGTGCATAGCATTGATACATGATAGAGCCTATGGCTGAAGCATAGGGGATGACACTCATCTTTTCTCTATCTTTTGCAGTCACTAGGCATTGAGTCTTACTCAACTTCACACCTTGTAACACAGGCAAGAACCCCTTCTTGGACTGATCCATTTTGAACTTCTTCAAAACTTTATCAAGGTATGTGCTCTGTGAAAGTGCTATTAAGCGTCTCGATCTATCTCTATAGATCTTAATGCCTAATATGAAAGCAGCTTCTCCTAGGTCCTTCATTGAAAAACTCTTGTTCAAATATTCCTTCACGCTTTCCAACATTTCTATATTGTTTCTAGACAGCAATATGTCATGTCAATGGCTAGGAAACCTTGACCATCTTTGATCAACGAGATAGTTCACTAGAGGCATACTAGGGACGGTGTGTTGTCTATTTACCCACACATGTAATGTGTTTCCAATCAATACAATTATAGCATGGATAATAAACGATTATCATGAACAAGGAAATATAATAATAAACACTTTATTTATTGCCTCTAGGGCATATTTCCAACAGATGGTGGAAAGCGTGACTAGAAACAATATAGAAATGCTGGAAAACATGAAGGAATATTTGAACAAGAGTTTTTCAATGAAGGACCTAGGAGAAGCTGCTTACATATTAGGCATTAAGATCTATAGAGATAGATCGAAACGCTTAATAGCACTTTCACAGAGCACATACCTTGATAAAGTTTTGAAGAAGTTCAAAATGGATCAGTCCAAGAAGGGGTTCTTGCCTGTATTACAAGGTGTGAAGTTGAGTAAGACTCAATGCCCAGTGACTGCAGAAGGTAGAGAAAAGATGAGTGACATCCCCTATGCTTCAGCCATAGGCTCGATCATGTATGCAATGTTGTGCACAAGACCCGATGTCAGCCTTGCCATAAGTATGGCTGGAAGGTTTCAAAGTGATCCTGGAATGGAGCACTGGCAAGCGGTCAAGAATATCCTGAAGTACCTGAAAAGGACTAAGGAAATGTTTCTCATTTATGGAGGTGATGAAGAGCTCGTCGTAAAGGGTTATGTTGATGCAAGCTTTGACACTGATCTGGACGACTCTGAGTCGCAAACCGGATACGTATTTATTCTTAACGGGGGAGCGGTAAGCTGGTGCAGTTCCAAGCAAAGCGTGGTAGCTAATTCTACGTGCGAAGCGGAGTACATCGCAGCCTCGGAGGCGGCGAAGGAAGGTGTCTGGATGAAGCAGTTCATGACAGATCTTGGAGTAGTGCCTAGTGCACTGAATCCAATGAACCTGTTCTATGACAACACTGGTGCCATTGCTCTAGCCAAGGAACCAAGGTTTCACAAGAGGACCAGACACATAAAGCGACGCTTCAACTCCATCCGGTATTACATCGAGGAGAAGGACATAAATATTTGCAAAGTGCACATGGATCTGAATGTTGCAGACCCATTGACTAAACCTCTTCCAAGGGCTAAACATGATCAACACCAGAGCTGCATGGGTGTTCGATTCATTACCATGTAAATCACATAGTGATGTGAACTAGATTATTGACTCTAGTGGAAGTGGGAGACTATTGGAAATATGCCCTAGAGGCAATAAATAAAGTGTTTATTATTATATTTCCTTGTTCATGATAATTGTTTATTATCCATGCTATAATTGTATTGATTGGAAACACATTACATGTGTGGGTAAATAGACAACACACTGTCACTAGTATGCCTCTAGTGAACTAGCTCGTTGATCAAAGATGGTCAAGGTTTCCTAGCCATTTACATGAGATGTCGTTTGATAACGGGATCACATCATTAGGAGAATTATGTGATGGACAAGACCCAAACCACAAACGTAGCATATGATCGTGTCAGTTTATTGCTACTGTTTTCTGCATGTTAAGTATATGTTCCTATGACCATGAGATCATGCAACTCACAGACATCGGAGGAGTGCCTTGTGTGTATCAAACGTCGCAATGTAACTGGGTGACTATAAAGGTGCTCTACAGGTATCTCCAATGGTGTCTGTTGAGTTGGCATGTATCGAGACTAGGATTTGTTACTTCGTGTGACGGAGAGGTATCTCAGGGCCCACTCGGTAATACAACATCACAACAAGCCTTGCAAGCAATGTGGCTAAGTGTTAGTCATGGGATCTTGTATTACAGAACGAGTAAAGAGACTTTCCGGTAACGAGGTTGAACTAGGTATGGAGATACCGACGATCGAATCTCGGGCAAGTAACATACCGAAGAACAAAGGGAACATCATACGGGATTAACTAAATCCTTGACATAGAGGTTCAACCGATAAACATCTTCGTAGAATATGTAGGAACCAATGTGGACATCCAGGTCCCGCCATTGGTTATTGAACGTAGAGGTGTCTCGGTCATGTCTACATAGTTATCGAACCCGCAGGGTCTGAGCACTTAAGGTTTGGTGATGTTTCGGTAGTATAGAGTTATGTATGGTGGTGACCTAAGGTTGTTCGGAGCCCCGGATGAGGTCCTAGATGTCACGAGGAGCTCCGGAATGGTCCGGAGGTAAAGATTCATATATAGGAAGTCCTATTTTGGTCGCCGGAAAAGTTTCGGGCTCACCGGTAGTGTACCGGGAGTGTCGGTAGTGTACCGGGAGACCTCCGGGAGGGGTATTTCGACCCAAGAGGCTTCATGGGCTGTGGTAGAGTGAATATCAGCCCTTAGTGGGCTGGTGGAAACTCCCACACAAGGCCCATGTAGCTGGAGAAGAAAACCCAATAGGAAAAGGTGGAAAAAAGGCAAAATTGGGTGAATCCTAGTCCTACTAGGAGTGGAGGTGGACTCCACCTCCACCACCTGGTTTGGCCGAAGCCTCCTAGGCTTGGAGGCCAAGGCTGCCTCTCCTCCTCCCTCCCTCCTATATATACTGGTGGATTTCTAGGGTTTTGCACTAGTTTTTCAGCCACGTGCTACCCGTTCCTCCAGTGCATAGTTTCTCCTCTAGATCGGATTTCTGCAGTGCTTAGGCGAACCTTGCCGGAATTGCTCCAGCACCATTGCCAGAGCGCCGTCACACTGCCGGCAAACTCTTCTACCTCTCCACTCTCTCTTGCTGGATCAAGACGGTGGAGATCGTTATCAAGCTGTACGTGTGCTGAACGCGGAGGTGCCGTCCGTTCGGCGCTAGATCGGAAGGATCATGATCAAGTTCGTGGGACGGATTGTGATCAAGTTTGCGGGACGGATCGTGATTAGATCGCGGGACGGATCATGATTGGATTGCAGGACGCACAACGATTTGGATTGCGAAGATGTTCGACTACACCAACCACATTACTTAACGCTTCCCGCTTAGCGATCTACAAGGATACGTAGATCCACTCTCCCTCTCGTAGATGCTCATCACCATGGATAGATCTGCGTGTGCATAGGAAATTTTTTGTTTCCCATGCAACGTTCCCCTACACCATCCACCTCCAACATCAAAATAATCTCTACACATCCCCTACTCAAGAGAAGGTGCACTTGTGGCATCAAAACTTATGCGGCTGCACTAGGAAAAACTTTGTCTCACTATGCTTTCATGGGGCATATGGGAAATATTCACTACCACCAAGGCAAAGGGTTTGATTACTTTCGTCGGAAATTTCTGACCAAGGACGAAATGATTTTGATGAAGAGACTTTAGCTTTGATTGATGCATAAGAACAAGACTGGCAACTTAGTTCTAGATCAAGACATGGAAATAAGGGGAGCAACACTGATTCATAGGAAATAGTTGAATTAATGCTTGAATTTTTTGTTTGATGTTTTTTAATGCTTTGTGAGATGCACGTTTGTTTGATAACCTTGAGAAATGCATCCTTTGCACTAAGTAAGCATCATTTCTTGATTATGTTGTTAGTCCACAATGCGTTGAACTTGATAAAGTTAAGATCAAAGCTATTCAAATTTGGACGCCTTCTAAAACAATCATCCCAAGTGACATTGGTAACTATAAGCCCTTTAAGAAATATTTTAGCATCCTTACCATGCCAGGTTCTACGACGACTCGGAAAACACCGCTTGAGTGATAGGCGTTTATGTTTGAACCTTAGCGAGGCCTAGCCAACAAACGTTGTTCTTCATCTGATCATCCTTATTGATCTACATAACATATAGATTTAGCTGATCAAAGAAATCACCAGGTCACCTCGACCCCCGACCTTAAGAGCCGCCACTCATTGCCGACTTTGTGTCCTACATAGCCGCACAAGTACGTGAGCCTTGTCTTGAGTCTTGGAGGTAATAATTTGTGCCGCACGATGACCGGATCCGAGAAAGACTCACCATCGATTGGAAATCACCGAGAGGAGACTAATCCTAGCTGCGCATAGGGAAAATATCAGAAAAAATAAAATGCTGATTTAACCATTCAAAACACTAAAATTAGACATCTTTTTTGAGGTGAAACTAGGGATTTATTCAAATTCAAAAAAATTGGGATACAAATGATATCCGGGACATTCCCTAGCCACACATGGCGGCCCACGTCAAGAGTTGATGCGGCCTTAGCTAAACTATGAACCTCACTATTACATTCCCTTAGCTCATGTCTAAACACAACATGCTCAAAATCACATCTTCGAGCTGATATTTCATGCAGAATTGGCACGTAAACTGCAGTTGTACCTCTGCTAATGTTGGTGATTACTTCAGCGCAATCAAAGGCGATTAGAAGATGTTGAGCATGTAAATCCTGGCCCAAAACCAGTGCCTCATTGCATTCCCATGCTTCCAAGGTAGCTGGATCAGAGAGTCCATCAAAAACCACAGCTGAAGCCCCAAGAAAGCCTCCATTACTATCTCTTTAGATAGCTGCTGCTACACCTTTGGTTCCATGTCAGGACAAGCCCCCACACACATTTATTTTAACCTATGTTTCTGCCGGTGGAAGCCACTTCCGTTGCTGTTGTCACAGTGTCGTACCTGCCTTAGCTCTCGGTAATGAAGTAGCAGAAATCTCTAAGTCATGCAAGTAACGGTTGATGAAACACATTGTAGATAAGGGACTCTGGAACTCATTGCCATGGATCGCTTTCCTCCTCACCCACCAGATACACCACAACGTGATAAGGACATGCGCCAGGTCATGTTGTGGAAGTGTGTCAAACAGCCAGAAGAGCCATTGTCTTGCATCTTCAGATTGATTTGATATCACATGCCCTAGAGTTTCTTCATCTCCCAGTGACCAAACACATCGAGCCATGCGACAATCCAGAAGAGAATGACGCCAAGTATTAGCTGTCGCAGAGCAAATCTAACAAGTCAGAGAGGTGGCCATCTTCTTCTCATGTCTGATCGTGCTCGTCGACAGAGACGTATGAGCCAAACGCCATACACAAACCCGAACCTTGGATGGCACTTGTGTCTTCCACAGCCTGGACCAATCATTCTTCGTCTCTTCTCGGTTTGAGTTACTTGTATGATTATCCAACCAATCTTCATGCTGAAATTTGATTCCTGAGATCATTATGTAGGTAGATCGAACAGAGAACATGAACCTTCGGTCATAGTGCCATGCCCAGAAGTCTTCATGCAATCACGTATTGAGGGGAATATTCAGAATAACATCAATGTCCGGTGCAATGAAGTGTTCCTCTAACACTTTCTTATTCCAGGTCCTGGATGTGTGGTCGATCAGTTCAGACACCAAGGAGGGCGGGTTTGCAGATCGGGAACAGATCGGTCATAGTTTGTAGTCCCTTGGTAGCCAGTTGTGATGCAACACTTCTCTGTCCTCCCCTGTACCTATCCTTCTGATCAAACCCAGCGACAAAACTTCTCTTCCTTCCCTAATTGAGCGCCACACCTGAGATGGGTTAGAGCCTAGTAGCGCATCCAAGAACTCACACTCCGGGAAGTATCTTGATTTCAGTACTCGAGCACTCAAAGAATTGGGCCGTTGCAAGATCCTCCAAGCCTGTCTAGCTAGTAAAGCCAAATTAAACAGCTCAATATCACGGAATCCCATGCCACCCATGTACTTTGGCTTTGTCATCGTTTTCCATGAGACCCATGCTGTCTTCCTTTCCCCTCTCTTACTTCCCCACCAGAATTTCCTCAAGAGCACATTAATTTGATTACAAAGACCACGTGGAAGCTTGAAGCATGACATCGAGTAGGTGGGTATTGATTGAGCAACCGATTTGATTAGAACCTCTTTTCCTCCAGTAGAGAGGCATTTCTCCATCCAGCCTTGCACGTGACTCCAAATTCTGTCTTTCAGATACTGAAAGCAACCCATCTTGGACTTGTCAACATTAGTTGGAAGGCCAAAATATTTCTCCAATAACGATTCGGTGTGAACTGCTAGAGTATCTTTGATCTCACCTCTTAAGCTGTCTAAAACTCCTGTGCTGAAATAAATGGAACTTTTGTCGACATTTACTCGTTGGCCAGAGGCGTTGCAGTAAACTTGCAGCAAATCACGAACTCTCCCCGCTTCTGTATTTGAGGCCTCAAAAAACAGTAAGCTATCATCGGCGGACAATAAATGATTGACTTCCGGAGCCGTTGGTGCAACCTTAATGCCTCGGATGCCATACTTCAATAAACAAGATAAACCCTCAATGGCAACAAGGAACAAATAGGGGGATATAGGATCCCCCTGGCGAACCCCACGAGAAGGCCTGAAATCATCCAAAACTCCTCCATTAAAGAGCACCGGAAAGGACACCGATGATACACATCTTATTAGGCTGGTCGTAATGGGAGTACCATAGGTAGTATCATGCATGCCAACTAGGCAATTTTGATGAGGTGGCATAGAATTAAATGAAGAAAAAGAGGATTGAGTACCTTATCATGATACCATATCATATTAAATGATGTGCTATTATGTGTCATGCATGACAATAAATGAACTAT
Organism: Hordeum marinum; assembly: GCA_022496015.1. NCBI lineage: Eukaryota > Viridiplantae > Streptophyta > Magnoliopsida > Poales > Poaceae > Hordeum > Hordeum marinum. Next base: position 127,334,576 of record CM039673.1, on the reverse strand, counting down.
TCTATGGTACTAACCTATGATACTATGCACTACGGATGTAGTATCATATGCATGATACTAGTATATGATACTCCCAGACCAGCCTTATAGTGTCTGTAAACCTCAGGCTAATGCCCATCTTTAGCATGACGGCCTTCAAGTATGGCTACTCCAACCGATCATACGCCTGAAATTAGATATCTAAGGCCTTGTATAATGAAATGTGCTTAGAAGAGGTGCTTAGAGAAATAAACCGGGCTTTTCTTAAGCACCGATGCTTATTTATACAGGATAGACGTTTAGTTAGGCGTCTCTCATGTAAAAATAGACACCGGTACTTCAACAAAACCCGATTTATTTTTTTAACACCTCCCTAAACATATAACATTGTACAAGTTCTAATGGGCTGATTCTCCGGCCCTGACCGAAAGCTTGGACGGACCGGACCACACAGTCGACAGTCCACTACTCCACACCCCCACACCATGACCCGTCGCCGCCGCCGCCGCCGCCGCGCTCGCCCCGCCTCGCCACCGGCGGCGCTGGAAAACGACGACCTCCTAAGGAAGATTTTCCTCCTCCTCCCGCCTCAGTCCTCCTCTATTCCCCGCCTCTCCGTTGTCTGCAAGCAATGGCGCGACATCGTCACCAACCCCCAATTCCTCCGCGGCTTCCGCGACCAACACCGGAATCCTCCCCTCCTCGGCCTGGTCATGGGCCACACTGGGTCCCCGTACTTCAGGCCCGATCTCGACCCTCCAGATCACATCCCACACAAGCGCTTCTTCCCTTCAGACATCCTCTGCATGTACATGGATTTGTTCGACTGCCGCCACGGACGCGTCGTCTTCTTCGACCACCAGCTGCGCGAGGTCTTGCTGTTTGACCCTGCCACCGGAGGCCGCCGTCATGTGGTCGTTCCACCAGTGTTTAACGAAAAGGAGATTGGCGTCTTCAACGCCGCCGTGATTTGCGTTTCCGGTGACGAAGGCCACGTGCACGCCGATTGCCACACCAGCCCATTTCAGGTGGTCTTGATGGGCATCAGTGACGACTATGACCGAGCATTCGCCTCTGTCTACTCATCCGAGTCGGGCATATGGGGTGATATCATCTCAATAGCGAATCGTGCGATGTATGATTTGAGGCAACCCAGTACCCTGATCGGGAATGCCCTTTACTGGTTGTTTGATGGAGATGAGACAGGCATACTGGAGTTTGATCTGGGAAGGCAAAGCCTAGCCAATATCGAGATGCCGCAGCTGCACGGTTACTATTGGAGTCGCAGCTTTCGGGTCATGGTAGCAGAGGATGGTTGTATTGGCCTCGCCATTCTGGCGAGCTATAGATTCGAAATATGGGAAAGGATGGTTAATTGTGATGGTGTTGCTGGATGGGTGTTGCAGAAAACCGTTGAACTGAACACCATCCTTGGCTTGGGGCCTATGGGGGGACGGGACAATTTAATACTGGGGTATGATGAAGTTGATCATGTGATTTATATAAGGACGGACATTGGTGTCTGCATGGTTCGACTTGAGTCGATGCAGTTCAGGAATCTTGGTAAAGACAATTTCAGCACTACTGCCTATCTTCCCTACAGAAGTTTCTATACTGCAGGCAGTTCTCTGTCTTTACATTGGAGGCAAATAAAAAGATCGGATTATTTTTAATACTTTTTTGCTGGAATAGTGTGTTATGAAAGTGTTTATTTAACTTCTTAACTCTACTTATCGTTATCGTATTCGTATTCTCTTTAATATTATCAGTGAAGACTGGACTGTTGTCATGTTCAGAGAATGCAGACAGTTTTAACTAATTTTATGCAATGACTGGATGTAAAACCATTACGGTAATTGGCAAAACTTTGACTGCTTAGTCATTGTGCTTTCTATTATTCCACACACATTTCATATCCTATGGAATCAGGAAGAGGTTCACTTATTATTTGAATTTTTGTCTGTATATCGATTCAAAGCAGTCTGTTTTGTGTTTGTGTTTTCTGTCATTTTCCGCATGTTTCCTGTCTGGTGGTATTAGGCTGAGGATTACACGTTCTTGGTTACTGACTAGTTAGTTACTGTGTGCTGAGAAAATGCAGAAACATGAGGTTAGGTGATGAAACAATGTTTTGGCAACACTGGCACTTTTGGATGTTCAATCTCCTTTGATGTTTTTAGTTCTTACAGTTATTATGTTAAAAGCAGTAGTTTTTCCACAACATCACACCAACGACCATTTATCATTTGTCTGTGTAACAAACTCATCTGTCACCTACTCACACTAACACTCAAGAGTATGAGGTCTGAGTTCATCTTCCTGGCTTGTTCTCAGCCTCTTGGTCTTCCCTCTTGTCCCCCCCCCCCCCCCCCCCTTTTTTCCATTTTCCCAATCTGACATCACTTCTCTGTGCTAGTGAGTGACTTGGCAGTATGCGAGAGGAGGACTCGTGGCCTCTTTGCACCTCTTGCAAACGATTACAACTTTGCTTCATGGGGTGTGGGAGCGGTAGGAGGTAACGAAGCAGCTACCACGAGTGGAACCTTACTGGAAGGAGGTAACATACATTTTCCGAAAAGGGGAATATATTAATATCGCGAAGATACCAATTACACCCAGCCTACTGCTGAATTTATGGGTCTGTAATCTGTTATATCGGAGATTTGGACTTTGGTAGGTCGATTAGTAGCTGAATTGTGGGTTGCTGTTAGCAATATCGTTAATTTGTAATATGATTTCACCTGCTGCTCTGCTAGTTAGTGATTTGTTATTACCTCATTCCTGTCAAACTTTTACAATAAAAATAAAATAAAATAACAGATCTGTGTGTGCCAATTTCCTTACCAAGATTCCAAGTGGGGATTTGGAACATGGGGATATTATGGGTAGGTCTGGCTTGGGGCTTGACTCTTTCATTCTCGTCTCGCCCTGCAGGGACATTCATCAAGTCAAAGCACGCAGATCAAGGAAAGGATGCAGATCCTGTGCCTAGCCGGGTACTAAAACAAACTCGAATTGATGTGGTATTCAAGAAGGAGATGGAGACAAGATCAAAGCTTACCAAAGCTTGGGCAAAATGGTCTCGGAGCAATGGTGTTCCTGGAAATAAAGCAGACTGCCCACTCTTTCGTAGTGCCTTGAAGCTAACACAGCAGCTAGGTACCCGGTTCGTTGCTCCTACAGGCAACGAAATAGATGGCGCAAATCTGGATGACAGTGATGAAGAACTTCCATAGGTATGTGGAAGGTGAACCGCTTGAGGATGTGGGAAGGCTAACTACTTTGCATATCATGTTTGGACAAACGGCTTGTGACCATGAACTGATGATCCATGCTTTTGTCAGTTGGGTGTAGGTTGAGTGCTGCTTCATGAAGTGTACCGAGTCCTTTTGGCCCTTGTTCCTCATGAAGATGCGAGCTCTTTTCTGTTCTTTCCTTGCTAAGTTGACTAGATTTTTAATAATATCCTTGTCTATCATGCTATGAGTGTCTTCTCCTCTTCCTCTAAAAGGCTGCAGTATGGGATGCCTGCATTATTAGAAACTTGTGATGTTGGTGGTTAGGTAAGAGCTAAGTGACAATGTCCCAACTGAGGTGAGAAATGCGTTGTTTGCTATGGATAGTAACCGAGCCCCCGGACCCGACAACATTCCAGCGGAATTCTACCGCTATTGTTGGGACATTTTCAAGCCTGAGATTATGAATCTCTTTTCGGCGTTTCACGAGGGTACTTTGGATGTGGAGAGACTTAACTATGGTATTGTCACCCTTATCCCCAAGCTTGATGGTGCGATTTTTTTTCAAGAATTTTTCCCAATTTGTCTTCTTAGATGTCCATACAAGCTAATTACTAAAGTGCTAGATAACAGAGTTGTCAATTCCGCTAACAAACTTATCAGCCGGCATTGATGGTGTGAAAAAAAATCAAGAATTTCGCCCAATTTGTCTTCTTATATGTCCATACAAGCTAATTACTAAAGCGCTAGATAACAAAGTTGTGAATTTCGCTAACAAACTTACCAGTCGACATCAAAATGCTTTTATTAAAATGTGCAGTATAATGGATGGGGTTCTAACGTTGCATGAAATCCTTCACCATACCCAGGTTAAGAAGAGAACCTTGATTTTGAAAAGACCTATGATAAAGTTAACTGGGACTTCCTGTTGGAGTGCCATAATGTACGTGGGTTCAATTCCAAATGGTGCGAGTGGGTTGAGAAAAATTTACATAAGAGCACTGTTAGTGTCAAGATCAACAATACCACTAGTGCCTACTTCCAAAGCCACAAAGGGGTCCGACAAGGGGACTCCATGTCACCTTTTCTATTCAACTTAGCTGTTGAGTGCCTAACCAAGATGGTTATGAATGCACAGAAAAACAACCTATTCACGGGTTTAGCCACTGATCTTACTTCGAATGGGGTTGGGATTTTGCAATACGCAGATAATAATGTACTTTGCATAGAAGATGGCTTTGATAAAGCTAAAAATCTCAAGATTATGTTATATATGTTTGAGCTTATGACCGGTCTTAAGATTATTTTTTTGAAAAGCAAGGTGTTGTGTGTTGGAGGGGATGATTGTACTCTTCAGAGATATGCTGATTTATTTGGTTGCCAGATTGGCCACTTTCCTATGAAATATCTCGGGGTCCCTGTTAGCTACTCAACTCTTAGGAATATTGATTGGGAATTTGTTGCTATTAGATATCTCAAGAGATGTGATTCCTTGATAGGCAATTCTGCCTCATCAGGGGGAGGCTAACCCTTCTGAATTCCTCTTTATCCAGTATTGCATATTATTATATGTCAATGTTTCTACTCTCAAAAACTATCATCGAAAGACTTGATAAATACCGCCGCAATTTTTTTGGTGCGGGGGGAGGGGCAAGAAACGATACCACTTGGTTAAATGGGTACGGGGTCTGCCGGTCAAAGAAGAAAGGGGGCTTGGGAGTTAAAGGCTTGCACAAGCAGAATGTGTCCCTGCTTGCTACGTGGTGGTGGAAACTGGAGATGGGACATGGACTTTGGCAAGATGTGGTTAAAGCCAAGTACTTGAAGAAATGCTCAGTGGCCGCTGTTAGTGGGAAATTCAATGATTCCCTGGTCTGGAAGGCCATGCTTAAGGTGAAAGAGCACTATATGGCTGGGAGAAAAATCGTTGTTAAATATGGAGATATTATCAGAGTCTGGCATGATCCTATTGGTGATCATCCACCCCTATGTGAGACTTGTCACGAACTCTTCAGTATCTCGAATCATCCCGATGATACTATTGCTCAGTTTTATGTTAGAGACAAAACTATGAATTTCAGACGAAGGATTGTTGGGGACCTTACCCTTCAAATTGGTGTGGTGAATAACATGGTTGGGCAGGTAAACCCAATAGCTGGTGGGGACAAAGTTGAATGGACCTTTGGTCCCAAAGGGAAGTATACAACCAAGGCAATGTATTCCTACTTAGAAAGAAACATTGCGGGATATGGCTATGGATGTATTTGGAATGCTAATTTGCCTCTCAAGATCCAAATATTCCTTTGGCAACTCTTCCAGGATCCTGTTTTAACTAGGGATGTGATGAGTCGAAGAAACTGGGCAGGTAACCCTCGCACCTCTTTTTGCAAAAGCGGGGAAACTTATCTACATATGTTTTTCTTATGTCCGGTCGCTAGGATTGTCTGGCGGACGATAGGGTCGATGCTTGGTACTGATTTATGCCCAAACAACTTATGCCAGTTATACTCTTGGTGTTACGCTTTCCTCCCTGATGGAGAACGTTTGTTTACAACTGGGTTGGCAGCGATCTACTTGGCAATCTGGAACTGCAGAAACCAGGCGACTTTTGAATTTAAAAAACCTGCATCTTCGTTGGAGACTATATTTACAGCTTGTGTTCATCTACGACACTAGGCAGGTCTTCTGAAGGGAGGAGATCGGGAGATGCTACAGAAGGGTGCATATCTACTGAAGGAGAATGCCAAGAGCATGATGATGATCTGTGTTGCTGCCTGCGCTGATGGGAAGTGAGGAGAAGACCTCTCGTTCTTGCTTGAAGCTATCAGATCTTCGTTGATGGCCAAAGCTCTGACGCTGGGATGAACTATAGTTCATTGTTGTTGCTTCAATGTTATGCTCTTTGCTTGGTGATATCTCGTTAGAGCGCCTCTGCGTAGGCTGCTATGTTCCTTTTGTGGACTGTAATATGGTGACTACTTATGCGCAGTGTTAGTGCTACAGGGTTTTTGCCCCACAGTGAGTGTTACGATTACGATCGCTTACCGTGGGTTTCTCTGTAGTGCTCGAGCTCGCTTTTCCCTTTTCCCTTTTTATCTTGGACCAAACTTTGAACTCGGTTGTATTTCTGTTATCTTGATAATGGAAAGGGGATTAGCCTGGCTCAAAGAAGCTCAGAGCTGAGTATTCCATAGATGACAGCTAGTAATGCTACATGGTTTATTAATTTTGTTTTCCATTACACATCCAATAATTCTGTGTTTTTTCATTTCAGTGCTTCCAGATATGTTCAGAAGTTTACACACTACACCCTTGTCTAGTAGTTTTGGGGATTAATTATCTGGTGCTGCCGGGGATTGTAGATAAAATGTTCAAGTGTATAGAATGAGTGTGATTAAATATGAAAATATCATAGATGGAGACTAGAGGAATACTTAGGGGTTCTCACCATATCCATTTGGCAAACACAGAGATAACTAAAGCAACAATTTTAATAGACTTGAACAAAAGATGCAAATCAGCATAATACCAGTCCTATAGAAGAATGAGGCAAAAAGGGAAAACCACACAACTAACAACCAAAGAAACTCAAATTTCTTGGAGTTTGGCTACAAACTTGTCGCTGTGTATGAACATGCTTACCTATTACCTCTTGATCAAGTAATGTCATTGAATACTATGGGTCAAATTCATTAGGTAAGCTTATCTTCAAGTGAAACACGCTCACATATCAATATATTCACACTTTTGATGGAATTATTTCCTTGATGGAATGCTACCCATACTCTCACGTGTTTTAGAGGGGTTACAAAATTTGCCTCCACTTGATGATTTATGTAGTTTCTCATCACAAGGGTTAGACATTGGGGAATAAACTTGTAGTTTTATCCTCTTGCTTCTTGTTGGTGAAATCAATAGGAAGTCACCAATTTTGGAGTTGAAAATTCTTCTAAGATGAATTGATCTTGGATGCACTTTCAATATTCATTTTGAAGATAAATGTAGCGATCTTTGAGCCATTGGATTTGTAGGAGGAGGTCATTGACTATGCTGTGAGAAAAATTCATGTACAAAATGGTAGGATTTAGCTTGTACATGAACTTTTTTAGGTACTCCCTTCGTCCCATAATGTAAGACATTTTTGCAAGCTACGTAGTAGTAGTAACTAACAAAAAATAGTGTGACTTCACACGTGGACACTATTCTTTTCATATGTTGATCGAATGAGGATACAATATGAATTACATGTGCAAATCTAAGGAATCACATCCCTGTACAAACCGGTACAAATAAACCTACACATGCCAGCAAACTAGACGATCCACACACAAAAGAGTTGAAACATAGCAAATGGACGTCCACTTATGTAGGCGTGGCAAAACAATCTGAACACATGTAGCATGGCAATTGACACAGGAAAAAGGTGTGTAGGATTCCCCGCAAAAAAGGTCTGTAAGATCATTTACGTACCACAAAGGCACAAAGCAACTAAGGGCATCGTGTCTCCAAAAATTTGCAATGACAACTTAATTGTTGGTGCTACTATTTCTAATGGAAATTCTTTGCAACTAATGTTCATTTTGTTGTGCGAGGATGTCTAGCAATTATTACTCACACACACAAAGAAGAAATCTCAGATCTATTACCTGTTGGGTAAAGCCAGTATAATTAACACGATTTGTAATTTTTTGGACTAGCTTGATTCCTCGTCGAAGTCCTTGGACTTGTCTTCATTTCTCCTCGCTAAAGAAACTCACTCGAGCTCAAATCATAATGTGACCATGGTTGTAGATATATGCATTATACAACAAAACATTTAGTTTTGCCAAGAAAATATTTACGAGCTATACTCAATCGCTATAACGATTTCATCCTTCCAACCCCAATTTATGGCTATTAGTACTACTAACTATCATATGTAACTAGATTATGCCACAGTTGAGTAACGTTCGTAATGGATGCATCATGTGGCTACGGTATCCTCAAATGAATGTAACTCGTCCGACTGATCATGTCTTCCTAATGAACGATTGCTGGGTCTCGTCCTTCAGAGGGGATGTGATTCGACTATAAACACTTGGCCATTGTGAAGACCTTCCTATAGATCCAATGGATCTGGTGTGCAACCCTTCGACCCATTGTCTTTTGGGCCATAAGGAAATCTAAGGGATATTAATGCCTCCTTTTAATAGAGTACTGGAACAAAGCATTAACACAGAGTGAATACATTAACACCTTGGAGTATGTTAATAATAACACATAATAGGTGCATACAACTTGCAATATAGAAAGCGTAATATGCTCCCTTGGTGGTTTTGATAATTCATGACAACATACATTGTCTCTTGGACTAATACTTTCATCTAGTGTATTTCAGATAAAGTCCATAGAGAGAGATGGGTTGGCAAAAAGGAGTGTGTAGAATATACCCATGAAGGAGGAGAAGGAATAGCATTGGCAAAGCTTCAAGCAAAAGGACTCTACATTTTACTTTGTGAGAAATCACTTTGAGTCTGTAGGAAAGACAATACTATCAAAAGGGGGTAGGGTACTGTTGGTGAACAAAATGCTCATACGTGCACAAGTGATAGTCACCACATACACCCACAAGCTCTTCCACAAAAGTTTGTCCAAAGCCAAATATCCAAAATCGGTGCAACTAACACTTTCCACTCGGTGCCACCGATTCTCAGCCTCAGACAGACTCAGCCAAACCCTAGCCCTTCGGTGCAACCAATTCTGCTTTGATGCCACCGAGTTTGGGTTGCCAACTTCTTGTTATGCAAATTCACAAAATTGGTCCCACCTAGTTTGTTGAATCGGCGTCATCGAGTCTGGAAATCTGACCGTTGGTCACCTGGTCGGTGCAACCGAGATTTATGTATTGGTCTCACCGAGATTCAAAAGTCCTACCTTTGAGGCAACTCGGTACCACCGAGATTAATACATATGTGTCACCGAGTCTGACTTATTAGGTGTAACGGTTGCATTTTTGGAGATGCCTATATATACCCCTCCACCACCACTCACTCGTAAGAGAAGCACTCAGAATAGATCCCTACCTATCCTACCAGAATTTCTAAGAGAGAGCTACCTATTCATGTGTTGGGATCATGCCATTCCATTCCAACCATATGAATATTGATCTCTAGCCTCCCCAAGTTGCTTTCCACCCAATCAATCTCTTCCACCAAAGCCAAATCTGTGAGAGAGTGATTGTGTGTTGAGGAGTCTATCATCTTGACGCACACGAGCAAGGAGTTCATCGACATTATCAAGCCTATTACCTTTTGGAGGGTGGTGCCTCCTAGATTGGTTAGGTGTCGCCTGGGAGACTCCTACTTTGTGTTGTGGAGTGAACCAAGAAGTTTGTAAGGGCAAGGAGATCGCCTACTTCATGAGATCTACCCATAGTGAGGCTAGTCCTTCATGGACGGAAGCCGTTATAGAATAGTTAAGGTTGCTTCTTCGTGGAACCCTCCGTGAGTAGAGCCCTCCATGGACTCTGGCGACCGTTACCCTCCGTGGGTTGAAGACTCCATAAACGTGGACATACGATAACACCACCTATCGGAACCACGGGAAAAATCTCCATGTCCTTCATGCGTTTGATCTTCCTATATCTACTCCTTACTTCCATGTGCAATGTCTTTACTTTCCGCTGCTATACTTAATGACGTGCATGTGTAGGGTGTGCTAGACTTGCTATAATTGCTAAAATTTGCCAACACATAACTTTGCACCTTGTGTTGATTTTAAATTCTTGCTAGTAGTCTATTCACCCCCCTCTAGACATACTCTTCTTGTGATCCCGCAGTTGGTATCAGAGCATTGGTCTCCATTGCTTCGCTTTCATGATCATGGAGGAAGATGGATGTGTATAGTGTGGAGAGTTCGTATTATAGAGTGCCCATTCTTGATGGAGAGTACTATAGTCAATGGAAGAATGCCATGATTGATCTATTTGACAAATTTCACTTGAGAAAACATATTAAAAATACCTATGTGCTCCTCATTGATGAATTGCATCCCACACACGAAGAGGAAATTAACATGCTTGGTAACCTTAGAACTGTCAATCTATTTTTTAGAGGTTTACCAAGATTTGTGCTTCAATTGAAGAAATTTGCATGTGCCTATACTTTGTGGAATTATTTGGAGAAACGATATCCAAATCTTACATTAAGTAATCTTGATGAAATTCTTCATAAAACTGTTGTTTTTCACAAAATGAAGCCTAGTGATCCAAACTTTGATAAATGCCTATTTGAGCTCCATGATCTCATGCGTGCTAAAGGAGATGTCACAACTATCAACAAAATTATTATTGAAGCCATTCACATTCATAAACTTGAACATTGTCATGGTTATGATTCTAATGAGTCTCTTGGTTTCTATGACAAGGAGATTCTACCAAACGATGACAATGAAGAACATGGCTACTATGATGGAGATGAGTTGTTCGACATCGAGCATGAAAAGATCATGAAGAATCTAAGTCTAATGGCAAACTTCAAGGATTATATGTCCGATGGAAAAGAGTGGATTCTCGACAGTGGATTTACGAATCACATGACTGGTGATAAAGACATGTTCCAAGAGATCACGCCTAATCAAGGTCCTCGGAGGTATGTGACCTTTGGAGACAACTCTAAGGGTAAGGTACTTAGCCTTGGTAAGGTGGCCATATCTCATGGCAGCTCCATTCAAAATGTGATGCTTGTTGAATCCCTTGGCTACAATCTTCTTTCCGTATATAGACTAGCATACTTCGGTTTCAATGTGCTATTACTAAAGTAGATTGCAAGTGTTTCAATTTGATAATCATAAAATTTTCTTTACCGGTATTCGTAGAGGTGATCTATACATTGTCGATTTCACAAAAAGGCCCAACCTCATACTTGTCTCATTGAAAAATCATCTAAAGGTTGGCTATGTCATAGAAGGCTAGGACATGTAGGAATGCGCAATCTAGGTAAGCTTATCAAGGGATATCACATTCTTGGTGTTAAAGATGTTATCTTCGACAAAGATAGGCTTTGTAGTGCTTGTCAAGCAGGAAAGCAAGTAGGCGGAAGTCATTCGGTCAAGAACATCATGACCACTAGGAGACCACTCGAGTTACTTCATATGGATCTTTTTGGTCCCAATGCTTACAAGAGTCTCAATGGAAACTCTTACGGTCTAGTTATAGTTGATGATTTTTCAGATTTACATGGGCATTCTTTATTGATGATAAATCGCATGTACAAAAGATCTTCAAGAACTTTGCACGCAAAGTGCAACATCAATTTGAAGTGAAGATCAAGAAGGTTCGAAGAGATAACGGATCGGAGTTCAAGAACACCCATGTCGATAGCTTTCTTAATGATGAGGGAATCTCACATGAGTTCTCGGCTACGTACACGCCTCGACAAAATGGAGTTGTTGAGAGAAAGAACCAAACCCTCATTGAGATGGCAAGAATGATGCTTGACAAATACAAGACGCCAAGACACTTTTGGGCAGAAGCCGTGGAAACAACATGTCATGCCACAAACCGATTGTACTTGCACAAGCTTCTCGGTAAAACGACATACGAGCTTATCACTGGTAACAAACCCCAAGTTGGATAATTTCGGGCAGTCGGCTCTAACTGTTACATTCTTGACATCATCGTGCTAAATTTGGTCCCAAGACTCATGAAGGTTTCCTACTTGGTTATGGATCGAACTCTCACCTACTGTGTCTACAACAACTTCACTCGAAAAGTTGAAGAGACGGTAGATGTGAAGTTTGATGAGTCTAATGGTTCCAAGGTGAACAATTGCCAAATGATGTAGGTGATAAAGATCCTTCGGAAGCTATCCAAGATTTTCCCATCGGCAAGATTCCTCCCATGAAGGTGAATCAAAGTACTTCATCAACCCAAGTGGAAGCTCCTACTTCAGATCAAGGCTACCGACAAAACGACATGGAAGCATCCACAAGTGGTACATGACAAGATGAAGAAGAGCATAAAGTACATCATGAGGATCCGCCCCAACCTCCTTGATATGTCTCCAACATATCTATATTTTTTGATTGTTCCATGCTATTATATTACCTGTTTTGGATGTTTTATATGCATTAATATGCTATTTTATATTATTTTTGGGACTAACCTATTAATCCAGAGCCTAATGCCAGTTTCTGTTTTCCCTTGTTTTTGAGAATTGCAGATAAGGAATATTACATGGAGTCCAAATGGAACAAAATCTTCGTGATGATTTTTCTTGGACCATAAGACATCTACCAGACTTGGAGGGGAAGGCAAGAGACCTGCCAGGAGGTCACAAGCCAGGGGACCGTGACCACCCCCTGGCCGCGCCTAGCAGGCTTGTGGCCCCCCAGCAGGTCTCCTAACCCTATTCTTCGGCCTATAAATTCCCAAATATTCCCCCAATACCAAAGGGAGCCATGAAAATACTTTTCTGCCACTGAAAGCCTCCGTTCCCGAGAGATCCAATCTTGGAGCCTTTTCTGGTAATCTGCCGGAGGGGGATTCGATCATGGAGGGCATCTACATCAACTCCATTGCCCCTCTGATGATGCGTGAGTAGTTTACCATAGACCTTCGGGTCCATAGCTAGTATCTAGATGGGTTCTTCTCTCCCTTTGTGCTTCAGTACCATGTTCTTCATTATCTTCATGGAGATCTATCCGATGTAAGACTCTTTTGCGGTGTGTTTGTCGATATCCGATGAATTGTGGGTTTATGTTCAAATTATCCATGAATATTATTTGAGTATTTTCTGAATTCTTATGTGCATGATTTCATATATTTGCAACTCTCTTTGAGTTATTGGTTTGGTTTGGCCAACTAGATTGGTAATTCTTGCAATGGGAGAAGTGCTTAGTTTTGGGTTCAATCTTGCGGTGTCCTCACCCAATGACATATTAGGGGTAGCGAGGCACGTATTTGTATTGTTGCCATCAAGGGTAAAAAGATGTGGTTTTCATCATATTTCTTGAGTTTATCCCTCTACATCATGTCATCTTACCTAATGCGTTACTCTGTTCTTCATGAACTTAATACTCTAGATGCAAGCAGGAGTCGGTCGATGTGTTGAGTAATAGTAGTAGATGCAGAATCGTTTCGGTCTACTTGACACGGACGTGATGCCTATATGCATAATCATTGCCTTGGATATCTTCATAATTATTCGCTTTTCTGTCAATTACTCGATAGTAATTTGGTCACGCACCGTGTTATTTTCTTTCAAGAGAGAAGCCTGCAGTGAAACCTATGCCCCCCGGGTCTACTTTCCATATTATATTTTCAGATCTATAAACCAAAAATACTTTGCTGCAATCTTTTTTACTTTTTCTTTAATTTTCATTTTAGTAATCTTCTATATCTATCTCTATCAGATCTCATCCTTGCAAATAACCGTGAAGTGATTGACAACCCCTTTATAGCGTTGGGTGTAAGTGTTTGATTGTTTGTGTAGGTGAGAAGATTGGGGACTTGCTTGTATCTCCTACTGGATCGATACCTTGGTTCTCAACAACTGAGGGAAATAATTATCTACTTTGCTGCATCACCCTTTCCTCTTCAAGGGAAAACCAATGCAAGCTCAAGAAGTAGCAAGAAGGATCTCTGGCACCGTTGCCGGGGAGATCTTCATCAAGCCTACCAAGTACCCATCACAAACTCATCTCTTGCATTTACATTATTTTCCATTTGCCTCTCATTTTCCTCTCCCCACTTGTAAAATGATTTTCTGAAAATACCAAAAATATTTGCCTTTTTATTCACCCTTCTTCTTTTTGTCTTTTCGTTTGCTTTTTGTTTGCTCGTGTGTTAGATTGCTTGAACTCATGGCTAGCCTTACTACTATAGCTAGTACCCCCGAGAATGAAGTTCTTAGTTTTAAGCAAAGGGAGGGAGAAAGCTGAAAAGATGCTTGGTATAGAATTTGCAATGCTCAAAATTGATCTATTTGTAAGCAATCTACTACCGTTCTCCTTCACAATTTTTATGTGGGTATTTCTCCATGGAATAGATATGTTCTAGATACAATTATGGGAGGAAATTTCGTGGGAAGTCATACCTTTGATTCTTATAGCGCTATGATAAATTTGGTAGGTTCACCCCCAATCATGGTTAATGGAACAATCTTAACTTTGGAACATGTGATGCGAAGGCTTGATATTATTGAGAATAAAGTTGCTACTATAGAGCTTATTGAAAACTTGGATAAAAAGCTTCATAATAAAGTTACTCAATATGGATCTAAGGTAGGAGTTGCTTTAAAAAATCTAAGGGAAAAAGAACCCATAGTTAATGCAAAATTGGATCAAGATTCCTCTAGAATTGATAATCTAGAGGACATTATTACCAACTTGGGGTCCGCTTTTGCCTTGGTTCAAACCACTCCAAATATCCTCCTTCTAAGGTTGCCAAGTTTGCCTATGTTCCTAAAAATAAGGGTGGATCCTCTAAAAAAGAGGATGAAGATCTTAAGATGATAAGTATTTACCCCAACCTTATCAATATTGTTAGGAAACCAATTGACACAAGTGAATCTTTTGACTTCTTGCCTAGGAACATTATAATTGATAAGAGCAAAGAACCTCCTAGGGTTTATAAGTATGCAACTGAGGAGTTGCATACCAAATATGACAATACCTAGATCTATTGCGTTATGCCTAGCTAAGGGCGTTAAACAATAGCGCTTGTTGGGAGGCAACCAAATTTTATTTTTATGTTTATGTTTTTTGCTTCTGTTTTTGATTTTTTTCCACATATTATTAACTCTGTAGTAATTGTGATTTGGTGTTTAATTAGTATTTGATCCAAGTAAGACCTTTGGGATGGTCTATGGTGATTGTTGATTTGATCTTGCTAAAAAATAGAAACTTTTGCGCCCAGTCCAGGAATTTTATAAATTTATAGGAGCCTTTAATGAGTCTGAAATTTTCACACAAGATTGATATACAAATTTCCCCGATTGACCGAATTTTTTAGAATTTGTGGAGTTACATAAGTATTCGAAGTCTATAGATTGCTACATACTGTTATGTTTTTGACAGATTCTATTTTCTTTGTGTTCTTGCTTATTTTGATGTATCTATGGGTTGTATCGGGGGTACGAACCAATGTTGAGGATATCGCTTATTGTTATTGAAAGGATCGATATGGTTGACTAGAGGGGGGATGAATAGGCAACTAACACTTTTTAACTTTTCTTTAACAATTTAGGCTTAGCAACAAATAGGTTGGCTAGATGCGCAACTAGGTGAGGAACCTATATGATGCTAATCACAACAAGCACACAAGCAAGCAAGAGATACAACACAATAATAGCTTGCAAGAAGTAAAGGTAAGAGATAACCAAAAGTGGAGTCGATGGAGACAAGGATGTGTTACCAGAGTTCCTTCCCTTGTGAGGAAGTACGTCTCCATTAGAGTAGTGTGGAGGCACAATGCTCCCCAAGAAGCCACTAGGGACACCGTATTCTCCTCACGCCCTCACACAATGCGAGATGCCGTGATTCCACTATTGGTGCCCTTGAAGGCGGTGACCGAACCTTTACAACAAGGTTGGGGCTATCTCCACAACTTAATTGGAGGCTCCCAACAACACCACGAAGCTTCACCACAATGGAATGTGGCTCCGAGGTGACCTCAATCGTCTAGGGTGCTCAAACACCCAAGAGTATCAAGATCCGCAAGGGATTAGTGGGGGGAATCAAATTTCTCTTGATGGAAATGTAGATCGGGGCCTTCTCAACCAATCCCTAGAAAATCAACAAGTTTGATTGGCGAGGGAGAGAGATCAGGATAAAATGGAGCTTTGAGAAACAATGGAGCTTGGGGAGGGAAGAGGTAGTCTTCTTGGTGAAGAAGACCTCCTTTATATAGTGGGGGGGGGGTAGGATCCAACCGTTATCCCCACTCTCAGCCCGCGCGTTGCGATACTACCGCACAAGAGCCATAGTACTACCGCAAGGGGTTGCGGTACTACCGCTGCAGGATGTGGTACTACCATTTGCACGGTGGTGACCAGACGCAGGCCGATTGCACTAGGCAGCTAGCGATAGAACCGCCGGAGTGGTACTACCGCAAGCCCATACGGTACTACCGCATGGTCGGTAACGACTAGCACAGGAGATGCATGGAAGTAAAAAATTTACTTTCATGCCTACCTCCACTGAGGTCGAAGCTGCGCAAAAGTCTGGCATGGTAGTACCAGAAATACATCGCGGTACTACCGCAGGAGGGCGGATGTAAAAAGTTACATCCGCGCCTACTACCGCAAGCGCATGCACCAGGGTTGAGGACAGCGGTACTGCTGCTCCTTCGAGCGGTACTACCACGAGCACCTGCGGTACTACCGCTACCATGAGCGGTACAACAGCTAGCCACTGAAACTAGCACCATGCAGCCTTCACTTTGCACAGACAAGGAAAACGGACTGGAGCTCCATTGAAGTGAAGGAAAGGTTGTGCAATAGAATAGATGTGTACGCGTTGATTCCACCCAAACCTTTCCGAAGCGGACCCCTCTTAATAGTACAGATTTCCTATGACTCAAATCCCCGAAAAGAAAACGTAGAGAACAACCATCTTTGATAAACTCCGAGGGGCACCAAATCGTCTTGTGCCTAGATATGTGATATCTGAAAGGCTCAATGCACATGATAGGTCCGCATAAGCATTTTAATCAATCACCAAAACCACTTAGGGAGAAATATGCCCTTACAATCTCCCCCTTTTTGGTGGATTGATGACAATATGGGATTTGCACATAAAGATATATAATGAGAAAATGCAAACCCAAACTCTATAAAATATAGACAGGCTCCCCCTAGATGTGTGCACTCTATATATATGCTTTGGACAGCAAAGCACACACACTAGGATCAACACTCCCCCTATATTTTATAGACAAGGCAACCTTGTAACAGAAAGAATAACACTAAGCACAAAAACAAGGCATAACATGTGAGCATGAAGATAAGGGCACATAACGAGTAAACTCAAAAGCTACTAATCATACTGGACAAGAATAAGATAAGAGTGATAGCATATGTCTCACACCATATGATAGAAGAAGTCTCCTGGTCTCACACACAAATAACACAAACCAAAGTTCAACGAAAGCAAGGAGATGACGAAAAGCAAACGCAAACACTCGCAAATCCTACCCTCTCTCCCTTTGGCGTCGAGACTCCAAAAAGGCAGAGAGGACACCTAAGACACATGTGGTAGCTCCCATGCAAAAAGATCAATCATCAAGCTCCTCCTTTGATGTGGCTGGAATAGACTCCTCATCTGAATCAGCCCACTGGTAGCTCTCCTTCTCCATCCAAGTAGCCTTAGGAGTGATGTCCTTCTCAGACCCACTCGAGAGGGTCTCGCCCAACTTCCTCAGAATCATCTTGTCACGTTGACGACTCTCCTTGTGAGCAACGCGAGTCTGATATTGTCCCTTGGCCTGCATGCAGAACAATGTCTTCATCCTGTGTTTGAGCTTCTTGGCCGAAGATGGTTCAGTAGACGGTGGCTCATACAACTCTGAACCGTCCTCCTCCTCCTCTTCGATCTCATCCTCATCAACATCCATATGAGCAGCAGCGGGCCTAGTGGTAGTGTTAGCCCACTTGTCCTTCTAACGCAGTCGAATGGGCCCATGACGAAGCCGGTTTGGAGCATCAAAGTTCTCACCCGGAAGGGTCTTCTCCCAAGTTGTTCGAATCAAGAGGAACAAGTAGGGCCCATGAATGGGGACCTTACAATGGAACGCAGCAGTCCGGAGTTCAGTCCACATAACGTGAGAAACATCAAGGGGGTCAAGAATTTGAACTCGTCCTTTCTCACAGAGTAGCAGCATATCCACTAGATAGGAATGCACCTTGTCCGTGTCTCCCATGCGAGGAAAGAGTCTTGCGAAAGATCCGATGCATGACATCGAGGAACAGGTTGAGCATAGAAGTTTTCTCACCACAAGGTAAAGTCTTCTCAATATAGTAGGGCATAAGCTTCTCCTTGCATGGAGGCCGTGGGTTGCCGTGCGGGCGCAAACTAACAAGCTCATCAATCCCCTCATCACCGTGCAACAGATCCATGAAATCCTTCCAGTTAGCAGACATCCTCTCTACATTGGTCATCCAAGTCATGGTACGCTTCACATCCGAGCGGAAGTGGATAGAAGCTAAGAACTGAACCACAATCTCAGGATCAAAGTCAAGATGGAACGAGATGATTTCCTCGATAGCAAACTGCTCCACCATATTCAGAGACTCACCAAAATATACCTGGTTCTTCCTCATATGAGCCATGTCAATCACTGGACAGGAACATAGAGATTCTTCTTGCCCTTGATCACATCTATATGGATGAGATTTTGTTGCTTGGTCCAAAACAATTCATTGCCCTTGGAATGTTCCCTAGGTTTGATATAGGGGTCGATCATCCGACGAGACTGAAACTCTGCTTAAGGCATGTCTTCCAAGTTGTCAACTGGCTCCTTGATCGTGGTTGCGGTTCTCTTGAAACTGCGTTGCGGGGCATTAGAACCCTCAGGAGTATCTTGATTGTGTAGACGCTTTGAACTTGTGTAGTGAGAGGGATTCGAGCGTCTTGAACCGGAACCGGATCCACCACCTATGACACACAACACAAACACAAGAGAAGAACGAAAAGGAGTCATTGCAAAGACCAAAGCAAACAAGAAAACCATATATAAGTGAGAATTGACAACACAAAGCGAGGTTGCTGGAGATCGAGCAGTAATACTGTAGGTCATGCGGTAGTAAAATTTTACTACTACTCCGGCCGCGGTAGTACCGCTGCGGGCGGTAGTATCGGGAACAGAGCGGAAGAATTTTTTTACATCCGCCTGACAAGCAGTAGTACCGCACCAGGTGCGGTAGTACCGCACGGGGCGGATTTCGCATGAACAGCGGATCTAAAAATCAGATCGGTACTACCGTGGATCAAAGATACCATGTTGTATCCTACCAATTAGCAATTCTACCGCACACACACTCTCAAATCATCACCTCATGCACAGATTTAGCCAAAAATCACATGACTAACTCATATTTCCCCCTAAACCTAGATTCAAAAATAGAGAGGCAAAGAGAGAAGAACTCAGGGAAATACCGGGGTCCACGACAAGAGGACAAGGTGGGGAACGATCCCACTGGTTGGAATGAGAATAAAGTGGCCGGATACAAAGATCCGGCGAGGTCCTTCGACACCGGTTGTGGGGAGGAGAGAGAGATCCATGAGGGGAAGAGATGAATGGGTATGGGGGAGTTTGAACTCCCCCTGCCGGCTCTTAACCCCACGCGGAACCAACGACACGGTAGTACTGCAGGTCATTGCAGTACTACCGCTCCTCGAGCGGAAGTAATTTTATACTTCCGTGCTTGAAGCGGTAGTACCGCTCCTTGAGCGGAAGTAATTTTTTACTTCCGTGCTGGAGGCGGTAGTACCATGTCGGGGACGCTACCGTGCGAGCACAGGAGGAGCCCAACTCCAGCGGTAGTACCGTGGCGTACCACGGTAGTACCATGTTGCCCACAAAGTGCAGGTTATGAGAGAAAAAGCCTTTGCGCACAAAATCGAAGGAAATATGAAAGACACAAAGGCACGAAGATAAGTCAATAGGCTTCATGCAACAAGGACACATACGAAAAGGCACGAAAAGATGTGGATCAAACCAAGAATATGGTCCAAAAGATTAGAGAGGAGAAATTAGGACCAAACAATGAACCACTACCTCTTATGAAGAGAGGGCGGTGGCTCTAGAGCCACCTATGTTTGAGTCAATTGGTATGGCACCGCAAAGAATTATCGTTGGGCCCATGACCAAGACTCGTCTTTGAAGCATGGTAACCATCAGAAAAATGGTGGATGTGAAAGGCTTTGATTAGTTTATGCATAATAAGGGGAGGGATAGTTCATTGACAGAACTAAACTCCCCCTAAATCCATGCCTACACCTAGACAAGACATAATGATGAGTGTGGTGGGGTGTGCACTAAGTCAAACCACATTGCTCGAATCAATGATATTTAGCTCATGCCTTAACTTGCGAAATCTTGCTTCATCCAATGGCTTCGTAAATATATCTACAAGTGGCTCATTAGTGTTGAGATGGATAAGATTGATATCTCCTTTCCTTACGTGTTCCCGGAGGAAGTGATGACAAATATCAATGTGCTTCGTCTTGCAATGTTGAACCGGGTTGCTGCAGAACATAATGGCACTTTCATTATCATAGTAAAGATGCACTTTGTGACAATTGACACCATAATCCTTTAAAGTTTGCCTCATCCAAAGAATATGTACACAACAACTGGCAATAGCTACATACTCGGCCTCGATGGACGAGAGAGAAACACAATTTTGTTTCTTTAAAGACCAACTTACCAAAGACCGATCAAGAATTGGCAGCCTCCGAAAGAGGACTTCCTATCCACACAGTCTCCCGCCCAATCCGAGTCAGTATATCCAATGAGATCAAACGAAGCACCCTTGGGATACCATAAGAAAAAGTTTGGGGTATGAGCCAAATATTGCAAGATTCGCTTGACAGCCAAATGATGACTCTCCTTAGGTGTGGATTGAAATCGTGCACAAATTCCCACACTTAACATGATATACGGTCTAGATGCACAAAGGTAAAGCAAGGATCCAATCATGGAGCGATATACCTTTTGATCCATAGCTTTACCATTGGGACCACTGTCAAATGGCATTTGAGTGGCACATGAGTGTTGGCCTTGGGAGGATTGAGCTCATCCATCTTGAACCTCTTGAGCATGTCTTGAGTCTATTTAGCTTGATTGATGAAAGTACCTTGACTTCGTTGCTTGACTTTGAAACCAAGGAAGAACTTCAACTCTCCCATCATAGACATCTCAAAATTATTTGTCATCAGAGTGGCAAATTCTTCATTGAAAGCTTTGTTAGGAGAACCAAATATAATATCATCAACATATAGTTGGCATATGAACAAGTTCCCGTTGACCCTCTTTGTGAAAAGAGTGGGATCGATTTTACCAATTTCAAACCCACGGTCTTGCAACATCTTGGTAAGGTGCTCATACCATGCACGTGGGGCTTGCTTAAGGCCATAGAGAGCCTTATCGAGAACGTATACATGATTGGGGAACTTGGGATCCGCGAACCCCAGGGGTTGCTTAACATATACCAACTCCTTAAGAGGACCATTAAGAAAAGCACTCTTAACATCCACTTGATATAATTTAAAGTTATGATGAGAAGCATATGCAAGCAACATGCAAATAGATTCAAGGCGAGCAACAGGAGCAAAGGTTTCACCGTGGTCGATACCCTCATCTTGGGAGTAGCCTTGTGCCACCAATCTTGCCTTGTTGCGAATGACGATACTGTTTGCATGATGCTTGTTTTTGAAGATCCATTTAGTTCCAATAACATTGTGGTTCTTCTTAGGTCTTGGCACCAATCGCCACACTTGGTTGCGCTCGAAGTTGTTGAGTTCATCGTGCATGGATTCAACCCACTCCATGTCCTCGAGCTCATCTTGAACCTTGAGGGGATCAATGCAAGAAACAAACGTGTGATGTTCATAAAAGTTTGTTAATTGTCTACGAGTGGTTACCCCTCTTTTCAAGCTGCCGTAGACATTATCCATCAAATGTTGTTGATGTACAAGCTTGGCAGCACTCTTGGCAGCTCGTCTCTCTAAGATTTCCTCCATGGAAAGTTGAGGGACAACATTCTGAGGAGCATATTCTTGATGATCTTGAGCGCCTTCGTGAGCTTGCTCTTGATTTTTAAGAAGATCTTGATCTTGAGCTCGCTTGGGGACATGGACTTGATCTTGGGCATCACTTGGTGAAACACCATCATCAGTAGATTGATCTTGCCCTTGATCTTGTGCATGTGGTAGATGACCTCCATTTTGTTCTTCGGAAGCGTGTGGGTCTTGTGTCGGTGATGGTTCCACTTTAGTGGAACATTGTCCTTCTCCTTCGGCCACAAGGGGTTCCTCAATGGGTAGGAAGTGTCCCACACCCATTCTTCTTATGGCTTGGGGAGGAATTTCATCACCTACATCACAAATACCACTTTGCTCCACTTGGGCGCCATTATTTTCATCAAACTCTACGTTACACATCTCCTAAATGAGTCAAGTGGACTTATTGAGGACACAGTAAGCGTGAGAGTTTGTAGCATAACCAACAAATATGCCCTCTTGAGCTCTAGGTTCAAATTTAGACAAACGAACACCTTTCTTGAGAATGAAACACTTACACCCAAACACCTTGAAGTACTTGAGATTGGGCTTGTTACCGGCAAGAATTTCATAAGGAGTCTTGTTCAAGCCTTTTCTGAGATAGAGGCGATTGGAAGCATGAAAAGCTGTGTTGATGGCCCCGGCCCAAAAGTTCTACGGATATTTGAATTCCTCCATCATGATCCTTGCCGCGTCCATCAACGTCCGGTTCTTTCTCTCGATAACACCATTTTGTTGAGTGATATAAGGTGCGGATTATTGGTGCTTGATTCCCTCGTCACTAAGGAACTCATTCAAGGTGTAGTTCTTGAATTCAGTGCCATTGTCACTTCTTATCAATAGAATCTTTGCCTCATGTGTTGTTGAGCTTCATTGGCAAAGTTGATGACAGTTTTTTGAGTTTCACCCTTCATCTTGAAGAAATATACCCAAGTGTATCTTGAGTAGTCATACACGATCACCAAACAATACTTTCTTCCCCCAGGGCTATCAAAAGATGGTGGACCAAAGAGATCCATGTGGAGGAGCTCCAAGGTCCTCTTCGAGTAAATGGTAGTCATGGGGTGGTGATCAGTCTCATATAGCTTTCCTTCAATACAAGCACTGCAAGCACGATCTTTGGCAACACTCACATTTGTTAGTCCAAGGATGTGATCCCCTTTGAGGAGACTTTGCAAAGATATCATATTGACATGGGCTAGCTGGCGATGCCAGAGCCATCCCACATCAACTTTAGCCATTAGGCAAGTCGCGGTCTTAGTGGGTTGCTCCGAGAAGTTAACCACATAGAGACCATTTTCGACATGCCCAACAAAGGCTACTTTAAGAGTCTTGCTCCACAAAAGGGCCGCGGAGTCAATACCAAAGAAAGTACTAAAACCCATGAGTGCGAGTTGATGAACAGAAAGTAAATTGTATGCAAGGGTATCAACAAGCATAACATTCTCTATGGAGAGTTCCAGAGAGATTATCACCTTGCCAAGACCCAATACAATTTGAAATTGCATCAGCACCAAATGAGACTTTGTTGGCCACGGATGGGTCAGGATGAACGTCCACCACCAAGTCCTAGTTTCTGGTCATATGATTTGTCGCTCCACTATCGAGCAACCACGACGCTCCTCCGAAAGCAAACCCCTATAAGAGATCAATGTTTGGTTTTAGGTACCCATTATTTAATGGGTCCTTTCATGTTAGCAACAAGGGTCTTAGGAACCCAAATACACCATTCAATGTACTCATAAGAAGAACCAACAAATTTCGCATAAACATGCCCATCGCTAGCACGACATAAAACATAAGAGGGGTTAAAGTCGCCACTCTTGTTGGGGTGGGTGGTCTTGCCCTTCTTGGCATTACCAACCACAACTTTGTCTGTCTTCTTCTCATGAGGGCCATCTCTTGCTCTAACAAATATTTCCTTGAGCGGTGGAACTTCCTTGGTTTTCATCTTCTTCTTGTTGTTGTTTTTGGGTGTAGACCCAACCCCTTATTTTGCAACAACTTCCTTTTGATTACTCAAAAGGTCATTGAGAGTCTTCTCACCTTGGATACATCTCACCAAACCCTTTTCAAGCTGATCCTTTAGCTTAGCATTTTCCCCCACAAGATGTGCATGCTCACAACACGGGTTAGTAGCAGATGCATTATCAATTAGAACAAAAGGAGGACACATGGCAATTTCCTTAGTGAGTTTTACTTGGAGTTGATCATGCGACTCCTTAAGAGAGGCATGAGCACACTTCAATGCCTTGTGAGCATTGTCAAGTGTGTCAAGCTAAACCTTGAGTCGATCATGGCCAACCCCAAGTGCAACCTTTTCAGACTTAAGCACATAGTTAAGAACAATAGCATGATCATAGTATTTATGTAATTTAGCAAGGTCATCATTTTGTGACTCCTCAAGAGTCATACGAAGACCTCGCTCTTACTCAAGAACAATATATAGACCCGCTATCTCGTCGACATAATCACGACTATAGCCTCTCAACACGTCATGATATTCTTCTTGAGAATCAATAGTGTCATTGGCCTCACCAAGTTGTTCCAAGAGAGCAACGAAGTGCTTGTTGGATTTGTTGGGAGACGTAGCAGTAAATCAAAATTTTCCTACGTTCACCAAGATCTATCTATGGAGAAACTAGCAACGAGCGGGGAGAGATTGGATCTTCATACCTTTGAAGATCGCTAAGCGAAAGCGTTACAAGAACACGGTTGGTGGAGTCGTACTAGTAGCGATTCAAATCACGGTGGACTCCGATCTTAGCGCCGAACAACGGCACCTCCGCGTTCAACACACGTGCAGCCCAGTGACGTCTCCTATGCCTTGATCCAGAAAGGAGGAAGGAGAGGTTGGGGAAGAGCTCTGGCAGCACGACGACATGGTGGTGATGGAGCTGCGTGGTACTCCGGCAGAGCTTCGCTAAGCACTACGGAGGACGAGGAGAGGGAGGAGTAGGGCTGTGCTGAGAGAGGAAGAAACCATGTGTTGGAAGCCCTGAAAACCTCACATATCTATAGGCGAGAGGGAGGAGGAGGCACCCCATCTAGGGTTCCCACCCTATAGCGTGTGGCAGCCCTAGATGAGGGTTTGGCCGGCGGCCAGAGAGGGAGGAGAGGGAGGGCGCAGCCCTAGTGGGTCTTAGGCCCATCTGGGTCTAGGGTTTTCCCTCCCTCCACCTCTCCTGTGCCTTGGGCTTGGTGGAAGTGGCGCACCAGCCCACCAATGGGCTGGTTCCCTCCACCTCAGGCCCATGGAGCCCTCCGGGGCTGGTGGCCCCACTTGGTGGACCCCCGGAACCCTTTCGGTGGTCCCGGTACAATACCGGTAATTCCCGAAACTCTTCCGGTAACCAAATCCTCACTTCCTATATATCAATCTTCGTCTCCGGACCATTCCGGGACTCCTCGTGACGTCCGGGATCTCATCCGGGACTCCAAAAAACCTTTGGTAACCACCTACACTATTTCCCTATAACCCTAGCGTCATCGAACCTTAAGTGTGTAGACCCTATGGGTTCGGGAGATACGCATACATGACCGAGACACCTCTCCGGTCAATAATCAACAGCGGGATCTGGATACCCATGTTGTCTCCTACATACTCCACGATGATTTCATCGGATGAACCACGATGTCGGGGATTCGATCAATCCCGTATACAATTCCCTTTGTCTATCGGTATGATACTTGCCCGAGATTTGATCGTCGGTATCTCTATACCTTGTTCAATCTCGTTACCGGCAAGTCTCTTTACTCGTTCTGTAATACATCATCCCCTGGCTAACTCCTTAGTCACATTGAGCTCATTATGATGATGTCTTACCGAGTAGGCCTAGAGATACCTCTCCGTCACACGGAGTGACAAATCCCAGTCTCGATTCGTGCCAACCCAACAGATACTTTTGGAGATACCTGTAGTGCACCTTTATAGCCACCCAGTTACGTTGTGACGTTTGGCACACCCAAGGCATTCCTACGGTATCCAGGAGTTACACAATCTCATGGTCTAAGGAAACGATACTTGACATTGAAAAGCTCTAGCAGACGAACTACACGATCTTGTGCTATGCTTAGGATTGGGTCTTGTCCATCACATCATTCTCCTAATGATGTGAGCCCGTTATCAACGACATCCAATGTCCATGGTCATGAAACCGTGAACATCTATTGATCAACGAGCTAGCCAACTAGAGGCTCACTAGGGACATGTTGTGGTCTATGTATTCACACATACATTACGGTTTCTGGTGAATACAACTGTAGCATGAACAATAGACAATTATCATGAACAAGGAAATACAATAATAACCATTTTATTATTGCCTCTAGGGCATATTTCTAACAGTCTCCCACTTGCACTAGAGTCAATAATCTAGTTACATTGTGATGAATCAAACACCCATAGAATTCTGGTGTTGATCATGTTTCGCTCATGAGACAGGTTTAGTCAGCGGATCTGCGACATTCAGATCCGTATGCACTTTACAAATATCTATATCTCCCTCCTGAATGTAATCACGGATAGAGTTGAAGCGGCGCTTGATGTGTCTTGTCTTCTTGTGAAACCTGGGCTCCTTCGCAAGGGCAATAGCTCCAGTGTTGTCATAGAATAGAGTCATCAGGCCCGACGCATTGGGAATTACTCCTAGGTCAGTGATGAACTCCTTCATCTAGACTCCTTCCTTTGCTGCTTCCGAAGCAGCTATGTACTCCGCTTCACATGTAGATGCCGCCACGACGCTTTGCTTGCTGCTGCACCAGCTGACGGCCCCTCCATTCAAAATATACACGTATTCGGTTTGCGACTTGGAGTCGTCTGGACCTGTGTCGAAGCTAGCATCGACGTAACCCTTTACGACGAGCTCTTCGGCACCTCCATATACGAGAAACATGTCCTTTGTCCTTTTCAGGTACTTCAGGATATTCTTGACCGTTGTCCAGTGTTCCGCTCCGGGATCACTTTGGTACCTCCCTACCAAACTTATGGCAAGGTTCACATCAGGTCTGGTACACAGCATGGCATACATAATAGGGCCTATGGCTAAAGAATAGGGGATGACACTCATCTCTTCTCTATCTTTTGCCGTGGTCGGGCATTGAGTCGTACTCAATCTCACATCCTGTAACACAGGCAAGAACCCCTTCTTGAACTGATCCATATTGAACTTCTTCAATATCTTTTCAAGATATGTGCTTTGTGAAAGACCTATGAGGCGTCTCGATCTATCTCTATAGATCTTAATACCTAATATGCAAGAAGCTTCTCCAAGGTCCTTCATTGAAAACCACTTATTCAAGTAGGCCTTTATACTTTCCAAGAGTTCTATATCATTTCCCATTATCAGTATGTCATCCACATATAATATGAGAAATGTTACAGAGCTCCCACTCACTTTCTTGTAAATACAGGGTTCTCCATAAACCTGTACAAACCCAAACGCTTTAATCACCTCATTAAAGCGAATGTTCCAACTCCGAGATGCTTGCACCATCCCATAGATGGAGCGTTGGAGCTTGCATAATTTGTTAGCATCTTTAGGATCGACAAAACCTTCCGGCTGCATCATATACAGTTCTTCCTTAAGGAAGCCATTAAGGAATGCCGTTTTGACGTCCATTTGCCAGATCTCATAATCATAAAATGCGGCAATTGCTAACATGATTCGGACAGACTTCAACATTGCTACGGGTGAGAAAGTCTCATCGTAGTCAACTCCTTGAACTTGTCGATAACCCTTAGCGACAAGCCGAGCCTTATAGACGGTCACATTACCATCCGTGTCAGTCTTCTTCTTAAAGATCCATTTATTCTCAATGGCTCGCTTATCATCAGGAAATTCCACCAAAGTCCATACTTTGTTCTCATACATGGATCCTATCTCGGATTTCATGGCCTCAAGCCATTTGTTGGAATCCGTGCCCGCCATCGTTTCTTCATAGTTCGAAGGTTCACCGTTGTCCAACAACATGATCTCCAGGATAGGGTTGCCGTACCACTCTTGTGCGAAACGTGTCCTAGTGGACCTTCGACGTTCAATAGTAACTTGATCTGAAGTTTCATGATCATAATCACTAATTTCCTCTCCAGCCGGTGTAGGCTCCACAGAAACAACTTCCTGTGCTGCGCTACTCTCCGGTTCGAGTGGAGGTACAATTACCTCATCAAGTTCTATTTTCCTCCCACTCACTTCGTTCGAGAGAAACTCTTTCTCAAGAAAGGATCCATTCTTGGCAACAAAGACTTTGCCCTCGGATCGTAGGTAGAAGGTATACCCAATAGTCTCTTTGGGATATCCTATGAAGACATGATGTCTACTATGCAACCTTCTCCTTGTAGACGTTGTTGGGCCTCCAAGTGCAGAGGTTTGTAGGACAGTAGCAATTTTCCCTCAAGTGAGTGACCTAAGGTTTATCAATCCGCGGGAGGTGTAGGATTAAGATGGTATCTCTCAAGCAACCCTGCAGCCAAATAACAAAGATTCTCTTGTGTCCCCAACACACCCAATACAATGGTAAGTTGTATAGGTGCACTAGTTCGGCGAAGAGATGGTGATACAAGTGCAATATGGATGGTAGATATAGGTTTTTGTAATCTGAAAATATAAAAACAGCAAGGTAATTAATAGTAAAAGTGAGCACGAACGGTATTGCAATGCGTGGAAACAAGGCCTAGGGTTCATACTTTCACTAGTGAAGTTCTCTCAACAATGATAACATAATTGGATCATATAACTAGCCATCAACGTGCAACAAAGAGTCACTCCAAAGTCACTAATAGCGGAGAACAAACAAAGAGATTATTGTTGGGTATGAAACCACCACAAAGTTATTCTTTTTGTTCAATCTACTCAAGAGTCCGTAGTAAAATAACACGAAGCTATTCTTTCTGCTCAATCTATCCTAGAGTTCGTACTAGAATAACACCTTAAGACACATATCAACCAAGACCCTAATGTCACCTAGATACTCCATTATCACCTCAAGTATCCGTGGGTATGATTATATGACATGCATCACACAATCTCAAAATCATCTATTCAACAAACACATAGAACTTCAAAGAGTGCCCCAAAGTTTCTACCGGAGAGTCAAAACGTGTGCCAACCCCTATGCATAGGTTCCCGAGGTCACGAAACCCGCAAGTTGATCACCAAAACATACATCAAGTGCTCACATGAATATCCCATTGTCACCACAGATAGACACGTGCAAGACATCCATCAAGTGTTCTTAAAGATTCAATCCGATAAGATAAATCCAAAGGGGAAACTCAATTCATTACAAGAAGGGAGAGGGGCAAGAACATCATAAGATCCAACTATAGTAGCAAAGCCCGCGGTACATCGAGATCAAGACATCTCAAGAACACGAGAGAGAGAGATCAAACATATAGCTACTGGTACATGCCCTTAGCCCCGAGGGTGGACTACTCCCTCCTCATCATGGAGATCGCTAGGATGATGAAGATGGCCACCGGAGATGGATTCCCCCTCCGTCAAGGTGCCAGAACGGGCTCCTGATTGGTTTTTGGTGGCTACAGAGGCTTGCGGCGGCGGATCTCCCGATCTAGGTTTAATTCTGCGGGTTTCTCTATTTGCAAGACCGTGTGGCGTTGGAAACAAGTCGAGAGGGGCCACGAGGAGCTCACGAGCCTCCTAGGTGCGACCAGGGGGGTGGCCGCACCTCCCGGGCTCGTGGCTCCCTCGGCCCCCCTCTCCGGTAGTTTTTCCTTCAGGTATTTTTGATATTTTCCATAAAAAATCACGGCGAAAGTTTTATTCCGTTGGGACTCCGTTTGATATTCCTATCTGAAAAAGGTCAAAAACACGGAAAAAACAGGAACTGGCACTGGGCACTGAGTTAATAAGTTAGTCCCAAAAATAATGTAAAGTAGCATATTCATGCATATAAAACATCCAAAGTTGATAATATAATAGCATGGAACAATCAAAATTTATAGATACGTTGGAGACGTATCAAGACGCACCTTTCCGCTTTGGGTTCTAGCTTCTCAGGTTGAGGTTTCTTCACATAAGCATCGCATCCCGAAACTTTTAGAAACGACAGCTTAGGTTTCTTTCCAAACCATAATTCATACGATGTCATCTCAACGGATTTTGACGATGCCCTATTTAAAGTGAATGCGGCAGTCTCTAGTGCATATCTCCAAAATGATAGCGGTAAGTCGGTAAGAGACATCATAGATCGCACCATATCCAATAGAGTGCGATTACGACGTTCAGACACACCATTTTGCTGAGGTGTGCCAGGCGGCGTGAGTTGTGAAACAATTCCACATTTCCTTAGGTGTGTGCCAAACTCGTAACTTAAATATTCTCCGCCACGATCAGATCGTAGGCACTTTATTTTCCTGTCACGTTGATTCTCTACCTCACTCTGAAATTCCTTGAACCTTTCAAAGGTTTCAGACTTATGTTTCATTAAGTAGACATACCCATATCTGCTCAAGTCATCAGTGAGGGTGAGAACATAACGGTAGCCACCGCGAGCCTTGACGCTCATTGGACCGCGTACATCGGTATGTATTATTTCCAACAAGTTAGTTGCTCGCTTCATTGTTCCGGAGAACGAAGTCTTGGTCATCTTGCCCATGAGGCATGGTTCGCATGTGTCAAATGATTCAAAATGAAGAGACTCCAAAAGTCCATCAGTATGGAGCTTCTTCATGCGTTTGATACCAATATGACCAAGCCGGCAGTGCCACATGTAAGTGGGACTATCGTTATCAACCTTGCACTTTTTGGTACTCACACTAGGGACATGTGTAACATCACGTTCGAGATTCATCAAAAATAAACCATTGACCAGCGGGGCATGAACATAAAACATTTCTCTCATGTAAATAGAACAACCATTATTCTCAGATTTAAATGAGTAGCCATCTCGCATCAAGCGAGATCCAGATACAATGTTCATGCTCAAAGCTGGTACTAAATAAAAATTATTAAGGTTTAAAACTAATCCCGAAGGTAGATGTAGAGGTAGCGTGCCGACGGCGATGACATCGACCTTGGAACCATTCCCGACGCGCATCGTCACCTCGTCCTTTGCCAGTCTCCGCTTATTCCGCAACTCCTGCTTGGAGTTACAAATGTGAGCAACTGCACCGGTATCAAATACCCAGGAGCTACTACGAGCACTGGTTAGGTACACATCAATAAGAAGTATATCACATATACCTTTAACGTTGCCGTCCTTCTTATCCGCTAAGTACTTGGGGCAGTTCCGCTTCCAGTGACCGGTACCCTTGCAATAAAAGCACTCAGTCTCAGGCTTGGGTCCATTCTTGTTTTTCTTCTTCCCGGCAACTTTCTTACCGGACGCGGCAACAGCTTTGCCGTCCTTCTTGAAGTTCTTCTTACCCTTGCCTTTCTTGAAACTAGTGGTCTTATTCACCATTAACACTTGATGCTCCTTTTAGATCTCGACCTCTGCTGATTTCAGCATCGAGTACAACTCAGGAATAGACTTCTCAATACCCTGCATGTTGTAGTTCATCACAAAGCTCTTGTAGCTAGGTGGATGCGACTGGAGGATTCTGTCAATGACCGAGTCATCCGGGAGATTAACTCCCAGCTGAGTCAAGCGGTTATGCAACCCAGACATCTTGAGTATGTGCTCAATGATAGAACTATTTTCCTCCATCTTACAGCTGAGGAACTTGTCAAAGATGTCATATATCTCGACCCGGGCATGAGCTTGGAAAACCAGTTTCAGCTCTTGGAACATCTCATATGCTCCGTGTTGCTGAAAACGATTTTGGAGCCCCAATTCTAAACTGTAAAGCATGCCGCACTGAACAAGGGTGTAATCATCGTAGTGAGAATGCCAAGTGTTCGCAACGTCTTGCTCTGCTGGGAGAACGGATGGATCACCTAGCGGTGCATCAAGGACATACAATTTCTTGGAAGCTATGAGGATGATCCTCAAGCTACAGACCCAGTCCGCATAGTTGCTCCCATCATCTTTTAGCTTGGTTTTCTCTAGGAACGCGTTGAAGTTGAGGTTGGCATTAGCGTTGGCCATTGGATCTACAATATAGATTGTAAAGACAATTTTAGACTAAGTTCATGATAATTAAGTTCACATAATCAATTATTTAATGAACTCCCACTTAGATAGACATCTCTCTAGTCATCTAAGTGACACATGATCCATGTCAACTAGCCCATGTCCGATCATCATGTGAGACGGACAAGTCATCCATGGTGAACATCTCCATGTTGATCACATCTTCTATACGACTCATGTTTGACCTTTCGGTCTTCCGTGTTCCGAGGCCATGTCTGTACATGCTAGGCTCGTCAAGTCAACCTAAGTGTTTCGCGTGTGTAAATCTGGGTTACACCCATTGTATGCGAACGTTAGAACCTATCACACCCGATCATCACGTGGTGCTTCGGAACAACGATCCTTAGCAACAGTGCACATTTAGGGTGAACACTTCTCTTGAAATTTTATTGAGAGATCATCTTATTTACTACCGTCGTTCTAAGCAAATAAGATGTAAACATGATAAACATCACATGCAATCAATATAGTTACATGATATGGCCAATATCATCTTGCCCCTTTGATCTCCATCTTCGGGGCACCATGATCATCACTGTCACCGGCACGACACCATGATCTCCATCATTGTGTATTCATGAAGTTGTCTCGCCAACTATTCCTTCTACTACTATGGCTAATGCTTAGCAATAATGTAAAGTAATTACATGGCGTTTATGATTGACATGCAGGTCATACAATAAATAAGACAACTCCTATGGCTCCTGCCGATTGTCATAGTCATCGACATGCAAGTCGTGAATCCTATTACAAGAACATGATCAATCTCATACATCACAATGCATCACATCACATCCTTTGGCCATATCACATCACAAAGCATATGCTGCAAAAACAAGTTAGACGTCCTCTAATTTGTAGTTGCAAGTTTTTATGTGGTTGCTATAGGTTTCTAGCAAGAACGTTTCTTACCTACGCCAAAACCACAACGTGATATGCCAATTGCTATTTACCTTTCATAAGGACCCTTTTCATCGAATCCAATCCGACTAAGGTGGGAGAGACAAACACCTGCTAGCCACCTTATGCAACTAGTGCATGTATGGCGGTGGAACCGGTCTCACGTAAGCATACGTGTAAGGTTGGTCCGGGCCGCTTCATCCCATAATACCGCTGAATCAAGATAAGACTAGTAGTGGTAAGCAAATCAACAAGATCGACGCCCACAACTACTTTGTGTTCTACTCGTGCATAGATTCTACGCGTAGACCTAGCTCTGATACCACTGTTGGGAGACGTAGTAGTAAATCAAAATTTTCCTACGTTCACCAAGATCTATCTATGGAGAAACCAACAACGAGCGAGGAGAGATTGAATCTTCATACCTTTGAAGATCGCTAAGCAGAAGCGTTATAAGAACGCGGTTGGTGGAGTCATACTCGTAGCGATTCAAATCGCGGTGGACTCCGATCTTACCGCCGAACAACGGCGCCTCCGTGCTCAACACACGTACAGCCCGGTGACGTCTCCTATGCCTTGATCCAGCAAGGAGGAAGGAGAGTTTGGGGAAGAGCTCCGGTAGCATGACGGCGTGGTGACGATGGAGCTGTGTGGTACTCCGGCAGAGCTTTGCTAAGCACTATGGAGGACGAGGAGAGGGAGGAGTAGGGCTGCGCCGAGAGTGGAAGAAACAGTGTGTTAGCAGCCCTTAAAACCTCACATATATATAGGGGAGAGGGAGGAGGAGGCACCGCATCTAGGGTTCCCACCCTAGAGGGTGTGGTAGCCCTAGATGAGAGTTTGGCCGCCGGCCAGAGAGGGAGGAGAGGGAGGGCGCAGCCCTAGTGGGCCTTAGGCCCATCTAGGTCTAGGGTTTCCCTTCCCTCCACCTCTCTTGTGCCTTGGGCTTGGTGGAAGTGGCTCCCCAGCCCACCAATGGGCTGGTTGCCTCCACCTCAGGCCAATGGAGCCCTCCGGAGCTGGTGGCCCCACTTGGTGGACCCCCGGAACCCTTCCGGTGGTCCCGATACAATACCGGTAATTCCTGAAACTCTTCCTGTAACCAAATCCTCACTTCCTATATATCAATCTTCGTCTCCGGACCATTTCGGGACTCCTCGTGATGTTCGGGATCTCATTCAGGGCTCCGAACAACCTTCGGTAACCACGTACACTATTTCCCTATAACCCTAGCGTCATCGAACCTTAAGTGCGTAGACCCTACGGGTTCGGGAGATACACAGACATGACCGAGACACCTCTCTGGTCAATAATCAATAGCGGGATCTGGATACCCATGTTGGCTCCTACATACTCCACGATGATTTCATCGGATGAAACCACGATGTCGGGGATTCGATCAATCCCATATACAATTCCGTTTGTCTATCGGTATGATACTTGCCCGAGATTCGATCGTCGGTATCTCTATACCTTGTTCAATCTCGTTACCGGCAAGTCTCTTTACTCATTCCGTAATACATCATCCCATGGCTAACTCCTTAGTCACATTGAGCTCATTATGATGATGTCTTACCAAGTGGGCCCAGAGATACCTCTCCGTCACACGGAGTGACAAATCCCAGTCTCGATTCGTGCCATCCAACAGATACTTCCGGAGATACCCATAGTGCACCTTTATAGCCACCCAGTTACGTTGTGACGTTTGGCACACCCAAAGCATTCCTATGGTATCCGGGAGTTGCATAATCTCATGGTCTAAGGAAGCAATACTTGACATTGAAAAGCTCTAGCAAACGAACTACACGATCTTGTGCTATGCTTAGGATTGGGTCTTGTCCATCACATCATTCTCCTAATGATGTGATCCCGTTATCAACGACATCCAATGTCCATGGTCATGAAACCGTGACCATCTATTGATCAACGAGCTAGCCAACTAGAGGCTCACTAGGGACAGACTGTGGTCTATGTATTCACACATGCATTACGGTTTCTGGTTAATACAATTGTAGCATGAACAATAGACAATTATCATAACAAGGAAATACAATAATAACCATTTTATTATTGGCTCTAGGGCATATTTCCAACAGGATTCTCCCTTGAGTTTACACAAGAATTTGTCAAACTCATTTTATCCTCTTTCGCCTCCTCATGTTCATCCACACAATCTAACAAAGACGGAGTGGAAGAAATAGAAGTCTTATGTTTGAGGTTTTGGCATTGGAGGTTACCTTGGTGATACTTTTAGCCATGGGACACCTAGCAATGTGGTTCTCATTGGGGGCGTCGAAGAGTGACATGTTTGTCAGGATAGAGGAAGCAATTACCACAGATGCCATTGTCATTCCTTCATCACTTGTGTCTTCGTCATCAACATCATCATTCGAGGCATAATCTTCTTGAGACACCAATATCTTGTGAGGAGCCTTCTTGGTGAAGTTGGTCTTGTTTGGGAAGGACTTGGCCTTATCTTTGCGAATAAGCTTGCCACCATTGTCTTCCCTGTTCTCATATGGGCAATCCACCACAAAGTGACTCACATTTCCACATTTGTAGCAGGTCCTCACACGTTGCTTGCCCTTTGAACCATTTGAATTATTCTTGGAGAAGTTGGGCCTTGTGTTTCTCTTGTTGCCCCAAAACTTCCTAGACGCAAGAGCCACGTGCTCATGATAAGTATATTTGGTGTCTGTGGGGCAACCCACTTCTTCTTCTTCTTCTTCGTATTCTTCCTCTTGACTGACCTTGGCCTTCAAAGCAAGGTTGGGAGATGATTTCTTTAACCGTTGCATGTGAGCGAGAGCATTGTCAGCTGTCGTGTTCAGGATGTTCATTGCATTAAATTCATCCAACACATCACCAGAAGATAAGGTGTGAAAGTCCGGTCTTTGACATATGACAACGGACATGGCCTTGTTGTAGGGCATGATGGCCTTCAAAAACTTACACTTGATCCAAGTAGCATCCACATCCTTGCTCCCATGATCTTTGAGGGCAACGGCGAGAGCGGTCACCCTTCTATAGATCTCACACAGTTCCTCATCCTCTACCATTACAAACTCATCTGACTGATCAAGGACAATTTCATAGTTTGACCATTGAATGCTTGAACTGCCCTTGTACATGGAGACAATGTGTTCCCAACACTCTTTAGGAATAGTGAAGGGACGCATGTGAGGTAGGTCTTCAGTAGGAACAGCAGCTTGGAGTATGAACAAGGCGAAAGAATTTAGCTGTTGATCCGCTTGTTCTCTTGGAGTAAGGTTGCGTGGATCACGAGGATAGTATCCTTCTTCAATGACTCTCATGAGATGAATTGAGCTGTGATCTATATGAGATTTGATACTGAAAACCAGTTAGCAAAATCATTCTTAACAAGTTTAGGAGGATGACCGTGATGAACTATATGAGGTGGGTGCACCGGTCCTCCATAGACCACGGGAGGGGGAACTGAGGCAAAGCCCCCCGACCCATTAATTCCTTGAGAATGATTATCCTTGTCAGGGCTAGACCCTCCTTACCGGAGTTGACATTCGATGCCGAGTTTGTGGGATTAACCACTTGCACCGCATCGGTAGAAACTTTAAAAATATCAAGGAATTCTTTGAACATGGATTTGACGTCCGTCGTCATGGAAGATTTGAGAGTGGACAAGGCCTCATTCAAATACTCGCAAGAGACTGTGTTCACTCCCACGGCCATGGGAAGTTCTCCCACACGCTCCTCTTCGCAAGCCATACTCTTCGGGTGGTGAAACCCTTAATAAAGAGACGTGGCTCTGATACCAATTGAAAGGATCGGTGTGGTTGACTAGAGGAGGGGGGTGAATAGGCAACTAACACTTTTTAACTTTTCTTTAACAATTTAGGCTTAGCAACAAATAGGTTGGCTAGATGTGCAACTAGGTGAGGAACCTATATGATGCTAATCACAACAAGCACACAAGCAAGCAAGGGATACAACGCAATAATAGCTTGAAAGAAGTAAAGGTAAGAGATAACCAAAAGTGGGGCCGGTGGAGACGAGGATGTGTTACTGGAGTTCCTTCCCTTGTGAGGAAGTACGTCTCCGTTAGATTGGTGTGGAGGCACAATGCTCCCCAAGAATCCACTAGGGACACTGTATTCTCGTCATGCCCTCACACAATGCGAGATGCCGTGATTCCACTATTGGTGCCCTTGAAGGCAGCGACCAAACCTTTCGAAGCAAGGTTGGGGCTATCTCCACAACTTAATTGGAGGCTCCCAACGACACCACGAAGCTTCACCACAATGGAATGTGGCTCCGAGGTGACCTCAACCGTCTAGGGTGCTCAAACACCCAAGTGTAACAAGATCCTCAAGGGATTAGTGGGGGAATCAAATTTCTCTTGGTTGAAGTGTAGATCGGGGCCTTCTCAACCAATCCCTAGAAAATCAACAAGTTTGATTGGCTAGGGAGAGAGATCGGGCTAAAATGGAGCTTTGAGCAACAATGGAGCTTGGGGAGGGAAGAGGTGGTCTTCTTGGGGAAGAAGACGTCCTTTATATAGTGGGGGGTAGGATCCAACCGTTATCCCCACTCTCAGCCTGCGAGTTGCGGTACTACCACACAAGAGCCACGATACTACCGCAAGGGGTTGCGGTACTACCGCTACAGGATGCAGTACTACCGTTTGCACTGTAGTGACCAGACGCAAGCCGATTGCACTAGGAAGCTAGTGGTAGAACCACCGAAGCGGTACTACCGCAAGCCCATACGATACTACCACATGGTCGGTAACGACTAGCACATGAGGTGCACAGAAGTAAAAATTACTTCCGTGCCTACCTCCGCTGAGGTCGGAGCTGCGCAAAAGTCCGGCACGACAGTACCGAAAATACATCGCGATACTACCGCGGGAGGGCGGATGTAAAAAGTTACATCCGTGCCTACTACCACAGGTGCATGCACTAGGACTGAGGACAGCGGTACTACCACTACCATGAGCGGTACTACTGCTAGCCAGTCAAAACTAGCACCATGCAACCTTCACTTTGCACAGACAAGGAAAACGGACTGGAGCTCCATTGAAGCGAAGGAAAGGTGGTGAAATAGAATAGATGTCTACGTGTTGATTCCACCAAAACTTTTCCGAAGCGGACCCCCTCTTAATAGTACGGCTTTCCTATGAATCAAATCCACCGAAAGGAAACGTAGAGAACAACCGTCTTTGATAAACTCTGAGGGGCACCAAATCGTCTGGTGCCTAGATATGTGATATCTGTAATGCTCAATGCACACGATTAGTCCGCATAAGAATTGTCATCAATCACCAAAACCACTTAGGGAGAAATATGCCCTTACAGTTATCGTCTCGGTCAGGTGAGGATTAGATATTAATCGCAAATCGGCCGATTAATCGATTTTATCGGTCGACTATTAATCAACCATTTTTCGCAAATCCCATTTCCCAACACTGAAATATGCTATATTTAACACCAAAAATATATTGGACAGAAGTGTTACCTTGATTCCTAGCCTCCGAATCCTCGTATAATGAAAAATGAAATAGCGAAATAGTACATATTGCATAACAAAGTCCACAAAAACACAAATAAACATAGTTTTTGTAAACATAGTGCTAGGAATAGGCTTAATTTATCAGAAGATTCCCCCTAAATCGCTTGTGAGAGCGATAAATCGGCCCAAAAGGTAAACGGTGAAGATAAGGCATAATCTTATCGGTCACCCCATGAGTAGCGATAAGTCGGACGATAAATCGCCGAATCACAAGATTTTTGAACAGTGGTATTACACCATGGAGAAGTTAGAATACAATAGATATTGCACCAATATAAATAAAGAATGAGTTCACAACAGTACCTAAAATGGTGATTTATTTTTCTTATACTAACGATCTCACGAGTTTTCTGTTGAGTTTTGCGTTGTGAAGTTTTCAAATTTTGGGTAAAGATTTGATGGACTATGGAATAAGGAGTGCAAAGAGCCTAATATTGGGAATGCCCAAGGCACCCCAACACATATTCAAGCATACCAAAGATCCTAAGCTTGGGGAAGGGCCGGAAGGCATCCCCTCTTTCGTCTTCAATCCATCGGTAAATTTACTTGAGGCTATATTTTTATTTACCACATGATATGTGTTTTGCTTGGAGCGTCTTGTATGATATGAGTCTTTGCTTTTTAGTTTGCCACAATCATCCTTGCCGCACACATCTTTTGAGAGAGACACGCGTTAATCGTGAATTTATTAGAATATTCTTTGTGCTTCACTTATATCTTTTGAGCTAGGCAATGTGGCTCTAGTGCTTCATTTATATATTTTTAGAGCACGGTGGTGTTTTATCTTATAGAAATAATTGAACTCTCGTAACTCACTTATATTATTTTGAGAGTCTTTAAACAGCATGGTAATTGGTTTAGGTTATGAATTTAGTCCTAATATAATGGGCATTCAAGAGGGATATAATAAAAACTTTCATATAAAGTGAATTGAATACTATGAGAAGTTCGATTCCTCGCATATAGTTTTGAGATATAAAGATGGTGATATAGAGTCTTGCTAGTGAATAATTGTGGATTGGTAGAAATACTTGTGTTAAAGTTTGTGATTCTCGTAGCATGCACGTATGGTGAACCATGATGTAACGATGTCGGAGCATGATTTGTTTAACGATTGTCATTCTTTGTGTGAGGGTCGGGAGCGGGCGATGGTTAACTCCTACCAACCTCTCCCCTAGGAGCTGTTGGGGAACATTGCGTGGGAAACAAAAAAATTCCTACACACACGCAAGATCTGTCCATGGTGATGAGCATCTATGAGAGGGAGAGTGGATACCCTTGTAAATCGCTAAGTGGGAAGCATTACGAAACGCAGTTGATGTAGTTGAACGTCTTCGCGATCCAAAGCTTCGAGCTTCCCACGATCCAATCATGATTCGTCCCGATCTAGCGCCGAACGGACGGCACCTCCGCGTTCAGCACACGTACAGCTCGATGACGATCTCCGCCTTCTTGATCCACCAAGAGGGAGCAAAGAGGTAGATGAGTTCTCCGGCAGCGCGACGGCGCGGTGATGATGGTGATGGAATTATTTCGGGAGGGCTTCGCCAAGCACCGTTGGAACGATCTAGAGGAGAAACTATGATCTAGAGGAAGAGGGTAGCACGTGGCTGTTTTCTGTGTTGAAAAACCATCAATACCTCTAGTATATATAGGAGGAGGGAGGAAGGAGGCTTGGCCCCAAGGGGCCAGCCCTTAATTCGGCCAAAGGTGGAGAGGAGGAGTCCTCCTCCAATCCTAGTAGGAGTAGGACTCCTTCTCCCACTTGGAAACCTCCTCCACCTTTGGACTTTCCACCTTTTAGCCGCATGGCCCCTTTGGGCTGGCCACCTAGCCCACCAGGGGCTGGTGTGCCACCCTATAGCCCATGTGGTCCCCGTAGGGATTGGTGGACCCACTTGGTGGACCCCTGGAACCCATTCGTCACTCCCGGTACACTACTGGTAATGCCCGAAACTTTTCCAGAGTCAAAACACCAACTTCATATATATTATCTTCGTCTTCGGACCATTTCGGAACTCCTCGTGATGTCCGGGATCTCATCCAGGACTCCTAACAATCTTCGGTCACCACCATACATAACTCTACTACTGAAACGTCACCTTACCTTAAGTGTGCAGACCCTGCAGGTTCGAGAACTATGTAGACATGACCGAGACACCTCTACGGTTAATAACCAATAGCGGGACCTGGATGCCCATATTGGTTCCTACATATTCTACGAAGATCTTTATGAGTTGAACCTCTATGTCAAGGATCAAGTTAATCCCGTATGCTGTTCCCTTTGTTCATCGGTATGTTACTTGCCCGAGATTCAATCGTCGGTATATGTATACCTAGTTCAATCCCGTTATCGGGAAGTCTCTTTACTCGTTGCATAATACAAGATCCCGTGGCTAACACTTTAGTCACATTGCTTGCAAGGCTTTTTGTGATGTTGTATTACCGAGTGGGCCCTGAGATACCTCTCCATCACACGGAGTAACAAATCCCAGTCTTGATCCATACCCACTCAACAGACACTCTCGGAGATGCCTATAGAGCACCTTTATAGCCACCCAGTTACGTTGTGAAGTTTGATACACATAAGGCACTGCTCCAGTGTTAGTGAGTTGCATGATCTCATGGTCATAGGAACAGATACTTGACATGCAGAAAACTATAGCAATAAACTGACACGATCATATGCGATGTTTATAGTTTGTGTCTTTTCCATCACAACATTCTCCCAATGATGTGATCCCATTATCAAATGACATCTCATGTCATGGCTAGGAAACGTTGACCATCTTTGATCAACGAGCTAGTCTACTAGAGGCATACTAGGGACAAAGTGTTGTCTATGTATCCACACATGCAATGTGTTTCCAGTCAATACAATTATAGCATGGACAATAAAGAATCATCACAAACAAGGAAATATAATAATAACCATTTATTATTGCCTCTAGGGCACATTTCCAACAGTCTCCCACTTGCACTAGAGTCAATAATGTAGCTCACATCACCATGTGATTTACATTGTAATGAATCTAACACCCATATAGCTCTGGTGTTGATCATGTTTAGCCCTTGGTAGAGGTTTAGTCAACTGGTCTGCAACATTCAGATCCATGTGCACTTTGCAAATATTTCTGTCCTCCTCCTTGATGTACTCGCCGAAAGAATTGAAGCGTCGCTTTATGTGTCTGGTCCTCTTATGAAACCTTGGTTCCTTGGCCAGGGCAATGGCACTAGTGTTATCACAGAACAGATCCACTAGATTCAGTGCACTGGCACTACTCCAAGATCTGTCATGAACTCCTTCATCCAGACACCTTCTTCGCTGCCTCCGAGGCTACGATGTACTCCGGTTTGCATGTAGAATCGGCTACCACGCTCTGCTTGGAACTGCACCAACTTACCGCTTCCCCATTGAGAATAAATATGTATCCGGTTTGCGACTTAGAGTCATCCGGATCAGTGTCAAAGCTTGCATCGACGTAACCAGTTACGACGAGCTCTTAATCCCCTCCATAAACGAATTTTTTTCCTTAGTCCTTTTCAGGTACTTAAGGATATTGTTGACTTACGTCCAGTGCTCCATTCCTGGATCACTTTGAAACTTTCCGGCCATACTTATGGCAAGGCTGACATCGTTTCTTGTGCACAACATTGCATACATGATAGAGCCTATAGCTGAAGCATAGAGGATGACACTCATCTTTTATCTATCTTCTGCAGTCATCGGGCATTGAGTCTTACTCAACTTCACACCTTGTAACACAGGCAAGAACCCCTTCTTGGACTGATCCACTTTGAACTTCTTCAAAACTTTATCAAGGTGTGTGCTCTGTGAAAGTCCTATTAAGCGTCTTGATGTATCTCTATAGATCTTAATGCCTAATATGAAAGCATCTTCTCCTAGGTCCTTCATTGAAAAAATCTTGTTCAAATATTCCTTCACGCTTTCCAGCATTTCTATATTGTTTCCAATCAGCAATATGTCATCCCCATATAATATTAGAAACGCTATAGAGCTCCCACTCACTTTCTTGTAAACACAAGCTTCTCCGTAAACTTGTATATACCCGAACGCTTTGATCACCTCATCAAAGCGCAGATTCCAACTCCGAAATTCTTGCACCAGTCCATAAATGTATCGTTGGAGTTTGCAAACTTTGTCAGCATTCTCTGGATCGAAAAAACCTTTTGGTTGTATCATATACAACTCTTCCTTAAGGAAACCGTTAAGGAACGCTGTTTTGACATCCATCTGCCAAATTTCACTGTCGAAATATGCAGCTATTGCTAACATGATTCTGACAGACTTAAGTATCGCTACAGATGAGAAGGTCTCATCGTAGTTAACTCCTTGAACTTGTGGAAAACCCTTTGCCACAAGTCGAGCTTTATAGACGGTGACATTACCGTTCGCGCCCGTCTTCCTCTTAAAGATCCATTTGTTCTGAATGGCCTTTCTCCCTTCAGGTAATACTTCCAAAGTCCATACCTTGTTTTCATACATGGATCCTATCGTCGTTTTCTCATGACAGATGTCATGGGTAGGCTTATTGAAGGGGGTTGGGGCCGGAGGACGCCAACGGGCTCCGGGTGCGGGATTGGGCACAAGCAGTGTTGGACACTCGATGTACCCAGGTTCGGGGCCCTCCTGGGGAGGTAATACCCCTAGTCCGGCTTGGTCTAGTTGATGGATGGGTATGGTTACATGGTGCTCCTGGAGTTGTTGTCTATGGGTGGAAGAGGGAGCAGGCGGCTCCCATTCCTTCGCTACGTGGGTGAATATGTGGGAAATGTCCCGTGTGTGTGTGTGCGTGATTCTGTTGTCCCCTGCATGGGGGGGGGGCTCAGGGGTTTTTATAGGCCAACCCCCCGGCTTAAAATATCTATAAAGTACTATTTGGGGGGACCCGGCTGGCAGCCACTCCGACAGGTTGGGGGGTCCCCCCGCTAAGTCGTCTCATCGCCGGTAGGGCCCGCTGACTGCGTCGTCCCTTCACCCACTGGGGCTTGCCGGCAGGCCTCGCTACTGGCTCGAGGTCACCTGCCCTGGCATGGGTCACCCCGAGCAGCGTCGCCTAGCACCAGCCGGTCGAGGTCTTCGGTACGGCGGGCGGCACTGTAGCCACGTGGGGGCAGGTAATGGAGTAGGCCGAGGCGTGCCGGCACTGTTGCCCTGCTCGGTTGTGGTCAGCCGAGGTCAGCGGGTACGACCAGCTAGGCTGTAGCAATGCGCACTCGAGCGTCAGCGGTCACTGTGGCCACGCTGGGGGTCATCGTGGGGGTCTTGTCTTTTCACCGTACGTCCGCGCAGAGGGATTGGACGGGAGCTTGTCCGCCCAAAGGTCAGCGGAGGAGCCAGCTTGTAGGCAGCCTGTCGTACCTCGGTCGGAGGTCAGACGACCAGCTCCCCGACCAGCCAGACGCAAGCCAGCTGGCCTCGAGCTGCCGGTAGCGCGCCAGCCGACTGCGGCCCACCCGGCCCAGGG
This sequence comes from Hordeum marinum, assembly GCA_022496015.1. NCBI lineage: Eukaryota > Viridiplantae > Streptophyta > Magnoliopsida > Poales > Poaceae > Hordeum > Hordeum marinum. Next base: position 127,290,568 of record CM039673.1, on the reverse strand, counting down.
TGAGCCGGTGGCATGATTTTTTTTGAAGTGGGGCAAGGATCCTGTAGCTTTGGCCTACCCAGGGGTGATAACCCCATCAATAGTCCCCGAAGCCGGCGGGGGCCCACATCTGCCAGACGAGGGGAGCCGACGGCTTCCCACATGTGGAGCCCGCCTCTGACACGAAGCCAAACGGCCTGTCCGGTCAGCGGCCGCCCCCGACGCCTCGGGTTCCGTCGTGATACGTCTCCAACGTATCTATAAGTTTTGCTTGTTCGATGCTATTACATTATCATTCTTGGATGTTTTACAATCATTTTACCACAGCTTTATATTATTTTTCGGACTAACCTATTAACATAGAGCCCAGTGCCAGTCCCTATTTTTTCCGTGTTTTTGGGTTTTACAGAAAAGGAATATCAAACAGAGTCGAAACGGAATAAAACCTTCGATATGATTTTTTCTGGACCATAAGAGACCTACGGAGCATCAGAGTTGGGCCAGAAGACTCTCGAGCAAGCCCTAGGGGCACGACCACCCCCTGGTTGCGGCCACTAGGCTTGTGGGACCCTCGAGAGTCCACCGACCTCCCTCTCATCTCTATAGATCGTCAAATATTCCAGAAACCCCAACACAGAACCTAGATCAAGACTTCCACCGCTACAAACCTCTAGAGCCACGAAAAACCAATCGGGAGCCCGTTCCGGCACCCCGTCGGAGAGGGAAACCATCACCGGAGGCCATGTTCATCATCTCGGCGCCCTCCATGACGAGGAGGGAGTAGTTCACCCTCGGGGCTGAGCGTATGTACCAGTACTATGTGTTTGATCTCTCTCTATCTCGTGTTCTTGAGATGGCACGATCTTGATGTACCACGAGCTTTGTTGATATTGATTGAATCATATGGAGTTTTCCCCTCTCAATCTTGTTGTGATGAATTGAGTTTTCCCTTTGAAGTTTACTTATCAATTTGAGTCTTTAAGGATTTGAGAACACTTGATGTATGTCTTGCGATGGGATATCTATGGTGACAATGGGATGTTCTATTGATACACTTGATGTATGTTTTGGTGATCAACTTGAGTTGCCGTGACCTTGGGAATCTATGCATAGGGGTTGGCACACGTTCTTGTCTTGACGTTCCGGTAGAAACTTTGGAGCACTCTTTGAAGTTCTTTGTGTTGGCTTGAATATAATGAATCTGAAATGATGTGATGCATATCGTGTAATCAAGCCCACGGGTACTTGTGGTGACATTGGAGTATCTAGGTGACATTAGGGTTTTGGTTGATGTGTATCTTAAGGTGTTATTTTAGTACAAACTCTAGGGCTGTTTGTGACACTTATAGAGACAATTGATAAGATTGATCAGAAAAGATAACTTTGAGGTGGTTTCGTACCCTACAATAATTTCTTCGTTAGTTCTCCGCTATTTTTGACTTTGGAGTGAACTCTTTGTCGCACGAGAGGTATTTACATATGATTCAACTATGCCAATATTGTTGAGAGAACTTGCACTAGTGAAAGTATGAACCCTAGGACTTGTTTACAAGCATTTATACAACATTTTGCTCGCTGTTTACTATTTGTTACCTTGCTGTTTTTATATTTTCAAATTACAAAAAACTATATCTACCATCCATATTGCACTTGTATCACCATCTCTTCGCCGAACTAGTGCACCTATACAATTTACCATTGTATTGGGTGTGTTGGGGACACGAGAGACTCTTTGCTATTTGATTGCAGGGTTTTTCGAGAGAGACCATCTGCATCGTACACCTCCCATGGATTGATAAATCTTAGGTCATCCACTTGAGGGAAAATTGCTATTGTCCAACAAAACTCTATGCTTGGAGGCCCAACATGAGTCTACAATTATAAGGTTGTGTAGTTGACATCAAGCTCTTTTCTCGTGCCGTTGTCGGGGAGGTGAGTGCTTGAAGGTATATCTTTAGATCTTGCAATCAAATCTTTTAGTTTCTTGTTTTTCTCTAGTTTCATTATATAAAACAAAACTACAAAAAATGGAATTGAGGTTGCCTCATATGCTTCATCTTTTTAATGTCTTTCGTGAAAATGACGGAAAAGAAAATTGTGCTCAAGTGTTAGAAGAAGTTATTAAAATGTTTGGCACTAAATATTTGAATGATGAGCATGATGGTGATATTGTTAGTATGAATTCTTTGAATATCCATGATGCTAATGATATGCAAAGCCACAAGCTTGGGGATGCTATGATTGATGAAGATGATATTTTTAATCCCCGAAGTTTTGATGAGCAAAACTATTATGATTATGACATGCCTACTATCTATGATGATTATTGTGATGACACGTATGCTATAAAGAGTAATGGTAGCCACGAAACTTGTCATCATGATTTTAATATTCAAAGTGGTTATGTGAATCAAGTATGTCATGATAGTTATTTTGTTGAGTTTGCTCCCACTATTATGAATGAGAAGGAAATTGCTTATGAGGAGAGTGAAAAAATTTCTATGCCTGTGCATCATAAAAATAATGATTTTTGTGATGGTTATGATGTGGAATTTCTTCATGATGCTACCGAAAATTATTATGAGGGAGGAACATATGCTTGTAGGAATTGCAATAATATCAAGTTTCCTCTCTATGTGTTCAAAGTTTTGAAGTTATGCTTGTTTTGCCTTCCTATGATAGATGATTCTTGTTCCCATAAATAGTTTTCTCACAAAATCCCAATACATAGGAAGTGGGTTAGACTTAAATGTGCTTTTCATGAGATTCATGATGCTCTTTTGCATGTTTCAATTACTATTCCTATGTGAGCATCATTGAAATCATCATGCCTAGCTAAAAGGCATTAAAGAAAAGCGCTTGTTGGGAGACAACCCAACACTTCTACTTTATGTTTTTGTGTGTTCACATGATTAAGCTAATTTATTAATCATGTTTTGTGTATTTTATTTAAATAAAGTGCCAAGTAAAGCCTTTGGGATAGTGTGAATACTTGCTTGTTTATTCTGTGCAAAAACAGAAAGTTTTGCGTCCAGTATATGAATTGTCTGATTTTACTAGTGCGTCAAAACTTTCTAAAATTTTACACAGAATTTATATGCAAATCATTTGACTTTTTCTAGTGAGTCAGGGAAGTATGGTGATCATACATAACTTCACAGACTGTTCTGTTCTTGACAGATTCTATTTTGCATGCATAGTTTGCTTATTTAAAGTGTTCCTATTGAGTAATATAAATCGTGGGAATGATGTAATACATTATGTATCATGTGGGAATAATTATGAATCTTCTCTTGACTGTACCTAAGTGAATGATCTATCTTTATTACACTAACCCTTCTCACAAAGTTCCGTTAAGTTTTGTGTGATTAAAATTTTCAAGTTTTGGGTGAGACACTGATATGAGGAGAATAAGGAGTGACAAGAACCTAAGCTTGGGGATTCCCAAGGCACCCCAAGGTAGTATTCAAGGAAGACTCAAGCGCCTAAGCTTGGGGATGCCCCGGAAGGCATCCCCTCTCTTTCGTCTTCAACACTATCTGTATATCTTACTTGGAGCTATATTTTTATTTGTCACACAATATGTGTTTTGCTTGGAGAGTCATTATATTTTGTTATTTTCTGTTATGTGTTATTTATAATCTATTTTTTCAATAAAAAGTTCCAAGAATTGCCTTAGGATGCTTGCATTGCATGTTTTGATATGTGTTGGGTAAAAACAGAAACTTCTGTTGTAGTGTTTGAATTTTCATATTTTACTGGAACGTGGAAAGTTTCTAAAAGTTTTACAATGTGTTTTCATATAAAGTTTATAGCATGTCCTAAATTTTCATAATTGTTTGAGTTACAGAAGTACATTGTTTTCATAAATTGCTACAGACTATTCTGTTTAGACAGATTGATGTCATTGTTTCATTATCTACTTATCCCATAGTTTCAATAGCCTATATTGGTAGATATAAATTGTGGAAACTATAGTATACAGTGCCTAATTATTATGCAACTTGTCTTAGCAGTACATAAGTATTTGATTTATTGTTATGTGTACTAACCTATCTCACGAGTTCTTTTTGAGTTTTGTGTGGATGAAGTTTTTGAGAATACGTGAAACTGTGGTATGAGAGGATTGAATGAGATACAAAAGCTCAAGCTTGGGGATGCCCAAGGCACCCCAAGTAAATATTTCAAGAAGTCTCCAGCATCTAAGCTTGCGGATGCTACGCATCCCACCTCTCTTCATCAATAATTATCGGTTAGCCTATGTTGAGCCTAAATTTTTATTCGTTCACGTGATGCGTGCTATTCCTCGAGTGCTATTTTTCTTTTGCTTGCTGTTTGAATAAAGTACTTAAGATCTGAAAATATTTATCGAGGGATAGAGAGTCCTCACATAGCTTGTTAATTGTTTGACTACTCATTGATCTTCACTTATATCTTTTGTGAGTAGCTTGCCATTTCCTCTCATGTTTCACTTATACCTTTTTGAGAGATGAAATTTTTATGCTCATGTGCTTTACTTAAATTTGTTTGAGCTTGACAAAAATCATTGGTAATCTATGAAACTAGTCCCAAAGTGATAGATATCCAAGGAGGATATAATAAAAACTTTCATGAAGATCATTGGACAAATTAAACTTGATTCTTTGTAATAGTTTTGAAACATGATGATAGTAATATGTGAGTCACGTTAGTGAGTAATTATGCTTATTAAGAATATTGGTTTTAAGGCTTGTGATTCCCTATGCATGCACAAAAATCAATAGTTATGCAATGAAGTTATATCCTACTTGTGGTGCATTATTCGGTGTTAGTTATGACTCAATGCTCACTTATGAGATTTTTCATTCCTCGGTTTGGTTGCTTCCCAATCTATTTGCTAGCCTTCAGTTATACTAAGTAGAAATACTACTTGTGCATCCAAAATCCTTAAACCAAGTTTTTCCTTATGAGTCCACTACACCTAGCTATATGCGGTATTTCCATGCCGTTCCAAGCAAATTTGTATGTGCCATCTCTAAATCTTCCAAATAAATTTTCTCTTTTGTGTGCCCATACCGCTCATGAAACGGTGGGGAGTACCCAATATTTTTCCATGCTAGGTGTGTTATTCTCACGGTATGTGTTGATTCACTATCATTCACGAGAAAGTGGCTGGTGATAGGGATTCCCAGTCCCTAAATCAAAGAAACATAAATGCAAATGATTAAAAAAACTACCCCAGGAATGTTGTTGGTATGGACAGTACCCGTGGATTCGGCTCGCCGTGGAGTGTGATTGGTTGGTGGAGGGGGAGTAAAAACTTTACTATTCTGTTTGGGAACTGCCTATAATGTATCTAGCATGGAAAGTATTGTGAGCTACTTCATCATTTTCGTTGATAGGAAAAGCATGCCATTCAAAATATTTTTCTCTCTCGATATAAGCCTTGAGCTCTGGCACCTCTACAAATCCCTACTTCCCTCTACGAAGGGCCTATGTATTTACTTTATGCAATTTTTATTTTTGCTTTGAGTCTCCATCTTCTCTTATAAGCACCAACTAGGGGGCACTATGATCGTACTTGAGCATTGGGCATAGGTAATATTTGAGTGTGTTTCATGAATGGATCAATGATTGAGCATGATGGGCTAGGGATAACTTTCTTTAGTGTTGATATTTTGAAAGACATGGTTGCTTGTTGACATGCTTGAGTATTGATGTCATTATGTTAAAACTACACTATTGCTTTGAATCATTTACATGTCCAAATGTCCATGCTATACATAGAAGAAAAGAATATGATAAACATGTTAGGCAATATTGCACATCAAAAATTATTTGTTTTTATCATTTACCTACTCGAGGACGAGCAGGAATTAAGCTTGGGGATGCTGATACGTCTCCAACGTATCTATAATTTTTGCTTGTTCCATGTTGTTATATTATCATTCTTGGATGTTTTTCAATCATTTTACCAGAGCTTTATATTATTTTTGGGACTAACCTATTAACCTAGAGCCTAGTGCCAGTTCCTGTTTTTTCTGTGTTTTTGGGTTTTACAGAAAAGGAATATCAAACTGAGTCCAAACGGAATAAAACCTTCGATATGATTTTTTCTGGACTAGTAGAGACCTACGGAGCATCAGAGTAGGTCCAGAAGACTCCCGAGGAGACCGCAAGCCCCAGGGGCGCGGCCACCCCCTGGCCACGGCTACCAGGCTTGTGGGCCCCTCGAGAGTCCACCGACCTCCCTCTCAGCTCTATAAATCGTCAAATATTCCAAAAACCACAACATAGAACCTAGATCGGGAGTTCCGCTTCCGCACACTTCTAGAGCCACGAAAAACAAATTGGGAGCCCGTTCTGGCACCCTGCCGGAGGGGGAAACCATCACCGGAGGCCATCTTCATCATCCCGGTGCCCTCTATGACGAGGAGGGAGTAGTTCACCCTCGGGGCTGAGGGTATGTACCAGTAGCTACGTGTTTGATCTTTCTCTCGTGTTCTTGAGATGGCACGATCTTGATGTACCACGAGCTTTGTTGATATAGATTGAATCATATGGAGTTTTCCCCTTATCTATCTTGTTGTGATGAATTGAGTTTTCCCTTTGAAGTTTACTTATCTAATTGAGTCTTTAAGGATTTGAGAACACTTGATGTATGTCTTGCGATGGGATATCTGTGGTGACAATGGGATGTTCTATTGATACACTTGATGTATGTTTTGGTGATCAACTTGCGGGTTCCGTGACCTTGGGAATATATGCATAGGGGTTGGCACATGTTCTTGTCTTGACGTTCCGGTAGAAACTTTGGGGCACTCTTTGAAGTTCTTAGTGTTGGATTGAATATAATGAATCTGAAATTATGTGATGCATATCGTATAATCAAGCCCACGGGCACTTGTGGTGACATTGGAGTATCTAGGTGACATTAGGGTTTTGGTTGATGTGTATCTGAAGGTGTTATTTTAGTACGAACTCTGGGGCTGTTTGTGACAATTATAGGGACAACTCATAAGATTGATCAGAAAAGATAACTTTGAGGTGGTTTCGTACCCTACAATAATTTCTTCATTAGTTCTCTGCTATTTGTGACTTTGGAGTGAACTCTTTGTCGCACAAGAGGTATTTACTTATGATTCAACTATGCCAATATTGTTGAGAGAACTTTCACTAGTGAAAGTATGAACCCTAGGCCTTGTTTCCAAGCATTTATACAACGTTTTGCTCGCTGTTTACTATTTGTTACCTTTCTGTTTTTATATTTTCATATTACAAAAAACTATATCTACCATCCATATTGCACTTGTATCACCATCTCTTCGCCGAACTAGTGCACCTATACAATTTACCATTGTATTGGGTGTGTTGGGGACACGAGAGACTCTTTGCTATTTGATTGCAGGGTTGTTCGAGAGAGACCATCTTCATCCTACACCTCCCATAGACTAATAAACCTTAGGTCATCCACTTGAGGGAAAATTAATACTGTCCTACAAAACTCTGCGCTTGGAGGCCCAACGCGAGTCTACAAGAAGAAGGTTGTGTAGTAGACATCACATCGCGCCGCCCTGGGTCTCGGGCCGGCCCATAGCATGCCACGCGGTGTGTAATGAGTCCGTGAGACCCGCGCTCATGGGCAGACAGGATGTCACCCTAGGCCTACCCTGGTAGGCCGCGGGCGTAGCCTAGTAGGCATCGGGACGCAGGCCGAGATCTTCTGCGCCCTGACATGGCGGTTGCAGCCCAAGATGCCCACGCATGCGCGGAAATCCCGGGGGAGTGGGTGTGGTTAATACCCACCTCCCCTAGGCGTTGCCTCCTCATTTAAAAGGGGAAGGGCGAGGGGTGGAGGCAGCCGCACCCCATTTGCCCCCTTCATCTTCTTCCTCTTTTCCTTCTCTGCTCCTTCGCACGTTGCCGCTCGTCTTGCCTGCCCTTCGCCCGCTCGCCACCCCGCGCCGTCCTGACGCAGCGATGGCCGACGGCCCCTCTGGGAGTTGGGCTGGCTCCATCGTCATGGAGGAGAGCATCGCGGAGCTCCGCCGCGCTCGCATACTTCCGTCGGAGGAGCGCGTGGTCGCCCGCGCACCAGGCGACGAGGTGATGCCCGAACTGCATGCGGAAGAGCACGTCGTCTTCTCTTGCCACTTCTTGTGTGGCTTCGGCCTACCGGTCAGTCTCTTCTTCTGCCTCCTACTGGACACCTTCGACCTCCAACCACATCACCTTGGTCTCAATGTCGTTCTCTACATCCCGGGCTTCATGACCCAGCGCGAGGGTTATCTTGGGATTCTCCCTTACGTGGAGCTCTTCCAGAAACTTTTCTTCCTCAAGGCATTGAAGAACGGCGACGAGCCGTACGCCTGCAGGGGTGCAATGGTGTGCTTCCGTGGCTCGTGCTTCCCCCACTTTGACCTCATCGAGTCCGTCAAGGGGTGAAACCAGACCTTCTTCTACGCGAGGAACGCCAATCTGCAGCAGGATTATAACCAGCTACCGGCGTTCATCAACATTACGTCCTCCGGGGTAAATTGGTCGGGGACCATCTCGCGCGGGGCCGCGCTTCAAGAGCTGGGCCAGTTGCTGGCCATGAGGAGCAGGGAGGGGCTGGTCGCCTCCGACCTGGTGGCGTCCTTCATCGCATGCTGGGTGATGCCTCTCCAACTGAGGCCGCACCGGATCTGCGACATCTCCAGGCGTTGAGACCCCTGCCGGCTGTTGACCGTCGATTTGATGTCGGCTCGAGTGGCAACGCGGGTGAACACCATCACGACCTTACGGCTGGCGCCGAGGACTTAGTCCCTCGGCAAGGAGCCGTACAACTGGCACCACCCGACACCCCTGGTACGTCCCGTCGAGGCGGTTTTTCTTTTCTTTCTGAATCCTCCCGACCAGCTACAAATCTCACTCGTTGTGCTGACCACAGCTGTTCGTTCGACAGAACACGTTGGACGGCCTGCACCCCCAGAACTTTAAAGCGGAGCATGCCGAGTCCTACTCCGAGGACTATGAGTTGGGAGGCAGACCTGAAGTGGGGATCGACTCCTCGAGGGAGGCCGAGGCGGTGGGTGACCCAGGAGCCGGCGGGTCCAGAGCGGCTGGTGAGTCCCCCTTGGTCCCGCGATCAAAGATTGGACCGATGATGATGACGATGATGATGACGATGTCTGGATACTGAACGCGCCTCCCCCATAGTTCAGCAAGGCTTGTGCGGGCGGAACAAGGAGCAGCCGGCATGTGCCCCGATGGCCGGGATCTCCAACCGAGGGAAGAGTCCGGCTCAGGAGGAGCTGGCAGTCCAGCCGCCGGCTCGCAAGCGAGCAAAAGCGACCACGTCGAAGCCGCCGGCACGCGCCAAGCGGGCCCTACCCGTCGTCACCGGGTAAGTATTTTGTCTTTCGTGTGGGTTTCTCTCTGTGAGCCACATGCCGACAGGCATTTGAGTTTTTCCTGCTCCAGGGACCCCATCGAGCTCCATGATGTGGAGTCAACAGCTGGCCTGGTGAAGGCCGCCAGCCGGCTGGCCCAAGAGCACGCGGCTACGCTGCGTGAGGAGAAGAGGAGGCTCGCGGAGCTACGGGCCTCGAAGTCTGGAGCTCAGGGAGGGCCCTCACGCTTTGGGGCTTCGAATGGCAGGAGGCGGAGGAGGTCCACGGACCCCGCGCGGGCGTCGTACTCGGCGGCAAATTCGACTCGCATGTCAAGGCCCCTGTCGAGCGAGCTGCGAGGGCCGGCCACGGAGCCGGTCGTGTCTTTGTCCGGGGCGGAAGCGGCCCGGCCCGGGGAGGCAGCTCCCTAGCCGGCCCTCGAGGAGCCCTGGCAGGCGTAGTGGGCGATGGCGTCACCCATCGTCGAGGCGGCCCCGGTCATCGTGTCGGAGTCCCCGGTGGCACCAGAGGCGACACCGGAGGTGCCGGCCGCGGAGATGGAGGTGCCGCCCACCACAATCAACTCGTCGAGCCTGCCTGGGGAGGGGGTGCCGCCGGTGCCGGATGTGGGGCTGCCGGGAGCCTATTCTCATGCCCTTGTCGTTCTCAACCGCCCCTCGGCAGCCATCGACGCAGCGAATGTCGGAACCGGCAGCGGAGGGAGCCGGTCCCGGAGGTCCATGCTAGATGGGATACGGGACTGGGAGGGGATGGTTCGCGTCCCCCCGTCCCGCCTCCGCCGGTCGACGGCCCGATCCCAGCTCTTGGGGAGCTAGGAAGCGTCCTGGCACGGTGCCGCGAGGAGCTGGCCCAGTTTGCTGAGGCGGCTGACAACATCCTGCAGTGTGCGGAGGTAAGTGTCACGCCCAAGATGCGGTCCTATCCTTATTTTGGCACGAGGGCCTCGACAGGGATAGAAGCGCATCTCGACGCGTTTGCAAGAATGGATATCATTACAAGTACATGTACAGAAGAGATGAGTATATGGAATTTGCTTACACTCGCCACAAGCTACATCAGAGTCACATCAATACAATAACATACTCAAACATCATACATAAGAGCAGGGTCCGTCTACGGACGAAATCAAACGATAAAATGACATCCACCCTTGCTATCCTAGGCTGCCTCCTGGAACCCATCCAAGATTGAAGAAGAAGAAGAAGAACTCCAAATCAAATCAAGCAATGCGCTCACGTCAATTAATCGCATTACCTGTACCTACAACTGTTGTTGTAGTAACCTGTGAGCCATAGGGACTCAGCAATCTCATTTCCAAGGGTATCAAGACTATTAAAGCTTAATAGGTGAGGTATGGTTAAGTGGTGAGACTGCAGCAAGCGACTAAGCATTTATTTGAGTTGCTAACTTATGAGTACAGAAAGTAAAGTATGGTGGTCTACGCATAACAGACGTGAACTAGTAACGATCACTAACTGATCCTGAACACCTACTTACATCAATCATAACCCCACCATGTTCTCTCTCGGATAAGAACTCACGAGAAGAGACAGTCACGGTTACGCACACAGTTGGTGTATTTTTATTTGAGTTTACTTCAAGTTTGCTATGACAGGGTGTTAAACAAATTATCCAAGTTTGCGACATAACCGCGGGCACAACTTCTCAAAAAGATTTAACCCTACAGGGGTGCTCCAACTCATCCATCACAAATTAACCACACGCAGTGGGAATAACCTCGACCACGGATCTCGTGATCTTCCTAGGCAATTCCAAAGGAAATCCGACACCTCGAGATAGCCCGAAGAATAATCAGAATTCCTCACTCAAGACATTCGAGAAAGGTAAAACAAATCCAGCAAGGCCGCCCGACGTGCCGACAATCCTGATAGGAGCCGCGTATCTCGTTCTCAGGGCACAACCGGATGAGCGATGGTTACCACGCCAAACACTGAGTTGCCCCGGGTAGCGTTAATAAGTTGCTCTAGTTTGGACCAACACTCATGCGGAGCACTGGCCCAGGGTTTGATTAATTATCCACAGGGTCCGGAAAGTCCCTATACAAGTTCATTAATTATTAGGCAAATGTAGTACCAATGTTGGGCCTTGCCAGATAAGTTTTATCCCAAAACGAAAATCAAGGGGGTCCCCATAACAACCCCGAGCATGATAGGAGCGCTCATTTATGGAACATAACACAGGTTCACAAGTAACTAGGGGCGGCAAGAGTGGAACAAAACACCGAGCAAACGGCCAAGCCTTCCACCTTTACCAAGTATATATGTGCATGAAATTAAATATCAGTAATACTGTGATATAACAAGGAATGTCCATATTGACACATGGAAATAATTGCACCTGCAACTAGAAACGCTATAAGAAGGGTTGAGCAAGCGGTAACATAGCCAAACAAAGGTTTGCTGGGATGTGGAGGGGTTAGAGGCTTTTCATGGCAATGTTGGGAGGCTTGACAAACAAGTGGTAGGTAGCGTGACATAGCGATAGAAAAACAAGACATCTAGCATGGCAATGATAGTAATGGTATCCAGGGAAATGTGTCATCTTGCCTGAGATCCCGCTCGGAAGAAGAACGAGTCCATGAAGAAGACGGGCCAACGTAGTCGAACGAATCCTCACACTTCGAACGCTTTCGGGACTCTATCAAGAAGAAGCAATCCGAAACAAACAATCAACACAAGATACACCACAACATATGCAAGACACGATGCACAAACAAATATGATGCATGTCCGGTTTAATATGCAAGGCATGACAAATCACAACAATCAAACACTACACATTAAGTGGAGCTCAATATGCAACGAGTTGCATATTGGTGAAACTCCACATTCGAATATTTAGTTCAATCTCGTTAGGTACACGACAATATTAAATGTTGTTAAACATGGCAATAGGTGAAGCATAAGTAAACTAGCTCTGTAGGCATCTTAAATGGGGCCAGAAACAAATTATAGTGTTTCCGAAACGACCTCATATGTTAATTCCGAAATTGGTCCAGATCTGAACTAATCATATTTTATTTTTGTTAAACAGCATAATAAATTTCACCATGTTATTCTACGCGTCATTCTAGTCGATTTACATATATGAAACATCTCAAACGGAGCTACGGTCTAAAAGATATGAGCAACACAAGATGCGTATGTCATGAATGCAAATGAATGGGAAAACCACCACAAACATCTCAAATCATGAATGCAACAAGTTATTATGAAACTACATGAGATTCTCAACAAGTTTCATATGCAACATGTTGAAAACGGAGCTACGGTTCAAAAAAATACAACCCACAAAAGTTTTAGTTGAAATCTGCCCAAAACAGCAAGATAGCATTTTGCACGCATGAAAACAACAAGTTACACTATTCTAAAATGCACAAACTAAGCATGGGGCAGTAGTATATAAAACACACTACATTTCATCTTCACATATCATAATCAAAACATGCATGGATCACATGGTAGGAAGCTCACAAGGTGGCTACTTGAAAACAGTTTCAGACTTAGTGAAAATTAACAAAAGAGGATCACGACAAAAATGACATGCACACAAAATTCTCAAATGACAAAACTAAATGCACAGATAATTCCTATGGATTTTTCTACCCCGAAAACATATATAATATGCATAGGTTCATGTGGAAAATTAATCACAATTAATTATGCAAGTATGGCCTAATCACCTAATAGCAAGTCATTTATGCAAACAAAATGCAAACACCATGCCAACATTTTTATCATGCATGAAAATGCGATGCCGATGATATGAACTTTTTTAATATATGGTTGGATTAATTCCGATGCACGTTAAATGAATATGTCAATGCAACATATGGCAATTATGCAAAATAATAGAAAAATGACATGTTAGATATTTTAAGCATCTTGCGAAATGGGCTATAAATATTCTACACGGAATTCTAGACATTTCACATATTAAAATTATTTCGAAACGATGCACAGTTAATTATATATTGACGTTTTAAAATCTGCAATGGGCCTACCATGAAAATCTGCAGGGTGCCGATGGCGGCGGCTGTGCACGGCGATGGGGCTGGGATGGCTCGGGGCGGCCTAGGGACGGGGCAGATCCGGCCGGGGTGCTCGGATCCGGCGGCGGCGGCGGCCGGCAACGAGCTTCGAGCCATGGCGGCGGCCTGCGGGAGAGAGAGAGAGGATCAGAGGAGGGAGAGGGAAAAGGAGGAAGAAGAGGGGAGGAAGGGAGAGGAGCGGCGGCGAGTCAACAGGTTCTGGCGAGGGGTGGCTCCGGCGGCGACGGCGAGGCTGTAGGTGGCAGGGAGATCGCGGCGCCCCGGCGGCCATGGGAGGCCAGGAGGAGCTCAGGCAGCCATGGGGGTGCTCGGGCACGGCTGATTCGGGCCCGGATGGGCTCGAGCAGGCCCAGATGGGCTTCGGCGGGCCACGGCGGCTGGAGAGAGGAGGGAGCTGCAGCTGGGGAAGGTTTGGCATGGTAACCGAGGAGGAATTAGGGTTAGCCGCCCAATTAGGAAGGGGGAGGGACTATTTATAGGTTTAGGGGCTAGGGATGACGTTCTCTGTCCGTTTTCGGACTATACCATCTCGATCGGACGGCCCGGAAGTGGAGGGGGCTATGGTGACTGTGCAGATGGGCTGGGGGTGAAAAGAGGGAGGTTTGTGACCCATGACACAAGGTTTATAAAACATCGACAAACGTCCGAGAAACCGATGACCGCACTGCAACGAATGACCGACTGGGTAACAAACGAACTCAGAACTCGACGAAATTTGACGGGCGGTCTACCTACAATATTACAAGACCGCACGCCAAGTTTGGCCCCAATCCGAGAATATTTTTAGCATGCTTTAAAAAGGTTTTAGTTTAAATGATGTCGCGGGCACGTGCATGTGTGGTTGGCTCGAAACTGGGAACGACAAGAACGGAGAGAACCGGCGACTACGAACGGATGCAAGTTTTGAAAACGGGTGATGATGTTATGCAGATGATGCAGTGACGAATGCGACAACCAGACGAACACATGATGAGAACGGAAATAAAAGGGGAATCTTCTAGAGTGTCGGTCCCGGGCTGTTACAGAAAGCCTTGATCGTCCTTGTTAAATTTTCCCGTGGGGGCGCGCAAGCGCACCCACTGGGTGTAGCCCCCGATATGTGGGCCGGCTGATGCTACTTCTCGAGCATGCGTTGGTTTCCCATGAAGAGGAACGGTTTGATGCAACAAAGTAGATAAGTGTTTCCCTCAGTTTTTGAGAACAAAGGTATCAATCAAGTAGGAGATGAAAGCGAGCCACCAATGGATGTACCTACACAAAGAATCAAACTCTTGCACCCAACTCTATAAAGGGGTTGTCAAACCCTTCACGGTTACTTGCAAGGATGAGATCTAATAGAGATAGATATAATAGGATGCTTTAACGAAAAGTAAAACTAAAAGTAAAAATAGGGCACCAAGTATTTTTGGTTTTAGATTTCACTAGATGGCTTCTCTCATGATGGCAAGTATTACGATGGGTGAACAAATTACTGTCGAGCAATTGATAGAAAAGCGAATAATTATGAGGATATCCAAGGCAATGATTATGCATATAGGCATCACGTCCGTGACAAGTAGACCGAAACGATTCTGCATCTACTACTATTACTCCACACATCGACCGACTCCTTCCTGCATCTAGAGTATTAAGTTCATGAAGAACAGAGTAACGCATTAAGCAAGATGGCATGATGTAAAGGGATAAACTCAAGCAATATGATGAAAACCCCATCTTTTTACCCTTTATGGCAACAATACAATATGTGCCTCACTCCCCCTACTTTGTCACTGGGTGAGGACACTGCAAGATTGAACCCAAAACTAAGCACTTTTCCTATTGCAAGAATTACCAATCTAGTTGGCCAAACCAAACCAATAACTCAAAGAGACTTTCAAACATATGAAATCATGCATAAAAGAATTCAGGAATGACTCAAATAATATTCATGGATAATCTAAACATAAACCCGCAATTCATCGGATCTCGACAAACACACCGCAAAAGAGTATTACATCGGATAGGTCTCCATGAAGATCATGAAGAACATGGTATTGAGAAGCAAAGAGAGAGAAGAATCCATCTAGCCGCTAGCTCTGGACCCATAGGTCTGTGGTGAACTACTCACGCATCATCGGAGGGGCAATGGAGTTGATGTAGATGCCCTCCGTGATCGAATCCCCCTCCAGCAGATTACCGGAAAAGGCCCCAAGATTGGATCTCTTGGGAACGGAGGCTTATGGTGGCGGAAAAGTGTTTTCGTGGATCATTCTGATAACGATGGAATATTTGGGTATTTATAGGCTGGAGATTAGGGTTAGGGGAGTTACCAGGGGCCCACAAGCCTGCCCGGCGCATTTGGCCCCCTGGTAGCAGCTAGCGAGCTTGTGGCCCCGTGGCAGCTCCTCTGCCTTGGTTCTCAAGTCTCATGGCTTCCTCTTATTTCATAAAAAATCATTCTGGAGGTTTTATTCCGTTTTGACTCCGTTTAATATTCCTTATCTGCGAAACTCAAAAACAAGGAAACAACAAATACTGGCACTTGGCTCTAGATTAATAGGTTAGTCCCAAAAATAATATAAAATAGCATATTAATCAATATAAAACATCCAAAACAGATAATTTAATATCATGGAACAATCAAAAATTATAGATACGTTGGAGACATATCAGCATCCCCAAGCTTAATTCCTTCTTGTCCTCGAGTAGGTAAATGATAAAAACAGAATTTTTAATGTGGAATGCTACCTAACATATTTATCTATGTAATATTCTTTATTGTGGCATGAATATTCAGATCCGTTAGATTCAAAACAATAGTCTAATATTGACATAAAAACAGTAACACTTCGAGCACACCAACAAGGTAGTCGTGTCCTTTCAAAATAACATGGCCTTAGAAAGTCATCCATACAAAATCATATGGTCTGGCTATGCTCCATCTTCCCCACACAAAGTATCTAAATCATGCACAACCCCGATGAAGAAGTCAAGCAATTGTTTCAACTCTCACGCAATACATGAGCGTGAGCCATGGATATAGCATTATAGGTGGAACAGAATATGGAGGAGGTGCAAGGGAAAAAGGAGAAGATAGTCTTACATCAAATAGACGTATCAATGGGATATGGAGATGCCCATAAATATATATCAATGTGAGTGAGTAGGGATTACCATGCAACAAATGCACTTAGAGCTATAAGTGTATGAAAGCTCAAAAAGAAAACTAAGTGGTCGTGCATAATGAATATCCACTAGTTATATGAAAGTGACAAAATAGGAGACTCTCTATCATGAAGATCATGGTGCTACTTTGAAGCACAAGTGTGGAAAAGGTAGTAGCAATTGTCCCTTCTCTCTTTCTCTCTTTTTTTATGGTGGGCTTCTTTGGCCCTTTATTTTTTTGTTTGGGCTTCGCTGGCCTCTTTTATTTTTTGCAAAGTCCGGATACTCGTCCCAACTTGTGAGGGAGACATAGCCTCCATCATCCTTTTCTCTCATGGTACAATGCTCTATTAATTAAAAATAATCACACTTTTATTTACTTATAACTCAAAGAAAAAGAAATAACAACTTGATTCCTATGACAAGATATAACTCTATATGCAATATGAAGTGATGATGCAAGTCATAGAAAAACTACATGGTGGAAGTTGCATGGCAATATATCTCGGAATGGTTATGGAAATGCCATAATAGGTAGGTATGGTGTCTGTTTTGAGGAATATATGGTGGTTTTTTTGAGGAATATATGGTGTCTGTTTTGAGGAAGGAACATTTGTTGTACCGACGAAAGTTGCACGGTACTAGGGAGGCTAGCAAAGGTGGAAGGGTGAGAGTGCGTATAATCCATGGAATCACATTAGTCATAAAGAACTCACATACTTATTGCAAGTCTATTAGTTATCAAACAAAGCATTAGACGCATGCTCCTAGGAGAGAGGTTGGTAGGAGTTAACCATCGCGCGCTCCCGACCCTCACACAAAGGTCGACAATCATTAAACAAATCATGCTCCAACTTCGTTCCATAAAGGTTCACCACACGTGCATGCTATGGGAATCACAAGCTTTAACACACGTATCTCTTCAATTCACAACTACTCACTAGCATGAATCTCATATTACCATCCCTATTATCTCAAAACTATAAGCAAGGAATCCAACTTCGCATATTTGTTAATGCACTTAATATGAATTTTTTTATTATATCCCTCTTGGATGCCATTATTTTAGGACTAAATTCATAACCCAAACAAATTACCATGATGTTTTAAGAAACTCTCAAAATAATATAAGTGAGGAATGAGAGTTCAATAATTTCTATAAAATATAACACCACCATGCTTTATAAAGATATAAGTGAAGCACTAGCAACATTGCCTAGCTCAAAAGATATAAGTAAAGCACATAGAGTATTCTAACAAATTCACGAGTCAGTGTGTCTCTCTCAAAATACATGTGCAGCAAGGATGATTGTGGCAAACTAACAAGCAAAGACTCATATGATACAATACGCTCCAAGCAAAACACATATCATGTGGTGAATAAAAATATAGCCTCAAGTAAATTTACCGATGGATTGAAGACGAAAGAGGGGATGCCTTCCGGGGCATCCCCAAGCTTAGGATTTTTGGTATCCTTGAATATGACTTGGGTTGCCTTGGGCATCCCCAATATTAGGATCTTGCCACTCTTTATTCCATAGTCCATCAAATCTTCACCCAAAACTTGAAAACTTCACAACACAAAACTCAACAGAAAAGTCATGAGATCCGTTAGTATAAGAAAAATAATTCACCACTTTAGGTACTATTGTGAACTCATTATTTATTTATATTTGTTTAATACCTACTGTATTCTAAATTTTCTATGACTCATACCCCCCCGATACGACCCATAGATACATCAAAATAAGCAAACAACACAAGGAAAACAGAATCTGTCACAAACAGAACAGTCTGTAGCAATCTGTAAACTTAGAATATTTTTGGAACTCTAAAAATTCCGAAACATTAGGAAAACCATGGAAATTTGTATATAAATATTCTGTAAAAAACTCAGATCAATTTGACACTCTGAAAATGTTGGAAAATTCCTGGACCGAGCGCAAAAGTTTCTGTTTTTCAGCAGGATCAAATCAACAACTACCATAGATCACCCCAAAGGTTTTACTTGGCTCAAACACTAATCAAAACACAAAAACACAATTAATACAGAAGTAATAATGTGCCAAACACACCAAAACAGAAGCAAAAAGCAGAAAGCAAAATAAAATTGGGTTGCCTCCCAACAAGAGCTATTGTTTAATGCCCCTAGCTAGGCAAAACGCAATAGATCTAGGTATTGTCATCTTTGGTATGCAATCCATAAGTAGATCTCATAATAGATTCATAAGGTAATTTTATTTTATTCCTAGGAAAGTATTCCATGCCTTTCCTTAATGGAAATTGGAATCTAATATTTCATTCCTTCATATCAATAATTGCACCAATCGTTCTAAGGAAAGGTCTACCAAGAATAATAGGACATGTAGGATTGCAATATATATCAAGAACAATGAAATCTACGAGCACATAATTCCTATTTGCAACGATAAGAACATCATTAATTCTTCCCATAGGTTTCTTTATATTGGAATCCTCAAGATGCAAATTTAAGGAACAATCATCAAATTAACGGAAACCTAACACATCACATAAAGTTTTTGGAATCGTGGAAACACTAGCTCCCAAATCACACAAAGCATGGCACTCATAATCTTTAATCTTAATCTTAATAGTAGGTTCCCACTCATCACATATCTTTCTAGGTATAGAAACTTCCAACTCGAGTTTTTCTTCAAAAGCTGTCATCATAGCATCTACAATATGTTTAGTAAAAGCTTTGTTTTGATTAAAAGCATGAGGAGAGTTCAACATGGATTGCAACAAGGAAATACAATCAATTAAGGAGCATATATCATGATTAATTTCTTTCAAATCCAAATGAGTGGGTTCATTGCTATTTAAAGTTTTGACCTCTTCAATCCCACTTCTATCAAACTTAGCATCAAGATCTATAAACTCCGAATCATTGGGATGCCTTTGAACTAAAGTTGACTCATCTCCAGTCCTATCCTTATCAAGATTAATATTGGAAAACAAATATCCAATAGGAGTCACATCAATCACTTTAAGATCTTCATCAATATTATCAAGAGAACATATTTTTTCAAGCCATTCATGCTTAGCACGAACTCTAGCGGTTCTTTCCTTACACTCATCAATAGAAATTCTCATAGCTTTTAAAGACTCATTAATATCATGCTTGGGTGGAATAGATCTAGTTTTTAAAGAATCAATCTCAAGAGAAATTGTATCAATGCTCCTAGCCAAATCATCAATCTTGAGCAATTTTTGTTCAGTCATAGCATTGAAACCTTTTTGCGTACTAATGAATTCTTTAATATTACTCTCAAAATCAGAGGGCATTTTATTATAATTTCCATAAGAATTGTTGTAGTAATTACCATAATTATTAGAGGGATTACTAGGAAATGGTCTAGCGTTGAAATTACCTCTATAAGCATTATTACCAAAATTGTTCCTACCAACAAAATTCTCATCCATAGATTCACTATTATTTCCAATCAAAGAAGACAAAGGCATATCATTAGGATCAATAGGAACACTCTTACTAGCAAAAAATTTCATCAATTCATCCATCTTTTCACACCAAAGTATTAATCTCTTCAATAGCATGCACTTTTTTACTAGCAGGAGATCTTTTGGTGTGCCATTGAGAGTAATTTGTCATAATATTATCTAGGAGTTTAGTAGCTTCCCCTAATGTGATTTCCATAAAAGTGCCACCCGCGGCGGAATCTAAGAGATTCCTAGAAGCCAAATTCAATCCAACATAGAAAATTTGTATAATCATCCATAATCTCAAACCATGCGCGGGGCAATTCCTAATCATAAGTTTCATCCTCTCCCAAGATTGTGCAACATGTTCATGATCAAGTTTCTTAAAATTCATCATATCGTTCCTAAGGGAGATGATCTTAGCGGGTGAAAAGTACTTGAGAATAAAAGCATCTGTACACTTATTCCATGAATCAATACTATTTTTAGGCAAAGATGAAAACCAAGTTTTAGTACGACCTCGTAGTGAGAACAGAAATAACTTCAATTTAACAATATCATTATCCACATATATCTTGTTTTGCATATCACATAACTCAACGAAAGTATTTAGATGGGATGTGGCATCTTCATTAGCAAGGCCGGAAAATTGTTCTTTATAACAAAATTGAGCAAAGCAGCATTAATTTCATAAGATTCCGCACGAGTGGCGGGAGCAATCGGAGTACTAATAAAATCATTATTATTAGTATTGGAAAAGTCACACATCTTGGTATTCTCTTGAGTCATTGTGACAAAGCAAGTAATCAAGCACATAAGCAAGCAAAAAGCAAACGAGAAGACGAATGGAGAAGGGCGAAAGCCAAATCTTTTTGGTATTTTTTGGAAATCGTTTTAGAAGTGGGGGAGAGGAAAATAGAGGCAAATGTCAAATAATGTAAATGAAATATATGAGTTTGTGATGGGTACTTGGTATCCTTGACTTGCTATATATCTCCCCGGCAACGGTGCCAGAAATCCTTCTTGCTACTTGTCGAGCATGCATTGGTTTCCCATGAAGAGGAACGGTTTGGTGCAGCAAAGTAGATAAGTATTTCCCCCGGTTTTTGAGAACCAAGGTATCAATCCAGTAGGAGATACAAGCGAGCCACCAAAATATGCACCTGCACAAAGAATCAAACTCTTGCACCCAATGCTATAAAGGGGTTGTCAATCCCTTCACGGTTACTTGCAAGGATGAGATCTAATAGAGATAGATATAATAGGATGCTTGAATGGAAAGTAAAACTAAAAGTGAAAATAGGGAAGCAATTATTTTTGGTATTTTTAGTTTTAGATCTAAAATTATAATATGGAAAATAGACCCCGGCGCCATAGGTTCCACTAGATGGATTATCTCATGATGAAAAGTATTACGGTGGTTGAACAAATTACTGTCGAGCAATTGATAGAAAAGCGAATAATTATGAGGATATCCAAGGAAATGATTATGCATATAGGCATCACAGCCGTGAGAGGTAGACCAAAACGATTATGCATCTACTACTATTACTCCACACATCTACCGACTCCTGCATGCATCTAGAGTATTAAGTTCATGAAGAACAGAGTAACGCATTAAGGAAGATGACATGATGTAGAGGGATAAACTCAAGAAATATGATGAAAACCCCATCTTTGTACCCTTCATGGCAACAATACAATATGTTCCTCGCTACCCCTATTTGTCGCTGGGTGAGGACACCACAATATTGAACCCAAAACTAAGCACTTCTCGTGTTGCAAGAATTACCAATCTAGTTGGCCAAACCAAACCAATAACTCAAAGAGACTTGCAAAGATATGAAATCAAGCATAAAATAATTCCGGGAAGACTCAATTAATATTCATGGATAATCTGAACATAAACCCACAATTCATCGGATCTCGACAAACACATCGCAAAAGGGTATTACATCGGATAGATCTCCATGAAGATCATGAAGAACATGGTATTGAGAAGCAAAGAGAGAGAAGAAGCCATCTAGATACTAGCTATGGACCCATAGGTCTGTGGTGAACTACTCACGCATCATCATAGGGGCAATGGAGTTGATGTAGATGCCCTCCATGATCGAATCCCCCTTCGGCAGATTACCGGAAAAGTCTCCAAGATTGGATCTCTCGGGAACGGAGGCTTCTGGCGGCGGAAAAGTGTTTTCGTGGCTCGTTCTGACAATGATGGAATATTTGGGTATTCATAGGCCAAAGATTAGGGTTAGGGGAGTTGCTAGGGGCCCACAAGCCTGCCTAGCGCGGGTGGCCCCGTGGTCACGGCTAGCGAGCTTGTGGCCCCGTGGCAGCTCCTCTGCCTTGGTTCTCAAGTCTCGTGGATTCCTTTTATTTCAGAAAAATCATTTCGGAGGTTTAATTCCGTTTGGACTCCGTTTAATATTCCTTATCTACGGAACTCAAAAACAACAAGAAAACAGAAACTGGCACTAGGCTCTAGATTAATAGGTTAGTCCCAAAAATAATATAAAATAGCATATTAATGCATATAAAACATCCAAAACAGATAATATAATAGCATGGAACAATAAAAAATTATAGATACGTTGGAGACGTATCAGCTGACCAGCTGTGGGGCAGCCGGGCCGGATCTCCTTTCACGTGCTTTTACTTGCTTCCATTTTATAGTGGGGGTGCGCAAGCGCACCCACTGGGTGTAGCCCCCGAGATGCTTGCCGGTTGGCCGGCTGAGGGGCAGCTGGGCCGGACCTCCTTGCGTATTCTTTTTAACTCTAGCATCCTGGTGCAGGCGGGGAGCGCCTGGCGGCAGGAGCTTTTTGATGAAGCAGTCACCATCCACAACCGCGGCAAGCATGGCTTCTACCGGCTGGAGGAGGAGCTGAACAGGACCCAAGGTATGCTTGATCGAGTGGGGGCGTAGCCCTGTCGGGACGGCTTCCCGGCAGCTGGGCCGGGTCTTGTGCGCCATTGGTGATCGTTGCTGGCTTTGTTTTGCAGGGGAGTTTAATGCCCTCGGGGAGGAGAACGGTGGGGTGGTCTCCAAGCGAGATCAGCTGACGTAGAGTGTCTAGGCGATCACCTCGGAAAGGGACCGGTTGGGCGCCCTGCTGATGGACGGGCAGGCGGCTCAAGACCGCGTGAAGGCGGACGTGGCGCAGGAGGTGGCGGCCAAGGAAAAGGCCATCATGGAGGCAGCTGACACCGCCCAACAGACCGCCGCCCTCCAAAGCGAGGTGACCCATCTCGAGAAAATGCTTGAGGAGTGCAAGGCTTCCCTCGCCGAGCCAGGGGCGATGCTGGTGAGGGAGTGGGACTCGTCGCTGCACTTTGCCCTTGAGCTGGACGACTTCTTCCAACGTAAGTCCTGGTTTTCTTTTTCAGCTAGCTACGTTCTTCTTGCCTTTAAGTTGTTTTTTTCCTGATTCTCCCATCTCTTTTCCGGAACGCTTCCAGGAAACCCAGCGCCATGTTGAGCGCGCCGTGGCGGAACACCGGGAGTATCTTCGGGAGCACGGGTGCGAGCTCGAGGAGGATGCCGACTGGGACATGGTGGCCACGAAGAAACCCAAGAGCCGGCCGGCTGGAACGCCAAAGATGCATCTCTAAGACAGGGTTGTCATACCACTCAGGAGCAGTATGCGTCCTTGTCGACCTACGAGGTTTGATAGTAACTTGATCTGAAGCTTCATGATCATCATCATTAACTTCCTCTTCAACTGACGTAGGCTCCACATAAACATCTTTCTGCGCTGCGCTACTCTCTGGTTGAAACAAAGGTTCAACAACCTCATCAAGTTCTATCTTCCTACCACTAAATTCTTTCGAGAGAAACTCTTTCTCGAGAAATTGTCAGTTCTTAGCAACACACACTTTGCCTTCAGATCTGAGATAGAAGGTATACCTAACTGTCTCTTTTGGGTATCCTATGAAGACACATTTCTCTACTTTGGGTTCCAGCTTTTTGACATAAGCATCACATCCCCAAACTTTAAGAAACGACAAGTTTGGCTTCTTGCCAAACCATAGTTCATATGGCGTCATCTCAATGGATTTTGATGATGCCCAATTTAAAGTGAATGCAACTGTCTCTAATGCATAACCCCAATACGATAGTGTCAAATCGGCAAGAGACATCATAGAACGCACCATATCTAATAAGGTTCGATTACAACGTCCGGACACACCATTATGCTCTGGTGTTCCAGGTGGTGTCAATTATGAAACAATTCCACACTGTCTTAAGTGACTGCCAAACCCATAACTCAGATATTCACCTCCTCGATCAGATCATAGGAATTTAATCTTCTTGCTATGATGATTCTCAACTTCACTATGAAATTGCTTGAACTTTTCAAACGTTTTAGACTTGTGTTTCATTAAGTAAATATACACATATCTACTTAAGTCATCAGTGAAGGTGAGAAAATAATGATATCCACCGCACGCCTCCATGTTCATCAGATCGCACACATCAGTATGTATGATTTCCAACAAATCACTTGCCCGTTCCATTATTCTAGAGAATGGCGTTTTAGTCATCTTCCCCATGAGGCATGGTTCACATGTGTCAAGGGATTAAAAATCATGTGACTCCAAAATTCCATCGGCATGGAACTTCTTCATGCGTTTTACACCAATATGACCTAAACGGTAGTGCCACAAGAAAGTTGTACTATCATTATCAACTCTACATTTTTTTGGCATCAATGCGATGAACATGTGTATCACCACTATCGAGATTCAATATGAATAAACCCCTCACATTGGGTGCATGACCATAAAAGATATTACTCGTATAAATAGAACAACCATTATTCTCTGATTTAAATGAGTAATCATCTCGCAATAAACAAGATCCAGATATATTGTTAATGCTTAACATAGGTACTAAATAACAATTATTCAGTTTCATCATTAATCCCGATGGTAATCGAAGAGCGAGCGTGTCGACGATGATCACATCAACCTTGGAACCATTTCCCACGTGCATCGTCACTTTGTCCTTTGCCAGCCTTCGACTATTCCATAGCTCCTGTTTTGAGTTGCAAATGTGAGCAACTGAACCGGTATCAAATACCCAGGCACTACAATGAGAGTTGGTAAGGTACACATCAATAACATGTAAATCATATATACCTTGTTTGATGTTGGCCGCCTTCTTGTCGGCCAGATACTTGGGGCAATTCCGCTTCCAGTGACATGTTCCCTTGCAATAAAAGTACTCAGTTTCTGGCTTGGGTCCAGCCTTGGGTTTCTTTAATGGAGGGGCAAATCCTTAGCCACTATTCTTAGAGTTACCCTTCTTGCCCTTGCCATTATTATTGAAACTAGTGGTTTTATTGACCATCAACACTTGATGCTCCTTCTGAATCTCAGACTCAGCGACTTTTAATATCGCAAACAGCTTGGCGACTGACTTGTTCATCCCGTGCATGTTATAGTTCAACACGAAGCTCTTGTAGCTAGGCGGCAATGATTGAAGAACTCTGTTAGTGATCGCCTCTGCCGTAAGGGGCATCCCCAATTCATCCAGACGGGTGGAATACCCAGACATTGTGAGTATGTGTTCACTGACAGACCCGTTCTCCTCCATTTTGCAAGCATAGAACTTATTGGAGGTCTCATACCTATCGATCCGGGCATTCTTCTGAAATATACACTATAACTCCTGGAACATATCATATGCTCCATGACGTTCAAAACATCTTTGAAGTCCTGATTCTAAGCCATACAACATTGCACATTGAACCATTGAGTAATCATTAGAACGTGCCTGCCAGGCGTTCGCAACGTCTGCAGACTCCACTGGAACGGGTGGATCACAAAGCGGTGCATCAACGACATAAGCCTTCTCGGAAGCTATGAGGATAATCTTCAGATTACGGGCCTAGTCCACAAAGTTACTTCCATCATCTTTCAACTTAGCTTTCTCTAGGAATGCATTAAAATTCAGGGGTGCTACTGCACGAGCCATTGATCAACAACATAAATATGCAAAGGTTACTAAGACTATTGTTCAAGATAATGAGTTAATCAAATTACTAAACTCCCACTCAAATTGACATCCCTCATGTCATCTGAGTGATACATGAGACAAATTCACCAACCCAAGTCCGATCATCATGTGAGTTGAGGTGGTTTCAATGGTGAACATCACCATGTTGATCATATCTGCTATATGACTCATGTTCGACCTTTAGGTCTCTTGTGTTCTGAGGCCATGTCTGTACATGTAGGCTCGTCAAGTTTAACCCAAGTATTCCGCACGTGCAACACTGGCATGCACCCGTCATATGTGAACGTAGGGTCTATCACACCCGATCATCACGTGGTGTCTCGACACGATGAACTTTCGCAATGGTGCACACTCGGGGAGAACACAATTCATCTCGAAATTTAATTGAGGAATCACCTTATAATGCCATAGTCATCCTAAGAAAAACAAGGTGCATAAAAGGATTAACATCACATGCAAATCATAAGTAACATGATATAGCCAAGAACTTGTGCTTTTGATCTACATCTTCAAAGCACTGGCATGATCTCCATCGTCACCGGCATGAAATCATGATCTCCATCATCTTGATCTCCATCAACGTGTCGCCATCGGGGTTGCCATGCCGACTGTTGCTTCCATGACTATTGCTAACTCATAGCGATAAAGTAAAGCAAAAAACACCGAAAATAATTAAAGACAACCAAATGGCTCCTGTCGGTTGCCATACTCATCAACATGCAAGTCGTGATATTACAAAACATGATCATCTCATACATCACATATATCTCATTATGTAATTGGCCATATCACATCACAACATACCCAGCAAAAACAAGTTAGACGTCTTGTAATTGTTGTTGCAAGTTTTACTTGGCTGCTACGGGTATCTAGCAAGAACAACTCTCACCTATGCATAAACCACAATGGTGATAGACAAGTTGCTATTCAACCTTCTCAAGGACCGCCTTTGTCGAATCCTATCCAACCAGAGTATGAGAGACAGAGACCCGCCAGCCATCTTTTTGTAACAAAGTTACACGTCAGTCGATGGAACTGGTCTCTCGTAAGCGTACGAGTAAGATTGGTTCGGACCGCTCATCCCACAATACCGCTGAATCAAAAAACGAACAAGGGAGGAAGCAATCTAAGCATAAATGCCCATAAACTCCTTTGTGTTCTACTCGTGATCTCATCTACACATAGACCTAGCTCATGATGCCACTGTTGGGGAATGTTGCATGGGAAACAAAAAATTTCCTACGCACACGCAAGATCTGTCCATGGTGATGAGCATCTACGAGAGCGAGAGTGGATATACATACCCTTGTAGATCGCTAAGCGGGAAGCATTAATAAATGCGGTTGATGTAGTTGAATGCCTTCAAGATCCAAATCACCGAGCGTCCAGCGATCCAATCACGATCCGACCGATCTAGCACCGAACGGACGACCACCCCGCAATTCAGCACACGTACAGCTCGATGATGATCTCCGCCTTCTTGATCCTTCAAGAGGGAGTGAAGAGGTAGATGAGTTCTCTAAAAGAGCGACGGCGTGGCGGTGATGGTAGTGGGACTATTCCGGCAGGGCTTCGCCAAGCACCGTCGGAACGATCTAGAGGAGAAACTATGATCTAGAGGAAGAGTGTAGGACGTAACTGTTTTCTGTGTTGAAAAACCCTCAATTCCTCTAGTATATATAGGAGGACGGAGGGAGGAGGCTCGGACCCCAAGGGGACAGCCCTTGCTTCGGCCGAAGGTGGAGAGGAGGAGTCCTCCTCCAATCCTAGTAGGAGTAGGACTCATTCTCCCACTTGGAAACCTCCTCCGCCTTTGGACTTTCCACCTTTCAGCCGCATGGGCCCTTTGAGCTAGCTGCACAGCCCACTAGGGGCTGGTACACCACCCTATAGACCATGTGGTCCCCTTAGGGGTGGTGGGCCCACTTGGTGGACCCCCGGAACCCATTCGTCACTCCCGATACACTACCGGTAATGCTCAAAACTTTTCCGGAGTCCAAACACCAACTTCATATATATTAATCTTCGTCTCCGAACCATTCCAGAACTCCTAATGATGTCCAGGATCTCATCCGAGACTCTGTATTATCAAAACGTCATCGAACCTTAAGTGTGCAGACCCTACGGGTTCGAGAACTATGTAGACATGACCGAGACAGCTCTACGGTCAATAACTAATAGCGGGACCTGGATGCCCATATTGGTTCCTACATATTCTATGAAGATATTAATCGGTTGAACCTCTATGTCAAGGATTCAGTTAATCTCGTATGTTGTTCCCTTTGTTCATCGGTATGTTACTTCCCCGAGATTAGGTCATCGATATCTGTATACCTAGTTCAACCCCATTACCAGAAAGTTTCTTTACTCATTCCATAATACAAGATCTCGTGGCTAACACTTTAGTCACATTGCTTTCAAGGCTTGTTGTGATGTTGTATTACCGAGTGGGTTCTCAGATACCTCCCCGTCACACGGAGTAACAAATCCCAGTCTTGATCCATACCCACTCAACAGACACTCTTGGAGATACCCGTAGGGCACCTTTATAGTCACCCAGTTACGTTGTGAAGTTTGATACACACAAGGCACTCTAGTGTCAGTGAGTTGCGTGATCTCATGGTCATAGGAACAGATACTTGACATGCAGAAAACTATAGCAATAAAATGACACGATCATATGCTATGTTTGTATTTAGGGTCTTGTCCATCAAATCACTCTCCCAATGATGTGATCCCGTTATCAAATGACATCTCATGTCAATGGCTAGGAAACCTTGACCATGTTTGATCAATGAGCTAGTCTACTAGAGACATACTAGGGACAAAGTGTTGTCTATGTATCCATAAATGCAATCTGTTTCTAGTCAATACACTTATAGCATGGATAATAAACAATTATCACGAACAAGGAAATATAATAATAACCATTTATTATTGCCTCTAGGGCATATTTCCAACAGGAGCACACGTCTAATACTTTGCTTCGATAACTAATAGATTTTTGTAATAAGTATGTGAGTTCTTTATGACTAATGTTGAGTCCATGGATTATATGCACTCTCACCCTCCACACTTGCTAGCCTCTCTAGTATTGCGCAACTTTCACCAGTGTGACAAACCCACCTTCCTAAAAACAACCACATTATACCTTTCCTCAAAACAGCCACCATACCTACCTGTTATGGCATTTCCATAGAAATTCCTAGATATATTGCCATGCAACTTCCTCCGTTCCGTTTTTCATGACACGCACCATCACTTTCATATTGCATTCACATAGAGTCATATTTTGCTCTAGGTATCGAGTTGTGATTTTTTGCGTTGTAAGTAAATAAAAGTGTGATGATCATCATTATTAGAGCATTGTCCCGTGAGAGAAAAGGATGATGGAAGCTATGATTCCCTCAAAAGTTGGGATGAGTCTCCGAACTATACAAATAATAAAAGAGGCCAATGAAGCCCAAATAAAAAGAGGGAGGCCAAATATGCCCACCAAAATATAAAAAAAAGAATGAGAGAAAGATACAAGGGATAATGCTAATATATTTTTTCATACTTGTGCTGCAAAGTAGCGCCATGATCTTTATGATAAAGAGTCTCCTATTTTATCACTTTCATATAACTAGTGGAATTTTTCATCATGATGCATGTCCACTTAGTTTCTTTTTGAGCTTTCATACACTTATAACTCCAATGCATCCGTTGCATGGCAATCCCTAATCACTCACATTGATATCTATTGATGGGTATCTCCATAGCCCGTTGATACACCTAGTTGATGTGAGACTATCTTCTTCTTTTCCTCACAAACTCCACCATATTCTATTCCACCTATAGTGCTATATCCATGGCTCACGCTCATGTATTGCATGAGAGTTGAAAAGGTTTGAGAACACAAAAGGTGTGAAACAATTGCTTGACTTGTCATCGGGGTTGTACATGATTTAAATACTTTGTGTGGGGAAGATGAAGCATAGCCAGACCATATGATTTTGTAGGGATAACTTTCTGAGGCCATGCTATTTTGAAAGGACACAATTGCCTTATTAGTATGCTTGAAGTATTACTATTTTTATGTCAACATTAAACTTTTGTTTTGAATCTTACGGATCTGAATATTCATGTCACAATAAAGAATATTACATGGATAAATATGTCAGGTAGCATTGCACTTCAAAAATTCTGTTTTCATCATTTACCTACTCGAGGACGAGTAGGAATTAAGCTTGGGGATGTTGATACGTCTCCAACGTATCTATAATTTTTGATTGTTACATGCTATTATATTATCTGTTTTGGATGTTTTATATGCATTAATATGCTATTTTATATTATTTTTGGGACTAACCTATTAATATAAGCCTAGTGCCAGTTTATGTTTTTCCTTGTTTTTGAGTATTACAGATAAGGAATATTAAACGGAGTCCAAATGGAATAAAATATTCACGTTGATTTTTCCTGGACCAGAAGACATCTACCAGACTTGCACGGGAAGGCAAGAGACCTGCCAGGAGGTCACAAGCCAGGGGGCGCGACCACACCCTGGTTGCGCCTGGGAGGCTTGTGGCCCCCCAGCAGGTCTCCTAAGCCTATTCTTCGGCCTATAAATTCCAAATATTCCCCCAATACCAAAGGGAGCCACGAAAATACTTTTCCACTGCCGGAAGCCTTCGTTCCTGAGAGATCCAATCTTGGAGCCTTTTCCGGTAATCTGTTGGAGGGGGATTCGATCACGGAGGGCATCTACATAAACTCCATTGCCCCTCTGATGATGCGTGAGTAGTTTACCACATACCTTCGGGTCCATATCTAGTAGATAGATGGCTTCTTCTCTCTCTTTGTGCTTCAATACCATGTTCTTCATGATCTTCATGGAGATCTATCTGATGTAATACTCTTTTGTGGTGTGTTTGTCGAGATCCGATGAATTGTGGGTTTATGTTCAGTTTATCCATGAATATTATTTGAGTCTTTTCTGAATTCTTATAAGCATGAATTCATATCTTTGCAAGTCTCTTCGAGTTAGTGGTTTGGTTTGGCCAACTAGATTGGTAATTCTTGCAATGGGAGAAGTGCTTAGTTTTGGGTTCAATCTTGCGGTGTCGTCACCCAGTGACATAGTAGGGTAGCAATGCATGTATTTGCATCGTTTCCATCAAGGATAAAAATATGTGGTTTTCATCACATTGCTTGAGTTTATCCCTCTACATCATGTCATCTTACCTAATGTGTTACTCTGTTGTTCATGAACTTACTTGGGAGATGTGTGGAGTAATAGTAGTACATGCAGAATCATTTATGTCTACTTGGCATGGACGTGATGCCTATATGCATAATCATGTCCATGGATATCTTCATAATTATTCGCTTTTCTATCAATTGCTCGACAATAATTTGTTCACCCACCGTGTTATTTTCCTTCAAGAGAGAAGCCTCTAGTGAAACCTATGGCCTCATGTTTACTTTACATATTATATTTTCAGATCTATAAACCAAAAATACCAAAAATACTTTGTTGCAATCTTTTTACTGTTTTTACTTTTCGTTTTAGTAATCTTCTATATCTATCTCTATCAGATCTCATCCTTGCAAATAACCGTAAAGGGATTGACAACCCCTTTATAGCGTTGGGTGCAAGTGTTTGATTGTTTGTGTAGGTGTGAAGATTGGGGACTTGCTTGTATCTCCTACTGGATTAATACCTTGGTTCTCAACAACCTAGGGAAATATGTTGGAAATATGCCCTAGAGGCAATAAATAAAGTGTTTATTATTATATTTCCTTCTTCATGATAATCGTTTATTGTCCATGCTATAATTGTATTGATTGGAAACACATTACATGTCTGGACAAATAGACAACACTTTGTCCCTAGTATGCCTCTAGTGAACTAGCTCGTTGATCAAAGATGGTCAAGGTTTCCTAGCCATTGACATGTGATGTCATTTGATAATGGTATCACATCATTAGGAGAATGATGTGATGGACAAGACCCAAACAACAAACGTAGCATATGATCGTGTTAGTTTCTTGCTACTGTTTTTCTGCATGTCAAGTATATGTTCCTATGACCATGAGATCATGCAAATCACGGACACCGGAGGAGTGCCTTGTGTGTATCAAACGTCGCAACATAACTGGGTGACTATAAAGGTGCTCTACAGGTATCTCCGAGGGTGTCTGTTGGGTTGGCATGGATCAAGACTGGATTTCTTACTTTGTATGATGGAGTGATATCTCAGGGCCCACATGGTAACACAACATCACGATAAGCCATGCAAGCAATTTGACTAAGTGTTAGTCATGGGGTCTTGTATTACAAAACGATTAAAGAGACTTGCCGGTAACAAGATTGAACTAGGTATGGAGATACGGACGATCGAATCTCGGGCAAGTAACATACCGAAGAACAAAGGGAACATCATACGAGATTAACTGAATCCTTGACATAGAGGTTCGACCGATAAAGATCTTCGTAGAATATGTAGGAACCAATATGGTCATCCAGGTCCTGTATTGGTTATTGACCGTAGAGGTGTCTCGGTCATGTCTACATAGTTCTCGAACCCGCAGGGTCTGCACACTTAAGGTTCGGTGACGTTTCGGTAGTATAGAGTTATGTATGGTGGTGAACGAAGGTTGTTCGGAGTCCCGGATGAGATCTTGGACGTCATCAGGAGATCCGGAATGGTCCGAAGGTAAAGATTGATATATAGGAAGTCCTATTTTGGTCGCCGGAAAAGTTTTCGGGCTCATCGGTAGTGTACCGAGAGACCATCGGGAGGGGTATTTCGTCCCAAGAGGCTACATGGGCTGTGGGAGAGTGAATACCAGCCTTTAGTGGGCTGGTGGAAGTCCCACACAAGGCCCATGCGGCTAGGAGAGAAAATCCCAAAGAGAAAAGGTGGAAAAAGGCAAAAAAGGCAAAAAAGGAAGGAATCCTAGTCCTACTAGGATTGGAGGAGGATTCCTCCTCTCCTCCTTGGTTCGGCCGAAGCCTAGATGGCTTGGCCCTTGGGACAAGCCTCCTCCACTCTTCCTCTTATATATACTAGAGGTTTTAGGGTTTTTGGCACTTGATTTTCAGCAACGTGCTACCCGTACCTCTACTGCATAGTTTCTCCTCTAGATCGATTTTCTGTAGTGCTTATGCGAAGCCCTGCCGGAATTGCTACACCACCATCGCCGTGGTGCCGTCACGCTGCCAGAGAACTCGTCTACCTATTCGCTCCCACTTGCTGGATCAAGAAGGTAGAGATCGTCATCAAGTTGCACGTGTGCTGAACGCGGAGGTGTTGTCCGTTCGGTGCTTGATCGGGACGGATCGTGATTGGATCGCGGGACGCTCGTCAATTTGGATCACGAAGACGTTCGACTGCACCAACCGCGTTTCTTAACACTTCCCTCTTAGCAATCTACAAGGGTACGTTGATCCACTCTCCCTCTCGTAGATGCTCATCACCAAGGATAGATCTTGCGTGTGTGTAGGAATTTTTTTGTTTCCCATCCAACGTTCCCCAATAGTGGTATCAGAGCTAGGTCTATGTGTAGATGAGATCTCAAGTAGAACACAAAGAGTTTGTGGGCGTTGATGCTTAGATTGCTTCCTCCCTTGGTCGTGTTTTGGTTCAACGGTATTGTGGGATGAACCGGCCCGGACCAACATTACTCGTACGCTTATGAGAGACCGGTTCCCTCAACTGCAACTTGTTGCAAAAGATGGCTGGCGGATGCCAGTTTCTCCTACTTTAGTTGGATCGGATTCGAAAAAGGCGATCCTTGAGAAGGTTGAAAAGCTACTAATGTATCACCGTTGTGGTTTATGCGTAGGTGAGAATTGTTCTTGCTAGATACCCGTAGCAGCCACGTAAAACATGCAACAACAATTAGAGGACGTCTAACTTTTTTTTGCAGGGTATGTTGTGATGTGATATGGACAATTACATGATGAAATATATGTGATGTATGAGATGATCGTGTGTTGTATAGAATATCACGACTTGCATGTCGATGAGTATGGCAACCGGCAGGAGCCATAGGGTTGTCTTTAATTATTGTATGATCTGCATGGCAATCATTAAGCGCTATGTAATGCTTTACTTTATCGCTAAACGGTAGGAATACTAGTAGAAGCATGATGGGTGCAACAACCCCGATGGCGACACGTTGATGGAGATCATGGTGTCGTGCCGGTGACGATGGAGATCATGCCGGTGCTTTCTAGATGGAGATCAAAAGCACAAGTTCATGGCCATATCATGTCACTTATGATTTGCATGTGATGTTAATCCTTTTATGCACCTTGTTTTTCTTAGGATGACGGTAGCATTATAAGGTGATCCCTCACTTAAATTTCAAGATGAATTGTGTTCTCCCCGAGTGTGCACCGTTGCAAAAGTTCATCGTGTCGAGACACCACATGATGATCGGGTGTGATAGACTCTACGTTCACATACAACGGGTGCAAGCCAGTGTTGCACATGTAGAACACTCGGGTTAAACTTGATGAGCCTAGCATGTACTGACATGGCCTCGGAACACAAGAGACCGAAAGGTTGAACATGAGTCATATAGTAGATATGATCAACATGATGATGTTCACCATTGAAACCACCTCAACTCACGTGATGATCGGACTTGAGTTGGTGAATTTGGATCATGTGACACTCAGATGACCTGAGGGATCACAATTTGAGTGGGATCTCTAGTAATTTGATTAACTAAACTCATTATCTTGAACAATAGTCTAAGTAACCTTTGCATATTTATGTTGTAGATCAATGGCTCGCGTAGTAGCACCCCTAAATTTTAATGCGTTCCTAGAGAAAGCGAAGTTGAAGGATGATGGAAGTAACTTTGTTGACTGGGCCCGTAATCTGAGGATTATCCTCACGGCTTCCCAGAAATCATATGTCCTTGATGCACCGCTTGGTGACCAACCAGAAGACATGTCATCTGTAGACGTTAACAACGCTTGGGAGGCACATTCCGGAGATTACTCAATAGTTCAGTGTGCAATATTGTATGGCTTAGAATCGAGACTTCAAAGACTCTTTGAACATCATGGATCATATGAGATGTTCCTGGAGTTGAATTTCATCTTTCAAAAGAATGCACGGACCGAGAGGTATGAGACCTTTGATAAGTTCTATGCTTGCAAAATGGAGGAGAACGGATCTATCAGTGAACATATACTCAGAATGTCTGGGTATTCGACTCGTCTAGCGGAGTTGGGAATTGCCCTTCCGCTAGAGGCGATCACTGATGGAGTTCTTCAATCACTGCCACCTAGTTACAAGAGCTTTGTGATGAACTATAACATGCACGGGATGAACAAGTCAGTCGCCGAGCCGTTTGCGATGCTAAAAGTCGCTGAGTTTGAAATCCAAAAAGAACATCAAGTGTTGATGGTCAATAAAAGAACTAGTTTCAAGAAAAATGGCAAGGGCAAGGGCAAGAAGGGTAAAACCAAGAAGGATGGCGAAGCAGTTGCTACTCCTATAAAGAAGCCCAAGCATGGACCCAAGCCAGAAACTGAGTGCTTTTATTGCAAGGGAACTGGTCACTGGAAGCGGAACTGCCCCAAGTGCCTGGCTGACAAGAAGGCGGCCAACGACAAACAAGGTATATATGATATACATGTTATTGATGTGTACCTTACTAGCTCTCGTTTTCGTGCCTGGGTATTTGATACCGGTTCGGTTGCTCACATTTGCAACTCAAAACAGGAACTATGGAATAGACGAAGGCTGGCAAAGGATGAAGTGACGATGTGCGTGGGAAATGGTTCCAAGGTTGATGTGATCGCCATCGGCACGCTCTCTCTTCGATTACCATCGGGATTAGTGATGAACCTGAATAATTGTTATTTAGTGCCTACGTTAAGCATGAACATTATATCTGGATCTTGTTTATTGCAAAACGGTTACTCATTTAAATCAGAGAATAATGGTTGTTCTATTTATACGAGTAATATCTTTTATCGTCATGCACCCAATGTGAGGGGTTTATTCATATTGAACCTTGATAGTGATGACACTCATGTTCATAACATTGATGCCAAAATATGTAGAGTTGATAATGATAGTACCACTTTCTTGTGGCACTTCCGTTTAGGTCATATGAGGAAGCTCCATGCTGATGGACTTTTGGATTCACTTGATTTTGAATCACATGACACATGTGAACCATGCCTCATGGGCAAGATTACTAAAACGCCGTTCTCTAGAACAATGGAATGGGCAAGTGACTTATTGGAAATCATACATACTGATGTGTGCGGTCCAATGAATGTTACAGCGCGTGGTGGATATCGTTATTTTCTCACCTCCACTGATGACTTAAATAGATATGGGTATATTTACTTAATGAAACAAAAGTCTGAAACGTTTGAAAAGTTCAAGCAATTTCAGAGTGAAGTTGAGAATCATCGTAACAAGAAGATTAAATTCCTACGATCCGATTGAGGTGGTGAATATCTGAGTTATGAGTTTGGCAGTCACTTAAGACAGTGTATAATTGTTTCACAGTTGACACCGCCTGGAACACCACAGCGTAATGGTGTGTCCGAACGTCGTAATTGAACCTTATTAGATAGGGTGCGTTCTATGATGTCTCTTGCTGATTTGCCACTATCGTTTTGGGGTTATGCATTAGAGACAGCTGCATTCACTTTAAATAGGGCACCATCGAAATCCGTTGAGACGACGCCATATGAACTATGGTTTGGGAAGAGGCCAAAGTTGTCGTTTCTTAAATTTTGGGGATGTGATGCTTATGTCAAAAAGCTTTAGCCTGAAAAGCTGGAACCCAAAGCGGAGAAATGTGTCTTCATAGGATACCCAAAAGAGACACTCGGGTATACCTTCTATCTCAGATCCGAAGGCAAAGTGTTTGTCGCTAAGAACAGAACATTTCTTGAGAAAGAGTTTCTCTCTAAAGAATTGAGTGGGAAGAAAATAGAGCTTGATGAGGTTATTGAACCTTTACTTCAACCAGAGAGTAGCGCAGCGTAGAAAGATGTTTCTGTGGAACCTATGACGGTTGAAGAGGAAGTTAATGATGATGATCATGAAGCTTCGGATCAAGTTACTATTGAACCTCGGAGGTCGAGAAGGGCACGTACTACTCCTGAGTGGTACGGCAACCCTGTCTTGGAGGTCATGTTGTTGGACAACAATGAACCTACAAGCTATGGAGGAGCGATGATGTACCCGGATTCCGAGAAACGTTTAGAGGCCATGAAATCCGAGATGGGATCCATGTATGAAAACAAAGTATGGACTTTGGAAGTATTACCTGAAGGGAGAAAGGCCATTCATAACAAATGTATCTTTAAGAAGAAGACGGACGCGGATGGTAATCTCACCGTCTATAAAGCTCGACTTGTGGCAAAGGGTTTTTCACAAGTTCAAGTAGTTGACTACGATGAGACCTTCTCACCCGTAGCGATGCTTAAGTCTGTCAGAATCATGTTGGCAATAGCTGCTTACTTCGACTATGAAATTTGGCAGATGGATGTGAAAACAGCGTTCCTCAACGGTTTCCTTGAGGAAGAGTTGTATATGATACAACCAGAAGGTTTTGTCGATCCAGAGAATGCTGACAAAGTTTGCAAACTCCAACGATCCATTTATGGGCTGGTGCAAGCATCTCGGAGTTGGAATAAGCGCTTTGATGAGGTGATCAAAGCGTTTGGGTTTATATAAGTTTATGGAGAAGCTTGTATTTACAAGAAAGTGAGTGGGAGCTCTACGTTTCTAATATTATATGTGGATGACATATTGTTGATTGGAAACAATATAGAAATGCTGGAAAGCGTGAAGGAATATTTGAACAAGAGTTTTTCAATGAAGGACCTAGGAGAAGATGCTTTCATATTAGGCATTAAGATCTATAGAGATAGGTCGAGACGCTTAATAGGACTTTCACAGAGCACATACCTTGATAAAGTTTTGAAGAAGTTCAAAGTGGATCAGTCCAAGGAGGGGTTCTTGCCTGTGTTACAAGGTGTGAAGTTGAGTAAGACTCAATGCCCGGTGACTGCCGAAGATAGATAAAATATGAGTGTCATCCTCTATGCTTCAGCTATAGGCTCTATCATGTATGCAATGTTGTGCACAAGAAACGATGTCATCCTTGCCATAAGTATGGGCGGAAGGTTTCATAGTGATCCAGGAATGGAGCACTGGATGGCAGTCAAGAATATCCCTAAGTACCTGAAAAGGACTAAGGAAATTTTTCTCGTTTATGGAGGTGATCAAGAGCTCGTGGTAACTGGTTACGTCGATGCAAGCTTTGACACTAATCCGGATGACTCTAAGTCGCAAACCGGATACATATTTATTCTCAATGGGGAAGCAGTAAGCTGGTGCAGTTCCAAGCAGAGCGTGGTAGCCGATTCTACATGCAAAGCGGAGTACATCGTAGCCTCGGAGGCAGCGAAGGAAGGTGTCTAGATGAAGGAGTTCATGACAGATCTAGGAGTAGTGCCAGTGCACTGAATCCAGTGGATATGTTCTGTGATAACACTGGTGCCATTGCCCTGGCCAAGGAACCAAGGTTTCATAAGAGGACCAGACACATAAAGCGACGCTTCAATTCCTTCGGTGAGTACATCAAGGAGGAGGACATAAATATTTGCAAAGTGCACACGGATCTGAATGCTGCAGACCCGTTGACTAAACCTCTACCAAGGGCTAGACATGATCAACACCAGAGCTATATGGGTGTTAGATTCATTACGATGTAAATCACATGGTGATGTGAGCTAGATTATTGACTCTAGTGCAAGTGGAAGACTGTAGGAAATATGCCCTAGAGGCAATAATAAATGGTTATTATTATATTTCCTTGTTCGTGATAATTATTTATTATCCATGCTGTAATTGTATTGACTGGAAACACATTGCATGTGTGGATACATAGACAACACTTTGTCCCTAGTATGCCTCTTGTGAACTAGCTCGTTGATCAAAGATGGTCAAGGTTTCCTAGCCATTGACATGAGATGTCATTTGATAATGGGATCACATCATTAGGAGAATGATGTGATGGACAAGACCCAAACAACAAACGTAGCATATGATCGTGTTAGTTTATTGCTACTGTTTTTCTGCATGTCAAGTATATGTTCCTATGACCATGAGATCATGCAACTCACGGACACTAGAGGAGTGCCTTGTGTGTATCAAATGTCGCAACATAACTGGGTGACTATAAAGGTGCTCTACAGGTATCTCCGAGGGTGTTTGTTGGGTTGGCATAGATCAAGACTGGGATTTGTTACTCTGTATGACGGAGAGGTATCTCAGGGCCCACTCAATAATACAACATCACAATAAGCCTTGCAAGCAATGTAACTAAGTATTAGTAATGGTGTCTTGTATTATGGAATGAGTAAAGAGACTTTCCGGTAACGATATTGAACTAGGTATCGAGATACCGACGATCGAATCTCGGGCAAGTAACATACCGAAGAACAAAGGGAACATCATATGGGATTAACTGGATCCTTGACATAGAGGTTCGACTGATAAAGATATTCGTAGAATATGTAGGAACCAATATGGGCATTCAGGTCCCGCTATTGGTTATTGACCGTAGAGGTGTCTCGGTCATGTCTACATAGGTCTCGAACCCGCAGGGTCTGGACACTTAAGGTTCGGTGACGTTTCGGTAGTATAGAGTTATGTATGGTGGTGATTGAAGGTTGTTCGGAGTCCTGGATGAGATCCCGGATGTCACGAGGAGCTCCAGAATGGTCCGGAGGTAAATATTGATATATAGGAAGTCCTATTTTGGTCGTCGGAAAAGTTTCGGGCTCATCGGTAGTGTACCAGCAGTGCCGGTAGTGTACCAGGAGACCATCGGGAGGGGTATTTCGATCCAAGAGGCTACATGGGCTGTGGGATAGTGAATACCAGCCTTTAGTGGGCTGGTGGAAGTCCCAAACAAGGCCCATGCGACTGGGAGAGAAAATCCCAAAGAGAAAAGGTGGAAAAGGCAAAAAAAAGGAAGGAATCCTAGTCCTACTAGGATTGGAGATGGATTCCTCCTCTCCTCCTTGGTTTGGCCACAGCCTAGATGGCTTGGCCCTTGGGCCAAGCCTCATCCTCTCTTCCTCCTATATATACTAGAGGTTTTAGGGTTTTTGGCACTTGATTTTCAGCCACGTGCTACCCGTTCCTCTAGTGCATAGTTTCTCCTCTAGATCGGTTTTCTGCAGTGCTTACGCGAAGCCCTGCTGAAATTGCTCCATCACCATCGCCGCGGCACCGTCACGCTGCCGGAGAACTCGTCTACCTCTCCACTCCCTTTTTCTAGATCAAGAAGGCGGAGATCGTCATGAAGATGCATGTGTGCTGAACGTGGAGGTGCCGTCCGTTCGGTGCTTGATCGGGACGGATCGTGATTGGATCGCGAGACGCTCGGCAATTTGGATCACGAAGACGTTCGACTACATGAACCATGTTTCTTAACTCTTCCCACTTAGCGATCTACAAGGGTACGCTAGATCCACTCTCCCTCTCGTAGATGCTCATCACCATGGATAGATCTTGCGTGTGCGTAGGAAAATCTTTGTTTCCCATGCAACGTTCCCCAACAAAATACTTATCTACTTTGCTGCATCACCCTTTCCTCTTCAAGGGAAAACCAATTTAATCTCAAGAAGTATCACTCCTTCACCACCACCACAAGGATATGACCACTTCGACAACAACGAAGATGAAGGAGATGATGACGAAGAAGAAGCTCCTCCAACTAACAAGCCAAAGCTACCCCATGGTCGAGCTCAAGTGACCAAGAACCATCCCATAAACCAAATCTTTGGTTATATTCAAGCAGGGAGGATCACTTGCTCTAAAACTCGCTTGGCTAATTTTTGTGAGCATTATTCTTTAATCTCTAGCATTGAACCCTTGAAGGTTGAACAAGCTCTTGAAGAGGCAGATTGGGTGAATGCTATGCATGAAGAG
This sequence comes from Hordeum marinum, assembly GCA_022496015.1. Lineage (NCBI taxonomy): Eukaryota > Viridiplantae > Streptophyta > Magnoliopsida > Poales > Poaceae > Hordeum > Hordeum marinum. The sequence continues at coordinate 127,249,531 of CM039673.1, read as the reverse complement.
TTTCACAACTTCGAGAGAAATGAAGTGTAGACACTCATGGAGAAGCCCAAGGACGAGCAAAACATCATCGCCACGAAATGGGTATTTCGGAACAAGCAAGATGAAGACGGTCAAGTCATTTTCAACAAGGCTCGCCTCATAGCCCAAGGATATACGCAAGTCGAAGGAGTGCAAAGTTATGAGAACTCCCATGCCCACTAGCGGACACGATGATCTCACTAAGGAGGGTGAACCAGTTGATCAAAAGGTTTATTGATCAATGATTGGTTCATTGATATATCTATGTGCCTCCCGTCCTGATATTATCCTTAGTGTTTGTGTGTGCTAGATATCAAGCTGCACCCAAAGAATGCCATCTTAAGGCTGTGAAACGCATTGTGAGATACTTGATTCATACACCAAACGTTGGCATTTGGTATCCCAAGGGATCTTGTTTTAATCTTGTTGGCTACTCCGACTCGGACTATGTCGGTGACAAGGTTGATGGAAAATCCACCTCGGGTACATGTCAATTTCTTGGTAGATCTCTTGTGTCTTGGTCCTCCAAGAAACAAAACTCGGTATCTCTATCTACAGCCGAACATGAATATATTGTTGCCGGTTCATGTTGTGTGCAATTATTATGGATGACACAAAGGCTTAAAGATTATGGAATCTATGTTAAAAATGTGCCATTACTTTGTGATAATGAGAGTGCTATTAAGATTAGTCATAATCTTGTGCAACATTATCAAACCAAGCATATTCAAGTTCGACATCATTTCATTCTTGATCATGTTGCCAAATGAGATATTAATCTTAAGCATGTTAGTACTAACAAGCAATTGGCCGACATCTTTACTAGGCCACTTGATGAAAAAGTGTTTTCTCATTTGAGGAGTGAGTTGAACATCATTGATGATTCAAACTTGAGCTAAGCTCACTCAGATGCATGCAAGGGAATGAGCTTAATTTTCTATTCCATGCTATTATCTTGAATATTATCCACTTGGAATTCTATGCTCCCTTGTCCTGCATCTAACTCTTTTGTAGCTACTTGGAAGAACAACAATCCACAAGATTGCCAACAACTCATATCTTAAGCAATCTTGTCATGACCAAGTATCCACACCTCGCTTTGATGATGAAAGGAAGAAGACAACAAAACATATCCTTGACATATATTTCTCATTTGGTATCAACTCACAATTGGTAGCATGTCATTTGGATATATCATGTTCTTCCTTGCATGACTAACCTATGTAGGTGAAAAATGAATGAAAGCAAAAGGGATTGCTCCCAACTCAAGATGAACTTCATCAACTTCGAGCATCCTCGTCAAGTTCACCTACAAGCTACGTCATCAACATCACTCAAAGGTATGTATTCATATCCTTGAAAAAGGCTTTACTCCAAGTAATGAGATAAAGCAACTCAAGTGATATGAAGATATTAAAATGCTTAATCGAAAAATGGTAACCCATTTTAAGCTTAACGAGGAGTATGACCTATGATCAAGTATTCTTTCTTGTCTCCTAAGTCAATATACTCTAATATAGGTGACCTACTCACCGCCCATCATCTAGTTAATAATCTTGGTTTGTTCATTCTCTATTGCACAATTTCTTGGAACCATCCAAATCTTCTCTAGTTGATACCTCTTTGTAAATTATTTTTGCATTTCATTTACAAATCATTTTTGACACTTTGTTACAAATTTTCACAAATTTTCAAGTTTCTCAAACATTGCCAAGTTTCTGTTTTATGCCTCGGAGCCTCCGATAAAAAGGACTAGGTTATATCGGTTCAGCAGATGAGTTGCATAACATCGTATCGGTACCACCGACAAATTCGTCTTAGAGCCACCGATTTACTATCATGTTTTGGTTTGTGTTTGTATCTGTAAATCTTTGTTATCCCTCTGTGATATTTTCATTTATTCGATGATCCCTTCATTTAAAAACAAAAAAGGGGAGAAATACATTCAAGGATCCCTAACTCAAAGGAGGAGAAGTTCTGTAAATTCTCAGTTTAGACAAAGGGAGAGAAATTATTTTCAATGATTCCCTCATGTTTCTCATGATTTTCATATTCTATGAATCCTACATTCTATGACTGTTGTTCTCAAGGATCCCTTCTTAATCAATGATCCTTGTATCTCACCCTATATCTGACCTTTTTGGTAATTAATGCCAAAGGGGGAGAAATACCAAAGCTTCAAAGCCAAAGAGGGAGATATATGCTTATGCAAAGGGGGAGATATAATTTAGGGGGAGAGGAGAATATCAAAAGTGTAGACCTATATAAAGAAGGGGAGAATACCAAAGCAGGGGGAGAAAATTGTTCACAAAGAAGGATGTGTTTATTGCATTTGAGTTTCTTGTTAAAATATTCTGACCCTATCCAATCCCAATATCTACATGCTAAGATTCAGGGGGAGAGGATGTTCTACATTTCCATATCTAAAAGGGGAGAAAACTCTAAATGATCTTGGAGACATATCAATCCTCAGGAATACTATCTTGTATATGTTCTCCATATCATGGTACTTTAGAGTTCTATTGCTTTTGATTGGTAGAATACTCTTGTGTTTCCTAACAATGTTTTCTCAAGTGTATCTCTACTACTAGAATGCTCAAGCACTCAAGGTAAGTATATGCATCATATCTTTGACCATGATGATCTCTTGCTTCTTGCACATATTGTTTGGAAGAGTGAAGTCCTAATCAAGGATACACCTCATTCATATACATGTGATGCATATTGCCAAGATACACATGACTTATCACATACTTCCTATGATGTGTGTGTTGATGCATTCAAAGCAACTATCCTTTAAAGGGATTGCACACATATAGGGGGAGCAAGTCTAAGTCATGTGTCTCTCAAAGTCTTCATTATATACATGCATATGTTTATTTGAAGCTCTGATTGTATGTTGTCATCAATTACCAAAAAGGGGGAGATTGAAAGCACAATATGATCCCTTGGTGGTTTTGATAATTCATGACAACATACATTGTCTCTTGGACTAATACTTTCATCTAGTGTATTTCAGATAAAGTCCATAGATAGAGATGGGTTGGGAAAAAGGAGTGTGGAGAATATCCCCATGAAGAAGAAGGAGAAGGAATAGCATTGGCAAAGCTTCAAGCAAAAGGACTCTACATTTTACTTTGTGAGAAATCACTTTGAGTCCATAGGAAAGCCAATACTATCAAAAGGGGGTAAGGTACTGTTGGTGAACAAAATGCTCATACGTGCACAAGTGATAGTCACCACATACACCCACAAGCTCTTCCACAAAAGTCTGTCCAAAGCCAAATATCCAAAATCGGTGCAACCAACACTTTCCACTCGGTGCCACCGATTCTCAGCCTCAAACAGACCAGCCAAACCCTAGCCCTTCGGTGCACCCGATTCTGCTTCGGTGCCATCGAGTTTGGGTTGCCAACTTCCTATTATGCAAATTCAAAAAATCGGTCCCACCAAGTTTGTTGAATCAGCGTCACCGAGTCTTGCAATCTGACCGTTGGTCACCTTATCGGTGCAATGGAGTTTTATTGATTGGTGTCACCGAGATTCAAAAGTTGCTACCTTTGAGGCAACTCGGTACCACCGGGATTAACACATCGGTGTCACCGAGTCTGACTTATTAGGTCTAACGGTTGGATTTCTGGAGATGCCTATATATACCCCTCCACCACCACTCACTCGCAAGAGAAGCACTCAGAACATATCCTTACCTATCCTATCAGATTTTCTAAGAGAGAGCTACCTACTCATGTGTTGAGATCATGCCATTCCATTCCAACCAGATCAATCTTGATCTCTAGCCTCCCCAACTTGCTTTCCACCCAATCAATCTCTTCCACCGATGGAAAATCTGAGAGAGTGATTGTGTGTTGAGGAGTCTATCATCTTGAAGCACAAGAGAAAGGAGTTCATCGACATTATCGAGCATATTACCTTTCGGAGGGTGGTGCCTCCTAGATTTGTTAGGTGTCGCTTAGGTGCCTCCTACTTCGTGTTGTGGAGTGAAGCAAGAAGTTTGTAAGGGCAAGGAGATCGCCTACTTCGTGAAGATCTACCCATAGTGTCGTGGATTTGTCACGGCAGATGTCCGGGTGAATGGACTTAGGTTCGGGGCAAGACACAACTACGTGGCGGCTTGAAGGGGTTGATCAGAATCGAGAAGACACGGAGTTTTACCCAGGTTCGGCCCCTCCGATGGAGGTAAAAGCCTACGTCCTGCTTGTCTGGTATTGATGATGATGAAGATCTCTCGATTACAAGGGTGCTAATTTCTACCTCCAAACTCTTGTGTTGTCTAAACTTGTAGACTTGTGTCTCTTGAGAACTTGTCCCTCTAGCGGTGCTCTACCCCTCCTTATATAAGTGGAGAGGGTAGGTTTACAAATAGAGTCCTACTAGGAGTAGGATTAGGACTAGTCTCTCACGAATCCTACTCCGGGTCTTATTTCCTTTAAGGGAATCCTTCTCTCTTGTGGGCCTTCTCCTGTGGGCCTTCTCTTGTGAGCCACCTGGCGCCGGCTCACCCGTCGGGTCTTGGGCTTGGTCATCCTGTGACGCGCTTGCCGGGTCATAAATAAGATGTCATGTCTTTAACGGGTCTCCTGTGAGTTGCCTGGCCGGGTCATTAATAAGATGTCATGTCTTCGGTCGGGTCTCCTATGAGTCGCCAGGCCGGGTCATACCATGGGGTATATCCCCGTCATTAGCCCCCAGGTTAGCTTGAATTTATTCATGGTAAGCTCCTGAAATAAGAGTAATAAATATGTTAAGTGGCCGGCTTGCTCCTTTGGTTGGCTTATAAAATGGCTTCTCAGAAATCCGGGTCTTTTCTCCATATGAATGAGTCGTCTTGATAATCATCTTGCTTGTCAATGTCTTTTGAAAAATATTGAGAATAGAACACCCATATGCCATTGAGTCGGCTTCCAATACTCTTGGCGGGTCATCTCTGTTGGGTCATAATCATTGATGATACCGGGTCATTATCGTTGGTGACTCCGAGTTAAATAACTAGAATCCTGCTGACTTGATAAATATTGGGATGAAAATCCATCTGATGTAGAACCGGACTTCCATTGCTGTGAAGCAAGGCGGCTTATATAAACTCTGGCGGGTTATGATCTTTTGATAACACCAGGTCATAAGTGTAGGTGACGCCGGGTCTAATAACTGAACTCCATATTTAACATCTTGAAAATTCCCCTTAAAGTTTTTGATATGTCCATATTACCTGTAGCCCCCAAGCTCCGAGATTATCCATGATAACTTGGTGCTTTGCAGATAACATTTTGGACCATGTAGCCCCCAAGTGTCGGGTTGTCCTGCCTGCAGCAACCTGGGACTTTATAATTGCTTTATACCTTATAATGCTTCGGCTGGTGTATCCCCCAAGGGCTGGCTCATTAGAAAGCTTCGGCGGGTGTAGCCCCCAAGGGCCGGCTCATCTGAATGTGATGTGCCGGGTCTTCAATTTGAACCTCATAGTTTGTTTAAACGGCTGAATACTATAGCCCCCAAGTGCCGGGTCGCACGCCTGTGGCGACTTGGGACTTTTTAGGAAGTTTGATCAGAGTGGTGTAGTCCCCAAGTGCTGGGTCAGTAAGAATTTACTGGGCTGGGACTTATAAAAATATAGAAGGGCCGGCTCATCTCCTTGAGACAATATGGTCTTGCTAACAATGTAATGTTTTGAAACCGGCTTCCATTAGCCCCCAAGTGCCATGGTGCGTGCTTTCAGCGACATGGGACTTTGCATAATTGACATAAACTTGGACTTGAATAATGTAGCCCCCAAGTGCCAGGTTGTCTGCCTGTGGCGACTCGGGACTATGTGAGAGTAATATGACTCGCCATAATTTTTTGAATGAATCTTTGACCGTGGTTGTAATATAACCCGGAATGAATATCCTGGAATAATTCCTTTGTCTTTTGACATGAAATCCCTGCTCGTGGTTGCCATGCAACCCGGCAAATATATATTGGAGAAATCCATGAGTGTTGTAGATTACTACAGAGCACAATTGAAGAAATCCGAGAGCCGGTCAATTAGATGACACGGCATTATATCTGATAGGGAGACTCTTGAAAAATAATGAATTTCTCCAAGCTGGCTTAAAAACCCAATCATTTAACACTGGTTATGATAAACCATGATGAAGATCCAGCCATTTTGGCTATCAAAGATCTATTTGTTCCTGCAGAAGTTTATAATTTGACCTGGTTTGAAGACCAGCATGATATGCATGTATGATGCATGGTATGATGATGCAATGCAGAATGATGTATGTATATGATAACTTCAATGAAACTAGCATGATAGCCACTGGTTTATCCTTGCTCTCTGTAAGCCGGCTTTCACATGACCCAATCAATGTTTTAACCTGGATTAAGTTTAGGGTCCAAATGGATTGACTTATCGAGAATACACGAGGCTGGAATAGCATCAAGCAGACAGGCAGGTTTAACCAAGTTTCAAAGAAGGCGGCTTAATAGCCTCTTGGAGTATCCTCGCTTTCCATAAGCAGGCTCACACTTGACCCAATCGTTGTTTTAACCTGGATAAGTTCAGGGTCCATGTGGATTGACTTATCGAGAGTACACGAGGTCGGAGCAGCATCTTGCAAACAGGCAGGTTTAACCAAGTTTTAGCCAATAAGGCAAGACACCCAAGTTTGAACGCTCGCATCATGGTGGCTCATCCTCTTGGGTGACTTTAAATCTTCCGCCAATAAGGTAGTAGCCCCGGACCGGGTTAACTTCCCTGCAATGACCCGGGATTCTTTGTTTCAAAACGACCAAATGTGTCTCGCCATGTCTGTAGCCCCCTAGTCTTAAGTTGACTCGAAGAGACGGCTTGAGGATCTCCACTGAAAATTTGAGATTGGCCGTGGCGGGTTATAGATGATCCCGTATGAATTGTTTCAATGATCCGGTCGATGGTTCGTTTCGGCTGTCTGTTGAAGTGCACCAAACTGTAATGGTGGTGACTTGTGCGCCTATCCGTCGAGCGGCTCATACAGGCGAGCACTGCACCGGTATATTGATGTAGATCAAAATTTGGGTGGCGTCTTGCGCGCCTCCGTTGGGCGGCTCGTACAGGCGAGCACTGCACTGATATGTTTGATGTAGATGCAGAAACCAGCCGCGGCATTGTAAGCCGATGCTATTGTGGAAGACGCCACAGTGTTTGTAAGTTGGTGCAGATGATGAGAGATGGCCATGGCATTGAGAACCAGCGCGGGTGGAGAGAGTCGGCCACGGCGTTGTAAGCCGGCGCAGTGGCGAGGGACGGTCACGACGTTGTAAGCCGGCGCGATGGCAAGAGTCGGCCACGGCGTTGTAAGCCGTCACGGTAGCGAGAGACGGTCGTGGCATTATAGCCGGTGCAATAGCGAGGGAGTCCCTTGAATAACGCGACACGCACCACCACCTGTGCAAAATGACGTTGGCACGCCTCCATCACCGCGGTATAGTGCCCCTTTGGCAATGATTAATTGTCCTGTGTCAAAAAATATTACGAAGATGAAGTAATTGTTCTTCGACAGAATCAAAAAGTAAAAATAAATTGGGTGGATAGCACCTGTTTCATCTCGATGACGAGCTAAGTCATCTACATCGTCCGTGGTTTACATCCCGTAATTTCAACAGCGATTGAAGCACTCTCTCGAAGCCACAGCGGAGGTGACGACTCGGCCACGGCGGCTCCGAGACGATGCTAGACCAGGGCGGCTCAGCGGTGACGGCGTTTGTGTCAAAGAAGTCCAGCCGGGCGACTCGAGACGGTGAAGGATATATTTTTTTTCAACCGGCTCCCTGTTTTTTTTCTTATCCTTCACCTGACCGCACAAAGCTGCAGGTCACGGGTCAACGAGGGGGCTGGTGCGGGCGAGGCTAGGAATTGTCCATGGTGGCTCAAGCCCGGCCACGGTGATAGTGGAGCGCGGCGGCTCGGAGGCATGGCGGCGGCCCGGAGTCGCAACAATAGAGGCCGGCGGCGACGGCTCATGGTGGAGGAGTGGACGGTGCGGCGGAGGCGCTACGGAGGCGGAGGTAGTTTGTCCACTACCGGCTCAGAGGCAGGTCATCACAGCGGTCCCAGGCGTGGCAGCTGACGGTCGTGGCGAGGAGAGGCCGCGGCGGCTCGTTCAGTGCGGCGGTGGCGGCTCGCGGCAGAAGGTAGGCCTCAGCGGCGGCTCCCGGGTGAACAGCTGTGGCGGCGGGGCGCGTTGGAGCGACCCGGCGAAGGCAAATCTTGGTGGTGGCTCGGAGTTGGACTGCAAGCTGGCCCTGGTGGCGGCTCCGATAACATCGATGGCTGCTCGATGTCGACATCGCCCCTGGCGGCTTTGGCCCGTAGGAGAGGATCGTGCGGGACTACGACGTCGAATCCATGGCCGGGGCAGGCGGGTCGAGTCCATGGCAGAGGCGGTCGCGCCCGAGGCAAAGCCTGGGCGATGCGGCAGGGGCGGGCGATGGTGACGCCGGCGGGTCAACTCGAGGCGCAATGGAGGCTAGGACGGCTCGGCGGCGCAGCGGCGGCAAAGGCACGGATGCAGCGAGTCAATCCGTGTCCTACTCCCGTTCGTGTCTGGGTCGTGGCCATTTCTTTCTTCCGAGGATTGGAGGACCAGCCATCGGCTTCGATGGTGCTCCCCTTCTCCACTAAAGACGGAGTAAAAAAACTCGATTTGTCCAAGCACCTTGATTAGATTTAGACGGCTTTGAAAGTGAGCGTCACATGGGATGATAACACCCGTGGATTGCTTTCTTCTTCTTCTTTTTGATCCATGGTCTGGCATACAGATTTCTTCACGGCCTTGAGATACTCGAGGTTGTATTATGCAGGTTGGATCGCTTGCGACAATCTTTCCGAAGTAATCTTCTAGGCGTGATAATATCCTTGTGTGGCTGCTGAAACTTTTTTCCACCTCAATTAATAAACTTGGAGTTGATGAAGATTCTTCCATGCCGTCTCTTGTGGATCTGGCGGGTCATAAGCTTCTCGATCCCTGGGAGAGATCCCTTCAAAAACACAACACCATCGTGCAAGCCCCATGGTGGGCGCTAACTGTCATGGATTTGTCACGGTAGATGTCTGGGTGAACGGACTTAGGTTCGGGGCGAGACACAACTACGTGGCGGCTTGAAGGGGTTGATCGGAATCGAGAATACACGGAGTTTTACCTAGGTTTGGCCCCTCCGATGAAGGTAAAAGCCTACGTCCTGCTTGTCTGGTATTGATGATGATGATGAAGATCTCTCGATTACAAGGGGTGCTAATTGCTACCTCTAATCTCTTGTGTTGTCTAAACTTGTAGACTTGTGTCTCTTGAGAACTTGTCCCTCTAGAGGTGCTCTACCCCTCCTTATATAAGTGGAGAGGGTAGGTTTACAAATAGAGTCCTACTAGGAGTAGGATTAGGACTAGTCTATCACAAATCCTACTCCGGGTCTTATTTCCTTTAAGGGAATCCTTCTCTCTTGTGGGCCTTCTCCTGTGGGCCTTCTCTTGTGAGCCGCCTGGCGCCAGCTCACCCGCCGGGTCTTGGGCTTGGTCATCCTGTGACCCGCTTGCCGGGTCATAAATAAGATGTCATGTCTTTAATGGGTCTCCTGTGAGTTGCCTGGCCGGGTCATTAATAAGATGTCAGGTCTTCGGCCGGGTCTCCTATGAGTCGCTAGGCCGGGTCATACCATGGGGTATATCCTCATCACATAGTGAGGCTAGTCCTTCATGGACGGAAGCCGTTATGGAATAGTCAAGGTTGCTTCTTCGTGGAACCCTCCGTGGGTAGAGCCCTCTGTGGACGCTCGCGACCATTACCCTCCATGGGTTGAAGACTCCATAAACGTGGACGTACGATAGCACCACCTATAGGAACCACATGAAAAATCTTCATGTGCTTCATGTGTTTGATATTCCTATCTCTACTCCATACTTCCATGTACAATGTCTTTACTTTCCTCTCCTATACTTAATGACGTGCATGTGTAGGGTGCGCTAGACTTGCTAAATTGCTAAAATCTGCCAACACATAACTTTGCACCTTGTGTAGATTTTAAATTCCTGCTAGTAGTCTATTCACCCGCTCTAGACATACTCTTCTAGTGATCCCGCAAATATAGGATCCAAAATACTCTCATATACATGAAAACATAATAGGTTCAGATCTGAAAGCATGGCACTCAGATCGTAGTGACAAGTAGTAAGCATAGCAAAGTCAAAGCAACATCAATCTCATAACATAGTGGATACTAGGGATCAAGCCCTATCAAAATAACTCAATTACATGACAAATCTCATCTGATCCCATCACCATCCTACAAAGTAATTACTCACTCCTGGCGGTGAGCATCATGTGATTGTTGATGGAGAAGGGGTGGTGATGACGCCGGCGACGAATCCACCTCTCCAGGGCCCCAAACGGACTCCAAATCAACCCCCCACCCCCGAGGAAGAACAGGGGGTGGCGGCGACTCTGTCTCGCAAAACATGATGAAACTTCTTTTTATTTTTTTTCTTGGGGAATAGGAATCTATATGCTTTGGATTAGGGTCAGTAGAGCCACATGGGCCCCACAAGGCATCAGGGCGCGCCCTGTTCCCTTGTGGGCAAATGGTGCCCCTGTAGTGGATCTTTGCTCCAGTATTTTTATATATTCCATAAAAAATCTCCACAAAGTTCCCTCTAATTCCATGAACTTTTATATCTGCACAAAAACAACACCATGATAGTTCTGCTAAAGACAACGTCAGTCTGGGTTAGTTTCATTCAAATCATGCAAATTAGAGTCCAAAACAAAATCAAAAGTGTTTGAAAAAGTATATACGTTTGGGATGTATGAACAACATACTTTATTGTTTAGCCCAATTTATTAACAGAAGCTAAAAATTGTGAGTTGCCTATTCACCCCCGTCTGGTCAATCATATCGTTCCTTTCACCTGGGAACATTTGTCTAGACATACTATGTTCAATCATGCATAGGCGAGAGTATTTTTTTCTTAACTTCTCTTCTTAAACATCTTTCCTCAAAAGATAGCATTCTTGAATCTTCGACTTGATCAAAGAACTCAATTATACTTCTTGCCCAAATTATCTACTTTTGTACTTTGTCGAACCTTTTGGTGTTCCAGTTTGAAAGGTCCCAAGATGTTTCCTCATCTTAGCTTAGAACCGAGCAATAGGATTAACCTCAAAGATCTCACTATCATTCCATGCTTATGAAACCACATCCAGAAACCCTTCTTTATTCAGCCAAAAAGCTTCAAATTTGAACCTCCTGCATTTGTATGCGTTTACGACCATGGAAAGCAATAAAGGACAATGGTATGACATATCCATAGAGAAGCCTTGCAAAAAGATGCAAAGTGCATGGGCAATAATGGAGTACAAGGTCTAAATTTTATACATGTTGTACTTCTTCATGGATGCATCATTCATAGGCTCCACTTTCTACACGCACCACTTCACCATCCACCTCCAACATCAAAACTATCTCTACACACACCCTGATACGTCTCCAACGTATCTATACCTTATGAAGTATTCATGCCATGTTTACAATAGTTCTATATGATTTTGGTATGATTTTATTAGAACTAACCCGGACTGACACTATTTTCAGCAGAACTACCGTGGTGTTGTTTTTGTACAGAAATGAAAGTTCTCAAAATGAGCTGAAAATTTATGGAGAGTATTTTTGGAAAATATAGAAAATACTGGAGCGAAGAGTCACCAGAGAGGAAGGCCGAGGAGGCCACAAGCCACAGGGGCGCCCCCCTAGAGCGTGCCCCCTGGCTTGTGACTTCCTCAGAAACCTTTTGGACGTGGGACCAACGCCAAAAACTCCTATAAATACATAAACCACCGAAAACAAACCTAGATCGGGAGTTCCGCCGCCGCACACCTCCAGAGCCACGAAAAACCAATCTTGGCCCTCTCCGGCACCCTGCCGGAGGGTGTCACCACCACTGGAGGCCATCTTCATCATCCCCGAGGGGCCATCAACACCATGGAGGCCAAGGACCAGAGGGAGAACCTCTCCCCATAGAGGGGGAGTCCATGTAGGAGGTAGCACAAGGGGGAGAACCTCTCCCCCTCTCTCCCGATGGTGCCGGAGTGCCATCGGGGGAACCATCATTGCTATGATCTATTGGAAATATGCCCTAGAGGTGTTACAATCACTTGAATCGAGTGGGAGTTGATCTACCAGATAAGATAGTGATTGATATAGTTCTCCAAGTCACTGTCACTAAGCTACTAGAACTTGGTGATGAACTATAAAAATGCCAGGGATAGAAATAATGATCCCTGAGCTGTTCGCGATGTTTGACACCGTGAAGGTATAAATCAAGAAGGAGCGTCAAGTGTTGATGGTTAGTAAAACCACTAGTTTCGAGAAGGACAAGGGCAAGGAGGGGAACTTCATGGATGGCACGTCAGTTTTTGTTCCAGTTAAGCAACACAAAGTTGAACCCAAACCCAAGACTAAGTGCTTCGATTATGAGGAGAGCAATCGCTGAAGCGGAACAACCCTAGATACATGGTATATAAGAAGGCTGGCAATGTCGATAGGAGTATATTTGATATACGCGTTATTGATGTGTACCTTGCTAGTACTCCTAGTAGCACCTGGGTATTGGATACTGGTTCGGTTGCTAAATGTTCGTAACTTGAAATAAAATCTACGAAATAAATGGAGAACTAGCTAAGGGTGAGGTGACGATGTGTGTTGGAAATGTTTCCAAGGTTGATGTGATCAATATCGCACGCTCTCTCTACCTTCAGGATTAGTGACGAACCTAAATAAATGTAATTTGGTGTTTTGCATTGAGCATGAAAATGATTAGATCGTGTTTATTGCAACACGTTTATTCATTTAAGTTAGAGAATAATGGCTATTCTATTTACATGAATAATACCTTCAATGGTCATGCACCCAGTGAGAATGGTTTGTCGAATCTTGATCGTAGTAATACACATGTTCATAACATTGAAGCCAAAAGATACAAAGTTAATAATGATAGTACCACATACTTGTGGCACTACCGCTAAATGTCATATTGGTACAAAGCGCATGAAGAAACTCCATGCTGTTGGATCTTTGGACTCATTCGATTTCGAATCGGTTGAGACATGCGAACCATGCCTCTTGGGCAAGATGACTAAGGACCCCGTTTTCCTGATTGATGGAGCGGGCAAGTGATTTATTGGAAATGATACATGTTGATCTATGCAATCCAGTGAGTTTTGTAGCGTGCGGTGGATATTGTTATTTTCTTACCTTCACTGATGATTTGAGTAGATATAGTATATATTTACTTAATGAAACACAAGTCTAAATCGTTTGAAAGGTTCAAGCAAATTCAGAGTGAAGTTTAAGATCATCATGACAAGAAGATAAAAATGTCTGCGATATGATCGTGGAAGTGAATATCTGAGTTACGAGTTTGGCATAAAACTTTAGACAATGTGAAAGTTGTTTCACAGCTCACGCCACCTGGAACACCATAGTGTGATGGTGTGTCCGAACATCATAGTCATGCTCTATTGGAGATGTTACGGGCTATGATGTCTCTTATCATTTTGCTACTATAGTTTTTGGGGTTATGCATTAGATACAACTACATTCACTTTAAATAGGGCACCATCTAAATCCGTTGAGATGACACCGTGTGAATTATGGTTTGATGGAAACCTAAGCTGTCATTTCTTGATGTTTGGGGCTGTGACGCTTGTGTGGAAAATGTTTTCACCAAATGAGCTCAAACCCAAAGTGGACAAATGCATCTTCATAGAATAACCTAAGAATAGTTAGGTGAACCTTATATCTCAGATCCAGGCATAAAATGTTTTTTGCTAAAACTGGGTCCTTTCTCGAGAAAGAGTTTCTCTTGAAAGAATTGAGTGGGAGGAAGATGGAACTTGATGAGGTTGTTGAACCTTTGTTTCAACCAGAGAGTAGCACAGCGCAAGAAGATGTTTCTGTGAAGCCTACGTTAGTTGAAGAGCAAGTTAATGATGATGATCATGAAGCTTCGGATCAAGTTACTATCAAACCTCGTAGGTCGACAAGGATGTGTACTGCTCTTGAGCGGTATGACAACCCTGTCTTGGAGGTCATGTTGTTTGACAATGATGAACCTACGAGCTATGGAGGAGCAATGATGGGCCCGGATTTCGACAAATGGTTAGAGGCCATGAAATCCGAGATAGGATCCATGTATGAAAACCAAGTATAGACTTTGGTAGACTTGCTCGTTGGACGGCGGGTCGTTGAGTACAAATGGATCTTTAAAAATAAGACATACGCTGATGGTAAATGTCACCATTTGTAAAGCTCAACTTGTTGCAAAGATGTTTGTGACAAGTTCAAGGAGTTGACTGCGATGAGACTTTCTCACTCGTAGCGATGCTAAAGTCTGTTGGAATTATGTTAGCAGTTGCTGCATTTTTCAATTATGAGATCTGGCAGATGGGTGTCAAAACATCATTTCCTTAAACAAGTTTAGTTGAGGAAAGGTTGTATGTGATACAACCAGAAGGTTTTGTCAGTCCTAAGGATGCTAGAAGGTTGTATGTGATACAACCAGAAGGTTGTATGTGATACAACAAGTTTAGTTGAGAAAAGGATGCTAGAAGGTGTGCAAGTTTTAGTGATCCTTCTATGGACTAAATCAAACATCTCGGAGTTGGAATATACACTTTGATGAGGTGATCAAAGTTTTGTAGTTTATACAAAGTTTACGAGAAACTTGTATTTACAATAAAGTGAGTGGGAGCACTATAGAATTTCTGATAAGTATATGTGGTTGACATATTGTTGATCAGAAATAATATAGAATTTCTGGAAAGCTTAAACGGTTGTTTGAAAGGTGATTTTCAAAGGAAGACCTGAATAAGGCTACCTAATTGTTGAGTATCAAGATCTATAGAGATAGATCAAGATGCTCGATGAGACTTTCAATGAGTACATACCTTGACAAGATTTTGAAAGAGTTCAAAATGGATCAGTCAGAGAAAGAGTTCTTGCCTGATTTGTAAGGTGTGAAGTTGAGTGAGACTCAAAGCTTGACCACGGCAGAAGAAAGAGAAAGGACGAACGTCGTCCACTATGCCTTAGCCATAGGCTCTGTATAGTATGCCATGCTGTGTACCGCACCTGTGTGTGCCTTTCCATGAGTCCATCAACGGGTACAAGAGTGATCCAGGAATGGATCACTGGACAGCGGTCAAGATTATCCTTAGTAACTAAAAGACTAAGGAGATGTTTCTCGATTATGGATGTGATAAAGAGTTCGTCGTAAAGAGTTACGTCGTTGCAAGCTTTAACACCAATCTGAATGACTCTTAGTAGCAATCCGGATACGTATAGTGGAGCAGCCATTTGGAATAGCTCCAAGTGGAGTGCGGTAGCAGTATTTACTGTTTAACATAGAGAATTGCAAAAGTACACACGGATCTGAATGTCGCAGACCCATTAACTAAATGACCTCTCTCACATGCAAAGCATGATCGAGCCCCAGAACTCATTGGGTGTTAGATTCATAACAATGCAAATCACATGGTGATGTGAACTAGATTATTGACTCTAGTGCAAGTGGGAGACTATTGGAAATATTCCCTAGAGGCAATACTAAATTAGTTATTATCGTATTTCCTTGTTCATGTTAATAGTTTATTATCCATGCTATAATTGTATTGATCGGAAACTTAGATACATGTGTGGATACATAGACAACACCGTGTCCCTAGTATGCCCCTAATAGACTAGCTCGATGATCAAAGATGGTCAAGGTTTGCTAGCCATGGACATGAGATGTCATTTGATAACGGGATCACATCATTAGGAGAATGATGTGATGGACAAGACCCAAACTACAAACGTAGCATATGATCGTGTCAGTTTATTGCTACTGTTTTCTGCATGTCAAGTATGTGATCCTATGACCATGAGATCATGCAACTCACGGACATCGGAGGAGTGCCTTGTGTGTATCAAACGTCGCAATGTAACTGGGTGACTATAAAGGTGCTCTACAGGTATCTCCGAGGGTGTCTGTTGAGTTGGCATGGATCAAGACTGGGATTTGTTACTCCGTGTGACGGAGAGGTATCTCAGGGCCCACTCAGTAATACAACATCACAATGAGCCTTGCAAGCAATGTGACTAAGTGTTAGTTGCTGGATCTTGTATTACCGAACAACTACAGAGACTTGACAGTAACGAGGTTGAACTAGGTATGAAGATACCGACGATCGAATCTCGGGCAAGTAACATACCGAAGAACAAAGGGAACATCATACGGGATTAACTGAATCCTTGACATAGAGGTTCGACCGATAAAGATCTTCGTAGAATATGTAGGAACCAATATGGGCATCCAGGTCCCGCTATTGGTTATTGATCGTAGAGGTGTCTCGGTCATGTCCAAATAGTTCTCGAACCCGCAGGGTCTGCAGAATTAAGGTTTGGTGACGTTTCGGTAGTATAGAGTTATGTATGGTGGTGACCGAAGGTTGTTGGGAGTCCCGGATGAGATCCCGGACATCACGAGGACCTCCGGAATGGTCCGGAGGTAAATATTCATATATAGGAACTCCTGTTTTAGTCGCCGGAAAAGTTTCGGGCTCATCGGTAGTGTATTGAGAGTGCCGGTAGTGTACCGGGAGACCACCGGGAGGGGTATTTCGACCCAAGAGGCTACATGGGCTGTGGGAGAGTGAATACCATCCGTTAGTGGGCTGGTGGAAGTCCCACACAAAGCCCATACGGCTAGGGAAAGAAAGCCCAAAGAGAAAAAGTGGAAAAGGGCAAAAATAGGATGAATCCTAGTCCTACTAGGATTGGAGGTGGATTCCACCTCTCCTCCTTGGTTCGGCCAACCCAAGGGCTGGATCCTTGAGAGCCAAGCCTCCTCCTCTCTTCCTCTTATATATACTAGAGGTTTTAGGGTTTTTGGCATCTGATTTTCAGCCACGTGCTACCCGTTCCTCTAGTGCATAGTTTCTCCTCTAGATCGGTTTTCTATAGTGCTTAGGCGAAGCCCTGCCGGAATAGCTCCACCACCATCGCCGGAGCGCCGTCACGCTGCTGGAGAACTCTTCTACCTGTCCACTCCCTCTTGCTGGATCAAGAAGGCGGAGATCGTCATCGAGCTGTACGTGTGCTGAACACGGAGGTGTCGTCCGTTCGGTGCTAGATCGGAAGGATCGTGATCAAGATCGTGAGACGGATCGTGATGAGATCGCGGGACGGATCGTGATGAGTTCGCGAGACAGATCGTGGTTGGATCGCGGGATGGCTCGTGATGAGATCACGGGACGCTCGGCGATTTGGATCGCAAAGACGTTCGACTACACCAACCCCGTTTCTTAATGCTTCCCGCTTAGTGTTCTACAAGGGTACGTAGATCCACTCTCCCTCTCGTAGATGCTCATCACCATGGATAGATCTACGTGTGCGTAGGAATTTTTTGTTTCCCATGCAACGTTCCCCAACATGATCGTCTTCATCATATCACCTTCTTCATCACCGTCCTCATCTCCTTTTAGCGGTCCACTCTCCCGCACCCCGTTGTAATCACCTACTTGAACATGGTGCTTTATGCTACATATGATGATCGAATGATGTGTTGCCATCCTATGATGCTTTGAGTAGATTACTTTTGTCCTTTTGGTTGATTGATGATCTAGATTGGTTTGAGTTGTATGTTTATTTTGATGCTATCCTATGGTGCCTTCCGTGCCGCGCACACGTGAAGGATTCCCGTTGTAGGGTGTTGCAATACGTTCATGATTCGCTTATAGTGGGTTGCTTGAGTGACAGAAGCATAAACCCGAGTAAGGGGTTGTTGATGGGGAATGTTGCATGGGAATTTTTTTCCTACGCACACGCAAGATCTATCCATGGTGATGAGCATCTACGAGAGGGAGAGTGGATCTACATACCCTCGTAGATCGCTAAGCGGGAAGCGTTAAGAAACGCGATTGGTGTAGTCGAACATCTTCATGATCCAATCACGAGCCGTCCCGCGATCTCATCACGAGCCGTCCCACGATCCCATCATGGTCCTTCCGATCTAGCGCCGAATGGACGACATCTCCGCGTTCAGCTCACATGCAGCTTGATGACGATCTCCACCTTGTTGATCCAGCAAGAGGGGTGAAGAGGTAGATGAGTTCTCCGCCAGCACAACAGCGTGGTGGCGGTGTGGGGCTGTCCTGGCAGGGCTTCGCCAAGCGCTACAGCGACAATCTAGAGGAGAAACTGATCTAGAGTGGAAGGGAGGAAGGGCTGCGTCGTGGCTTAGGGTGTGTCTACCCTCCTCCCTCTCCCATTATATATAGGGGGAGGGGTGGTGTGCCAAACCCCTAGGGTTTCCCCCTTGGGGCGGCGGCCAAGGGTGGAGGCGCCCTAGGGTGGCTTGCCACCCAAGTTAGGTGGCGCGAACCCTAGGGTTGGCCCTCCCACCAACCCCCTTGCCACATGGGCCTCTGTGGGAGGGGAAGCCAGCCCACCAGGGGCTGGTGTGGCCTCTCTCACAGCCCATGTAGGCCTTCGGGGCTGGTGGCCCCTTCCGATGGACCCCCGGGACCCTCCCCGCACCCCCGGTACGTTACCGGTGACGCCCGAACTTTTGTCGGTAACAAACACGGAACTTCCTATATATGAATCTTCACCTCCGGTCCATTCCTAAGCTCCTCGTCACATCCGGGATCTCATCTGGGACTCCGAACAACCTTCGGTCACCAACACACATAACTCATCTATACCAAAACATCACCGAACCTTAAGTGTGCAGACCCTGCGGGTTCGAGAACCACATAGACACTACCGAGACACCTCTACGGCCAATAACCAATAGTGGGACCTGGATGCCCATATAGGTTCCTACATGTTCTATGAAGATCTTTATCGGTCGAACTGCTATGTCAAGGATTCAGACAATCCCGTATGTTGTTCCCTTTGTTCTTCGGCATGTTACTTGCCCGACATTCGATCATCGATATCTCGATACCTAGTTCAATCTCATTACCGGAAAGTCTCTTTAGTCGTTCCATACTACAAGATCCGGTGGCTAACACTTAGTCACATTGCTTGCAAGACTTGTTGTGATGTTGTATTACCGTGTGGGCCCTAACATACCTCTCCGTCACACAGAGTAACAAATCCCAGTCTTGATCCATGCCAACCCAACGGACACCCTCGGAGATATCTGTAGAGCACCTTTATAGTCACCCAGTTACGTTGTGACGTTTGATACACACAAGGTACTCCTCCGGTGTCAGTGAGTTGCATGATCTGATGGTCATAGGAACAGATACTTGACATGTAGGAAACTGTAGCAATAAACCATGATCATATGCTAAGTTTATAGTTTGGTTCTTGTCCATCACATCATTCTCCTAATGATGTGATCCTGTTATCAAATGACATCTCATGTCCATGGCTAGGAAACCTTAACCATCTTTGATCAACGAGCTAGTCCATCAGAGGCATACTAGGGACATGGTGTTGTCTATGTATCCACACATGTATCTGAGTTTCCGATCAATACAATTCTAGCATGGATAATAAACAATTACCAGGAACAAGGAAATAGGTAATAACTAATTTATTATTGCCTCTTGGGCATATTTCCAACAGCCTCCCACTTGCACTAGAGTCAATAATCTAGTCCACATCACCATGTGATTCGCATTGTTATGAATCTAACACCCAATGAGTTCTGGGGCTCGATCATGCTTTGCATGTGATAGAGGTCTTTTAGTCAACGGGTCTGCGACATTCAGATCCGTGTGTACTTTGCAAATCTCTATGTCTTACTATAGACACTGCTACCATGCTCCACTTGGAGCTATTCCAAATGGCTACTCCACTATACGTATCCGGATTGCTACTAAAAGTCATCCGGATCGGTGTTAAAGCTTGCATCGACGTACTCTTTACGACAAACTCTTTATCACATCCATAATCGAGAAATATTTCCTTAGTCCTTTAGTTACTAAGAATAATCTTGACCGTTGTCCAGTGATCCACTCCTGGATTACTCTCGTACCCCTTGACGGACTCATGGCAATGCACACACGGGTGCGGTACACATCATGGCATACTATATAGAGCCTATGGCTAAGGGATAGGGGACGATGTTCATCCTTTCTCTTTATTCCATCGTGGTCGAGCTTTGAGTCTCACTCAACTTCACACCTTATAAATCAGGCAAGAACTCTTTCTTTGACTAATCCATTTTGAACTCTTTCAAAATCTTGTCAAGGTATGTACTCATTGAAAGTCTCATCAGGCATCTTGATTTATCTCTATAGATCCCGATACCCAACAATTAAGTAGCTTGATCCAGGTCTTCCTTTGAAAAACTCTTTTCAAGCAACCCTTTATGCTTTCTAGAAATTCTACATCATTTTCGATCAACAATATGTCATCCACATATGCTTACCAGAAATTCTATAGTGCTCCCACTCACTTTATTGCAAATACAAGTTTCTCATAAACTTTGTATAGACTCAAAAACTTTGATCACCTCATAAAACCGTATATTCCAACTCCGAGATGCTTGCTCCAGCCCATAGAAGGATTGGTGGAGCTCGCACACCTTTTAGCATCCTTAGGACTGACAAATGCTACTTCTTGAGCTTGCGTTGGTTTTTCCCTTGAAGAGGAAAGGGTGATGCAGGAAAGTAGAGATAAGTATTTCCCTCAGTTTGAGAACCAAGGTATCAATCCAGTAGGAGTATCAAGATGAGGCACCAAGGCACCTGCACAAAAGCAAACAAACTTGCACCCAACGAGATAAAGGGGTTGTCAATCCCTTTACGATTACTTGCAAGGTGAGATCTGATAGTGATAATAAGTAGATGTAAATAAATAAATAAAAGTGCAGCAAGGTATTTTTGGTGTTTTTGTATGAAGATATGAATATATAATGTGTAAAATAGACCCGGGGGCCATAGTGTTCACTAGAGGCTTCTCTCATGATAGCAAGTATTACGGTGGGTGAACAAATTACTGTCGAGCAATTGATAGAATCGTGCAAAGTCATGATGATATCTAAGGCAATGATCATACATATAGGCATCACGTCCGAGACAAGTAGACCGATACTTTCTGCATCTACTACTATTACTCCACACATCAACCGCTATCCAGCATGCATCTAGTGTATTGAGTTCATAACAAACAGAGTAATGCTTTAAGCAAGATGACATGATGTAGAAGGATAAATTCATGCAATATGATATAAACCCCATCTTTTTACCCTTGATGGCAACAACACGATGCATGCCTCGCTACCTCTTCTGTCACTAGGTGAGGACACCGCACGGTATGAACCCAAAACCAAGCACTTCTCCCATTGCAAGAAATATAGATCAAGTTGGCCAAACAAAACCCATAACTCGAAGAGACTTACAAGGATATGAAATCATGCATATAAGAAATCAGAGGAGACTCAAATAATATTCATAGATAATCTGATCATAAATCCACAATTCATCGGATCTCGACAAACACACCGCAAAAGAAAGTTACATCGGGTAGATCTCCATGAAGATCATGGAGAACTTTGTATTGAAGATCAAAGAGAGAGAAGAAGCCATCTAGCTACTAGCTATGGACCCGAAGGTCTATGGTGAACTACTCATGCATCATCGGAGAGGCAATGGTGTTGTTGAAGATGGCCACCGGAGATGGATTCCCCTCCGGTAGGGTGCCGGAACGGTCTCCCGATTGGATTTTGGTGGCTACAGAGGCTTGCGGCGGCGGAACTTTCGATCTAGGTTTAGTTCTGGAGGTTTCCGTATTTATAAGACCAGGTGGCGTCGAGAAGAAATCGGGAGGACCCACGAGGGAGTCACGAGCCCCCTAGGCGTGCCTAGGGGGGAGGCCACGCCTCCCAGGCTCGTGGCTTCCTCGGGACTCCTCTCCGGTATCTTTTTCTTTTGGTATTTTTGATATTTTCCATAAAAAATCACGGCGAAAGTTTTATTCCGTTTGGACTCCATTTGATATTCCTATCTGAAAAAGGTCAAAAACACGAAAAAACAGAAACTGGCACTGGGCACTAAGTTAATAAGTTAGTCCCAAAAATGATATAAAATAGCATATAAGTGCATATAAATCATCCAAAGTTGATAATATAATAGCATGGAACAATCTAAAATTATAGATATGTTTGATACGTATCAATAAAACCTTCTGGTTTTATCACATACAACTTTTCCTCAAGTAAACCGTTAAGGAAACGATGTTTTGACATCCATCTGTCAGATTTCCTAATTGAACAATGCAGCAAGTGCTAACATAATTCCAACAGACTTTTAGCATCGCTACGGGTGAGAAAGTCTCATTGTAGTCAACTCCTTGAACTTGGCGTAAACTTCTTTGCAACAAGTCGAGCTTTTATAAATGGTGACATTCACCATCAGCGTCTGTCTTCATCTTAAAGGTCCATTTGTACTCAACGACCTGTCATTCAACGAGCAAGCCTACCAAAGTCCATACTTGGTTTTCATACATGGATCCTTTCTCGGATTTCATGACCTCTAACCATTTGTTGGAATCCGGGCCCATCATCGCTTCTCCAAAGCTCGTAGGTCCATCATTGTCCAACAACATGACCTCTAAGACAGGGTTGTCGTGCCACTCGGGAGCAGTACACGTCCTTGTCGACCTACGAGGTCCGATAGTAACTTGATCTGAAGCTTCATGATCATCATCATTAACTTCCTCTTCAACAAACGTAGGCTTCACAGAAACATCTACTTGCGCTGCGCTACTCTCTGGTTGAAACTAAGGTTCAACAACCTCATCAAGTTCTATCTTCCTCCCACTCAATTCTTTCGAGAGAAACTCTTTCTCGAGAAAGGGCCCGTTTTAGCAACACACACTTTATGCTTGGATCTGAGATAGAAGGTTTACCCAACTGTTCTTAGGGTATTTTATGAAGATGCATTAGTCCGCTTTGGGTTCGAGCTCATTAGGTGAAAACCTTTTTCACATAAGCATCACAGCCCCAAACATTAAGAAATGACAGCTTAGGTTTCTGCCAAACCATATGGTTTCATCTCAACGGATTTAGATGGTGCCCTATTTAAAGTGAATGTAGTTGTCTCTAATGCATAACCCCAAAATTTACTGGCAAATCGATAAGATACATCATACGCACCATATCCATAGAGTACGACTATGACATTCGAACACACCATCATACTATGGTGTTCCAAGTGGCGTGAGTTGTGAAACAACTTTCACATTGTCTAAAGTTGTATGCCAAACTCGTAACTCAGATATTCACCTCCACGATCATATCGTAGACATTTTTATCATCTTGTTATGATGATCTTAAACTTCACTGTGATTTTGTTTGAACTTTTCAAACGATTCAGACTTGTGTTTCATTAAGTAAATATACACTATATCTACTCAAATCATCACCAAAGGTAAGAAAATAACGATATCCACTGCACGCTACAACACTCATTGGATTGTATACATCAGCATGTATCATTTCCAATAAGTCACTTGCCCATTCCATCAAGCCGGAAAATGGGGTTTTAGTCATCTTGCCCATGAGGCATGGTTCGTATGTCTCAACCGATTCGAAACCGAATGAGTCCAAAGATCCATCAGCATGGAGTTTCTTCATGCGATTTATACCAACATGACATTTAGCGGCAGTGCCACAGGTATGTGGTACTATCATTATTAACTTCGCATCTTTTGGCATCAATTTTTATGAACATGTGTATTACTACGATCAAGATTCAACAAACCATTCTCATTGGGTGCATGACCATTGAAGGTATTATTCATGTAAACAGAATAACCATTAGTCTCTGACTTAAATGAATAACCGTATTGCAATAAACACGATCTAATCACGTTCACGCTCAACGCAAACACCAAATAACATTTATTTAGGTTCGTCACTAATCCTGAAGGTAGATAGAGAGTGCGATGTTGATCACATCAACCTTGGAAACATTTCCAACACACATCGTCAACTCACACTTAGCTAGTCTCTGTTTATTCCGTAGCTTTTACTTCGAGTTACTAAAATTTAGCAACCGAACTGGTATCCAATACCCAGGTGCTACTAGGAGTACTAGCAGGGTACACATCAATAAAACGTATATCATATACTTGTGTCGATGTTGCCAGCCTTCTTATCTACCAAGTATCTAGGGTTGTTCCGCTTCAGCGACCGCTCTCCTCATAATAGAAGCACTTAGTCTCGGGTTTGGGTTCAACTTTGGGTTGCTTCACTAGAGCAGCAACTGACTTGCCATCCATGAAGTTTCCCTCCTTGCCCTTGCCCTTCTCGAAACTAGTGGTTTTACTAACCATCAACACTTGATGATCCTTCTTGATTTCTACCTTCGCGGTGTCAAACATCGCGGACAGCTCAGGGATCATCATTTCCATCCCTGGCATAATTATAGTTCATCACGAAGTTCTAGTAGCATAGTGATAGTGACTCAGAGAACTATATCAATCACTATCTTATCTGGAAGATCAACTCCCACTCGATTCAAGCGATTGTAGCACCCAAACAATCTGAGCACATGCTCAATGATTGAGTTATTCTCCTCCATCTTGCAGGCAAAGAACCTTGTTGGAGATCTCATATCTCACAACCCGGGCACGAGCCTGAGATCCCAATTTCAGCTCTTAGAACATCTCATATGTTCCATGACGTTCAAAACATTTTTGGA
This sequence comes from Hordeum marinum, assembly GCA_022496015.1. Classification (NCBI taxonomy): domain Eukaryota; kingdom Viridiplantae; phylum Streptophyta; class Magnoliopsida; order Poales; family Poaceae; genus Hordeum; species Hordeum marinum. The sequence goes on along the minus strand of CM039673.1, from coordinate 127,224,782 downwards.
GCCTCAATTCTAAGCCGTAAAGCATGACACACTAAACTATCAAGTAGTCATCGGAACGTGCTTGTCAGATGTTCACAACATCTACAGATGACGCTAGAGGGGGTGGCACACTGAGCGGTGCATTAAGGACATAAGCCTTCTGTGCAGCAATGAGGACAATCCTCAGATCACGGACCCAGTCCGCAATATTGCCACCATCATCTTTCAACTCTATTTCTCTAGGAACATATAAAAAATGAAGGGAGCTACAGTGTGAGCTAGTAATCTACAACATAATTTGCAAAGACACTGCTGACTATGTTCATGATAATGAGTTCAATTAATCATATTACTTAAGAACTCCCACTCAAATTGACATCCCTCCGGTCATTCGAGTGATACATGATCCAAATTCACCAACTCAAGTCCGATCATCATGTGAGTTGAGGTGGTTTTAATGGTGAACATCATCATGTTGATCATATCTACTATATGACTCATGTTCGACCTTTTCGTCTCCTGTGTTCCGAGGCCATGTTTGTACATGCTAGGCTCGTCAAGTTTAACCCAAGTGTTCCGCATGTGCAACACTAGCTTGCACTTGTTGTATGTGAACGTAGAGTCTATCACACCCGATCATCATGTGTTGTCTTGACATGACGAACTTTCGCAACGGTGCGCACTCGGGGAGAAGACAATTTATCTTGAAATTTAAGTGAGGGATCACCTTATAGTGCTACCGTCATCCTAAGCAAAACAAGGTGCATAAAAGGATTAGCATCACATGCAAATCATAAGTGACATGATATGGCCATGAACTTGTGCTTTTGATCTCAATCTTTAAAGCACCAACATGATCTCCATCGTCACCGGCATTACACCATGATCTCCATCATCTTGATCTCCATCAACGTGTCGCCATCGGGGTTGTCGTGCCCACCATGCTTCTACTACTATTGCTACCGCTTAGCGATAAAGTAAAGCATTACATAGCGCTTAATGATTGACACGCAGGTCATACAAAAATTAAAGACAACCCTATGGCTCCTGCCAGTTGTCATACTCATCGACATGCAAGTCGTGATATTCTATACAATGCGTGATCATCTCATACATCACATATATCTCATCATGTAATTGGCCATATCACATCACAACATACCCTACAAAAACAAGTAAGGCGTCTCTAATTGTTGTTGCAAGTTTTACGTGGCTGCTATGGGTATCTAGCAAGAAAAATTCTCACCTACGCAATGACCACAATAGTGATACATAAGTTGCTTTTCAACCTTCTCAAGGACCGCCTTTGTTGAATCCGATCCAAGTAAAGTAGGAGAAACAGACACCCGCCAGCCATCTTTGTGCAACAAAGTTACACGTCGGTCGATGGAACCGGTCTCTCGTAAGCGTACGAGTAAGGTTGGTCCGGGCCGCTTCATCCCATAATGCCGCTGAACCAAAACACGACCAAGGGAGGAAGCAATCTAAGCATCAATGCCCACAAACTCTTTGTGTTCTACTCGAGATCTCATCTACACATAGACCTAGCTCATGATGCCACTGTTGGGGAACATTGCGTGGGAAACAAAAAAATTCTACGCACATGCAAGATCTATCCATGGTGATGAGCATCTACGAGAGGGATAGTGGATCTACATACCCTTGTAGATCGCTAAGCGGGAAGCGTTAAGAAACACAGTTGGTGTAGTCAAACATCTTCGTGATCCAATCACGAGTCGTCCCGCGATCTCATCACGAGCCGTCCCGCGATCTCATCACGAGCCGTCCCGCGATCCCATCATGGTCCTTTTGATCTAGCGCTGAATGGACGGCACCTCCGCGTGCAGCACACATGAAGCTTGATGATGATCTCCACCTTCTCGATCCAGCAAGAGGGGGTGAAGAGGTAGATGAGTTCTCCGCCAGCACAACAGCTAGGTGGCGGTGTGGAGCTGTCCTGGCAGGGCTTCGCCAAGTGCTACCGCGACAATCTAGAGGAGAAAATGATCTAGAGCGGAAAGGAGGAAGGGCTGCACCGTGTCTTAGGGTGCGGCTGCCCTCCTCCCTCTCACATATATATAGGGGGAGGTGTGGTGCGCCAAACCCCTAGGGTTTCCCCCTTGGGGCGGAAGCCAAGGGTGGAGGCGCCCTAGGGTGGCTTGCCACACAAGTTAGGTGGCGCCAACCCTAGGGTTGGCCCTCCCACCAACCCCCTTGCCGCATGGGCCTCTATGGGAGGGGGGCCAGCCCGCCAGGGGCTGGTGTGCCCTCTATCACAGCCCATGTAGGCCTTTTGGGCTGGTGGCCCCTTCCGATGGACCCCCGAGACCCTCCCGGCACCCCCGGTATGTTACCGGTGACGCCCGAACTTTTCCCGGTAACCAACACACATATATGAACTTCCTATATATGAATCTTCACCTCCGGACCATTCCGGAGGTCCTCGTCATGTTCGAGATCTCATCCGAGACTCCGAACAACCTTCGGTCACCAACACACATAACTCATCTATACCAAAACGTCACCGAACCTTAAGTGTGCAGACCCTGCGGGTTCGAGAACCATGTAGACATGACTGAGGCACCTCTACGGCCAATAACCAATAACAAGACCTGGATGCCCATATTGGTTCCTACATGTTCTACGAAGATCTTTATCAGTCGAACCTCTACGTCAAGGATTCAGACGATCTCGTATGTTGTTCCCTTTGTTCTTGGGCATGTTACTTGCCCGAGATTCGATCGTTGGTATCTCTATACCTAGTTCAATCTCGTTCCCGGCAAGTCTCTTTAGTCGTTCCGTAATACAATATCCAGTGGCTAACACTTAGTCACGTTGCTTGCAAGGCTTGTTGTGATGTTGTATTACCGAGTGGGCCCTGAGATACCTCTCCGTCACACGGAGTAACAAATCCCGGTCTTGATCCATGCCAACTCAACAGACACCCTCGGAGACACCTGTAGAGCACCTTTATAGTCACCCAGTTACGTTGCGATGTTTGATACACACAAGGTACTCCTCCGATATCTGTGAGTTGCATGATCTCATGGTCATAGGAACATATACTTGACATGCAGAAACCAGTAGCAATAAACTGACACGATCATAAGCTACGTTTGTAGTTTGGGTCTTATCCATCACATCATTCTCCTAATGATGTGATCCCGTTATCAAATGACATCTCATGTCCATGGCTAGGAAACCTTAACCATCTTTCAATCAACGAGCTAGTTCACTAGAGGCATACTAGGGACATTGTGTTTGTCTATGTATCCACACATGTATCCATGTTTCCAATTAATACAATTATAGCATGGATAATAAATGATTATCATGAACAAGGAAATACAATAATAAACACTTTATTTATTGCCTCTAGAGCATATTTCCAACAGTTTCAGGGGCAGTCATTGGCACTTCAATGTGCTCAAATTCACTCAGATTAGCTCCTATCTCAGTTATTTGCACATTACCAGGGTCGTAGTAAAAAATTAACGTCACTAAATCACACATATTTATTGACCTAAAAAATTCAATAGGGACAAATACTAAGCAAAAGGCAAACTAATAATTTTACCGAACAAACTAAAATTACCACATCTACCAGAAATATTACCCAAAGCTACCGAATAAACTAAAAATTACCACACAACTAAATATTTGACAACTACATATTCTATCAAACCCTAAACCAATATTATCGAACCAACTAAAAAATACCACAGCTACCCAAATTTTACCGCACCAAATAATAAATGCAATACAACTAAATATTTAACATCTACATATTGTATCGAACCAACGCTACCGGATCAACTAAAATATTCTACACACATAAATATCCACACAACTTAACACTACGGGAATGGACGTTGGATATATTATCCTTAAAGCGTGTGAAGAAATGACGAACGGCGGGCTTCAAACACGCAACCGGACGACGAACACGGGAATGTCCACCTCCACTGCCTTCACCTCCACCACCTCCACCTTCACTGCCTCCACCTCCACCTCCACCTTCACAATGGTCACCACCACCACTACGAGCTACCCCATCACGAGATCGAGGTTACACTAGCATCCCCTATCACTCTAGAAGCAATCTACGGTGAAAAACTAGGAAGAAATCGGCTAACTATGCGGTAAGAAATCGGGGGACTTCAGGTTGAGAGAGAGAGTTGAGAAAGAACAGAGAAGAGAGAAAGAGAGGAGGAAGAAAGGGAGAGGGAGGCGCGGCCGAAGGTCACTGGCTCCTATCGGCTTCAGTGTAGCCGATTGGGCCCAGTTGGCCCTGGCGCGGCCGACTGGACGGCCTCAGGCCGAGTGACATGTTCGGGCCAATGGTCGGCCGCCACGTGGCCGAGAGCCCACTTATCGGCTTTCTAGCGACCGACTGGACCCTGTCGGCTTCCCCGTGACCGACTGGACCCTGTCGGCTCCGTTGTGCCCGGCTGGATGACAGCTTTGTAATTTTTTGAACCGGCATAATATGTGACGAAATAAATAATAAAAAGATAATATTAAAAAAAAATAGCTCTAATGGGCTGGTTCTCCGGCCCTGACCGAAAGCTTGGACGGACCGGACCAGACAGTCGACAGTCCACTACTCCACACCCCCACACCATGACCCGTCGCCGCCGTCGCCGCCGCCGCGCTCGCCCCGCCTCGCCACCGGCCGCGCTGGAAGACGACGACCTCCTAAGAAAGATTTTCCTCCTCCTCCCGCCTCAGCCCTCCTCTATTCCCCGCCTCTCCTTCGTCTGCAAGCAATGGCGCGGCGTCGTCACCGACGCCCAATTCCTCCGCGGCTTCCGCGACCAACACCGGAATCCTCCCCTCCTCGGCCTGGTCATGGGCCACACTGGCTCCCCCTACTTCAGGTCAGATCTCGACCCTCCAGACCACATCCCACACAAGCGCTTCTTCCCTCCAGACATCCTCTGCATGTACATGGATTTGTTCGACTGCCGCCATGGACGCGTCGTCTTCTTCGACCACCAGCTGCGCGAGGTCTTGCTGTTTGACCCCGCCACCGGAGGCCGCCGTCATGTGGTCGTTCCACCAGTGTTTAACGAGAAGGAGATTGGCGTCTTCAACGCCGCCGTGATTTGCGTTTGCGGTGACGAAGGCCACGTGCACGGCGATTGCCACACCAGCCCATTTCAAGTGGTCTTGATGGGCATCAGTGACGACTATAATCAAGCTTTCGCCTGTGTCTACTCATCGGAGTCTGGCATATGGGGCGATATCATCTCAATAGCGAATCGTGAGATGCATGATTTGAGACAACCCAGTACCCTGATCGGGAATGCCCTTTACTGATTGTTTGATGGAGATGAGACAGGCATACTGGAGTTTGATCTGGGAAGGCAAAGCCTAGCCAATATCGAGATGCCGCAGCCGCACGGTTACTATTGGAGTCTCAGCTTTCGGGTCATGGTAGCAGAGGATGGCTGTATTGGCCTCGCCATTCTGGTGAGCTATAGATTCGAAATATGGGAGAGGATGGTTAATTGTGATGGTGTTGCTGGATGGGTGTTGCAGAAAACCGTTGAACTGAACACCATCCTTGGCTTGGGGCCTATGGGGGGACGGGACAATTTAATACTGGGGTATGATGAAGTTGATCATGTGATTTATATAAGGACGGACATTGGTGTCTACATGGTTCGACTTGAGTCGATGCAGTTCAAGAATCTCGGAAAAGACAATTTCAGCAATACTTGCTATCTTCCCTACAGAAGTTTCTATACTGCAGGTAGTTCTCTGTCTTTACATTGGAGGCAAATAAAAAGATCGAATTATTTTTAGTACTTCTTTGCTGGAATAGTGTGCTACGAAAGTGTTTATTTAACTTCTTAACTCTACATATAGTTATCATATTCGTATTCTCTTTAATATTATCAGTGAAGACTGGACTGTTGTCGTGTTCAGACAAGGTAGACAGTTTTAACTAATTTTATTCAATGACTGGATGTAAAACCATTACGGTAATTGGTAAAACTTTGACTGCTTAGTCATTGTGCTTTCTATTATTCTACACTCATTTCATATCCTATGGAATCAAGAAGAGGTTCACTTATTATTTGAAAAATTTCTGTATATCGATTGTTCAAAGCAGTGTGTTTTGTGTTTGTGTTTTCTGTCATTTTCCGCATATTTCCTGTCTGGTGGTATTAGTCTGAGGATCACACGTTCTTGGTTACTGACTAGTTAGTTACTGTGTGCTGAGAAAATGTAGAAACATGAGGCTAGGCGATGAAACAATGTTCTGGCAACACTGGCACTTTTGGATGTTCAATCTCCTTTGCTGTTTTTAGTTCTTACAGTTATTCTGTTAAAAGCAGTAGTTTTTCCCACAACATCACACCAACGACCATTTATCATTTGTCTGTGTAACAAAGTCATCTGTCACCTACTCACACTAACACTCAAGAGTATGAGGTCTGAGTTCATCTTCTTGGCTTGTTCTCAGTCTCTTGGTCTTCCCTCTTGCCCCCCCCCCCCCCCCTCTTTTTTTTCCATTTTCCCAATCTGACATCACTTCTGTGTGCTAGTGAGTGACTTGGCGGTATGCGAGAGGAGGACTGGTGGCCTCTTTGCACCTCTTGCAAATGATTACAACTTTGCTTCATGGGGTGTGGGAGCAGTAGGAGGTAACGAAGCAGCTACCACGAGTGGAACCTTACCAGAAGGAGGTAACATAAATGTACCTTGGAATTTATGGGTCTGTAATCTGTTATACATCGGAGATTTGGACTTTGGTAGGTCGAGTAGTAGCTGAATTGTGATTTGCTATTAGCAATATCGTTAATTTGTAATATGATTTCACCTGCTGCTCTGCTAGTTAGTCATTTGTTATTACCTCATGCCTATCAAACTTTTACAATAAAAATAAAATAAAATAACAGATCTGTGTGTGCCAATTTCCTTACCAAGATTCCAAGCGGGGATTTGGAACATGGGGATATTATGGGTAGGTCTGGCTTGGAGCTTGACTCTTTCATTCTCTTCTCGCCCTGCAGATCAAGGAAAGGATGCAGATCCTGTGCCTAGCCGGGTACTAAAACAAACTCGAATTGATGTGGTATTCAAGAAGGAGATGGAGACAAGATCAAAGCTTACCAAAGCTTGGGCAAAATGGTTTCGGAGCAATGGTGTTCCTGGAAATAAAGCAGACTGCCCACTGTTCCGTAGTGCCTTGAAGCTAACGCAGCAGCTAGGTACCCGGTTCGTTGCTCCTACAGGCAACGAAATAGATGGCGCAAATCTGGATGACAGTGATGAAGAACTTCCATAGGTATGTGGAAGGTGAACCGCTTGAGGATGTGGGAAGGCTAACTACTTTGCATATCATGTTTGGACAAACGGCTTGTGACCATGAACTGATGATCCATGATTTTGTAAGTTGGGTGTAGATTGAGTGCTGCTTCATGAAGTGTACCGAGTCCTTTTGGTCATTGTTCCTCATGAAGATGCGAGCTCTTTTCTGTTCTTTCCTTGCTAAGTTGACTAGATTTTTAATAAGATCCTTGTCTATCATGCTATGAGTGTCTTCTCCTCATCCTCTAAAAGGCTGCAGTATAGGATGCCTGCATTATTAGAAACTTGTGATGTTGGTGATCAGGTCAGAGCCAAGTATTCCGTAGATGACAGCTAGTAATGCTACATGTTTATTAATTTTGTTTTCTGTTACACATCCAATAGTTTTGTGTTTTTTCATTTCGGTGCTTCCAGATAAGTTCAGAAGTTTACACACTACACCCTTGTCTAGTAGTTTCGGGGATTAATTATCTGGTGCTACCGGGAGTTGTAGATAAAATGTTCAATGTATAGATTGAGTGTAATTAAATATGAAAATATCATAGATGGAGACTAGAGGAATACTTAGGGGTTCTCATCATATCCATTTGGCAAACATAGAGATAACTAAAGCAACAATTTTAATGGACTTGAACAGAACATGTAAATCAACATAATATCAGTCCTATCAAAGCATGAGGCAAAATGGGAAAACCACACAACTAATAACCAAAGAAACTCAAATTTCTTGGAGTATGGCTGCAAACTTTCATTGTGTATGAACATGCTTACCTATTACCTCTTGATCAAGTAATGGCATGGAATACTATGGGTCCAATTCATCAGGTAAGCTTATCTTCAAGTGTTACACGCTCAAATATCAATATATTCACACTTTGGATGGAATTATTTCCTTGATGGAACACTACCCATACTCTCATGTGTTTCAAAGGGGTTACATAATTCACCTCCACTTGGTGATTTATGTAGTTGCTCATCACAAGGGTTAGGCATTGGGGAATAAACTTGTAGTTTTATCCTCTTCTTGTTGGTGAAATCAACAGGAAGTCACCAAACTTGTAGTTGAAAATTCTTCTAAGATGAATTGATCTTGGATGCACTTTGCCGAAAAAGGGTTTCCTCCCGCTTTGTATTCCAAAGCAACCAACACCGATCACAGAGCAAACGCTGGGGCGAGCAGCACATCAAGCCCAAAGGAAAAAAGAAGAAGAAACAATGCCAACACCGGCAGCTCGACAAAGCGCGAATGAACAGCAACCGCTACGCCCTTCGGAATCGACCCACCATGATCTAGGGCTCCGGTCCCCTGCATACCAAGTAGCACCTCCAAGAAGGAAAGTGATGTCGACAATGTTGCTGCCCGGACGTGTCCTAAGATTTCCCCCGGCACGTGGAGGGGCGTGGGGGATGAAGACCACTGACACCCTTCAGGAAGGAATGGAGGCACCTGCAGGTGTCACCGCATCGAAGTCGGAAGAACCAGCATGGATTTCTCCCGCACTCCAAGCCCCACCGCCCAACTGGACCGGAGCCAACCAGCCAACTCACTGCCCACCAGCATGCGCCACTGCGGTCGCGACGCCATCCATGCCGCCTCACTGAGATCATCACCACGAGGCAAAGAGGATGAAGAGAGGAGCGCTGAGCGACGGGAGCAGCAGCATCGAAGCAGCGCTGGAGGAAACCACCTCCACCGCCGTCGTGTGGGAGGCCCGTGCCTCCCGCACCGACCCGGTCGCCGTCACGACGCAACAACAGGGCATACCAGGCCACCCTGGCCCGGTCAGGCCCGAATCGGGCCCGCTAAGCCCCGCCGGCCATGCTGCAGCAGGGCAGCGCCAGCGCCGCTAGCACCCCACAACCCATCGCCACTCCACCGTCTCCCGGAGGTCACGAAGCCAACCCGCCCGCCGTCGGCCCGCCCCGACCCAGATGGGGCCCAAAGGGCCCAGATTTGGGCCGAGCGGGCGCCGCCTGGCCTCGCCGCTGCGCCAGCAGCGCTGCCCCCGCCCAGCCGATCTCCCGCGCCGCACCAGGATACCCCGCTGCCATGCCGGACCGCCACCTAGGAACACCCCCCGGTGCCACTCCGCCCCGCGCCGGAGAGCAGCCGAGAGGGGAATGGCTAGGGGCCGCCGCCGCCAGCGTCGCCCGGGCCAGGCCCGAAAGCGGCCGCCGGTGACGGCGGCGAGGAGGGTGGGGTGAGGGAGAGCTAGAGGAGGAAGGGGCAGGGCGTGGCCAGTCGCGAGAGTATATAGCTTTTTTTAGGGTTGAGTAGAAGTATCCTTGGATGCACTTTCAATTTTCATTTTGAAGAATGTAGTGATCTTTGAGGCATTGGATTTGTAGGAGGAGCAAAATTCATGTACAAAACAGTAGGGTTTAGCTTGCACACGAACTTTGTTAGGTAGTAATTAACAAAAAAATAGTGTGACTTCGCACGTGGACACTATTCTTATCATATGTTGATTGAATGAGGATACAATATGAATTGCATATGCAAACCTAAGGAATTACATCCCCGTACAAACCGGTACAAATAAACCTACACATGGCAGCAAACTAGACGATTGGCATCCAAAAAGAGTTGAAACATAGCAAATGGACGTATACTTGTGTAGGCGTGGGAAAACAATTTGAACATATGTAGCATGACAATAGACAATATACAAGTAACATCACAACTGCTAACTTTCTTTCAAATAATGTAAAGATAAAGATGTGTGTGATTCCCTAGAAAAAAGATGTGTATGATTCCCCGGATAAAAGAAGATGTGTAAGATCATTTACGTACCACAAAGGTACAAAGCAACTTAGGGCATCATGTCTCCAAAGAGTTGCAATGACAAATTAATTATTGGTGCTACTATTTCTATTGGAAATTCTTTGCAACTAATGTTCACTGGTAGAATGCCTATGCGTTACTACACGCTACAATGCATATATTTTAGGAAGCACTTATGGTATAAATTCTTAATTAAATTATGCCCCTCAATATAGTCTCCTACACACATTGCTATTTTTAAATGCACTCTTTGGTATTTGGGTTGTTGGTATATCATGGAGAAAAATTTGAGCTACACAATAAAGTTCAGTAATTAGACATGCATGACCTTGGTATGAAGAATGATTGCTTACATAATTTTTTGAATGTCTGTTTCCAACATATCCATTTTAAAATAAGAATAATATTTCTATTAAAAATATGAGAGTTTGTACAATTCGTGAATGTATGTGGTTAACATGTAATTGTGAAAGAAAAGAATAATCTATAGGAAGTCATTTACTAATGAGATAACATAACTGTTCTTTTGATTTCTTTGTAATAGATTGTGATATCTACTAATGCAAATCAATAATACATGCCCACTCTACTCTTGTGAATGTGTTCTCCGATAGGCCCTATAACCTAGATAGTTGTCGCCTGTCGGAATCAATGGACATCATCTTGCTCAACTATGTGGCAGTCTTGCTTATGACGAACCTACAAAAGATGGAATTAATTGGAGAAAGCATCATGCAATTGAAGTTTGAAGCTTGATAATCACAAAATACACGACTACTTTGTAGCAGAGGTTAGGTAACTACAGATTAAAACATACCAAGTTCGACCTATGCTTTTGAACTAATAATCATTTTATCGTCCTCCGTAACATATATTTACATGGTATAATTGGATAATAAGATACTCATTTTCTAAATTGCATAATTATAAAGATCATGAACTCTAGGCAAAAGAATGATGGATCAAGCATTACATATTAGGCATAGCAGGTGACCATCAATGAGATGCATGCTAGAACTAATCAAAAATTGTGTGTGCCTTAAGACCTACTATAGGAGTGCACTTGTGGGTGTTGGTTGGTGGCTGAAATGTTATTATGAGATCATAGCATTCTTCTCGCGAGGTTTTAATTTTTGTTTCTTGTACAATTGGTGTGATCTCGTCCTTCCTCTATCAATGAGAAATTGAATACGCATCTCTCCTGTGTACTTTGTATGCTGCATTCTTGTGTTTCTTTTTTAAATGTATACATGAACTTAAATCCTAAGGTCGAATAGATGATACACAATACAAGGATAGAAAGACGTATAACCTCAACTTAGCCCCCTAAATTTGTTACTTCTGTAGCTAATCGTTCCAACTAAAATAACTTTGGAATATCTATATAAAGCTACATCTGATATGTAAATATCTTAACGTAGTCACACAAAATGAGTTGCAAAATGAAGTAATATCTATCTTTCAGTATCTTGTGACCTCGCCAACCTCATTGTTCAGAAATGGTGTTCTTTTCAACCACGATCAACAGAAACTGAATTATACTGTAATAGTTCTAACACGAGAGCTGAAGTTGTTCTATTCTTTCATACTTATAAAAGTTGGAATTGGTGATGAATTCACATGTGCGACCACACAAATAAACAAATGCACCTATATCCACATGTGAGACTAGCAGTTTTTGAAAAAATAGCATAAACAAATGTTACTTTTGTGAGACATATCCCAAATGTACAATACCCTAATATGAGAATAACACTCTTGTAAAAACACAGATTATAAATGCATACGATGCCAGTTCAAAATCATGGCCATTATATTATTTTCTATGCCCAACCAATTCTTCCAGTTCTGTAGCATAACAGAAGAGACTGAACACATTTTTTTGGGGAGGAGAGAGCGAACACATCGCAATTTCAACGTGATCGTAGGCGTTGTCCTCCTACTAAATCCACGATCTTGTGCATTCAAAATTACTCACGACCATTCACCTATGTTTAAAATTTTAAAATTTTATCGCACTGTAAATCTCGCGAAGGACCTACAATGGTTGCTTACAAATCATCAATGCCTACAACATGACTTCTATTTTATTTATGGTCCCTTTTTAATTATAAACCATGCAATAGTCGTACACCATCATCAGGTTTCGATGATCTCTTAAGGCAAGAGTATCTCATCAACTTTTTTATGGTTCCGTAGCAACGCACGGGCATTGTGCTAGTTTATACCAAACTTTGAGTTTAGCAATAGCTTTTGGTGGAACATGTTGTAGATGACATCAATCCGTTACAGTGTTGATTGGGTTAGAAATATGAAGGTAGAGCTCCGCTAGGAGATGTGTGTGATGGTACCAATGTGGGCGGATTTCCCACAACACGCTTTGTGCTCTTATGGTGGTGGCTGATGGGTTGATCCATCTAAGCTCGTCCAATCGTTCGCTGCATCACTCACTCCATGATGAAAATAATGCATAGATAGGAAGATGTTGGTACGAGGGAGATCGATCATGTGAAGGTTGCACTTGCACGGGTGAAGACTCTTCCACAACCGCCTCTCGACCGGATCGAACGTGAAGCGCGCTCCTTGGGCACCTCCTCTGATGACACAGGGCAGCGATCGTATCAACCCTGAGAAGTGTTGCTATTTCAGAGGATTTCAGCACGATGGTGCGGCAAGCAACAAATCATAGGGGGGGTTGGTTAGGAGGAGGTTTATCTTTTTTCCTTTTTCTATTTTTTTTGTGTGAGGCAAGTGCGGTGGGTTTTATTGTGCATGTGGGGAGGGAGGAGCGCATGGATTTTTTTCATAGGTGGGATCAAGTGTAGGGGAGTTGGAAGTATCACATACAGGCCCCAACTCCTCTTTAATAGTAGAGACAGGGTTGAAAAAACTTCCTATTATTAATTATCTATAACCCTAATTAAGTATTTGACTAACTAATTAATTGTATTAATGGCTTGATTTCATAACTGATTTTTCGTGAAAAAATCTCTAGTTAAATGGATTTAATTAATTGCATGTGTAATTAATTGTTCGACTAATTAATTACATTGCTTGATTTCCAAATTGATTTTGTTATTGGTTTCCATTTTTTTTCTATTTTTCCTTTTCTTTACATGACAAGTGAGGTGAGTTTTCTTCGTATGGGGAGATGGGAGCAGGTGTTTTTTTCGTAGGAGGGTAAATAGGGAGGGAGTTGTACATAGCACGTATAATCTCCGACTCCTCTTTAATAGTAGAAATACGGCTGAAAAAACTTCCTACTATTAATTATCTGCATTTGTAATTAAGTGACTAACAATCATTGATTGCATTAATGACCCGATTCATAATTTATTTGACGTGGAAAAATTCTTGCTTAAACGGATTTAATTAATTGTATGCGTATTAATTTTCTATCGAATTAATTGCATTACTGACTTGATTTCCGAACTGGTTCGGTTTGGTTTCCAAATTATTTTGCATTAATAAGTGGGTGGTAGTTTCCATATTTAACATGATCCTCCCGTTCAAGTCTCGATGATGTTTTACATAAGGTAAACGTTTACACCCGGCGCACCGGCCAAACTTTGGGTCGGACGCGCGCGGGACGTGCGATCCAAAGTAGCCAGCCTACCTACGTGTGTACTTGTTCCTCCCCAAATTTTATCTCTCTCTCGATTTCCCTCTGTTAATTGCATCCATTGCCGCTCCATGAACGACCAGAGCTGCAACGGGCATGGCTGGCGGAGTTGCGTCGGAGCTGCATCCATGGCTAGCAATGCACATCACTTTTTTTGATACAACTGGCTGTGAGCTGCAACCAGTGTCGTCAAAAGCTACAACCGTCTGGTGGAATTGCTGGAACCAGCAAGTAAAAAAGCTGAAACCGACTACTCCCGGAGCTGCATTCACAAGTAATGGTCCGACGGCAACGACCTGTTTGCTACAACCGTTGTCCTTTTTTGCTATTACAGGCGAGTGAATTTGCTACATCCTTCACGGCGAGCTGCATGGTGCTACAACCCGACAGAGCTACAACAACGATGAGAAAATGCTACAACCATTGTTCCAGTTTGCTACGGCCGGCATGTTTTTTGCTAGAACCAAAACGAACGACCGGACGAACCGCACAACGCCACCGGAGTTGCTACCACCAGCGCTATGGCCATGTTTAGCACAGCCACGTTCTCTACCACTGGAGCTTTGACCATCGTCACGAGGAGCTGCAACCATAGGACACGCTGTTGCATGCACGAAGCCGGTGAGAAATACAGGAGACTATGGCGGCGATGGCAACGACCGGCCTCGGGGGCGGCGACCGGCGGTGACCGGCGGCGAGGACCGACAGCAAGGGCGGTGCTTCAAGGCTGGGCTGTGTGCTCGTCCATGGCGGCAAGATGCGATCTCAAAGAAGAAGACACAAGGAGAAAAAGGAAGGAGATCGTACGGCTACAAGTGGATGCATCGGACGCTGCTGGTGCGACCGGCCCAAAATTTGGGCCGGCGCGCCGACGCGTATCACTGCCCTTTACATAATTAGCGTGGTACTCACGCCAAAGAACGATACTTCTCATAATTAACACGATCCCTCCATTCAACACTCGATGATACTTTTCATAATTATCGTGATTTTTCTTTCAAAAATAATACTATCCATAAATAAAATGATCTAACTGTCAAACACTCGATAATGCTTTATGTAATTAACCAAATAATGTTACTCTTCATAACTAATGTGATCTTTCCTCCAAAGAATGATACTCTTTATAATTAATGTGATCCTCCCATGGAACACTTGATTATACTTTCCAAATTAACTGGTTTGCTTAATTAATTGCATGTAGCTATGCAGGAATTGTACGATAACTGAGACAATATTTCGGCATTAATGGTTACGTACGATCAAATGAAATGACCTACAGACTCCTGTAGGTCTCCTCCTTTAGAAGTAGAGATTTCGTTATGTCAGGATGTCTAGCAATTATTACTCTCTCACACACACATACAAAGAAGAAATCTCACAGCTATTACATGTTGGGAAAAGCCAATAAATTAAACCATGTGTCAAATTATCATGTGGCCATGGTTGTAAATATATGCATTATACAACAAAACATTTAGTTTTTGCCAAAAAATATATTTACGAGCTATACAAATCGCTATAACGATTTGATCCTTGCAACCCACTTTATGACTATTAGTACTAGTAACTATCATATTTAACTAGATTATGCCACCATTGACTAACGTTCGTAATGGATGCATCATGGGGCTATGGTATCCTCAGACGACTGTAAGCCGTCCAACTGATCATGTCTTCCTGATGACCGATTGCTAGGTCTCGTGCTTCAGGGGGTCTGTGATTCAACTGTAGAGACTTGGTCGTTGTGAAGATCTTCCTATAGCTCCAATGGATCTGGTGTGCAACCCTTCGACCCATTGTCTTTTGGACCATATTCTGGATTGGCCTAGGCCTTTAGCTAGGCCATATGTGTATTTGGGCCTACCCCTTAGGTATAACCCCATCACAACCGGACTAACTCAAATTTCTTGGAGTTTGGCTATGAACTTGTCACCATGCATGAACATACTCACCTAGGACCTCTTGGTCAAGTAATGTCATTGGATACTATGATTCAAATTCATCATTAAGCTTATCTTCAATCGAAATCACGCTCAATATCAATATAATCATGCTTTCGATGGTATTTGTTCCTTGATTGAATGGTACCCATACTCTTATGTGTTTCAAAGGGTTAGATAATGTACCTTCACTTGGTGGTTTAGGTATTTGTTCATCCCAAGGGTTAGACATCCGGGGATAAACTTGTGCCTTTTTATTTTTTATTCAAGTTGAATAGTAGTTTTATCCTCTTGCTTCTTGTTGGTGAAATCAACAGAAAGTGACCAAACTTGGAATTGGACCAATGTCTTCTATGCATTGATCTTGGATGCAGTTTCAACATTCATTTTGAAGATAATGTAGTGATCTTTGAGACATTGGATCTGAATAGGAGGAGGTCATTGACGACGTTGTGAGCAAAATTTATAAAACAAATGGTAGGATTTGACTTGTATACGAACTATATTATGTAGTAATGACAGAGAAATAGTGTGATTTCACATGTGAGCAATATTATTTTCATATGTTGATCGAACGACGAGATGCGATATGAAATAAGTATGCAAACCTAAGGAATCACATACGTCATATATCCTGTTACAAATAAAGGTAAACATGGTAGCAAACTGGACGATTCACACCAAAAAGAGTTGGAACATAGCAAATGGACGTTCACTTGTGTAGGCGCAAAACTTGGCATCATAACAAGTAGCATAATGAATGCTAACCTATGTACAAATAGTAGTAAAGATAAAGATGTGTATGCCCCCTCCCCCCCTCCCCCCAAAAAACTGTGTAAGATTCCCTAGGAAAAAAATGTATAAGATCATTTAGGTACCACAAAGCAACTTGGGCGTCGTATCTCCAAATAGTTGCAATGACAAAACTTAATTGCCGATGCTACTATTTCTTATGGAAAATATTTGTAACTAATGTTCATTTTGTTGTGCCAGGATGTCTAGCTGCGACTTATAGCAATTATTACTTGAAGAAACCTCACAGCTGTTACCCGTTGGGTAAATTCAGTAAATTAACAACATTTGTATTTTCTGTACTAGCTTGATTCATCGTCGAAGTCCGTGTGGTGGTCTTTGTTTCTCCTTGCTAAAGAAACTCACTCGAGTTCAATCATCATGTGACGATGGTTGTAGATATAACAATGCATTATACACAACAAAACATTTACGAGCTCTACACAATTCTTGCAGCTCCACTTTAAGCGCAAGTAAGACCATCTACCCTTAACAATGTCAACTTACTCCGTTCCTTCCACCCCGATGATTTGTGTGGGCTATCCGAACAAAGAAAAATTTATTAATCATTGGTTCTGCTATTACGTAAGAAAAAAACAAATACTCATATATAGATAGACTCATGAAAAAATGTTTGACTGAGCCGCGTTAGATGGAAAAACACTTCGGACTGGTCTGGACAGATACGGAGGGTTTGATAGCCGGTGTTGGAAATGTTGAGTATATGAGCAAATTACTATACTATTTAATCCGAATAAGCAGAAAATAAATCATGATAGCAAGAGTATAGATTCAACTAATCATGTAGACTAGCAACGTAAACGAGTAGATCGAATCTACGGCACAAACTAGACATAGGAATTCTAGTATGATCTCAAACAGGGAGGACAAGATTGCATACGATGCAGTGGGAGCGGAACCGCCAGTGTTGACGTTGTCGTCCATGTCGTTGAGGAAGAGGTTGCCGAGGTCGGGGAAGAAGTCGTCGTCTGGGAAACCGTCGCTGCCAGCAGTCGCGCGTGTGCGCTCCCCAAAAACATGATCGCCCCTCTCCCGTACAAGATCACAAGAGGAGGGGTTCCGAAGGCCTGTTGTCCCTTCTCGCGGTGCACGCCGGAAGGAGGGATGGAGAAGACTTGGATGGCGGCGCAATGATCTGGAATGGTGCGAACCATATGTTGTGACGGCGGCTAGGGTTGGCAGGGACCTCGGGTAGATATATGCGCGGCGGTGGAGAGACGTGGGTGATAACCCACAAGTATAGGGGATCACAACAGTTTTCGAGGATATAGTATTCAACCCAAATTTATTGATTCGACACAAGGGGAGCCAAAGAATACTCTCGAGTATTAGCAGTTGAGTTGTCAATTCAACCACACCTGAAAGATTTAGTATCTGTAGCAAAGTTTTAGTAGCAAAGCAGTATGATAGTAACGGTAACAATGGTAAAGTAGCAGTAGTGATTGGTATAGCAAATGTGACAGCAGTAACGGTAAAGTAACTAAGCAAGGACCAGTATAGGAAAAGCTCGTAGGCATTGGATCGGTGATGGATAATTATGTCGGATGGCATTCATCATGTAACAGTTATAACATAGGGTGATATATAACTAGCTCCAGTTCGTCAATGTAATGTAGGCATGTATTCCGTATATAGTCATACATGCTTAGGGAAAAGAACTTGCATGACATCTTTTGTCCATCCCTCCCGTGGCAGCGGGGTCCTAATGGAAACTAAGGGATATTAAGGTCTCCTTTTAATAGAGAACCGGAACAAAGCATTAGCACATGGTGAATACATGGAATCCTCATACTATGGTCATCCCCGGGAGTGGTTCGGGCTATTATCACTCCGGGGTTGCCGGGTCATAACACATAGTAGGTGACTACAACTTGCAAGATAGGATCAAGAACACACATATATTGATGAAAACATAATAGGTTCAGATCTGAAATCATGGCACTCGGGACCTAGTGACAAGCATTAAGCATAGCAAAGTAGTAGCAACATCAATCTTAGAACATAGTGGATACTAGGGATCAAACCCCATCAAAACTTACTCGATTAGATGATAGATCTCATCTAACCCATCACCGTCCAGCAAGCCTGCGATGAGATTACTCACGAACGATGAAGAGCATCATGAAATTGGTGATGGAGGATGGTTGATGATGACGATGGCATCGATTTCCCCTCTCCGGAACCCAGAACGGACTCCAGATCTGCCCTCCCGAGGAAGAACAGGCGGTGGCGGCGGCTCCGTATCGTGAAACGTGATGAACTCTTCTCTCTGATTTTTTTCTGGCCGAGAGAGGTTATATAGAGTTGGAGACGAGGTCGGAGGAGCCACGTGGGCCCCACGAGCCTGCCAGGCGCGCCCTAGGGGGGCACGCCTCCTGGGCTCGTGGCCCACTAGCAGCGTTTCTTCCGTTTATTCTTCCTCCGGTATTTTTTATATATTCCATAAAAATCCTCGTAAGTTTCTAGGTCATTCCGAGAACTTTTATTTTTGCACAAAAACAACACCATGGCAGTTCTGTTGAAAACAGCGTCGGTCCGGGTTAGTTTCATTCAAATCATGCAAGTTAGAGACCAAAACAAGGGCAAAAGAGTTTGGAAAAGTAGATACGTTGGAGACGTATCAACTCCCCCAAGCTTAAAGCCTTGCTTGTCCTCAAGCAATTCAGTTGATAAACTGAAAGAGACAAAAGAAAAACTTTTACGAACTCTGTTTGATCTTGTTGTTGTAATTATGTCTAAATCAAATTCAGATTTTCAGCAAGGTCATAAGCTAACCACATAAGCAATGACATTTGGGTCTCATGGTATGCTCATATCAATGACATAATTAACTAGCAAGTAATAATAATAAGTTTCAAATTTCAACACTTCAATCAAAACAATCATGATACAATATGAATAGATGGTATCTCGCTAGCCCTTTATGAGACCGCAAAACATAAATGCAGAGCACCTTCAAAGACCGAGAGCCGACTAGAAATTGTAATTCATGGCAAAGAAGATCCAGTCATAGTCATACTCAATATCAATTAACGACAAAGCATACAAATGACGGAGGTGCTCTCTAGCTGGTGCTTTTAATAAGAAGAGGATGACTCAACAGAAATGTAAATAGATAGCCCTTCGCAGAGGGAAGCATTGATTTGCAGAGGTGCCAGAGCTCAAGCTTTTTAAAACAGAGATAAATAATTTTGGGGTGGCATGCTTTCATTGTCAACGCGATGACCAAGAGTTTTCACCATCTTCCATGCTACACATATTATAGGCGGTTCCCAAACAGAATAGTAAAGTTTTGACTCCCCCACCACCGATCAATCACACTCTATGACTAGCCGAATCCTTGGGTGCCGTCCATACCAACAACAATCTAGGGGGAGTTTTTTTTGCAATTATATTTTTATTTGATTTGAGCATGGAACTGGGCATTCCGATTACCGGCCCCTTTCTCGTGAGTGATAGTGAATAAACACGTATCGAGGATAACACGCCTAGCATGGAAGATACTGACCGCCCCTTGTCACCACATGAGCGGTTCGGGCATACAAAACAGATTATTATTTGAAGGTTTAGAGAATGGCACATGCAAATTTACTCGGAACGGCAGGTAGATACCGCATATAGGTAGGTATGGTGGACTCATATGGAACAACTTTGGGTTTATGGAAGTGGATGCACAAGCAGTATTCCCGCTTAGTACAAGTGAAGGCTAGAAAGAGACTGGGAAGCGACCAACTAGAGAGCGACAACAGTCATCAACATGCATTGAGATTAGCCAACATTGAGTGCAAGCATGAGTAGGATATAAATCACCATGAATATGAATATCGTGGAGGCTATGTTGATTTTGTTTCAACTACATGTGTGAACATGTGCCAAGTCAAGCCACTTGAATCATGCAAAGGAGGATACCATCCCATCATACTACATCACAACCATTTTAAAATTTATGTTGGCATCCAAGACAAACCATTATAAGCTCCTAGCTAATTAAGCATGGCATAAGAAACTATGATCTCCAAGTTGTCATTATAAACATGTTTCTCTCATAACAATGCTGAATTAGGAACGATGAGCTAGTCATATTTACAAAAACAAAATAGGTCGAGTTCATACCAGCTTTTCCAGGCTCAGTCACTTCATCATATATCGTCATTATTGCCTTTCACTTGCACGACCGAATGATGTGAATAATAATAAGAGTGTTCGTGCATTGGACTAAGCTGGAATCTGTAAGCAAACTCAGAGGAGAAGACAAAGTAATATGGCTCTTTGACGGATAAACAATAATGCATATGAGAGCCACTAATCATTTTAATCATGGTCTTCTACCTCGACCCAAAGAAAAAGAAAACTATTTACACGGGAAAGCTTCCCAACAAGCAAAAGAAGAACAGGAAATCTTTTTGGGTTTTCTTTTTAGTTACTACTAAGCATGCAAGAATGTAAAGTTACAACTATTTTTTTTGTTTTTCTCATTTTTATTTTTTTTGGATTTTCTCAAGTTAATCAAACACACAAGAAGAATACTAGAAAAAGAAAATAAACTAGCATGGACGATACAATGGAAAAGCGTGAACACCAACTATCAAAGTGAATGTGTGAACATGAATATAAAGTCGGTGAGAAACACGTACTCCCCCAAGCTTAGGCTTTGGCCTAAGTTGGTCTACTCCCAAGGCGGAAAGTAACCAGCTCCGGGGTACTCCGAAGTGTACTGAGGATGCCACTGCTGGGTGAGCTCCTCCGGCTCCCACTGATAAACTGGCGTCTGGTACTCGACTGGTGGCTCGGGCACGGGCGCTTGAGGTGGCGCCATGCCCCAGTATGCGTAGATGTCCGAGGTCATAATGATGTACCTGCCTAGATGAAGGTTGAACAAAGAAGGAGCAGGCAAGGTAATGACCTCACGAGTACCCTGGCTAAATACCAAGTTATAAATTAGCCTCCCATTATCATTTTTATCAAGAAAGTCATGGCGAACCATGCTATCATAATCTAGATATCTCTCTGGAAGAAGCATCTCTCCCTCCTCATGCAGCCTAGCAGGTATCCCGAAATGTTTAGCTAGCCGAGTAGCATAGATACCTCCATACACCGCGCCCTTGGAACGGTTCGTGTTCAACCGTTGGGCAACAATAGCGCCCAAACTATAAGTTCTATCATTATGTAAAGCTGAGCGTAGGACTGCATGGTCTGTGGAACTAAGACCCCTGGCCTTTCCCTGGCCAATCAAACATTTTCCTACAAATAAAGAGAAATAACGAAGCACAGGAAAATGCACACTGGCAATTCTGGCACCAGACATCCCTCTCTCCTCTCCTACGGCAATAGTATCAATGAAAGCCTCCAAGTCCCGTGGGCGAGGTTCATGCATATCCCCATCATAAGGTAACTTACAAATATCGCAAAAATCCTGAAGTGACATGCGCTGGGGGATATCATATAACTTGAACTCAACCACAGGAGGACTCTTCCTCGGATAGAAATTAAAGCTTTGCACGAAAGTATTAGTGAGGAGGAGGTATTATGGACACTTATCTTCGACAAATGCGTAAGGCCTGCATTCTCCACCAAGTAATAAAAATCCTTATGAAGACCGACAACGTGCAAGAACATATCGCTTGGCCACTCGCATGCTCGAACTTCTGCAACTCGGGGGACCGGATACTTGGGTTTCTTCTTTTCATTTTCATCTTCCTTGGGGTTATGGCTCGAAGAACCCCTTAGAAACCTCCTCATAATTCTCTTTCTTCCTCTGAAAAATTCTGAAATTTTTAGTGACTCAAAATAAAAGTAAACAAAACTTAACAGAACTCATAGCAACTACTCCTACAAGTTCCTAGAGACCAAATCATGCATCAAAACTACTTGGGACCAACTAAGTTTAACATCCAAAGCTCAAGAACAGGGTCACCAAGGCAGCAATAATATGCAATGAATAAAGCACTAGAACAAAAACTAATTGGACCAATGGAGGAGTCACATACCAAGGAACAATTCCCCAAAACAGTTTGGTGAATGGGGCTTTGCACAAGGAGTTCAAAAAATGCAGCAAAATGAGCAAGAACACGAGTTGGAGCTGTGGGATGATTTTTTCTGGAGGTAGGACATGGGTGCTGGAATAAGTGGAGGGGGGCCACGTGGGACCCACGAGCCTGCCAGGTGCGCCCAGGGGGGATGGGCGCGCCTCCTGGGCTCGTGGCCCACTGGTGCATCCCCCTGACTATTTATCTATCTTAGAATTTTTTTAAATATTCCAGAAAAAATCATACTTGAATTTCAGGGTATTTGAAGAACTTTTATTTTCAGGTCATTTTTTATTGGACGGATAATGCAGAAAAAAGGAAAAAATGCTATATTTATTATTTTTCTACTAAATAACAGAAAGTAAAAAGTTGGGAACAGAAGGTTGTGACTTCTAGATCCATCCATCTCATGGTCATCAAAAGAAATCCATCAATGAGGTTGATCAAGTCTCCTTGACAAACTTTTTTCGAATCCCATGAAACGGGAGAATTTTTGAAACATCACTAGGTTACCTCAACGGGAATATGCATATCCCCAACAATAAGTATATCATATCTCATCTTGACAGTAGGTATAGGAAATTCAAAGCTTCCAATAATAAGGATGAAGATTTTTCAATAGAATTTATGCAATGAACCCGATATTGTTTATTCAGAAAGTGCACCATGTGCTCATTACCATTGACATGGAAAGTGACATTGCCTTTGTTGCAATCAATAACAGCCCCTGCAGTGTTTAAAAAGGGTCTTCCAAGGATGATTTCCATGGCATCATCCTCGGGAATATCATGTCACAACCCTAGCCGTGTCATAGGCTAGCAAGGTGTTTGCATCATCATCATCATCATCATCATCATTGCATAAATATGAAATGGGGAGAAAGAAAAGAAACCCCAAGCATTCATGAATTAAAGAAATTCCAGATAAATGAAATTTCAACAAATCCAAAATGCCCATCAAAAATGTCCCCTATGTCTGATAATTAGGGACATGGATATACCAGGGGCCATTTGAATTAATTGAACATTTAAAATAATTTGAATTAATGGTTTAAGTCCCTGGAAAATGATAAATAAAGCAATTATCATTATCACTGTTTTCAAAATAATCTGAAACTGTTGTTATAAGTTTGGAATATTCAAACTTCAATTTAGAAAATATGTGGGTCATTTTGAAAAGTTATTTGGATCTACAAAGAAATAAAACAAATGTTAGAAAGCAGAAAACGGAATTAAAAAAAAGAAGAAAAGAAGAGGCTTACCTGGCCAAGAGAAGGAGGCGGCCCAGCCCACCAGGGCCAAGCGGTCATCTTCAACCTCTGCCAGTAGGCAAAGGCGAAGTGCCGCGCGGCGCCGGCGAGGCCTCCACCTCCTCCCTGCTCGCCTGGCTGCCGTGGCCCCCCTGAGTGCGTCACGAGCCGCCTCGTGCCTTCTCCCCTCCTCCGTCGCCGCTCTTTCTCTCACGCGTGCATTCTCCCCCTTTGTCTCCGCCATGGCCGAGAGCTTCCTGAGCTCGTCACCGACGTTCTAGCCAACCCCCGCGCCGCCTGAGCCAGCCAAAAGGACCGCCTGGACCTCCTCTTCCTTCCAGACGAGCCACGCATCGCCGGAGGGCTTCTATCGCCGTCGCGCCCCTGTCTTCCTCCTCGGGTCGCCGGAGAAGAATTCAAAGGTCGCCGCCGTTCCAGGTCCTCCCTAAGCCAGCTGTTGACGCCGCTGCACTCGCCGTGAGCCCCCGGTTCTTTTCCCCCCTTTTCCCTCTTGATTTGAGCCGCGTAGCGCCGATTTCCCTTGAGCCCGAAAGCTCCCCGCCGCCGGTGAGGTCGTGGTCGCCGTCGTGGCGACCCAAGCTAGTTTCTGAGTGCGCCATCGTGCTCAGGAGGCTTCTAGGAAGCCTCTGGAGGTCTCGGATGCCCCGTTCGAGCTCTGGCTCGACGAGCCCGTGCTCGTCCGAGCTCCGACCGCTGCCAAGCTCATCGCCGGCTCCGATTCCGACCACCTCTGCTCCAGGGAAGGGTCGGAGTGGACGCGCGCGTGTGCGTAGATCAGTTTGGTGCCCTCCGCTGTCCATTTGGTCGCCGGAGGAGGAAACCCGAGCCCCACCGCCGCTTCTAGAGTCGCCGGCGACTCGTCGCCGGTGGCTCTGGTCGTTTTGACCACGGGGGTTGACCCTGACAGGTGGGGCCACCCCCTGGTTAACCCTGGTTAGTTTAAAAAAACAATTAATTAAAATAATTAAGCTAGTTAGTCTATGACATGTGGGCCCAAGGTCTGTTAATGATTAGGATTAGTTTAACTTAGTTAATTAAGCTAATCAGACACTGACATGTGGACCCCACATGTCAGGTTTGACCCTGGCCGGGTCTAATGACCAGCTGACGTCATGATGACATCAGGCTGATGTCATAAGTCAATTTCCTATTTAAAAATAATTCCAGAAATTATTTAGAACTTTGAAAAATCATATAAATTAATCTGAAAGTCACATGAAAATAATTTATATACGAAAATTTATCAGAAAAATCCAATGAATCCAATGGTGCTATCCTCATGCATGATAGAGCAACCTAAATAGATGAACATGGACATTTTAGCATTAGGTCAATATATAGATTTTGAAAAGAGAACAACTTTGAACCTATATTCAAATACATTTCAAATTGACACGACCAGTACATACATTAGCTCATCCATGCACATAATTATGCCATGTTCATGCATCATATTGTCGCATCTGCTTGTATTGAATGTTTGTCTGCGTTGCGGTAGGCCCTAATCCGGAGGATACCACTCCGTACCTTGACGAAGGAGAGAACTCTTCCGCAACCCAGCAAGGCAAGCAACCCCATTGATCATTTTCGATAACATCCCATCCTCTCGCTCCTGCTCTTGTTCAATGCATTACGACATTGTTACATGACAGTCATACATGGTAGATGAACCTAATCTTCTGCATGACCTGATCCTGTCATAGTAAATAGCTAAACCATGCAACCTAGCATACCTGGTAGATGCTTGTGCCGTGATGTGCTTAGCTTACCTTCATGCCATGCTGCTATGCTAGAGTTGTGTCAGGTCTGATTCATCTGGGTGATGAACCAGAGTGAAACTGTGATGTTCTGATGTGATGAGCTCATAACGAATCCGTTTTGGTAAAAGGTAGCGATGAGAGGCTGTGTAGGAGTACATAGCGGGTTGTATCATTGGGACCATTGTTAGGAACTGAGTTCCGTGTTTGTAATCCAAGACTAGATACTACCACACGTTGGGATACTTAATTGACCCTCTCGACTTATCAGTCACTTAGTCCTTGGTCCAGGTATTGCAAGTAGTTTCTGGTGTTTATAGCATGTTGGCGGTCGTGCGTAGCGCTGACCCCTGGGGTGGGTTACGACACGGTATGCAGTGGCACGGTGTACCAAGGGTCACCCGAATGGTGGGCTTGGGAACCCTGCGCACATCGTTTGGGACCGTAACGGAAACTTCGGCCGGACTTCCGTGCGGGTCAGTCTCAAATAGGCGGTAGCCTGGACTAGAGGTCTTATGTGATTGACGGTCGTGGCCGACTCCCTCGCTGGGCATCCTCTTGAAGGCTGCCGAGGTGCATGGTTTTATGAGCACACAGCGATAAGTGGCGAGAGCGTGTGTGAAGAGGTACACCCCTGCAGGGTTATAAAACTATTCGAATAGCCGCGTCCGCGGATATGGACTACTTGGAGAACTTATGCTGTTCATAGATAATCAAATGAATACTTCTAAAATTCTCAAGACAAGTGTGAGTACCGTGGATGGCACTCTTCCGGAAGGGGAAGGTGAGTCCATGGTGGTGTATTGTGATGGAGTTAGTGGACTCGCGTGCGATAAATAAAATTGTAACAAAGAGTTTAAAACTGAGTAGTGTAGGTTAGCCACGAGTCAAAGCTGGCTTTCTGCATAAACTTCCCCACCCCTTGGTTGACACATGAGCATAATTAGACTAGGTCTGTTTTACAGACTTGCTGAGTACGATTGTACTCACCCTTGCTTAATTGATGTTGCAGAAGAAAATCAGGACCCATCAGGTGGGTTCTATCTAGACGTTGACGATGCCGAATAGCTGGTGTCCCAGCTACGATCTTGCCCGTGTGGTGGGCTGTAGATAGTCAGGCCATATGCCTCTTTTATATTTTGCCGTCTGTACTCAGACCGCTTTAGTTTCCGCTGGTTTGTAATACTATGTTTGTATGACTTGAGTGCCCGGTCATGTGACCCTATCTGTATGAACATATTATGCAGGGCTCGTCTGAGCCTCCTAAATAAAAGTCATGTTATTGTATGGTTATGTTGTGATGCCATGGTTGTATCTATGCATATCGGGCATGTCGTGCGTACGTGTGACGTGCAACGGTATGTATGGGATCCGACACCTAGTTGTATGCCATTAGTAGTACTCTTTACGGGAAACTGCCTCTTTGTGCTTCCACCGAGCCATGGTACCTTGCTACTGCTCCGGACACATTGATTGACCGGCATGTATCCTTCTTTGCTGCTGTGTCTGTCCCTTCGGGGAAATGTCTCGCAGTGTAATGGAGTCCCTGTAGCCTGTTACGACTCGTCTACGTGTAGTGATGACATTCGTGTCTCGCGACGTAATGGAGTCCTTGTAACTTGCTACGACTCGTCTACACACGCTTGAGACCGACACCTGCATTGATGGGTTATGTATGCCTGTTTCCATACGGATGTGCCACTTGGGTTCTATGACTAGTTATGTCGGCCCGGGTTCTTTGTTATGTAATTGCCAGCGACATGTTCACATACGTGAGCCAAAAGACGCAAACGGTCCCTGCCAAGGTAAGGTGGCAGCCGTGGAGTACCGTGCGTGAGGCCGCAAAGTGATGTGGCTTGTTACAGTATGGAATCATATGACTTAGGATCGGGGTCCCGACAGCGTTGGTATCAGAGCCTGACTGACTGTAGGATTACCAAGCCAAACCGGCCGAAGTTGAGTCTAGAAACACTATAGATTAGTAGGGGAATTGATTCTGGAAGGGAACGTAAGGCTCTTTTTACTCCTCTTCCCAAGTTATCCTATGCTGGGTCATTCTCATCTTTTCTATGGGGATAGGAACTAGGATCCTCATCTATTGCTTAGGATGACATGTTACTAGCCATGGACCAATAGCTAGCTTGTTCGTAAGTGAGTGCAAGTATTCAAGTATTGTTGGTGTGACAAACAGATGGAGAAGAGATTCGAGTCTAGATAGTTGAGTGGTTGTGCCTTTCCAATCTTTTTCAATTGTCTCAATAAAATTCTTGAGCAATTACAGCCGTTATGCTGTCCAATTTCTGCTAGGATCTAATGTCTTTGCATCATTCTCTATTTCAGATGCCCTCTCGTCCTTTCCGTCAGTTGGTCCGTCTAACCAGGTGCATCGATGTGCCAGGTCACACGGCCATGTTGGTTAGAGTGATGATGGAGGCTGGATATCGCTGGCACCTAGAGTACACAGTGGAGGAGCAGTATCGAGATTTCAACCAGAGTCAGTATCTATGTACCGTTAGGATATATCCTTCCTATCCTGGAGCTGCCGAGCCGCTTCACTGGACTCATGGATTGGGAGTTACCATAGATATGGCAGTTCAGGAAGCCGCCTACACCATGCTGACTATCATGAGGTTTCACCATGGTCTGCTACAGAACACGGAGTTCTGCTATGTTCCTGCTTCCATGGGAGGAGAGGATGGATATCTCAGTGCAGCCTATTCTGATCATTCTCATGAAGACCCTAGACTGCAGGTGACCGCTCAGATGTTGGAGAATAGGGATCGTGATGCACGTGCCCTACGCATGGAGCTCTATGCTACCCGTGCCCGTCTTTGGACAGCTTTGACGCAGTTGGCACCTGTCGTGCAGACAGGTTATGGAGATTTGGAGATGCTGACTCCATCGAGGACTCATTTGCCAGCACACGTAGACTGGCCTGATAATGGAGGCATCACCCCTCTTCGAGGACCGCTGTTGCCGCCGACAAGGGGACCAAGTCCACACCCGTGTCCTTATGGTTTCCAGGGATCCCAGGCTAGAGTGTTTCCAAATCCGCAGGTTCAGCTCCCAGGTCATGGGGGTAACCTGTATGAGGCATTCTACGGTGACGTTTGAGTGCGTGGATGCTAGACCTAGTAAGCTAGTAGACGTATCGCCACAGTCCTGTGTGTCTTGTGGGATATGATCAAGGTCGAGAGTTGAGTTCCGAAGGTCTAGATAGATAATGTATAGGATGCTTGTAATGCCTCCGATGAGTTGTGTCATCTCTCCATAGTTGTTTTCAGCTTGGGTTTGTACTGAACTAAGTCATGGTGTGTATGAAACCTAATGTTCATATGGTAGTTGTTATACCATGTTGATTGGTGTTTATCCTACATGCCATGTTGATCAGTGCATTTCCTAATTCATGTCCTAGAATTGTTATTCCCCATGCCTAAGCTATGGATTGTTTTCCTCAGGATGGTGTCAACCAGGAACAACCCCGTGCATGCTCACGAGCAAGGCGAGGGTAGCCAGCCAAGGCAAGAAGAGCTGCCACGAGCACCATCTCTAGTAGAGGTGATGCTAGAAGCCGAAAGGAATAAGAGGGAGACCAACAGACTGTTGGAGAGGATTGAACAGAACACTGCTCGTGCTCCCCGCAATGATCACCATGATGGAGTGTCACTTGGTGACTTCATTAAGCTGTGTCCGCCTAAGTACCATCATTCGATCGATCCCCTCGATGCGGATGATTGGCTGACCAGCATGTCACGCAAGATTCGAGCTGCAAATGTTTCAGAGGCCAACAAGGTGACCTTTGCGACATACTTCCTAGAGGGACCCGCCAACCTGTGGTGGGAAAGCTACAAAGCTATGCGACCCCAAGGACCTGCGCCAACCTGGGCAGAGTTTAGCGCCGCATTTCGTCTCCATCACATCCCGGAAGGGCTGATGGACTGCAAGAGAGAGGAATTCTGCGCCTTCACCCAGGGCAGATTGTCAGTGGATGCATACAGCCGCGAGTTTGGAAACCTTGCTCGCTATGCTCCAGAGGAAGTCTCAACCGATGCCAAGAAGCAGGCTAGGTTCCTCAAGGGACTAAATGTCGAGCTTCGTCGAGATCTTCGTCTGCACGAGTGCACCACCTTTCAAGATCTCGTCAATAAAGCTATCAATGCTGAGTCCGGACAGACTGACTACGAGGCCACAAGGAGGCATAACCGTGACTTCAACCCTGCATCGGGTTTAGGACCCAACAAGCGCCGAATATGGGTACCCAATGCAGCTATGCCGGCAAGGTACACTGCGAGGCCATCCTTCCAGGCACCTCGTCCAATTCAGTCCAACCCTCCACCCAGACCATTTGGAGGACCGCAAGCAAATGTTGCCCCACGTGCTACAGTGGTATGCTACAAGTGTGGAGAACCGGGACATTATTCTCGTGAATGTCCCCAGAACAATGCCAAGCCCGCTGGACGCGGAAAACCAGGGAAAGCCTTCTATGTGAAGCCAACTCCTGCCCGCGGGCGAGTTAATTATGTGTCTGCTGAAGAAGCTCTGGAAGACCCCGATGTCATTCTAGGTACGCTACTTGTTAATAGCCATCCAGCATCTGTTCTATTTGATACTGGGCCATCTCATTCATTCATCTCAGAAAGTTATGCACAGTTGCATAACATGTCTTTCTGTGACATGCCCACTCCTTTAGTAGTTCAGACTCCTGGATCAAAATGGCAAACTTCTAGAGTGAGCCATGACAATGAAATTCTGGTGGATAGACTAGTATTCCTAGCATCCTTGATAGCTCTTAAGTCTTCGGACATTAATATCATTCTAGGTATGGATTGGATGAAAGCCCACTATGCCAAGATTGATACTCATTCTAGGAATGTTCAACTTACACATCCCTCAGGAGAGATAGTTAATGTCTCTACTCGAACAACCAAGTGCCAACTCTATTCCTTGAATGCTAGCCTTCTCCCTGAACTAGAAGATATTCCGGTAGTCCGTGATTTTCCGGATGTCTTAGAAGAACTGCCAGGTATTCCACCTGTCAGAGATGTTGAGTTCGTGATAGAACTTATTCCAGGGACAGTCCCAATAGCCAGAAGACTCTATAAGATGGCACCCTTAGAACTAGCCGAGCTAAAAACCCAACTCGATGAAGCTTTGAAGAAAGGTTTCATTCGTCCTAGTTCTTCTCCTTGGGCTTGCCCTGTCCTTTTTGTTAAGAAGAAGGATGGATCGGATCGGATGGTTGTGGATTACCGACCAGTGAATTTGGTCACTATCAAGAATAAGTATCCCCTCCCCAGGATCAACGATTTGTATGCTCAACTCGCTGGATCCTCTGTCTTTTCCAAAATGGATTTGAGGCTGGGATACCATCAAATCAGAATTAGGAACGGGGACATTCCTAAAACGGCTTTTGTCACTCGTTATGGCCAATACGAGTACACCATCATGTCCTTCGGTTTAACCAATGCCCCAGCCACCTTCTCTCGACTGATGAATTCGATCTTCATGGAGTATTTGGATAAATTCGTCGTGGTTTATCTCGACGATATACTCATCTACTCGAAGAACGAACAAGAACATGCCGAGCATCTAAGGCTGGTATTGATGAAACTTCGAGAGCACCGCTTATATGCCAAATTCTCCAAGTGTGAATTTTGGTTGCCGGAAGTGACCTATTTGGGCCACGTGATTTCTGGCAAAGGTATGCCTGTCAATCCCGAGAGAGTTCAGGCCGTCCTTGATTGGACTCAACCTGAATCGGTTAAGCAAGTTCGGAGTTTCCTTGGCTTAGCGAGCTATTGTCGCCGCTTTGTTGAGACCTTCTCCAAGGTTGCGAAACCTCTGACTGAACTCCTCAAGAAAGATAAAAGGTTCGAGTGGACCCCACAATGCGAGCACAGTTTTCAAGAGTTGAAAAGACGACTGACCTCTGCTCCCATTCTAGTGCCACCAGACTTCTCTAAGGACTTTGTTATCTATTGCGACGCCTCGCGACAAGGATTAGGTTGCATTCTCATGCAAGATCGTCATGTGATTGCATACGCATCTCGACAGTTGCGTCCACATGAGGATAATTATCCAACACATGATCTTGAGCTTGCAGCTGTAGTCTATGCACTAAAGACATGGCGACATTACCTTCTGGGTAATCGTTGCGAGATATACACTGATCACCAAAGTCTAAAATATATCTTCACCCAGCCGGATTTGAATCTCAGGCAAAGACGGTGGGTAGAGTTGATTACAGACTACGACTTAGGGATAACTTACACCCCGGGAAAAGCCAATGTCATGGCTGATGCACTAAGTCGTAAGTCTTATTGTAACAATCTGATGTTACAACAAGGTCAACCGTTTCTCTATGAGGAATTCCGGAAGTTAAACCTTCACATTGTTCCTCAAGGATTCCTATCCAACTTGGTGGCGAAACCTACTCTTAAGGATCAAATAGTAGCTGTCCAGAGATATGACAAAGGGATATCTCGGATTAAGGAAAATATCGTTAGCGGAAACGCTAAGGATTTCTCTAAGGATGATGGAGGTGTGGTGTTCTTTCAGAATCGGTTGGTGGTTCCCAAGAGCACCCTTCTAAGACAGCTGATTCTTAAGGAGGCTCATGATTCTCCTCTCACAATTCATCCGGGTAGTACCAAAATGTATCAGGACCTATGCCAGAGGTTCTGGTGGACTAGGATGAAGAGAGAAATTGCTCGGTATGTTGCTAATTGTGACGTTTGTCGTCGTGTGAAAGCATAACATCAAAGGCCTGCTGGCACCCTTCAACCTTTAGCTATTCCTGAATGGAAATGGGATAAGGTCGGTATGGATTTCATCACTGGTTTTCCCAGGACCAAGAGAGGGAACAATGCTATATTCGTAGTCATTGATCGCCTTTCGAAAGTGGCTCATTTTCTTCCTGTTCGGGAAAGCTTAACTACTAGTCAGCTAGCAGAATTGTATGTATCTCGAATAGTTTCTCTTCATGGTGTTCCTTTGGAGATTAACTCACACCACGGAAGTATCTTTACTTCTCGTTTTTGGGAAAGTTTTCAAACCGCTATGGGGACTCATCTATCCTTTAGCACTGCTTTCCACCCTCAATCAAGTGGTCAAGTTGAGCGAGTCAATCAAATTCTTGAAGACATGCTCCGAGCTTGTGTTATATCTTTCGGTATGAATTGGGAGAACTGCCTTCCGTTCGTTGAATTCGCATATAACAACAGTTATCAATCAAGCTTGGGCAAAGCCCCTTTTGAAGTTCTCTATGGACGAAAATGTCGAACACCTCTTAACTGGTCAGAAACCGGAGAGAGGCAACTCTTTGGCCCGGACATGATCCAGGATGTAGAAGAGCAAGTTCGCGTTATTCATGAAAAGTTGAAAACAGCCCAATCCCATCAAAAGAGTCAATATGACCGTCATCATAAGTCTGTGACATATGGAGTTGACGAGAAGGCTTACCTTCGGGTTACACCTCTGAAGGGTACCCATCGATTCGGTATCAAAGGCAAGTTGGCTCCTCGTTACATTGGACCTTTTCGCATTCTTGCTAAACAAGAAGAGGTTGCCTACCAATTGGAACTTCCACCGCATCTTTCCAAAGTTCATGATGTCTTCCACGTCTCTCAACTCAGGCGTTGCTTTTCGGACCCTCTCCGAGAGGTGGACCACGAAACGCTTGATCTCCAAGATAACCTTTCATACCGAGAATACCCCGTTCGTATTCTTGACCAAGCTGAGCGTACCACTCGGCGTCGGAACATCAAGTTTCTTAAAGTTCAGTGGTCGCATCATTCCGAAAAGGAGGCGACATGGGGAAGAGAATATCGTCTTCGACTAGAGTACCCCGCGCTCTTCCCGACGACTTCAAAAATCTCGGGACGAGATTCTTTTGAGTGGGGGTGAGTTGTCACAACCCTAGCCGTGTCATAGGCTAGCAAGGTGTTTGCATCATCATCATCATCATTGCATCAATATGAAATGGGGAGAAAGAAAAGAAACCCCAAGCATTCATGAATTAAAGAAATTCCAGATAAATGAAATTTCAACAAATCCAAAATGCCCATAAAAAATGTCCCATATGTCTGATAATTAGGGACATGGATATACTAGGGGCCATTTGAATTAATTGAACATTTAAAATAATTTGAATTAATGGTTTAAGTCCCTAGAAAATGATAAATAAAGCAATTATCATTATCACTGTTTTCAAAATAATCTGAAACTGTTGTTATAAGTTTGGAATATTCAAACTTCAATTTAGAAAATATGTGGGTCATTTTGAAAAGTTATTTGGATCTACAAAGAAATAAAATAAATGTTAGAAAGCAGAAAACGGAATTAAAAAAAGAAGAAAAGAACAGGCTTACCTGGCCCAGAGAAGGAGGCGGCCCAGCCCACCAGGGCCAAGCGGTCATCTTCAACCTCTGCCAGTAGGCAGAGGCGAAGTGCCGCGCGGCCCCGGCGAGGCCTCCACCTCCTCCCTGCTCGCCTGACTGCCGTGGCCCCCCTGAGTGCGTCACGAGCCGCCTCGTGCCTTCTCCTCTCCTCCGTCGCCGCTCTCTCTCGCGCGCGTGCATTCTCCCCCTCTGTCTCCGCCATGGCCAAGAGCTTCCCGAGCTCGTCGCCGACGTTCTAGCCAACCCCCGCGCTGCCTGAGCCAGCCAAAAGGACCGCCTGGACCTCCTCTTCCTTCCAGACGAGCCACGCATCACCGGAGGGCTTCTATCGCCGTCGCGCCCCTGTCTTCCTCCTCGGGTCGCCGGAGAAGAATTCGAAGGTCGCCGCCGTTCCAGGTCCTCCTCGAGCCAGCCGTCGACGCCGCTGCACTCGTCGTGAGCCCCCGGTTCTTTTCCCCCCTTTTCCCCCTTGATTTGAGCCGCGTAGTGCCGATTTCCCTTGATCCCGAAAGCTCCCCGCCACCGTGAGGTCGTGGTCGCCGTCGTGGCGACCCAAGCTAGTTTCTGAGTGCGCCATCGTGCTCAGAAGGCTTCCAGGAAGCCTCTGGAGGTCTCGGATGCCCCGTTCGAGCTCTGGCTCGACGAGCCCGTGCTCGTCCGAGCTCCGGCCACCGCCAAGCTCATCGCCGACGCCGATTCCGACCACCTCTGCTCCAGGGAAGGGTCGGAATGGACGCGCGCGTGTGCGTAGATCAGTTTGGTGCCCTCCGCCGTCCATTTGGTCGCCGGAGGAGGAAACCCGAGCCCCACCGCCGCTTCTAGGGTCGCCGGCGGCTCGTCGCCGGTGGCTCTGGTCGTTTTGACCACGGGGGTTGACCCTGACAGGTGGGGCCACCCCCTGGTTAACCCTGGTTAGTTTAAAAAAACAATTAATTAAAATAATTAAGCTAGTTAGTCTATGACATGTGGGCCCAGGGTCTGTTAATGATTAGGATTAGTTTAACTTAGTTAATTAAGCTAATCAAGCACTGACATGTGGACCCCACATGTTAGGTTTGACCCTGGCCGGGTCTAATGACCAGCTGACGTCATGATGACATCAGGCTGATGTCATAAGTCAATTTCCTATTTAAAAATAATTCCAGAAATTATTTAGAACTTTGAAAAATCATATAAATTAATCTGAAAGTCAGATGAAAATAATTTATATACGAAAATTTATCAGAAAAATCCAATGAATCCAATGGTGCTATCCTCATGCATGATAGAGCAACCTAAATAGATGAACATGGACATTTTAGCATTAGGTCAATATATAGATTTTGAAAAGAGAACAACTTTGAACCTATATTCAAATACATTTCAAATTGACACGACCAGTAGCTACATTAGCTCATCCATGCACATCATTATGCCATGTTCATGCATCATATTGTCGCATCTACTTGTATTGAATGTTTGTCGGCGTTGCAGTAGGCCCTAATCCGAAGGATACCACTCCGTACCTTGACGAAGGAGAGAACTCTTCCGCAACCCAGCAAGGCAAGCAACCCCATTGATCATTTTCGATAACATCCCATCCTCTCGCTCCTGCTCTTGTTCAATGCATTAGGACATTGTTACATGACAGTCATACATGGTAGATGAACCTAATCTTCTGCATGACCTGATCTTGTCACAGTAAATAGCTAAACCATGCAACCTAGCATACCTGGTAGATGCTTGTGCCGTGATGTGCTTAGCTTACCTTCATGCCATGCTGCTATGCTAGAGTTGTGTCAGGTCTGATTCATCTGGGTGATGAACCAGAGTGAAACTGTGATGTTCTGATGTGATGAGCTCATAACGAATCCGTTTTGGTAAAAGGTAGCGATGAGAGGCTGTGTAGGAGTACATAGAGGGCTGTCTCATTGGGAACGTTGTTAGGAACTGAGTTCCGTGTTTGTAATCCAAGACTAGATACTACCACACGTTGGGATACTTAATTGACCCTCTCGACTTATCAGTCGCTTAGTCCTTGGTCCAGGTATTGCAAGTAGTTTCTGGTGTTTATAGCATGTTGGAGGCCGTGCGTAGCGCTGACCCCCGGGATGGGTTACGACACGGTAGGCAGTGGCACGGTGTACCAAGGGTCACCCGAATGGTGGGCTTGGGAACCCTGCGCACATCGTTTGGGACCGTAACGGAAACTTCGGTCGGACTTCCGTGCGGGTCAGTCTCAAATAGGCGGTAGCCTGGACTAGAGGTCTTATGTGATTGACGGTCGTGGCCGACTCCCTCGCTGGGCATCCGCTTGAAGGCTGCCGAGGTGCATGGTTTTATGAGCACACGGCGATAAGTGGCGAGAGCGTGTGTGAAGAGGTACATCCCTGTAGGGTTATGAAACTATTCGAATAGCCGCGTCCGCGGATATGGACTACTTGGAGAACTTATGCTGTTCATAGATAATCAAATGAATACTTCTAAAATTCTCAAGACAAGTGTGAGTACCGTGGATGGCACTCTTCCGGAAGGGGAAGGTGAGTCCATGGTGGTGTATTGTGATGGAGTTAGTGGACTCGCGTGCGATAAATAAAATTGTAACAAAGAGTTTAAAACTGAGTAGTGTAGGTTAGCCATGAGTCAAAGCTGGCTTTGTGCATAAACTTCCCCACCCCTTTGTTAACACATGAGCATAATTAGACTAGGTCTGTTTTACAGACTTGCTGAGTACGATTGTACTCACCCTTGCTTAATTGATGTTGCAGAAGAAAATCAGGACCCATCAGGTGGGTTCTATCTAGACGTTGAC
This sequence comes from Hordeum marinum, assembly GCA_022496015.1. Lineage (NCBI taxonomy): Eukaryota > Viridiplantae > Streptophyta > Magnoliopsida > Poales > Poaceae > Hordeum > Hordeum marinum. Next base: position 127,188,074 of record CM039673.1, on the reverse strand, counting down.
GATGTCGAATAGCTGGTGTCCCAGCTACGATCTTGCCCGTGTGGTGGGCTGTAGATAGTCAGGCCATATGCCTCTTTTATATTTTGCCGTCTGTACTTAGACCACTTTAGTTTTCGCTGGTTTGTAATACTATGTTTGTATGACTTGAGTGCCGGGTCATGTGACCCTATCTGTATGAACATATTATGCAGGGCTCGTCTGAGCCTCCTAAATAAAAGTCATGTTATTGTATGGTTATGTTGTGATGCCATGGTTGTATCTATGCATATCGGGCATGTCGTGCGTACGTGTGACGTGCAACGGTATGTATGGGATCCGACACCTAGTTGTATGCCATTAGTAGTACTCTTTACGGGAAACTGCCTCTTTGTGCTTCCACCGAGCCATGGTACCTTGCTACTGCTTCGGACACATTGATTGACCGGCATGTATCCTTCTTTGCTGCTGTGTCTGTCCCTTCAGGGAAATGTCTCGCAGTGTAATGGAGTCCCTGTAGCCTGTTACGACTCGTCTACGTGCAGTGATGACATTCGTGTCTCGCGACGTAATGGAGTCCTTGTAACTTGCTACGACTCGTCTACACACGCTTGAGACCGACACCTGCATTGATGGGTTATGTATGCCTGTTTCCATACGGATGTGCCACTTGGGTTCTATGACTAGTTATGTCGGCCCGGGTTCTTTGTTATGTGATTGCCAGCGACATGTTCACATACGTGAGCCAAAAGACGCAAACGGTCCCGGCCAAGGTAAGGTGGCAGCCGTGGAGTACCGTGCGTGAGGCCGCAAAGTGATGTGGCTTTTTACAGTATGGAATCATATGACTTAGGATCGGGGTCCCGACATATCAAGAATAACAAAGTCTATTAAGATAGTAACGTTCGCAACCACAACAGGCACATCCTCGCAAATGTCGTTAGGTAAAGCAGTTGATTTGTCACCCATTTGCAAAGATATTTCAGTAGGTGTCAACTTATCCAATTCAAGTCTACGCTATAAAGAGAGGTGTTAGAAATATGCCCTAGAGTCAATAATAAATTAGTTCTTATCATATTTCCTTGTTCATGATAATCGTTTATTATCCATGCTATAATTGTATTGATCGGAGACTTAGATGCATGTGTGGATACATAGACAAAACCATGTCCCTAGTATGCCTCTAATAGACTAGCTCGTTGATCAAAAGATGGTTAAGGTTTCCTAGCCATGGACATGAGATGTCATTTGATAACGGGATCACATCATTAGGAGAATGATGTGATGGACAAGACCCAAACTACAAACGTAGCATATGATCGTGTCAGTTTATTGCTACTATTTTCTGCATGTCAAGTATATGTTCCTATGACCATGAGATCATGCAACTCACGGACACCGGAGGAGTGCCTTGTGTGTATCAAACGTCGCAACGTAACTGGGTGACTATAAAGGTCCTCTACAAGTATATCCGAGGATGTCTATTAAGTTGGCATGGATCGAGACTGGGATTTGTTACTCCGTGTGTCGGAGAGGTATCTCATGGCCCACTCGGTAATAGAACATCACAATGAGCCTTGCAAGCAATGTGACTAAGTGTTAGTCACGGGATCTTGTATTACGGAACGAGTAAAGAGACTTGCCGGTAACAAGGTTGAACTAGGTATGGACATACCGACGATCGAATCTCGGACAAGTAACATACCGAAGAAACAAAGGGAACATCATACGGGATTAATTGAATCCTTGACATAGAGGTTCAACCGATAAAGATCTTCATAGAATATGTAGGAACCAATATGGGCATCCAGGTCCCGCTATTGGTTATTGACCGTAGAGGTGTCTCGGTCATGTCTACATAGTTCTCGAACCCGCAGGGTCTACACGCTTAAGGTTTGGTGACGTTTCGGTAGTATAGAGTTGTGTATGGTGGTGACCGAAGGTTGTTCGGAGTCCCAGATGAGATTCCGGACGTCACAAGGATCTCCAGAATGGTCCAGAGGTAAAGATTCATATATAGGAAGTCCTATTTTGGTCGCCCCAAAAGTTTCGGGCTCATCGGTAGTGTACCGGGAGTGCCGGTAGTGTACCGGGGGACCATCGGGAGAGGTATTTTGACCCAAGAGGCTACATGGGCTGTGGGAGGGTGGAAACCAGCCCTTAGTGGGCTGGTGTAAGTCCTTTAATAGGCCCATGCGGCTGGACTTTAGAAAGAAAGAAAAAAACGCAAAAGTGGAAATAGACTCCAAGTTGGAAAGGAGCAATCCTAGTCCTACTAGGAGTTGAGGAGGATTCCTCCAATCCTCCTTGCGCAAGAGGCAAGGCAGGACTGCCTTATGCGCCAGTCCTCCTCCTCCCTCCCTATTATATATACTGGAGGTATTGGGTGTTTTGCACTTGATTTTACGGCCACGTGCTACCCGGTACACCGGTGCTCCTCTAGATTGGGTTTCCGCAGTGCTTAGGCGAAGCCCTGCCGGAATTGCTCCACCACCATCGCTGGAGCACCGTCAGGCTGCCGGAGAACTCTTCTACCTCTCCGCTCTCTCTTGCTGGATCAAGACGGCAGAGATCATCATCAAGCTGCACGTGTGCTGAACGCGGAGGTGTCGTCCGTTCGGCGCTATATCGGAAGGACCGTGATCAAGATCGCGGGACGGTTCGTGATGAAATCGCGGAATGGATCGTGATGAGTTCGTGGGACAGATCGTGATCAAGATCGCAAGACGGTTCGTGATGAGATCGCGGAACGGATCATGATGAGTTCGCGGGACAGATCATGATCAAGATCATGAGACGGATCATGATGAGATCGCGGGACGGATCGTGACGAGTTCGCGAGACGGATCTTGATTGGATCGTAGGACGAATCGTGATGAGATCGCGGGACACTCGGCGATTTGGATCGCGAAGACGTTCGACTACACCAACCGCGTTTCTTAACGCTTCCCACTTAACGATCTACAAGGGTATGTAGATCCACTCTCCCTCTCGTAGATGCTCATCACCATGGATAGATCCGTGTGTGCGTAGGAAAAATTTTGTTTCCCATGCGACGTTCCCCGACAATGGCATTATGAGATAGGTCTATGTGTAGATGAGATCTCGAGTAGAACACAAAGAGTTTGTGGGCGTTGATGCTTAGATTGCTTCCTCCCTTGGTCGTGTTTTGGTTCAGCGGTATTGTGAGATGAAGCAGCCCGGACCAACATTACTCGTACGCTTACGAGAGACCGGTTCCCTCAACCGCAACTTGTTGCATAGATGGCTTGCGGGTGCTAGTTTCTCTCACTTTAGTTGGATCGGATTCGACAAAGGCGGTCCTTGAGAAGGTTGAAAAGCAACTAGTGTATCACCGTTGTGGTTTTTGCGTAGGTGAGAATTGTTCTTGCTAGATACCCATAGCAGCCATGTAAAACATGCAACAACAATTAGAGGACGTCTAAGTTGTTTTTGCAGGGTATGTTGTGATATGATATGGCCAATTACATGATGTGATATATGTGATGTATGAGATGATCATGTGATGTATAGATTATCACGACTTGCATGTCGATGAGTACGGCAACCGGCAGGAGCCATAGGGTTGTCTTTAATTATTGTATGACCTGCGTGTCAATCATTAAGCGCTATGTAATGCTTTGCTTTATCGCTACGGTAGCAATAGTAGTAGAAGCATGTTGGGCGCGACAACCCCGATGGCGACACGTTGATGGAGATCATGGTGTCGTGCCGGTGACGATGGAGATCATGTCGGTGCTTTCTAGATGGAGATCAAAAGCACAAGTTCATGGCCATATCATGTCACTTATGATTTGCATGTGATGTTAATCCTTTTATGCACCTTGTTTTGCTTAGGACGACGGTAGCATTATAAGGTGATCCCTCACTTAATTTCAAGATAAATTGTGTTCTCCCCGAGTGTGCACTGTTGCGAAAGTTCGTCGTGTTGAGACACCACGTGATGATCGGGTGTGATAGACTCTATGTTCACATACAATGGGTGCAAGCCAGTGTTGCACATGCAGAACACTCAGGTTAAACTTGACGAGCCTAGCATGTACAGACATGGCCTCGGAACACAAGAGACCGAAAGGTCGAACATGAGTCATATAGTAGATATGATCAACATGATGATGTTCACCATTGCAGCCACCTCAACTCACGTGATGATCGGACTTGAGTTGGTGAATTTGGATCATGTATCACTCGAATGACCGAAGGGATGTCATTTTGAGTGGGAGTTCTTCAGTAATATGATTAATTGAACTCATTATCATGAACATAGTCAGTAGTGTCTTTGCAAATTATGTTGTAGATTACTAGCTCGCGTTGTAGCTCCCTTGAATTTTTATATGTTCCTAGAGAAATAGAGTTGAAAGATGATGGTAGCAATATTGCAGACTGGGTCCGTGATCTGAGGATTGTCCTCATTGCTGCAAAGAAGGCTTATGTCCTTAATGCACCGCTCGGTGCGCCAACCCCTCTAGCGTCGTGTGTAGATGTTGTGAACATATGACAGGCACATTCTGATGACTACTTGATAGTTTAGTGCGTCATGCATTACGGCTTAGAATTGAGGCTCCAAAACGTTTTGAACGTCACGAAACATATGAGATGTTTCTAAGAGCTGAAATTAGGGTCTCTGACTCGTGCCTGTGTTGCGAGATATGAGATCTCCAACAAGATTCTTTGCCTGCAAGATGAAAGAGAGTAGCTCAATCGTTGAGCATGTGCTTAGATTGTCTGGGCGCTACAATCGCTTGAATCAAGTGGGAGTTGATCTTCCATATAAGATAGTGACTGATATAGTTCTCCAAGTCACTGTCACTAAGATACTAGAACTTGGTGATGAACTATAAAATGCCAGGGATAGAAATAATGATCCCTGAGCTCTTCGGGATGTTTGACACCGCGAAGGTAGAAATGAAGAAGGAGCATCAAGTGTTGATGGTTAGTAAAACCACTAGTTTCGAGAAGGGCAAGGGCAAGGAGGGAAAGTTCATGGATGGAAAGACAGTTGATGCTCCAGTGAAGCAACCCAAAGTTGAACTCAAACCCGAGACTAAGTGCTTCGATTATGAGGAGAGCGGTCGCTGAAAGCGAAACAACCCTAGATACTTGGTAGATAAGAAGGCTGGCAACATCAACAGAAGTACATTTGATATACATGTTATTGATGTATACCTTGCTAGTACTCCTAGTAGCACCTGCGTATTGGATACCGGTTCGGTTGCTAAATGTTAGTAACTCAAAATAAAAGCTACAGAATAAACGGTGAACTAGCTAAGGGTGAGGTGACAATGTGTGTTGGAAATGTTTCCAAGGTTGATGTGATCAACATCGCACGCTCTCTCTACCTTCGGGATTAGTGACAAACCTAAATAAATGTAATTTGGTGTTTGCGTTAAGCATGAACATGATTAGATCGTGTTTATTGCAACACGGTTATTCATTTAAGTTAGAGAATAATGGTTATTCTGTTTACATGAATAATACCTTCAATGGTCATGCACCCAGTAAGAATGGTTTGGTGAATCTTGATCGTAGTAATACACATGTTCATAACATTGATGCCAAAGGATACAAAGTTATTAATGATAGTACCACATACTTTTGGCACTGCCGCTAAATGTCATATTGGTATAAAGCGCATGAAGAAACTCCATGCTGATGGATCTTTTGACTCATTTGATTTCAAATAGGTTGAGACATGCGAACCATGCTTCTTGGGCAAGATGACTAAGGACCCCTACATCTGGATTGATGGAGAGGAGAAGTGATTTGTTGGAAATGATACATGTTGATGTATGCAATCCAATGAGTCTTGTAGCGTGCGGTGGATATCGTTATTTTCTTACATTCACTGATGATTTGAGTAGATATAGTGTTTATTTACTTAATGAAACACAAGTCTGAATCGTTTGAAAGGTTCAAGTAAATTCAGAGTGAAGTTTAAAGATCATCGTGACAAGAAGATAAAAATGTCTACGATATGATCGTGGAGGTGAATATCTGAGTTGCGAGTTTGGCATGCAACTTTAGACAATGTGAAAGTTGTTTCACAACTCACGCCACCTGGAACACCATAGTGTGATGGTGTGTCCGAACGTCATAGTCATGCTCTATTGGATATGGTGCGTGCTATGATGTCTCTTACCGTTATACTACTATAAGTTTGGGGTTATGCATTAGAGACAACTACATTCACTTTAAATAGGGCACCATCTAAATCCGTTGAGATGACACCATGTGAATTATGGTTTGATGGAAACCTAAGCTGTCATTTCTTAATGTTTGGGGCTGCAATGCTTGTGTGGAAAATGTTTTCACCTAATAAGCTCGAACCCAAAGCGGACAAATGCATCTTCATAGAATACCCTAAGAACAGTTGGGTATACCTTCTATCTCAGATCCAAGTGCAAAGTGTTTGTTGCTAATGGGTCCTTTCTCGAGAAAGAGTTTCTTTCAAAAGAATTGAGTGGGAGGAAGATAGAACTTGATGAGGTTGTTAAACCTTTGTTCAACCAGAGAGTAGCGCAGCGCAGGAACATGTTTCCGTGAAGCCTACGTTAGTTAAAGAGGAAGTTAATGATGATGATCATGAAGCTTCAGGATCAAGTTGCTATCGAACCTCGTAGGTCGACAAGGATGTGTACTGCTCCTGAGCGGTACGACAACCCTGTCTTGGAGGTCATGTTGTTGGACAACGATGAACCTACGAGCTATGGAGAAGCGATGATGGGCCCGGATTCCGACAAATGGTTAGAGGCCATGAAATCCGAGAAGAGGATCCATGTATGAAAACCAAGTATAGACTTTGGTAGACTTGCTCGTTGAACGGTAGGTCGTTAAGTACAAATGGATCTTTAAAATGAAGACAGAAGCTGATGGTGAATGTCACCATTTATAAATCTCGACTTGTCGCAAATAAGTTTCCGACAAGTTCAAGGAGTTGACTACGATGAGACTTTCTCACTCGTAGTGGTGCTAAAGTCTGTTTTAATTATGTTAGCAGTTGCTGCATTTTTCAATTATGAAATCTGCCACATGGATGTCAAAACATCGTTTCCTTAACGATTTACTTGAGGAAAGGTTGTATGTGATACAACCAGAAGGTTTTGTCTGTCCTAAGGATGCTAAAAGATGAGCAAGCTTCAGTCATCCTTCTATGGACTGAAGCAAGCATCTCGGAGTTGGAATATATGCTTTGATGAGGTGATCAAAGTTTTTGAGTCTATACAAAGTTTACAAGAAACTTGTATTTGCAATAAAGTGAGTGGGAGCACTATAGAGTTTCTGATAAGTATATGTGGGTGACATATTGTTGATCAGAAATAATGTAGAATTTTTGGAAGGCAAAAACGGTTGTTTGAAAAGTGTTTTTCAAAGGAAGACCTAGATAAAACTACCTAATTGTTAAGCATCAAGATCTATAGAGATAGATCAAGATGCTTGATGAGACTTTCAATGAGTACATACCTTGATAAGATTTTGAAAGAGGTCAAAATGGATCAGTCAGAGAAAGAGTTCTCACCTAATTTGTAAGGTGTGAAGTTGAGTGAGACTCAAAGCTCGACAACGGCAGAAGAAAGAGAAATGACGAACGTCGTCCCCTGTGCCTTAGCCATAGGCTCTATATTATGCCACGTTGTGTACCGCACCTATGTGTGCCTTGCCATGAGTCCGTCATGGGGTACAGGAGTGACCCAGGAGTGGATCACTGGACAACGGTCAAGATTATCCTTAGTAACTAAAACTAAGGAGATGTTTCTCGATTATGAAGGTGATAAAGAGTTCGTCGTAAAGAGTTACGTCGATGCAAGCTTTAACACCAATCCGGATGACTCGTAGTAGCAATCTGGATGCATATAGTGGAGCAGCCATTTGGAATAGTACCAAGTGGAGTGTGGTAGCAGTGTTTACAGTTTGACATAGAGATTTGCAAAGTACACACGGATCTGAATGTCGCAGACCCGTTGACTATAAGACCTCTCTGATATGCAAAGCATGATCGAGCCCAAGAACTCATTGGGTGTTAGATTCATAACAATGCGAATCACATAGTGATGTGAACTAGATTATTGACTCTAGTGCAAGTGGGAGACTGTTAGAAATATGCCCTAGAGGCAATAATAAATTAGTTATTAACATATTTCCTTGTTCATGATAATCGTTTATTATCCATGCTATCATTGTATTGATCGGAGACTTAGATACATGTGTGGATACATAGACAAAACCATGTCCCTAGTATGCCTCTAATAGACTAGCTCGTTGATCAAAAGATCGTTAAGGTTTCCTAGCCATGGACATGAGATGTCATTTGATAACGGGATCACATCATTAGGAGAATGATGTGATGGACAAGACCCAAACTACAAACGTAGCATATGATCATGTTAGTTTATTGCTACTGTTTTCTGCATGTCAAGTATATGTTCCTATGACCATGAGATCATGCAACTCACGGACACCGGAGGAGTGCCTTGTGTGTATCAAACGTCGCAACATAACTGGGTGACTATAAAGGTTCTCTATAGGTATCTCCGAGGATGTCTGTTGAGTTGGCATGGATCGAGACTGGGATTTGTTACTCCGTGTGACGGAGAGGTATCTTAGGGCCCACTCGGTAATACAACATCACAATGAGCCGTGCAAGAAATGTGACTAAGTGTTAGTCACGTGATCTTGTATTACAGAACGAGTAAAGAGACTTGCCGGTAACAAGGTTGAACTAGGTATGGAGATACCGACGATCGAATCTCGGACAAGTAACATACCGAAGAAACAAAGGGAACATCATACGTGATTAACTGAATCCTTGACATAGAGGTTCGACCGATAAAGATCTTCATAGAATATGTAGGAACCAATATGGGCATCTAGGTCCCACTATTGTTTATTGACTATAGAGGTGTCTCGGTCATGTCTACATAGTTCTCGAACCCGCAGGGTGTGCACGCTTAAGGTTTGTTGACGTTTCGGTAGTATAGAGTTATGTATGGTGGTGACCGAAGGTTTCTAGGACTCCCGGATGAGATCCTGGACGTCACGAGGATCTCCGGAATGGTCCGGAGGTAAAGATTCATATATAGGAAGTCCTATTTTGGTCGCCGGAAAAGTTTCGGCCTCATCGGTAGTCTACCGGGAGTGCCGGTAGTGTACTGGGGGACCATCGGGAGAGGTATTTCGACCCAAGAGGCTACATGGGCTGTGGGAGGGTGGAAACCAGCCCTTAGTGGGCTGGTGGAAGTCCTCCAAGAGGCCCATGTGGCTGGACTTGAGAAAGAAAGAAAAAAAACGCAAAAGTGGAAATAGACTCCAAGTAGGAAAGGAGCAATCCTAGTCCTACTAGGATTGGAGGATCCTCCTCCAATCCTCCTTGCGCAAGAGGCAAGGCAGGGCTGCCTTGTGCGCTAGCCCTCCTCCTCCCTCCCTCTTATATATACTGGAGGTATTGGGTGTTTTGCACTTGATTTTACGGCCACGTGCTACCCGGTACACCGGTGCTCCTTTAGATTGGATTTCCCCAGTTCTTAGGCGAAGCCCTGCCGGAATTGCTCCACCACCATCGCCGGAGCGCCGTCAGGCTGCCGGAGAACACTTCTACCTCTCCGCTCTCTCTTGCTGGATCAAGACGGCGGAGATCATCATCAAGATACACATGTGCTGAACGCGGAGGTGTCGTCCGTTCAGCGCTAGATCGGAAGGACCGTGATCAAGATCGCGAGACGGTTCGTGATGAGATCGCGGAACGGGTCGTGACGAGTTTGCGGGACAGATCGTGATCAAGATCGCGAGACGGTTCGTGATGAGATCGCAGAACGGACCGTGATGAGTTCGGAGGACAGATCGTGATCAAGATCGTGAGACGGATCGTGATGAGATCGCGGGACGGATCGTGATGAGTTCGCGAGATGGATCATGATTGGATCGTGGGAAGGATCGTGATGAGATCGCGGGACACTCGGCGATTTGGATCGCGAAGACGTTCGACTACACCAACCGCGTTTCTTAACACTTCCCTCTTAGCGATCTACAAGGGTATGTAGATCCACTCTCCCTCTCGTAAATGCTCATCACCATGGATAGATCTGCGTCTGCGTAGGAAAATTTTGTTTCCCATGCGACGTTCCCCAACAAGAGGCATAACACTAACACCGGCTCCAAGATCACATAAAGCAGTTATAACATAATTTCCTTTAATGGAGCAAGGTATAGTGGGTACTCCGGGATCACCTAGTTTCTTAGGAGTCCCACTCTTAAAAGTGTAATTAGCAAGCATTGTGGAAATCTCAACATCAGGTATCTTTCTTTTATTTGTCACAATATCTTTCATGTATTTAGCGTAAGGAGACATTTTAAGCATATCAGTCAAACACATTTGCAAAAAGATAGGTCTAATCATTTCAGCAAAGCGCTCAAAATCCTCATCATCCTTTTTCTTGGATGGTTTGGGAGGAAAGGGCATGGGTTTCTGAACCCATGGTTCTCTTTCTTTACCATGCTTCCTAGCAATAAAATCACTCTTATCATATCTTTTGTTCCTAGGTTGTGGGTTATCAGGATCAACAGCAGGTTCAATCTCCACATCATTATCATTACTAGGTTGAGCATCAACATGAACATCATTATTAACATAACTAGGCTCATGTTCATCACCGGATTGGGTCTCAGCATCAGAAATAGATATATCATTTTGATTCTCAGGTGTAATCGAAACAGGTTTACTAGCTGGCAAGTTCCTATCAACTTTCTTTTTCTTCCTATTACCAGGATGGCTAGGTGCATCAGTATTAATTCCTTGAGAATCTTGCTCAATTCTCTTAGGATGGCCCTCAGGATACAAAGGTTCCTGAGTCATTCTACCACCTCTAGTAACGACTTTAACAGAATTATCATTCAATTCATTAAGCAAGTCATTTTGAGCCTTAAGTACTTGCTCTACTTGAGTAGTGACCATAGAAGCATGTTTACCAATAAGCTTAAGATCATTAACATTTCTGTCCACACAAGCACTTATATGATTAATCATACATGCATTTTGTTTCAGTTGTCTGCTAACATAATCATTAAAACTTTGTTGTTTGGCGACAAAGTTATCAAATTCATCTAAGCATAAGCTAGCAGGTTTATCATAAGGAATATCACTCTTATTAAATCTACGAAGAGAGTTTACCTCTACTACCTATGGCGGATTATCAAGACCATGTATCTTTTCAATAGGTGGTAGATTCTTAACATCTTCAGATTTAATACCTTTCTCTTGCATAGATTTCTTTGCTTCTTGCATATCTTCAGGACTGAGGAATAGAATACCTCTTTTCTTTGGATTTGGCTTCGGAGGTGGTTCGGGAATAGTCCAAGCATTATCATTACTCAAGATATTATTCAATAGAATTTCAGCTTGTTCCACAGTTCGTTCCTTGAAAACACAACCAGCATAACTATCTAGGTGGTCCCTAGAAGTATCGGTGAGTCCATTATAAAAGATATCAAGTATTTCATTTTTCTTAAGAGGGTGATCAGGCAAAGCATTAAGTAACTGGACAAGCCTCTCCCAATCTTGTGGGAGACTCTCTTCTTCAGTTTGCACAAAGTTGTATATATCCTGCAAGGCAGCTTGTTTCTTATGGACAGGAAAATATTTCTTAGAGAAGTAGGATATCATATCCTGGGGACTACGCACACAACCAGGAGCAAGAGAAGTAAACCAAGTTTTAGCATCACCCTTTAGTGAGAAAGGAAACAACTTAAGGATATTATAATAGCGAATTTTTTCCTCATTAGTGAATAGGGTGGCTATATCATTCAGTTTAGTAAGATGTGCTACGACAGTTTCAGATTCATAACCATGAAAAGGATCAGATTCAACCAAAGTGATTAACTCCGGATCGACAGAGAACTCATAATCCTTATCAGTAACAAAGATGGGTGGAGTAGCAAACTTAGGATCATATTTCATTCTAGCATTCAGAGATTTTTCTTTCCACTTGTCGTAATAAATTCTCAAGATCATAGCTATCCTTACAAGCAAGAAAGTCTTCAGCTACCTCTCCTTCCATAACATAACCTTTAGGTATATTAGGAAATTCATACCTAGGAGGGCTAGGTCTAACAGGTGTAACAGCGGGTTCCATTTCAATAATTTCATCAGTTTCAGAAGTGTCATTTGATTCAGTAGTGACTCTAGCAATTTGTGCATCAAGAAATTCACCAAGTGGCATATCATTACCAAGCAAAGCATCATCATAATTATCATGTATAGCATCATCAAGCACAGGCGACATATCAGAATTAATAGCAGGTGGTGGTGTCGCAAATTTACTCATGACAGAAGGTGAATCAATTGTAGAGCTAGATGGCAGTTCCTTACCTGTCCTCATAGTTGAGGGCAGAACTTTAGTTTTTGGATCTCACAAATTCTTCATAGTAATCAATAGATATAAATCCCAAGTAACTTAGATAATAGAGCTATTCTCCCCGGCAACGGCGCTAGAAAAAGGTCTTGATAACCCACAAGTATAGGGGATTGCAAAAGTTTTCGAGGGTATAGTATTCAACCCAAATTTATTGATTTGACACAAGGGGAGCCAAAGAATACTCTCGAGTATTAGCAGTTGAGTTGTCCATTCAACCACACCTGAAAGATTTAGTATCTGTAGCAAAGTTTTAGTAGCAAAGCAGTATGATAGTAACGGTAACAATGGTAAAGTAGCAGTAGTGATTGGTATAGCAAATGTGACAGCAGTAACGGTAAAGTAACCAAGCCAGTATAGGAAAAGCTCGTAGGCATTGGATCGGTGATGGATAATTATGTCGGATGTCATTCATCATGTAATAGTTATAACATATGGTGATATATAACTAGCTCCAGTTCATCAATGTAATGTAGGCATGTATTCCGTATATAGTCATACGTCCTTAGGGAAAAGAACTTGCATGACATCTTTTGTCCATCCCTCCCGTGGCAGCGGGGTCCTAATGGAAACTAAGGGATATTAAGGTCTCCTTTTAATAGAGAACCGGAACAAAGCATTAGCACATGGTTAATACATGGAATCCTCATACTATGGTCATCCCCGGGAGTGGTTCCGGCTATTGTCACTCCGGGGTTGCCGGATCATAACACATAGTAGGTGACTACAACTTGCAAGATAGGATCAAGAACACACATATATTATGTTGGAAATATGCCCTAGAGGCAATAAATAAAGTGTTTATTATTGTATTTCCTTGTTCATGATAATCGTTTATTATCCATGCTATAATTGTATTAATTGGAAACATGGATACATGTGTGGATACATAGACAAACACAATGTCCCTAGTGTGCCTCTAGTGAACTAGCTCGTTGATCGAAAGATGGTTAAGGTTTCCTAGTCATGGACATGAGATGTCATTTGATAACGGGATCACATCATTAGGAGAATGATGTGATGGACAAGACCCAAACAACAAACGTAGCTTATGATCGTGTCAGTTTATTGCTACTGTTTTCTGCATGTCAAGTATATGTTCCTATGACCATGAGATCATGCAACTCACAGATATCGGAGGAGTACCTTGTGTGTATCAAACGTCGCAACGTAACTGGGTGACTACAAAGGTGCTCTATAAGTGTCTCCGAGGGTGTCTGTTGAGTTGGCATGGATCAAGACTAGGATTTGTTACTCCGTGTAACGGAGAGGTATCTCAGGGCCCACTCGGTAATACAACATCACAATAAGCCTTTCAAGAAATATGACTAAGTGTTAGTTGCAAGATCTTGTATTACGGAATGAGTAAAGAGACTTTCCAGTAACGAGGTTGAACTAGGTATGGAGATACCGACGACCGAATCTCGGGCAAGTAACATACCGAAGAACAAAGGGAACATCATACGGGATTAACTGAATCCTTGACATAGAGGTTCGACCGATAAATATCTTCATAGAATATGTAGGAACCAATGTGGACATCCAGGTCCCACCATTGGTTATTGACCGTAGAGGTGTCTCGGTCATGTCTACATAGTTCTCGAACCCACAGGGTCTGCACACTTAAGGTTTGGTGACGTTTCGGTAGTATAGAGTTATGTATGGTGCTGACTGAAGTTTGTTCGGAGTCCCGGATGAGATCTCTGACATCACAAGGAGCTCCGGAATGGTCCGGAGGTAAAGATTCATATATAGGAAGACCTGTTTTGGTCGCTGGAAAAGTTTCGGGCTCATCGGTAGTGTACCGGGAGTGCCGGTAGTGTACCGGGAGGCCTCCGGGAGGGGTAGTTCGACCCATGAGGCTTCATGGGCTGTGGGAGAGTGAATATCAGCCCTTAGTGGGCTGGTGGAAACTCCCACACAAGGCCCATGTGGCTGGAAGAAAAAAAAACAATAGGAAAAGGTGGAAAAAAAGGCAAAAAGGAGCAATCCTAGTCCTACTAGGATTGGAGGAGGAATCCTCCTCTCCTAGTAGGTTCAGCCGAACCAGCTAGCCTTGGAGGCCAAGGCTGCCTCCTCTCCTCCTCTCCTCCTATATATACTAGAGGGTTTTGGGTTTTTGCACTAGTTTTTTCAGCCACGTGCTACCCGTTCCTCCAGTGCATAGTTTCTCCTCTAGATCGGTTTTCTGCAGTGCTTAGGCGAAGCTCTGTCGGAATTGCTCCACCACCATCGCCGGAGCGCCGTCAGGCTGCCGGAGAACTCTTCTTCCTCTCCACTCCCTCTTGATGGATCAAGATGGTGGAGATCGTCATCAAGTTGTACGTGTGCTGAACGCGGAGGTGCCGTCCGTTTGGTGCTAGATCGGAAGTATCGTGATCAAGTTCGTGGGACGGATCGTGATCAAGTTCGTGGGACGGATCGTGATCGGATCGCGGGACGGATCGTGATTGGATTGCGGGACGGATCATGATGGGATCGCGGGATGCATGGCGATTTGGATCGCGAAGACGTTCGACTACACCAACCGCGTTTCTTAACGCTTCCCGCTTAGCGATCTACAAGGGTATGTAGATCCACTCCCCCTCTCGTAGATGCTCATCACCATGGATAGATCTGCGTGTGCGTAGGAAATTTTTTGTTTCCCATGCAACGTTCCCCAACATATTAATGAAAACATAATAGGTTCAGATCTGAAATCATGGCACTCGGGCCCTAGTGACTAGCATTAAGCATAGCAAAGTAGTAGCAACATCAATCTTAGAACATAGTGGATACTAGGGATCAAACCCCATCAAAACTAACTCGATTACATGATAGATCTCATCCAACCCATCACCGCCCAGCAAGCCTACGATGAGATTACTCACGAATGATGAAGAGCATCATGAAATTGGTGATGGAGGATGGTTGATGATGACGATGGCGTCGATTTCCCCTCTCCGGAGCCCAGAACGGACTCCAGATCTGCCCTCCCGAGGAAGAATAGGCGGTGGCGGCGGCTCCGTATCGTGAAACGCGATGAACTCTTCTCTCTGATTTGTTTTCCGGGCGAGAGAGGTTATATAGAGTTGGAGACGAGGTCGGAGGAGCCATGTGGGCCCCACAAGCCTGCCAGGTGCGCCTAGGGGGGGCGTGCCTCCTGGGCTCGTGGCCCACTGGCAGCGTTTCTTCCGTTTATTATTCCTCCGGTATTTTTTATATATTCCATAAAAAATCCTCGTAAGTTTCCAGGTCATTCCGAGAACTTTTATTTCTGCACAAAAACAACACCATGGCAGTTCTGCTGAAAACAGCGTCAGTCCGGGTTAGTTTCATTCAAATCATGCAAGTTAGAGTCCAAAACAAGGGCAAAAGAGTTTGGAAAAGTAGATACGTTGGAGACGTATCAGTGGGATAGACCCGCGTCTGAGTCGGTTACAGCCCACGATCCGACGTCTCAGATTGTGGCGCGTCTATTAAGGACTCTCTATTCCTAACCGGCAAAAATAAGCGCGTAGGTATGATCTCGGCTCAGCTCAATCCTGCAACCCGCGTCGCGTCGTGATGAGGCGCGACGCTGCGCGGTGCGGCCATCGAGGAGGAGGAGTGCGCGAGGGCCTCTTCTCTTCTCAATCTCTTACAAGTGCTAGAAGAGTTCACCTTATAAAGAGGTGTTGCTCCCTCTCCACTAGCGGTATGGGACTAAACTTTAGTCCCAACTACTCAAACAACCAACACACATGGGCCATGAGAATTTTGGATTTTGCATGGGCTTTGGGAGAAAGGCCTCATAGCAAAATCCAGCAATCCCCCACAAAGTCTCATTGGCACATCTCATCATTGCTTAGTTCCAAAACATTGATTATATGCGGGTTCTTGATGAAGACTGTTAAGTTAAACTTCCATTTAGAAATTTATGCTACACTAGATCACAACTTGAATAGTGGACTATGCCTTGAACTACAAATTTTCCACAAGTCTAGTTCCACACAAATCCTTGACCGATACTGGGCTGCCGTAAGGCTTCCCCGCGGGTGGAGCGTATACGTCATACTCCAAGGCCTTTCATGAATTTCTTAGAGAGCACCCTCATAGACTGTGACATTTACAGTCAAATTCATATAGGTGTGTTCCTCAGGAGATGTTCTGCATGACAACATCTCTGCTTACCCAAATAAGCCACTTGGAATACATTAAGATAGGTATCAACCTGCCATGCAGATTATGAGAGTATTGCATCTTCACGGAGTGGGATAGCGAATATAGGAATACTCTCCTTCTAGCTGTCCAATAGCTTGTCTCCCACTTCTACTTCACGGGACCTCCGATCACATAGAGTTGGTTACCACTATGGACAACTCATACGGTGGGTCTCAAACCCATCTCCATGGATGCATTTTCTATCACATTACGCGATAACCCTTTGTGAAGGGATCTGCCAAGTTTTTAGACGTTTGGATATAATCCAATGCAATAACTCCGGAGTTCTTCATTTTTCTGAAAGATTTCAATCTCCTCTTCACATGCCTTGAGGACTTCATATTATCCTTAGAACTGTTTATATTTATGATCACAGTTTGATTATCATAGTTCATCAGGATGGCAGGTATTGGTTTTTCAACCATAGGCAAGTCCATCAAGAGCTGACGAAGACAATCTAAGATGGTCTGCTTGCAAGACTTCTAGGAAACAGCGCCACCACCAAGTGTAAAAACATAACCACTTGTGGCTTTAATCTCATCAGCATCAGATATCCAGTTTGAGTCACTATAACCTTCCAGTACCCTCGGGTACCCGGTGTAGTGGATCCCATAGCTCGTAGTGCCTTTCAAATAACGCATAACTCTTTCAAGCGCATGACAATGATCATCTCCCGGGTTTGATACAAACCGGCTTAGTTTGCTCACAGCAAACGAGATGTCAGGCCTCGTGGCACTTGCCAAGTACATAAGCGAGCCTATTATCTGAGAATACCTTAGTTGATCTCTAGCAATTCGTCGATTCTTTCGAAGCAACACACTAGCATCATATGGAGTGGGAGAAGGCTTGCAGTCGCTATACCAAAACGACTCAAGACCTTTTCCACATAGTGAGATTGGAGCAGTGTAATCCCACCATTCTCATCTCTCAGCATCTTGATGTTCAGTATAACATCATCTACTCCAAGATCTTTCATCTCAAAACAACGAGATAAGAAATCCTTAACCTCCTTGATTAGATCAAGGTTGGTTCCAAAGATCAGTATGTCATCGACATACAGACAGAGAATAACTCCTTTGCCCCTCCCATGGCGATAGTATACACACTTATCAGCTTCGTTTACAACAAAGCCTGCAGCAGTTAATGTTCTTTCAAACTTCTCATGCCACTGCTTAGGAGCTTGCTTAAGGCCATATAAAGACTTCAATAACTTGCACACTTTCCCTTCCTGACCGGGTACTATAAAATCATCAGGTTGATCCATGTAAATTTCCTCATCCAACTCTCCATTGAGGAAAGCTATCTTAACGTCCATTTGATGAACGAGAACACCATGTAAGGAAGCCAGTGATAGTAGCACCCGAATAGTGGTCAGACTAGCCATAGGCGAGTAAGTATCAAAGAAGTCTTCGCCTTCTTTCTGGGTATAACCCTTGGCCACAAGTCGTGCCTTGGTGCTTTTCAATTGTACCATCAGGTCTAAGCTTTTTCTTGAACACCCACTTACATCCCATGGGTTTACAACCATAAGGACGATCAGTGACTTCCCAGGTTCCATTAGCTAATATGGAATCCATCTCGCTACGGACAGCTTCCTTCCAGTAGTCAGCATCAGAAGATGTATAGGCTTCTGAAAGAGTCCTGGGTGTGTCATCCACGAGGTACACAATGAAATCATCACCAAAAGATTTTGCAGTCCTTCGTCTCTTCCTCCTTATAGAAGTTTCATTGTCATCCTCCTCAGGGTTCTCAACATGTTCCATCGCAATGGTGGGTTCAGGAATTATAGAAGATTCCTGAGTAGATAGAGTAGGCATCTCCTGATTTGATGAGTTAGACATATCCTTCATAGGAAATATGTCCTCAAAGAAAGTCGCATCATTCGACTCCATAATCATACCAACATGCATGTCGGGTACCTCAGATTTTATTATCAAAAATCTATAGCCAATGCTATGAAAAGCATAGCCCAGAAGAACACAATCCATGGTTTTCGGTCCAAGCTTGCAATTCTTGGGAATTGGTACATTGACTTTCGCCAAACAACCCCAAGTACGTAGATAAGAGAGTTTCGGCCTTTTCCTTTCCCATTCCTCAAACGGAGTAATGCTTTTATGCTTTGTGAGAAATCGTTTTAGGACATGACATGCAGTCATTAGTGCCTCCCCCCACCATGCCTTGGAGAGACCCGATGTGTCTAACATGGCGTTAACCAAATCTGTTAGAGTATGGTTCTTTCTTTCGGCTACCCCATTTGATTGAGGTGAATAGGAAGGTGTCCTATCATGGATTATACCATGTTCCGCACAAAACAAATCAAATTCATTGGAAAAATACTCTCCACCACGATCAGACCTAAGTCGTTTAATTTTCCGATCAAGTTGGTTCTCTGCTTCAGCTTTATAGTTTTTGAAGAAGTTTAAAGCCTCATCTTTTGATTTCAAAAGATACACATAGAAATATCTAGTGGAGTCATCAATCAACGTCATGAAATATTTCTTTCCACCTTTTGTCAACATGCCATTCATCTCACAAAGATCAGAATAGATAAGCTCTAGTGGCGCCAAGTCTCTCGCCTCCGTAGTCTTATGGGACTTGCGAGGTTGCTTGGCTTGCACACACACTTGGCACTTGGAGCCCTTGACAGTAGGGAATTTCGGAATTAAACTCATATTGGCTAGCCGCTTCATGCAACCAAAGTTAATATGACAAAGTTGCGAATGCCAAATATTAGACTCATTATCGTGGCAAACATTATTAATAATTTTAGTGCAGATATCTGACAAAGACAGGCGGAACAAGCCTCCACACCCATAGCCTTTTCCAAAAAATTGTCCATATTTAGAAATAACAACTTTATTGGACTCGAAAACCAACTTAAAACCATCTCGACACAAACGGGAACCGCTAGCGAGATTTTTTATTGATAGAAGGCACATGATGAACGTTCTTCAGACGCACAATCTTCCCCGAAGTAAACTTCAGATCGGCCGTACCGACCCCTCGAATAGTGGCATGTGACCCGTTTCCCATCAACACGGGAGAAGTCCCTGTGACCTGGTAAAAAGAAAACATAGAGGCATCGACACAAACATGAACATTAGCACCGGTGTCAATTAACCAATCTGGAGAATGACAAACTGAAAGGATGGTAGGACAAATACTGTAACCAGAATCCTTCATATCAGTATCAGTGATGACAAAATTAACGGACTTGTCCCTCTTCTCATGTTTGCGCTCCTCATAGCGGTTAGGACATCTCAGAGTCTAGTGATTAGGATCACCGCATACATGGCATAGTCCCTCCCCCTTCTTATGAGAATTCTTCTTGAAGTTGGTAGATTGTGACGGCTTGTTCTTTGCAACAAACTTGCCTTTGCCCTGAGATTTGTTCTTGTTGTTTTGGGGCTTGTTGAGATGAAAGTTCTTCATCTCCACCACGTGGGCACTAGAAGCTCCCTCAACAGCTCGAGCACGTGTGTCTTTTGCTCTCGCCTTCTCTTCAACATCAAGAGTTCTAATGAGATCTGAAACGGAAAACGCCCGTCTCTTGTGTTTCAGAGAAGTAGCAAAATTGTTCCATGAAGGTGGAAGCTTAGCAATGATGCCTCCGACCACAAACTTGTCCGGCAATACACACTTGAAGTACTCACCAGTCATCTTGTAGTCATAGAATTGCTCCATGACGTACAACTCGCTGCCAGCATCCGAGGCCCCAAACTTGGCCTCGAGCGCAATCCACATGTCCTTGCTGTTATCAAACGACATATACGTATCCATAATGGAATCGTCAAGAACACTCAGAAGAGCGCCCTTGAAGAGGGTATCGATCTTCTCAA
The DNA here is from genome assembly GCA_022496015.1 of Hordeum marinum. Taxonomy (NCBI): domain Eukaryota; kingdom Viridiplantae; phylum Streptophyta; class Magnoliopsida; order Poales; family Poaceae; genus Hordeum; species Hordeum marinum. Next base: position 127,167,655 of record CM039673.1, on the reverse strand, counting down.
AAGCTTCCTGTTGTGTAGGATTAAGATCACCTCGGGCTTATCTTTGGTGGCATCATAGTAGTACATGGTCTGAAATCAGTATACTGCTCTCGTGCTCCACCTCTTATATTGCACCCCCTTGAAGGTAGGCGGCTTCATATGCGCAGCAAAACCACTTGAAGTAAATTGCCTATAATCAGGATTTTGGATTGTTGAGTATATGAGCAAATTACTACGATATTTAATCCGAATAAGCAGAAAATAAATCATGATAGCAAGAGCATAGATTAAACTAATCATGTAGACTAGCAACGTAAACGAGTAGATCGGATCTATGACACAAACTAGACATAGGAATTCTAGTATGATCTCAAACAGGGAGGACAATATTGCATACGCTGCAGCGGGAGTAGAACCGCCAGTGTTGATGTTGACGTCCATGTTGTTGAGGAAGAGGTTGCCGAGGTCGGGGAAGTCGGGAAACCGTCGCTGCCAGCAGTCGCGCGTGTGCGCTCCCCAAAAACCTGATCGCCCCTCTCCCGTACAGAATCACAAGAGTCGGGGTTCCGGAGGTCTGCTGTCCCTTCTCGCGGTGCACGCCGGAAGGAGGGATAGAGAAGACTTGGATGGCGACGCAATGATCTGGAACGGTGCGAAACTATATGTTGTGACCGCGGCTAGGGTTGGCAGGGACCTCGCGTATATATATATATATATATATATATATATATATATATATATATATATATATATATATATATATATATATATATATATATATATGCGCGGCAGTGGATAGACCAACGTCCGAGTCGGTTACAGCCCACGATTCGACATCTCAGACCGTGGCGCGTCTGTTAAGGACTCACCGTTCCTAACCGGCAAAAATAAACGCGTAGGTATGAGCTCGACTCAATCCCGCAACCGGCGGCGCGGCGCGGCGTGACGAGGCGAGTGAGGGGGAGGAGTGCGCGAGGGCATCTTCTCTTCTCACTCTCTTACAAGTGCTAGAAGAGCTTACCTTATAAAGAGGTATTGCTTCCTCTCCACTAGCGGTATGAGACTAAACTTTAGTCCCAACGACTCAAACAGCCAACACACATGGACCATGAGAATTTTAGATTTTGAATGGGCTTTGGACAAAAGACCTCATGACAAAATCCAGCAGGAAATGCCCCAAGGTCAATTACGTACCACAAAGTAACTTTGGGCATCTATCTCCAAAGGTTTGCAATGACAAAACTTAACTTTGTTGGTTCTCCAAGGAAAATATTGGCAACTAATGTTCACTTTTTTCTATGTGGCGGTCTTTGTTTCTCCTTGCTAAAGAAACTCACTCGAGCTCAAATCATCATGTGACGATGGTTGTAGATATAACAATGCATTATACACAACAATTTTTTTACAAGCTCTACACAATTCTTGCAGCTCCACTTTAAGTGCAAGTAAGACCATCTACCCTTCACAATGTCAACTTACTCCGTTCCTTCCACCTCGAAGAATTGTGTGGGCTATCCGAACAAAAAAAAATCTATTAATCATTGGTTCTGCAATTACGTAAGAAAATCTTTGAAACAAATACTCATATATAGATAGACTCGTGAAAAAAAATTTGACGGGACCGCGTTGACTGAAAAACACTTCAGACCGGTCCGGACGGATACGGTGGGTTTGATAGCCGGTGTTGGAAATGCCCCAAGATCAATTACGTACCACAAAGTAACTTCGGGCATCCATCTCCAAAGGTTTGCAATTACAAAACTTAACTTTGTTGGTTCTCCAAGGAAACTATTTGGACAACTAATGTTCACTTTTTTCTGTGCCAGGATGTTTAGTTGTCGCTTATAGCAATTATTTCTCACAAAAAGGAGAAACCTCACAGCCATTGCCTGTTCCCACTCAGTAAACTAACATCATTTGTATTTTCCTGGCACGATGATTTGAGCTTGATATGATCGAAGTTAAATCACCGTGCGACGATGGTTGCAGATATAACAGTGCATCATACAACAAGACATTTACAAGCGATACACATCGCTACGACGGATTTCATCGTTGCTGTTAGGATTAATTAATACATGGTAATTAAGGAATAATCCCTACTTGTACTAACCGCGGGCAGTTGCAAACTGCTGCGTCGGTTCATGGATCAGCATCCTGTTGCAAACTTTAGTCCCTTACGCGCGCGACCATGGATCAGCATCCTGTTGCAGTCCGAGCTGGTGGCGGCTCCCAGCGCGGAGCACGCGACGGCGACGGTTGAGGGCGGCGCTACGAAACGACATCGTCGTCCTTGACGACGAAGGCGTGAGGACGCGCCGCTGCCATGTCCGACCTATGTGGTCGTCGAGGGCGGCGCTTGTCATGCGCTTGCCTTGGTATCTGTTCCGCTGGCGAGCCCGCCGTCGAGCATTGCTCCGGCCGCGCAGCAGCAGCGCTCGGGCTCGCGGATGGTGTCCACAACGGCGTCGCCCCCGGCACCCACCTTCGCGGTGTCTCCTCTTCCAAGGACGAGCACGACGGGAGATCTTCTCGTCGCCGATGAAGCGGTCGACCGGCATGTGCGTCTCCGCCTCTGTCGGTCATGGGATTGGGATTGAGACTGGCTGGATTTACTCCTGGTCGCTCTCTCCCTTATCCAACCGATTGACCAGGCTGGTTTCGGCGATGGTTGCCTTAGTTGGCCCATTTGCATGCCGTGCTGGGCCATAGCAGCCCTTCTTTATTTTCTTGACTGGTAGAAAATTTGAGTTTTATTTTATTAGCAGATTATTAGTGTTCTAACAACACTCCTAGCAGTGATTTCATTCTTGTTAAAATCAATACATATATTTTAATACTGTTTTCTGTTAAGTATCGAAGTATTCCAGATTCTAAATTCATGTAATATATTTCCACACTTGCCACATGTCGGGATTAATTACATCTAGTATTTGCAATTGAGATTTTTTTATTTCTTGCAAAGATAAATTCAGTAGCTCTAAAGTACTGATTTGTGATTGAGAAACTGCTTCTCTCGTAAAAAAAATCTCATTGCGATTGAGATTAATTTTCTCTTGCAAAATATTAATTCACTTTGTTGAATTATCTTGCAACTTGATACAAGATCATCTCATTTAATTTGAAATCTATACAATTTAATTTTTACTTGACCATTAAGTTTGCAACATCATTACTATTCATTACAATAGTAATGTATTTCTGTTGAGTACGATGTATTACGGAATGTAGGTATCTTCATGTTTAACACATGTCAAGATTAATACGTCTATTTGCAATTGAAAATTTTAATTTCTTGCAAATACATATGCAAAATTCAAAGTGATTTCATCAAATTGATGCTTGGGATCACAAGGTAGTCATATGGATCTACTGCCTACGCAGATTATCGATGACTACTGATAAAGCCTACATTTTGTCGTTTTCGACATTATGATTGCTTTACAAAGTGCTCTCCCACACATTTTACTAAGTCATGACATAAGGCATTACGAGTGAGTATCTATTGATTTCATCAAATTATACTCTCTAGTGCTGCGAGATCTACTTCATTTTGGAGATTATCTTCAAGGTGTCGTATTTAGCAATTTGATATTCACACTAATGGTTTCAAGATAACTTTTTGAAATACCCATTAATTTTGCTAAGTTCATTACAACATCAACCATGGTGGTCTTTAATTTACTGAATGTAAATTGATTATCTCTGGTTTACCCATAGCGGTAACATATGGCTATAGAATTTGAGGCATTCGCCCTCAATGGCCACCACTGCCCTATCTGGCCCATGGACATCATGATCGCTCTTATGTCTCGTGGGATAATGTGTGCAATCCAGGATTCACTTCTGGTCAGGATCACACCGCTAACAGAAAAATGATGTCTTATACATTATAAGGCATTAGATTCAGATCTCAGCATTTGGTTATTCTGTATCACCAATTCTTAGGACACAATGAACTCAAGGACAAAGGTTTGAAGCTCACTTCAACCTTCAACCCGACATCACCAGTGATGAGGGGATTCTATGGACACGGAGAATGTGTGGTTGAATATGACTCAACTAACATGTTTGAAGACATTGTTTAGTCTCTCAATCTCCTGAGTGGGCAATATAATTTATGTCCATTTATGATGTTGTATCAACAACACAAGTATTGTTGTCATCATATATTGTACATCACAATATATTGTATCAGCACTTTGGTACAAATACATTTGTATGTACTCTATATATCTGAGTGATTTTCATATTGAGAATCTTCATGTCTATATATAGATTTCTACGGGGGTCAATCTGATGAAAGATAATATGTGCCTTGTGGACATATGCACCACAGACTCTATACTCAGTGAAGTGAAATGTTTCCACTCTCGTTGAGAGAAAAGAGATATTTTAAAATCGCTAGACGCGATGAGGTATTTGTTGGGTCAACTCGAGTCATATTTACTATCCTTGTGGGTACTCGAGTAATGTCAGGATGCTTTATTGCTTCCTAGTTTAACTCGTACCTTACTAAACTATACAGGTATCCGTTCAAATAGTTTCCATAGCGAAAATTATGATGACAGCAAAGAGGAATACATTCTCTTTACCATATGCAACGGATATGGAAAATACATTCTCTTTACCATATGCAACGGATATGGAAAACACATTCTCTATGTATCATCTGGATTGTACTACACATACTACCAAACCCGTAGCACATGTTGCGTCCAAGATAGTTTTCCAAAATGTCTTGTACATGACAAACTTGGCATACTCGCCTTGGTCATCGAGACATTGGGTTGAAACCGAAACTATCAACAATTCCAATAGTTCATGATTATTATGATGCTAAATTCTAACTATATTTGGATTTTGTGTGCGCTGCATGTGACACGGGGAAGCTAATTTTAAGGCTCACGCACCTTAAAGTCTACGCTGAACCATTCAGACTTCTTGAATGCATCAAGTTGATGTAAGTGGCTCTTTCCATCCATTGACTAGACTATTCAGGTGTTCCATGGTTCTATAAGACACATCTATACGATCGTCTCAAGTGTGGTTTATCCACACGAAACCATTGGCTCATTATCCTGACATCAGTTTCAACCAAATCGAATGGATAACATTGCGGAATTCTCCTTGAGTACCTTCTATTTGGCCCTTGCATTGAAGTTTAACAGTTTGTCCTAGTGTCTAGACCCAAAATGGTTTGGTAGAATCCTTTATCCAAATAATTAAGCTCATTGCATGATCTTTACTCTGGAATTGCAACTTACCAACTTTACGTTGGAGTCATGTAGTCTTACACGCTCATGACATAACTGCATAATATTATTCCCCTCTATCTTTGATACGTGGAAATCTACCAAGTATTTACCCTCTGCGGTAATTCGGTTGCATACCGATATCACCACCCGGCATACATCATTGGCCCCTCAACATATAGTTGGTATCTACGGGAGGAATAACTATGTTTCCATCAATACCTCGAGTCCCTCGCGTGGGGAGTTATTCAAGGCCAGTATGCTGATTTATGAGGAATATTTCCAGGCATTACGCGGAGATTTCAAGTACCATAAAGAATGCCAGGAAATTAGTGAAATGTTCGACACATTTCTGCCTCAATTCCACGTACTCAAAGATCTGAACCATGCGTTCAGCAGATTTGCATCACATTGCAAATAGCCTGCCAGATTCATCTACTGACTATAAAGGAGTCACATGATCCTACAATCCTGCGAAAGTACGCCCGAAAGAGTGGAGGTACCAACAAAATCCACGCCACTCCCCGTTCAAAGCAACACGGGAGATGTATGGCAAAAGTACACCAGGATTCAGCTTCTCGCAAGCAAGGATATCAAGGCATGTGAATCAGTAAATGCAAGTCAACTTCATGTTGACAGACACCTAATGGGTAGTATACACCCTATGGATGGGAAACCTCCACAAAGCCAGGTCATAGTGCACACAATGACCGGGACATCGGAATACCCGACTTAGCCGCATTGGGAAATCGCGAGCAGTCACCATGGGTAACGATATTTCCATCAAGTCTATATTGATATATAGATTCTGGAGAATCATATAACCGGAAGTCTACAATTGTCGACATACATTTCTCAACTAGATTGCAAAACCTTTCACATGATTCAGGTCCAAAGACCATGTCCATGGAAAAGTGTGAACAACACTCGGACTAAACTCAAGCAAAGGTTATAATCTAGGTAGAAATGATCTTGGTCAATAATGGGAAGGTATTTATAAGCAATACCTACACCAATTTTCTTCTGGAAACAGAATTGAGAACAAAGAGGTGGTGAAAGAAAGGGCAAGTATTGTAGCACAAGGGTTCACACAGATACCCAACTATTCTCTAGAGGTGGAATCTCCTTCCGATAACTTGTATCATTGGCAGTACAAAATCATATCTCTGTAGTGGATAGATGTAGTGATGACATATCCATGTGGATCACTAGATTCAGACATATATGATTGATTTCCGATGGAATCTCAATTCTGAATCGAACTCCAAAATGCAACATACATTGTGTAAAATCAGTAAGTTACCATATGACTTATTGTTGTCGGTACATATGGTACAACCGATGTAGTGAGATGCTTATACACAAGGTTACTGCTACAATGATGATTATCCATGTTTGTGTGTCTGTAATGACGACACATGTAATCATCTAAATGACAGAGTTTAAAATGAAGGATTTTGGTAAACCAAAATACCGCTCGTTACTACAACTTGAGCACCTTCATTCATACATTATGGTATACTATGTTGTCTATATCCAAAATATATTGAAGAAATTCATTGTGGACAAATCTTATCCATCCATAACTCTCATGGTAGTTCATTCTCTAGATGTAGAGAAAGATCTATTTAGACCAAGAGATGATGGAAATGAGATATTGGGACTCAACGTTCCATGATGCCATTGGATCCACCAAACGCAATTGGTTGGTACTCAAGAATATCTTTTGATATCTCCAAGGCATCAAACATCTTATCCTGTTTTTTTCAGTTTCACAGAAATGTGAACACCGATATCATTGGATACATCGATCAGATCCCCACTATGTCGGATCGTAGACAAGCTTAGTGTTCCTACTAGGTGCGGTAGCCCTCTCATGAAGAGTCTTTGAAATATACCTCATGGCTACATCCACCAACCATTATCTCAACGATAATGTCTCTTGTGTTGCCCGGATGCAAACAGATTACATAATAAGCAATATCGCTATATTGTATATCTTGCAATGCAAATCATGCGATTGATTTGTTCATCGGGTCTCTACCAACTTTTATGTTCCAGAAATGTGTTCATGGAATTGGTATATGATGACTTTGGAATATGCAAGAATCAGGGGGAGTATCTTCCTGAATTGTTATTGTTGAAGGCATCATATTATACTCTTTTTTCCTTCATGAGTATACTCTATAGGTTCCCATAAAGGTTTTTAATGAGGTAATATCAACATGAGATCATATGTCATACTTTCAGTTTTCCCCATCGGGTTTTTTAGGGAAGTATACACGACATATTTATTGTCCTTTTAATTCTATGAGTTTTCTCGTATTGACTTAAATGAGGCAATAACCATTATATGTTGCATCATTTTATTTTTATTTTTTTCACTCGGTTTGAAGAAGTTTTAGCAACATATCAAACACCTATCTCCTTATATTTTTCCCACGGGTTTTTTAAGGAGAATCTTTATCAAGATGGAGTCCGCTCACAAGATCAAGCATTGATTAGGGGGAGTGTTACGATTAATTAATACATGGTAATTAAGGGATAATCCCTACTTGTACTAACCGCAGGCAGTTGCAAACTGCTGTGTTGGTTCCCTGTTGACAGGCACCTCCTCCGAACAGATGCCTCTCTATTGGCGTCTCTTCCTTTGTATAAATAGCAGTTACCCTCTAATAAAGATAACACTTGATTCATTTTTATTGTCTCTCGACTTCTCTCTCGATCTTTATTTCAACAGTTGCAACCCCCACTTTAAGCACAAGCAAGACCATCGACACTTCATAATGTCAACTCGCTCCGCCCCTTCCACCCCAAACAAAACCTATTAATCGTTGGTGCCGCTGCTATTACCCAAGAAAATCTTCGAAACAAATATTCATACATAAACTCCTGGAAAAATAATATTTTGGCGTGAATGGTGAGCTATATCAAAAATAAAGGGGAAAAATTCGGAGGTTTGACTGGCACATCCAGACTCGACAGGTCATCAAGTCCACGTGGCGGCTCTCTCTGGGTGGGTGTGGGTGTGGGTGTGGGTGTGGGGTGGGGGTGTCAGTTTGTTTTGTTTTGAAATAAAAAAATATAAGTTTGGTTGCATGCATGGATTTCTCCTCCTCCCCCTCAACCGCACCCATCGCTCCAACAAAACCTCCGATCGATCACGACCTCCGCTAGCTTCGCCTTCCGCTTAACCACACCACCCTACCTTTCCTCCCCTCTACTCCTTCAGCTCTCCCAAGCTTCATTCGCTCTCCCCTCCCCCAGATCCCCAATGGTCGCGCCCGCCGCCTCAGATCCTCCCCCAGGCGGCCCCTCCCCCTTCCCACTCTCCTCCTGATCGATCCGATCCGATCGCTGCTTCTTGCTTGCTCCGTCGGTCGTCGATCGCTCGGTCATGGACGCCGCGGGGGAGCTCCCTGCTGCGGGGATGCACCACCACCACAGGTGCAAGGTCTGCGGCAAGGGCTTCTCGTGCGGCCGCTCGCTCGGCGGGCACATGCGCTCCCACATCTCGCTCGGCGAGGCGCTGCCGGAGGCCGACGACGACCTGCTCAGGCGCTCCTCCGCCAACGGCGGCCGCACCAGCGCCAATGGCGCCGTCGGCTACGGGCTCAGGGAGAACCCCAAGAAGACGCGCCGGCTGTCCGACTTCGCCGACGAGGAGGAGGATCAGGGCGGTGACGGGGGCGAGCAGAGGGCCTGCCGGGAGTGCGGCAAGCTCTTCTCGTCGTGGCGATCGCTGTTCGGCCACATGAGGAGCCATGCGCCCGGCGCCGCCAGGGATCACGACGAGTACGACGAGGCTGACGACGACGTGGACCTGCTGGGAGACGAGGAGTACTCCTTCGCCGCCGAGGCGGAGGCGGATGCAGAGAAGCAGGAGGAGGAAGAGGAGGTGGAGGCGGCGCTGATGGAACCGCTGGTGCCGGCGCCGATGGCTGTGATGGCCGCGCCGCCCAGGCGGAGGCGCAGGTCCATGCGCGTGGCGGCGCCGGCCCCCGCGCCGCCGCCGCCGATGCTGAGCGCGTTCGAGAAGGAGCAGGAGGACGTCGCGCTCTGCCTCCTCATGCTCTCGCGCGACACCACCGGCGGCATGCGGGGCTCGCCGGCGCCGAAGCGGGTGCACCTCCCGAGGAACGGCTACGGCTACAATTCCGACGATGACTCAGCTCTGTTTCAGTACGGCGACGCCAAGCCCAAGAATGTCGTCAAGAGCAAGAAGCGGAGGACCAGCCATTACGCGCTCAATTCCGTCTCGCCGAAGCAACGGAGCGAGGCCGCGCCGCCACCGCCGAAGCGCACTCGCTACGAGTGCCCGGGGTGCGGCAGGGTGTTCAGCTCCTACCAGGCGCTCGGCGGCCACCGCGCGAGCCACAAGCGGATCAACACCAGCTGCAGCGCGCCCAAGGCCGCCCCCGCCGCCGCCCGCGCGCCGGAGCCGAGCGTGGACACGTACACCTCTTTCGGCACTCTGTCCCCGTCGGCCTCGCCGGACTCGGTGGCCATCGGCATTGGCGCCGCCAGCAAGAAGGCAGCCGGCGAGGCGGAGAAGTTCGAGTGCCCGGTCTGCTTCAGGGTGTTCGGGTCAGGGCAGGCGCTGGGCGGGCACAAGCGGTCGCACGTGATGGCCGACGCCGCCTTCTCCTCCGACGGCGAGCTCTACGGCAGCGCGAGCGTGAACGAGGAGCAGGAGCAGGGGTACCCCGTGGCGGCCGCGGGATCGCTGGACCTCAACTTCCCGCCGGCTCCATCGGAGGAGGCCTGAGCCCGAGCTCGACCGACGACGTACGCGCGCAGCGAGAGCCAGACAGAACCAGAAGCTCCATCCGCAGACCGAGGCCATCAACGGGGGATGTGTACAGATTGATTCGATTCGATTCATTTCCATCATTCTTTCCAAGCGACGCTAGCTCCAAGCTCCAAGGTAGACAGAGACAGAGACAGAGAATCTTCCAAGAAACCCAAGAAGAAGAAGAAAAAGAGTTCAGAGAAGCCATCGATCCCAGCAAGCATTCAGGTTCATTAGGAAAAAAAAGAAAGAAAGAAAGAATACTGAAATTTCTTTTGTTTTCGCTGCATTCCTTTTTTGATTTCATCTCCGGATGGACAGGATTAATAAGCCGGCCTGCGAGTTAGTGGCCAACAAAGATTAGTAGTAACTCATCAAATGCTATTCATTTTATTTTACCCGGTCGTCATAGTTTATTTCCTTCTGCTATTTCTTCTCTGGGGATTTGGTCATGCATGCATATATATTGTTACTTTTAGCCTTGGCATCTGCTTGCTGCTAATTGATGCCCAACCCATGTGGTGGTGGTAACTGAGGTACTGAACCCCCGTGAATTCCTGGGTCAATGCTAACCTTTGCCCAGCTCCTACTTTTGCTGCACCGATCTGACTGACTGGCCGACTGAGATCTCTCCAGCAAGCAAGCAACCAACTGCTTTGCTTCCCTCGCTGCATGCTTAGTACAGCAGCAGCAGCAGCACTCGGCCGTTCCACTGGCTGCTGCCTGTGACTGACTGACTGACTGACAGAGTGACAATCAGCCAGGAGAAGCCAGGCAAGCCATCAAGCAAGTTTTCCCAACAAGAGCATTACGCTGGACCCCAGCCTCAACAATGCAGTGTGCACCAAAAAATGCAAAATTTCAGCGTGATGGATTGGAAGCTCATAAGCCTGAAACGTACCGGTGAAATGATTGTTTAGCACAGTGGAGGAGCAACAAATCTTTATCACGAGCAAGCAAGCATGCATGCATGCATGCATGTACCAAGCAGAGGACGAGCCTTGCTTCTCACTCTCCCTCCCTCCCTCCCTTCTGGCTTGGCTAATCCACTGTCCTCTTGTTGCTTTTGCGAGCCTGCAGCGGCCAAAATAGTTAAAGATTAGCGCTAATCATGCCATCTTCGCCCTCGCTTTCTCTCTCTCTCTCTCCGGAGAGAGCAGGCAGGCGCAGACAGCTCACGCGAACGTTGTGTTGTTCATGTCCCTTTCTCGCCTGCCTTTGCTGAACTGGTTTGTTTACCGGCCAGAGGCTAGTCTCCTTGTGAGGCAAACCTGATGTGCCCATCGCCTCTCCTGCACACACAAAAAAATAATTAGTGAGCTGAGAACCGGCAGGCTAGCTCTGCAGGCCGTCCGTCTCAGGCTGGGGTTCTTTGATTCTTCTCTTGTTTGAGCCCTGCTTGGACATACTACTTCAGGTCACATCGGTTGTCTAGCTAGGCAAATGTAGCAGCAGCATATCCCTTGCTTCAGCTCAGTAAACTAGTACTAGTACTCAAGTGTACCATGGAAGAAGAACAATGCTTTTGTCTTGTAGGTCCGCCCGGTATGGATGGTGTTCGAATAAACAGGCTATGTAACGATTTGTTTTTGTCATTTCCGGGATGAATTTGTAGTGATTGTCGGTGTGTGTGACGGCCGCTATCTCTTCCCTCCTCGTCGCCCCTATCAAGGAGGACATCTCTTCCCTTGTTAAGAACAAAAAAAAATGGTGATCTATCGAAGGTTGGTTGCGAAAAGGCGAGCGGAAACATTTTGATCGATGCATGCATGCATGCTAGCTTGATGGCTAAGAAGAATGTTGCTCGATGCGTGTGATTGCCGATGGCCAGCTCCAAGCACCCTCTTTTTATCAAGAGAAATGCATTGCATGCCAATCAGACAGGGACCACAATCTTGTGCTACTCCATCCATCCATCCTACTACTACTACTCTACTTGGACTTGGTGGAGCTCTCGATGCAGCCTTCTTTGTTTGCTGGGGGTTGGATCATGTCCTGGACTGACCACGATTATCTATCGGGTTCAGGGCCAATCAGATTATGAACTGATAAATTATAAGGACTGAACTCTGAAGATATACTACTAATCCAGTTGATGTGGTTCAAGCAGGTTCTCTATAGTTTATGCTACTGTCAACAGGTTTTCGGTGGTCCGTAGCGGGTTTTCTGATGAAGACCCAACTCGCCTCTGCATTTCCCGCTTTAAGTAACGGAGAAATTGCCGAATAGGGATGGCCTGGTGGGTTCCGTAATACAGAATACAGATGTAGAGCTCCTACCGTCAGCCATAAGCAAACTTTTTGGGTGCAAGCTAGCTTTCCAATTAGTATAGGAATCTGTGGCTAGATATATAGAGTTACAGACAGACCCTATTTCTGCAGTGAACCACCAATCCCTTGGCATATTCTTTTTGCTTGGTTTGCACCAACAGAAAATAAATAAATAAATGAATGAACATCTCACAATTGGTACGTAATTACAAATCGACTTGAAGCCAAACAGCACAGCCCTTGATCAGGTCTTCGACTTGAGAACCAGCAGTGCAATGCATCCTTGGAATAGCAGGCAAGGCACCACCACAGGGCAAAGGTCTAGGAAGGAATGAGGCAACGGATGAGCTGTCGCGGGCACTTGCACTGCATCTAGCCCAAGGATCAGGTGACACTCCAACTTGTGAGAAAGATATATCTATATCATGTAGCGCTACAAAGATGCATGTCATGGCAGCGACTTCCTTACGGCCATTACGGAGTGCAATTAAGAATATGTGCTCCATGTGAGAAGGGAATGGTGCGCAGCCAACATCTTCTAATTGTGGTTCCTTTGATGCGTGAGCCGTAACCTAAACGCTTCAGCAGAGGCCATTGCTGCTTCTTCTGCTGCATGCATTGCAACCACCCAAGTCTCAACTCTCAACCAACCTTTGTTTAGCAGTCAGCATATATATACACGGATCCAGATCTGCCATCTGCCTGACTGACTGCTCCAGGAACCAGTGCAATGTTGCTAAGTTTAGCCGTGAGAGGGTTCTGAAAGATAGGGGCTCCAGATGGGCGGTTTTTTGACCGGGTGAGCAGGCAACCACCAACTTAAAAACGGCCATAAAGTGTGGCTAAACTACTTGACTTTCTAGCCTGATAGAGGTGTCGAAAGGCGCTTATGACCCGGTGGTATGTTGGAAGCGACGGTGGAGTAGAGGAAGCAAAGGTAGATTCCAACGTATGTGGATTCAAGAGTGTGATTATTGGAAAGGTTGATTGGTTAGTGGGCAATATATCACACCGGCCAGGCTTGGGGTCTACTCTTCACAGAAAAGCTGAAGCTTGTTACATGGCCTGAGAATGTGACAATCATGGAGCGCTGTCTTGGGAACGATTTTCGCTCTCTTTAGCTGTCATCTCACGTCGATGTGTCATGCCGCTTGATTTCAGTAAACCGTCATCGGGTTGGTTACGGAAATTGAAGATTTTCATGTCTAGTTAGGGAGCAGGAAGAAGCTTTCTAAAATCAAACAAAATTAATAAACCATGTTGCATTGCTAGCTGTCATCTACGGGATACTTCGCTCTGACCGGACCACCAACATCACAAGTTTCTAATAATGCAGGAATCCTATACTGCATCATTTTAGAGGAAGAGGAGAAGACACTCATAGCATAATAGACAAGGATCTTGCTAAAAGTCTAGTCAACTTAGCAAGGAAAATAACAGAAAAGAGCTCGCGTCTTCATGAGGAACAAGGGTCAAAAGGACTCAGCACACTTCATGAAGCAGTGCTCAACTAACCCTACACCCAACTTACAAAAGCATAGATCATCAGTTTCACAGTCACAAGCCCCTTGTCCAAACATGATATGAAGTAGTTAGCCTTCCCATATCATCAAGCAGCTTTTTTTTTGACCCGCACACCATAGAACAATCATTCTACGGTAATAAATAAATAAATATTAGAAGCACGTTACAAGGGGAGGAGAAATAAATGAAGATTAAAAAAGAAGAAAAAAGGAGACAAATCTCCAAAGAGTACAAACCTATTCTATGCCCGTTTTTGGAAGCGTAATCATCATTTACACAAAATTATCTGCCAGAAACTTTCTGAAATCTTCTAAATATCTGTCCTTTATTTTATATTGCAAATTCTTCATCTCTAGTTTCAGTGTGGGTCTCCAGTTGGAGACTGTGAGGTGAATGCCTCTAAAAACTATTCCATTTCTCTGAATCCAGATGCTCCAGCAGCCTAGCATGATAATTTCCAGGGATGTGCTAAGGTGTAGCTGTTTTACTGCAAGTTGGATATCATCAAAGGTTGAGGTGCCTCTCTTTGTTGGTGGAAGTAATGAATTCCAACGCTGTTGAGCAAAATTACACTCCCATAACAAGTGATAAATTGTTCCCTTTGCTTTCTGATCACAATTTGGACAATAGGGGTTGGGAAGTTGCATTCCTCTTGTGGTTAATATAGATCTTGTTAGAATGCTATTATGAGCTATTAACCAAAGGAAAATTCTATGTTTGAGTCTGCTGTTGGATTTCCAAATTTGCTTGAAGAAGATATGTTCTTCTTGTTCCCCGAGTAACTGATTGTAGGCCTTAACTGGGGAAAATTTGGTATGCTGCCCCTTGTATAGCCATTTATCTTTTCCTGTGTCAGATAGGTTTGGGATCAACTCACCTAGTTGCAAAAATTGCTGATGAGCTTGCACAGAAAGTGGTAGGAGGAAATTATTTGTCCAATCATATTGAGCCACAAATGATTTGATGGAGATTCTCCAATTTTTGGCAAAAGAGTGCAGCTCCGGGAAGAGCCGAGTCAGAGGTACTTGTGCCCATTATCAGACCAGAAGTGAATGGTAGAGCAAGAAATAGCCAAGCATGTGGCTGATTGCTTATAGACAGGAATTACGCTGAAGATAGTTTTCCACCAAAAAGATCCTTCCCTTTTATTCAATGGGAGAGTAGCTGAATAATAAACTTCCCAAATAAGTTTCACCCATGGTAGATCTTCTTTATTTAGGAACTTATGCACACTTTTCATGAGAAGAGCCTTGTTATGAAGACTGATATCTAAAATTCCCAATCCTCCTTGTGTCTTTGGTTTACTTATCTTATCCGAGGCAACTAATGACATTCCACTTTTGTTGTGCCAAATTTTCTCCAAAGGAATTTTCTGAGATATTTTTGAAGCTGGTTGATTACTCCCATAGGTAAAGCAAGGGAGCACATGAAGAAGATGGGGAGAGTAGAAAAATAGACTTGATTAAAATCAGCTTTCCATCATTTGATAGGAGTGTGGAGCAGCCACTGAGTCTTCTTTCTAATCTTTGCACTATAGGAGAGAAGTCTTCTATTTTAAGCCCGGCGGTACCCATTGGCAGACCCAAGTATGCAAATGGTAGCTTCCCCTGCTGGCATCCTAGAATTTGCAGCAATCCTGGTAATGAATCTTCAGGGATGTTTAGCAGCACGAGGAAGGATTTGTGATAATTCACTTTGAACCCGTTGTAGTTTGCATAGTGAAGTAGAAGGTTTTTAACTTGCCACATGTGAGATGGGATTGCAGGGAGAACTAAGATGGTATCATCTGCATACTGCATAACTGGGAAATATGGGCATGAGTTTTTGACTAGAGGGGATTGAATTAGCTGATCCTGCATTGATTTATTAAGAATTGACTGTAATAGATCAACCGTTAGAACAAAAAGGAGAGGGGATAGATGATCTCCATGTCTCACTCCTTTTTGAAGTGTAACACTTTTCTTGGGATTCCGTTTAATAATACAAAGGAGATGCCTAAGCTCATGATCATATTCATCGAGGAAATCCACCTTTAACCAAACTCCATTGCTCTCAGAATTTCAATAATGGTGTTGTGCTCAATAAGATCAAATGCCTTTTCAAAATCCAACTTTAATACAAAAATGGGTGATTTAGATTGTTGGCACTGGTGGAGATATTCAAAAGCCCAAGCTAGGTAGTCCTGAATTGTTCTGTTTTTATGAAGCCATACTAATTCAGATGTACAAGTTTTAGGATGACTTTCTGAAGCCTATTTGCCAATAGTTTAGTGATGATCTTGATAAATCAGTTTAAGAGTGAAATGGGTCTGAAATCATTGGCAGTGATGTCGGTGTCTTTCTTGGGGATTAGGGTAATGTATGAGGCATTGGTACTTTGAAGATTTACTTTAACATGAAAGAAATCCTGAATTACTCTATAGAAATCCCGAGAAATGATTTTCCAGCATGCTTTTATGAAGGAACCATTAAACCATGAGGACCTAGAGCTTTATCAGCTGGCATCTTCAAGACCACAACATCAATTTCATTCTTGGAGAATGGAGCTTCCAAAATTTCCAGGTTGTCCCATTTTACAATGACTGGAGGAGTAGAGGATTGCTAGTTTGAGTGGGCTGGCCTAGCCTGTCTTTGAAGGCTCTGCAAAGGATGGCTACCTTTGCATGATGTTCAGAGATTTCATTGCCAGCCTCATCCTAAAGACAAGAAATTTGGTTGTTCGCGGGTTTTATTGTTGCTTTTGCTTGGAAGAATTTTGAGTTTTCATCCCAAACTTGACCCATCTAATTGTTGCTCTCCATCTCGAGTAGATTTTCTTATAAGAAAAAATTATCAGGAGGTGATCCTTTAACAGATCTCTTCCTATTATTTCAGTTTCAGATAGAGGCCTGAATTCTTCAATGAAATCCCAGAAAAGAATTACTTCATTGGTAGCTTTGATAATTTCAGCTAGATTTCATAGTTTTTTGGGCCTAGATCTTAATTCCTTCCTAGAGTCTCTTAAATTTAGTTGTGATATTCTTGGCACTGTCCTCTTCATGGGTTTGTTAACATTAAATATTGGCAACAAAATCATGAAAGCTTGGTATTTCCAGCCATAAGTTTTCAAATATGAAAATAGGTGACTTTGGAATCTGTGTACCTACGGAAATGCAGCAGGGTGCATGATCCGAAAGTGGCTTGGAGAGAGATAAAGCAATGGTGCTTCGATAGCTATTAGTCCAACATTTATATGTAAAAACCCAATCAATTTTCTCGAGAAGGGGTGCTTCTTGCATGTTGCTCCAAGTGAAATTCCTACCTTTAAGGGGGATTTCAACGAAGGCCAACTCACTAATGGCTTCATTGAATTTCATCATATTGTTAAAATCTGCAGTGCCCATGTTTCTGTTACTAGGATATCTTATGTAATTAAAACCACCAAACACCATCCAATCAGTGTCCTCATGCATTTGAATATTTTTAAGCCACTGTAAGAATATTTTTTTTCCTCAACATCACAAGGCCCATAGGTGTTGGTGATAATCCAAGAAACTCATGTGTGTGCTGAAGTGAATCTGATGGAAATGGAGTATCCGTTCTTAAATGTGAATTCACCCTAGAACATGTTCTCAATCCAGGCCACCAGAAGTCCCCTAGAAGCTCCCATGGAGGAGGAGAAATCAAATTTATTGATTCTCTTAGAGTATAAATTCTTTAGATAGGCACTGTCAAAAATTCTCTCCTTGTTTCTTCGAGACAGGAAATTCAACAACTCATTTGTTTAATCTTATTGCTCAAAGCTAGCCATTTATTACTGGAGTTAATACCTTTTATGTTCCAGTTTAGCACATTCCAAGCTCTATTATTAATGGAAGTATTCATGCTTAGAGATTAAGATCAAATCATCTGGGTCTGGTAGCAAAACATAAGGTGAAAAGTTCTGATGATTACAACATAGTCCAACAAAAGGGGCTTTACAAAGCATCATTATTACATGCTTGGGTACACTTAACAACCAACAAAGGCAAATGAAACCAACAGTTAACAAGCTGCTATTGTTGTTGTATTTCCGTCCTCTCCTCAGTTTTTAGCTTGCTACTCATAATTTACTCCAATAGGCTTGGGTAGTTTTCCACTTTTCTTAGTTCTTTTCTTCTGTAGAATATCCTTTGTGGTGTCATTTGGATCCATCTTGCAATAAGAAACATTAAGATTTTTAACAACCCTCCTCTAAATACACTAGCGCGGGCACCTCCTATACAAATGATTGTTAACCCCTTTTCATGACATAGTTTTAAACCATCACCTTGCATGTGTGTGCGATAGGGGGGGCCTATCCCACACGACACAGATAAATCGTTGGCGATGCCTCCTCCGGTCACACGCGCTACGAAAAATGAGCTCGTGTGCAACTGGGTGGCCCATCACAAATAAACATATTGTAGAAGTCATGTGAGATGCACTTAGCATCCCACACCGTGAATCTCAAAGATATGTTTTTGTTCGTATGGTACATCACACACAATTTTCTACAGAACACTGTTTGTGATACGTCCGCCCATCCCACACGATTCTTATAATTCTATCAATTGTGTTACTCAATACATCATGCATGGTGCCTAGAAGAAACATTTGTGATATGTGGCCTAATGCACACAGTTCGTGGCCGGAAGTCGTGTGTGATTTTCACTGATCCTATGCGCTAACTTTCTAGAAACCATGTGGGTTTGTTAAGGTCATCACCCACTTTGTTGTGTGAGAAACCGTCCGCAATAAAAAATACCATAAAAACCCTAATTGCCCTATTATTTATAATACACTTAGTAATAAAATTGACATTTCACATCAAGCACACAATATATTTCATATTTGTATTACTACAACCAGGATCTCAAAATTGAAATTGCATCAGAGTACAACATCATATAGCTTCAGCACTGAGTTACACAATATGGGCATATACCTAGCTACCGAATAACAACAACATGACCAACGTTCCATATGCAACATCTAAAACCTTTGGAAAGTGGCATCATAGACGGTAAATAGACAAATGAATCTCGTCTAGATAATTGTTGAAGCGGAAGGCGAATATTGAGATCGTGTGTGATTGGGTGGCCCATCGCAAATAGACATATTGTATAAGTCATGAGAGATGCACTTGGCATCCCACACAGTGAATCGCAAAGATATGTATTCGTTCTTATGGTACATCACACACAACTTTCTGCAGAACACCGTTTGTGATACGT
Organism: Hordeum marinum; assembly: GCA_022496015.1. Lineage (NCBI taxonomy): Eukaryota > Viridiplantae > Streptophyta > Magnoliopsida > Poales > Poaceae > Hordeum > Hordeum marinum. Next base: position 127,148,602 of record CM039673.1, on the reverse strand, counting down.
CCACCCATCACACATGATTGTTACACACAACTTTCTGCAGAACACCGTTCGTTCTTATGTTACTCAGGACATCACGCATGGTGCCTAGAAGAAACATTTGTGATATGTGGCCTAACACACACAGTTCAAGGCTAGAAGTCGTGTGTGATTTTCACTGATCCTACACGCTAACTTTCTAGAAACCGTGTGAGTTTGTTGAGGTCATCGCCCACTGTGTTGTCTGAGAAACAGTCTACAATAGAAAAACGCAATAAGCACCTAATTTCCATATTATTTATAATCCATTTAGTAATCAAATTGAAATTTCACATCAAGCACACAATATATTTCATATTCGTATTATTGCAACTAGGATTTCATAATTGAAATTACATCAGAGTACAACATCATATAGTTCAGCACTTAGTTACACAATATGGGCATATACCTAGCTACCCAATAACAACAACAGGACCAACGTTCCATATGCAACATCTAAAACCTTCTGAAAGTGGCATCATACACGGTAAATAGAAATGAATCTCGTCTAGATAATTTTTGAAGCGGAAGGCGAATATTGAGCTCGTGTGCGATTGGGTGGCCCATCGCAAATTGACATATTGTAGAAGTCATGTGATATGCACTTGGCATCCCACGCAGTGAATCTAAAAGATATGTTTAAGTTAGTATGGTACATCACACACAATTTTCTACAGAACACCGTTCATGATACGTCCGCCCACTCGATCGATAGTAGAATGGTTTCGTGATCTGATCACACACGATTGTTATAATTCTATCGAATGTGTTGCTCAATACATCACGCACGATGCCTAGAACAAAAATTTGTTATATGTGGCCTAACGCACACAGTATGTGGCCGGAAGTCGTGTGTGATTTTCACTGATCCTACACGCTAACTTCCTAGAAATCGTGTGGGTTTGTTGAGGTCATCGCCCACTGATTTTTCTGAGAAACCGTCTGCAATAGAAAAAAGCAATAAGCATACTAATTGCCCTACTATTTACAATCCATTTACTAATCAAATTTACATTTCACATCAAGCACACAATATATCTAATATTCGTATTATTGCAAGCAGGATTTCATAATTGAAATTACATCAGACTACAACATCATATAGCTTCAGCACTGACTTACACAATATGGGCATATACCTAGCTAACCAATAACAACAACAGGACCAACGTTCCATATGCAATATCTAAAACCTTTGGAAAGTGGCATCATATACGGTAAATAGACAGATGAATCTCGTCTAGATAATTTTTGAGGCGGAAGGCGAATATTGATCCTTCATTGATGTCGAAGGTCCTTGCAACTTTAGGCCACTGCATGTGGATGGTTGACCGCCCATCCTTCATTCTCTCTATGAAGACTTCAAGATTATATCGTGGGTGTTGTATGAATACCCTCATCGCCTCTTGACCGTACAGATGGTTTGAGACGTAATGATCGATGAACTGCTTTGGAAAGGATTGGAAACAATGATATACATAAATATCTTTTCTAAAATTTGAAATGGCACAGCGGAAACAAAACAAGGTAAAAGGGTTAGTATCATCCTATAGTTGACTGTTGTCTTCTTCATTGTGCATACACATATCTTGTTGTTTTTCATTGCTAGTTTCTTTATCTTAACACTCTTTCTGAGTTTCTTGAATTAACTGATATTCATCGACACCACATTTCCCCACATGCAAAATGGGTCGAAAAGTGGGTCTAAACTTCTTACAACAGAGCCTACATGTGCTAGACCAAATTATTAGAAACCTAAATATTAGAATAGTTCCTACAATTGCACAACAATGTGTTATTAGCCAAAGGATCATGAATGTGAAACCTCGATGGTAGAATTTAGTGTCTCCCATTGTTTCCCCTGCAACGTATTTAAGATAGATATTGATCAGGTTATAAGTGAGATTTGGTGTGCTATCCGTAAAATATGTTAATGAAAATAAACACATTATAGATCCAACATATTAATTTGTGCCACATAGAAAAGCCAAGCGCCCTAAGAACTATGAAATATAGAAATTATATGTTTCACATGTATTTAGTACATCCAAATTTGATTTACTTATCACATGCATAAAAATACAAAATTGTATCAACAACAATCGAACATTACATTGCAGAACTGGACCAAATGGTTAAATGATCACCACAACAAATGAACCAAATAGTTAACTGAGCATCACATTGTGCAATAGAACATGCTAGACGATCGGATTGCATAGTAGCATTACATTGTATATTTCACTAGAATTTATTAAGGAAAGGCAGAAGAAGCACATGCAACAAGTAAATCAAACATGCTTAACCAGCGTAGTGATACGTCTCCAACGTATCTATAATTTTTGCTTGTTCCATGCTGTTATATTATCAATGTTGGATGTTTTACAATCATTTTATAGCAACTTTATATCACTTTTTGGGACTAACCTATTGACATAGTGCCAAAGTGCCAGTTGATGATTTTGCCTGTTTTTTACTTTGTAGAAAATCAGTACGAAACGAAGCTCAAACACCGTGAAAATGTTTGGAGTATTTTTTGGACCAGAAGACACCAGATGGGCCAGACAAGTGGTAGAGAGGAGGCTCGAGGTGAGAAAGACCAATCAGGGCGCGCCAGAGGCCCCTGGCGCGGCCTGGTGGGTGGTGCCCACCTCGGGACCCCCTCCACCGAATATCGCCTCTATAAATTCTCAAATATTCGGAAAACCCTAGGGGAGTCGACGAAACACAATTCCAGCCGCCACAAGTTCCAGAACCTCGAGATCCAAAATAACACCATCATGGAGGGGTTCATATTCATCATAGGTGCCTCTCTGATGATGCGTGAGTAGTCCACCATAGACCTACGGGTCCGTAGGCAGTAGCTAGATGGATTCCCCTCTCTCTTATGATTCTCAATACAATGGCCTCTTGGAGATCTATTTGATGTAATGACTTTTGTGGTGTGTTTGTTGGGATCTGATGAATTTTGAGTTCATGATCAGTTTCTATCCATGAATATGATTTGAGTCTTCTTTGATCTCTTATTTTCACGATTACTTATAGCCTCGTATTTCTTCTTCAAATCTTTGGTTTAGCAGGTGTAGGTGTTGTTTACATAGGTGCTTGATCTTCCTCTACGGATTGATACCTTGGTTTCATAACTCGGGGAAATACTTATCGTCGCTGTGCTGCATCATCCCTTCCTCTTTGGGGAAATACCGATGCAGTCTCAAGCCAAGTCAAAGGAATTTTTGGCGCCATTGACGGGGAGGAAGCAATCTCTTTGTGTGCCAATCTTGGTGTCAGGGAGACGTCATCAACGTCTACCGGGTTCCTAATCACAAATCTCATCTCCTTGCAATTTACATTATTTGTCATTTGCCTCTCGTTTTCCTCTCCCCCACTTCACAAATTTGTCGTTTTATTCGCCCTCTCTTTTCCGTTTGCCTTTTTCTCGTAAGATCTCTTGTTTGCTTGCAGTCTTGTTTGCATAGTCCTGATGCCCAACGAAAGTATTATGATGTTCCTTACCCCAATATTTTTCTTGAGATTGATAAGAGTGCCAGGGAATATATGACTACACAATTTGAGCATAATAAGCATTTCACCGAGGAGCTTAAAGAACACTCTACCGCACTAGAGGCCATAACAAAACAACTTGATGATATTATTAGATAAGTTTCTAATCTCCAAACTAAGTATGCTCATACTGAAAATCTTCTTGGAAAAATATTTGATGCACAAGCCACTTTAGTGAATCAAAGGGCCGTTAAACTAATTTCTCTAGAGGATAACAATGATGAAGATCTTAAAATGATTGGTGTTTGCTCTATTGATTCCTTGTTTAGTAATGTTAAAATTGATGATAAAGGGATTGAAGAAGAGTCAACTTTAGTTAGAGGGCGTCCCAATAATTTGGAGGGTGATAAACTTTATAAAAGTGGGTTTGGAGAGGTCAAAACTTTAACTATTGATGTTCCCACTATTTTTGATTACAAAGAATTTAATTATGAGATTTTCTCCTTGTTTGATTGTATTTCTTTGCTACAATCCATGATAAATTCACCCCATTCTTATGAACAAAATAAAGCTTTTAATAAACATATTGTGGATGCCATGATGAGATCCTTAGAAGGAAAGTTAGAATTAGAGATTTCAATTCCATGAAAATTGCATGATGAGTGGGAACCTACCATTAAAGTCAAGATTAAAACTATGAATGTTGGGTGCTAGTGTTTCCACAATTCTGAAATCTCTATGTGATGTGCTTAGTCTTACCAATATTGAAGAATGTTCTCTTAATTTGCACTTGGCGAATTCTACTATTAAAAAGTCTTTACGAAGTATTAATGATGTTATTATTCTTGCAAATAGGAACTATGTGCCCATTGGTTTTATTGTTCTTGATATTGATTGCAATCCGTCTTGTCCCATCATACTTGGTAGAGCGGTTTTACGCACTATAGGTGTCGTGATTGATATGAAAGAAGGCAACATTAAATTTTAGTTTTCACTTAGAAAGGGTATGGGACATTTCCCTAGAACAAGAGTTAAGCCACCATATGAATAAATCATGAGGGCCTTCTATGGAGTAAAAACTAAGGATGACAATACTTGAATCTACGCATTATGCCTAGCTAGGGGCGTAAAACGATAGCGCTTGTTGGGAGGAAACCCAATGAATAAATTATTTTTATATTTTCCTTTCTATTTTTGAGTGTTTGCACAATTATTATTCTGTTATGATCGTGTTTTTATGTTTTAATTAGTGTTTGTGCCAAGTAAAACCTTAAGGATGATTCATAAGATGAGTAGAAACAATGTTGAATCTGAAACAGAAACTTTGTCTCTGGTGCACGAATTTTCATTTATTACTGGAATGTGATAATAAGCTGAAATTGTAACACAATATTTATATACAAATTATTTATGCTTTACTAATTTTTCCTAATTTTAATAGTTACATAAGTATGGATGGAGTACAAATTACTACAGACTGTTCTGTCTGAAACATATTCTGTTTTCGTTGCATTGTGTGCTTGTTTTGATGGATCTATGGCTTGTATTGGGGGGTATAAGTCATGGTAAAGTTAGAATACAGTAGATATAATGCAATAATAAAATATAAATGGGTTTACAACAACACTTAGAGTGGTAATTTGCATTATTATACTAACGGATCTCACGAGAATTTTGTCAAGTTTTGTGTGATTGAAGTTTTCAAGTTTTGGGTGAGATCACGATGGATGGAGGAATAAGGAGTAAGAAAAGCCTAAGCTTGGGGATGCTAAAGCACCCCAATATAATATCGAAATATTAAGAAGCAACTAAGCTTGGGGATGCCCCGAGTGGCATCCCCTCTTTCTTCTAACAACTATAGGTATTTTACTTCGAATTATATTTTTATTCGTCACATATCATGAGTTTTATGTGGAGCGTCTTGTATCTTTGCTTTATTTGATTTTTATCCTTGCTACACACACCTATTTGAGAGAGCCAAAATTATGCTATGATTTGCTAGAATTGCTCTATATGCTTTACTTAAATCTATTGAGCAATGAAATTGCTCTAGTGCTTCACATATATATTAATTTGAGAGTTAATAATTTTGAAGAAATTCTGTCGTGCTTCACTTATATTATTTTGAGAGATGAAACATTTATGCTCATGTTCTTCACTTAAATCTATATGAGCTTGTCAAAAGCAATGGCAATATATGAAACTAGTCCCAGAGTGATAGATATTCAAGAGGGATATAATAAAAACTTTCATGAAGATCATTGGACAAATTAAACTTGATTATTTGTAATAGTTTTGAGACATGACGATACTAATATATGAGTTATGTTAGTGAGTAATTATGCTTGGTAAGAATATTGATGTTAAGGTTTGTGATTACCTATGCAAGCACGGAAGTCAATAGTTGTGCAACGAAATTACATCCTACTTATAGTGCATTATTCGGTGTTAGTTATGCTTAATGCTCGCTTATGTGATTTTTCGTTTCTTAGTTGGATGCTTCTCAATCTATTTTCTAGCCTTCACTTGTACTAAGTAGAAATACTACTTGTGCATCCAAAATCCTTAAAACCAGTTTTGCCATACGAGTCCAGCATACCTACATATATATGGCATTTCCATGGTTCCAAGCAAATTTGTATGTGCCATCTCTAATTTTCAAAATAAATTTCCCTTTTTGTGTGCTCATACCACTCATGAAACGGTCGGGGGTGACCGATATTTTTCCATGCTAGATGTGTTATTCTCAAGATGAGTGTTTATTCACTTGTCGTTGCATGAGAGTACGGCGGTAATAGGGATGCCCATTCCCGAAATGAAATGAAAAGAAAGGAAAAAAATACTTTATGTTATCAAATAATAAATTCCTTGGAAAGTGTTGGTATGGAAGGCAACCGTGGATTCGGCTAGCCATGGAAAGTGAAAGTTTGGTGGAAAAAGGAATAAACTTTATTTTCTGTTTGGGAACCGCTTATGATGTATCTAGCATGGAAAGGTATTGAAATCTCTCGGTTGTTTTCGTTGACAGGAAAGGCATGCCACCCAAAATATTGTTTCTCTATCAATTTAAACATTGAGCTCTGGCACCTCTACAAATCCCTACTTCCCTCTGTGAAGGGCCTATCTATTTACTTTATGCAATTTTTATTTTCAATTTGAGTCTCCATCTTCTCTTATAAAGCACCAACTAGGAGGCACTATGATCGTACTTGAGCATTAGGTGTAGCTAATATTTGAGTGTGCTTCATGAATGGATCAATGATTGAGCATGATGGGCTAGGGATAAGTTGCTTTAGTGTTGATATTCTGAAATACATGGTTGCTTGTTGATATGCTTGAGTATTAAAGTTTTCATGTCAAAACTAGACTATTGCTTTGAACCATCTAAAAGTCCAAATGTCCAGGCTACAAAGAAAAGAATATGTGATGAACATGTTAGGCAACATTCCACATCAAAAAATCTATTTTTATCATTTACCTACTCGAGCACGAGTAGGAATTAAGCTTGGGGATGTTGATACGTCTCCAACGTATCTATAATTTTTGCTTGTTCCATGTTATTATAGTATCAATCTTGGATGTTTTACAATCATTTTATAGCAACTTTATATCATTTTTTCCTATTGACATAGTGCCAAAGTGCCAGTTGATGTTTCTGCTTGTTTTTTACTTCGCAGAAAATCGGTACCAAACGAAGCCCAAACACCGTGAAAATTTATGGAGAATTTTTTTGGACCAGAAGACACCAGATGGACCAGACAAGTGCTAGAGAGGAGGCCCGAGGTGGGGAACACCCACGAGGGCACGCTAGAGGCCCCTGGTGTGGCCTGGTGGGTGGTGCCCACCTCGAGACCCTCCTCCACCGACTATCGCCTCTATAAGTTCTCAAATATTCAAAAAAAACTAGGGGACTCGACGAAACACAATTCCAGCTGTTGCAAGTTTTAGAACCTCGAGATCCAATCTAACACCATCGCGGAGGGGTTCATCTTCATCATAGGTTCCTCTCCGATGATGCGTGAGTAGTCCACCATAGACATACGGTCCGTAGGCAATAACTAGATGGCTTCCCCTCTCTCTCTCTTATGATTCTCAATATAGTGGTCTCTTGGAGATCTATTTGATGTAATGACTTCTGCGGTGTGTTTGTTGGGGTCCGATAAATTTTGAGTTCATGATCAGTTTCTATCCATGAATATGATTTGAGTCTTCTTTGATCTCTTATTTTCATGACTACTTATAGCCTCATATTTCTTATTTGAATCTTTGGTTTAGTTAGGCCAACTAGATCGATTTTTGTTGCCATGGGAAGAGGTGCTTTGTGATGGGTTCGATCTTGCGGTGTTCTTTCCAAGTGAGAGAAGAGATAGCAAGGCACGCGTGCATTGTTACCATTAAGGATAACAAGACGGGGTCTATTACTACATGAATAGATCTTTTCTACATCATGTTGTTGGGTAACGCAACAGAAAACAAAAAAAATTGACCTATGCACCAGCCCAGGACCACTATGGAGACTGCATACAAGGTTTGATCTATTTCGTTACCGACTCGTAGCACAGCGAAAGTAGAGTCGATGACGATTAGCGGTGCATCCCACGGCTAGGATTTACAACCTCCCAACCGCGAGGATGTATACCCTCATCTGCCCCGCGGACAGCCCTCCGGGAGGCGGTCGGACAGTCCCTCGGACGGTGTCGCGGACAGCCCTTCGGGAGGACCTCCGAAACTCGGACTGTCACTCGGCCAGCCCTTCGGGAGGACCTCCAAAACTCGGACGGTCACACGGACAGCCCTTCGGGAGGCACTCTCGAACTAAGACCGAAACTACGATCTCTCTACAGAGTGGCACACATACGGTGTCATCTATCCGGCAGGGCTTCGCCGTCCAGAACTAGTTCCTGCCGGAACCCAGACAGCCTTTCGGCTCTACGAAACTATTTCGCTGGGAGGGAGCAAAGAAGCCAGATCATTGCATGGAACTTTTATGTGAGAAAGAGTGAGTGTGGAGGGCATCCCCTCCTCCTCTATTTATAGGAAATCCCAAGGGGTAGGGTAGTTTTACACAAAAACCCCAAAACCACATGAATGGAGTCCTTCACAAGGACTCACAAGTGAAGCCATGAGACAAGTGGGGCTCCACGTAGGAAGCCCACATGTGGCCAGCCACACCCTTGTGGGCCCCCCCAAAAGGGTTCCTATCCATCCATGTCATCCCCTTAGATCTTTTGAGCAAAAGCCCAAAAAGGTGGCTTTCCAATAAAGTAATCCAAAAAACACTTTCACTATTCACGATGACATTTTTCAGCGTCTGATCAAACTAAAAATATTTATGTGGGCTTAGAACATTTCTAGTACCCACTAAAATAATTTTCAACACTTTCCTAAACAATTCCAGTTTAGTGATTTTCATCTGTCAAAAGCATCTGAAGAGGTCCCGGCAGCTCCGGAACATTTCCGGTTTTTCTTCCGAAAAATTCCCAGAAGTTTCCAGAATGATTCTGGCACCCTCCAAGAATTATCAGGCATGTGCCGAAACCAATTTGACTTAATGGTATCCCCTGAAACAACTTTTCAGTTTTACCAAAACTGTTTCGGTGTTCTCTCTGCGAAACTTTTCCGGTGTCCGAAGCTTTTCCGGTGTCCGAAACCTTTCCGGTGATTTTCTCTCAGACTCCGTGTCTAGTATTCAGCAGATAGATGACCCTTAAGCATGTGACCCTATAGGTTCGGTGAAACATAGACATGACCCGGAACCCCTTCCGATCAATGATCAACATCGGAGCCGTGGACACCCATATTAACCTCTATACCCATACGAATGAATATTCGAGTGAACCTCCAGTTGCCGTGAGCTATTCCTGTTGCTTCGAGATATGTTACAAATACCTGAGGTGAGACATGTTGGCATCCCCGTGGATCAATAAATTGTCCACTATGCCAGTTACCTCGTTACCGGTATTGTTCTCTTTTCTTGTTCCCGTGTTCCGGCATCCCTGTGATCAAATCACAAAGTGTCTGGCCAGACGATGATGGATACCATAACACCGAGAGGGCCCAGATATCTCTCTCCATCGTCGGAGGAGAAAATCCTAATCTTGAGCTATCAAGTTACTTGACATACTTTTCCATGAACCCGTAAGCCGCCGTAATAGCCACCCATTTACGGATGACGTTTAACAAACCCCAAAGTTCATGAAGCAAGCATGAAGAAACTCGATACTCTCATGGTCTAAGGAATTATGCAAATATTAACTTCTTTGTGTTATTAACCATTAACTTATGATGAATGTATCTCATAGCATAACATCAATTCGGGTTGATTCAACACAAATATTCTTCTAACATTGTGCCCTCAAAATTGCCGGCATAGCCATGCCCATGATCAGGAAAACAGGATCATCATGTAATACTTGAGCCAGTCTTAGAGGCCAGACTAGGAATATAATTTACTGTTTATTATTCCACACGTGCATATGAGTCTTCCTTCAAGCCTCGTGGTTATTGTAGACTCGAGAACCATAGCAGTTATAGCATGGAACATAAACCTAATTATGAACAGGGAGATAATCAATAACATTTATTATTGCCTCTAGGGCATATCTCCTACACATGTCACCATTCTTATTGCATTACTTCGTTTTCCCATGAACTTAATACACTGGATGCATGCTAGATAGCGGTCGATGTGTGGAGTAAGATAGCGGTCGATGTGTGGAGTAATAGAATCATTTCAGTCTACTTGTCTTGGACGTGATGCCTATATAATGATCATTGCCTGGATATCGTCATGATTATTTGATCTTCTATCAATTTCCCAACAGTAATTTGTTCACCCACTATGCGCTATATTCATGAGAGAATCTAGTAGTAGAATCTCATAGACCAAAGCCATCTTGGAACCATACTAAGTTCATGAATGAACTATATGATTCAACAACTTCTTTGTCGCTTCCAAAGCATCAACATACTTAGCCTTTGTTATAGAATTCGCCACAGTATCTTGTTTGGAACAATTTCCAACTATCGTGCCACCATATTGTGTATTACACAAAACCCTTAACTTAAATCGAAAATCGCATGGAGCATTGATTGAGACTGTATTGATGTAATTACTTACAACGAGCACTTCATAATCTCTGCTTGCGAGAAACCATGTCCTCAGCACTACTCTAGTACTTAATGACATCTTTCACGGTTGTCCCATGATCAGTGCTTTGATCACTTTGGTATCTATACTCGCAACAACTTGGGAGTATCGGACATATCTGGTTGTTTTTACATACCATGGAATACATGATTAATCCAAACACTAGAGTGTGTGGAATCTCCATCATGTATTTTACTCATCAGTGTTTTGGGACATTGAGTCTTGCAAAAACTCTTTCCATGTGACTTCGGCAAGAATCACTCCTTGGTGTTTTAAATGCTAAAAGGTTTTAGCACCTTGTCAATATGTATTCATTGCTTAGCCCCATTAGGTAAATCTATCTCCATAGATCATCATGCCTAATGTGGAGGCTATTTAGCCTAAGCACTTCATCGCAAAAATATTTTCAAATGAAGTCCTAATTCGTGTCAAGAAATTTATTCCCAATTAACAATGTGTCAAGCACACAGCGTTTTTAGAAATATTATTATGCTCCCACTTACTAGAATCACAAGCATCTTCGTTACCCATTGATGAAATCAAAAACCCTTTTGACCATTTCATCAAACCACGAAGATTCCAACTCCATTTTGCTCTCTTTTGTCCATTGCTGGAACTCTGAAGTTTGCATACTTACTAGCATCCTCTGGATCGACAAATTACTTTGGACTGTATCACATAAAAGTCCTAGGTTTCATTTCCATCAGATGGAAATCCTTTTGTCATCCATGTTTCATATCTCATGATTGATATATGTATTAATTGCTAGTTCAACCCGAACCGACCTTAAGCATCGCTACGGTGAAATAACCTCATCGTAGTCAACTCCTTGAACTTGTTATTTCAACAAGTCGAGCTTTATGGATAAAACATTTTTATCCGTATCAGTTTTTAGTTCCATAAATATTCGTTGGACTCTAAGTCCTTTGAAAGTTTTATCAAGGTTTTAATCTTGAATCACTTATATGGAAACTATCTCGGATTGAATTGGCATTTAGCCAATCCCGGGGCCAGGGCCCATCAACTCTTCCTTGTGTATTGTAGGTATACTGTTGTCTAACAACAATATCTCGTTTGCGCACCTGATAGGTTTGCACGAGCTTTGCCTACGTGGTTCAGCTGCACGTTCGACCGAAGTCCATACATTTTATTGTAGAGACTTCCGTATCAGTTGTAGTAGGAAACAACGGAATCACTTCCAGGGTTTCTTTCCTTTGAACTGATGACGAAGATACTGGTTATCTTGTCGAGTTGCACTGTCCTCCCACTCACCTTTTGTAAGAACTATTCTCTTTAAAAGCATACCGTTTTGTGGCAAAACCCTTTGCCTCGGTATTGTGGTGTGGGAATACCCAAAGACTTGGGATAACCATACAAAGTAGCACTTCTGTGATTTGGAATAGGTTTGTAACCTTTTACACAAGCCCCATATTCCAAATGTTAAGAAAAGATATAACATGGTTGGGCGTACCATACCATGGCGTCATTTCTATAGACCTGATGGATCTCTTTTCAGTGTAAAAGCCGCAGTCTCTAAAGCATCACTCTATAAAAGGGATAATGGCAAATCTATTTATGTCATCTTTGATCTCACCATGTCATAAATGGTTCAATTACATCTTCACGGAATTTCCACTTGATGTGGTGTTCCGGGAGGTGCAAGTTATGAAACCTTTTTCACAACTCATCAGACATTCGCTAAACTTGTAACTCAAATATTCCTTTCCGCAATCAAATTGCAGAAACATAATTTTCTTGGTACAATAACTTCTACTTCATTTTTGAAAACCTTTCGAATGATTTCAAAAGATCCAGACTTACGTCTCATCAAGTAAATATCCATATATCTACTTGAGTCATTTTTGAAGGTAGACAAATCGACTATTTGCAACAACATTTATCGGACAAATACATCAATGTATGATCACCAATAAGTTCTTTGCTCATTCCTTATGGCCTGTGAATGGTATTTTAGTTAGTTCACCTTTTGGAGGAAAGTTGCAAGTGTTAGATGATTCAAAATCAAACGACTTCAAAATCCATCATAATGGAATTTCCATGCGGGTTTCTCCAATGTGACCAAATGCAGTGCCACACATATGTGGTATTATTTTAGTCTTGTGACATTTAGCGTCAGTGTTATGGATGTATCATATTTCCATCAATATTCATAACATACATCCCATCTAGGATGGAAGCATGGCCCTTCATGTTATTCATAATACTGAACAACAATTGTTGTTTTTATGAACAACTCTTTTGCAACAAACATTGTGCAATGGGCAAGAGTCTATGAAACTCTAAAATGAATTATAAAAGTAAACCCAGAGGTAATGTATTATTATCAATATTCATAACATACATCTCATTCATAATGAAAGTATGGCCCTTATGTTATTCATAACACCGAACATGAAAAGTTCTCTTATGAACAACCTTCTTGCAAGGTACCTTATGCAAAGGGCTAGAGTGTGAAACTCTAAAATGAATTATGAAACTTAATCCATAGGAAATACACCGATGGAAGGCATAGTAACATTTACAATGTTCCCTGCGTGTATCTAAACCTCATCCCTGGCTAGTCTTCAGGCCATAGTAGTTCTTACATCGAGTTGCAACAGAATGCAATCAAGCGGGTATCTTTGTGACCAACTCACAATACCCAAGAATTAGTGATTAACATGTTTAACCATAATTCGCAAGAACTATATATTTGACCAGCCTTCTACACATCAAAAACTTGTATGACATTCATACATTAGCTGGATATTCCAGTCTTCTTTCCTTTTGCCATTATACTTCTAACAGTTTAACTTTTTAGTATTTCTCCTACTCTCAGAAGAAGCACCCAACTTAAGAGTGGCGTTAGCCCCGGACTTCCTAGGCGTGAAAGTCTTACTAACACCCTTCAGACACTTCCTTTCTCTTTAAGTTGTTGTTTTATTCACCTTTCATCATATGACAAGCGTTCTCCTGGATCCCTCTCTTATCAGTCTAATGCATAGTAAACTCCTTTATATTAGTTTGCAAAGAAACATTGCTTTGGATATCTCATATCTTTTAGCTTTTGTCTGTCTTTGAAAAAATTCCATGAATATCACATAACTATCCAACCTTTCGAAGTTCCGGTCTCATGGAAGCAACCATATTGCACTTTGACTGAAAAGGAAATCTAGCTTTTGGATCGAAGGACGAGAGTCATATGATCCGTAGCATTAGTGGGAGAATACCGAAAGCATGCGATAGGACAAAGTCCTTCTTGGCACTCTTGAGAGAAATCCTCACATTACGTTACCAACCGTAAAGTTTTAACTAGATATTTAATAGCTGTCCAATTTTAATAGGGAAGGTGGAAACGCGAGCCATTATCCTACAACTATTATGCAATCTACACTTAGACAAAATTCACAATTAATTGCACTGAGAATTAAAAAAAGTTAATTCTACAGTGTGCTCCCAGTCAAACCAATATCTCTCATAATTGATTTTGAGTGATGCAAGACCCAACTTTCAATTCAATGTCAAGGATGTAACCATCTCAAGTGATGAAAATTTCAATTGGTAGGCCAACTTGCCAATCACATCTCTATGTGACTCTTGTTCATCCTTCGATGCGTGTGTTCCGAGCTCATGACATTCATGCTGCTAGTTCTTGAGCTTGTGTTGGTTTTTCCCTTGAAGAGGAAAGGGTCATGCAGGAAAGTAGAGATAAGTATTTCCCTCAATTTGAGAACCAAGGTATCAATCCAGTAGGAGTATCAAGATGAGGCACCAAGGCACCTGCACAAAAGCAAACAAACTTGCACCCAACGCGATAAAGGGGCTGTCAATCCCTTTACGATTACTTGCAAGGTGAGATCTGATAGTGATAATAAGTAGATGTAAATTAATAAATAAAAGTGCAGCAAGGTATTTTTGGTGTTTTTGTATGTATATCTGAATATATAATGTGTAAAATAGACTCGGGGGCCATAGTGTTCACTAGAGGCTTCTCTCATGATAGCAAGTATTACAATGGGTGAACAAATTACTGTCGAGCAATTGATAGAATCACGCAAAGTCATGACGATATCTAAGGCAATGATCATACATATAGGCATCACGTCCGAGACAAGTAGACCGATACTTTCTGCATCTACTACTATTACTCCACACATCGACCGCTATCCAGCATGCATCTAGTGTATTGAGTTCATAACAAACAGAGTAATGCTTTAAGCAAGATGACACGATGTAGAAGGATAAATTCATGCAATATGATATAAACCCCATCTTTTTACCCTTGATGGCAACAACATGATGCGTGCCTCGCTACCACTTCTATCACTAGGTGAGGACACCGCACGGTACGAACCCAAAACCAAGCACTTCTCCCATTGCAAGAATTATAGATCAAGTTGGCCAAACGAAACCCATAACTCGAAGAGACTTACAAGGATATGAAATCATGTATATAATAAATCAGAGGAGACTCAAATAATATTCATAGATAATCTCATCATAAATCCACAATTCATTGGATCTCGACAAACACACCGCAAAAGAAAGTTACATCGGGTAGATCTCCATAAAGATCATGGAGAACTTTGTATTGAAGATCAAACAGAGAGAAGAAGCCATCTAGCTACTAGCTATGGACCCGAAGGTCTGTGGTGAAATACTCACGCATCACCGGAGAGGCAATGGTGTTGATGAAGATGGCCACCGGAGATGGATTCCCCTCCGACAGGGTGCCGAAACGGTCTCCCGATTGGTTTTTGGTGGCTACAGAGGCTTGCGGCGGCGGAACTTTCGATCTAGGTTTAGTTCTGGAGGTTTCCGTATTTATAAGACCAGGAGGCATCGAGAACAAGTCGGGAGGACCCACGAGGGAGTCACGAGCCCCCTAGGCGTGCCCAGGGGGGAGGCCGCGCCTCCCAGGCTCGTGGATTCCTCGGGACTCCTCTCCGGTATCTTTTCCTTCTGGTATTTTGATATTTTCCATAAAAAATCATGGAAAAAGTTTTATTCTGTTTGGACTCCATTTGATATTCCTATCTGAAAAAAGGTCAAAAACACGGAAAAAAACAGAAACTGGCACTGGGCACTGAGTTAATAAGTTAGTCCCAAAAAATGATATAAAATAGCATATAAGTGCATATAAAACATCCCAAGTTGATAATATAACATCATGGAACAATCAAAAATTATAGATATGTTGGAGACGTATCGAGCATCCCCAAGCTTAACTCCTGCTCGTCCTCGAGTAGGGAAGTGATAAAGACCGAATTTTTTATGTGGAATGCTACCTAACATATTTGTTCTTTGTAACTTATTTATTGTGGCATGAATGTTTAGATCCATAAGATTCAAAACAATAGTTTAATATTGACATGAAAACAATAATACTTCAAGTATAATAGCAAAGTAATCATGAACTTTTGAAATAACAAGGCCAAAGAAAGTTATCCCTACAAAATCATATAGTTTGGCTATGCTCCATCATCCCCACACAATGAATTTAAATCATGCACAATCCCGGTATTGGCCAAGTAATTGCTTTCACACTCTTACTTTCTCAAACTTTTTCAACTCTCATGCAATATATGTGCGTGAGCCATGGATATAGCACTATAGGTGGAATAGAGTGTGGTGGAGGTTGTGAGGCAAAAAGGAGGAGATGGTCACATCGACTCGGCGTATCAATGGGCTATGGAGATGCCCATCAATAGATATGAATGTGAATGAGTAGGGATTGCTATGTAACGGATGCACTAGAGCTATAAGTGTATGAAAGCTCAAAAATAAAAACTAGTGGGTGTGCACCCAACTTGATTGCTCACGAAGACCTAGGGCAATTTGAGGAATCCCATCACTGGAATATACAAGCCAAGTTATATAATGAAAATTCCCACTAGCATATGAAAGTGACAAAACAAGAGACTCTTTATCATGAAGAACATGGTGCTATTTTGAAGCACAAGTGTGGAAAAAGATAGTAGCATTGTCCCTTCTCTCTTTTTCTCTCATTTTTTTATTTAGGCTCTTTGGCCTCTTTTTTTTAATTTTTTTGGTGGGCATCTTTGGCCTCTTTTTTTTTATTTCCTCACATGGGACAATGCTCTAATAATGATGATCATCACACTTTTATTTACTTACAACTCGATACTTAGAACAATAATGACTCTATATGAATGAAAGTGATGGCACATGTCATGAGACGGAACGGTGGAAGTTGCATGGCAATATATCTCAGAATGGCTATGAAAATGCCATAATAGGTAGGTATGGTGGTTGTTTTGAGGAAGGTATATGGTGGGTTTGTGCACCGGCGAAAGTTGCGCGGCACTAGAGAGACTAGCAATGGTGGAAGGTGAGAGTGCATCTATACCATGGACTCACATTAGTCATGAAGAACTCATATACTTATTGCGAAAGTTTTATTAGTAATCGAAACAAAGTGCTAAACGCATACTCCTAGGGGAAGGGTTGGTAGGAGTTAACCATCGCGCGATCCCGACAGTTACACAAAGGATGACAATCGATAAATCAATTATGCTCCGACTTCCTAACATAGCGGTTCACTATACGTGCATGCTACGGGAATCACTAACCTCAACACAAGTATTTCTAGATTCACAACACCCTACTATCATAACTCTAATATTATCACCTCCATATCTCAAAACTAATCATGAGGAATCAAACTTCTCTTACCAATCGATGCACTTGAATATGAAAGTTTTTATTATATCCTGTTTGGATGCCTATCATATTTAGGACTAATTTCATAGCACACGCCAATTACCAAGTTACTTAAAGAGAGCACTCTCAAAATGATATAAGTGAAGGTCAAGAGTTTTTTATTTCTACAAAATATGACATCGCCGTGCTCTACAAAGATTTAAGTGAAGCACTAGAGCAAAATTATCTAGCTCAAAAGATATAAGTGAAGCACATGTGAGCAAAATTACAAAGCTCAAAAGATATAAGTGAAGCACATGTGAGCAAAATTACCAAGCTCGAAAGATATAAGTGAAGCACATGTGAGCTAAATTGCCTAACTCGAAAGATATAAGTGAAGCTCATTGAGTATTCTAACAAATTCACGATGAGTGCATGTCCCTCTCAAAAGGTGTGCAGCAAGGATGATTGTGATAAAACAAAAGGTAAAGACTCCTATAATACGCGATGCTCCAAGCAAAACACATATCAGGTGGTGAATAAAAATATAGCTCCAAGTAACGGTACCGATGGATTGAAGACAAAAGAGGGGATGCCTTCCCGGGGCATCCCCAAGCTTAGGATTTTTGGTGTCCTTGAATTTGGCTTGGGATGACTTTGGCATCCCCAAGCTTAGGCTCTTTCCACTCTTTATTCCATTGTCCATAAGAACATCACCCAAAACTTGAAAACTTCACAACACAAAACTTAAACAGAAACTCGTGATAGCATTAGCATAAGAAAACAAACCACCAACTTTTTAGGTATTGTAGTAAACTTAATTTCCATTTAGATTGATGTTATATTACTGTATTCTCACTTTTCCATGGCTCGTACCCCCCGATACTATTGGGGAACGTCGCATGGGAAACAAAAAATTTCCTACGCACACGCAGATCTATCCATGGTGATGAGCATCTACGATAGGGAGAGTGGATCTACATACCCTTGTAGATCGCTAAGCAGGAAGCGTTAAGAAACGTAGTTGGTGTAGTCAAACGTCTTTGCGATCCAAATCGCCGAGCGTCCCGCGATCTCATCATGATCCGTCCCGCGATCCAATCACGATCCGTCCTGTGAACTCATCATGATCCGTCTCACGATCATGATCACGATCTGTCCCGTGAACTCATCACGATCCGTCCCTCGATCTCATCATGATCCGTCTCGCGATCTTGATCACGGTCCTTCCGATCTAGCGCCGAACGGACGGCACCTCCACGTTCAGCACACGTATAGCTTGATGACGATCTCTGCCGTCTTAATCCGTCAAGAGAGAGCGGAGAGGTAGAAGAGTTCTCCGGCAGCGTGACGGCGCTCCAGCGATGGTGGTGGAGCAATTCCGGCAGGGCTTCGCCTAAGCACTGCAGAAATCCGATCTAGAGGAGAAACTATGCACTAGAGGAACGGGTAGCACGTGGCCTAAAATCAGGTGCAAAAACCCTAAAACCCTCTAGTATATAAAGGAGGAGAGGAGGAGAGGAGGCAGCCTTGGCTTCCAAGCCAAGGCTGGTTCGGCCGAACTAGGAGGGAGGAGTCCACCTCCTCCACTCCTAGTAGGATTAGGACTCCTTCCTTATTTTTCCTTTTTTGCCTTTTTCCACCTTTTTCCTTTTGTGCTTTTCTTCCCAGTCTCATGGGCCTTGTGTGGGACTTCCACCAGCCCACTAAGGGCTGGTATTCACTCTCCCACAGCCCATGTAGCCTCTTGGGTCGAAATACCCCTCCCGATGGTCTCCCGGTACACTACCGGCACTCCCGGTACACTACCGATGAGCCCGAGACTTTTCCGGCGACCAAAATAGGACTTCCTATATATCAATCTTTACCTCCGGACCATTCCGGAGCTCCTCGTGATGTCTGGGATCTCATCCGAGACTCCGAACAACCTTCGAGCACCACCATACATAACTCTATACCACCGAAACGTCACCGAACCTTAAGTGTGCAGACCCTGCGGGTTCGAGAACTATGTAGACATGACCGAGACACCTCTACGGTCAATAACCAATAGCAGGACCTGGATGCCCATATTGGTTCCTACATATTCTACGAAGATCTTTATCCGTCGAACCTCTATGTCAAGGATTCAGTTAATCCCGTATGATGTTCCCTTTGTTCTTCGGTATGTTACTTGCCCGAGATTCGATCGTCGGTATCTCCATACCTAGTTCAACCTCGTTACTGGCAAGTCTCTTTACTCGTTCCGTAATACAAGATCACGTGACTAACACTTAGACACATTGCTTGCAAGGCTTATTGTGATGTTGTATTATCGAGTGGGCCCTGAGATACCTCTCCGTCACACGGAGTAACAAATCCCAGTCTTGATCCATGCCAACTCAACAGACACCCTCGGAGATACCTGTAGAGCACCTTTATAGTCACCTAGTTACGTTGCGACATTTGATACACACAAGGCACTCCTCCGATGTCCATGAGTTGCATGATCTCATGGTCATAGGAACATATACTTGACATGCAGAAAACAGTAGCCGTAAACTGACACGGTCATAAGCTACGTTTGTAGTTTGGGTCTTGTCCATCACATCATTCTCCTAATGATGTGATCCCGTTATCAAATGACATCTCATGTCCATGTCTAGGAAACCCTAACCATCTTTTGATCAACGAGCTAGTCTATTAGAGGCATACTAGGGACATTGTGTTTGTCTATTTACCCACACATGTATCTGAGTTTCTGATCAATACAATTATAGCATGGATAATAAACGATTATCATGAACAAGGAAATACAATAATAAACACTTTATTTATTCCCTCTAGGGCATATTTCCAACAGTCTCCCACTTGCACTAGAGTCAATAATATAGTTCACATCACTATGTGATTTACATTGTAATGAACCGAACACCCATGCAGTTCTAGTGTTGATCATGTTTAGCCCTTGGAAGTGGTTTAGTTAACGGGTCTGCAACATTCAAATCCGTGTGCACTTTGCAAATATTTATGTCCTTCTCCTTGATGTAATCGCGGATCGAGTTGAAGCGTCGCTTTATGTGTCTGGTCCTCTTGTGAAACCTTGGTTCCTTGGCTAGAGCAATGGCACCAATGTTGTCACAGAACAGGTTCATTGGATTCAGTGCAGTGGGCACTACTCCAAGATCTGTCATGAACTGCTTCATCCAGACACCTTCCTTCGCCGCCTCAGAGGCTGCGATGTATTCCGCTTCGCACGTAGAATCAGCTACCACGCTTTGCTTGGAACTGCACCAGCTTACCGCTCCGCCGTTAAGAATAAATACGTATCCGGTTTGCGATTTAGAGTCGTCCGGATCAGTGTCAAAGCTTGCATCGACGCAACCCTTTACGACAAGCTCTTCTTCACCTCCATAAACGAGAAACATTTCCTTAGTCCTTTTCAGGTACTTAAGGATGTTCTTGACCGCTTGCCAGTGCTCCATTCCAGGATCACTTTGAAACCTTCCTGCCATACTTATGGCAAGGCTGACATCGGGTCTTGTGCGCAGCATTGCATACATGATAGAGCCTATGGGTGAAGCATAGGGGATGACACTCATCTTTTCTCTATCTTCTGCAGTTATTGGGCATTGAGTCTTACTCAACTTGACACCTTGTAACACAGGCAAGAACCCCTTCTTGGATTGTTCCATTTTGAACGTCTTCAAAAGTTAATCAAGGTATGTGCTCTGTGAAAGTGCTATTAAGCGTCTCGATCTATCTCTATAGATCTTAATGCCTAATATGAAAGCAGCTTCTCCTAGGTCCTTCATTGAAAAACTCTTGTTCAAATATTCCTTCACGCTTTCCGGCATTTCTATATTGTTTCCAATCAGCAATATGTCATCCACATATAATACTAGAAACGCTATAGAGCTCCCACTCACTTTCTTGTAAATACAAGCTTCTCCGTAAACTTGTATAAACTCAAACTCTTTGATCACCTCATCAAAGCGCTTATTCCAACTCCGAGATGTTTGCACCAGTCCATAAATGGATCGCTGGAGTTTGGAAACTTTGTCAGCATTCTCTGGATCGACAAAACCTTCGGATTGCATCAGATACAACTCTTCCTCAAGGAAACCGTTGAGGAACGCTGTTTTGACATCCATCTGCCAAATTTCATAGTCGAAATAAGCATCTATTGCTAACATGATTCTGACAGACTTAAGCATCGCTACGGATGAGAAAGTCTCATCGTAGTCAACTCCTTGAACTTGTGAAAAACCCTTTGCCACAAGTCGAGATTTATAGATGGTGACATTACCATCCGCGTCTGTCTTCTTCTTAAAGATCCATTTGTTTCGAATGGCCTTTCGCCCTTCAGGTAATACTTCCATAGTCCATACTTTGTTTTCATACATGGATCCCATCTCGGATTTCATGGCCTCTAACCATTTCCCGAAATCCGGGCCCATCACTGCTCCTTCATAGCTCGTAGGTTCATTGTTGTCCAACAACATAACCTCCGAGACAGGGTTGACGTACCACTCAGGGGTAGTACGCGGCCTTGTCGACCTATGAGGTTCAATAGCAGCTTGATCCGAAGCTTCATGATCATCATCATTAACTTCCTCTTCTACCGTCGTAGGTTCCACAGAAACATCTTTCTGCGCTGCACTACTTTCTGGTTGACGTAAAGGTTCAATAACCTCATCAAGCTCAATTTTCCTCCCACTCAATTCTTTTGAGAGAAACTCTTTCTCAAGAAATGTTCCGTTCTTAGCGACAAACACTTTGCCTTCGGATCTGAGATAGAAGGTATACCCGACTGTCTCTTTCGGGTATCCTATGAAGACGCATTTTTCCGCTTTGGGTTCCAGCTTTTCAGGCTGAAGCTTTTTGACATAAGCATCACATCCCCAAACTTTAAGAAACGACAACTTTGGCTTCTTGCCAAACCACAGTTCATATGGCGTCGTCTCAACGGATTTTGATGGTGCCCTATTTAAAGTGAATGCAGCTGTCTCTAATGCATAATCCCAAAACGATAGTGGCAAATCAGCAAGAGACATCATAGAACGCACCATATCTAATAAGGTTCGATTACGACGTTCGGACACACCATTACGCTGTGGTGTTCCGGGCGGTGTCAACTGTGAAAAAATTCCACACTGTCTTAAGTGACTGCCAAACTCATAACTCAGATATTCACCTCCTCGATCAGATCGCGGGAACTTAATCTTCTTGTTACGATGATTCTCAACTTCACTCTGAAATTGCTTAAACTTTTCAAACGTTTCAGACTTGTGTTTCATTAAGTAAATATACCCATATCTACTTAAGTCATCAGTGAAGGTGAGAAAATAACGATATCCACCACGCGATGTAACATTCATTAGACCGCACACATCGGTACGTATGATTTCCAATAAGTCACTCGCCCGTTCCATTGTTCCAGAGAACGGCGTTTTAGTCATCTTGCCCATGAGGCATGGTTCACATGTGTCAAGTGATTCAAAATCAAGTGACTCCAAAAGTCCATCAGCATGGAGCTTCCTCATGCGTTTTACACCAATATGACCTAAACAACAGTGCCACAAGAAAGTGGTACTACCATTATCAACTCTACATCTTTTGGCATCAATGTTATGAACATGTGTGTCATCACTATCAAGATTCAATATGAATAAACCCCTAACATTGGGTGAATGACCATAAAAGATATTACTCATATAAATAGAACAACCTTTATTCTCTGATTTAAACGAGTAACCGTCTCGCAATAAACAAGATCCAGATATAATGTTCATGCTTAACAGAGGCACTAAATAACAATTATTCAGGTTCATCAAATCCCGATGGTAATCAAAGAGAGAGCATGCTGCCGGCGATCACATCAACCTTGGAACCATTTCCCACGCGCATCGTCACTTCGTCCTTTGCCAGCCTTCGTTTATTTTGTAGTTCCTGCTTTGAGTTGCAAATGTCAGCAACCGAACCGGTATCAAATACCTAGGCACTACTACGAGAGCTAGTAAGGTACACATCAATAACATGTATATCATATATACCTTGTTTGTCGCTGGCCACCTTCTTGTCAGCCAGGTACTTGGGGCAGTTCCGCTTCCAGTGACCAGTTCCCTTGCAATGAAAGCACTTAGTTTCTGGCTTGGGTCCATGCTTGGGCTTCTTTACAGGAGTAGCAACTGCTTTGCCATCCTTCTTGGTTTTACCCTTCTTGCCCTTGCCCTTGACTTTGCCATTTTTCTTGAAACTAGTGGTTTTATTGACCATCAACACTTGATGTTCTTTCTGGATTTCAGACTCAACAACTTTTAGCATCGCAAACAGCTCGGCGACTAACTTGTTCATCTCGTGCATGTTATAGTTCATCACAAAGCTCTTGTAACTAGGTGGCGGTGATTGAAGAACTCTGTCAGTGATCACCTGTGGCACAAGGGCAATTCCCAACTCTGCTAGACGAGTTGAATACCCAGACATTTTGAGTATATGTTCACTGATAGACCCGTTCGCCTCCATCTTGCAAGCATAGAACTTATCGGAGGTTTCATACCTCTCGATCCGGGCATTCTTCTGAAAGATAAACTTCAACTCCTGGAACATCTCATATGCTCCATGACATTCAAAATGTCTTTAAAGTCCCGATTCTAAGCCATACAATATTGCACAATGAACTATTAAGTAATCTCCGGTACGTGCCTCCCAAGCGTTCTTAACGTCTTCAGAGGTCATGTCTTCTAGTTGGTCACCAAGCGGTGCATCAAGGACATGTGATTTCTGGGAAGCCGTGAGGATAATCCTCAGATTACGGGCCCAGTCGACAAAGTTAATTCCATCATCTTTCAACCTAGCTTTCTCTAGGAACGCATTAAAATTGAGGGGTGCTACTACGCGAGCCATTGATCTACAACATAAATATACAAAGTTTACTTAGACTATTGTTCAAGATATTGAGTTTAGTTAATCAAATTACTAAAGCTCCCACTCAAATTGACATCCCTCAGGTCATCTGAGTGTCACATGATCCAAATCCACCAACTCAAGTCCGATCATCACGTGAGTTGAGGTGGCTTAAATGGTGAACATCATTATGTTGATCATATCTACTATATGATTCATGTTTGACCTTTCGGTCCGTTGTGTTCCAAGGCCATGTCTGTACATGCCAGGCTCGTCAAGTTTTAACCCGAGTGTTCTACGCGTCCAACACTGGCTTGCACCCGTTGTATGTGAACGTAGAGTCTATCACACCCGATCATCATGTGGTGTCTCAACATGACGAACTTTCGCAACGGTGCACACTCGGGGAGAACACAATTTATCTTGAAATTTAAGTGAGGGATTACCTTATAATGCTATCGTCGTACTAAGCAAAACAAGGTGCATAAAAGGATTAACATCACATGCAATTCATAAGTGACATGATATGGCCATGAACTTGTGGTTTTGATCTCCATCATGAAAGCACCGGCATGATCTCCATCGTCACCGGCGTGACACCATGATCTCCGTCAACGTGTCGCCATCGGGGTTGTCACGCCCACCATTCTTTTACTACTATTGCTACCGTTTAGCGATAAAGTAAAGCATTACATAGCGCTTAGTGATTGACACGCAGGTCATACAATAATTAAAGACAACCCTATGGCTCCTGCCGGTTGTCGTACTCATCGACATGCAAGTCGTGAAATTCTATACATCACATGATCGTCTCATACATCACATATATCACATCATGTAATTTGCCATATCACATCATAACACACCCTGCAAAAACAAGTTAGACGTCCTCTAATTGTTGTTGCATGTTTTACGTGGCTGCTACGGGTTTCTAGCAAGAACGATTCTCACCTACGCATAAACCACAATGGTGATACATAATTTGCTTTTTAACCTTCTCAAGGACCGCCTTTGTCGAATGCGATCCAACTAAAGTGAGAGAAACTGCCACCCGCAAGCCATCTAGGCAACAAGTTGCGTCGAGGGAATCGGTCTCTCGTAAGCGTACAAGTAATGTTGGTCCGGGCCGCTTCATCTCACAATACCGCTGAACCAAAATCCGACCAAGGGAGGACGCAATCTAAGCATCAACGCCCACAAACCTTTTGTGTTCTACTCGAGATCTCATCTACACATAGACCTAGCTCTGATACCACTGTTGGGGAATGTTGCATGGGAAACAAAAAAATTCCTATGCACATGCAGATCTATCCATGGTGATGAGCATCTACGAGAGGGAGAGTGGATCTACATACCCTTGTAGATCGCTAAGGGGGAAGCGTTAAGAAACGCGGTTGGTGTAGTCGAACGTCTTCGCGATCCAAATCGTCGTGCATCCCGCGATCCAACCACGATCCGTCCCGCGATCCAATCATGATCCGGCTCGCGATCCGATCATGATCCGTCCCACAAACTTGATCACGATCCGTCTCACAAACTTGATCACGGTCCTTCCGATCTAGCACCGAATGGACGACACCTCCGCGTTCAGCACACGTACAGCTTGATGACGATCTCCACCGTCTTGATCCAGCAAGAGGGAGTGGAGAGGAAGAAGAGTTCTCCAGTAGCCTGACGGCGCTCCGGTGATGGTGGTGGAGCAATTCCGACAGGGCTTCGCCTAAGCACTGCAAAAAACCGATCTAGAGGAGAAACTATGCACTGGAGGAACGGGTAGCACGTGGCTGAAATTCTAGTGCAAAATCCTAGAAATCCACCAGTATATATAGGAGGGAAGGAGGAGGAGAGGCAGCCTTGGCCTCCAAGCCTTGGAGGCTTTGGCCTAAGTGGAAGGTGGAGGAGGACTCTCCTCCTCCAATCCTAGTAGGACTAGGATTGCTCCTTTTTGCCTTTTTTCCACCTTTTCCTATTGTTTTTTTCCTCCAGACACATGGGCCTTGTGTGGGAGTTTCCACCAGCCCACTAAGGGCTGATATTCACTCTCCCACAGCCCATGAAGCCTCTTGGGTCTAAATACCCCTCCCGGAGGCCTCCCGGTACACTACCGACACTCCCGGTACACTACCGATGAGCCCGAAACTTTTTCGGCGACCAAAATGCGACTTCCTATATATGAATCTTTACCTCCGGACCATACTGGAGCTCCTCATGACATCTAGGATCTCATCCAGGACTCCAAACAAACTTTGGTCACCACCATACATAACTCTATACTACCGAAACGTCACCAAACCTTAAGTGTGCAGACCCTGCGGGTTCGAGAACTATGTAGACATGACCGATACACCTCTACGGTCAATAACCAATGGCGGGACCTGGATGTCCATATTGGTTCCTACATATTCTATGAAGATCTTTATCAGTCGAACCTCTATGTCAAGGATTCAGTTAATCCCGTATGATGTTCCCTTTGTTCTTCAGTATGTTACTTGCCCGAGATTCGATCGTTGGTATCTCCATACCTAGTTCAACCTCGTTACTAGAAAGTCTCTTTATCGTTCTGTAATACAAGATCCCGTAACTAACACTTAGTCACATTGCTTGCAAGGCTTATTGTGATGTTGTATTACCGAGTGGGCCCTGAGATACCTCTCCGTCACACGGAGTAACAAATCCCAGTCTTGATCCATGCCAACTCAACAGACACCCTCGGAGACACCTGTAGAGCACCTTTATAGTCACCCAGTTACGTTGCGATGTTTGATACACACAAGGTACTCCTCCGATATCTGTGAGTTGCATGATCTCATGGTCATAGGAACATATACTTGACATGCAGAAAACAGTAGCAATAAACTGACACGATCATAAGCTACGTTTGTAGTTTGGGTCTTGTCCATCACATCATTCTCCTAATGATGTGATCCCGTTATCAAATGACATCTCATGTCCATGGCTAGGAAACCTTAACCATCTTTCGATCAACGAGCTAGTTCAGTAGAGGCATACTAGGGACATTGTGTTTGTCTATTTACCCACACATGTATCTGAGTTTCTGATCAATACAATTATAGCATGGATAATAAACGATTATCATGAACAAGGAAATACAATAATAAACACTTTATTTATTGCCTCTAGGGCATATTTCCAGCAAGAGGTCTTATAGGCAACGGGTCTGTGTCATTCAGATCCGTGTGTACTTTGCAAATCTCTATATCAAACTGTAAACACTGCTACCACACTCCACTTGGTACTATTCCAAATGGCTGCTCCACTATACGTATCCCGATTGCTACTACAAGTCATCCAGATTGGTGTTTAAAGCTTGCATCGACATAACTCTTTACGATGAACTCTTTTATCAGCTCCATAATCGAGAAACGTCTCCTTAGCCTTTAGTTTACTAAGGATCATCTTGACTGCTTTCCAATGATCCACTCCTGGGTCACTCTTGTACCCCTTGACAGACTCATGGCAAGGCACTCACAGGTGCGGTACACAGCATGGCATACTATACAAAGCCTATGGCTAAGGCATAGGGGACGACGTTCATCCTTTCTCTTTCTTCTGCCGTTGTCGAGCTTTGATTCTCACTCAACTTCACACCTTACAAATCAGGTGAGAACTCTTTCTCTGACTGATCCATTTTGAACTCTTTCAAAATCTTGTCAAGGTATGTACTCATTGAAAGTCTTATCAAGCATCTTGATCTATCTCTATAGATCTTGATGCTCAACAGCTTTATCCAAGTCCTCCTTTGAAAAACACTTTTCAAACAACCGTTTATGCCTTCCAGAAATTCTACATTATTTCCGATCAACAATATGTCATCCGCATATACTTATCAAAAACTCTATAGTGCTCCCACTCACTTTATTGAAAATACAAGTTTCTCATAAACTTTGTATAGACTCAAAAACTTTGATCACCTCATCAAAGTGTATATTCCAACTCCGAGATGCTTGCTTCAGTCCATAGAAGGATCACTGAAGCTTGCTCACCTTTTAGCATCCTTAGGACTGACAAAACCTTCTGGTTGTATTACATACAACCTTTCCTCAAGTAAACCGTTAAGGAAATGATGTTTTGACATCCATCTGGCAGATTTCATAATTGAAAAATGCAGCAACTGCTAACATAATTCCAATAGACTTTAGCACCGCTACGAGTGAGAAAGTCTCATCGTAGTCAACTCCTTGAACTTGCCGGAAACTTCTTTGCGACAAGTCAAGCTTTATAAATGGTGACATTTACCATCAGCGTATGTCTTCATCTTAAAGATCCATTTGTACTCAACGACCTGCCATCCAACGAGCAAGTCTACCAAAGTCTATACTTGGTTTTCATACATGGATCCTCTTCTCGGATTTCATGGCCTCTAACCATTTGTCGGAATCCGGGCCCATCATCGCTTCTCCATACCTCGTAGGTTCATCGTTATCCAACAACATGACCTCCAAGACAGGGTTGTTGTACCGCTCAGGACCAGTACACATCCTTGTCGACCTGCGAGGTTCGATAGTAACTTGATCCTGAAGCTTCATGATCATGATCATTAACATCCTCTTCAACTAACATAGCTTCACAGAAACATCTTCCTGCACTGCGCTACTCGCTGGTTGAACAAAGGTTTAACAACCTCATCAAGTTCTATCTTCCTCCCACTCAATTCTTTCGAAAGAAACTCTTTCTCGAGAAAGGACCCATTAGCAACAAACACTTTGCACTTGGATCTGAGATAGAAGGTATACCCAACTATTCTTAGGGTATTCCATGAAGACGCAGTTGTCCGCTTTGGGTTCGAGCTCATTAGGTGAAAACATTTTCCACACAAGCGTCGCAACCCCCAAACATTAAGAAATGACAGCTTAGGTTTCTATCAAACCATAATTCACACGGTGTCATCTCAACGGATTTAGATGGTGTCCTATTTAAAGTGAATGTAGTTGTCTCTAATGCATAACCCCAAAATTATAGTAGCAAAATGATAAGAGACATCATAGCACGCACCATATCCAATAGAGCACGACTATGACGTTCAGACACACCATCACACTATGGTGTTCCAGGTGGCGTGAGTTGTGAAACAACTTTCACATTGTCTAAAAAGTTGTATGCCAAACTCGTAACTCAGATATTCACATCCACGATCACATCGCAGACATTTTTATCTTCTTGTCACGATGATCTTAAACTTCACTCTGAATTTGCTTCAACCTTTTCAAACGATTCAGACTTGTGTTTCATTAAGTAAATATACACTATATCTACTCAAATCATCAGTGAAGGTAAGAAAATAACGATATCCACCACACGCTACAAGACTCATTGGATTGCATACATCAACATGTATCATCTCCAATAAATGACTTGCTCGCTCCATCAATCCGGAAAACGGGGTCCTTTAGTCATCTTGCCCAAAAGGCATGGTTCGCATGTCTCAACCGATTCGAAATCAAATGAGTCCAAAGATCCATCGACATGGAGTTTCTTCATGCGCTTTATACCAATATGACATTTAGCGGCAGTGCCACAAGTGTGTGGTACTATCATTATTAACTTTGTATCTTTTGGCATCAATGTTATGAACATGTGTTTTACTACGATCAAGTTTTCAACAAACCATTCTCACTGGGTGCATGACCATTGAAGGTATTATTCGTAAACAAAATAACCATTATTCTCTAAATGAATAACCGTGTTGCAATAAACACGATCTAATCACGTTCATGCTTAACGCAAAACACCAAATAACATTTATTTAGGTTCGTCACTAATACCGAAGGTAGAGAGAGTGTGCGATATTGATCACATCAACCTTGGAAACATTTCCAACACACATCGTCACCTCACCCTTAGCTAGTTCTCTGTTTATTCCATAGCTTTTATTTCAAGTTACTAACATTTAGCAACCAAACCGGTATCCAATACCCAGGTGCTACTAGGAGTACTCGCAAGGTACACATCATTAACACGTATATCAAATATACTTCTCTCGATGTTGCCAGCCTTCTTATCTACCAAGTATGTAGGGTTGTTCCGCTTCAGCGACCGCTCTCCTCATAATCGAAGCACTTAGTCTCGGGTTTGCGTTGAACTTTGGATTGCTTCACTGGAGCATCAACTATCTTGCCATCCATTAAGTTTCCCTTCCTTGCCCTTGCCCTTCTCGAAACTAGTGGTTTTACTAACCATCAACACTTGATGCTCCTTCTTCATTTCTACCTTTGCGGTGTCAAGCATCGCGAACAGCTCAGGGATCATTATTTCTATCCCTGGCATTTTATAGTTCATCACCAAGTTCTAGTAGCTTAGTGATAGTGACTTGGAGAACTATATCAATCACTATCTTATCTGGAAGATCAAATCCCACTTGATTCAAGCGATTGTAGCACCCAGACAATCTGAGCACATGCTCAACGATTGAGCTATTCTCTTTCATCTTGCAGGCAAAGAATCTTGTTGGAGATCTCATATCTCGCAACACGGGCACAAGCCTGAGATCCTAATTTCAGCTCTTAGAAACATCTCATATGTTCCGTGACGTTCAAAACATTTTGGACCCTCAATTCTAAGCCGTAATGCAACACGCACTAAACTATCAAGTAGTCATCAGAACGTGCCTGTCAGATGTTCACAACATCTACAGACGACGCTAGAGGGGTTGGCGCACCGAGCGGTGCATTAAGGACATAAGCCTTCTGTGCAGCAATGAGGACAATCCTCAGATCACGGACCCAGTCCGCAATATTGCTACCATCATCTTTCAACTCTATTTATCTAGGAACATATAAAAATTCAAGGGAGCTACAACGCGAGCTAGTAATCTACAAAATAATTTGCAAAGACACTACTAACTATGTTCATGATAATGAGTTCAATTAATCATATTACTGAAGAACTCCCACTCAAATTGACATCCCTCCGATCATTCGAGTGATACATGATCCAAATTCACCAACTCAAGTCTGATCATCACGTGAGTTGAGGTGGCTGCAATGGTGAACATCATCATGTTGATCATATCTACTATATGACTCATGTTTGACCTTTTGGTCTCTTGTGTTCCGAGGCCATGTCTGTACATGCTAGGCTCGTCAAGTTTAACCCAAGTGTTCTGCATGTGCAACACTAGCTTGCACCCGTTGTATGTGAATGTAGAGTCTATCACACCCGATCATCACGTGGTGTCTCAACACGATGAACTTTCGCAATGGTGCACACTCGGGGAGAACACAATTTATCTTGAAATTAAGTGAGGGATCACCTTATAATGCTACAGTCGTCCTAAGCAAAACAAGGTGCATAAAAGGATTAACATCACATGCAAATCATAAGTGACATGATATGGCCATGAACTTGTGCTTTTGATCTCCATCTAGAAAGCACCGGCATGAACTCCATCGTCACCGGCACGACACCATGATCTCCATCAACGTGTCGCCATCGGGGTTGTCGCCCCGAACATGCTTCTACTACTATTGCTACCATAGCGATAAAGTAAAGCATTACATAGCGCTTAATGATTGAAACGCAGGTCATACAATAATTAAAGACAACCCTATGGATCCTGCCGGTTGCCGTACTCATCGACATGCAAGTCGTCATAATCTATACATCACATGATCATCTCATACATCACATATATCACATCATGTAATTGGCCATATTATATCACAACATACCCTGCAAAAACAAGTCAGATGTCCTCTAATTGTTATTGCATGTTTTACGTGTCTCCTACGGCTATCTAGCAAGAACAATTCTCGCCTACGCAAAAACCACAATAGTGATACACTAGTTGCTTTTCAACCTTCTCAAGGACCGCCTTTGTCGAATCCGATCCAACTAAAGTGAGAGAAACTGGCACCCGCAAGCCATCTATGCAACAAGGTGCAGTCGAGGGAACCGGTCTCTCATAAGCGTACGAGTAATGTTGGTCCGGGCCGCTTCATCTCACAATATCGCTGAACCAAAACATGACCAAGGTAGGAAGCAATCTAAGCATCAACGCCCACAAACTCTTTGTGTTCTACTCGAGATCTCATCTACACATAGACCTAGCTCATGATGCCACAGTTGGGGAACGTCGCATGGGAAACAAAAAAATTCCTACACACACGCAGATCTATCCATGGTGATGAGCATCTACAATAGGGAGAGTGGATCTACATACCCTTGTAGATCGCTAAGCGGGAAGCGTTAAGAAACGTGGTTGGTGTAGTCGAACGTCTTTTTTCTTTTGGGCTTTTCTTCCCAGCCTCATGGACTAAGGGCTGTTATTCACTCTCCTACAGCCCATGTAGCCTCTTGGGTCGAAATACCCCCCCCCCCCCCCCCGATGGTCTCCCGGTACACTACCGGCACTCCCGGTACACTACCGATGAGCCCGAAACTTTTCCGGAGACCAAAATAAGACTTCCTATATATCAATCTTTACCTCCGGACCATTCTGGAGCTCCTCGTGACGTCCGGGATCTCATCCAGGACTCCAAACAACCTTCGGTCACCACCATACATAACTCTATACTACCAAAACGTCACCGAACCTTAACTGTGCAGACCCTGCGGGTTCGAGAACTATGTAGACATGACCGTGACACCTCTACAATCAATAAACAATAGAGGGACCTGGATTCCCATATTGGTTCCTACATATTCTACGAAGATCTTTATCGGTCGAACCTATATGTCAAGGATTCAGTTAATCCCGTATGATGTTCCCTTTGTTCTTCGGTATGTTACTTGCCCGAGATTCGATCATCGGTATCTCCATACCTAGTTCAACCTCGTTACCGGCAAGTCTCTTTACTCGTTCCGTAATACAAGATCCCGTGACTAACAATTAGACACATTGCTTGCAAGGCTTATTGTGATGTTGTATTATCGAGTGGGCCCTGAGATACCTCTCCGTCACACGGAGTAACAAATCCCAGTCTTGATCCATGCCAACTCAACAGACACCCTCGGAGATACCTGTAGAGCACCTTTATAGTCACCCAGTTACGTTGTGAAGTTTGGTACACACAAGGCACTCCTCCGATGTTCGTGAGTTGCATGATCTCATGGTCATAGGAACATATACTTGACATGTAGAAAACAGTAGCAATAAACTGACACGATCATATGCTACGCTTCTAGTTTGGGTCTTGTCCATCACATCATTCTCCTAATGATGTGATCCCGTTATCAAATGACATCTAATGTCCATGGCTAGGAAACCTTAACCATCTTTTGATCAATGAGCTAGTCTATTAGAGGCATACTAGGGACATGGTTTTTCTATGTATCCACACATGCATCTAAGTCTCCGGTCAACACAATTATAGCATGGATAATAAACGATTATCGTGAACAAGGAAATATGATAATAACTAATTTATTATTGCCTCTAGGGCATATTTCCAACAGATACTACCCATAGTTTCATCAAAATAAGCAATCAACACAACAAAAACAGAATATTCTGTAGCAATCTGTATATTTCGTATACCTCTGTTAACTCAAAAATTCTGAAAAACTTATGAAAATTAGGGAAATTTGCATATCAATCAGCAGCAAAAAGAATCAACTCAAAAGATCTTTCTGGATAGGAATGAAAAATAATTTCGTGAGCACAAAGTTTCTGTCTTTTCCAGCGTGATTAAACAACTATCACCAAAACTAATCATAAAGGTTCTACTTGGCACAAACACTAATTAAAACATAAAAAACACAATCATAACAGAATCATGATGGTTTGGACTCAACAAAACAGAAAGTAAAAAAGCAAAAATAAACCTATTCATTGGGTTGCCTCCCAACAAGCGCTATCGTTTAACGCCCTTAGCTAGGCATAAGGCAATAGAATCAAGTATTGTCATAGTACTTTCTTTGGAAACATGGGAAGACTTTTTTGTCGAGAGCATCTATCTTCCTATTTTGTGAGAGTACATGACCATTTATGGTGGAAGAAAGATTAAGCACATTACGAAAGTTCGTGTCTAAACTAGCCTTCATTTCTTTTATTGATTAATTTTGGTAGAAATAGATAAGGGCAGTGGTCTCATTTTCTCCCTTGGGATGCCCAAATATAGCTTTCATTTTTTCATAAGTGTCAAAGGCATCTCCTACAAGGAAACCCTTATCAAATATAGAATCCAAGATTTGTTTAAACGAGTGGGGCAATCCGGCGTAAAAGCTTTTTAAGTATAACTCAATATTATAAGGAGGGATATGACTAGTTTGAATCCTCAGCAGTCTGTCCCAAGCGTCTTTTAAGGATTCATTAAGCAAATAGTGAAAAAGTACAGGATCCCCATCATCAATATAACTGAAAGTGTCTTTAGCAACCTCAGGACGTCTTCCCATAGACTCATTATTTGTGAGTTTGGGAAAGACAGAGGGGCTATCCAAGGCATTAAACCTAGGCAGAGTAATCTTGTGTTTGAATGATTCAGACATGGTGACTTAGCAAGCAGACAAGCAAGCAAAAGAAAAAGGCGAACGAAAAAGGAAAATAAAGAAAGGAAAATATTTTTGTAATTTTTGTTTTAGAAGTGGGGGAGAGGAAAACGGCAAATAGCAAATAATGTAAATGCAAGAGATGAGTTTGTAATAGGTACTTGGTAGATATGCTTCACTTGAATACTCCCCGGCAACGGCGCCAGAAATTCTTCCTGCTACTTCTTGAGCTTGCGTTGGTTTTTCCCTTGAAGAGGAAAGGGTGATGCAGCAAAGTAGAGATAAGTATTTCCCTTAGTTTGAGAACCAAGGTATCAATCCAGTAGGAGTATCAAGATGAGGCACCAAGGCACCTGCACAAAAGCAAACAAACTTGCACCCAACGCGATAAAGGGGTTGTCAATCCCTTTACGATTACTTGCAAGGTGAGATCTGATAGTGATAATAAGTAGATGTAAATTAATAAATAAAAGTGCAGCTAGGTATTTTTGGTATTTTTGTATGTAGATCTGAATATATAATGTGTAAAATAGACTCGGGGGCCATAGTGTTCACTAGAGGCTTCTCTCATGATAGCAAGTATTACGGTGGGTGAACAAATTACTGTCGAGCAATTGATAGAAGCACGCAAAGTCATGACGATATCTAAGGCAATGATCATACATATAGGCATCACGTCCGAGACAAGTAGACCGATACTTTCTGCATCTACTACTATTACTCCAAACATCGACCGCTATCCAGCATGCATCTAGTGTTTGAGTTCATAACAAACAGAGTAATGCTTTAAGCAAGATGACATGATGTAGAAGGATAAATTCATGCAATGTGATATAAACCCCATCTTTTTACCCTTGATGGCAACAACACGATGCGTGCCTTGCTACCTCTTCTGTCACTAGGTGAGGACACCGCACGGTATGAACCCAAAACCAAGCACTTCTCCCATTGCAAGAATTATAGATCAAGTTGGCCAAACGAAACCCATAACTCGAAGAGACTTACAAGGATATGAAATCATGCATATAAGAAATCAAAGGAGACTCAAATACTATTCATAGATAATCTAATCATAAATCCACAATTCATCGGATCTCGACAAACACACCGCAAAAGAAAGTTACATCGGGTAGATCTCCATGAAGATCATGGAGAACTTTGTATTGAAGACCAAAGCGAGAGAAGAAGCCATCTAGCTACTAGCTATGGACCCGAAGGTCTGTGATGAACTACTCACGCATCATCGAAGAGGCAATGGTGTTGATGAAGATGGCCACCGGAGATGGATTCCCCTCCGGCAGGGTGCCGGAACGGTCTCCCGATTGGTTTTTGGTGGCTACAGAGGCTTGCGGCGGCGGAACATTCGATCTAGGTTTAGTTCTGGAGGTTTCCGTATTTATAAGACCAGGTGGCGTCGAGAACAAGTCAGGAGGACCCACGAGGAGTCATGAGCCCCCTAGGCATGCCCAAGGGGGAGGCCGCACCTCCCAGGCTCGTGGCTTCCTCGGGACTCCTCTCCGGTATCTTTTCCTTCTCGTATTTTTGATATTTTCCATAAAAAATCACGGCGAAAGTTTTATTCTGTTTGGACTCCGTTTGTTATTCCTGTCTGAAAAAGGTCAAAAACACGGAAAAAACAGAAACTGGCACTGGGCACTGAGTTAATAAGTTAGTCCCAAAAAAGATATAAAATAGCATATAAGTGCATATAAAACATCCCAAGTTGATAATATAACAGCATGGAACAATAAAAAATTATAGATATGTTGGAGACGTATCACATGCCTGAACGTCAAGACAACCAAGTGATCTCGCTGCGAGGTCTCAACTCACCCGCCTCACACGTCTCTAATCGTTCGTACCCATGTAACCATGTGATACTCCGAAGAGATAGGTGCCGTGACGGTGCTACACTTGGAAGAACACTAACTACTTGATATTTTGTGAGAGATCACCCTAATAAAAAGCAACTACCGCGCAATCAAGAAGGGTGCATCAAGAGGGATAAACATCTCAGGCAATTCATAATAGCATGATATGGTATAGCCCTTTCTGACGGAGAAGTCTTTCATTCCTTCGTCTTCGGCATTCGCGTCGGTGTTCACCTTCACGAAGATTGCCACCACCTTGTTGATGCACCAAATAATATTGCTATATCTATAGCTAATAAAATAAGTGCATTACTTAAGGTTGACACGCAGGTCATTAAAGTGACAATCATATGGCTCCAACCATCATGCCGAATCATGACACGCAGGTCATGTTAATATTACATCATATAGTCATCTCATACATAATCAAATTAATACGAGCATTGCTATACCACATCATATGCACATGCAAACCATCCTGCAAAACCAAGTTAGATGCCTCTAATCGGTTCATGCAAAAACTTGTTTTTTGTGGCTTCTAAGGTTTTGAAACAAACTGAATCTACCAACGTCCTTCATCAAGTATGATAATTCAAGTTGCTAGATTAACTTTCCAGGGTGTATAAAACACGAGATAATAAAATCACGAGCCCCATACTAAACTTAGTCATACGCGTGACCCCCGTGCAGATCACATCTGCATTGCCCTTTCGTCTGCGAAACATCCATCTTTCTCAACTATGGTGGAACCCAAAGAACTGTTAGCACTTCGTTGATCTGTCAATCAGCATACTCAGGAGCAGCATGAAAGGATCGCGGATTGCTAGAACTTTGTGAGATTCGACCATTCCGTCAAGATCAGGACTATGCAAATTCTGGGGAAGCAAAAGGAACATCGGGTAACAGATTTCATATGCTACCCGCACAAATAATTTTCAGCAATAGATCTCATCTACTACCTAATTATATTGTGCAACACCCATACTCTATGTATTCTAGATCGCAACATACATCTACACATAGCATGGCTCTTGATGCCACTGTTGGGTAACGCAGCAAAAAACAAAAAAAATCGACCTACGCACCAGCCCAGGACCAGTATGGAGACTTGATACGTCTCCAACATATCTATAATTTTTTATTGTTCCATGCTGTTATATTATCAACTTGGGATGTTTTATATGCACTTATATGCTATTTTATATCATTTTTGGGACTAACTTATTAACTCAGTGCCTAGTGCCAGTTTCTGTTTTTTTCGTGTTTTTGACCTTTTTCAGATAGGAATATCAAACGGAGTCCAAAAGGAATAAAACTTTTGCCATGATTTTTGATGGAAAATATCAAAAATACCAGAAGAAAAAGATCCCGGAGAGGAATCCCGAGGAAGCCACGAGCCTAGGAGGCGCGGCCTCCCCCCCTGGGCGCGCCTAGGGGGCTCGTGACTCCCTCGTGGGTCCTCCCGACTTCTTCTTGATGCCACCTAGTCTTATAAATACGGAAACCTACAGAACTAAACCTAGATCGAAAGTTCCGCCGCCGCAAAAAACCAATCGGGAGACCATTCCGGCACCCTGCCGGAGGGGAATCCATCTCCGGTGGCTATCTTCATCAACACCATTGCCTCTCCGATGATGCGTGAGTAGTTCACCATAGACCTTCGGGTCCATAGCTAGTAGCTAGATGGCTTCTTCTCTCTCTTTGATCTTCAATACAAAGTTCTCCATGATCTTCATGGAGATCTACCCGATGTAACTTTCTTTTGCGGTGTGTTTGTCGAGATCCGATGAATTGTGCATTTATGATCAGATTATCTATGAATATTATTTGAGTCACCTCTAATTTCTTATATGCATGATTTCATATCCTTGTAAGTCTCTTCGAGTTATGGGTTTCGTTTGGCCAACTTGATCTATAATTCTTGCAATGGGAGAAGTGCTTGGTTTTGGGTTCATACCGTGCGGTGTCCTCACCTAGTGACAGAAGAGGTAGCGAGGCATGCATCGTGTTGTTGCCATCAAGGGTAAAAAGATGGGGTTTATATCATATTGCATGAATTTATCCTTCTACATCATGTCATCTTGCTTAAAGCATTACTCTGTTTGTTATGAACTCAATACACTAGATGTATGCTGGATAGCGGTCGATGTTTGGAGTAATAGTAGTAGATGCAGAAAGTATCGGTCTACTTGTCTCGGACATGATGCCTATATGTATGATCATTGCCTTAGATATCGTCATGACTTTGTGCGATTCTATCAATTGCTCGACAGTAATTTGTTCACCCACCGTAATACTTGCTATCATGAGAGAAGCCTCTAGTGAACACTATGGCCCCCGGGTCTATCTTACACATTATATGTTCAGATCTTCATACAAAAACACCAAAAATACCTTGCTGCACTTTTATTTATTTATTTACATCTACTTATTATCACTATCAGATCTCACCTTGCAAGTAATCGTAAAGGGATTGACAACCCCTTTATCGCGTTGGGTGCAAGTTTGTTTGCTTTTGTGCAGGTGCCTTGGTGCCTCATCTTGATACTCCTACTGGATTGATACTTTGGTTATCAAACTGAGGGAAATACTTATCTCTACTTTGATGCATCACCCTTTCCTCTTCAAGGGAAAAACCAACGCAAGCTCAAGAAGTAGCAGGAAGAATTTCGGGCGTCGTTGTCGGGGTGTATTCAAGTGAGGCATATCTACCAAGTACCTATCACAAACTCATCTCTTACATTTACATTATTTGCTATTTGCCTCTCATTTTCCTCTCCCCCACTTCTAAAACAAAAATTACAAAAATATTTGCCTTTCTTTATTTGCCTTTTTCGTTTGCCCTTTTCTTTCGCTTGCTTTCTGTTTGCTTGTGTGCTTGTCTGCTTGCTAAGTCACCATGTCTGAAAACACTAAATTGTGTGATTTCTCTAATACTAATAATAATGATTTTATTAGTAGTCCAATTGCTCCCGCCACTAGTGCGGATTCATAGGAAATTAATGCTGCCTTGTTGAATCTTGTTATGAAAGAGCAATTTTCCGGCCTTCCGAGTGAAGATGCCGCATCCCATCTTAATACCTTTATTGAGTTATGCGATATGCAAAATAAGAGAGATGTGGATAATGATATGATTAAATTGAATCTCTTTCCGTTCTCACTACGAGATCGAGCAAAAACTTGGTTTTCATCTTTACCTAAAAATAGTATTGATTCATGGAAAGGGTGTAAAGATGCCTTTATTTCCAAGTATTTTCCACCTGCTAAGATTATCTCTCTTCATAATGATATCATGAATTTTAAGCAACTAGATCATGAACATGTTGCACAATCTTGGGAGAGAATGAAATTGATGATTAGAAATTGTCCCGCTCATGGTCTAAGTTTGTGGATGATTATACAAATTTTCTATGCTTGTTTGAATTTTGCTTTTAGAAATATCTTGGACTTCGCCTCCGGTGGAACTTTTATGGAAATCACACTAGGAGAAGCTACAAAACTCTTAGATAATATCATGACAAATTATTCTCAATGGCACACTGAAAGGTCACCTACTAGTAAAAAAGTGCATGCTATAGAAGAAATTAACTCTTTGAGTGCTAAGATGGATGGGTTAATGAAGATGGTTGCTAGTAAGAGTGCTCCTCTAGATCCAAATGATATGCCTTTATCTTCCTTGATTGAGAATAGTAATGAAA
The DNA here is from genome assembly GCA_022496015.1 of Hordeum marinum. Taxonomy (NCBI): domain Eukaryota; kingdom Viridiplantae; phylum Streptophyta; class Magnoliopsida; order Poales; family Poaceae; genus Hordeum; species Hordeum marinum. The sequence continues at coordinate 127,108,370 of CM039673.1, read as the reverse complement.
ATTTTGATGTTAATTTTGTTGGTAGGAATAATTTTGGTAGAAACAATGCTTATAGAGGTAACTTTAATCCTAGGCCTTTTCCACTCTAATAATTTTGGCAATTCCTACAACAATGCTCATGGAAATTATAATAAAATACCCTCTGATCTTGAAAGTAATATTAAGGAGTTTATTAATTCACAAAAGATTTTCAATGCTTCCATAGAAGAAAAACTGCTTAAAATTGATGACTTGGCTAGGATGTTGATAGCATGTCTCTTGATATTGATGCTTTGAAATTGAGATGTGTTCCTCCCAAGATTAATATGGATGAAACTTTGAAAGCTATGTGTGTTTCTATGAATGAGAGTAAAGAAAGAACCGCCCAAATTCGTGCTAGACATGAATGGCTCAAAAAGGTGTGTTCTCGTGATGAGAATCACGAAGACCTTAAAGTGCTTGGTGTGACTCCTATTGAATCCTTGTTTTCTAATGTCAATCTTAATGATGACGGGGCAGGATGTGAATCCACTTTGGTTGAGAAACGCCCCAATGATTCGGAGTCTATTTATCTTGATGCTAAAAATACCAAAAGTGGAGTAGAGGATGTCAAAACTTTGAATATTGATGAAATTACTACTTTGGATTTCAAGGAATTTAATTATGATAGTTTCTTTTTTATTAAATGTATTTCCTTGATGCAATCCATGCTAAACTCTCCACATTCTTATAGCCAAAATAAGGCTTTTACCAAACATATCGTTGATGCTATGATGAAATTCTTGAAGAGAAACTTGAGTTGGAAATATCTATTCCTAGAAAACTTCATGATGAGTGGGAACCTACTATAAAAATCAAGATTAAAAATTATGAATGCCATGCTTTGTGTGATTTGGGTGCTAGTGTTTCCACGATTCCAAAATCTTTATGTGATGTTCTAGGTTTCAATGAGATTGATGAGTGCTCTCTTAATTTGCATCTTGTGGATTCTACTATTAAGAAACCTATGGGAAGGATAAATGATGTTCTTATTATTTCAAATAGGAACTATGTACCCGTAGATTTCATTGTGCTTGATATTGATTGCAATCCTACATGCCCCATTATTCTCGGTAGACCTTTCCTTAGGACTATTGGTGTTGTTATTGATATGAAGGAAGGGAATATTAAATTTAAATTTCCATTAAAGAAGGGCATGGAACACTTTCCTATAAAGAGAATAAAATTGCCTTATGAATCAGTTATGAGAGCTACTTATGGATTGAGCACTAAAGATGACAATACTTGATTCTATTGCCTTATGCCTAGCTAAGGGCGTTAAACGATAGCGCTTGTTGGGAGGCAACCCAATGAATAGGTTTATTCTTGCTTTTTAATTTCTTTTTTGTTGAATCCACACCATCATGATTCTGTTATGATTGTGTTATTTATGTTTTAATTAGTGTTTGTGCCAAGTAGAACCTTTATGATTAGTTTTGGTGATAGTTGTTTAATAATGCTAGAAAAAGACAGAAACTTTGTGCTCACGAAATTATTTTTCATTCCTATCCAGAAAGAGATTTTGAGTTGATTCTTTTTTATTATGATTTATATGCAAATTTCCCTAGTTTTCATAATTGTTTCAGAATTTTTGAGTTAGCAGAGGTATACGAAATATATAGATTGCTACAGAGTGTTCTGTTTTTGACAGATTCGGTTTTTGTTGTGTTGATTGCTTTTTTTGATGAAACTATGGGTAGTATCGGGGGGTATGAGCCATAAAAAAGTGATAATACAGTAATATAACATCAATCTAAATGGAAATTAAGTTTACTACAGTACCTAAAAAGTTGGTGGTTTGTTTTCTTATGCTAATGCTATCACGAGTTTCTGTTTAAGTTTTGTGTTGTGAAGTTTTCAAGTTTTGGGTGATGTTCTTATGGACAATTGAATAAAGAGTGGAAAGAGCCTAATCTTGGGGATGACCAAGTCATCCCAAGCCAAATTCAAGGACACCAAAAATCCTAAGCTTGGGGATGCCCCGGGAAGGCATCCCCTCTTTCGTCTTCAATCCATAGGTAACGTTACTTGGAGCTATATTTTTATTCACCACATCATATGTGTTTTGCTTGGAGCATCGCGTATTATAGGAGTCTTTACTTTTTGTTTTTTCAAAATCATCCTTGCTGCACACCTTTTGAGAGGGACATGCACTCATCGTGAATTTTTTAGAATACTCAATGAGCTTCACTTATATCTTTTGAGTTAGGCAATTTAGCTCACATGTGCTTCACTTATATCTTTTGAGCTTGGTAATTTTGCTCACATGTGCTTCAATTATATATTTTGAGCTTTGTAATTTTGCTCACATGTGCTTCACTTATATCTTTTGAGCTAGATAATTTTGCTCTAGTGCTTCACTTAAATCTTTGTAGAGCACGGCGATGTCATATTTTGTAGAAATAAAAAACTCTTGACCTTCACTTATATCATTTTGAGAGTGCTCTCTTTAAGTAACTTGGTAATTGGCGTGTGCTATGAAATTAGTCCTAAATATGATAGGCATCCAAAGAGGATATAATAAAAACTTTCATATTCAAGTGCATCGATTGGTAAGAGAAGTTTGATTCCTCATGATTAGTTTTGAGATATGGAGGTGATAATATTAGAGTTATGATAGTAGGGTGTTGTGAATCTAGAAATACTTGTGTTGAGGTTAGTGATTCCCGTAGCATGCACGTATAGTGAACCGCTATGTTAGGAAGTCGGAGCATAATTGATTTATCGATTGTCATCCTTTGTGTAACTGTCGGGATCGCGCGATGGTTAACTCCTACCAACCCTTCCCCTAGGAGTATGCGTTTAGCACTTTGTTTTGATTACTAATAAAAATTTTGCAATAATTATATGAGTTCTTCATGACTAATGTGAGTCCATGGTATAGATGCACTCTCACCTTCCACCATTGCTAGCCTCTCTAGTGCCACGCAACTTTTGGCGGTGCACAAACCCACCATATACCCTCCTCAAAACAGCCACCATACCTACCTATTATGGCATTTTCATAGCCATTCCAAGATATATTGCCATGCAACTTCTACCGTTCCGTCTCATGACATGTGCCATCACTTTCATTCATATAGAGTCATTATTGTTCTAAGTATCGAGTTGTAAGTAAATAAAAGTGTGATGATCATCATTATTAGAGCATTGTCCCATGTGAGGAAATAAAAAAAGAGGCCAAAAAATGCCCACCAAAAAAATGAAAAAAAGAGACCAAAGAGCCCAAATAAAAAAATGAGAGAAAAAGAGAGAAGGGACAATGCTACTATCTTTTTCCACACTTGTGCTTCCAAATAGCACCATGCTCTTCATGATATAGAATCTCTTGTTTTGTCACTTTCATATGCTAGTGGGAATTTTCATTATATAACTTGGCTTGTATATTCCAATGATGGGCTTTCTCAAATTGCCCTAGGTCTTCGTGAGCAAGCAAGTTGGGTGCACACCCACTAGTTTTTATTTTTGAGCTTTCATACACGTATAACTCTAGTGCATCCATTACATGGCAATCCCTACTCATTCACATTGATATCTATTGATGTGCATCTCCATAGCCCATTGATACGCCGAGTCGATGTGACCATTTCCTCCTTTTTTCCTCACAACCTCCACCACACTCTATTCCACCTATAGTGCTATATCCATGGTTCACGCTCATGTATTGCGTGAGAGTTGTAAAAGTTTGAGAAAGTAAGAGTGCGAAAACAATTACTTGGCCAATACTGGGGTTGTGCATGATTTAAATTCATTGTGTGGGGATGATGGAGCATAGCCAGACTATATGATTTTGTAGGGATAACTTTCTTTGGCCTTGTTATTTCAAAAGTTCATGATTATTTTGCTATTATACTTGAAGTATTATTGTTTTCATGTCAATATTAAACTATTGTTTTGAATCTTATGGATCTGAACATTCATGCCACAATAAAGAAGTTACAAAGAACAAATATGTTAGGTAGCATTCCACATCAAAAATTCGGTCGTTATCACTTCCCTACTCGAGGACGAGCAAGAGTTAAGCTTGGGGATGCTTGATACGTCTCCAACATATCTATAATTTTTTATTGTTCCATGTTGTTATATTATCAACTTGGGATGTTTTATATGCACTTATATGCTATTTTATATCATTTTTGGGACTAACTTATTAACTGAGTGCCTAGTGCCAGTTTCTGTTTTTCCGTGTTTTTGACCTTTTTCAGATAGGAATATCAAATGGAGTCCAAACGGAATAAAACTTTCGCCGTGATTTTTTATGGAAAATATCAAAAATACCAGAAGAAAAAGATACCGGAGAGGAGTCCCGAGGAAGCCACGAGCCTGGGAGGCGCGGCCTCCCCCCTAGGCGCGCCTAGGGGGCTTGTGACTCCCTCGTGGGTCCTCTCGACTTGTTCTCGACACCACCTGGTCTTATAAATACGGAAACCTCTAGAACTAAACCTAGATCGAAAGTTCCGCCGCCGCAAGCCTCTGTAGCCACCAAAAACCAATCGGGAGACCTTTCCGGCACCCTGCCGGAGGGGAATCCATCTCCGGTGGCCATCTTCATCAACACCATTGCCTCTCCGATGATGCGTGAGTAGTTCACCACAGACCTTCGGGTCCATAGCTAGTAGCTAGATGGCTTCTTCTGTCTCTTTGGTCTTCAATACAAAGTTCTCCATGATCTTCATGGAGATCTACCCGATGTAACTTTCTTTTGCGGTGTGTTTGTCGAGATCCGATGAATTGTGGATTTATGATCAGGTTATCTATGAATATTATTTGAGTCTCCTCTGATTTCTTATATGCATGATTTCATATCCTTGTAAGTCTCTTCGAGTTATGGGTTTCGTTTGGCCAACTTGATCTATAATTCTTGCAATGGGAGAAGTGCTTGGTTTTGGGTTCATACCATGCGGTGTCCTCACCTAGTGACAGAAGAGGTAGCGAGGCACGCATTGTGTTGTTGCCATCAAGGGTAAAAAGATGGGGTTTATATCATATTGCATGAATTTATCCTTCTACATCATGTCATCTTGCTTAAAGCATTACTCTGTTTGTTATGAACTCAAACACTAGATGCATGCTGGATAGCGGTCGATGTTTGGAGTAATAGTAGTAGATGCAGAAAGTATCTGTCTACTTGTCTCGGACTGATGCCTATATGTATGATCATTGCCTTAGATATCGTCATGACTTTGCGCGATTCTATCAATTGCTCGACAGTAATTTGTTCACACACCGTAATACTTTCTATCATGAGAGAAGCCTCTAGTGAACACTATGGCCCCCGGGTCTATTTTACACATTATATATTCAGATCTTCATACAAAAACACCAAAAATACCTTGCTGCAATTTTATTTATTAATTTACATCTACTTATTATCACTATCAGATCTCACCTTGCATGTAATCGTAAAGGGATTGACAACCCCTTTATCGCGTTGGGTGCAAGTTTGTTTGCTTTTGTGCAGGTGCCTTGGTGCCTCATCTTGCTACTCCTACTAGATTGATACCTTGGTTCTCAAACTGAGGAAAATACTTATCTCTACTTTGCTGCATCACCCTTTCCTCTTCAAGGTAAAAACCAACGCAATCTCAAGAAGTAGCAAGACTTCATACAAGGTTTGGTCTATTTCGTCACCGACTCGTAGCGTAGCGAAAGTAGAGTCGATGACGATCGGCGGTGCAGATCCCCACAGATAGGATTTAGAACCTCCCAACCGCGAGGATGTATACCCTCATCTGCCCCGCGGACAGCCCTCCGGGAGGCGGTCGGACAGTCCCCCGGACGGTGTCGCGGACAGCCCTTCGGGAGGACCTCCGAACTCGGACTGTCACTCGAACAGCCCTTCGGGAGGACCTCCAAAACTCGGACGGTCACACGGACAGCCCTTCGGGAGGCACTCTCGAACTAAGACCGAAACTACAATCTCTCTACAGAGTTGCACACATACGGTGTCATCTATCCGGCAGGGCTTCGCCGTCCAGAACTAGTTCCTGCCGGAACCCAAACAGCCTTTCGGCTCTACGAAATTATTTTGCTAGGAGGGAGAGAAGAAGCCAGATCATTGCATGGCACTTTTATGTGAGAAAGATTGAGTGTGGAGGGAAGACCCTCCTCCTCTATTTATAGGAAATCCCAAGGGGTAGGGTAGTTTTACACAAAAACCCAAAAACCACATGAATGGAGTCCTTCACAAGGACTCACAAGTGAAGCCATGAGACAAGTGGGGCTCCATGTAGGAAGCCCACATGTGGCAGGCCACACCCTTGTGGGCCCCCCAAAAGGGTTCCTATCCATCCATGTCATCCCCTTAGATCTTTTGAGCAAAAGCCGAAAAAGGTGGCTTTCCAATAATGTAATCCAAAAAGCACTTTCACTATTCACGACAACATTTGTCAGCGTCTGATCAAACTGAAAATATTTATGTGGGCTTAGAACATTTCCAGTACCCACTAAAATAATTTTCAACACTTTCCGAAACAATTCCGGTTTAGTGATTTTCATCTGTGAAAAGCATCTGAAGCGGTTCCGGCAGCTCCGGAACATTTCCGGTTTTTCTTCCGGAAAATTCCCAGAAGTTTCCAGAATGATTCTGGCACCCTCCAAGAATTATCAGGCATGTGCCGAATTCAATTTGACTTAATGGTATCCCCTGAAACAACTTTTCAGTTTTACCAAAACTGTTCCGGTGTTCTCTTTGTGGAACATTTCTGATGTCCGAAACTTTTCCGGTGTCCGAAACTTTTTTCGTGATTTTCTCTCAGACTCCTTGTCTAGTATTCAGCAGATAGATGAACCTCAAGCATGTGACCCTATAGGTTTGGTGAAGCATAGACATGACCCGGAACCCCTTCCGATCAATGATCAACATCGGAGCCGTGGACACCCATATTGACCCCTATACCCATACGAATGAAAATTCGAGTGAACCTCCAGTTGCCGTGAGCTATTCCTATTGCTTTGAGATATGTTACAAATACCCGAGGTGAGACATGTTGGCATCCCCGTGGATCAACAACTTGTCCACTATGCCAGTTACCTCGTTACCGGTATTGTTCTCTTTTCTCGTTCCCGTGTTCCGGCATCCCCGTGATCAAATCACAAACTGTCTGGCCAGACGATGATGGATACCGTAACACCGAGAGGGCCCAGACATATCTCTCCATCGTCGGAGGAGCAAATCCCAATCTTGAGCTATCAAGTTACTTGACATACTTTTCCATGAACCCGTAAGCCGCCATAATAGCCACCCATTTACGGATGACGTTTAACAAACCCCAAAGTTCATGAAGCAAGCAAGAAGAAACTCGATACTCTCATGGTCTAAGGAATTATGCAAATGTTAACTTGTTTGTGTTATTAACCATTAACTTATGACGAATGTATCTCATAGCATAACATCAATTCGGGTCGATTCAACACAAATGTTCTTCTAACATTGTGCCCTCAAAACTGTCGGTATAGCCATGCCCATGATCAGAAAAACAGGATCATCATGCAATACTTGAGCCAGTCTTAGAGGCCAGACTAGGAATACAATTTACCGTTTATTATTCCACACGTGCATATGAGTCTTCCTTCAAGCCTTGTGGTTATTGTCGACTCGAGAACCATAGCAGTTATAGCATGGAACATAAACCTAATTATGAACAGGGAGATAATCAATAACATTTATTATTGCCTCTAGGGCATATCTCCTACACATGTCACCGTTCTTATTGCATTACTTCGTTTTCCCATGAACTTAATACACTGGATGCATGCTGGATAGCAGTCGATGTGTGGAGTAATAGAATCGTTTCAGTCTACTTGTCTTGGATGTGATGCCTATATAATAATCATTGCCTAGATATCGTCATGATTATTTGATCTTCTATCAATTTCCCAACAGTAATTTGTTCACCCACCGTGCACTATACTCATGAGAGAAGCCAGTAGTGAAACCTACGGTCCCCGGGTCTACTTTTCCAACATATTGCTTTTCGATCTACTATTTTTCCTTTTTGTTTTCAGATCTATTAATTAAAAGATACCTTGCTGCACTATTTGTTTACCTATTTTATTTTTTGTTCTTGCGAGATCTATTTGTCAAAACTATCACTACCTAATCTATCTTTTTATTGTCAAGAGCTTAACAACCTCTCTTACGCGTCGGGTTGCAAGTATTTGTTATCTGTGTGCATGTGTTGTTTACGTAGGTGCTTGATCTTCCTCTACGGATTGATACATCGGTTTCATAACTGAGGAAAATACTTACTATCGCTGTGCTGCATCATCCCTTCCTCTTTGGGGAAATACCGACGCGGTATCAAGCCACGTCATGTAGCTAGCTGAACATAGGTCATTAGTAATTAAGCTAAGAAAACAAGTTATTCCTCGTCATCGGAGATATCGATAATGATTGGCTTGGAAGAGGGCGAGGCCTCCACATCGTGGGTGCCCTCCTCATAGTGGTGAGAGGCCTGAGCCTGTCGGGGCACCAACCTGTCGGCTCTGGATCTAAGGAAAGTATGATTACGCTAAGAAAATTACTCGTAGTCTTCGACGAAGGCACCAGCAGAGCCATCGAGAAAATACCACGAGTTTTTGTTTAAAGCAGCCAACCGCGTGGCAGTGTCCGGCGCGAGGCATCGACGGTGGCCTCGACGACAAGGTTCTGCTCCAAGATCTGAGGGTCGGCATGCCTGGCAGCCATCGCGACCTCATCATCAATGTTATGAAGTATTTCTTTCCACCTTTAGTCAACACACCATTCATCTCATAGAGATCAGAATGTATGAGTTCTAATGGTGCCAAGTGCCTCTCCTCCACGGTCTTGTAAGGCTTGCGAGGTTGCTTTGCTTGCACACACGAATGACACTTAGAACATTTGGCTAAAGTGAAACTCGGGATTAAATTCAGTTTTACTAACCGCGACATAACACCGAAACTAATGTGAAAAAGACGTGAATGCCAAACTTCAGATTCATTAACACTCAAATGAATATTGTTCATGACTTTATTACAAAAATCTGCAAGGAAAAGGCGGAACAGACGTCCGCATTCATAACCTTTTCCAACGAAAAGTCCATATTTCGTACCAACTATTTTATTAGACTCAAAGACCTACTTAAACCCTTCTCTACACCGAAGTGAGCCACTAACGAGGTTCTTCTTGATAGCGAGGATATGATGCACGTTCTTTAGCTGCATGATCCTTCTCGAAGTAAACTTCAAATCAACCGTGCCAACACCAAGAACAGAAGCACTCCATGTGTAACTTTGCATATCCTCGCGTTTTCATGCTATCACAAAATTCATATTTTGTGTGAAATTGGCTTTGCATATGTGTGAATCATTGGTCGAAACTTGATTCCTCAGACTGAGCTATGGAGCAACTATTTGCAATAGTGTCTCATAGACCAAAGCCATCTTGGAACCATACTAAGTTCATGAATGAACTATATGATTCAACAACTTCTTTGTCGCTTCCAAAGCGTCGACATACTTAGTCTTTGTTATAGAATTCGCCACAGTATCTTGTTTGGAACAATTTCCAACTACCGTGCTACCATATTGTGTATTACACAAAACCCTTAACTTAAATCGAAAATTGCATGGAGCATTGATTGAGACTGTATCGATGTAATTACTTACAATGAGCACTTCATAATCTCTGCTTACGAGAAACCATGTCATCAGCACTACTCTAGTACTTAATGACATCTTTCACTGTTGTCCCATGATCAGTGCTTTGATCACTTTGGTATCTATACTCGCAAAAACTTGGGAGTATCGGACATATCTGGTTGTTTTTACATACCATGGAATACATGATTAATCCAAACACTAGTGTGTGGAATCTCCATCATGTATTTTACTCGTCAGTGTTTTGGGACACTAAGTCTTGCAAAAACTCTTTCCATGTGACTTCGGCAAGAATCACTCCTTGGCGTTTTAAATGCTAAAAGGTTTTAGCACCTTGTCAATATGTATTCATTGCTTAGCCCCATTAGGTAAATCTATCTCCATAGATCATCATGCCTAATATGGAGGCTATTTAGCCTAACCACTTCATCGCAAAACTATTTTCAAATGAAGTCCTAATTCGTGTCAAGAAATTTATTCCCAATTAACAATGTGTCAAGCACACAACGTTTTTAGAAATATTATTATGCTCCCACGTACTTTCTTGAATCACAAGCATCTTCGTTACCCATTGATGAAGTCAAAAACCCTTTTGACCATTTCATCAAACCACGAAGATTCCAACTCCATTTTGCTCTGTTCTGTCCATTGCTGGAACTCTGAAGTTTGCATACTTACTAGCATCCTCTGGATCGACAAATTACTTTGGACTATATCACATACAAGTCCTAGGTTTCATTTCCATCAGATGGAAATCCTTTTGTCATCCATGTTTCATATCTCATGATTGATATATGTATTAATTGCTAATTCAACCCGAACCGACCTTAAGCATCGCTACGGTGAAACAACCTCATCATAGTCAACTCCTTGAACTTGTTATTTCAACAAGTCGAGCTTTATGGATAAAACATTTTTATCCATATCAGTTTTTAGTTCCATAAATATTCGTTGGACTCTAAGTCCTCTGAAAGGTCTATCAAGGTTTTAATCTTGAATCACTTATATGGAAACTATCTCGGATTGTATTGGCATTTAGCCAATCTCGGAGTCAGGGCCCATCAACGCTTCCTTGTGTATTGTAGGTATACTGTTGTCTAACAACAATATCTCCTTTGCGCACCTGATAGGTTTGCACGAGCTTTGCCTACGTGGTTCAGCTGCACGTTCGACCGAAGTCCATACATTTTATTGTAGAGACTTCCGTATCAGTCGTAGTAGGAAACAACGGAATCACTTCCAGGGTTTCTTTCCTTTGAACTGATGACGAAGATATTGGTTATATCGTCGAGTTGCACTGTCCTCCCACTCACCTTTTGTAAGAACTATTCTCTTTAAAAGCATACCGTTTTGTGGCAAAACCCTTTGCCTCGGTATAGTGGTGGGGGAATACCCAATGACTTGGGATAACCATACAAAGTAGCACTAGTCTGATTTGGAATAGGTTTGTAACCTTTTACACAAGCCCCATATTCCAAATGTTAAGAAAAGATATAACATGGTTGGGCATACCATACCATGGCGTCATTTCAACAGACCAGATGGATCTCTTTTCAGTGTAAAAGCCGCAGTCTCTAAAGCATCACTCTATAAAAGGGATAATGGCAAATCTATTTATGTCATCTTTGACCTTACCATGTCATAAATGGTTTGATTACATCTTCACAGACTTTCCACTTGTTGTGGTGTTCCGAGAGGTGCAAGTTATGGAACCTTTTTCACAACTCATCAGACATTCGCTAAACTTGTAACTCAAATATTCCTTTCCGCAATCAAATTGCAGAAACATAATTATCTTGGTACAATAACTTCTACTTCATTTTTGAAAACCTTTCGAATGATTTCGAAAGATCCAGACTTACGTCTCATCAAGTAAATATCCATATATCTACTTGAGTCATTTTTGAAGGTAGACAAATCCACTGTTTGCAACAACATTTATCGGACTACGTACATCAAATGTATGATCACCAATAAGTTCTTTGCTCGTTCCTTATGGCCTATGAACGGTATTTTAGTTAGTTCACCTTTTGGAGGAAAGTTGCAAGTGTCAGATGATTCAAAATCAAACGACTTCAAAATCCATCATAATGGAATTTCCATGCGGGTTTCTCCAATGTGACCAAATGTTGTGCCACACATATGTGGTATTCTTTTAGTCTTGCGACATTTAGCGTCAGTGTTATGGATGTATCATATTTCCATCAATATTCATAACATACATCCCATCTAGGATGGAAGCATGGCCCTTCATGTTATTCATAATACTGACAGCAATTGTTGTTTTTATGAACAACTCTTTTGCAACAAACATTGTGCAATGGGCAAGAGTCTATGAAACTCTAAAATGAATTATAAAAGTAAACCCAGAGGTAATGTATTATTATCAATATTCATAACATACGTCTCATTCATAATGAAAGTATGGCCCTTATGTTATTCATAAGACCGAACATGAAAAGTTCTCTTATGAACAACCTTCTTGCAAGATACCCTATGCAAAGGGCTAGAGTTTGAAACTCTAAAATGAATTATGAAACTTAATACATAGGGAATACACCGATGGAAGGCATAGTAACATTTACTATGTTCCCTGCATGTATCTAAACCTCATCCCTGGCTAGTCTTTCAGACCTGATAAGAAGAGAACAATGAGATGTCAACACACACATGAATATTTGCACCCGTGTCCACCCACCAATCAGTGGACTGACAAACTGAAAATACAGTATCGTACCCAGATGCACCACTCTCATTGTTTCCTACAATCATATTGACAGACTTGGAGTTCTGCGTTGGCTTCTTGTCCTTGTTTGGGCACTTGTTGGCCCAATGTTCCTCTGAACCACAAGTGAAGCAGCCATCACCCTTATTCTTCTTCTTGAAGGTCTTCTTTCCCTTCTTTTCTTGAAGTCGGTATTTTGTTGGACAAAATTCTTTCCCTTGGGCTTGTGGGAATTGAAGTTCCTCTGATGTACTGTGATAGCCTGGCATATTAGGGATGATAGACTACTCATATCAATAAGGAATTCCTTCTTTTTCGGAAGCCCATTCAAACAGAACTCCCAGGTTAAGTGTGCTTGGCTTGGAGTAGTTCTAGGATGGGTGACGGACCGAGAAGTTGGTCTCGGGTGCGCATGAGTAAGGACAAAGTGCACAGAAAAGAGTAGTATTGATCTGTGAGGCTAGTCTAGATCCCGCCAGGCGTAACGACCACTGGCGGGTGTGTCTGGAGTGTTACAAGTTGGTATCAGAGCCGACCCTCATGGTTACACGGATGTTTGCCGACAGGTGCGCGATCATGTTGTTCACGAAGTTGGTGACCCGTCGTGGCACACGGAATGACACATGTATCGGACTGGAAGCACAAATGTTTGTGCCAAGAGGGAACGTTCCTGTGGCCCGACAAGGACATCGGTTCCTATGAGTGGTGGTGTATGTGATAGCTTGGCATATTAGGGATGATAGACTACTCATATCAATAAGGAATTCCTTCTTTTCCGGAAGCCCATTAGTTGGTCCCTCCCGGGTGCGCATGAGTGAGGACAAAGTGCGTAGAAAAGACTAGTATTGATCTGTGAGGCCATTTTAGATCCCGCCAGGAGTAACAACCACCGGCGGGTGTGTCCGGGCGTTACATGTACCATATTGGCAACAGAAGGACTTTTGCCTCCATGCGAGTCCTTTGCTCTTGAGTTCTGCTCAACACTCAGATGGCCGATGACATCCTCTACTGAGAATTCATGCCTCTGATGTTTCAGAGTGGTAGCAAAGTTCCTCCAGGAATTTGAGAGCTTAGCAATTATACACCCCGTGACAAATTTTTCTGGTAAATTGCACTTAAGAACCTCAAGCTCTTTAGCAATGCATGTTATCTCATGAGCTTGTTCCAACACAGAACGGTTGTCAACCATTTTTTAATCATGTAACTTCTCCATAACATACATATCGCTCCCAACATCGATGGCCCCAAATTTAGATTTGAGCGCCTCCCACAAATCCTTGGCAACCCTCACATGTAAATATGCGTCAACCAGCTTATCTCCGATCACGCTAAGAACTGCTCCGAGAAAGTAGACGGTGGCTTTCCTGAACGCCTTCTCCTATTTAGGAGTGATCATTCCCGTGGAAGTAACACCGGCTACCCAGAACACATTCATAGCTGTGAGCCATAAGGTGGTTTTGGTATGCCAACGCTTAAAGTACGTACTAGTAAACTTCTCCGGTTTCAGTGCAGCAGCAAAACCATTACTCGAAAAATTCCTACACATATTAGGTTTTTGGATTGTTGAGAATATAGGCAATTTTCCGATCAGATTAATCCATGAAATAATAACTATCATGGCATTGACTAGATTAATAACATACTGATGACTAACCAGACTAGCATATACTACACACATAGTACAAACATGTATGCATATAGCTAGTATAGGTAAGTCTAACATAAGTAGAAGCAGGATAAACGAGTTATACCCTTCAATAGGCCAGTTGGCCGTAGCGGCATTGGCGATGGCAGCATCCTCGACCGCCTTCCTGTCGGCTTCGACCTTCTCAGCTGTGGCACGGTCAGCGCCGGTTGGAGGCGACATGGTGATGATGACGAAGGTGATGCAGACATAGAGGAAGTAGAGGAACGGAAGCGAGCAGTCTCGTAGTCGCTCCCCCAAAACCAAATCGCACGCCTATGCTCCCGTCAACCATATACGCGGTGAACGGGACGGAGTCACCGACGGCGGCAGCTGCAAAAGGAACTACGGGCGGTGCGTGTGGAGGCAGATATGATCTGATTTCCGTGGCGGCTAGGGTTGGCCGATGCACTGCTTATGTAGGCGGCATACAGGTGGAAAGATGTGGGCTGGACCCACATTCGAGTCGATTTTTACGATCCAACGTCTTAGACCGTGGCGTTACGTATTCTCCGTTCCCAACCGACAAAAATAAACTCATAGGTATGAGCTCGGCTCGGCTCAATCCCACAACCCACGACGTGGCGTGGCGTGGCGAGGTGGGCGGCGGAGGAAGATTGCGTGAGGGTCTCTTCTCTTCTCATGCTTCAATAGCATGTAGAAAAGAGACCCTTATAAAAAGATCCAACTCCCTCTCCACTGGCAAGGTGGGACTAAACTTCCCACCCCCCTTATCATGTCACCTACATGGGTCCTTAGAGATTTTCTTGAAATTGTCTCATGGGCCCAAGGCCCATCTCAGATTTCAACAACATCGACTAGCAGCTTGTTTACCTAAGGCCGGTTACAATGAAAATATCATATGTAATACTCCCTCCGTTTCTAAATATTTGTTTTTTAGGGATTTTACTACGGATTATATACGAATATATATAGACATAATTTAAAGTGTAGATTCACTCATTTTGCTTCTTATGTAGTCCGTAGTTGAATCTTTACGAAGACAAATATTTAAAAACGAAGGAAGTATTATGCATGTCAACTAAGCATTTGTGTGGAGGTAAAACACAATTAGATAAGCAAAGAGAGATAGAGTATCATGATATAATATTGTATATTAAATGATGTATTAGTATGCGTCTGATATAACAATAATTGAGGTTATTGTAATACTATGCACTACCAGATAGTATTATACATTAATATTATATGCATGATACTAGCATATGGTATTATAACAAGTATAAAAAATTTGATGAACAATATACTAGGATACCTTGAGCCGAAGTTTGCTTTCAAAAAAAGGTGGCAAAGCGTCTCGTTTACTTGCTTACTCCCTCTGATATTGGTAGCGACAACTAATATGGAATAGAGGAAGTAGTTGCTAGCCATCTTAGAGCCATCTTAGGAGCTCGTTTCATTTTGACCGCTCAGGAGCTCATTTCTTATCTCTTGGTACTATTGTAGTTCTATAATACCATCATAGGCCGAACTGAATAATGCGTGCATATTATGAACTAAGCAAATGTTCCCAAAACCGAGTTTACTGAATATGGCACCATTCTAAATTTCTAATGTTAGTTTTTTGTACCCGAGTATACGCCAAACAATTTATGCGACTAACTAAAGTTATTTAGAAAAAACTATAAATGGAATAAAAAATTACACAAATTAGTAAGCGTGTTGCTACTCTTATCTTGCTCACAATTTCTTTTTCTTGAGATGCAATATTAGAATTTGGTTTCATGATTCGTCTGCTTGAACACAAAATTTTGCTTCTAACTAGCTCCCGCGGGCGGGCGGCTCCCTGGTCACCCCCATGGGCGACCGGGAGCAAACCCTAGCCGCCGCCAGAGCCATACCCATCACCCCCGCATCCCTTCACCATTGTCGGACGGTGTCGCCAGGCAAAGCCTGGGCGGCTGGGCGGCGACGGGGTCTCTTCCTCTTCCTGTTCGAGGCGGTGTGGTGCGGGTCGTGCCCTTCAGCGGGAGGCCGGTCGGCGTGCGTGCCGGCTTGGGACGGCGCGTTGAGGCAGTGCAGGGCCGCCTCGGATCCGCGTGCGGTGGCTTGTTGCGGGCATCCAGGCTGGGGCGTTGGTGCGGTTCCGCGTGTGGCGTGTTGTTGGGCGAACGGAGGCGACGTGCGGCGTCGATCTGTGGAGAGGGAGTAGAGCGGCGGGGATGCAAGGGGCACGGGCGGCACGTGGTGGTTCTCCTGCTGCGCGGCTGCTCTGGTCCCGGTCAGGGGCCTGCGAGGTGCTCGGGCGACAGGATAGCTTGGGGCTTGGTCCGCTCGTGGTGTGGGGGTGGCTCGGGTGAGGGATTCAAGGGGCGACCCAGTGTGGTCGTGCGATGAGGCACTATGTGCGCGCGCTGGGCGCAGGGTGGGTGCAGTGGGCTTCCGGGCAGCACATATCTGGTTTTTGGAGCTGCAGCGGTGAAGCTTGGAAGCGCGGCTCAGATGCCAAGTGCGGCTCAGGGAGGTGACATCTTCGCGTGGTGGTTGGTGATTTACAGTCACCGACGGGTGCGTGTGGATTACAACCATGAACCATGGTGGTCCGTGGCTTCGGGCGGGTCTCCTCCATGCCTCGTCGGCATGGTGCTTGGTTTGGCGCAATGGATCGTGTTGCGTCCGGTGGTCCTGCTCCGGTCGGTCATCGTCGGATCTGTTGTCCTACGTGGTGAGAGGGTCGGCGGCAGCCTATGCAAGGTGCGGGCGGCTACATTGATTGCGATGTGCCATGTTTAGCGGTGGTGGCAGCGATGGATGGTGGGCCCACGTGTGGGAGGTTGTCCGTCAACGGTCTTCGCGAGGTGCGATTGGCTACGACGGTCTTGGTGCCTCTTCGTCGACGGGCAACTTCGACGGTGGCGGCGGTTGGTGGGCTTGTCGGCGCCAGTTCGATATGATGTGTGGCCGAGGTTGTGTGGGAGCTTGGGTGAAGACCCTGTCTCGGTCTTGTGCCGTGACCAACGATGGCGGCGGCTATGGCCTTCTTGACCTTCCTGGAGGCATCGCTGATTTGTTGTCGCGTCCCTCCTGCACAGACCCAGCCGTTGTGGCCTCTCTAGGGGAAACCCTTGATCTTGTGATCGGACGATAATGGCACTTTGATGTGTCGTTTTCCCTTTTGGGGGGCTTTGTCTCGGAGTTCGACATCGACAAGCGGGACTGCTGGTTTGCGGCGGTTGTGGCGTCCAGACTTCTATGGCAAAAATGATGGTGGGAGCAATGTCGGCGACGCGACAACAGTTGCGGTAGTCGGTTCTTCTCCGGCGTGTCCGTAGTATTGCCTCGGTTTGTTTGTTGTTGTGGAGTCGAAGCTACGGCGGTGAGGCCTTGTGGTATATGATGACTGGCTGCAGGTGGACCGTTCGGCGATCTCCCGTGGCGCCAGCCGTGCCTGGTTTTGTCCTTTGGAGTTCTCCGCCAGAGTCAAAGTTGTGTTGTCTCAGTGCAGGTGGCTGAATTTTGGCATTGATCTTCATGCAGCTTCACGTGTCCGCCATAGTGTGGGCTGAGTCGACAATCGCCTACGACGGAGTCAAAGTTGATTGCTCGGCATGTAGGGATGGCGATGACGCCTCTAGGGGAGGAGTGATCTCGATGACGTCTGCGTGGTATCTCGTCGAGACCCTCTTTGGAGTGGTGTGTGTGGGTGTTTTATGTGTGCCGCTCAGTGGTTGTGATGGTTTTCGCTCGGTTCTTCACAATTAACTGGGTCATCTGGTTTCGCTCGATTTTCCTTAATTAACTGAGAAACTTCTTCCTAATGAATGCAGGATAACTGTCATTTTAAAAATATTTTTTCCTTCTAACCATTCGTTGAGATCTTGTGCATTGTGTTACCAAAATTAGTTGTGTGATGTCTGTGCAATCTGAGTTGATATTCTTACATGTATTTGATCCTCCTCCACCACCAACAATGTTAATGACGGGTGTTCCAAACAAGGCAGAAGCAGTCAATCAAACGTCAAACTTGATACCAACTGTTATTTAATTTTGTTTTACAAATCACCAACACATCGTTCTTATTCGTAATACAGTATCAACTAGATAATTTCGCCAAATAAGAATAACACAACCATATAGCATCTACAGTTTTAGACACTCACAAATTTGCAAATTGTTCATGAAATTTAAAAATCGCTATGAATTAAAATAAAGCAAAAAAGAAACATGATAAATCGAAAAAATGTGAAAAACAAAAGAAACAAAAACTCTAAAAATAAAAAAAGGTTAAAAAAAGGAAGAAAAAACCAATGGAAGGTTCCCAAAGCCAGCCCTGAAACCTTTGCAAAACAAAGATTGTTCGCAAATCGGGAGCCTATAGTTTTGAATAACTCACAAACTTTAAAACTGTTCATGATTTTAAAAAAAATATATGAATTAGAAGGAAATAAGAAACAACATAATCAAGGTAAACTGGTGAAAAAACAAAAGAAACGAAATCGGAAAAGTAAAAACAAGAAAACCGGTTGAAAAAAACAAAAGACCAATGGAGGGTTTCAAAAAATGTTCGCACTTTTGAATTTTTTTAGCTCTAAATAAAAGGTTCATACTTTTGATAAATATGTCTGCGTATTAAAAAAAACAATCACAATTTCAAATTCGCTTCTTGCTTATGAAAAGATGTTCGAGAAATTAGAGAGAATGTCTAGAAAATGAAATCAAAATGATTTTTTCAATAAAAAATATTTCTTTTATTGAAATTTTATTTTATTTTTATTTTAAAAGTGTTCCGAAAAATTTGCTCGTGTTTAAAACATATCGTGTTTTCATATTTTTTTTAGCAAATTTTGAAGAGTCATCGGTTTCCAAAGAAAACTAATGAGCCGCGGCCCAACAGGGTTGCCACTGCGGGTCGCTACTTTGGACATACGAGGTCAAGAGTGAGGGCACCCTATAGGACCTCCTAGGAAGCAACTAGTTAGCAAGCATTTCCTCACAAGCGTTCCAGCGATCGTTTTCACGTGTCGTCACTTGATGCGTTTCCAGTCGCCGCCACGTGTCGCGTTCTGATCGTTTTCTTTGGGTTTCGATTTCATTTTTATTTTGTCGCACGCGTTTTCGCCTTTTTGGAATGGTTTTTTTCCGGATTTTTTTGGTGTTTCAATTTTCCACCGGTCTTTCGTAGCTTTTGGATGGAAAAAAATTCAAAAACAAATAACGAAAAACGCATTTTCTGTTTTTTCGCGAAAAACATGTTTTCTGTTTTTTTTTGCGAGAGGCACGGCCATGCCTCTCGAAAAGGAAAAAACGTGTTTTCTGTTTTTTTACGAGAGGCACGGTTTTGCTTTCGAGAATGGCACGGATTTGCCTTTACGAGAGGGACAGCCGTGCCTCTCGAAAAAGGAAAAAACACGTTTTCTGCTTTCTCTGTTTCCGCGAGAAGCATGGTTTTGCTATCGCGAGAGGCATAGACATGCTTCTCCCGAAAGGGGGGAATATGTGTTTTCTGCTCTCTCTTTTTTCGCGAGAGGCACGATTTTTCTTCCATAAAAAGCACGGTTTTGCCTTCACGAAAGGCACGGCCGTGTCTCTCAGAAAGGGAAAAAACGTAGTTTTTCTTCTATCGCGTGAGGCACGGTTTTCTCGTCTGTTTTTTGTCAAAAAAGATCGTCAAAGATCGTCTAGTTTTGAAGATCTCGACGCGAGAAAGCCAACGATGAAAACGGTTCAATATTTGGACGCATGCTTTATGAGATAAAGCATTTTGAAAATATGGATCTACGAAAAAGAGAAAACTCTCATGTTGCGACAAGTGGCACACATACAGTGCGCCACTTGTCACAACCTGGGGAGGTGTGAGTAATCGTTGCAAGGTGTACTCGCTAAATTTTAAAATCATAATTATTATTAAATTTGTGAACAATTTTTGAGAAACACGAACAAATTTCAAAAAAAATCAACACTTTTTGAAACGAGATTATTTTATGAATTGTGAACCAATATTAAAAAGGGAACATTTCCTAAAATTCTAAAAATCATGAACAAGCTTCGGAAAATGTGAATAATTTTTTAATTTGTTTCCAAATTTCATTAAACGGAACAAATTATTAAACTGTGAGCAAATTTTGAAAAAGGGAACTTTTTTTCAAAAATAAGAACATTTTTTTAAGAATAGTTTTTTGAAAATTCAGAACAGTTTCTGAATTTATGAGAAATGATTGATAAAGGACATTTTTAAAAAAAGTGGAACATTGTTTAGAAGCAAGAATATTTTTTGAAATTTAAGAATAGTTTTCGTACATGTACTTAGTTTAATTTTTTTTGAATATTGAAAACACATTTTGAAAAACAAGAAACATTTTTCTGAAAAACAAGAACATGTTTTTAAAACCAAAAATAGTTTTTAGAAACCCAGTACATTTTTAGAATTTATGAACAATGTTTGAAAATGACAACTGTTTGAATTTTGATTTTTCTAAAAAAATCAGGAACAATTTTCGAAATTTAAGAACAATTTTCGAACATGAACTTAGTTTAAGAATTTACCAAAATTTGGTATTTCAAACATTTTCTGAAAATACCTACCATTTTTAAAAAATATCAAACATTTTCTTAAAGTTCCGGGAAAAACAATTAAGATACAAAAGATTTTTTGAAAATCCCGAACATTTTTTGAATTGTGAATGTTTTTTAGCAAACGGAAACTATTTGAAATTTAGAATATTTTATTAAAAATAAAAAACATTTTGGAATTTGAGGAACAATTTTAGAACATGAACTTTGTTAAAAAAAGGATAAAATAACATTGGAAAAAAAAGAAACAGAAAAATAAATACGAAAAAAACGGTAAAAGACAAACAAAATGATTTACAGGGTTCACAAAACAGGAATGGAGGAAAAATAAACGGGCCGGCCCAAGTCGCATCGCTAGATCCTGCTCTCTGTACGAAGCGTCGACATTTGGACGCAGAGAACAGCGAATAGTATTTTCCCACCCCTATGTCTGGAGGAACCCCTCGCTGAGGGTGGACCTAGATGGGCTGACCACCAGTACGGGAGAACACAGTTTCGTTTTTTCGTTTTCTATTTTTCATTCTTTTTTACTACTCTTTATACTTTAAAATATTCTAAATGTATATATCATTATAAAGACTCTATTGATATATTTTAAAAATGTTGAACAATTATTTGAATATTTTTTAATTATTAGAAATTATTGAGGTATTTGAAAAATGTTGAAGAAATATTTTTATCATGTATTTAAAAATGTTAATGAAAAATTTGAAAAATATGCTTGAACAAGTATTGGAAAAATATCGAACAAGTATTTGAAAATTGTTGAACAAGTATTTGAATAATGTGGATCAAGTTTCTGAAAACGAATGTTGATCATTTATATAAAAATACTGAACAAGTATTTCAATAATGTTGAACTAGTGTTTGAAAAAAAATGTGGATCATGTATATAAAAATGTTGAACAAGAATTTGAATGATGTTGAACAAGTATTTAAAAAAATCTTGATCGTGTATATAAAAATGTTGAACAAGCGTTTAAAAAAATGATGAATAAGTATTTGAAAAAATGTTGATCGTGTATATAGGAATGTTGCATGAACAATAAAAAGAAACGAAGAAAAAGGATAACGAGTTAAGAAAAAAATGGAGAATAAAAAAGAAAAGAATTTTTTTGAAACAAAATGCCAAAATGAATAAAAAATAAGGAAAGAAAAATGGAGATGGAAAAGAAAAGAAACAAAATAAAATAGTAAAATGGAAAGAAATCCAGAGAAAACTAGCCTTGTAGTTTTAAGTATGGCACACCCCTATTAATTTGCACAAAACGAACGTGCTCGGGGTGGCTAGTGAAGCGTGTCATCCCACGGAGACCACGGCCCGACTCCTCCTTCTCACGTTTTCTATATCTTTTTATGACTGTACACACCCAAATGGGCCGACCCCAATACAACGCGAGGGAGGGGGGAGCTTCAGCGAGCCCCACCTCTCGCGACGAAAATTAGTCACTACGGTCAATAGTTCTAAGAGGAATTAATAACGGGCATCCTTTTAGGGATCCCGCAGATGTCACTTTATGGCCCCGAAAGCGTGCCAAGTTGTGCGCCCAGTAGCTCAAATACAACGCGAGGAAGGTGGGGAGCTTTAGCGAGGCGCTGCCTCTCACGTCGTTGCATGTTACACGTTGGAATAGGGAACACCCTAAGGCAGTGAGTTGCACCTTGGCACTCATGCGCATAAAAATGGGTTGCGACCCAATATCTACTCGCTCTCACTATGGCTCGCACGTGGGAAAAAAACTCTAGCTTGTAAAGAAAGAAATAGCTATGTTTTTTTATAGATTTTAAAACCTTCATGAATTTGAGAAAACACTATAGTTTTAGAATCATGAAACTGAAAACAATTTCACAATTTTTTCACACAATTTAAATTTCTTTGTAAGTTTTTAAAATTTCGAAAATTCAAAGCATATTCACCTATTTCATCATTTTTCCATACAGTTTTTTAGAAACAACTTATTTTCATAATCCGCATCCGCTCCTGGACTGCCTCCCAATCTTCGCGCTGGCGCTGGAGCAAACGTCGTCGTAGTGATAGAGCCCGAGGACACATGTCCACCACGAGGATGCCGACGCCGCTACACCATCCTTACTTGAACAGACTGATTTTCAAATCCATCCCAATCCATAAGACTAAATGCCTAAAGTAGGATTTGAAGAAACTTTATTCAACGCGTCTATCGTCACGACCGAAGCCGAGACGATAAACAACCTAAAAACCTAAACTACGAGAGTAATATATAATCCACATGCATGGATCCGATGAATCCTCTCATCATGGATGATCGAGGTCATCGCCGGAGGGCAACGACAGTGAAGACTCCTGACGACAGAAGGAGATCGCCATGAAGCTATTATAGTTGCTATATTTGCTTTAAGCGCCAAATGCGATTTGGCTAGAAGCTTCCCCACCCACCCGCATTGGCTGCAGAAAAAAGTTTGTTTTAGGGTCCCGATAACGCCCACACGTGTGGGCGTTAAGGAGTCTGGCCATATGTTTCGTGTGGTATGTAAGAGAACCAGCCCACACGCCTACGTGTGGGCAAAACAAGTAATGCCCATACATCTGGCCTTCCCGTCTCGCGGTCTCGCCCAGATGGTACGTGTGAGCAAAACTGGTAACGCCCACCCGCCCGCACGTCCGTCCTTCTACCTCACGGTCCCGCACGGCCGCGTGACAGTCAACGCGCGTCCCCGTAGTTGCCATGGTCCGGGCCCTCTTCCATGTTCGTTTAACTACAATTGCCATGTTGCTGCACTGTAGTTGCCATGTCTGACAACTACAGTTGTCATGATTGCTCAACTGCAGTTTCCATCTCAGGTCAAGTGCCAGATGCCATTTATGAACAACTGCAGCTGTTGCCATGTATGGCATGGTGTACTACAGTTGTCATGATTTAAAAACTTTAGGAGTTGCCACCTACTAACACTAGGCAATTGCCACATAACACTATAAAAAGACATGGCAAAAAAACATGTTTGGATAAAGAGAGAGTTGCCATCTGCTTACAAACACACTAGGAGCAGTTGCTATGTACCCTGCAAAACACATGACAACTGACAGCTTTTGGTATGAGAAAAGAGACGGACGTGTGGGTGAACTGCTAAACGCCCACACACCAGCCCATTTGCGTGCGTGAAACTGACGTGTGGGACAACTGCTAAACGCCCACACAACAGCCCCTCCGCGTGGTGAAAGAACGTGTGGGCAACCGGATGAATGACCCACACACGAATCCAGTCCCACGTGGCATAAAAATCTGACAAAACATGTCAAGATTCGTGCAAACACAAACGGACATTGATCCATGCGTGTGAGCGAGATGCAAACGTCCACACGTGTGGGCGTTATCTTTTCCCTTGTTTTATCTTTTTTAGGGAAAGAAAAAAGTTTGGTTATTGTCTCACTTTCCAAATCTGAGTCGGGTTAGGGCCAGTTCTTTTCAGGCTTATGGGAGGCTTATGATGAAAATTAAGCTCAAGCCAAAAAGAACTCGTTTAGGTGACATTAGCTTAATTTCCAGCGACAGCCCCCTCCTTCACGTTTGAGAGAAGCCAGCGAAGGGCAGCTTCCCGAGCGCAGCCCTTTAAAAAGTGAAGCGGTATTTCTCCTTGCCCTATCTATCGCTTGTATTTACAGCGATATTGCCATCGCTCATCCTACAGAACAAGCCATCCATGGCCCATGCAAACAATGCACGTACATAACAATCAACATACCTGACAATGTTGCCTCCGTGCTGCACGTAGGGTTTCCACCGCAACTGTCCTGCCTTCCGCCACCATCGTCCTTGCCTTCCGTCGCCAATCACCGCCAGCCGCCGCCGCCGCTGATCATCGCGAGCCGCCGCCGTCGTCGCTGCTGTCGTCTTCGTCGTCGCTCGCATGGAGTCTCCTGGGTAGCCGACGCTGCTATAGCTCTGCTCGGACGCGCCCACTGCAGCTCTCCTCCCGTCCAACGCCCCAGTTTGTCCGTCCTCCTCCACCTTCTTACAGCAGATAAAGGTTTTTGTCCAAGCCCTTGTGCAGGTAAGCACACAGAGGTTTTATTGCTTCTACTTATTTCTATCTTGTTCTGCTATGTGATCTATGCTTTGAGGCTTGTCATGTATGAGATCTTGACTAGAGAATGAGCAAAAAAACATCAGACTTCACACTGGTTGCCATGTATGTACATGTGTGTGTACGAACAAAAAAAATCAGATCGTGCCTTGATTTACTACGGGCTATGTGCTATGGTGTATGGGGTATTTGATTAATTGAAGATATTCATTTTTTATAGATGGATAAAGGGAAAGCTGGGAAAGCAACTTGGGATCCTATGGCCCATAAAATTTTTCTTGATATTTGTATTGAAGAAGTGAATGCAAATAACCGTTTAGATGGACATCTGACCGCAATTGGCTACGAAAATATGATAAGAAAGTTCAATGAGCGGACAAAGAGAAATTACATTCACAAGCAATTCAAGAATAGGTGGGATCTACTTAAAAAAAGAGTACAATAGTTGGAAGACGTTGAACCAAAAGGCATCTGGCATTGGAATTGATCCTGTTACTAAGAGCATTGCCGCTAGCGATGAATGGTGGACAAATGAGATACAGGTATTGACACAGTCATATTACTTTCATAAGCAACTTTTTCTTCCAATTATTTAATTAATGTATTTTTGTGATATACTTTTGCAGAGAAATGAATTGGCGGCTAAGTTTCGATATGCTCCGTTAGTTGATGAGGAAAGAATGAGTATTGTATTTGATGACCATAGTGTAACGAATGCATACGCGAGAGTGCCACCTCAGTCGTCTCAATTTCCGACCTCTCAAATTAACATTGTGGGTGATGATGATGACTCGGGATGTGAAATAGATGTTGCCCAAGATACACCCACCCACGTTTCAACTAAAGGTCGAAAGAAGAGGATATGCCCTTACTCACCTAGTCCTGCGATGGTTCAAAAGGTGGCCAAAGATACCGATGATAAAATGGTATTTAATCGTATGGTTGACCTTTGGGAAAGGAGGGAGATTAGCCGCAATTCGGCGACATCTTAAATGAATGAAGATACTGTGAGGGATGAGATTAAAGAAATGAAGGCCATGGTGGTGAATGATGGTGGTAAGCCTGGAAGTGATGTGTATTTTTATGCTCTACAATTGTTTACTAAGAAGGAACATCGTGATGTTTTCAGTGCCCTCAAGGAGGAGGAGGCTAGTGTGAGGCTTGAATGGATCACGAGGACATGGAATCTTTTTATGAAGAAAGATTAGAACCTATGTTATGTTATTTTCTTTGAACAAAATTATTTGCTATCAACTTATGGTGTCATGGACCTATGTTTTTTCTGCTTTGAGCAGACTATTTACACTCAGATTGTAATGGTGTAAATCCAAATTATTTGTTGTCAATTTGTGTGGTCGTGCATGAATCAATATTATAATGGCATGTATCTTGTGTTGTTTATGTGACAGATGAATATCTCTGTTGAGGAGGAGGATGAAGAAATTGATTTTTGTATTCTTGCAATGGCATATTATCTTCAAAACAAAGAGAGGGTGCCGTATGCACCTAGAAGAGTACCGACGATGACAGGATTGCAGTGGGTGCAAGAGAAAGAGATGAATCCAAAAGCATTCTACTCCATGTTCAAGATGCGGAGGTCAGTGTTTTACCCATTACATGAGTTGCTAGTTAAGAAATACGGTTTAAGGTCAACTTGCAACATGTCAAGCAAAGAAGCATTAGCACTGTTTTTATGGACTCTGGGGACATGTCAGACCACCGACAATGTTGCGGATCGATTTGAACATAGTCGATCTACCATTAACAAAAAGTTTAAAGAGGTTTTAAAGTGCGTAGATTGTATGGCTGGTGATTACCTTTGACCCAAAGATGAAACTTTCAGCCAAGTTCATGACTCGCTAAAAAAACCAAGATTTTGGCCTCACTTCCAAAATGCTATTGGGGCCATAGATGGAACACACATTCCTTGCGTTGTGCCGGAAGCAGAGCAACCTAAATACCGCAACAAAAAAGGTTTCACCAGTCAGAATGTCATGGCAATTTGTGATTTTGACATGCGGTTCATTTTTGTTGTTGCTGGATGGCCGGGATCTGTTCATGACACGCGTGTATGGGCTGATGCACGAGCTGAATATTCTAGTTTCCCACACCCTCCCAACGGTAAATGACTAATGCATTCTATTATAGCCCCGTTTCTCTTTAACTTACTGGTCTTCATTGTAAAAAAAATTCTCACCATAGGAAAATACTATCTTGTTGACTCTGGATATCCTAACCGAGATGGGTATCTAGCACCATACAAAGGACAACGATACCATGTTCCTGATTTCCAGCAAGGACCTCCACGAGGGAGAAATGAGACCTTCAATCATCGACATTCCTCACTACGAAACATCATCGAAAGATCATTTGGTGTTCTCAAGATGAAATGGAGAATCCTTCTGGGCATCAGACGTTACAAAGTTGGTACGCAAACAATGATAATTACTGCATGCACGTGTCTTCATAACTACATCCGTGAGAGCAAACTGCGTGATGAGCATTTCGACAAGGTTGAGAATGGGTCCTATGTTCACGAGGAGAGTGTTTCTCATCACTTTGCACCCTATGATGAGGGTAATATGGGTACCATAAGTGATGCTATTGCTACGAGTGTCTTCCCTTGAGGAATAGCTTTGTGGGGTATGTTTTTCTTGGGAGAACCTTGTAATAACTTCAACATATTTATTTTATTTGTCTTGGTAGCACTTTGTGTTACTCGTATGTGAGACAACGATGTTTGAATGATGTTCTTATCTGTGACAACAATCTTTCTTTGTTCGATTTTAAATACTTTATGATATTCAAAAAGTCGATTTTATGTTCGGATGTGCGGCATAACAACAACTATTATTTAACTCAATATTATTTAACGGGAACAAAATTACAGTCCAGGGGCATCACAGACTTTTTACTGGTATGTCTAAAAATAAGCCAAACAAACAGCAACAGAAAAAAACTGGATGGCTTATTCACAAGGAGCTTATTTTCACTGCAGCTTCCCGTGGGCTTAATTTTACAGCCGCTTATGCACAAGCCACAGCTCAAAAGAACTGGCCCAACTGTTTCCCTTTGCAAATCCGAGTGAGCCGGCGTCCGTCTCGATTTTCTGGGCCGGGCCGAGTCGAGTCGAGTCGAGCGTGAGATGAATATAAGCGTAAAGCATAGGCCCCCGTCCGTTTTGTCGAAACCCTAAGTTAGGCCGGAGGCGGAGACTGCGGCGGCGGCGGCGGCGAGAATACCAGACGGCAAGCCTGGTTAGCAATCTCAACCAAAAAGAGAAAGAGAAGAGAGATCAATGGCGGGCGGCGGCGGGGGAGAAGAGGCGAGGACGCCTCGTGAAATGGATCGGAGGCCGGACGTCCCTTCCGAAGCCTCCATCATGAGGATGGAGATTGCATCCCTGGTGAACTTGCTCAGGGAGAAGCAGTTTGACATTCTTCCATTCGACCCTGAGACCGCGAGGATGATCACGGCCCTGAGGAGCGAGATCGCATGCCAGAAGTTGGCGAGGGAGCGCAAAGCCTCGGTTCCGGAGGTGAAACCAACAGTGGCGAGGAGGCGTAAAAAGTTCGCTCCTGTGCGGAGGGCCGCGGAGAAGAAGGAGAACATGGCCGACCAGGAGAGCGTGGATCTGCCCAACTCCGATACCCAGAGTATGAGCTCCCAAGTCAGTTCCATCTCTGAGCAGTTGCCCGAGCGGTGCGACCAGAAGGAGATTGACTCGGGGAAAATCAAGCCTGCCTCCGGATTCATATCCAACTCCGAGCATGTATATCCGCCCCACGGCGGTGAGGATGAGGGCGAGCGCCTAAACTGCTTATTCAGTCATATCTTGCACCGGACGGATGCCTTGTGCGACGAGATGGCATCCATGGCATCCATTCTGGCCAAAATCAGTATCCCCGTTATCTCCTATTACAAGGTCTTCGATCAGTTAGACGCGGCGCAGAGATTATTGAATATGTCCCTGAATATATTACATTACACCGAGAATGCTGATAAAAAGATGGCTGACCAAAATGTTGATGACCAGAGGACCAAGGATGACAAAGGCAAATCCGGCACTCACTGTTTTGAAAAGAACCAGGGAACCAAGCAACATGTAGAGGCAGATCTGACAATGGGCCTTTGTAAATCAAACATGGAAACGCCGCAGATGGCGGCCTACTGTCCTGATGGCCAAATGACTGATGAGGAGGATGAACATTTTGTGGCAGCGGATCCTACAAGTGGCCTTTGTGACCAGGCGGCTGTCCACTCTTACGAGAACCAGAGTACCATGGAGTACATGGAGATGATTGATCCCATGACAGATGAAGGGCAATCAAGCACGGAGACGCATGCGTCGAGGATGATGGAGGAGGGCAATTCAAGCAACGAAGGCAAAGGCCAATCAAGCATGGAGACAAATGCGTCGAGGATGATGGATGAGGGCAATTCAAGCAACGAAGGCAAAGGCCAATCAAGCACGGAAACACATGCGTCGAGGATAATGGACGAGAGCAATTCAAGCAATGAAGGCAAATCAAGCAACGAAAGCAAACCAAGCATACAGGCAGTGGTGATGGTGCTGGATGCCGATGAGGAGCAGGAAGTGGGGGGTATGACCATGGAGATGCACAAATATTTGAAGATGCTTGAATGTGAGGAGGAGGAGGACGAGGGGAAGATGACCCCGGAGGATTTAGCAATGGCTGACCAATTTCACAAGGAGCTATTAGAGATGGAAGCCAACTTTCTCAAAGTCCAGGCACAGGATGTTAAGGACACGCCAAACTGGATATCTGTCTCACATCAGGACGAGGCAGAGGAGATGGAGGAGGAGGAGAGGTTGTTTGCTAGACACCGTAAAGGCTGGGAATCTGCATGGGAAGACCGTAGTGACTTCGAAGACATGAGTAAGTAAACTTAAAACACCCACTGATTCCTTCGCATCGTATTCATCTTCCAACAATGGCAATGCAAGCAGATCCCCACCCTTTCTTCCTTCATTCATTGCATATAAGTAAGTAATTCATGCTGGAATATGCCTAACACTTGGATTAATTTGGTGCTGCAGCCTTATTGAGTCCTATGCACTTTACACATTGCACGCCGGGACTGATCCCCTACACTGCTACCACTGTGAGCGCCTTGCAGATCTACTCCGTCAAGATTGTTGAAACAAAGGGAAAGTTGAAGTGGCCACTCTATGTCTACGGGCTTGTTGCTGCCCGAGATGCCGTAGATCACAACCGTAACATTCTCTTCGCTCGGCAAAGGGAAGACTACCAAGAACTCACTCTAGAGGTAATATACGGTCTTCCATTTTGTTCTTCATTTTCTCCTCCTTTTTCTTCTTCCTGCCAAGTGTCATTGTCTGTTGCATTCAACTATAATGATGATTATGATCCTTGCAGGATCCTTTTTTGCACCTGACTGGCCCGTCTCGTGCGATTGTGGCTGTGGACCATGTTGAATTCGAAATCCAACTCAAAGTAAAGGGCACAACATGGTCCGGTGACAAAGCATTGATCAGTCGCTTCCAGACTCACCCTGGTGGTTATCGGGAAGGCTTATATACGGCGCTCTTCAGCAACTCCTTTTGCACGGTAGAGTTAAGCTTTGAGCGACTTATAGAAACTGTCCAAGCTACTATCTTGAGCGTCTGTGTTGTTGAAGGGTGGCCATCAACTTTTGAATATGGCGGACGGATTATGTGCTCCTCACCACCAAATGAAGTCCTATCCAGGCATGTTGTGTTGGTTGATTCTCATGATTTTGATGGAGAAATGCCAATGGGCTCATCTGGTTACCTTGATCTGTCAAGGCATGTTGTTTCTGTAGAACTGGGACATAACCTGCAATTTGTCATACAAGCTTACTCACAGTCTGGTGCCATTGCTAGGCAAAGCCGTCTCACGTTTAGGACCAAACATTGCAACATAAGTCGGGGTATATGTGAGATTGGTGACTCTAAGGTGGAGATTACTGTTGCTTGGTCCCAGCTTATCAAGAACAAGATGGAAATCCTCTAAGGACATGCTTGATGGTTGTGGCGTGGATGCTATGGACTATGATTCACTCAGCCCATTTTATCTGTTCTTACCTTGCATGTGGGTTGCGAAACTGTTGATGTGTTTGTGTATTGATTAGCTAGTATGTCCAACTGTTTGTGTATCGACCTAATGTTATCCGACTATTTATGCGTACTATAATTTATTATTATGCTGTGTGAATGTTTCTATTTTGATTATTCAGCAGTCATGCTGTGCAAAATGTCTGGATATTATGGGCATGTCAGCAACATATATTGTTTTGTTGGTGAAAACCTTAATTAGTTCCCCAGCCAGCAGAAGGATGGTTTGTGACCTTAACTTTTGGTGCTTCTCATAACTTCCTTCTTGGCATGGGCTCTGGCTGTGCTTCCCTGCAAAAATGAAATAAAATCCATTGCTTTAGTAATCCTCTATTTCTAGTTACTCACATGTTACAGGTAGTAGTGTAAGGTTCTGGGAGTTAACAAATGGCATTAGTGGAACTAGTGATTGATGCCACCAATATATGGGCACTTTGTTGTACATGATTTTAGAGTTAGGCAATACTGAATTTCTCTCCATGTTTAGTTTACAGGAAAAACTTGACAACCTTATCAGCATACCTCTATTCAGAACTTAAAATCCATAGGCACACAACAGGAAAAAGTGACAACTTGTAGTAGAGAGATACAAGGCAAATCGACTAACTGACACAGGTGGTGGTATACTGGTATATGACTCAGTACAGTACAGTACAGTAGAGAGTATCAAGTTTCAGCATCTGAGACATAATTATGTCACATGACCTTTGCATCAGCAAAGACATGAACTTTCCACCCTTCAAAACAACACATGAACTTTCTAAGAAAGGGGTAGCGTAACCAAGCAAGGAAGCGAATCTCTAGCAGACGCTATAAAAGCGTCCGATCCGTATAATTCCGGCGACTATATGGATTTGGACTTTTTTTTTGCCAGACCAAATCCCGTATAGCTGTCCTAGCCCGTAACGTTTACAGTGCCCCCCCCCCCCGCGCAGTATATCTACGGGTCCGCATCCGCTACATGAGGAGAAAATCTATTCCCCCTGCCGCCGCAATCCCCCCTCTTCCTCCTATTTCTCGCCGCCGACAACCCAAATCCATCGCCCCGCTCCGCTACCGTCGGCAGATCCGCCACCATGTGGCGTGAGATGTGGAGCTCCGACCAAGGCACCGGTAGTGGCGAGGACCCCGAGCGGAAGAGTTGCGTCGCCGCCAACGTTGCGAGGAAGTAGTCCGCCCGGCGGTACACGGACCAGGGCCTTGAGCTGCCTTCATCCCTCCTCTGCCGCGGGACGGAGGAGTAAGACCGGCGACATGCTCGGCTCTTCTCCGGCGCGGGCAGTTCCGTCGCATGGGCCAGCTTGCGTATGCCGCTCCCGCTGGTTAAGAGGGACCCAAGCGCCGGCATCGCCAGCCCAAGGATTTTCTTCCCCTTCTGATGTGGACGCCATCGAGGTAGCCATCCTCATGCGTAGTGCACAGGAGGAGGAGGAGGAGGAGGAGGAGGCACAATGTCACCGTCGGACGAGGAACTCGATGCCGTCCTGTACGAGCAGGAGCTCGCGAGGGCGCGCGATTTCGACGACAAAATGGCTGCGTGGCACCGCGAACCCGTCTCGCAGGATGCCATCTTGACCGATCTCACCTCTGACGACGACGTTTGATGATCTCAGCCGCCACATCGTCGCCGCCACACCCGGAGGGCTCCGGTGAGCCACATTTTGAGCGTTAGGGTTAGGGGTAGGCAGCCTCCTCTGATCTAGTATATGTAAATCAACTATATATGGATGATCAAGTATGTTTGGAGGCACCTAGTTCTACTGGTTGTGTTCTTCTCTCGCGCAAAATTTTATTTTTAAATTTTAAAGGTCTGTTTGAGGTTTCTGTTTTGTCGTAACAATTTTCGGTCCTTATCCGAACGAAACAGCGAACTGTTAAGGGCTAGCCTTATAAGGGGTCCGCTAGAGATGCTCTTATAACCAAGTATGTAGCAACAAGGAGGCTGTAGGGGGCGCGACGTCAAGGGTTGCAGATGTGTCTCGGGCAACACACACGACACCAACTGGCGATGGATGGCTCCAAGGACAATGCCCCAAGGTGATTGCGCCCTCTCTTTTCAAGATATCTACGCGCAAGAACAAATCAATACAGGAGGCGTTGCATAGGGACACATGGCTGGCGGACCTGGCACGTGGACTTACTGAGGATATGACCATGGAGCTGACGAACCTGGCAACATTGTTGGATGACACAAGGCTTCGGGCTGGTCAACCGGACGTGATTAGCTGGAGATTCTCCGCTAACGCCGAATACAGCACGAGCTCGGCATACAAGCTGCAGTTCGAGGGATCAATACCGATGGAAGGTTTTAGACTGATATGGTCTGCATGGGCTCCGGGTAACTGCCGCTTTTTCATCTGGACGGCGATGCTTGGAAAGATCCTGACAGCAGATGTCCTACTTCGGAGAGGCTGGGAGAATGAGTATTTCTGCCGGTTCTGCGAGCGGAACCTCGAAACAACGATGCATCTCTTCACAGAATGCCCATGGTCAAGGGAGATCTGGAGCGCTGTCGCGACGCAGGCTAGTATACCGTCGCTGCAACCATTCTCGTGGGCAAGCCAACCAAGCTTCAGAACATGGATGGAAAAGTGCGTCTCAAATGCGACACCAGGAAAAAGGAAAGGGGGGCTTTCCCTAATGCACCTCACGAGCTGGGAACTATGGCGCGAGAGGAATAGACGTCTATTTCAGAAGGAGCACATGCACAAAAATGTGTTCCTTCGCAGGATCAGAGAGGAGATTAGTCTGTGGAACCGGCGCCACAATCCCTTTTGATCCGGGCTGAGCGTCATTTGCTCTTTCCCTCTTTCTTTCTTTCTTTTGTACCAACGTCTTTTGTTGGTGCTTGCCCAGCTTGGGCATTGCTTGTAATTCGTTTTCCCTTGATAATCAATGAATTTGGTAGTCAAACTACCAACATTCCAAAAAAAAAAAACTGGCGATGGATGTCGCTGATTAATCTGAGGGGCGAAACCCGCCATCTCTCAAGCGGGGGAATGAACAAAATATGTGGAGACACGTCATCCCTGGCGTGGCATGTCTACCTCACCTGGCGCCAAGGCCGATCCGTCAAAGAAAGCAAAATTCCAAAGTGGTTGGACCGGACTAGATCTAGTGAAGCCCACCTCGCCATCTCACATAATTAATCACCAACTCCATAGAAGACAAGTGCACTCACCACCCAACTCGGATGGTGGATGGCGGTGTTGGCGCGGCGCGGGGCGGCTGATCGGGCCGCTCACTAATGCGGCGGTGCGACGAAAGTACCCTCTCGGGGAATGTAGGCAGTCCCCAACAGTGACAACTTGTTAGGGTTTCCCTATACTCCGGCAACTGCGTCAGAGTCCAAATTTCCTCAAGTTCTAGTGGGGCGTCCCCCGGTGGAACAAGAGTCCATGAGTGCGCGAGAGCTTCTTGAGGTGCTAGCTGGTAGAACCACCTCTTGTGATGAGTGAGGGAGGAGAGAAGACCATGTCAGAGGATGCACGGGTGGTGATTGAACAGATGGGAGTGGTAGGGGAAAACATCTCATCAGATAGATGAAGAAAGTGAATGAGGGAGAGCGAGGATGTGGAAACGGCAGCTGCGGTGGAGAAGAGAGGGATGCCCATTCATGGGGTCGTGTTCCAAGCCTTGAGGATTGGTTAGAAGGGCTGATTTGTGTGGGGAGGAGGAGGAGGTCGATCTTGACTTCTCTAGGAAACTAGAGGGTTTGATTAAAGAGGTTAGATGGCTAGCTATCTTCAAAGTTCGTACTAACCCGTCAATTTAGTCACTCGGCGTTCTTTAACGCAATGAGGACGGCTTGGTCGGCGGCCCAAAAGTTAAGTTTTAAACTGAAGGGAGCAAATATCTTCATTGCTCAGTTTAGCCATTTGGGGGATTAGAGAAGAGTAATGGATGGCGGTCCATGGCTGTTCCGCAATGCAACCATTGTTATGTAGGAGTACGATGGTTTCGTTAATGTCAATGATTACAAGCTTGATAAGATACCGATCTGGGCTAGAATAGAGGGGGTACCGGATGGTTTGATGGGAAGAAAAGAGCCGACGCAGAGAGTGACCAGGAAAATGGGGGAACCACCCATTATAGTAATTGTGAACGAAGGAATTATCAATACTCCCTCCATTCCCTTATACAAGGCCACAAACTCATATTACAGGTACCAAGGCAAAATTTAATGACCGCTTGAAAAGTAAAGTTTTCTTCTCGTTAACAGGAATCATTAATACGCACATGCATGCCACGAATGAATGAGAAGGAAGTAGCTAAATGTCATTATGAATACATGCATGCAAGTATTAAACAAGTTGCTAGTACGAGGAAAATCATTAATGTTTACCTCGGTTAATGTTTGTGGCCTTATATAGATGCAAAATGTATTTTTCATAGTGATCTTGTATAAGGGAATGGAGGGAGTACTTCAAATTCCTCAGGGCTCGAGTCTATCTGTATGTGAACACCCCTCTTGTCAGGTTTGTGCCGACAACTTTGAAGGAGAGGAAGAAAATACCTAGTTTACTATGAGAAGCTACCCGAATTCTACCACTTCTATGGACTTATGGGACATATTGTTGAGGAGTGTGGAGATGGGGTACATGATCTGACATATTGTGAGTGGGGGGGGCATGCTCATATGGAATTTTGATCCATTGATACGAATGCAGAATTTGGCAAGGGGGGGAGGGAGGGATAGTGAGAGAGGAGGATTTGATGCTGGTGGGGTCAAGGAGGCTGGGGCAGTGGTGGTGGGGCCCGAGGACAACAACCTCGTAAAGAAAATAATGAGCACATTAATATGGTGGTCTAGGATGCAAGAGTTACTAGCAAGATTGTTCCGCAGGGCCTAGGAAATGTTTGGTCAGTTAAGATGGTACTGTTAACGTCTTTGGGCAGCCAGTGGTGCCCATTTATCCAGGTATGGCCGCGAGGAAGGTACTATGGATTGAAAATGCTCCTTCTCGACAACTAAAGATGGCAGTGTGGATGGTACACTGGGCAAGCAACCAATTGCGAAGAGAAGAAGATAGGGGGAAGGAGAGGGTGTGGACAACGATGATTCCATGTCTGAGGCGACCTCTCGTGTGGAGGGCTGCCAAAACCAATGAGAACTTTATGCTTGAACTACTACGGGATTGGCAATCCCACAACGATTCATGAGATCTAGGAGCTCATTCGGCAGTGTGCGCCATCAGTGGTGTGTATTGTGGAAATACAATTATCAAACCAATTGGTGGAAGGGCTGACTGCTACGTTGGGTTTTGAGGGTGGTTTTGCGGTGGCTAGCAGCGGAAGAAGTGGAGGGTTGGGAGTGTTACGGAGGCATGCTTTGAATTCTAGGATAAAAAACTTCTCAAAACACCATATAGATGCATGGGTCTCAGAACCAAGGAGAGATGATTGGCGACTTGCGTGCGTATATGGGGAAAGGAACAAGAGCTTGAGACAAAACACATGGGATACGATGGCATGCTCGAGAGGGGAGTCTACCTTGTTGTGGTTATGTATTGGTGACTTTAATGAGATCCTAAGAAGGGAAGGACATATTGGTCAGAATGAACGCAACAGGGCTCAGATGGCGGGTTTCAAGGAGGCGGTGGATGTATGTGGTCTTGCTGGTCTTGGATATATTGGCCTAGACTAGAAGTTTTTAAGAAGAAGATACTGGGGTGGGGATCAATACTGCATGGTCTGCCTTGACAAAGCGCTTGCAACTTCAAGTCGGAGCATGTCGTTTCCTTTTGCCATTGTTCATCACTAGGTGGCTGCAAAATCAGATCATTCTCCTATAATGTTCTTCAATGAGATGGATGCAGCAAACATGACATTAGGCTTGGATCGCCTGTTCAGATTTGAGATGATGTGGGAGACCCACCAAGATTCCCCCCTGATGGTTGAGAGAGTGTGGAGAGAGCACAACATGGCTAGTTTGATGGAGGAATTAAAACATAAGCTGCAATGCCTAGCAAGCTTGCTTGTTGGGTGGGGCACTAGTAATTTTGGGGGAGTCCGAAAGGAATTATGTGAGCTGAAAAGGAAAATAGAAGTGCCGAGGTCGGACCCAAACATAGTTGGTCCTAGCTATGAGGAAATGAAGCCAGAGTTGAGAATTGTAGAACTGAATTATAGAGAAACAATATGTGGCGGCAATGGTCTTGAATCCAATGGTTGGCAGAAGGATATGGTAATACTCAATTTTTCATAAAAATCCAATAGTAGGAGAAGGAAAAATCGCATAACTTGCTTGAATTGGGCCAATGGCCCAATTTGTGAAGATTTTCTTGAGATGGGTGAGATGGCAACTTAGTTCTATGCAGATTTTATAAGCTGGAGGGGACGGTGGTTATAGAGGAGGTGTTGTCGCACATACCCCATAAAGTTGATGGTTTGATGAATGAAATGTTGGTGGCACATTTTTGTGAGAAAGAAGTGAAAGAAACTTTGTTCCAGTTGTTCCCCACCAAGGTACCCGGTCCTGATGGCTTTGCTGCACATTTTTGCGAGAAAAACTGGAACACTTGTGGTGATGAGGTGACCAAGGTGGTCCTTCACGTGCTGAATGGAGAGGACTCTTTAGAGGCTATAGACAAAATGTTCATCGTTTGAATCCCTAAGGTATCGAATCCAACCTCTTTGTCTCAATTTTGGCCTATAAGTTTGTGCAATGCAACCTATAGGATTATATCCAAAGTATATGCTAACCGTCTTAAAAAGATCTTGCCAGAGTTAATCTCACACGAGCAACCCGCGTTCGTCCTTGGAAGCCCTATTACTAAAAATATTATAGCTACATATGAGTTCTTGCATTTCATGAAGAGATCTAGGAGTAAAAACAGATCCCACTGTTCCCTAAAAGTGGACATGATGAAGGCATATGATTGGGTGGAGTGGGAATATCTTGAGTCTGTCATGTTGAAGATGGGTTTTGCTAGCAGTTGGGTCACAAAAATCATGCCTCGTGTTAAGTAAGTGTCATTTATTTTATGTGTGAATGGTAGCATGAAAAATGAGTTCAAGCCATCAAGGGGGATTAGGCAGGGTGATCCTATATGACCCTACCTTTCTACTGGTAGTGGAGGGATTGTCTTGTTTGTTGAAGGCAAGGTCTTGCAACGAAAATGTAAAGGAGTGATTGCTGCTCCTTTGGCACCGGCAGTAAATCATCTATTGTTCCCTCATGATTGTATTCATATGTTTTAGTCCAATGAGGAGGGAGCTACTGTTATGCAAGATTACAAATCAGCAATACTACGATGCCTCGGGACAACGAGTAAATTTGGGTAAATCAAGTATGTTCTTTGGTAAAGGTTTTCTGAAAGGAACAAGGAACATGATGAAGTCTATAATTTATGTGCAAAATGAGTCCCTCTCTCAAAAGTACCTGGGGTTTCCATCACAAATAGGGAGGTCAAAAATAATAAAATACATCAATGATAGAATTTTGAGTTGCATGTAGGGTTGGGTTAAAAAATGCCTAGCTATTGCAGGTATGGAGGTCCTGATTAAGTCAACAACTCAAGCCATACCAACATTTTTATGTCCCGTTTCCTCTTCCCACATGGTCTATGTCAGCAAATCAACGCGATGCTCTGTAAGTTTTTTTTGGGGGGGGGGGGGAGAATGGAGAATGGAAGGCTGCTTGGGTTTCATGTAAGGCGATGATGATGCCAAAGTATATGGGAGGTTTGGGTTTCCATGACACTAAGCTCTTGGACCTCGCAATTCTTGCAAAGGAATCATGGAGAATCATGCAGGACCCAAATTCTCTTAGTGCTAGATCCTCAAAGTTGTGTATTTCATAGAATGTGATATCCTTGATGCTGGATTGGAGAACCACTCGTCTCAGGTGTGGAGGGCGGCACCCCGACCCTAATTCCACTCCTATAAATTTCTATCCTCGGAGAAAAATATTGAGATAAGTTTTCATTGCGATCTACACGACAGAGCCACCTCCACCTCTTGTTCTTCCCCGGGAGGGCTGATCTAGAGTTTGTTCGGGGTTGAGGCCGTTTGGGGCTCCAGAGAGTGCGTCGCCGTCGGCATCACCAACCCTTGTCCATCAACTATTCCATGATGCTCACCACTAGGTGTGAGTAATTCCTATATAGGCTTGCTGATCAGTGATGGGTGTGGATGGAATTGATGACGAATCGAGTTATTTTGATAGGGTTTGATCCCTAGTATCCACTATGTTCTGAGATTGATGGTGCTATGACTTCGCTATGCTTAATGCTTGTCACTAGGGCCCAAGTGCCATGATTTCAGATCTGAATCTATTATGTTTTCGTGAATATAAGATTGATTTGGATCTAGTCTTGTAAGTTGTATGCACGTATTACATGTCTTGATCCGCATACCCCAAGGTGACAACAACTGGGATTCTTTCTGGTGATTTCCATAGTTTGAGGAGTTCATGTATTCACCATGTGTTAATTCTTTGTTCCGGATATCAATTAAAAGTAGGCCTTAATAACCCTTAGTTTTGAATAGGACCCCGCTGCCACGGGAGGGTAGGACAAAAGATGTCATGCAAGTTCTTATCGCAAGCACGTATAACTATATACGGAATACATGCCTAGTTCTGTGTCACTCTAGTGTGTAACTGTTACATGATTGATTTCATCCATATCTTTCCATTTCTGTACCATGGCCTACGCTTTACATATACTGAATCTTGCTAAGTTACTATTGCTGCTATTAATGTCACACTTGCTACTCAATTGCTATTGTTACTACTATTACTAAAATTGATGCTATCGCTGTTAGTGCCACTACTATTATTTGTTGTGCTACTAAACTTTTGCTACAAAGAGATATCCCAGGTGCAATTGAATTGACAACTCAACTATCAAGGCCGATAAATGTTCTTTGTCTCTGAAAGCACAACCTCTCCCTAGGTGGTTTTGTTAATTATTAACAACATATACTTTATTGGACTAATGTTTTCCACTAAGTATATCTCAGGAAAAAGTTCAATGATAGCTTGGCAAAGGTTTGTGAGGAGACCCCAAGATACAAGGAATAGGATTGGAAAATCTACAAGGATGAAAACTCTACATTTTACTTTGTGAGAAATCACTTTGAGTCCATAGGAAAGCCAATACTATCGAAGGGGGTGAGGTTTTAATGGTGAATGAAATTCTCAAGTGATCAAGTGTTAGCCACCAAATACACTCACAAGCTCTCCCACAAATATTTTGTCATTAAGCCATCCACTCAAAATTGGTGTCACCAACTTTCATATCGGCTAAACCGAGTTCCAATCTAAGACAGAAACCCTAGCCACATCCCATTCTCAGTACAACCAAGATTCACATCGGTGCAACCGAGTTTCGGTGACCAACATTCTGGTGTCTCGATTTATAAAATCGGAATCTCCGAGTTTTGTAAATCGGTGCCACCGAGTTTGGAAACTTCCCTCGGCCACTCATTTCAGTACCATCGAGAATGATATATCGGTCTCACCGAGATTCCAAAAGTTGCCAGATTTTGAACAAATCGATACAACCGAGTTTCATACCGGTTTCACCGAGTTGGTCAATAATTTTGTAATGGTTGGATTTTTGGAGATGCCTATATATACCCCTCCACCACATCCCACTCGAAAGAGAAGCACTCGGAACTATTCCACACTTGCCCCATCCAATTTTCTAAGAGAGAACCACCTACCCTTGTGTTGAGGTCAAGATCATCCACTCCAATAATATGGATCTTGATTTCTAACCTCCTCAATTTGCTTTCCATCCAATCAATCTCTTCCACCCAAGCCAAATCTATGAGAGAGTGATTGTGTTTTGAGGAGACTATCATTTGAAACACAAGAGCAAGGAGTTCATTGTTACTATCGAGCATATTACCTTTTGGAGGGTGGTGCCTCCTAGATAGGTTAGGTTTCGCTTGGGAGCCTCCTACTTCGTGTTGTGGAGTGAACCAAGAAGTTTGTAAGGGCAAGGAGATCGCCTACTTCGTGAAGATCTACCCATAGTGAGGCTAGTCCTTCGTGGACAGAAGCCATATGGAATTGTCGAGGTTGCTACTTCATGGACCCTTATGGGTGGAGCCCTTCGTGGACTCTCGCGACCGTTACCCTCCGTGGGTTGAAGACTCCATAAACGTGGATGTACGATAGCACCACCTTTCAGTACCATGGGAAAAATCTTCGTGTCTCCAAATTGTGTTTGATATCATCTCCCCCTCCATTTACATATTCTTGTCTTTACTTTCCACTGCAATACTCGTAGACATGCATGTGTAGGGTGAACTTGACTTGTGCTAATTGCTAAAATTTTCCCACTAATTAATTTTGGAAAAGGTTAGGGTTTATTTCCTCAAGTAGTCTAATCACCCCCTCTAGACCTACTTTCGATCCCTACAAGTGGTATCAGAGCATTGGTATCCATTGCATTGGTCTCACAACCTAGGAGAAGTATGGCATCTAGTGAGGGAAACTTGTTAGGGAATGTTGCATGGGAAACAAAAAATTTCCTACGCACACGCAATATGTATCCATGGTGATGAGAATCTACGAGAGGGAGAGTGAATCTACATACCCTTGTAGATCACTAAGCGGAA
This sequence comes from Hordeum marinum, assembly GCA_022496015.1. Lineage (NCBI taxonomy): Eukaryota > Viridiplantae > Streptophyta > Magnoliopsida > Poales > Poaceae > Hordeum > Hordeum marinum. The sequence continues at coordinate 127,067,033 of CM039673.1, read as the reverse complement.
GCATTAAGCAATGCGGTTGATGCAGTCGAACGTCTTCATGATCCAATCACGATCCGTCTCGCGATCCCATCGTGGTCCTTCTAATCTAGTGCCGAACGGACGGCACCTCCGCGTTCAGCACACGTACAGCTCGATGACGATCTTCGCCTTCTTGATCCAGTAAGAGGAAGTGGAGAGGTAGATGAGTTCTCCGACAGCACGACGGCGGCGGCGGTGGAGCTGATCCGGTAGGGCTTCGCCAAGCACTGCAGAATCAATCTAGAGGAGAAACAGATCTAGAGGAAAAAGAGGGCAGCACATGGCAATTAGGGTTAGCTTTCCCCTCTAAATCCTCTAGTATATATAGGAGGGAGGGAGGGGAGGAGGCAGCCTCAAATCCTCAAGAGTTGGCCGAAATTGGAGGTGGAGGAGTCCTACTCCAATCCTATTAGGAGTAGGATTCCTCCTTTCCACTTGGAAACTCTTTCCACCTCTTCACCTTTGGATTTTTTCCTTCTCAAACCTCATGGGATTTAGTGGAGGATTCATACGGCCCACTAGGGGCTGGTTTGTCTCCTCCCATAGCCCATGAGGCCCCTCGGGGCGTGACACCCCTCTCGATGGTCCCCCGGTACCCTCCTGGCACTCCCGGTACACTACTGATGAGCCCGAAACTTTTCCGGTGACCAAAACAGGATTTCCTATATATCAATCTTTACCTCCGGACCATTCCGGAGCTCCTCGTGATGTCCAGGATCTCATCCGAATCTCCAAAGAACCTTCTATCACCACCATACATAACTCTATACTACCAAAATGTCACCGAACCTAAAGTGTGCAGACCCTGCGGGTTCGAGAACTATGTAGACATGATCGAGACACCTCTACAGTCAATAACCAATAGCGGGACTGGATGCCCATATTGGTTCCTACATATTCTACGAAGATCTTTATCGGTTGAACCTCTGTGTCAAGGATTCAGTTAATCCCGTATGATGTTCCCTTTGTTCTTCGGTATGTTACTCACCTGAGATTCGATCATCCGCTTCTGTATACCTAGTTCAACCTCGTTACCAGCAATTCTCTTTACTCCTTTCGTAATACAAGATCCCGTGGCTAACACTTAGTCACATTGCATGCAAGGCTTATTGTGATGTTGTATTACCGAGTGGGCCCTGAGATACCTCTCCGTCACACGGAGTAGCAAATCCCAGTCTTGATCCATGCCAACCCAACAGTGTGACAGCCCAAGTGCTGTCCCTACCATTTATGGCATGTAATCTCTTGTATGAACCTTGTGTCATGAGCTTAATGAATGATTTGCACCTTGTCATCCATGTGTTGTCTTGCATTCATGCATCATGCATCATAGCATTCATCATGCCATGCTTGTTTTTCATGTGACCTTGTTTGGTGTGGGTGTTGTGAGTGTGGCTTGTGTTGTGATGTGGTTGGATCATGTGTGCAACCCTCCTTCTCTTCCCCTCTCTTTTCCTTTTCAGAAAAACCCCAACTAATGCCTTATTCCCATGTTATTCTTATAAACAGAATTAACTTGCTTTTTAAACTGTTAAAAATGTTCAAGTGCTAGCCTAATATGTTTTGAGCTTGTGAGTGCTGGCCTTTTATTGTTTTGAGCTTTTATGTAATTGGGGTGTTTAAATAACAGGGGCTGTTATTCTTAAAAGTATTAAATTTACTTGTCCTAAAAATTGTCTTAATATTTTTATTAAATAGTGCATATTATTTTCTTTACAAAAGTCTTTTTGTTTGCACCAAAAATCCTTTATATTTTCCTGGGTTTTTTATCTTGTGTTGCTGTGTTTTGAAAAGGTTAAAACCTTCTCTGTGTATTTGTTTTCGAGAGAGAGAGAGACAGAGTGGGCTTGCCTTCCCCGCGGCCCAGCCCGCTCGGGGAACGGCTACCTGCTCCGTTGGGCGTCGTCGTCAGGTTCAATGTGAGAGAGGCAGCTCCGCCGTCGCCTTTTCCGTCACCCGTCGCTGTCAGCCCGTGGCTATTTAGCCCCCTCTCGGAGTGTGTGCCCCCTCGGCTAGGTTTCCTCTCTCCCCCGCTGCCGCCGTAGCTCCCATCTCCCCCTCCTTCTCCCTCCTTCCTTTCTTCTTGTCCCCTGTCAGGTAAGGAATTCAGAGAGGTTCAGAGAGAAGCAGTGAGCTCGCCGTTCTTCGTCGCCGTCGTCCTCGCGTCTCCGGTGGTTCCCCTCCGCGTCCAAGATGGCATGGCGAACGCGGATAGTTCCCGCGTTCCGTTCCCGGTGTTAGAACACCGTGGGAGGATCCAAGGCGAGGTCTTCTTCCTCCTCGTCGACGCGCTCCCGAAGGTCGCTGCCGGCCTCCTTCCTCTTCGTCACCGCCGCGTCCCCGACCCCTCCGTCGTCTTCGTATCGACCGGCTCGTCGTCGCCTTCCCCTCGGTGAGCCGCCTTGATGCCTCTTGTCGCCATTGCTAGCGCGCCGTCGCCGTAGCTGCCCGTCGCTGTCATTCGCAAGGCAGAGCCTTGAGGGCTTGCCTCCGTCCTCCTCGCCGCAAGGCGAGCAGGGGATTGGACCCCCGTAGCTTCCGTAGGCCCGCAGTAGCTTCTCCTCGCCGGAATCGCCACCGCCATTGCTCTGTCACCGTAGATGTTCTGCTCTGCGTTCAATTTCGTCAGTTAGAGGAGAGTGCGTGTGTGTATTAGAGCCGTCGAGCCCCTCCTCTATTAACATTAGTGCGCGTAGCAGAGTGGTTGCTCGGGGGGCAAATGACCAAGGGGTCATGGGTTCGAATCCGAACCCCTCCCATTTTTATTTTGTTTTTCTTTTGTTTTTCTTCCTTGCAATATGTATGTATGTGTGTATGAGCAAACTTGTGATATAAGTTTGTTCATTTTCTGTGGTATGATAGTTTAGAAGTGTATATGTATGTAGGTGGTGTGTATGTGCATGTGAGTATGCACATATGCATGTGCTTGTGAGTGTGTGTGCTTAGGCATACATACATATGTGTATGTGTATGTGTAGGTGTTTTGTTTTCTTTCCTGGTGATAGATGTATGTGTTTAGTGCTTGTATGTATATGTGCATGTGTAGTGTGAGAGTGTGTGTAGTGCATATGTGTGTGAGCACATATGTGTTGGAAATATGCCCTAGAGGCAATAATAAAATGGTTATTATTGTATTTCCTAGTTCATGATAATTGTCTATTATTCATGCTATAATTGTGTTAACCGGAAACCGTAATACATGTGTGAATACATAGACCACAACGTGTCCCTAGTGAGCCTCTAGTTGGCTAGCTCGTTGATCAATAGATGGTCACGGTTTCATGGCCATGGACATTGGATGTCATTGATAACGGGATCACATCATTAGGAGAATGATGTGATGGACAAGACCCAATTCTAAGCATAGCACAAGATCGTGTAGTTCGTTTGCTAAAGCTTTTCAATGTCAAGTGTCGTTTCCTTAGACCATGAGATTGTGTAACTCCCGGATACCGTAGGAATGCTTTGGGTGTGCCAAACGTCACAACGTAACTGGGTGGCTATAAAGGTACGCTACGGGTATCTCCGAAAGTGTCTGTTGGGTTGACACGAATCGAGACTGGGATTTGTCACTCCGTGTGACGGAGAGGTATCTCTGGGTCCACTCGGTAAGACATCATCATGAGATCAATGTGACTAAGGAGTTAGTTACGGGATGATGTATTACGGAACGAGTAAAGAGACTTGCCGGTAACGAGATTGAACAAGGTATGGGGATACCGACGATCGAATCTCGGGCAAGTTCCATACCGATAGACAAAGGGAATTGTATACGGGATTGATTGAATCCTTGACATCGTGGTTCATCCGATGAAATCATCGTGGAGTACGTGGGAGCCAACATCGGTATCCATATCCCGCTGTTGGTTATTTACCGGAGAGGTGTCTCGGTCATTTCTATGTGTCTCCCGAACCCGTAGGGTCTACACACTTAAGGTTCGATGACGCTAGGGTTATAGGGAAATAGTGTACATGGTTACCGAAGGTTGTTCGGAGTCCTGGATGAGATCCCGGACGTCACGAGGAGTCCCAGAATGGTCCGGAGACGAAGATTGATATATAGGAAGTGAGGTTTTGGATACCGGAAGTGTTCCGGGTGTCTCCGGTAGTGTACCGGGACCACCGGAAGGGTTCCGGGGGTCCACCAAGTGGGCCCACCTGCCCCGGAAGGTTCCATGGGCCAAGAGTGGGAGGGAGCCAGCCCCTAGGTGGGCTGGTGCGCCTCCCACCCCATCCCAAGGCGCAACAAGGGTGGAGGGGGCAAACCCTAGGCTTAGATGGGCCTTAAGGCCCACCCTAGGGCGCCTCCACCTCTCCCTGCCCTGGCCGCCAGCCAGATGGGCTTCTGGAGGCTGCCGCCACCCCTAGGGTGGAACCCTACGGCACAGCACCTCTCCTCCCCTCCTCCTATATATAGTGGAGGTATTTGGGGCTGCACAACACACGAGTTCATCTCCTCCTGGTGCAGCCCTACTCCTCCCTCTCCTCGTTCTCCGTAGTGCTTAGCGAAGCTCTGTCGGAGTACCACGCAGCTCCACCGCCACCACACCGTCATGTTGCCGGAGCTCTACCTCAACCTCTCCTCCCTCCTTGCTGGATCAAGGCATAGGAGACGTCACCGGGCTGCACGTGTGTTGAACGCGGAGGTGCCGTCCGTTCGGCACTTGATCGGATCTACCGCGATCTGAATCGCTGCGAGTACGACTCCATCAACCGCGTTCTAGCAACGCTTCCGCTTAGCGATCTTCAAAGGTATGAAGATCCAATCTCTCCCCGCTGGTTTGCTGGTTTCTCCATAGATAGATCTTGGTGACACATAGAATTTTTTTGATTTACTACTACGTCTCCCAACAGTGGCATCATGAGCTAGGTCTATGCGTAGAATCTATGCACGAGTAGAACACAAAGCAGTTGTGGGCGTCGATTTTGTTAATATGCTTGCCGTTACTAGTATTATCTTGATTCGACGGTATTGTGGGATGAAGCGGCCCGGACCAACCTTACACGTACGCTTACGTGAGACCGGTTCCACCGCCTGACATGCACTAGTTGCATAAGGTGGCTAGCGGGTGTCTGTCTCTCCCACCTTAGTCGGATTGGATTCGATGAAAAGGGTCCTTATGAAGGGTAAATAGCAATTGGCATATCACGTTGTGGTTTTGGCGTACGTAAGAAACGTTCTTGCTAGAATCCTATAGCAACCACATAAAAACTTGCAACTACAAATTAGAGGACGTCTAACTTGTTTTTGCAGCATATGCCTTGTGATGTGATATGGCCAGAAGGATGTGATGTGATGCATTGTGATGTATGAGATTGATCATGTTCTTGTAATAGGGTTCACGACTTGCATGTCAATGACTATGACAATCGGCAGGAGCCATAGGAGTTGTCTTATATTATTGTATGACCTGCGTGTCAATCATAAACGCCATGTAATTACTTTACTTTATTGCTAAGCGTTAGCCATAGTAGTAGAAGTAATAGTTGGCGAGACAACTTCATGAAGACACAATGATGGAGATCATGATGATGGAGATCATGGTGTCGTGCCGGTGACAAAGATGATCATCGTGCCCCGAAGATGGAGATCATAGGAGCAAGATGATATTGGCCATATCATGTCACTATATTGATTGCATGTGATGTTTATCATGTTTACATCTTATTTGCTTAGAACGACGGTAGTAAATAAGATGATCTCTCAATAAAATTTCAAGAGAAGTGTTCACCCTAACTGTGCACCGTTGCTAAGGATCGTTGTTCCGAAGCACCACGTGATGATCGGGTGTGATAGGTTCTAACGTTCGCATACAACGGGTGTAAGCCAGATTTACACACGCGAAACACTTAGGTTGACTTGACGAGCCTAGCATGTACAGACATGGCCTCGGAACACGGAAGACCGAAAGGTCGAACATGAGTCGTATAGAAGATACGATCAACATGAAGATGTTCACCATGGATGACTAGTCCGTCTCACGTGATGATCGGACACGGGCTAGTTGACATGGATCATGTATCACTTGGATGACTAGAGAAATGTCTATCTAAGTGGGAGTTCATTGAATAATATGATTATGTGAACTTAATTATCATGAACTTAGTCTAAAATTGCCTTTAATATCTATATTGTAGATCCAATGGCCAACGCAAATGTCAACCTCAATTTCAACGCGTTCCTAGAGAAAACCAAGCTAAAAGATGATGGAAGCAACTATGCGGACTGGGTCCATGGCTTGAGGATCATCCTCATAGCTTCCAAGAAACTGTATGTCCTTGATGCACCGCTAGGCGACCCACCCCTTCTCCCAGCAGAACAAGACGTTGCGAACGCTTGGCATTCTCGCTGCGATGATTACTCCCTTGTTTAGTGCGGCATGCTTTACAGTTTAGAACCGGGGCTCCAAAAGCGTTTTGAGCAACACGGAGCATATGAGATGTTCCAAGAGCTGAAACTGGTCTTTCAAGCTCATGCCCGGGTCGATAGATATGAAGTCTCCGACAAGTTCTTTAGTTGTAAGATGGAGGAGAACAGTTCTGTCAGTGAGCACATCCTCAAGATGTCTGGGCTTCACAACCGCTTGACTCAGCTGGGAGTTAACATCCCGGATGACTCGGTCATTGACAGAATCCTCAAGTCGCTTCCACCTAGCTACAAGAGCTTTGTGATGAACTACAACATGCAGGGGATGGAGAAGTCCATTCCTGAGTTGTACTCGATGCTGAAATCAGCAGAGGTCGAGATCAGAAAGGAGCATCAAGTGTTGATGGTAAACAAGACCACTAGTTTCAAGAAAGGCAAGGGTAAGAAGAACTTCAAGAAGGATGGCAAAGCTGTTGCCGCGCCCGGTAAGCAAGTTGCCGGGAAGAAGAAGAACAAGAATGGACCCAAGCCCGAGACTGAGTATTTCTATTGTAAGGGTATCGGTCACTGGAAGCGGAACTGCCCCAAGTACTTAGCGGATAAGAAGGACGGCAACATTAAAGGTATATGTGATATACTTTTTATTGATGTGTACTTGACCAGCGCTCGTAGTAGCTCCTGGGTATTTGATACCGGTGCAGTTGCTCACATTTGTAACTCCAAGCAGGAGCTGCAGAATAAGCGGAGGCTGGCCAAGGACGAGGTGACGATGCGCGTCGGGAATGGTTCCAAGGTCGATGTGATCGCCGTCGGCACGCTACCTCTACATCTACCTTCAGGATTAGTTTTAAACCTTAATAATTGTTATTTAGTACCAGCTTTGAGCAGGAACATTGTATCTGGATCTCGCTTGATGCGAGATGGCTACTCATTTAAATCCGAGAATAATGGTTGTTCTATTTATATGAGAGAAATGTTTTATGCTCATGCCCCGCTGGTCAATGGTTTATTTTTGATGAATCTCGAATGTGATGTTACACATGTCCATAGTGTGAGTACCAAAAAGTGTAAAGTTGATAACGATAGTCCCACTTACATGTGGCACTGCCGTCTTGGCCATATTGGTGTCAAACGCATGAAGAAGCTCCATGCTGATGGACTTTTGGAGTTACTTGATTTCGAATCATTTAACACATGCGAACCATGCCTCATGGGCAAGATGACCAAGACTCCATTCTCCGGAACAATGGAGCGAGCAACTGACTTGTTGGAGATAATACATACCGATGTATGCGGTCCAATGAGTGTCGAGGCTCGCGGTGGCTACTGTTATGTTCTCACCCTCACTGATGACTTGAGCAGATATGGGTATGTCTACTTAATGAAACACAAGTCTGAAACCTTTGAAAGGTTCAAGGAATTTCAGAGTGAGGTCGAGAATCAACGTGACAGGAAAATAAAATGCCTACGATCTGATCGTGGTGGAGAATATTTAAGTCACGAGTTTGGCACGCACCTTAGGAAATGTGGAATTGTTTCAGAGCTCACGCCGCCCGGCACACCTCAAAGAAATGGTGTGTCTGAACGTCGTAATCGCACTCTATTGGATATGGTGCAATCTATGATGTCTCTTACCGACTTACTGCTATCATTTTGGGGATATGCATTAGAGACTGTCGCATTCACTTTAAATAGGGCACCGTCTAAATCCGTTGAGACGACACCGTATGAATTATGGTTTGGAAAGAAACCTAAGCTGTAGTTTCTAAAAGTTTGGGGATGCGATGCTTATGTGAAGAAACTTCAACCTGAGAAGCTCGAACCCAAAGCGGAAAAGTGCGTCTTCATAGGATATCCCAAAGATACTATTGGGTATACCTTCTACCTACGATCCGAGGGCAAATTCTTTGTTGCCAAGAATGGATCCTTTCTCGAGAAAGAGTTTCTCTCAAAAGAAGTAAGTGGGAGGAAAATAGAACTTGATGAGGTAATTGTACCTCCACTCGACCCGGAGAGTAGCGCAGCACAGGAAGTTGTTTCTGTGGAGCCTACACCGGCTAGAGAGGAAGTTAATGATGATGATCATGAAGCTTCAGATCAAGTCGCTATTCGAAGGTCCACTAGGACACGTTCCGCACCAGAGTGGTACGGCAATCCTGTCCTAGAGATCATGTTGTTGGACAATGGTGAACCTTCAAACTATGAAGAAGTGATGGCGGGTCCAGATTCCGACAAATGGCTTGAGGCCATGAAATCCGAGATAGGATCCATGTATGAGAACAAAGTATGGACTTTGGTGGACTTGCCTGATGATAAGCGAGCCATTGAAAACAAATGGATCTTTAAGAAGAAGACTGACGCGGACGGAAATGTGACCGCCTATAAGGCTTAGCTTGTCGCTAAGGGTTATCGACAAGTTCAAGGAGTTGACTACGATGAGACTTTCTCACCCGTAGCGATGCTAAAGTCAGTCCGAATCATGTTAGCAGTTGCTGCATTTTATGATTATGAGATCTGGCAAATGGACGTCAAAACGGCATTCCTTAATGGCTTCCTCAAGGAAGAACTGTATATGATGCAGCCGGAAGGTTTTGTCGGTCCTAAAGATGCTAACAAGGTATGCAAGCTCCAGCGCTCCATCTATGGGCTGGTGCAAGCATCTCGGAGTTGGAACATTCGCTTTAATGAGGTGATTAAAGCGTTTGGGTTTGTACAGGTTTATGGAGAACCCTGTATTTACAAGAAAGTGAGTGGGAGCTCTGTAGCATTTCTCATATTATATGTGGATGACATACTGATAATGGGAAATGATATAGAACTTTCGGAAAGTGTAAAGGCCTACTTGAATAAATGTTTTTCAATGAAGAACCTTGGAGAAGCTGCTTACATATTAGGCATCAAGATCTATAGAGATAGATCGAGATGCCTCATAGGTCTTTCACAAAGCACATACCTTGACAAGATATTGAAGAAGTTCAATATGGATCAGTCCAAGAAGGGGTTCTTGCCTGTGTTACAGGGTGTGAGATTGAGTACGACTCAATGCCCGACAATGGCAAAGGATAGAGAAGAGATGAGTGTCATCCCCTATGCTTCAGCCATAGGTTCTATCATGTATGCCATGCTGTGTACCAGGCCTGATGTGAACCTTGCCATAAGTTTGGTAGGGAGGTACCAAAGTGATCCCGGAGCAGAACACTGGACAGCGGTCAAGAATATCCTGAAGTACCTGAAAATGACAAAGGACATGGTTCTTGTTTATGGAGGTGCCGAAGAGCTCGTCGTAAAGGGTTACGTCGATGCTAGCTTCGACACAGATCTGGATGACTCCAAGTCGCAAACCGGATACGTGTATATTTTGAATGGAGGGGCAGTGAGCTGGAGCAGCAGCAAGCAAAGCGTTGTGGCAGCATCTACATGTGAAGCGGAGTACATAGCTGCTTCGGAAGCAGCAAAGGAGGGAGTCTGGATGAAGGAGTTCATCACCGACCTAGGAGTGATTCCAAATGCGTCGGGCCCGATGACTCTACTCTGTGACAACACTGGAGCTATTGCCCTTGCGAAGGAGCCCAGGTTTCACAAGAAGACAAGACACATCAAGCGCCGCTTCAACTCTATCTGTGATTACATTCAGGAGGGAGACATAGATATTTGTAAAGTGCATACGGATCTGAATGTCGCAGATCCGTTGACTAAACCTCTCTCACGAGCAAAACATGATCAACACCAGAATGCTATGGGTGTTTGATTCATCACAATGTAACTAGATTATTGACTCTAGTGCAAGTGGGAGACTGTTGGAAATATGCCCTAGAGGCAATAATAAAATGGTTATTATTGTATTTCCTAGTTCATGATAATTGTCTGTTATTCATGCTATAATTGTGTTAACCGGAAACCGTAATACATGTGTGAATACATAGACCACAACATGTCCCTAGTGAGCCTCTAGTTGGCTAGCTCGTTGATCAATAGATGGTCACGGTTTCATGGCCTTGGACATTGGATGTCATTGATAACGGGATCACATCATTAGGAGAATGATGTGATGGACAAGACCCAATTCTAAGCATAGCACAAGATCGTGTAGTTCGTTTGCTAAAGCTTTTCAATGTCAAGTGTCGTTTCCTTAGACCATGAGATTGTGTAACTCCCGGATACCGTAGGAATGCTTTGGGTGTGCCAAACGTCACAACGTAACTGGGTGGTTATAAAGGTACGCTACGGGTATCTCCGAAAGTGTCTGTTGGGTTGACACGAATCGAGACTGGGATTTGTCACTCCGTGTGACAGAGAGGTACCCCAGCCCAAGGCGCAGCAAGGGTGGAGGGGGAAAACCCTAGGCTTAGATGGGCCTTAAGGCCCACCCTAGGGCGCCTCCACCTCTCCCTGCCCTGGCCGCCGGCCAGATGGGCTTCTGGAGGCTGCCGCCACCCCTAGGGTGGAACCCTATGGCGCAGCACCTCTCCTCCCCTCCTCCTATATATAGTGGAGGTATTTGGGGCTGCACAACACACGAGTTCATCTCCTCCCTGGTGCAGCCCTACTCCTCCCTCTCCTCGTTCTCCGTAGTGCTTAGCGAAGCTCTGTCGGAGTACCACGCAGCTCCACCGCCACCACGCTGTCGTGTTGCCGGAGCTCTCCCTCAACCTCTCCTCCCTCCTTGCTGGATCAAGGCGTAGGAGACGTCACCGGGCTGCACGTGTGTTGAACGCGGAGGTGCCGTCCGTTCGGCACTTGATCGGATCTACCGCGATCTGAATCGCTGCGAGTACGACTCCATCAACCGCGTTCTAGCAACGCTTCCGCTTAGCGATCTTCAAAGGTATGAAGATCCAATCTCTCCCCGCTCGTTTGCTGGTTTCTCCATAGATAGATCTTGGTGACACGTAGGAAAATTTTGATTTACTACTACGTCTCCCAACAATATGCATGTGTGCTTGTGAGAGAGTGTGTGTGTGTGTGGTAGTCCTATGCATATGCATATGCATATATGCACTTGTGCATATGTGTGTGGATGAACACCCACACACACATGAGCATGTGTGTTGTGTGTGTATGTGCCATATGCTTATGCATACATGGTGCATGTGAGTGTGTGTGTGGTTGAACACCCCCCCTCATGGGTGGTAGGCTCTTGAGTGAGCTTATGCTCATATGACCTTAGGCATATGGAGCATGTGTGTGTAGGCCTTTGTAGTGCGTGTGTGTAGGGTGTATGTGTGTGTGTGGGGACTAGTGGGTTTCCCCACTTGACATACCCCTTTGTTGTTATGCTTGTTAGTAGGTTTATTTATGTTTGCCATGTTAAACTAAGTTTCTAAACCTGGTTATGTTCTTATTTGTTCATGTCCATCTAGAGTTATATATCACTTATAAGAGTAGATGATAGTTTTGCGAGTTTAGTTGTGCTATGTTGCTTCACATGAACATATGAGTATGACACATGGTTTTGGGGTATAAAAAGCCAATGAATCCATTGGTGCTTTAAGATTTCACTTTTGTGCAAGTTCATAAAACTGTCATTTTCAGCTGTGATGCTACTTTGTCATTTTTGCATGATTTAATCCATGCTTGCTTTGGGGCATGTGCCAACTAGGAAGTGCTAGTGTTTTACATCTATTATGCCATGGTATTTTTGTTTAACATGAGAATTACCCATATAAGTGGGAAACATGCTGCAAAGTAGCTAACTTGATGTTTCTGTTTTCAACATGCTAAATATTTCTAAGTCTGAGAATCTGCTGTTATTTTATGCCATGAAGAGTGGGTGACATCTAGTTGTATGTTGAGAATTAGCTCATGATTAGTGTTAGTATTTTGAAGTAGATGTTGTCTACTACCATCCTGTTACTTTTCATGCCAAGAGGTGATATCTAACCTATTTAACTTCTGCTGTCAACATGCTACTTTATTAACTCAGATTCCAGAAAACTGGAATTTTCACTAAGTCCCAGAAAACTGTTTCATCATGTCAACTTGATAGCTTCATGCTTATTTATGTGTGCCTCGTTTGCAGATTGTGTAGTTGGATAAGTTGATGTATATGTTATTTAGTTTCTGTCAATGCCTTGTTTGTGGTTGTAGGCTTCCTGTAGCTCAAGTTGTGGGCTGTGTAAGTTGCTATGTTACTGTTTTGTGGCAGATTGCTTGTTTTAGTGTTTTTGTGACTCGTGGGAGCTATACTCCATGGAATTGATTGATATTTGAGTCTATTGTGGTTGGTTTTTCATTTCCTAACCAGTGGCTACCTTGGAATGCCAAGAATTGGCCCATGGCTTGGTAGTCTTGTGTTTTGCGTTCGTACCTTGTCGTGAGTGTATCGAGAGAACCGTAACCCCGTTTCTTGTGTTATTTATATGCATTTCTATTGATTTTGCATGATGCATACACATTTTCCATGTTCATGCATGTTTAAATAAGTTAACATGAGGTTCTTTCCAGATTCATTAATAACCACTCCTTGCATGTGAAACATGACTAGTTTTAGATTGCCATGTTAAATTCTTATAAATGAATCATGAATCATCTTGTTTGTGCATTGCACCTTGGTTGGATATTTATTGTTGATGTTTCTCTTGGGTAGACGCGAGTGTTGATACTAAGTACGAGGACCCAGGACAGTACCACTACGAGGATCCCGCTACTTGTTCCGCTGAAGAACCAATAGGCAAGATGATCGTACCCGGATCCCGATACTATTTTTGCTTGGTAGAATCTCACTCTTATAGTTACAATTGCGCTACCTACCACTTGATATCAGCCTCCTAATTGCCATGACAGCCTCTAACCCTCCACATCCTAGCAAACCTTTGATTGGCTAAGTTACCGCTACTCAGCCCCTCTTATAGCATTCTTAGTTGCAGGTGCAGGTTGTTCCATGTGATAACATGGATTTGGATATAACAATAATATATGATATTTAATTTAATGCACATATATATCTTGGTTTTGGTGGAAGGCTTGGCCTTTTTCTAGGTGTTTCGTTCCGCTGTTACCGCCATAGTTTCTTGTTACCTGTCGTGGATTTATCATGGCAGATGTCCGGGTCAACGGACTTGGATTCGAGGCCATCGCCATCGGGGTGGACTCAAAGGGGTTGATTGGGATGAAGGACATGAGTTACCCAGGTTCATCCCCTCAAATCGAGGTAATAGCCTACGTTCTGCTTGTGTTTGTATTGCTTGTTGTATCGATTACAAGGGAGCTAAAGCTTGACCTAGTTCACGATAACCTGATCTCTAAGTCGCCCCGGGTCTACCTTTATATAGGAGGCAAAGACCCCGGGTCATACAAGTACAAACCGACTCTCATTGTCTATCCGAGTCTTCCTCTATCTTATCTGTCCAAATTGTCCCCGGGCGGCTTACATCACCCGGGTCTTCTCTGTCCGGGTCACCTTTCCGGCCCATCCCAAGAGTCGCCAAGCTTCTTGGGCCTTAACCTTACGACCGTACTCTTGATCTGGCTATGAGCCGTCCGGTTTAACCCAGAGCCCTTCCAGGGCGGGTGATAGAGGCGAAGTTGTCCCTGTCTTTCGATGAGATGGTGGCTATCGTTTTTGGTGGAGTAGACTTTGATGATCCGACTACGAACGTGTGATGACGCCACGCCTTAGCAATCGCTAAACCAACTCCGAGAGGTTATTGACCACGCCGGAGCATGATCAACCTGACCACGAGGGTCTGTTTCCTGCACGCAAACGAAGAACAAGCAAGAAACTAAGATTGCAATCTGGATATTGCGAATATAAGAGGAAAGCTTTATTGATGAAGTGGGGTTCTGTGACGCCTTTGTCTGGTAGTGGAACACAAACGAAGAACGCGAAGTTGCAACTATGGCGAACTTGTAATCTAAACAAAACCCCACCCTAAAACGACACCCTAAGGGCTGTATATATGGGGGAATAGAGGGGAATTTCGTGGCCCCTTGGAGGAGGGGTCCGAAACCGACCTTAACTCAGTTTCCCCATACATACGGACTCTAAAAATAGCTTATAATATGGTATTTCGAAATTACATGGGCCTGGCCCAACAATAAGGTGGCGCAGCACCTATATTAGCCTAGGAACAAATTTTATAAAGTAGCATCATGCATATTTCGTCCAAGGCTTCTTGCTCCCATTATGGTGGCTTCAAAGTGTGAAAACCATCACTAGAAGCTCCATTGTTCTTTCCCGCGCGCACCTTCTTCTCCATGCTTGATCCCGCTCCCACGGTCATCCTTCTTGTCCATGTCAGGTTCTTCATTCATAAGTAAAACAAAAGTATCTAATTTAGGCAGCATCATAAGTTCATGAACATTAGAAGGATTTGTAAGAAACGAAAGTACCTGGTAATTCAATTGATGTGCGCGAGCTCTAGTAATTGGTCCTGTATGTATAGCAGTCGGAGTTGTGGGTGTAGCATTAGCAGGATGTCCTCATCATCCTCCCCTTCTTGAACTGAAGTCGTCCTCGACGGAAGCTCATCTTCCTCACCCAAATAAGGCTTCAAATCTAGAATGTTGAAAGTGGGGCTAACCCCAAACTCTACAAGCAGCTCAAGTTTATATGCATCATCATTTATTTTCTCTAACACCTTAAAAGGACCATCAGCACGTGGCATTCTCTTTGACTTGCGCAAATCAGGAAATCTATCCTTACGCAAATGTAACCAAACAAGATCTCAGGTGCAAAGACAACATGTTTTCTACCCTTATCTCCAGCAATTTTGTATTTAGCATTCATACACTCAATGTTTTCCTTCGTTAACTCATGCATCTTTAATATCAATTCAGCGCATTCTTTAGCATCAAAATTAACCTTCTCCGAAGATGGAAGAGGCAACAAATCAATAGGTGCACGAGGTAAGAAACCATACACAACTTCAAAAGGGCACATCTTAGTGGTAGAATGTAGCGAACGATTATAAGCAAATTCAATATGATGCAAGCATTCTTCCCACATTTCTAGGTTATGCTTGAAAATAGCCCTAAGCATAGTAGACAACGATCTATTGACTACTTCAGTTTGGCCATCAGTTTGGGGATGACATGTAGTACTAAAAAGTAGTTTAGTCCCCAACTTAGCCCATAAACATCTCCAAAAGTGGCTAAGAAATTTAGCATCACGATCTGAAACAATTGTATTTGGCACACCATGCAACCGAATAATTTCACGAAAGAACAAATTAGCAACATGAGCAGCATCATCACTTTTATGAAATGGTATAAAGTGTGCCATTTTGGAAAATCTATCCACGACAACAAATATGCTATCCCTCCCCTTCTTAGTTCGAGGTAAACCTAAAACAAAGTCCATAGATATATCCTCCCAAGGAACACTAGGTACAGGCAAAGGCATATATAAACCATGAGGATTGAGTCGTGACTTAGATTTTTGACATGTAGTGCAGCGAGAAACAAAATGCTCAACATCCCGTCTCATCTTTGGCCAAAAGAAATGTGTAGAAAGTACGTCCTCCGTCTTCTTCACGCCAAAGTGTCCCATTAATCCTCCTCCGTGTGCGTCCTGTAACAACAAAAGACGAATGGAGCTAGCTGGAATGCATAGCTTGTTAGCACGGAACACAAATCCATCATTAATAACGAACTTGTTCCATGTTCTCCCTTCTTTACAATTCTGCAACACATCTCTAAATTCAGCATCATGCACATATTGATCTTTGATGGTCTCCAACCCAAATATTTTAAAGTCAAGTTGTGAAAGCATAGTATAACGATGATACAAAGCATCAGCAATAACATTTTCTTTACCCTTCTTGTGTTTAATGGCATAAGGGAAAGTCTCAATGAATTCAGCCCATTTAGCATGTCTACGGTTCAGTTTTGCTTGACTTTTAATATGTTTCAAAGATTCATGATCAGAATGTATAACAAATTCTTTGGGCCATAAATAATGTTGCCATGTTTCCAAAGTCCGAACAAGAGCATATAATTCCTTATCATAAGTAGAATAATTCAGACTAGGCCCACTCAATTTTTCAGAAAAGTACGCAACAGGTTTACCATCTTGTAATAACACACCTCCTAACCCAATTCCACTAGCATCACATTCAAGCTCGAAAGTCTTATTAAAATCAGGAAGTTGGAGTAAAGGAGCATGTGTTAACTTATCTTTCAAGACCGTGAAGGCTTCTTCCTGTGCGGTACCCCAAGAAAAAGGCACACCCTTCTTTGTAAGCTCATTGAGAGGCGCATCAATGGTGCTGAAATCTCTCACAAAACGCCTATAGAAACCAGCGAGGCCCAGAAAACTCCTCACTTGTGTGACCGTTTTGGGCTGCGGCCAACTCTCAATAGCTTCAATCTTGGCTTTATCAACTTCAATTCCCTGTGGAGTAACAACATAGCCAAGAAAAGATACTCGGTCGGTGCAAAAGGTGCACTTCCCAAGGTTACCAAACAAACGTGCATCACGTAGAGCAATAAAAACAACACGTAGATGTGCCAAATGTTCCTCCAAAGATCTACTAAAAATCAATATATCATCAAAATAGACTACCACAAATCGTCCAATGAAAGCACGTAAAATCTCGTTCATTAATCTCATGAAAGTGCTAGGTGCATTAGTTAACCCAAAAGGCATGACTAACCACTCATATAATCCAAACTTAGTTTTAAATGCTGTTTTCCATTCATCTCCCAATTCCATACGAATTTGATGGTATCCACTATGCAAATCAACTTTGGAGAAAATTGTAGAACCACTTAATTCATCAAGCATATCATCTAGTCTAGGAGTAGGATGACGATAACGAATAGTAATATTATTAATGCCTCTACAATCCACACACATGCGCGATGTACCATCCTTTTTAGGCACTAGAATAATAGGAACAACACAAGGACTAAGGGATTCATGTATATAACCTTTGTCAAGCAGCTCCTGTACTTGACGCATAATCTCCTTTGTCTCCTCTGGATTGGTACGGTATGGCGCACGGTTGGGTAGGGATGCACCGGGAATTAAGTCAATCTGATGCTCAATCCTGCGAATAGGTGGTAATCCCGATGGCACATCTTGTGGGAAGACGTCAGCGAACTCCTGCAAAATGTTAATGACAGCAGGAGGCAAAGAGGGAGGCATGTCCTCGAATGAAAATAATACCTCTTTGCATACAAAAGCATAGCAAACAGATGTAGCAACATCCAAATCATTAATATCAGATTTAGTAGCAAGTAAACATCCACTCTTCAATTTTATTTCGGATGCAACATTAGATGATGGTTTATTATGCTTATGGTGTTGCTCAAATTCCTGTGCTACAATCTGATTTTCACTCTTATTTTTCTCCTGTTTTGCTTTACTAGCTCTCACAATGTCATCTTTCATAATATGTTCCGGAGACATAGGAAGCAAAGTGATATTTTGATCCTTATGAAGAAGAGTATACTGATTTGTCCTACCATGGTGTACAGAATTTTTATCAAACTGCCATGGCCTACCAAGTAGAACCGAACATGCTTGCATGGGTACCATATCACAATCCACATAATCAGAATATGTAGCAATGCTAAAATGCACACGAACAGTACGTGTTACCTTAACCTTGCCACTATTGTTGAACCATTGGATGTAATAAGGATGAGGATGTGGTCTGGTGGTTAGAGACAACTTCTCCACCATCTCCATGCTAGCCAAGTTATTGCAACTCCCTCCATCGATGATGACGCGAACAGAACACTCCTTCACAACTCCCTTTGTGTGGAACAAGTTGTGCCTCAGATTTTGCTCAGCATGTGTAACCTGCACACTGAGAACACGTTGAGCAATTAAACTTTCATACCTGTCAGTGTAATCAGCAGCCATGTAGTGTGTCTCTGGTTCTGCATCCTCGCCACCCCGTTCTTCACTTGCAACGAGAGCCAAAGTCTCCTCCTCATAATCACTAGCGGATGCATATCCACCATCCTTAGTAACAATCATTACATGCTTGGAAGGGCATTCTCTCGCAAAGTGACCTCCACCCTTGCAACGACGGCATATAACTTCATGTGTTTGCCCTGTGGATGCAATAGATGAAGAAGAGCTCTGTGCAGGCCCAGAAGGTGTGCTCTTCGCAGAGGTTGGAGTAGGAGCCTATTTCCTGGTATCACGGTTGGAGTTGGAGGTGGAAGTAGGTGGTGTTGCAGCAGGACGTGCGGAAGTAGAGGAGGTACGTGGCGTCCATGATGAAGTGCGACCTGCAGAAAAAGTAGTTCTCGCCATTGCCTGTCGATCCTGCACTTCATGTTCAGCTTTGCAAGCAAGATGAAATAAATGAGTGATAGTGTTATACTCCTTATACTCTAGAATAGTCTGAATCTCTCTATTTAATCCACCCATAAAATGTGCAAGCATAGCTTCATTCTCCTCAACAATACCACATCTAATCATGCCAATTTGTAATTCCTGATAATATTCTTCTACAGAATTTTTTCCTTGTCTTAAACGCTGCAAATTTTGAAGCAATTCACGTTGATAATAAGGTGGCACCCAACGATTACGCATAGCAGTTTTCAAAGCAGCCCAAGTAGTTGGAATATTAGCATGGTGTATTCTACAATGTTCTGACCACCAAACACAAGCAAAACTAGTGAATGAACAAACAGCAGCAGCAACACGTCTATCCTCAGGAAATTGTAAGCATGTAAAACGTTGTTCTGTTTCTAACTACCATGTAAGATATATATCAAGAACATATCTACCCTCAAACGTCGGAATATTCAATTTAAGTTTAGGGAGATGGTCATGATCCCGTACCTGAGGGGGTGGTGCAGCCCTACCGTTACAGTTGTAGCCATGTGGTCGACCTGGTGCGTATCGTGGTGGTTGCCCCTGAGGCTGATCTGGAGCAACCTCTCCCTCATCATCATAATCACCCTCATAATCTTCAACCTGCTCAAGGACAGTAGCTGCAGGAGCCACAGAAGTAGCAGCAGTATCAACAGTACCAGTATGTTGGGCTTGGCCGAGAGGCACACGTCGCACTCGTCGTTCGAAAGGGATAGGAGCTGCAGCTGGTGGTGGTAGACGGGCAAGCACCTCATTGAACTTGGCGTCCATCTTGGCGTCGAACGTCTTCTCCAAACCATCGAGCTTCTCCATGGCCTCTCCAAAGTTGGTCACGAAGTCTTGTACCTGGTCAGCCATCATTTGCTGAAATTTATCATAGAGCGCTTTGTTGGTCATGCTCTCCCAGTCGCTCCCGTCGTCGTGTGATTCTGACATGGTTAGCAGAAATAGGAAACACACAAGAATATGAAACCTACAGACTACTGGGACATGGTGGTGGTGGTGTGTCACAAATCCTTTAAGGGAATCTCAAATTCTTACCAGTTCTTACCCAGCAGCAGGCGGTGATCGGTAACCGTTGTAGTCAAAACACTCAAAGCTTGGATAGAGCGATTTCCAGGTGGTGTCAAACACACGACGTAGATGTATGTGGAGCTGGGATGGCTTATAATATGGTAGCAAAAAGGGTTAGCAATAATCAATTCAGAGATGCAAGGTTGAATAAACGCTCAACGACGGTACTGTGCTGGTCCTAGGCTAGACCGTACTAGAGACGCGAGCCTAAAACACCAACAAAATCACGACGCTACACGTAATCAAGGGAAAAGCACACTCTGATTTTTTTTTCGTTTTTTTGGCGCTCTTTTTTTGCTCAAAAAATCACTACAATGGCGAGTGTCTCAAAACTCTTCCCACGCCGTATAAGCAAGATGGGCACGAAATTTGTTGGACTAATTTTTTTTTCTGGAGAAATTCGGGGGCCGCGACGACCAAAAATTTCGACAAAAATCACTATGATGGCAAGTGTCTCAAAACGCTCCGAAGAACCTAAAATCAAGATAGGGAAACATATTTTCAGCCGAATTTTTTTTGGGCCAAAACGTGCTCTGCAAAGCGTGCCCGACTTTTTTTTCCTGACACCTACACAGGTAGCAAAACAAGAATCCGAAATCAAAAGGATCTCAAAACTAAACCTAAAACGAGCTGGACTCGGATTGGTGGCCGATTTGTGGTGGTATATATGGACACCAATGGATAGTGATGGTGGGTGGTGATATATGGCAGCGGTGATGATGGTGGTGGTATATGGCAACTATGAAGACGATGCGGTGGCGGCGTGACAACCTGTGAATAGAACACGAAACTCTAAAGGACTAGACACTAAGACCAGCAACTCGACACGACGATGTAACCGGAAATTCAACAAAGCAAAATACTGAAAATACTATGCAAAGGCTTAGATTGGTTCAGATATGATGATCTAACCCTAATTTTGTTTTTTGGCTTTTCGTGGACTAAAGGTATGAAGAACAGATGTGATCTAAACTACGAAAACTGGTAAAATATCACCGAGCAACCTGGAAATCTGATACCACTTGATAGAGGCGAAGTTGTCCCTGTCTTTCGATGAGATGGTGGCTATCGTTTTTGGTGGAGTAGACTTTGATGATCCGACTACGAACGTGTGATGACGCCACGCCTTAGCAATCGCTAAACCAACTCCAAGAGGTTATTGACCACGCCGGAGCATGATCAACTTGACCATGAGGGTCTGTTTCCTGCACGCAAATGAAGAACAAGCAAGAAACTAAGATTGCAATCTGGATATTGCGAATATAAGAGGAAAGCTTTATTGATGAAGTGGGGTTCTGTGACGCCTTTGTCTGGTCGTGGAACACAAACGAAGAACGCGAAGTTGCAACTATGGCGAACTTGTAATCTAAACAAAACCCCACCCTAAAACGACACCCTAAGGGCTGTATATATGGGGGAATAGAGGGGAATTTCGTGGCCCCTTGGAGGAGGGGTCCGAAACCGACCTTAACTCAGTTTCCCCATACATACGGACTCTAAAAATAGCCTATAATATGGTATTTCGAAATTACATGGGCCTGGCCCAACAATAAGGTGGCGCAACACCTATATTAGCCTAGGAACGAATTTTATAAAGTAGCATCATGCATATTTCGTCCAAGGCTTCTTGCTCCCATTATGGTGGCTTCAAAGTGTGAAAACCATCACTAGAAGCTCCATTGTTCTTTCCCGCGCGCGCACCTTCTTCTCCATGCTTGATCCCGCTCCCACGGTCATCCTTCTTGTCCATGTCAGGTCCTTCATTCATAAGTAAAACAAAAGTATCTAATTTAGGCAGCATCATAAGTTCATGAACATTAGAAGGATTTGCAAGAAACGAAAGTACCTGGTAATTCAATTGACGTGCGCGAGCTCTAGTAATTGGTCCTGTATGTATAGCAGTCAGAGTTGTGGGTGTAGCATTAGCAAGGATGTCCTCATCAGCGGGTCTCAACTTGGGGTTATATCCCCAACATTAGGCCCCAGGTTGATTTGAGCTTGCTCATTTCATCCTTCTCTTTTGTTCCTCGGCGAGTCGCCCGGTGATGACCCGCCGTGACGTCATGTGGACCCTGCAGAAAAGATTCGCTAACGTACCACCAAATCCTCTTATTAAATGGTTATTCCGAGAATTGAGGCGTCCGCCTCGGTTGAATGATTTGTGATGCTTGGATTTTCGCATCTGCCCTGTTTTCCTTTTAAATAGGACCGCGGCGGGCGGCATTTCCTTTCTCTCGCTCGCACTGTCATCTCCTTCCTCTCCGACATTTCTGCTCTCGCTCCTCCTACTCCGGCACCGTCTCCGTCTCGCCGTCGACTGGCCGCTGCATCAACCTATTGCGAACCAGAGCTCATCCCGCGCTCCTCACCTCGTCGCTAGTAAGTCTTCTTCTCCTAGATTCGTAACCGTCTCCGGTAGGGTTTCTACGGAGCTTTCGCCGCCGTTCGTCATTGAACTCCACCGCTGCCGGCCGCGCCTTTAGTATATGAACTTCAAATATCCGCTCGTCCTCGCGGCGCCGCCGTGTGGTAGGCCGTAAGAAATAATGCATGAATCAAAACTCTGCTCATCCTGCCATTTAGGCTTTGTTGGTCTCCCTGTTCGTCCTTAGGTCTGGGAATAGAAACATTTTCCTGATTTTATAGATCCGTGATTCTAGGCATACTTGGCAAAAACGGTTTTCCCGGGACTTAGTCAATTTTCACCCCTTTGTCTTGTTTTGTTGACTCGCCATGCCGTTCCAGCTCTCATCAGCCGGACGAAGGCATTTTACTTGTAGAAACCTTAAAATTGCAAGCCGCCGTAAATGTTTGTCTGCTCTTGACTCGCCATATTCTTACTTTGAGCAGTTTTTAAGCCGCTATCATGTCTCGCGCCTCCAACTCCTGGAACTGGCTTGGGTCCTGCATTACTAAGGAGTTTCTGATGGATTTTGTTCACGCGGGAACCCTTCCATCCAAAGAGGTCCTTCATTGGCGGGTCCCGGGTGATGAATTGAGGCTTGTCCCCCAAGAAGGCGAAGTGGTAGTTTTCTCTGACCATATCGAACGAGGATTCGTGCCTCCTGGCTCGAAGTTCTTTTGTGACGTCCTTCACTTCTACAAGCTCCATCCCAAGACTTGGCCCCTAACTCCATCTCAAATATATGCAACTTTCAAGTGCTTTGTGAAGTCTATCTACAAGCCAAGCCGTTTGTGGGGTTATTTCGAGAATTCTTCTACACCAACCGGCAAACTGAGATGAAATCCGGTCTGAGTCTAGAGCTTGGCGGGATCTCCATCCAACGGCGTAGGGATATTACTTTTCCAGCTATGCAGATGCCGAGCCATCCAAAGGACTGTAACAAGACTTGGTTCTACTGTAAGGATACCTCTCTAAGAATGAGCGTCCACTGCCGGGTTATCATCCCTCCCGGCTCAAGACAACTTCAGAGCTTCCTGGCCGGCTGTCAGCTTCGGAACGTGCAAGATACGAGCTGGCTCACGCCAAGATCACGACCCTCATGGCCAATGGCTTAACCGGACTGGATTTGATCCACTGCTGGATTTCTTGGCGGATTATGCCCCTAAGCCATAGAAGCCGGCTCATGTGCAAATACAAAGGCAAGTATGATAGCTCCTTATGCTTCAGCCAATCAACACTGACAGAAGATGACATCACCACCATTATCCGGAGCCTTGTCCATGAAGCGTCCGGATCATGCAACGTCATTGGTCTAGCGCCTTTTAGCGCCATTAACCCGGCTCCGGATGTAAGGCGACTCTTCACCCCTTTTCTCCTTGTCACTCATACTTTTCTAACTCATTACCGTTTAACCGGTTTATCTTTCCAGGCCAACTCTGATTTCTGGACGAAGGAGTATGTTCGTCCCTTGAAGAAGACCAAGAAGAAATCTCTAGCTAACAAGTCCAAGAAGAACGCCCCACAAGAGGGATGGTTTGACCCGCCGCAATCATCCGGCTCAGAGGTAAACCTTGGCTGATTTCTGCCATTTTACTATCTTATTTTACTAACACTTGTCTTACTCACAAGATGATGTTGAAACAAGTCGCGCCAACGCCCCTGAGGTAATCTATGTTTCTTCCGGCTCAGAATACTTTGTCCCCCAGAAGCCGCGGCGGGTTATTGGAAAAGTTCCTCTTTCTCATCCTCTTGCTTATCTGGCTCCCGACTTTCTTTTGAAAAAGCAACAACAGGCTGAGCGTCGTCAGACCCGGAGCGTCGGTTCTACTGAACTTATGTCTGGCTTGCCAAACTCGCCAGCTCTAAAGAAACACCCCGCAGAGGTACGTACCTCCGTTTAATTAATTTTACTTTGTGATCTCGATGCTGTCTCATCTTTCTTGAATTGTCTCTCAGAAGTCGCTCTCCTCCGGCGACTCTTCAGCAACTGCTCTGCCGCCTCCCAAGATCAATCTGCTGTAAGTATTATCTCAACCTTTATGCCCGGTTATTTTGGCCGCTTAATCTTCCAATATGCTAATTTCAACAACTCTCGTTCTTTACACTTCTTGCTCTTTACGTGACTGTGCCTTTCAGGTTCTGATCCTCACCTCTTGCAGTGCTCAAGCCAAGCATAGGAAAACCAACCAGTCCTCCCCTGGCCTTCATGCCCAAGAACCGGAGCATTCTAAGCCGGATGAATCTCGGCCGGCTGAAGACCTCCCAGCAACTTCCGCAGAGCCGGCTGCTGACAATATTATTCTAGATAGCCCACCGGAGAATCCTTCGAAGCCACCAAGCCCTGCCCAGATCACCAAGGATACCACTGGCCTAGAAGTTGAAATTACTGGTGGTAGGCTGCATTCTCCTTCGGCTCACATGCTGACCAAGCATAGTGAGCTGGCTGAAGCTTCAAGAAAACTGGAGTTCGAGCCCTCCACTTTGGAGAAGATGACAGCTGAAGAGCTTCACGCTGGGTACATGACTCGGCTATCCACAAGCCAAGATCTAGAGTTCCAGCTGGTAAATCTTATGAAGAGAAAATATGAGGTATTTATTTTCCCTCTTATATCCTTATGTAGCCCCGAGTGCCGGCTTAATTTTTCCAAATATTGAGCCGGGACTTTGCATAACCATTCTTCCTTAGATAAATTCCTTTCTGTAGAAGATAAGCAAAAAGAGCCGATAGTAGCCCCCAAGGGCCGGCTCACACTTGTTCATAGTTGAGTCGGAACTTCTTAGCAAAAAACCTAGAGAGCTAATAGTAGCCCCCAAGGGCCGGCTCACACTTGTTCATAGTTGACTTGGAACTTCTTAGCAGAAAACCTAAAGAGCCAATAGTAGCCCCCAAGGTCTGGCACAAGCTTTGTTCAAAGTTGAGCCGGGACTCTTTATACTGAACTTCTGAAAGTAGAGATTAGCCCCCAAGTGTCATGCATATTGCTTGCAATCTGTTTGAGACTTGTCCGTTTTACTCTCTGCTTTGAAATGTTTGCAGGAATCCTTAACTGAAATTGGGTCACAATTGGCCGGATTAAAAACTAACCTCGCTGATCAGCAAGCTGCTCGGAGCGCCACCGATGAGAAATGCCGGCTCTTAGCCGAAGAACTGGTTAAAGTCAAGGCAGAATTCGCCGCTTTCAGAGAGTCTGCCGTGTCTGAGAAGGCAACGTTGACCAAACAGGTGGACGATGCTGATCAGCGGCTGATGATTGTCTCTGACGAGCTTCAATCTCTGAAATGTCATATCACGAAGATGATAGCCGCCCTGTTTGGTGAGTTCTTTGATAACTTTCTCTTAATTGCTGCATAACATCTGAACTGACGACTTATGATGAAATCTTCGGTTTACACAGGTCCTAGAAGCCGTCAACTGGCCTCCGACAGCTTGCTGCCCCTGAAAGCTGTCTATACACTGGCAGAGCAGCTCTACTGCGGCGCTATGTTTACCATAAAATCTGTTCAGTACAAGGACAAGACCCCTTCCACTCTCAAAGGGGTCTTGGAGCTCTTCTCAACTATGCCCAAGCAAATCGCCGAACTAAAGAAATCAGCCGTCCGCTAGGGCGCAATTGCAGGCATAAGACGGGCCTTGGCCTTTGCTCCGGAGTTGACTCCGGCTGAAATGATGGAAGGTTTCCCCTCTAAGAAAGATGACGACTCTGAATTCACAGAGGCCGACTACATCCGGTGTGTCAAGGACTCCTGGGTTCTAGTGTCTGTCTTAGCAGAAGAAGCTGATCTGAACACTTACCAGGCACTACAAGAAACAGGTACTTTGCTGTCCGCCATCCTGGACGGCAAAGGCAGGAAACCTGGACGACAAAGGCTTTGCTGTCCGCCAGCAAACGAGAAACCGTCCGGTTGAATAAGCCATGGTAAAGGCCTCTTTGCCGTCCGCTGGCGGACGACAAAGACCTTTGAATGTTTGCCGTCTGCCAGCCGACGGCAAAGAGCCTGGACGACACACATGGGCACTTAGCTCTGTTAGGGGGCTTAACGGCGTGCTTTGCCGTCCGCTGG
Organism: Hordeum marinum; assembly: GCA_022496015.1. NCBI lineage: Eukaryota > Viridiplantae > Streptophyta > Magnoliopsida > Poales > Poaceae > Hordeum > Hordeum marinum. The sequence goes on along the minus strand of CM039673.1, from coordinate 127,040,831 downwards.
CATATGGCAAAGAACCCACCTAGGCCAGCCCCAGTTTGCACAGGTAGCTGCCACGTGGCCACTTTGTCGCCTGCTGGCAGACGACAAAGCTCTTTGCCGTCTGCCAGCAGACGGCAAAGTGGCCATATAGCCCATGTTTTAAAAAAATTCATTCAATTTCAAACATATATATCCAACAATATCACATATATATCCAACAATATCACATATATAACCAAGCACACCAACAATAAGTTGAAACAAGCATATATATACCAACAATAAGTTCCAACATACAAGTCCAATACAAGTTTCCAACAACACACAATATGGTTTCCAACAACATATCCATACATACGTATCCAAAACAAGTTTTCCATAAACATAAAGGTAGCAGAACTAGAAGAGTACAATCCATCAATGCACTCTTCCTCATCTGTAGGAAATCTGCAAAGTAGGAAAGATGATATATAGTTAGAAGAAGAAGAAGATAAGGTTATTATGTATTTTTGAGGAAAATAAGCTAAGTATAGGTCATTTTGGAGCGTAACCAAGGTTATTTTGCCATTTTTTTACCTAAGTGAGCATATTATGTCATAAATGAACTAGCTAAGCTAATTATAGATCAATATTGAGCTATCCTAGGTAGTTATGCGATTTTGTACCCAAGTGAGCTAATTATGTCATAAATGAACTAGCTAAGCATATCAAGTCATTTTTGAGGAAAATAAGCTAAGTATAGGTCATTTTGGAGCTAAGTAGGTCATTTCTTAAGCTAAGTATGCATTTGTTAATGAAAACACTTGGGAAAACTTACCATCAACACGGAGGTGAAGGACCGGTAGTGTTTGGGCCAGGGTGAGACGTAGAAGGACCGGTCGAGGTTGCGGTAGACGCAGAAGGATCGGTCAATGCTTGTCGGGAGGCACGCTGCACCAAAGATCATTTGCAATGTCTCCTTAGCATGATGCAACTCAAATGTGAATACTAGTAACTAATGACCATTTAAATGAAACTCACCGTGGGTGCTATAGCAATATGAGGCATCGACGGAGGGGTCTGACCATTGTTCTGGCACACAGTCTGCACATTTTGTTTTCACGAGTCATTCATATTAGTTAGTGATGAAATGAACATTATGTGCATGATTTGGCTAATATGAAGGAGAAACTTACCACGAGGAGCTCATATAGGGCCCGGTGAGACGCGTCGTTCCGGTTCCTCTCCTCCTCCAACAGCCTAGCCGTTCTCTCCTCCATGTCCCTCTCCCTCTCCGCCGCCTGCCTATTTGCCTCCGCCAGAAGCTCCTGGGCCCTAGCCTCAATGGCAAGCTCCATTGGCCGTGGATGAGGCGTTATCTCAGGATCAGAGCTCGTCTGGCGCTTCTTGATCTCTGGGAGAGTTCTAGGACAACGTATCAATCCATCCCCTATGGCTATCGAGCCATGGGGCCTCCCACCACCAGATATCATCACGAGCTCTAGATCAAAAGGACTCTGGCTCGGGTTGAAGTCCTCCCCATTCCTCGCCTTCCCAAAATCTCTATACCTGACGCGCTTGTTGTGGGAGGAGATGTTGCTGAAGCTCTCTGGATGATCGAGGTCATCCTCAGAGAATGCCTTGGCCTTCTTGTATGAGGCAGTATGGGCCATGGCATAGAGGTCAAACAGAGGTGGCACCTCCTTCTTGTTGTGATGCGCCTAAAAGAGAGGAACAAAATATTAGTTAAGGGCTCAAGCTAGCATGAAGAATGAAATAGCATGAATCATGAAGGAAACCACATACCCAGTGATCCCCGAACTCAAACAGGTTGGAGCTCCCTTGATGGTGTGGCACACCTTTCATTTGGCCACGCTTCTCCCTGGCCTTGTTGTGTTCGTCTAGCCAGCCGGGAGAGCACCACTCATCCACCAATGCCTCCTAATAGTCCATCCTATTCGCGCACCATCTCGGGGGCACCTAAGTTAGACAAGAGAAATTTCAGCGCTATGCCTACGAATCAAATCAAAGAAACTAAGTACAAGGCCTTAAGAATAGATAATTACCTTCATAAACTTCTCCTTACTCAGATAATTTTTGCGGCACTTCTTCTTGGCCCTCCTAATGTTACTCGAGGCGTAGTAGTCTCGAATAGCCTGCACCCAAGCCTCGTGCCGTAAGTTCTGAAGTAGGCGCTTGCACTCGGCTTCGAGAACAACAGCCGCTCTCGCCTCGTCTTCCTCAAGACATCTGTAGAAGGTCTGCAATCAAACAAGACAACACATTAGACACTGATTAGTACAATCACTAGGTGTTGTTGATTTTTAATTTTGTAAAGGAGAAATTACCCAAAAGCGACGAATCACAATGTTAGCCGCCATCTCGCACAAGACACCGTCGACCATCTCCTCCGACGGGGCCGGGGCAGCCTTGTACAGCTCCCAGGTCAGTGCTACCTTTGGAGCCTCACCCTCACCAGGCAACTGGACCTTCCTCGGGAAGTGGTGCCGGAGAAGCACACCAAGGACCTGGTTGGGCCCGCGGACACCACAGTCGTATTTCCAACCCCTGCAGTATGACAAGGCCAACACATTAGATATTAATTTGAAGAAACATCAAGGCAAAAGGTTAAAAAAGAGTAAATGCACTTACTTCTCCGCATTAGGCGCAATCAACCACCTCTGCTCGCGGGTCGTCGGCACGGTAGGCAGCTTTGTAGAACCATGATGGTAGACCTTCTTGCCCTCCTCAACCAGCTCGCCCTCACTATAGGAGTCCTCGTACAAGTAATTGTCCTCGCCACCATCAGCATGGCCACTAGCCTCCAGAGTCACGTGGGACGAAGACTCTGGGACCCTAGTCTCCTGGGACGAAGACTCTGGGACCAGTCTCTTGGGACGAAGGCTCGTCGACCCGAGGCTCGTGGATCAGAGTCCAAGAAGGGTCCAAGTCAGACGGGTCCACCTAAGACGGAGCACTCCGGTGGTCGGGAGAATCAGCTGGGGGTGGCGGCAAGGAAGGTGCAGGAGCCTTCCTACCTCTAGCACCTCTGTTCGTCTTCCCCCGACCTCTCTCGGTCGAAGAAGAAGCGCCCGCCGGTGTCTGCATGCTGTGGGCCAATGCTCTCTGGAGTTGCTGCGGTGGAATAATAGCACCCCTCCTAGCACGCCCCGAGGAAGAAGCGTCCGAGCGCTCTCGACCCCCGCCCACCATCTATCAATACCTACAATGACAAAGAGTGAACAAAATTCGTTCAACATAAAAAAATTTGAATACCTAATAAAATGAACTAATTAATAATATATATGTACATAATAGTAATTGGTATGACATCGTGGGTGGATGTACATCGGTATAATGCGCGTGTGACTTTCGGTTCGTCGAGTCTTTCCTTAAGTAACTCTCAAATCTCATGGTGTGTTGGTGCGCTCTCTCTCACACTTATATGGTGGTGTATATATGTTGGTTGGCACTCTCTCGCAGTAATAGCTCGATCGCCGGTGATGGACGCCTCTCCTCTTCTCTTCTTGCACAATATATCGACGAGTATATCACAAAGAAGAGAAAACAGAGGAGGCGCCCCCACGACAACGGTCGGGATTCCTCCATCAAGAACACACATGAAAGTCACACAAGGAGCAACGACAGACTGAAAGTCAGACACGCATTATACCGATGTACATCCACCCACAATCACTCATCTTGCCTAGCTACTGGACACACACAAAATACTGATGATTGAAGACATGAGTGGGTTAGGGGGTTCCTCAACGTCGATGAAACCCTAAATAGCAAGTATCATCGGTGCAAGATACATGTGGTGCTCGGTGTTGAACACTAGATCCACACCCCTTGTGGGACATGGATGTAGTGTTCGACACCGACGGCCGCATGTATCTTGCATCGACGATACTTGCTATTTCGGGTTCCATCGACATCGGAGTGTCGTGTCGGGGTCGGGGTGTCGGAGGTGTTGTGTCGGGGTTGGGGTGTCAGGGATGTCGTGTCGGGGTAGGGGTGTTGTGTCGTGGTCGGGGGTGCCGTGTCAGGGTGTCGGGGTGTCATGTCGGGGTCGGGGTGTTGGGGGTGCCGTGTCGGGGTGCCGTGTCGGGGTGTCGGGGTCGGGGTGTCGTGTCGGGGTGCCGTGTCGGGGTGTCGTGTCGGGGTGTCGGGGTCGGGGTGTCGTGTCGGGGTCAGGGTGTCGGGGGTGTCGTGTCAAGGTCGGGGTGTCGGGGTCGGGGTTAGGGTGTCGTGTTGGGGTAGGGGTGTGGGGGGTGCCGTGTCAGGGTGTCGGGGTGTCGTGTCGGGGTGTCGGGGTCGGGGTGTCGTGTTGGGGTCGGGGTGTCGTGTCCGGGTCGGGGTGTCGGGGTCGGGGTCGGCGTCGGGGTGTCGTGTCGGGGTCGGGGTGTCGGGGGTGTCGTGTCGGGGTTGGGAGGCTGTGTCGTGGTTGGGGTGTAGGGAGTGTCGTGTCAGGGTCGGGGTGTAGGGGGTGTCGTGTCGGGGTCGGGGTGTCGGGGGTGCCGTGTCGGGGTGTTGGGGTGTCGTGTCGGGGTGTCGGGGTCGGGGGTGTCGTGTCGGGGTCGGGGTGTCGGGGTCGGGGTCAGCGTCGGGGTGTTGTGTCGGGGTCGGGGTGTCGGGGGTTTCGTGTCCGGGTCGGGGTGCTGTGTCGTGGTCGGGGTGTAGGGGGTGTCGTGTCGTGGTCGGGGTGTAGGGGGTGTCGTGTCGGGGTCGGGGTGTAGGGGGTGTAGTGTCGGGGTCGAGGTGTCGGGGGTGCCGTGTCAGGGTGTCGTGTCGGGGTGTTGGGGTTGGGGTGTCATGTCGGGGTCGGAAAAACTAACTAAACTAAACTAATTAAACCTAAATCTAAAAAAACAGAAAATCTAAAAAAACAGAAAAAACAGAAAAAATAGACCTGTGGGGTGAGGCGACGGTGGCGACGCGGGCCGGTGGGGCGGCGCTGGCGGGCGACGGGGCGGCGGTGGCGATGCGGGCCGATGGGGCGACGGTGGCGCGCGGCTGCGGGGGCGCGTGGCAGCGGGGGCGACGCGGCTGCGGGGGCGACGCGGCGATGGGGGTGCGAGGGCGCGGGGGCGCATGGCGGCGGGGCGACGCGACGGTGGTGGCGTTGGGGGCGGTGGGCGTTGGCGGCGGGGGCGACAGGCAAAGGGAGGAGAGAGGGAAGGAGAGAAAGAGAGAGAAAGAGAGGCGGGCCGGGGGGTGTTAGCTGTTAGCTAACCCCCCTCTTTGCCATCCGCTAGCGGACGGCAAAGAGGGGGGCCGTTAGGTCAACTAGCGGGCTGGGTCATGGGTGGGCCCCCTCCCTCTTTGTCGTCCGCTAGCGGACGACAAAGATCCTTTGTCGTCAGCTAGCAGACGGCAAAAAGGTGGCTGACGGCAAAGCCACTCTTTGCCGTCTGCCACCTCTTTGTCGTCCTCTTTCACCTAGCTGATGGCAAAGCCATTCTTTGTCGTCGGCTAGCTGACGGCAAAGAGGAGGCAGACGACAAATCTTCTTATTCCAGTAGTGAGGCAGCTTATGATGCTGACCAGAAGAGAGTTCGCGGCCCACTCTACGAATGGAAGGACTTGACCCCCGCCCACAGTAAGAACCTCTTCGCCTCTGATCTTGACCCGTCCCCCTTCTTTGAGGAAGGGACTTTTGCAGCTCTAACCGACTGCAACTGGGATTTGGATAATCTCCAGATCAAGCCAGTCGAAGAGCCCGAGCAGGATGACCCGCCTGCCAGTTGATTGACTTCATGTAAATCTTTGTAATGGCCGGCTCTCCTTAACTCGCTGTATGGGATTGAAAGACTTGATCACTATTTTTGGGATTCCTCAGAGAGCATCTGTAATACATTAGCCGTGACGTTTGTTCTGCTGAATTTTTTACTACACTTTTAAATGAGAAAAATCCGGCTTCCAAACAGCCATATTTCTTGTATGCATTCCTAACTCGTCGTCGTTTGTCTCCTCTTCTTGGATCGATAGTTGGCCAAAAAGATTTAATAATCTCCGTCCGTGGCTAACCGTGTTAACCAGAGTTTTGTAGCATAAAGTCGGCTAATAAGCATTATAAGCTGTACCCAAAGGTAATAATACGGCGTAAACGCCGGCGGATAGGCGTTAGAAGCTGTACCGGAAGGTAAGAAGCCGCCCTCGCCACGGCTAATTTTCCTTAGCCGGACTTTTGTACCATACGGCCCGTTAATAAGCATTATAAGCTATACTCGAAGGTAAGAAGCCGCCATTCACCGCGGCTAATTTTCCGTAGCCGGATTTTTGTGCCATAAGGCCGGCTAATAAGCATAATAAGCTATACCCGTAGGTAAGAAGCCGCCGTTCACCGCGGCTAATTTTCCGTAGCCGGATTTTCGTGGCATAAAGCCGGCTAATAGGCATAATAAGCTATACCCGAAGGTAAGAAGCCGCCGTTCGCGGGTCACTAGGTGTTAGCTACCCATCGGTAAAAAACCCCTCACAACCGCGGCTAAACATGTTAGCCGGAGATTTGGCATAAAGCCGGCCGATAGGGTGTTAGAAGCGATACCCGTCGGTAAGAAGCCCCCTTCAGCAGTACGACGTAAAACACCGGCGGATAGGAGTTAGAAGCTATACCCAAAGGTAGGAAGCCGCCCTCGCTGCGACTAATTTTCCTTAGCCGGATTTTTTGGTAGAATGCCGGCTTAATAGGCATTATAAGCTCTACCCAAAGGTAACAAGCCGCCGTTCAGCAATACGACATAAAATGCCGGCGGATAGGCGTTAGAAGCTGTACCCGAAGGTAGGAAGCCGCCCTCATCGTGGCTAATTTTTCTTTAGCCGGATTTTTTGTGGCATAATGCCACCTAATAGGCATTATAAGCTATACCCAAAGGTAAGAAGCCGCCGTTCGCCAATCTCAGTTGATACATCAACCGGAACATTGTTTAGCCTTCTCTCATATGAGGATGTGTGAAACAGCAAAGGCCTCGTTTTTGCAGTGATGCTTCTTTATTTATTTATATAACTATGATATGTACAATCATAGTGTACAATGAAGGGTCTCTACACCCTTAAGTGAAATAAGGCCGGAGATGGGCGATGTTCCACGGCCGGCGGGTCTCCTGACCCGCCGTATCTGAGTCATCTCGGATATCGATGAGGTAATATGACCCGTTGTTGAGATTTCTGCTGACTACAAAGGGTCCTTCCCATGGAGGAGATAGCTTATGCATATTTGTCTGGTCCTGAATCAGCCGGAGCACTAAGTCGCCTTCCTGGAACGTCCGGGTCTTGACCTTGCGGCTGTGATAGCGACACAGGTCTTCCTAATAAATCGCCGATCGGGCCGCTGCTAGCTCTCGCGCCTCTTCCAAAGCATCCAATGCGTCTTGACGTGCCGTCTCATTGTCCGTCTCAACGTAAGCCGCCACCCTTGGCGAGTCATGCCGGATGTCACTGGGCAAAATTGCCTCGACACCGTACACCATAAAGAAAGGTGTGAAACCCGTGGATCTGTTAGGGGTGGTTCTGATGCTCCATAAGACGGAGGGTAATTCTTCTACCCAACACCTGGGCGTTCGCTGCAAAGGAACCATAAGCCGCGGTTTAATCCCTCTTAGAATTTCCTGATTGGCACACTCCGCCTGACCGTTGGACTGTGGATGCGCCACTGCTGAAACATCAAGCCGGATATGCTCTTCATCACAGAATTTTTTCATAGCCCCCTTGGATAGATTTGTAACATTATCAGTGATGATGCTATGGGGGTAACCAAAATGGTATATCAACTTTTTAATAAATAGAACCGCCGTAGCCGTATCACATTTGTTGACCGGCTCTGCCTCTACCCACTTGGTAAACTTGTCAACCGCCACCAGGAGGTGTGTTTTCTTATGCTTGGATCTCTTGAAAGGTCCTACCATGTCAAGCCCCTAGACCGCAAATGGCCAAGTAATTGGTATCATCCTTAATTCTTGAGCCAAAATATGAGCATGCCGGCCAAACTTCTGACAGCGATCGCACTTACGGACTAGGTCCTCTGCATCTTTATGAGCCGTCAACCAGAAGAATATGTGCCGTAAAGCCTTGGCCACCAAAGACTTTGAGCCAGCGTGGTGTCAACAATCGCCAACATGAATCTCATTCAAGATCTGCCAGCCTTCCTCTGGTGAAACACATCGTTGAAAAACTCCCGTCACACTGCATTTATGCAATTCACCATTAACTATTGTCATAGACTTAGACCGCTGGGTGATCTTCCTGGCTAGGTCCTCATCCTCAGGTAACTCACCCTAGGTCAGATAAGCCAAATAAGGAATAGTCCAATCTGGGATAGCATGCAAAGCCGCCACCAATTCTGCCTCTGGGTCAGGAACAGCCAAATCTTCTTCTGAAGATATCTTGACAGTCGGATGGTGTAAGACATCCAGAAAGACATTAGGTGGCATCGGCTTACGTTGGGAACCTAACCATGATAAGGCATCAACCGCCTCATTCCTACAACGATCAATGTGATCTACCTGATATCCTTTGAAGTGACCTGCAATAATATCAACCGCCTGTCTATAAGCCGCCATCCGCGGGTCTTTGGAATCCCAAGTGCCTGAAACTTGTTGAGCCACAAGATCCGAGTCGCCCAAACACCTAACCCGGCTTAAATTCATGTCCTTGAACAATCTAAGACCATGAAGCAGAGCCTTATATTCCACCGCATTGTTAGTGCAGGGAAACATCAGCCGGAGCACATAACAAAACTTGTCACCCTTGGGGGATGTCAAGACAACTCCCGCTCCTGATCCCTCTAACTGCTTGGATCCATCGAAATGTATTGTCCAGTACGTGTCATCTGGCTTTTCCTCGGGAGCTTGACATTCCGTCCAATCATTTATGAAATCCACAAGGGCTTGGGATTTGATCACCGTGCGAGGGACATATTTTAAATTGAGAGGTCCCATCTCTAATGCCCACTTAGCAATCCTCCCTGTGGCTTCTCTATTTTGGATGATATCCCCCAACGGAGCAGAACTGACCACTGTTATCTGGTGCCCTAAGAAATAGTGTTTTAACTTGCGGTTGGCCATGAAAACCCCATATACCAGCTTCTGCTAATGTGGATATCTTTGCTTAGACTCCGTCAGGACCTCACTGATATAATAAACCGGTCTTTGCACTGGATACTCCTTCCCAGCCTCCTTGCGCTCGACCACAATGGCAGCACTTACTGCCCGGTTATTAGCCGCCACATAAAGGAGTAACGGTTCTTTCTCAGCCGGAGTGGCCAGTACTGGCGGCTTAGTGAGCTGTTTTTTAAGCGCCTCAAGTGCTTCACTCGCTGCTTTGCTCCAGACAAATTTGTCCGTCTTCTTCATCATTTGATATAAAGGAATAGCCTTCTCTCCAAGACGGCTTATGAACCGGCTCAACGAAGCAATCCGCCCTGCCAAGCGCTGAACATCATTAATGCAAGCCGGCTCTCCCAGAGAGGTAATAGCCTTGATTTTATCCGGGTTATCCTCGATACCACGCTCAGAGACCAGGAAACCCAAAAGCTTGCCCGCCGGAACACCAAAGACACACTTGGTCAGGTTAAGCATCATCTTGTAGACCCGGAGATTATCAAAAGTTTCTCTTAAATCCTCCAAGAGAGTCTCCTTCTTTCTGTATTTGACCACGATGTCATCTACATAAGGATGAACATTACGGCCGATCTGACTGTGAAGGCAGTTCTGCATGCATCGCTGATAAGTCACCTGGGCACTCTTGAGCCCAAAAGGCATAGAGACATACCAGAACGCCCCAAAGGGTGTAATAAAAGCCGTCTTCTCCTGGTCTTTAACTACCATCTTGATCTGATGATAACCTAAGTAAGAATCTAGGAAACACAAACTTTCACAACCCGCCATAGCATCAATGATCTCAATACGAGGGAGGGCAAACGGATCAGCCGGACAAGCTTTGTTAAGGTCCGTGTAATACACACACATACACCATGTGCCGTTCTTCTTGAGCACCATCACCGGGTTAGCCAACCATTCTGGGTGGAAAACTTCAACGATAAAACCCTCTGCAAAAAGCCGGGCAATTTCTTCTCCAATAGCATTGCGCCTCTCCTCATTGAACCGCCATAGGAACGGTTTAATCGGCTTAAACTTTGGATCCACATTAAGGTTGTGCTCAGCGAACTCTCTTGGTACACCCGGTATGTCAGAAGGTTTCCATGCGAAGATGTCCCGATTCTCACGGATGAATTCGATGAGCGCGCTTTCCTATTATCCATGTGAGCTCCAATGATGAACTGCTTAGATGAGTCGCCCGGAGTGAAATCTACTGCCTTAGTATCATCCGCCGAAAACTTGAGGGGCGGCTCAACCTCCGTGGTGGGCTTCTTCAGCGGGGTCATATCCTCTGGGTCAACATTCTCCTTATAAAATTTAAGTTCCTCCTGGGTGCAACTGGACTCTGCGTAAGCCGCATCCCCTTCTTCACACTCAATAGCCGTATTCTGGTCACCATGAACGGTAATGGTACCGTTTAAGCCGGGCATCTTGAGCTGTAAGTAAACATAGCAGGGCCTAGCCATGAACTTAGCATAAGCCGGCCGTCCAAACAACGCATGATAAGGACTCTTGATCTTGACCACCTCAAACCATAAGGATTCCACCCTGTAATTGTACTCGTTGCCAAAAGCCACTTCCAAAGAGATCCTGCCCACCGGATACGCCGACTTACCTGGCACCACCCCATGAAAGACGGTGGATGAAGGTTTTAAGTCTTTGTCAAGCAACTTCATCCACCAGAAAGTGTCATAATAAAGGATGTTTATGCTGCTGCCACCATCCATGAGCACCTTGTTCACCATATATCCGCCCACCTAGGGGGCCACAACCAAAGCCAGTCGCCCCGGGTCATCGACACGCAGCGGGTGATCTTCCTAGCTCCATGTTATGTCATATTCAGACCACTTTAGATACTGCGGAAGAGCCGGCACATTCGCATTAACTGCCCGCTTACGCAACTTTTGGTCCCGTTTATTGAGATTGGTCATGAAAACGTGGTACTGCCCGGAGTTGAGTTGCTTCAGATTACTCTGATAACCAGATTGATTACGCTATTGCTGTTGTTGTTGATTATTGTTACCAGAATGCGGCTGGTGTCCCCCTTGATTATCATGACCTGGATGACCGGATCTTGAGCCGTCGGAACCAAACCCAGCTCCTGACCCGCCATGTCCTGAGCCGCCTGGCGGGCCGCCATCTCGATTGTTAGGTTGTGTAAAATACCGCTTGTACTTATGCATGAAATGGCAATTCTCCCATGTGTGGTTTGCCGGCTTATCAGGCAGACTTTGGTTTGGACAAGGTCGCTTAAGTAACTCCTCCATGTTCGAGGAAGAGTTATCCTTGCCAAAGGGCGATCTGAACCTCCTATTGCCTTTGGGGTAGTTTTTCTGGGTGTTTGTATTAGTCACCAGCTCTGACCCGGCCTTTGGATTCTTACGCTTGCTCTGGCCACCATTGTTTGCTGCGCCCTTTCTCTAATTTCTCTTCTTACTTTGTCTAGCCTTCTCTTCATCCGAACTCGCATCCTTCGTGCTGTCAGAGTCGGCATATTTCGTGAGAGCCGTCATGAGCTCTCCCATGTCCTGACACGTACGTTTGAGCCGGCCAAGTTTCTGCTTCAGAGGAACAAAGTGGCAGTTCTTCTCCAAGATCAGCATCGCTTGGGCCGCCGTGATCTGCTCCGAGGAGTGGATAATTGTCGAGACTCGCCGTACCCAATGATGGGCCGACTCGTTCTCCTGTTGGACACAGTGATCAAGATCCATGATGGCCATAGGCTGCTTGCACGTCCCTTGAACATTTTTAATGAACCGAGCCCTGAGCTCCACCCATGAATTGATGGTGTTGGGTGGTAATCCTTTTAGCCACGTGTGAGCCGGGCCTTCAAGCATCATGACAAAATACTTGGCACAAACCGCCTCACTGACATCCAACATCTCCATGGCCAGCTCATAACTTTCCACCCAGGCTTCCGGGGGTAAATCGGTGGTATAATTTGGGACCTTGCGGGGCCCTTTGAAGTCTTTCGGCAACCGTTCGCTCCGCAGAGCCGGTGACAAACACAGCATCCCTACCGCCTTGGAGTTTATCCCTGCCTCTACCGAGGCGGAAGGCCCGGGCTCCTGGTAAGCCGGCCTAGCTGGCGCCTCTTGCGGGCTTCCCGCATGGTTTACAAATGCTTGCGTGTCCCTACCTGGCCAGTCACCCGTCGGAATCTCTCTGTGCCGGTTGCTGCTGGAAGCTGCCGGTGACTCATAGCGCCGGCTAAAGCTGCGGCTGGGGAGAGGTGTTGAATGAACACGGCTCCGGCTGTGAGTATATTTCTCCTGCTGGGCCATGGCCGTCTGCAGGTACCCGATGGCGTTCCGCACATCCTCCGCAAAGGGTGCTTCATCCGAGATAGGAATTGTCTCAAGACAGGTGGCTGCTGCCACCATATTCTCGGTCGGGTTAGAATAATGACCCGCCGGCGTTGGAAAGCCCCTAGGTGAAGCTTGGTTACGTCGGGCCAGATGAGTCGCCGACCGCTCCGTCGGGCGGCTTTCGGGAACGTCTGTTGCTCGCCCTGCACCAGGAGTATTGAAGAGGTTCCTTGCTCCATAGCACTCTAGTAGACGGGATTGATGCCTCCTCCGATGTTTTGCTGCTGCTGATAGTTGCTCCATCCCTAGACGGAAAGCATCTGTCTTGATACGTTCTGCCTCTTCTTCCATCTAGATCTTTAGCTCAGCCATCCTTTGCCGTCCCTCTGTCATCCAGCCCTTGATCCTTGTGATCTCTAAATTCCGAGCTGCTTAATTATCTGGTGTGACCTCAGTGGCCATTAAAACCGCGAGCTCGTCCATCAGCTCCACAAGAACTTGAGCCGCCGGTGGCGGGTTATCGCCCGAGGTGGCGGCTCCCGCGGTTGTACTACTCGTGCCTGGGGCTGACCCCGCCATGAACATGGCAGCATGAACCGGCGGCCCAAGATCATCTGACTCAGAGCGATCTGACCCAGGGCAGACGTCGCCGTAGCCCCTAAGGCCATCATTGTGGAGCTGGTACACTGACTCTGTTTCTCCACTTGAAGATTCGTCCTCTGAATAAATGTGAGTTTCCTGTGACCCGGAAGCTTCCAGATCCATACCTTGAGTGAAGCCTACGAAGACATGCTTCTGACCCGAATTAACACGGGCAGGATGCACGTTACGCGCAGGTTGTAGGCGCCGAGCCGGCTCGACGATGTCGGTGCAGACATTCGGCCCGGGTGTAGATCCGTCAACCTTTCTGATGAAAATGTGGATCCCGCCGAATGGAACCCGAAATCCATACTCCATGTACTCAGCATCAAGCCCCCAGCCGGCATCGTCGATGTAGAGCCGGCCATGATGACTCTTGCTCATCCTTGCGACTACGTATCCCTCGAGCCCCGGGAGAGAGCCCTTTCAGAACTCAACACCACCAAGCGCTAGCCCCACGGTGGGCGCCAACTGTCATGGATTTATCACAGCAGATGTCCGGGTCAACGGACTTGGATTCGAGGCCATTGCTATCGGGGTGGACTCAAAGGGGTTGATTGGGACGAAGGACACTCGTTACCCAAGTTTAGCCCCTCAAATCGAGGTAATAGCCTACGTCCTGCTTGTGTTTGTATTGCTTGTTGTATCGATTACAAGGGAGCTAAAGGTTGACCTAGTTCACGATAACCTGATCTCTAAGTCGCCCCGGGTCTACCTTTATATAGGAGGCAAAGACCCCGGGTCATACAAGTACAAGCCGACTCTCATTGTCTATCCGAGTCTTCCTCTATCTTATCTGTCCAAATTGTCCCCGGGCGTATTACATCACCCGGGTCTTCTCTGTCCGGGTCACCTTTCCGGCCCATCCCAAGAGTCGCCAAGCTTCTTGGGCCTTAACCTTACGGCCGTACTCTCGATCTGGCTATGAGCCGTCCGGTTTAACCCAGAGCCCTTCCAGGGCGGGTCTCACCGTGGGGTTATATCCCCAACATTACCGGTATTATGTTTTCCATACTTTGCGCTCCTAACATGCTCGGGTTTGTTATGGGGACCCCCTTGTTTACTCGGTTGAGATTAAAACTTGTCCGGCAAGACCCAACATTGGTACTACATTTGCTAACAACTTAATAAAATTTGCATAGGGCTTTGCAACCTCGTGGATAATTAATCAACCCCCAGGCCAGTACTCCTCATGAGTGTTGGTCCAAAAATGTCAACAGCCGGTGGCCATCAGGGGCAACTCTGTGTTTGGCCTACTGGAAGTTTGGACAATCCGTCGTGTCCTGAGAATGAGATACGCGGCTCTTATTGGGTTCGTCGACATGTCGGAAGGTCTTGCTGGATTTGTTTTACCTTTATCAAGTGTCTTGCGTGTGGACACTGACTTTCTTAGGGTTTTCTCGAGGTGTTGGAATTCCTTTGGAATTACCAATGATGACCACGAGATCCGTGGTCGAGGCTATTCCCACGGAGTATGGTTATTTGTGATGGACTAGTTGGAGCACCCCTGCAGGGTTAAATCTTTCGGAAAGCCGTGCCCGTGGTTATGTGGCAACTTGGATATTTGTTTAACACCCGGTTATAGTAAACTTGAAGTAAACTCTAATAAAATACACCAACTATGTGAGTAACCGTGATCGTCTCTACTCGTGAACATGATCCGAGAGAGAACATGGTGGGGTTATGATTGACGTAAGTAAGTGATCAGGATCTCATAGAGGTCATACTAGATTCGATCACTCATCGTATGCCACTTATTATGTTCATGTTACGTAAGTTAGCCACCATAAATGCTTAGTGCTGCTGCAAACTAAACACATACCACATCCCAACCTTTAAGCTTGAATAGTCTCGGTACCCGGGCGCATGATTGCCGAGTCCTTGTGGCTCACAGTTTACTACAACACTCCAGGTACAGGTTTAGATGAGTACGTGCAGGATGATCTTACCCAACTTCAGTGGGAATATGATAAGGAAAGAGGCAGGATGTACGTGAGGTACCCGGATGAGTAGAGGACCTTGGCCGTGATCTTTGGGATAGCGAGATAGTGTCATTTGCATCTGTTTTATCGTTTGATTTCGTCCATAGTCGGACCCTGTCTTCATCTTGATGATTTGAACTCTGTGTGGAATTGTAATTTAGTATGTGGCGAGTGTAAGCCAAACTTGTATACTCATCTCTTCTGTAATGTATGATGCAATGATACTATACTTGCGAACGGCAAGATGCGCATCTATCCCTTGCGAGACCCTCGTGCCTTAATATGGATAGGCGCGCATCTTGGGCATGACAAGTTGGTATTCAGAGCCATACAACCATAGGAGCCTTTGCTTGATCGAACTTGGTCGAGTCGAGTCTAGTAAAACTATTTTGAGTCTAGTTATATCGGAGAGTAGGATTCTTTTTACTCCTCTTCTATGCTCTAGTGAGGTATCCGACTTAGGAATTTTGATTCTACTCCTCTTCTCGCTCAATTTTTTTTAGGATCACACGGGTATTTTGGAGTCTATATGATACCGATGTGACAAGGTTCTGTCTTGGTGCCTCTTGCCTGACTTGATTTCTTCCGGGGAGTCGAGCTCCAAGCAATGTTGGCACATTGTTATCATTCAGCTTCCTTGATATCTCAGGATGGAGAGTATTCGAAATTACTTCAATACTTGTCGTGGTGAGATAAGGTCGGAGTCACCCAGTACTGGGGAGGCGTCCGGGATACCACCATGGTTTAGTATCGTTGTGAGTTTCGAGGATTCGAGTTAGATGAATTTGCGAGAGCCTCTGGTTATGTGTTGAAGGATGTATACAATTGGGGTGTAGGATTGCTAGTTGAGTGAGATATTTCCTCCTTGTATCCCCCACACCGGATTGCATAACCAGAAAGTTTTCGGAAGTTCATAGGTTGGAAATCTTGTAGTTATCTAGGATCATCTTCTTCAGATGTATGTGGGCATATACATTATTCTGAGCACTTAGCTCAATACTTTTGTGTTATTGCAAGTGGCTTCTAATATCTGATGATGTTACCATTAGACCGAAGAAGCATTCTTACTAATTTTTCAGTAGGAAGGCTGTGTTGTTATTTGTTCAATTTCTTTCAAGCATTTGATTCAGCTTTTGAATTCATCTTATCAATGAGGTGCTGATGCGTTTTGTCCAGCTTCAGGATGGCTCCACCAACTTGCAACTATCCGGGTCGTGGTGAGGAGCAGACTCATTTTCCACCACCACCTCCGCCTCCTCCTCCAGAAGCTTGGCAAGCTATGATGGTTGCAACCAATGCAAACACTCAGATGTTTCTCAGGCTGTTGCAAGAAAGGGAGAAGGGTCAGCAAGGTTTTCAAGGGAATTTTCAGAATCAGCCTCAGTTTGCGACACTCAATCAGTTCCTTGCCAACCAGCCCAAGTCTTTCACTTGTTGTGAGCAGCCTCTTGATGCTGATGATTGGCTTCATGATATGAGTAAGCATTTTGAGTGCAGCAATGTTAGGCCAGATGACTTTGTCAGATTTGCATCGTTCCAGGTCAAGGGTCAAGCAGCTGATTGGTGGCAGCAGTACAAGGATTCCAGGGGCGATCGTGTTGTTACTTGGGACGATTTCCGTCGTGACTTCAGGGCTCATTACATTCTGACAAGCTTTGTCAAGGAGATGCGTGAGAATTTCAGGCACCTAAAGAAGGGAAGCAAGTCTTTCTATCAATACAACGTCGAGTTCCAGAAGCTAGCCCGTTATGCTAAGCAAGATGTTCCAGATGACAAGGCTATGATCTATCAGTTCAGAGGTGGTCTCAAGGATGAGCTTCTGCCAGGCCTAGTTCTTCAAGAGCCTTGTGAGTTTGATCTGTTCTACAACATGGCTTTGAAGGTCGAGGCACGCAGCTCAAGTTGGAGAACTCAAGGAAGCGTTCAAGGGATTCATATTCTTCTTATTCCAGCTCTCAGATGGTTCCCAAGCAGCAGAAGTATTGGGTGCCAAATCCTCCCCCGTCTCATCCTCCTCAGCAGAAGAAGCAGTTCGGTGGTCGTGGTTCTTCCCACCCACCCAACCCAGGATTCCAGCAGAGACCCCAGGCGTCCAAGGCAGTTCTTGTTCCTCCTCCAGGCAATGTTCATCCGCTTTCTGAGGTGACCTGTCACAAGTGTGGCCAGAAGGGTCACTATGCAAACAAGTGCAACCAGTGGCGTCTTCCGCCTCCTCCTCCTGTCAAGCCTCCAGGCAATGCTATGGTGAAGCACAATCCCAAGTTTGCAAGAGTGAACCATGTGAACACAGTAGAAGCAGAGGATTCTTCTCAAGTGATCATGGGTAATCTCTCAGTTAACTCTATTCCTGCAAAAGTTTTGTTTGATACTGGGGCATCACATTCATTCATATCAAGGCCATTTGTTTCAAAGCATTTGTTTTGTTCTGAAGAATTTGTAGGAGATATGCCCTAGAGGCAGTAATAACAGTTACTTTTGTATGTCCAAGTATGTAATGAATGTTTATGATCCATGCTATAACTGCAATGATTCTCGAGTCTGCAATATCCACGAGGCTTGGAGGGAAACTCATGTGCACGTGTGGTATAATAAACGGTAAATTGTATTCCTAGTCTTACCTCTAAGACTGGTTCAAGTATTGCATGATGATCCTATTTTCCTAATCATGGGCATGGCTATGCCGGCAATTTTGAGGGCACGATGTTGGTAGAACACTTATGTTGAATCGATCCGAATTGATGTTATGCTATGAGATACATTCGTCACAAGTTAATGGTTAATAACACAGAGATGGTTTACGTTTGCATGATTCCTTAGACCATGAGAGTATCGAGTTTCTTCATGCTTGCTTCATGAACTTTGGGGTTTGTTAAACGTCATCCGTAAATGGGTGGCTATTACGGCGGCTTACGGGTTCATGGAAAAGAATGTCAAGTAACTTGATAGCTCAAGAATGGGATTTGCTCCTCCGACGATGGAGAGATATCTCTGGGCCCTCTCGGTGTTACGGCATTCATCATTGTCTGGCCAGACCTTTTGTGATTTGATCACGGGGATGCCGGAACACGGGAACGAGAAAAGAGAACAATACCGGTAACGAGGTAACTGGCATAGTGGACAAGTTGTTGATCCACGGGGATGTCAACATGTCTCACCTTGGGTATTGGTAACATATCATGAAGCAACAGGAATAGCACACGACAACTGGAGGTTCACTCAAATATTCATTCGCGTGGGTATAGCGGTCAATATGGGTGTCCACGGCTCCGATGTTGATCATTGATCGGAAGGGGTTCCAGGTCATGTCTATGCTTCACCGAACCTATAGGGTCACACGCTTAAGGGTCATCTATCTGCTGAATACTAGACACGGAGTCTGAGAGAAAATCATCGAAAAAGTTTCGGACACCGGAAAAGTTTCGGACAGCAGAAAAGTTCCGCGGAGAGAACACCAGAACAGTTTTGGTAAAACTGAAAAGTTGTTTCAGGGGATACCATCAAGTCAAATTGGTTTCGGCACATGCTTGATAATTCTTGGAGGGTGCCAGAATCATTTTGGAAACTTCTGGGAATTTTCCGGAAGAAAAACGGGAGATGTTCCGGAGCTGCCGGAACTGCTTCAGATGCATTTCGCAGATGAAAATCACTAATCCGGAATTGTTCCGGATCGCATTGAAAATTATTTTAGTGGGTGCTGGAAATGTTCTAAGCCCACATAAATATTTTCAGTTCGAACGGATGCTGTAAAATGTCGTCGTGAATAGTGAAAGTGCTTTTTGGAGAAAATATCTCGTGAATAGTGGAAACACTATTATGAATAGTGGGAAACACTATTGGGAGAAAATATCTCATGACTAGTGAAAACACTATTACGAAATAGTGGAAAACACTATTGTGAATAGTGGGAAACACTATTTATGAATAGTGGAATCACTATTATGAATAGTGAAAAAATGTGAGGGCATTTTGGTATTTTCACCATAGTCTCTCACCCTATAAATAGGGGTGAGGTGGCAGCCCAAAAACTCACTCCTTCTCACATACAAGTGCCATTGCAATGATCTGGATTCTTCTCTCCCTCCCAGCAAAATAGTTTCGTAGAGCCGAAAGGCTGTCTGGGTTCCGACAGGAACTAGTTCTGGACGGCGAAGCCCTGCCGGATAGATCACACCGTATCTGTGCAACCCCGTAGAGAGGTCTTAGTTTTGATCTTTTGCCCGAGGGGCTGTTCGTGTGTCCTCCCGAAGGGCTGTCCGAGTCTCCGTTCGAGTTTCGAGTGTCCTCCCGAAGGGCTGTCCCAGTCTACGTTCGAGTTTCGAGGGTCCTCCCGAAGGGCTGTCCGCGACATCGTGCGGGTGACTGTCCGACCGCCTCCCGGAGGGCTGTCCGACGAGGGAGTACATCCTCGCGGTTGGGAGGTTGTAAAATCCTAGCTACGGGGATCTGCTCCAACAATCTCCACCGACTCTTCTACCGCTGCGCTTCGAGTCGGTACGGATCAGATCAAACCTTATATGCAGTCTCCATAGTGGTCCTGGGCGTGCTTGCTATACCGGAAATTTTTGTTTTCTGTCGCGTTCCCCAACAGTGGCATCAAGAGCCAAGCTATGAGTAGATGCATGTTATGATCTAGAATACATGAGATGTATGGGTATTGCATAATATAATTTTGTAGTAGATGAGATCTATTGCTGAAAATTATTTGTGCGGGTAGCAGATGAAATCTGTTACCCGATGTTCCTGTTGCTTGCCGTGAATTTGCGTAGTCCATATCTTGACAGAATGGTGGAATCTTACAAAGTTCTGGCAATCCGCGATCCTTTCATGCTGCTCTTGAGTATGCTGATTGACAGATCAACGAAGTGGTAACAGCTCTTTGGGTTCCACCATAGTCAAAAGAAAGATGGATGTTTTGCAGACGAAAGGGCAATGCAGATATGATCTGCACGGGGGTCACGCGTATGACGAAGTTTAGTATGGGGCTCGAGATTTTATCATCTCGTGTTTCATACACCCTGGAAAGTTAATCTAGCAACTTGAATTATCATACTTGATGATAAATGTTGGTAGCTGCGGTTTGAGTCAAAACCTTAGAAGCCACGTAAAATAAAATTTTGTATAAACCGATTAGAGGCGTCTAACTTGGTTTTGCAGGATGGTTTGCATGTGATGTGGTATAGCATATTCAATTTTGATTATGTATGAGATGGCTATATGGTGTAATTAACATGACCTGCGTGTCATGATTTGGCATGATGGCTGGAGCCATATGATTGCACTTTAATGACCTGCGTGTCAACCTTATGTAATGCACTTATTTTATTAGCTATAGAGATAGCAATATTATCTGGTGCATCGACAAGGTGGTGGCAATCTTCGCAAAGGTGAACACCGACGCGAATGCTGAAGACGAAGAAATACTTGACTTCTCCGTCAGAAGGGGCTATACCATATCATGCTAATTATGAATTGCCTGAGATGTTTATCCCTTATGTTGCACCCTTCTTGATTGCGCGGTAGTCGCTTTTTATTAGGGTGATCTCTCACAAAAATATCAAGTAGTTAGTGTTCTCCCAAGTGTAGCACCGTCACGACACCTAACTTTTCGGGGTGCGCCATGGATGCATGGGTACGAACGATTAGGGATGTGTGAGGCGGGTGAGTAAAGACCTCGCAGCAATATCACTTGGTTGTCTTGATGTTCAGGCATGAAAGTCATGAGCTCGGAACACACGCATCGAAAGATGAACAAGAGTCACACGGAGATGTGATCGGCAAGTTAGCCTACCGATTAAAATTCCTGTCATGAGATGATGATTCTATGACGATGAATTGAAGTCTGGGTCTTGAATCACTCATAATCAATTTTGAGAGATACTGATTTGAGTGGGAGCGCACCTTGGAATAAAAAGTTTTATTCACTAGTGCTAATATCATTATGAACAAAGTCTAAGTGAATTTGTGTTTTCCGTTGTAGATCAAATGGCTCGCAATAGCGCGTTCAACTTAGGCCCGATGTTAGAGAAAGAGAAGTTAGCCGCGGATGGAAACAACTATGCGGACTGGGTCCGTACCCTGAGGATTGTCCCCAGGGGTGCTAAGAAAGTGTACGTGCTTGACGGACCTCTTCCTCCTAAACCGGCGGCAACTGCTGCGGCAGACATACAAAATGTCTGGGTCACTAAGGATGATGATTACAACTTAGTGCAGTGCCTCATGTTGTCTTGCATGAGTTCAGAGCTTCAAAAACGTTTTGAATTCCATAACTCCTTTGATATGATCAAAGATCTGGATGCTCTTTACAAGTTTAATGCACGGTCTAAACGTTTTGACATCATGAAAATGATGGCGGAGTCCAAGATGGCTGAGGGCAGTTCAGTTGGCGAACACGTAGTCAATATGATTGGCTACGCTGAAAGGCTTAAAATCCTGGAATTCCCACTTCCAGAAGAGCATGTTATGGACTTGTTGCTAGGTTCACTCCCCCCGTCTTATGGCGGTTTTATCATGAACTACAACATGAATGGGATGGACAAAACAGCAAATGAGGTGCTTGCCATGCTGAAAACTGCTGAAGGAGGACTGCAGAAAAATCGCAAGCAAGTGTTGCTTGTGAATGAAACTGCCAATTTCAAAAAGAAAGGCAAGACAAAGAAGGGCAAGGGCGCCGGTAATACCGGGTTTCCAACGCAAATCTAAGGGCGGAGCCAAGAATGAAACTGAGTGCTTCTACTGCAAGGGCACAAGTCACTGGAAGAGAAACTGCAAGAAGTATCTGGAAGATAAGAAGTCCGGGAAAACCGGGAAAGGTATAATTGTTATACAAGTTAATGTCATTGACGTTTTGCTTGCTAGCAAAAATTCTAAGTCTTGGGTATTTGATACCGGATCGGTTGCTCACATTTGCAACTCGATACAGGGGCTTCAGAAGGTGTGCAAGCTGGGAAAGAATGAAGTCGTGATGCATGTCGGGAACGGCGCTGGGATCGCCGCTCAAGCCATCGGCATTATGCCTCTACGTCTCCCTTCAGGATTTATTTTGGAACTTAGTAACTGTTATTTTGTTCCGTTGTTGTGTAGAAACATTATCTCTGGATCATGTTTAGTACACGATGGGTACTCCTACAAGTCTGAGAACAATGGTTGTTCACTTTATTGTAAGGATATGTTTTATGGATTTGCACCCATTGTTGGGGGCCTTTTCATACTAAATATTGAAAGTAAAAATGATGTTTTTAACGTGAATGCTAAACGCCTTAAAAAGGCTAATACCACTACCACTTTCATGTGGCTCTGTCGGCTTGGCCACCTCGGAAAGAAACGCATGCAAAGACTCCATAAAGATGGAGTTTTACCGTCTTTTGATTTTGAATCATTTGACACATGTGAAGCTTGCTTGATGGAAAAAATGACCAAGACGCCGTTCATGGGTCATCCTGAACGAGCGAGTGAATTATTGGAAATAATACATAGTGATGTATGTGGTCCAATGAGCACAGTCGCATGGGGTGGGTATTTCTACTTCGTAACTTTTACTGATGATTTAAGTAGGTATGGATATATCTACTTGATGAAGCATAAGTCGGAAACATTTGAAAAGTTCAAAGAATTTCAAAATGAGGTAGAAAATCATCGTAACAAAAAGATTAAGTTTCTGCGGTCTGATCGTGGAGGCGAATATCTTAGTCACGAGTTTGGCCAACATCTGAGTGATCGTGGAATCGTTTCACAGCTTACGCCTCCCGGAACTCCACAGAGAAACGGAGTGTCGGAACGACGTAACCGAACCCTGTTAGACATGGTAAGGTCGATGATGTCTCTTATAGATCTATCGATATCTTTTTGGGGTCATGCACTAGAAACTGCCGCTCACACACTAAACAAAGCACCGTCTAAGTCTGTTAAAACGACACCACATGAGATGTGGCATGGGAAGAAACCTTGTGTGTCGCATCTTAAAATTTGGGGTTGTGAGGCATGCGTAAAGCGTTTACAGCCTAGCAAACTCGATCCTAGATCAGACAAATGTTACTTTGTAGGTTATCCAACAAGCACTGTTGGGTACTCCTTCTACCTACCCTCCGAGCAAAAAGTGTTTGTCGCTAAAGGCGGAGTCTTTCTTGAGAAAGAGTTTCTCGCTAAAGAAGCTAGTGGGAGGACTGTACAACTTAATAAGATTAGTGAATCTTCGGCCACCGTTGATGTGGCTAAGGAACCGGAAGTAATTCCGCAAATTATCCCTACAACTGGGCTGGAAGTTGTCACATGTGATGCGGAAACTTCAGACAATGTTGTAACTGAACCGCGCAGATCAGGTAGGGCTATCCAGCCACCTGAGTGGTTTCATAACGAAATCTTCATTCTTGAAGACGATGAACCTGCGCACTACAAGGAAGCGATGGCGGGGCCTAGCTCAAGGGAATGGCACAAGGCCATGAGATCCGAAATGGAATCCATGTACGAAAACCAAGTTTGGAACTTGGAAGAACTTCCAGATGGCGTAAAACCCATTGGTTGTAAATGGATTTTCAAAAGAAAGACGGACGCGGATGGTAACATTACTATCCACAAAGCTAGACTTGTCGCGAAAGGGTTCACGCAAGTTCCAGGAGTGGACTACGACGAGACTTTCCCTCCTGTAGCTATGCTTAGGTCTGTTCGGATATTACTAGCAATTGCTGCTTATTTCGATTATGAAATATGGCAGATGGATGTCAAAACGGCTTTCCTAAATGGAAACCTTGAACAGGATCTATACATGATACAGCCAGAAGGTTTTGTCGATCCTAAGAATGCTGGAAAGGTATGTAAGCTTCAGAAAGCCATTTATGGTCTGAAGCAAGCATCAAGGAGCTGGAACATTCGTTTTGATGAAGTGGTCAAAGAGTTTGGCTTCATCAGGAACGATGAAGAATCTTGTGTTTACAAGAAGTTTAGTGGGAGCGCAAAAGCACTTCTAATCTTGTATGTGGATGACATATTGTTGATTGGAAATGATGTGAATTTTCTTAGCGAAATAAAAAACTCATTGAAAAGGAGTTTTTCAATGAAAGACTTAGGTGAAGCGGCATATGTATTGGGCATCAGGATCTATAGAGATAGATCAAGACGCCTAATAGCGCTTAGCCAAAGCACGTACATTGACAAGGTGTTGAAAAGGTTCAACATGGAGAACTCCAAGAAAGGCCTACTCCCGATGTCACCTGGCACAGTGCTTTGCAAGAATCAGAGTCCTCGGACCCTCGATGAGTGAGTACAAATGAATGATATTCCATATGCTTCGGCAGTTGGTTCTATTATGTATGCCATGCTATGTACAAGACCGGATGTTCCCTATGCGCTAAGTGTTAGCAGCCGGTACCAAGGTGATCCAGGATTGGAACACTAGGCCGCAGTCAAGGGTATTCTTAAGTACCACTCCTTGTGTACGGAGGTGATGAAGAGCTCATTGTAAGTTGTTACACTGATGCAGGCTTCATGACTGACCCAGATGACTTCAAATCTCAATCTGGCTATGTTTTCATATTGAACGGCGGCGCAGTTGATTGGAAAAGTTCCAAACAAAAGACTGTGGCGGATTCTACGACGGAGGCAGAATATGTTGCTGCTTCTGAAGCCTCCAAGCAAGCTGTTGGTATCAAGCAATTTCTTGAAGACATTGGTGTGGTTCCAAGTGCTCTGGACCCGGTGGAGATCTATCGTGATAATAGTGGCGCCGTGGCTCAGGCGAGGGAGCCATGTTTGCACCATAAGACAATGCATATTCAACGCAAATATAAACTCATTCGACATCATGTCGAAGAAGGTTTAGTGAAAGTACGCAAAGTTCACACGGATCTGAATGTGTCAGACCCGATGACAAAGCCTCTACCACGAGCAAAGCATGAGCAACACCGGATAGCCATTGGTGTTAGGGAAGCCATATAACTGGATTTTGACTCTAGTGCAAGTGGGAGTCTGTAGGAGATATGCCGTAGAGGCAGTAATAACAGTTACTTTTGTATCTCCATGTATGTAATGAATGTTTATGATCCATGCGATAACTGCAACGATTCTCGAGTCTGCAATATCCATGAGGCTTGGAGGGAAACTCATGTGCACGTGTGGTATAATAAACGGTAAATTGTATTCCTAGTCTTGCCTCTAAGACTGGCTCAAGTATTGCATGATGATCCTGTTTTCCTGATCATGGGCATGGCTATGCCGGCAATTTTGAGGGCACGATGTTGGTAGAACACTTGTGTTGAATCGATCCGAATTGATGTTATGCTATGAGATACATTCTTCACAAGTTAATGGTTAATAACACAGAGATGGTTTACGTTTGCATGATTCCTTAGACCATGAGAGTATCGAGTTTCTTCATGCTTGCTTCATGAACTTTGGGGTTTGTTAAACGTCATCCGTAAATGGGTGGCTATTACGGCGGCTTAAGGGTTCATGGAAAAGTATGTCAAGTAACTTGATAGCTCAAGAATGGGATTTGATCCTCCGACGATGGAGAGATATCTCTGGGCCCTCTCGGTGTTACGGCATTCATCATCGTCTGGCCAGACCTTTTGTGATTTGATCACGGGGATGCCGGAACACGGGAACGAGAAAAGAGAACAATACCGGTAACGAGGTAACTAGCATAGTGGACAAGTTGTTGATCCACGGGGATGCCAACATGTCTCACCTTGGGTATTGGTAACATATCATGAAGCAACAGGAATAGCACACAACAACTGGAGGTTCACTCGAATATTCATTCATGTGGGTATAGGGGTCAATATGGGTGTCCACGGCTCCGATGTTGATCATTGATCGGAAGGGGTTCCGGGTCATGTCTATGCTTCACCGAACCTATAGGGTCACATGCTTAAGGGTCATCTATCTGCTGAAAACTAGATAGGGAGTCTGAGAGAAAATCACCGAAAAAGTTTCGGACACAGGAAAAGTTTCGGACAGCGGAAAAGTTCCGCAGAGAGAACAACGGAACAGTTTCGGTAAAACTGAAAAGTTGTTTTAGGGGATACCATCAAGTCAAATTGGTTTCGGCACATGCCTGATAATTCTTGGAGGGTGCCACAATCATTCTGGAAACTTCTGGGAATTTTCCGGAAGAAAAACGGGAGATGTTCCGGAGCTGCCGGAACTGCTTCAGATGCATTTCGCAGATGAAAATCACTAATCCGGAATTGTAATTTTAGTGGGTGCTGGAAATGTTCTAAGCCCACATAAATATTTTCAGTTCGAATGGACGCTGTAAAATATCATCGTGAATAGTGAAAATGCTTTTTGGAGAAAATATCTCGTGTATAGTGGAAACACTATTATGAATAGTGGGAAACACTATTGGGAGAAAATATCTCATGACTAGTGAAAACACTATTACGAAATAGTGGAAAACACTATTGTGAATAGTGGGAAACACTATTTATGAATAGTGGAATCACTATTATGAATAGTGAAATCTGAGGGCATTTTGGTATTTTCACCATAGTCTCGACCCTATAAATAGGGGTGAGGAGGCAGCCCAAAAACTCACTCCTTCTCACATACAAGTGCCATTGCAATGATCTGGCTTCTTCTCTCCCTCCCAGCGAAATAGTTTCGTAGAGCCGAAAGGCTGTCTGGGTTCCGGCAGGAACTAGTTCTGGACGGCGAAGCCCTGCCGGATAGATCACACCGTATGTGTGCAACCCCGTAGAGAGGTCGTAGTTTCGATCTTTTGCCCGAGGGGCTGTTCGTGTGTCCTCCCGAAGGGCTGTCCGACTCTCCGTTCGAGTTTCGCGTGTCCTCCCGAAGGGCTGTCCGAGTCTCCGTTCGAGTTTCGAGGGTCCTCCCGAAGGGCTGTCCGCGACATCGTGCGGGGGACTGTCCGACCGCCTCCCGGAGGGCTGTCCGACGAGGGAGTACATCCTCGTGGTTGGGAGGTTGTAAAATCCTAGCTGCGGGGATCTGCACCAACGATCTCCACCGACTCTTCTACCGCTGTGCTTCGAGTCAGTATGGATCAGATCAAACCTTGTATGCAGTCTCCATAGTGGTCCTGGGCGTGCTCGCTATACCGGAATTTTTAGTTTTCTGTCGCGTTCCCCAACAGAATTGTCTAGATCGTTGACTGTGGTGTCTCTGGGTTTACAAATGAATTCTCGTTTTGTGGTTCGGGATGCTTCTATCAAGATGGGCAATTATTGTTTTCTGGCTTCTCCAATTGTTCTCGGGAATTCAGATATTGATCTTATGTTGGGCATGGACTTCCTGGCTATGAACAAGGCTTATGTTGATTGTCAAGCAAAAGAAGTCAAGATGACTCATCCTTCAGAAGATGTGATTATATTCTTGGCTCGTGATGACACAATCCGTCTCTTTGCTCTTAATGAGAAGGGTGAAATCTCGGCGATTTCTCAAATTCCGGTGGTTTGCGAATATGAAGATGTCTTTCCAGAAGAATTGCCAGGAATGCCTCCACACCGGCCATTCGAGTTCATGATTGATCTTGAGCCCGGAACTAAACCGGTCTGTAAGCGCCCGTATAAACTTGGCCCCGAAGAGCTAAATGAGTTGAAGAAGCAGCTAGATGAGCAAGAACGTCTGGGTCTGATCAGACCAAGTTCTTCTCCATGGGGTTGTGGAGTTTTGTTTGTCAAGAAGAAAGATGGCATAGATTGTCTTTGTGTTGACTACCGGCCATTAAACAAGAAGACAATCAGAAACAAACACCCACTTCCCAACATCAATGAGTTGTTTGAACAACTGAAAGGTGCCAAGGTTTTCTCAAAGTTGGACCTTCGCATGGGTTATCATCAGATTCGCATTCGCGAAGAAGACATTCCCAAGACCGCTTTCAGGATGAGTTTTGGCTCTTATGAGTACATCGTCATGTCGTTTGGTCTTGCTAATGCTCCTCCAACCTTCTCAAGAATGATGAATTTCATTTTCTCCCCTTTCAAGAATGAGTTCGTCTTGGTCTATCTGGATGATATCCTTGTGTTCTCGAAGACAGAAGAAGAGCATGCAGAGCATCTCCGCCTTGTGCTTGACAAGTTAAGGGAACATTAGTTCTATGCCAAGTTTTCCAAATGTGAGTTTTGGCTCAATGAAGTGGTGTACCTCGGGCATGTCATCTCTGCTGAGGGAATTAAAGTGCACCCTATGAAAGTTGAGGCAACATTGAAGTGGGAACCTCCTCAGAATGTGAAGCAGCTTCGGAGTTTCCTCGGGCTTGCTAGTTATTGCAGAAGGTTTGTGGAGAACTTCTCTCAAATTGCTAAGCCTCTGTCCAATCTCCTCCAGAAGAGTGTCAAGTATGTTTGGTCTCATGAGTGTGATGCAGCGTTCAATACGCTCAAGCAGAGACTGACTTCATCTCCAGTTCTTGTTCCTCCTGAGCAGTCTAAGCCTTTCCAAGTTTTCTGTGATGCTTCTCTCCAAGGCCTTGGTGGTGTTCTCATGCAAGACAAGAAGATTGTTGCTTATACCTCGCGTCAGTTGAAGCCTGCCGAGAAGAACTACCCCACTCATGATCTTGAGTTGGTGGCAGTTGTGCATGCTCTGATGACTTAGAGGCATTTGTTGTTGCATAGACCAGTTGAGGTGTACACCGATCACAAGAGCTTGAAGTACATTTTCACTCAACCCAATCTCAATCTTCGGAAGTCTCGTTGGGTGGAAATGCTTGAGGACTTCAATCCAAGCATTGGGTATACTCCTGGGAAAGCAAATGTCATTGCAGACGCGCTTAGCCGTAAGGCGTACTGCAATAGTCTCATGTTGAAGCCTCTTCAACCCGAGCTTTGTGAAGCCTTCCGCAAGCTCAACCTTTAGATGATTCTGCAAGGATTTCTTGCCAATCTTCAAGTTTCTCCGACTCTGGAAGATCAGGTTCACCAAGCGCAGCTTCTTGACGCTATGGCGAAGAAAGTGAAGAAAGGTGTGGCCAAGAGCATAAGTGCTTTCGCGTTGATGACAAAGATACCTTGTTCTTTGAGGACCGTCTTGTGGTTCCAAAAGGTGATCTCAGAAAGGTTATCATGGACGAAGCACACAATTCTCTTCTATCCATCTAGCCAGGCAGTTCCAAGATATATCAGGATCTCAAGCAAACCTTCTGGTGGACTCGCATGAAACATGAGATTGCTCAATTCGTGAACGAGTGTGATGTTTGTCGCAGAGTGAAGGCGGAGCATCAACGTCCAGCAGGTCTTCTTCAGCCTTTGCCTATCCCAGAGTGGAAATTCAATCATGTGGAGATAGATTTCGTAACTGGGTTTCCCAAGTCCGAGAGAGGCAACGATGCCATCTTTGTGGTTATCGACAAGCTGTCAAAAGTTTCTCATTTCCTGCCAGTCAAAGAATCTATCTCGGTAGCTCAGCTTGCAGAGTTGTATACGTCAAGGGTAGTGTCTTTGCATGGTATTCCTCAGCTCATCTCTTCTAACTGTGGAAGCCTCTTTACTTCCAAGTTTTGGGAGTTCTTCCAGACTGCTAGGGGTACCAAGATCCATTTCAGCACTGCGTTCCATCTGCAGACAAGTGGTCAAGTTGAGAGAGTCAATCAGATCCTTGAAGATATGCTTAGAGCCTGTGTGATTTTGTTCGGCATGAAGTGGGAAGACTGCCTTCCATATGCTGAATTCTCATACAACAATAGCTTTCAAGCAAGCTCAGGCAAGGCCCCTTTCGAGATTCTCTGTGGCAGAAAGTGTCATACCCCGCTTAACTGGTCTGAAACTGGTGAGCGTCAGATATTGGGCAATGACCTGATCACCGAAGCAGAAGAAATGTGCCATGTCATTCGCGAGAACCTCAAAGCAGCTCAGTCTCGATAGAAGAGCTATTACGATAGCAAACATCGGGATGTTTCCTTCCAAGTGGATGATCTAGTCTATCTCAGAGTCTCTCCCATGAAGGGCACTCAGGGGTTTGGAATTAAAGGGAAGCTAGCTCCTCGTTTTGTTGGTCCTTTCAAAGTTGTTGGCGAGAGAGGTGGTCTTGCTTATCAACTAGAGCTTCCTCCAAATTTCGCGAACGTGCATGATGTCTTCCATGTTTCTCAGCTCCGGAGATGCTTCAAGACTCCTGAGCGAACCATTGACCTCCAAGACATCGATCTCCAAGAAGATCTCTCTTATCATGAGCATCTAGTTGCAATTCTTGAAGAAACCGAGCGTAAGACTCACAACAAGTCTGTCAAATTCCTCAAGGTGAAGTGGTCTCATCATTCCGATAAGGAAGCTACTTGGGAACGCGAGGACCTTCTCCGTTCCGAATTTCCGGACTTCTTTCGGTCCTAGA
This sequence comes from Hordeum marinum, assembly GCA_022496015.1. Taxonomy (NCBI): domain Eukaryota; kingdom Viridiplantae; phylum Streptophyta; class Magnoliopsida; order Poales; family Poaceae; genus Hordeum; species Hordeum marinum. The sequence continues at coordinate 127,010,564 of CM039673.1, read as the reverse complement.
TCTCGGGTCGAGATCCTCTTGTAGTGTGGGAGAGTTGTGAAAGCCCAAACGCTGTCCCTACCATTTATGGCATGTAATATCCACTATGAACCTTGTGTCATGAGCTTAATAAATGATTTGCACCTTGTCATCCATGTGTTGACTTGCATTCATGCATCATGCATCATAGCATTCATCATGCCATGCTTGTTTTTCATGTGACCTTGTTTGGTGTGGGTGTTGTGAGTGTGGCTTGTGTTGTGATGTGGTTGGACCATGTGTGTAACCCTCCTTCTCTTCACCTCTCTTTTCCTTTTCAGCAAAGCCCCAACTAATGCCTTATTCCCATGTTATTCTTATAAATAGAATTAACTTGCTTTTTAAACTGTTAAAAATGTTCAAGTGCTAGCGTAATATGTTTTGAGCTTGTGAGTGCTGGCCTTTTATTGTTTTGAGATTTTATGTAATGGGGGTGTTTAAATAACAGGGGCTGTTATTTTTGAAAGTATTAAAATTACTTGTCCTAAAAATTGTCTTAATATTTTTATTAAATAGTGCATATTATTTTCTTTACAAAAGTATTTTTGTTTGCACCAAAAATCCTTTATATTTTCCTGGGGTTTTTATCTTGTGTTGCTGTGTTTTGAAAAGGTTAAAACCTTCTCTGCGTATTTATTTCGAGAGAGAGAGAGCCAGAGTGGGCTTGCCTTCCCCACGGCCCAGCTTGCTCGGGGAACGGCTACCTGCTCCGTTGGGCATCGCCTTAGGTTCAGTGTGAGAGAGGCAGCTCCGCCGTCGCCTTTTCCGTCACCCGTCGCCGTTCTTCGTCGCCGTCGTCCTCGCATCTCCAGTGGTTCCCCTCCGCATCCAAGATGGCGTGGCAAACGCGGATTGTCCCCGCATTCCGTTCCCGGTGTTAGAACACCATGGGAGGCTCCAAGGCGAGGTCTTCTTCCTCCTCGTCGACGCGCTCCCGAAGGTCGCCGCCGGCCTCCTTCCTCTTTGTCGCCGTCGCATCCCCGACCCCTCTGTCGTTGTCGTATCGACTGGCTCGTCGTCGCCTTCCCCTAGGTGAGCCACCTTGATGCCTCTTGTCGCCGTTGCTAGCGGAACGTTGCCGTAGCCGCCCGTCATCGTCGTTCGCAAGGCAGAGCCTTGAGGGCTTGCCTCCATCCTCCTCGCCGGAAGGCGAGCAGGGGGTTGGACCCCCATAGCTTCCATAGGCCCATAGTATCTTCTCCTCGACGAAATCGCCGCCGCCGTTTCTCTGACGCTGTAGATGTTCTGCTCTGCGTTCAATTTCGTCAGTTCGAGGAGAGTGCGTGTGTGTATTAGAGCTGTCGAGCCCCTCCTCTATTAACATTAGCGCGCGTAGCAGAGTGGTTGCTCGGGGGGGAAATGACCAAGGGGTCATGGGTTCGAATCTGAACCCCTCCCCATTTTTATTTTGTTTTTCTATTTTTTTATTTTGTTTTTCTTCCTTGCAATATGTATGTATGTGTGTATGAGCAAACTTGTGATATAAGTTTGTTCATTTTCTGTGGTATGATAGTTTAGGAGTGTATATGTATGTAGGTGGTGTGTACGTGCATGTGAGTATGCACATATGCATGTGCTTGTGAGTGTGTGTGCTTAGGCATACATACATATGTGTGTGTAGGTGTTTTGTTTTCTTTCCTCGTGATAGATGTATGTGTGTAGTGCTTGTATGTATATGTGCATGTGTAGTGTGAGAGTGTGTGTAGTGCATATGTGTGTGAGCACATATGTATGTGTGCTTGTGAGAGAGTGTGTGTGTCTGTGGTAGTCCTATGCATATGCATAGGCATATATGCACTTGTGCATATGTGTGTGTGCATATGTGTGTGGATGAACACCCACACACACATGAGCATGTGTGTTGTGTGTGTATGTGCCATATGCTTTTGCATAGGTGGCGCATGTGAGTGTGTGTGTGGTTGAACACCCCCCTCATGGGTGGTAGGCTCTTGAGTGAGCTTATGCTCATATGGCCTTAGGCATATGGAGCATGTGTGTGTAGGCCCTTGTAGTGTGTGTGTAGGGTGTATGTGTGTGTGTGGGGACTAGTGGATTTACCCACTTGACATACCCCTTTATTGTTATGGTTGTTTGACCGGGTTTATACCCCCAGGTAGGCCAAAGCAACGGGGTTGACCGCTTTCCGCTTCGAAGAAAAACCAAGTGGCCGGCTGGAGGACGCGCCCTGCGAGCCGGCTCTGGCTGGCACCTCGCCCGGTTGGTCGAGCGGCCGGGCGGGCCCTCGGCCGGCTAATCATGCGACCAGCTGCCCACGAGCCGGTCCCTCCGTTGACCTGGGGACGGACATGCCCTATCCCGTCCCTCTATCCGCAGGTACAGTGACGCGACGCGACGCGACTGGCGGGACGGGCGACCCTGTGGCTACAGTGGTCGCTTACGCACCGTCCCGCATGGCCACAATTCATCGTCTGGGCCGCTGACCCCGGTAAGAGCGACCGGGCAGGGGAATAGTGCCGGCACGCCTCCGCCACACGAGTGCCTGTCCCGGTGTGGCTACAGTGCCGCCGGCCATACCAAAGACCTCGGCCGGCTGGCGCTGGACGACGCCTCCCCGGGCGGCCCGTGCCAGGGCAGATAGGCGAGGACCAATCGCGGTGCCTGCTGGCGGCCCCCAGCAAGGATGGAACTACTCGGCCAGCGGGCCCCGCCCGCGATGAGATGACACGAGCAGCGGACCCTCTGGCTAGGTGGAGAGGCTGCCAGCCAGGTCCCACCACCTTAGTACTTAAAACATATTGTAAGAGCCGGGGGGTTGGCCTATAAACCCCCCGAGCCCCCCATGCAACGCGGGCGATGGATCCACAGACACACACACACCTACGAGGCTCTCATATCCTCTCTAGTAGCGAAGGAAGACGAGCTGGCTGCTCCTTCTTCCTCCTCTAGAACTAGCTCCAGGAGCACCCTTGTACTCATATCCACCTATCCAACGAAACCAAGCAGGACTAGGGGTATTACCTCCCTCGAAGGGCCCTGAACCTTGATACATCGTGTGTCACCACCTTCTTGTGCCCAATCTCGCACCCGGGGCCCATCGGCGTCCTATGGCCCCAACACCATCGATAAGCCACGCCATGGAATCTGTCGTGAGAAAGCGATGATAGTAGGCGCACACCGTGGCGCCATACGCGGCACCGTTCGGATTCATGCTCCGGGCGGGACCTCTCGCAATTCCCCGTCGTCGCCGCTCGGCCTGGCGAAACCGTGGGGAGCTCGTGGGGCTTGCCTTAGCACACCCCGCGGGCAGCTCCGACAGCCTGGCGGCTGACATTGATGCACTCATCGAGCGCTTCGGCAGGCTCAGCCTCGCCGAGGCTCCGGCCGCGGATGAGTACCCCGTGGGGGTGCTCGTCTGCGCCGGCCCGCCACAGCAGTGGGCGTACTCGCCACGGCTCGGCCCAGCGGGTCTCGCGATCATGTGGGGGTGATGCCATCACCTCCTCCACCGCATCCGGACGGGCGCGGGTAGCAGCTACCGCTGCTGCCGCCCGCGTCGGCACGTCCGACCCGATCGGTGCGGCCCTCCAGGGCTTAAGCACCCCGATCGTCCCGGCGGCAAACCCCGACACTACCGCGGCCGACCTTGAGGCGGCTTGCCGCATCCTGTTCGAGGATGCCACCGCCCTCGCCACCACATGCCACCGCATGGAGGCGGAGCAGAGGGAGTATGCTTCCGCTTATGGTCCCACCCCGGCTGGCGCCGAGTCCAGCCGGCGCGGGGCCATGCGCGACCGTGGCCGCGTGGTCGCCGAGATCCTTGGCGGCAAGATGCCCGTGTACGACACCCCCGCAGCCAACCTACAGGCCCTCAAGGTGGCCTATGAGGAACTGGACACCTTGGAGGGCGAAGAGCGTGCCGCCCACGAGCGCCACATCAAGGAGCTCATCGATGCTGCTGATGCACAACAGCATCTGCTCGCGTTGGGCGGCGCTGCCAGTGAAGGTCCCTGGCCCGAGCGCGAGGGCACGGGAACTGCCGGCCGCCCAATGACCCAGTACTCCTGTTCCCCTCGTATCTCCGGCCACCGGGTCGAAGCACACAACCCCTGTCCCTCTTAGCCGCCGGGGAGTGAGCAGCCGGCTGTTAGCAGCCGGTGCACCAACGAGCCGCCTTGCGGCGGCCGCCACCACGAAGCGCCGGCATCCGGTAGCTGGCGCAGCCGGGAGCACACGTCGCCTCCGCGACGTGGGTCATGCAATCAACGCTGCCCACCATCCGTCCCGAGCTCTCGGCTCGGCTCGGACCACGCGTCCCCCGTAGCAAGGACGATGCTCGCAACCGCATTGACTAGCTCACGCAATCTGCTCTCCTCGAGGAGGAGGGCTCGATTAGTCCGGCCTGCTTCGGCCCCCAGATCCGCACCGAGCCGTTCCCAAAGGGCTTCACGCTCCCTAGGGACACGCCAAAGTACAATGGGCCCGCCAAACCCGAGGAATGACTGATCGACTACACCATCGCGATGGGCATCGCCAGGGGGAATAAGCGCCTGGCCGTTCGCTACGTCCCCCTCATGCTCATCTGCTCGGCCCGCACCTGGCTCAACAGCCTGGCGGCTGGCAGCATCAACACCTGGACAGGCTTCGACGAGGCCTTCGTCTGCAACTTCACCGGCACCTACAAGCGGCCCGGCCGGCCCTGTGAACTCGCCATGTGCGTTCAGGGGCTGGACGAATTCCTCCTCGACTACCTCACTCGGTGGACCGAGCTCCGCAACTCCTGCGAGGGAGTGCACGAGGTGCAAGCCATGCAATACTTCATCGAGGGCTGCCGGGACGACACCCCTCTCAAGCACAAGCTCTTGTGCTCCGAGCCGGCCACGCTGGCCGAGGTCATGACCAAGGCGGACAAGTACGCCATGGCCGACTCGGCCATCCGGGTCAAGATGACCCTGCCGGCCAAGGCCACGACAAGACCGGCCGTGACCTGGCCGGTTGCCGACAACCGACAGCCGCTGAACAACAAGCGCAAGAACGACGAGCCGGATCCCCGCTACGGGAGCCGGCAGGTCAATACTGTCGAGGATCAAGAGCCGGCTGCCCAGTCTTCCAGACAGCGCCAGTGCACCGGCAAGGCTGCGTGGCAGCCGAAGCTCACCTTCGAGCAAATGCTCAATCTCCCATGCAAGAACCATTCGGGGGCCAAAACCTCTACGCACACGCTCCGGCAGTGCAGCTTCTCACACCGATAGGCCTAGGGGGACGGCCTTCCGGCTCCTCCTGCGCCGCCAGCCCGTGCGCTGGCCCCAGCCCAAGCTGCCGCCCCGGCGCCGACAACGGTCCCAAACAACGGTCATCTAGTCGACCAATACCCCAACCAGGATGGTTGCTATGTCACCTTCACCAGTGAAGAGATGGGCAAGCATGCGGAGCGTCGGCTCCGCCGTGAGGTGAATGCCACCATGCCGGAAACTTCCCAGTGCATGCACTGGTCGGAGAAGCCGGTCATGTGGAGCCAGGCCGACCATCCTGCTGTGATGCCGAATCCCGATAGTTACGCCTTGGTCCTCGACCCCACCATCGCCACCAAGGATCGAGCCTGCTGCTTCACACGGGTGCTGATAGATGGTTACAGCAGCATCAACATCCTCTACCTCAACACGATGCGCAAGCTGGGGCTGAACATAGAAGACCTAAAGGCGAGCCGAACGGTTTTCCACGGCATCGTGCCTAGAAAGTCCTTCTCCCCTGTTGGCAAGATGACGCTCGACGTCCTCTTCGGCGGACCCGACCACTTCTGCCGCGAGCCAGTGCTGTTCGAGGTCGTGGACCTCGCAAGCCCCTACCACGCACTGCTGGGCCGGCCGGCTCTTGTCAGTTTCATGGCGGTTCCACATTACGCCTACCTCAAGCTCAAGATGCCGAGCCCCAAGGGAATCATCGCCGTCAAGGGCGACTACAAGATGTCGCTCGAGTGCGCTCGAGATGGCAGCCGGCTGGCCGAAGCCCTGGAAATCGCCGAGGAGAAGTGGCAGCTCGACCAGCTCATGGCCCTTGCGGCCAGCCAGCCGGCTGTACTGGCCCCTCCCTCGCAATCCACCGATAAGGCCTCCTTCCACCCGTCCAAGGAAACCAAGCAAATCCCGCTCGACCCGGCCAACCCGGCTCAGTGCATCACGATCGGCTCCTGCCTCAACAGCAAATAGGAAGGCGAGCTCGTCGACTTCCTCTGTGATAATCGGGACATCTTCACATGGTCCCCCAAGGACATGCCGGGTGTTTCGAGGAAGTTTGACGAGCACAAACTACACGTCCGACCGGACGTCAAGCCGGTCAAGCCGGTCAAGCCGGTCAAGCACTATAGGAGAGGAGATCGCCCGGCTGCTCGCAGCCGGGTTCATCATGGAAGTGTTCCACCCGGACTGGTTGGCCACCCTAGTCCTGGTGCTAAAGAAGAACAAGACCTGGCGCATGTGCATCAACTACACTAGCCTGAACAAGGCATGTCCCAAGGACCCATTCGCCCTGCCACGGATCGATCAAGTTATCGACTCCACGACCGGCTGCGACTTGCTGTCCTTCCTGGACGCCTACTCCGGCTACCACTAGATCAAGCTAGACCCGGAGGACCAGCTCAAGACCTCCTTCATCACGCCCTTTGGGGCCTACTGCTACATCACCATGTCCTTCGGCCTGAAGAATGCAGGCGCCACCTTCCAACGGTGCATGCATAAGTGCCTCCTGCCTCAGATAGGTAGGAACATCCATGTCTACGTCAACGACATCGTCGTCAAAACCAAGAAGCATTTCAGCCTCCTCGACGACTTCCGAGAGACCTTCGCGAACTTGCGTGAGTACAAGATCAAGCTCAACCCGGAGAAGTGTGTCTTCGGTGTTCCCGCCAGTTAGCTCTTGGGTTTCTTCGTGTCTGCCCGCGGCATCGAAGCTAACCCCAAGAAGATCCACGCGATCGAGCGCATGTCGAAGCCAACCCGGCTCCGTGATGTCCAGAAGTTCACCGGCTGCCTTGCCTCGCTCAACTGGTTCATCAGCCGGCTAGGGGAGAAGGCTCTACCCCTATACAAGCTCCTTCGCAAGATGGCTCTCATCGAGCCGTGTCAAACCAAGAGGCCAGGCATCTTCAACTGGCTTGACGAGGCGGACGAGGCCTTCCGCGGCCTCAAGAAGGCTCTCACCCGCGCGCCAATCTTGGCTGCACTGGCTAAGAAGGAACCGCTGCTCGCCTTGTTGGAAATATGCCCTAGAGGCAATAATAAATTAGTTATTATCATATTTCCTTGTTCATGATAATCGTTTATTATCCATGCTATAATTGTATTGATCGGAGACTTAAATGCATGTGTGGATACATAGACAAAACCATGTCCCTAGTATGCCTCTAATGGACTAGCTCGTTGATCAAAGGATGGTTAAGGTTTCCTAGCCATGGACATGAGATGTCATTTGATAACGGGATCACATCATTAGGAGAATGATGTGATGGATAAGACCCAAACTACAAACATAGCATATGATCGTGTCAGTTTATTGCTACTGTTTTCTGCATGTCAAGTATATGTTCCTATGACCAAGAAATCATGCAACTCACGGATATCGGAGGAGTGCCTTGTGTGTATCAAACGTCGCAACGTAACTGGGTGACTATAAAGGTGCTCTACAGGTATCTCCGATGGTGTCTGTTGAGTTGGCATGGATCGAGACTGGGATTTGTTACTCCGTGTAACGGAGAGGTATCTTGGGGCCCACTCGGTAATGCAACATCACAATAAGCCTTGCAAGCGATGTGACTAATTGTTAGTTGAGGGATCTTGTATTACGGAACGAGTAAAGAGACTTTCCAGTAACAAGGTTGAACTAGGTATGGAGATACCGACGATCGAATCTCGGGCAAGTAACATACCGAAGAACAAAGGGAACGTTATACGGGATTAACTGAATCCTTGACATAGAGGTTCGACCGATAAAGATCTTCGTAGAATATGTAGGAACCAATGTGGACGTCCAGGTCCCGCCATTGGTTATTGACCGTAGAGGTGTCTCGGTCATGTCTACATAGTTCTCGAACCCGCAGGGTCTGCACACTTAAGGTTCGGTGACGTTTCGGTAGTGTAGAGTTATGTATGGTGGTGACCGAAGTTTGTTAGGAGTCCCGGATGAGATCCCGGACGTCACGAGGAGCTCTGGAATGGTCCGGAGGTAAAGATTCATATATAGGAAGTCCCAGTTTGGTTTCCGGAAAAGTTTCGGGCTCATCGGTAGTGTACCGGGAGTGCCGGTAGTGTACCGGGAGACCTCCGGGAGGGGTACTTCGACCCCAAGAGGTCCATGGGCTGTGGGAGAATAATAACCAGCCCTTAGTGGGCTGGGAAAACAGCCACAAAGTCCCATGGCGCAGGAGAGAAAGTCCTAAAGCAAAAAGTGGAAAATCAGCCAATAGGAGGCAATCCTACTCCAACTAGGATTGGAGGTGAAGTAGGATTGCTCCCACCTCCTATTTCGGCCGACCCAAAGGCCTTGTCTGCCTCTCCTCTCCTCTCCTCCTATATATACTAGTGGATTGGGTGGTTTTTGGACAGAATTTCCGGCCACGTGCTACCCGTTCCACCGGTGCATAGTTTCTCCTCTAGATCGTAGTTCCGCAGCGCTTAGGCGAAGCCCTGCCGGAATTGCTCCACCACCATCACTGGAGCGCCGTCACGCTGCCGGTGAACTCTCTCTCCTCTCCACCTCCTCTCGCTGGATCGAGACGGTGGAGATCGTCATCAAGCTGCACGTGTGCTGAACGCGGAGGTGCCGTCCGTTGGCGCTAGATCGGAAGGACCGTGATCGAGATCGCGAGACGGTTCGTGATGTGATCACGGAACGGATCGTGATGAGTTTGCGGGACAGATCATGATCAAGATCGTGAGACGGATCGTGATGAGTTCATGGGACGGATCATGATGTGTTCGCGGGACGGTTCGTGATTGGATCGCGGGACGCTCGGCGATTTGGATCGCGAAGAAGTTCGACTACACCAACCGCGTTTCTTAATGCTTCCCGCTTAGCGATCTACAAGGGTATTTAGATCCACTCTCCCTCTCGTAGATGCTCATCACCATGGATATGTTTGCGTGTGCGTAGGAAATTTTTTGTTTCCCATGCGACGTTCCCCAACAGTGGCATCATGAGCTAGGTTGATGGTTCGATGAGATCTCGAGTAGAACACAAAAGGTTTGTGGGCGTTGATGCTTAGATTGCTTCCTCCCTTGGTCGTATTTTGGTTCAGCGGGATTGTGAGATGAAGCGGCCCGGACCAACATTACTCATACGCTTACGAGAGACCGGTTCCCTCGACGCAACTTGTTGCCTAGATGGCTTGCGGGTGACCGTTTCTCTCACTTTAGTTGGATCGGATTCGACAAAGGCGGTCCTTGAGAAGGTTGAAAAGCAATCTATGTATCACCGTTGTGGTTTATCCGTAGGTGAGAATCGTTCTTGCTAGATACCCGTAGCAGCCACGTAAACACATGCAACAACAATTACAGGACGTCTAACTTGTTTTTGCAGGGTATGTTGTGATGTGATATGGCCAATTACATGATGAGATATATGTGATGTATGAGATGATCATGTGATGTATAGAATTTCACGACTTGCATGTCGTTGAATACGGCAACCGGCAGGAGCCATAGGGTTGTCTTTAATTATTGTATGACCTGCGTGTCAATCATTAAGCGCTATGTAATGCTTTACTTTATCGCTACGGTAGCAATAGTAGTAGAAGCATGTAGGGCGTGACAACCCCGATGGCGACACATTGATGGAGATCAAGATGATGGAGATCATGGTGTCGTGCCGGTGACGATGGAGATCATGCCGGTGCTTTCTAGATGGAGATCAAAAGCACAAGTTCATGGCCATATCATGTCACTTATGATTTGCATGTGATGTTAATCCTTTTTATGCACCTTGTTTTGCTTAGGACGGCGGTAGCATTATAAGGTGATCCCTCACTTAATTTCAAGATAAATTGTGTTCTCCCCGAGTGTGCACCGTTGCTAAAGTTCGTCGTGTTGAGACACCACGTGATGATCGGGTGTGATAGACTCTATGTTCACATACAACGGATGCAAGCCAGTGTTGCACATGCAGAACACTCGGGTTAAACTTGACGAGCCTAGCATGTACAGACATGGCCTCGGAACACAAGAGACCGAAAGGTCGAGCATGAGTCATATAGTGGATATGATCAACATAATGATGTTCACCATTGAAGCCACCTTAACTCACGTGATGATCGGACTTGAGTTGGTGTTTTTGGATCATGTATCACTCGAATGACCCGAGGGATGTCAATTTGAGTGGGAGTTCTTAAGTAATATGATTAATTGAACTCATTATCATGAACATAGTCAAAGTGTCTTTGCAAATTATGTTGTAGATTACTAGCTCGCGTTGTAGCTCCCTTGTATTTTTATATGTTCCTAGAGAAATAGAGTTGAAAGATGTTGGTAGCAATATTGCGGACTGGGTTCGTGATCTGAGGATTGTCCTCATTGCTGCACAGAAGGCTTATGTCCTTAATGCACCGCTCGGTGCGCCACCCCCTCTAGCGTCGTCTATAGATGTTGTGAACATCTGACAGGCACGTTTCGATGACTACTTGATAGTTTAGTGCGTCATGCATTACGACTTAGAATTGAGGCTCGGAAACGTTTTGAACGTCACGGAACATATGAGATGTTCTAGGAGCAGAGATTGTGATCTCAGGCTCGTGCCTGTTTTGCGAGATATGAGATCTCCAACAAGATTCTTTGCCTGTAAGATGAAGGAGAATAGCTCAATCGTTGAGCATGTACTCAGATTGTCTGGGTACTACAATCGCTTGAATCAAGTGGGAGTTGATCTTCCAGATAAGATAGTGATTGATATAGTTCTCCAAGTTACTGTCACTAAAGCTACTAGAACTTAGTGATGAACTATAATACACCAGGGATAGAAGTATTGATCCCTGAGCTGTTCGCGATGTTTGACACCGCGAAGGTAGAAATCAAGAAGGAGCGTCAAGTGTTGATGGTTAATCAAACCACTAGTTTCGAAAAGGGCAAGAGCAAGGAGGGAAACTTCATGGATAGCAAGTCAGTTGCTGCTCCAGTGAAGCAACCCAAAGTTGAACTCAAACCCGAGACTAAGTGCTTCTATTATGAGGTGAGAGGTCGCTGAAGCGGAACAACCCTAGATACTTGGTAGATAAGAAGGCTGGCAACATCGACAGAAGTATATTTGATATACGAGTTATTGATGTGTACCTTGCTAGTACTTAGTAGCACCTGGGTATTGGATACCGGTTCGGTTGCTAAATGTTAGTAACTCAAAATAAAAGCTACGGAATAAACGGAGAACTAGCTAAGGGTGAGGTGACGATATGTGTTGGAAGTGTTTCCAAGGTTGATGTGATCAACATCGCACGCTCTCTCTACCTTCAGGATTAGTGACGAACCTAAATAAATGTTATTTGGTGTTTTGCGTTGAGCATGAACATGATTAGATCATGTTTATTGCAATACGGTTATTCATTTAAGTTAGAGAATAATGGTTATTCTGTTTACATGAATAATACCTTCAATGGTAATGCACCCAGTGAGAATGGTTTGTTGAAATCTTGATCGTAGTATTACACATGTTCATAACATTGATGTCAAAAGACACAAAGTTAATAATGATAGTACCACATACTTGTGGCACTGCCGCTAAATGTCATATTGGTATAAAGCGCATGTAGAAACTCCATGCTGATGGATATTTGGACTCATTCGATTTCGAATCGGTTGAGACATGCGAACCATGCCTCTTGGGCAAGATGACTAAAGGACCCCGTTGGATGGAGCGGGCAAGTGATTCATTGGAAATGATACATGTTGATGTATGCAATCTAGTGAGTCTTGTAGCGTGCAGTGGATATCGTTATTTTCTTACCTTCACTGATGATTTGAGCGGATATAGTGTATATTTACTTAATGAAACACAAGTCTGAATCGTTTGAAAGGTTCAAGCAAATTTAGAGTGAAGTTTAAAGATCATCGTGACAAGAAGATAAAAATGACTACGATATGATCGTGGAGGTGAATATCTGAGTCACGAGTTTGGCATACAACTTAAGACAATGTGAAAGTTGTTTCACAACTAAACGCCACCTAGAACACCATAGTGTGATGGTGTGTCCGAACATCATAGTTATGCTCTATTGGACATGGTGCGTAATATGATGTCTCTTGTCGTTTTACTACTATAATTTTGGGGTTATGCATTAGAGACAACTACATTCACTTTAAATAGGGCACCATCTAAATCCATTGAGATGACACCATGTGAATTATGGTTTGATAGAAACCTAAGCTGTCATTTCTTAATATTTTGGGATGTGACACTTGTGTGGAAAATGTTTTCACCTAATGAGGTCGAACCCAAGGCGGACAAATTGCATCTTCATAGAATACCCTAAGATCAGTTGGGTGAACCTTCAATCTCAGATCCTAGTGCAAAATGTTTGTTGCTTAAACGGATCCTTTCTCGAGGAAATGTTTCTCTCGAAAGAATTGAGTGGGAGGAAGATAGAACTTGATGAGGTTGTTAAACGTTTGTTCAACCAGAGAGTAGCGCAGCGCAGAAAGATGTTTCTGTGAAGCCTACGTTAGTTGAAGAGGAAGTTAATGATGATGATCATGAAGCTTCAGGATCAAGTTACTATCAAACTTCGTAGGTCGACAAGGATGTGTACTGCTCCTGAGCGGTACGACAACTCTGTCTTGGAGGTCATGTTGTTGGACGACGATGAACCTACGAGCTATGGAGAAGCGCTGATGGGCCCGGATTCCGACAAATGGTTGGAGGCCATGAAATCCGAGATAGGATCCATGTATTAAAACCAAGTGTAGTCTTTGGTAGACTTGCTCGTTGGACGGCAGGTCGTTGAGTACAAATGGATCTTTAAAATGAAGACAGACACTGATGGTGAATGTCACTATTTGTAAAGCTCGACTTGTTGCAAAGATGTTTGTGACAAGTTCAAGGAGTTGACTACGATGAGACTTTCTCACTCGTAGCGATGCTAAAAGTCTTTTGGAATTATGTTAGCAGTTGCTGTGTTTTCAATTATGAAATCTGGCAGATGGATGTCAAAACATCGTTTCCTTAATGGTTTACTTGAGGAAAGGTTGTATGTGATACAACCAGAAGGTTTTGTCAGGCCTAAGGATGCTAAAAGGTGTGCAAGCTTCGGTGATCCTTCCATGGACTAAAGCAAGCATCTCGGAGTTGGAATATACGCTTTAATGAGGTGATCAAAGTTTTGATGTTTATACAAAGTTTATGAGAAACTTGTATTTGCAATAAAGTGAGTGGGAGCACTATAGAATTTCTGATAAGTATATGTGGATGACATATTGTTGATCAGAAATAATGTAGAGTTTCTGGAAAGCATAAAACGGTCATTTGGAAAGTGATTTTCAAAGGAAGACCTGGATAAAGCTACCTAATTGTTGAGCATCAAAATCTATAGAGATAGATCAAGATGCTTGATGAGACTTTCAATGAGTGCATACCTTCACAAGATTTTGAAAGAGTTCAAAATGGATCAGCCAGAGAAATAGTTCTCGTCTGATTTGTAAGGTGTGAAGTTGAGTAAGACTCAAAGCTCGACAACGGCAGAAGAAAGAGAAAGGACGAACGTCGTCCCCTATGCCTTAACCATAGGCTCTATATTATGCCATGCTGTGTACCACACCTATGTGTGCCTTGCCATGAGTCTGTCAAGGGGTACAAGAGTGGTCCAGGAGTGGATCACTGGACAGCGGTCGGAATTATCCTTAGTAACCAGAGGACTAAGGAAATGTTTCTTGATTATGGAGGTGATAAAGAGTTCGTCGTAAAGAGTTACGTCGATGCAAGCTTTAACACCTATCCGGATGACTAGTAGTAGCAATCTGGATACGTATAGTGGAGCAGCCATTTGGAAATAGTACCAAGTGGAGTGTGGCAGCAGTGTTTACGGTTTGACATAGAGATATGCAAAGTACACACGAATCTGAATATCGCAGAACCGTTGACTATAAGACCTCTCTCACATGCTAAGCATGATCGAGCCCCAGAACTCATTGGGTGTTAGATTCATAACAATGCGAATCACATGGTGATGTGAACTAGATTATTGACTCTAGTGCAAGTGGGAGACTGTTGGAAATATGCCCTAGAGGCAATAATAAATTAGTTATTATCATATTTCCTTGTTCATGATAATCGTTTATTATCCATGCTATAATTGTATTGATCGGAGACTTAAATGCATGTGTGGATACATAGACAAAACCATGTCCCTAGTATGCCTCTAATGGACTAGCTCGTTGATCAAAGGATGGTTAAGGTTTCCTAGCCATGAACATGAGATGTCATTTGATAACAGGATCACATCATTAGGAGAATGATGTGATGGATAAGACCCAAACTACAAACATAGCATATGATCGTGTCAGTTTATTGCTACTGTTTTCTGCATGTCAAGTATATGTTCCTATGACCATAAGATCATGCAACTCACGGATATCGGAGGAGTGCCTTGTGTGTATCAAACATCGCAACGTAACTGGGTGTCTATAAAGGTGCTCTACAGGTATCTCCGATGGTGTCTGTTGAGTTGGCATGGATCGAGACTGGGATTTGTTACTCCGTGTAACGGAGAGGTATCTCGGGGCCCACTCGGTAATGCAACATCACAATAAGCCTTGCAAGCGATGTGACTAATTGTTAGTTGCGGGATCTTGTATTACGGAACGAGTAAAGAGACTTGCCGGTAACGAGGTTGAACTAGGTATGGAGATACCGACGATCGAATCTCGGGCAAGTAACATACCGAAGAACAAAGGGAACGTTATACGGGATTAACTGAATCCTTGACATAGAGGTTCGACCGATAAAGATCTTCGTAGAATATGTAGGAACCAATGTGGACATCCAGGTCCCGCCATTGGTTATTGACCGTAGAGGTGTCTCGGTCATGTCTACATAGTTCTCGAACCCGCAGGGTCTGCACACTTAAGGTTCGGTGATGTTTCGATAGTGTAGAGTTATGTATGGTGGTGACCAAAGTTTGTTCAGAGTCCCGGATGAGATCTCGGACGTCACGAGGAGCTCTAGAACGGTCCGGAGGTAAAGATTCATATATAGGAAGTCCCAGTTTGTTTTCCGGAAAAGTTTCGGGCTCATCGGTAGTGTACCGGGAGTGCCGGTAGTGTACCGGGAGTGCCGGTAGTGTACCAGGAGACCTCCGGGAGGGGTACTTCTACCCCAAGAGGTCCATGGGCTGTGGGAGAATAATAACCAGCCCTTAGTGGGCTCGGAAAACAGCCACAAAGGCCCATGGCGCAGGAGAGAAAGTCCTAAAGCAAAAAGTGGAAAATCAGCCAATAGGAGGCAATCCTACTCCAACTAGGATTGGAGGTGAAGTAGGATTGCTCCCACCTTCTATTTCGGCCGACCCAAAGGCCTTGGCTGACTCTCCTCTCCTCTCCTCCTATATATACTAGTGGATTGGGTGGTTTTTGGACAGAATTTCTGGCCACGTGCTACCCGTTCCACCGGTGCATAGTTTCTCCTCTAGATCGTAGTTCCGCAGCGCTTAGGCGAAGCCCTGCCGGAATTGCTCCACCACCATCACCGGAGCGCCGTCACGCTGCCGGTGAAATCTCTCTCCTCTCCACCTCCTCTTGCTGGATCGAGACGGTGGAGATCGTCATCAAGCTGCACGTGTGCTGAACGAGGAGGTGCCGTCCGTTCGGCGCTAGATCAGAAGGACCGTGATCGAGATCGCGAGACGGTTCGTGATGTGATCACGGAACGGATCGTGATGAGTTCGCGGGACAGATCGTGATCAAGATCGTGAGACGGATCATGATGAGTTCATGGGACGGATCATGATGTGTTCGCGGGACGGTTCGTGATTGGATCGCGGGACGCTCGGCGATTTGGATCGCGAAGAAGTTCGACTACACCAACCGCGTTTCTTAACGCTTCCCGCTTAGCGATCTACAAGGGTATGTAGATCCACTCTCCCTCTCGTAGATGCTCATCACCATGGATATGTTTGCGTGTGCGTAGGAAAATTTTTGTTTCCCATGCGACGTTCCCCAACACGCCTACATCGCCGTGACTACCCGGGTCATCAGCGTCGTGCTGGTGGTCGAGCGGCCGGAGGAGGGAAAGACCCTTCCGGTCCAGCGGCCCGTCTACTACCTCAGCGAGGTCCTCTCCGAATCCAAGCAGAACTACCCCCACTACCAAAAGATGTTTTATGGCATATACTTTGCCGCCAAGAAGGTCAAGCAATACTTCCAAGAGCATACCATCACTGTGGTGAGCACGGCCTCGCTCGGTGAGATGATCTGCCGCCGGGACTCCACCGGCCGGATTGCCAAATGGGTGATCGCCCTCGCCGATCACGAGATCTGGTACAAGCCGAGAACCGCCATCAAGTCAGAAGCATTGGCGAACTTCCTCGTCGACTGGGCTGAGACGGAGTTCGTCCTGCCTCCCCCAGACTCCACGCATTGGTGAATGCACTTCGACGGCTCGAAGATGAGGACTGGCCTGGGTGCCCACATAGTCCTCTCCTCCCCAAAGGGTGATCAGCTCAAGTATGCCCTCCAGATCCACTTTGCCGCTTCCAACAACATGGCAGAGTATGAGGCCATCGTCCACGGCCTCCGGCTCGCCAAGGAGATCGGCATCAGGCGCATCCTCTGCTTCGGTGACTCCGACCTCATGGTGCAGCAGTTCTCTAGCAAGTGGGACGCCAGGGACGCCAACATGGCTAGCTACCGCTTCCTCGTGCAACAGCTCACCAGCTCTTTCGAGGGCTATGAGTTCCATCATGTCCCCCGAGCGGACAACGAGGCGGCGGATGCGCTGGCAAAAATCAGCTCCACCCGGTAAGCCATCCCAGCCGGCGTCTCTCTCGAGCAGCTGCTCAAGCCGTCGTTCAAACCTTCTCCAGATTCGGACTCAATTCTTGTGCTGGCGGGAGCCGCCGGCCCATCGTCGGCCCCGGTCGCCACTCCAGCAACTTCACCACCAGCTCTCGAATCATCGGTCGCCCAGCCGGCCCCGGTCGAGACGGCGGCACCCGAGGTGGCAAGCCCTGGCGGCACAACCGTCATGATGGTCATCGATCAGCCGGCCCCAGGGACCGGCGAGCCAAACCCGGTGGCTGACCAACCAGCTTCGGGGGCTCCCGAGCCGGCCTCGGGGGCTGATCAACCAGCCCCGAGGGCTCTCAGGCCGGCTGCTGTTGCGGCCCCCTCATGGGCCCAACCCATCTTGGCGTTTCTTCTACAAGGCGAGCTGCCTCCGGACGAGGCTCTGGCTAGGCAGATCCAGCGCTGGGCCTCGGCCTACAACATCATCAACAACGAGCTCGTCCACCGCAACACTACTGCCGTCTTCCAGCGGTGTGTCGAGCCAGAAAAGGGCCTGGAGATCCGCCTTGACATCTACCAGGGCGAGTGCGGGCATCACGCTGCCTCCCGGACCCTGGTGGCCAAGGCTTTCCGCCACAGCTTCTACTAGCCCACGGCTCTCGAGGCAGCCAAGAAATTGGTCGACGAGTGCGAGGGCTGCCAACGCTTCAGCACGCAAAGCCACCTGCCGGCAACGGCTCTCCAAACCAACCCCCTCTCATGGCCCTCTGCCGTTTGGGGGATGGACATGGTGGGTCCATTCAAAACCGCTCGAGGTGGCATGACGCACTTGCTGGTGGCTGTGGACAAATTCACCAAGTGGATCGAGGCACGGCCGATCAAAAAGGTGGACGGCCCCACGGCCGTCCGGTTCATCGGTGACATCACGGTATGCTACGTCGTCCCACACAACATCATCACCGCCAACGGCACCAACTTTGCCAAAGGCGCGCTCGCGCTTTTCTGCTCCAAGCAAGGGATCCGGCTCGACCTGGCCTCTGTCGCCCACCCATAATCGAACGGCCAGGTCGAGAGTGCGAACGGCCTCATCCTGTCTGGCATCAAGCTCCATCTCGTGACGCTGCTGGTCAGGTCGGCCGACTGCTGGACCGACGAGCTGCTGGCCGTCTTGTGGAGCCTCAGGACCACCCCGAACCGGTCAACCGGCTACACCCTGTTCTTCCTTGTGTATGGGTCCGAGGCGATCATCCCCACCGACATCGAGTTTGACTCACCTCGGGTTGCCCTATACACGGAAAAGGATGCCAAGGAAGCAAGAGATGACGATGTCGACCTGCTCATGGAGGCTCACGAGTTGGCCTTGAGCTGGACGGCGATCTACCAACAGAAGCTCCAGCACTACCACAGCAAGCAGATCCGGCCGCTCTCGTTCCGCGAGGGGGACCTGGTCCTCAGGAGGATCCAACGAACCGCCGGTCAGCACAAGCTGTCCTCCCCGTGGGAGGGCCCGTTCATCATCAGCAAGGCGCTGCACAACAGCGCGTACTATCTGATAGACGCCCAAAAGCCACAGAAGCGCAAGAGAGACGCCTCCGGCGAAGAAATGGAGCGCCCATGGAACGCGGCACTCCTGCGCCCGTTTTATTGCTAAGGAAAACCAATGTATGTATGTATCCCCGTCCTTTTGGGACTATGAATGCAATGGGCGTCCCAAGCCAGCTCTTGGGGCGTGCCCCGTTTCGTTTATCTCAAAGCATTCCGCACTCACCGGCCCCCAGGCCAGGGGGCTAGCCGGCTGGACCTGGAAGTGTCTCTCCGGAAAAAAAGGCTAAGTAATTTGAGACGGCCAAGCCTCCCCACCCTTACAAGCTACAGACCGGCACCCGGCTGTCTGGCTGACGGGGCCTTGGGGCGGCAAGGTTTGGCTCGCACCAAAGGTCGAAATGGGAAGGGATTTCTTCTAGGCCCAGTCGGATCCTCGCCGCATCTCTAGCCGCTTCACTTACCCCCAAAAAAACCCGTGATTCCTAAGTTTCGAAACGACTCCCTCGAGGCGGACGCCCCGACCCAGCTACAGACTGGCTCCCGGCTGTTAGGCTGGCGGGGCCAAGGCCAAAGGCGAAAAGGAGTAGAAATACAAAGAATCGAGGCGGGCAAAAAGGGGTAAGAACGAGACGGCATGATTCACAAGGGAAAAACACAAGTGTTCACGACATAAAGCAAAACGGCCCACGACTGACATTCAGTTCATTACATGCACACCCCTAGTGGGTGGATCGAATCCAAGTTTCACATGCAGGAAAAAGAAAAGATAAACAGGAAGAGGCCCAGGGGCTCAGGCCACCGGCACGTCCCCAGCCGGCGCGTCGCGGGGCGGCTCGGTCCCCGCTCTAGAGGTGGTCGCTGCCTTAGGGTCGTCCGCCTTGTCCTTCGAGGCGGAATCCTCGGTCCCGGTCGTCTCGCCGCTCTCGTCGGTGCTCTCGTCGGCGACTTCGGCATCGTCCGGGCCCTGGGGGATGCCGAAGGAGTCCTCGGACAGCGGCTCGCCATCTTCACCAAGGGGCGGCAGGAACTCATCCGCGTCGACGTACGACGCGAGTTTGTTCGCCCGCTGGACAAGGGTCGGCTCGCGGGCCTCCCACTCCATAGCCGGCACGTCCCGCATGGTCACCAGCCAGGACAGGTCCATGCCCCAGTACCACGAAGCGATGAACCGGAGCGCCATCTGCGCTCCGGCTCGGGTGGCCGACGCTTTCCAGGCCTCGAGGCGGGGGACGATGTTCTCAAGCCACCGGGCCACGCCATGCGTCGGAGCTCCTCCGCGGCCCGGCCACAGCGCGGCAGTAACCTCCTTGTCGGCGGTCTTGAGCCGCTCCACGCTCCGCTCGAGATGGGTCATCTGCATCTCAATGGCGATCCCGATCTTGTCCATGTCCCACGGGGCGTGCTCATCGATGGAGCGGTCGTACCCCCGAAGGTGCTCCCGGTGCTACTCAACGGCCCGCGAGGCGCGGCGATGAGTCTCCGGGAATCGCACTGAAAGGAAGAAGAGAAGAAGGAAAGGGAAAGCAAGATGAAACACAAGAGGCGGCAAGAAAAAGGGCAACCAATTGAAAAAAGAAAGAAGGGGACACCTACCTTCGATTGCGTCGTCCACGCCGATGGCGAAGTGGAGCGCCGCTTTGCGCTCAGCCATTCGGGCCTCCGAGGTGGCAAGAGAACCCTTGACCTCCTCCAGTGTCTTCTCGAGGCGGGTC
The DNA here is from genome assembly GCA_022496015.1 of Hordeum marinum. Taxonomy (NCBI): domain Eukaryota; kingdom Viridiplantae; phylum Streptophyta; class Magnoliopsida; order Poales; family Poaceae; genus Hordeum; species Hordeum marinum. The sequence goes on along the minus strand of CM039673.1, from coordinate 126,990,361 downwards.
ACCTTGCCTTGGAAGGCGGCGGTCCTCAAGGCAGCCTCGGCCACCTCCTTGACGGCCGCCTCCTGGGCCGCCGTCTCCTTCGCCGCCTTGGCTTGGAGCCGGTCCCGGACCGCCTCCCCGTCGACCAGTAGCGCCGCCAGTCAGTCCGTCTCCTGCACGGCCGCCTGGACATCCCATGCTAGCCGGTCCCGCTCAACGGCGAGCCCGGTCTTCTCCTCCCGAAGGGTGGCCAGCTCGCCTGCGTAACACGATCAACGTCAGCAAGCAGGCGGCAGCCGCCGACTCTCGAGGCTACACGCCCCCACCCACAAAGAGCAACATACCTTGTACACGGGCTAGCTCCTCCTCCAGGCGGTAGAAGCCGTACTTACTGCGATCGTGGATGGCGACCGCCTCCGCAAAGAGCTTCTACCACAGGGAGGTTCCCTCCTATCGCAAAGAAAGTGAATGTCAAGACACACTCAAAGGAGATCCGGCCTGGCTGCCCGTCAGCCGGTCAGCCGGCCCGCATCTCGAGGGCTACACCCAGTGGGTGCGCTTGTGCGCCCCCACTGAAAACTCTAAGGCAGAGGCTAGCTTACCTCGGCACGCTGGAGGGTGGTGTCCATCGCATCTGCAAACCGGGCCAGCTCTTGCCGGCACCGGTCCAAGATACTCCCCATATCCCCAAGGGCGGGGACCAGGCCGCCTGCCTGGGGAGCCGGCAGCACTGGCGTGCTCTCTAGCACGTCCAAGTCCCGGCAGACCTCCTGCATCGACCGCGGGACCCTCCGGGACCGACCACCACTGCCGCGAGGACTCGCCATGGATCCGACCGCTGGGGGGTGGGTTGATGATGGCAAGGGACCTGGAGTCGCGTCCCGCCGGCCCCTCGCCTGGCGCCATCGCGACCTCCTCTCCCGGCTGCTCCGGTGCGTCGGTCGCGTCGGAGGGCACCTCCACCTCCAAGGCTTCCGCCTCCGGCGGCACCTCCCGCTCCGCCTCCATGGCCAGCACCTCCGGCACCTCCTCCCGTCCGGTTTGGAGGTGGGCGGGGTCCCTACCGGCACTTCCGGCCGGGTCGCCTCGGGAGCCAGCTCCGTTGCCGCCTTCCCTGCCTGGTCCGTCTCCCGCGCGGGCGGAGGCGGCGGTAGATCCGTGGCCGCCCCCCGCGGCTCGCTTGAGGGAGGCCTCGGCATACGGGCGGACTCCGCCGCCGAGTTCGAGGCTCGCGAAGGCTCGGTCGCCCCCCTTCGCCGCCGGCCGCTCGAGGTTGCGGAGCACACGACCCCTCCTCGCGTGTCGGACCGGGAGGCTCGTAGCTCCGCGAGCCTCCTCTTCTCCTCCCGCTGGGTGGCCGCGTGTTCGCGGGCCAGCCAGCTGGCGGCCTCCGCCTGCTCCCCCGCACTTCCTCCGAGGCAAACAAGGAAACTCGTGCAAAGAAATAAAAAGGACTTACGCGACGACGAGCGGCAGGGCCCGCTTGGCGCGGGGCGACGGCTTCCGTGCGGCCGTCTTGACCCGTTTTGGGCCGGGCGGTGGAGCCGCCGGCCCCTCCTGGGCCAGCCTCTTCCCCCATGCCAGTCGGTTCGACGGCCGGGCCTCGAGCCGGGCGCTCCTTGCTCCTCTAGTCTTGGCGCGCTGCAGGAGGAGGTCCATCTAGGATCATCAGGTCATCATCATCATCATCATCGTCGTCGTCGTCCGTCCAATCGTGGATGGAGGGGGCAAGAGGGAACTCACCTGCTCCGTTGGGTCCCCCGGCTGCTCCGGACCCTCCGACTCCGCTTGGAGCGCTGCCTCATGGATCCGCCGGCTCGTCAGCCCCTCCCGAGGAGTCCACTCCTTCTTCCACGGGACCCCCCATCAGGAAGTCTTGGGAGTCGGAGTCCTCCCGCTCCGCCTCGAAGATTTGTGGATGCGGGCCATCCGGAGTGTTCTGTCGCACCAGCAGCTGCAATCAGCACTCCAACATAAGTTCTCCAGCTGGCTGCCGACTGGGGAATAACAAACAAGAGATAACCACTTCGACGAGAAAACATACCAGGGGAGGCCGGTTGGTGCGGTCATATGGCTCCATGCCGAAGGACCACGAGGCGGGCTTAAGCTTGAACGTCGTGAGGGCGTTCACCCGCTTCGCCACCTGAACCGGCGTCAGCTCGACGGTGGACTGCCGGCAGGGGTCATGCCGGCCCGACATGTCGTAGATCCGGCGTGGCCTCATATGGAGGGGCGACATCCGACGCGAGATGAAGGCCGCCAACAAGTTGGTGGCGACCAGTCCCTCGGAGCTCTTTAGCTCCACGAGCCGGGCTAGCTCGTCTAGAGCCATGCCGCGCAGAGCTAACGCCAGCCATTTCTGCTGAGACGACTGCCGGTGCACGAAGGGCGGCAGCCGGATGTAGTCCGTCCTCAGGTTGACGTTCTTCACATAGAAGAATGTTCGATGCCACCCCTTGATGGAATCAATCAAAGAGAGAGGGGGGAAGTGAGCGATGACGCGACAACACATCACCGTGCCCCCACATGCGTCGCTCTTCAACGGCTTGAGATAGAAGAGCGCGTTGAAGAAATTGAGAAAGGGAATGACCCCAAGGTACCCCTCGCACAGCACCACGAAGGCGGAGAGGTACAAGATGGAGTTTGGACCAAGGTTGTGAGCTTGAAGATCGAAGCTGTCAAGGAGGAGGCGGAAGAAAATACTCACCGAAAGCGCAAAGCCTCGGGAGAAATGCCAGAGGAACACCACTCATTCCCCTCGCTGCGGCGCCGGCGCCACCTCACCGCCCGGCGCACGGGCGGCGGCAACATCTGCGCCTTGCGCAACTCGGCGTTGTCGGCGGCGGTGACGAAGGAACTGTCCCAACTACCGTTACGTCCGTCGGCCTTCTCGGCGACAGAACGGCATGCGGGTGCGGGCGCGAGTTTGAGCGCGGTGGCGCGTGGAGAAGCAAGAACGGCAACAAGGAGCAATGGCGAGGAGGGCAGCAAGGAGGCAAGTGGGGCACGGGTACCTCCTCCTCATGCCCTCCCCTCCCTTTTATAGGGGAGGACATGACCGGGGACATGGGATCGTTTCCACCCACGTTCCCCGGAAATCCCGCGCGAGTGGGAAGCCCTGGGCTGCAACGGCCGCTTCGGGGCACAGAGGATCCAACCCTAGCCTCGAGGCCTATTGGGATACCGCCTCGGCCCTAGCAGACTAGGCCCAGGCAACATCCCATCTCCCCGCGTGCGTGGGGCCCACCGCATCGTGACGCGTCACGTGGCGAGTCGCGTGCTGGTGCGCGTCCTGGAGCGGCGCGCCGGAACCCGAGGCGTCGGGTCTAACGGCTGGCCCGGCTGCCCCTTCGCCTCCGAGCCGGAGGCAGGCGGAGTTGAGGGGATGCCACCGGCTCCCCACTGTCTGCCGGACATGGGCCCCCGCCGGCTTCGGGGGCTACTGACGGGGTTTATACCCCCAGGTAGGCCAAAGCAACGGGGTTCTACCCTTTCCGCTTCGAAGAAAAATCAAGTGGCCGGCTGGATGAGGCCGGCTGGAGGACGCGCCATGCGAGCCGGCTCCGGCTGGCGCCTCACCCGGCTGGTCGAGTAGCCGGGCAGCCCCTCGGCCGTCTGGTCATGTGGCCGGCTGCCCACGAGCCGGTGCCTTCGTTGACTTGGGGACGGACATGCCCTGTCCCGTCCCTCTATCCGTGGGTACAGCGATGTGACGCGACTGGCGGGACGGGTGACCTTGTGGCTACAGTGGTTGCTTACGCACCGTCCCGCATGGCTACAGTTCATCCGTCCCGGCCGCTGACCTTGGTGAGCGCGACCGAGCAGGGGAACAATGCCGGTATGCCTCCGCCACTTGAGTGCCTGTCCCGGCGTGGCTATAGTGCCACTGGCCATACCGAAGACCTCGGCCGGCTGGCGCTAGACGATGCCTCCCCCGGTGGCCTGTGCCGGGATAGGTAGGCGAGGACCAATCGCGGTGCCTGTTGGCGGGCCCCAGTAGGAATGGAACCGCTCGGCCGGCGGGCCCTGCCCGCGACAAGATGACACGAGCAGCAGGACCCTCTGGCCAGGCGGAGAGGCTGCTAGCTGGGTCCCGCCACCTTAGTACTTAAAACATATTGTAAGAGTGAGGGGTTGGCCTATAAAACCCCCGAGCCCCCCATGCAACGCGGACGATGGATCCATGGACACACACACACCTACGAGGCTCTCATAGCCTCTTTAGTAGCGGAGGAAGACGAGCCGGCTGCTCCTTCTTCCTCCTCTAGAACCAGCTCCAGGAGCACCCTTGTACTCATATCCACCTATCCAACGAAACCAAGCAGGACTAGGGGTATTACCTCCCCCGGAGGGCCCTCAACCTGGGTACATCGCGTGCCACCACCTTCTTGTGCCCAATCTCGCACCCCGAGCCCATCGGCGTCCTATGGCCCCAACACCATCGATAAGCCACCCCATGGCATCTGTCGTGAGAAAACGACGACATTGTTAGTAGGTTTATTTATTTTTGCCATGTTAAACTAAGTTTCTAAACCTGGTTATGTTCTTATTTGTTCATGTCCATCTAGAGTTATATATCACTTATAAGAGTAGATGATAGTTTTGCGAGTTTAGTTGTGCTATGTTGCTTCACATGAACATATGAGTATGACACATAGTTTTGGGGTATAAAGAGCCAATGAATCCATTGGTGCTTTCAGATTTCACTTTTGTGCAAGTTCATTAAACTGTCTTTTTCAGCTGGGATGCTACTTTGTCATTTTTGCATGATTTAATCCATGCTTGCTTTGGGGCATGTGCCAACTAGGAAGTGCTAGTGTTTTACATCTATTATGCCATGGTATTTTTGTTTAACATTAGAATCACCCATATAAGTGGGAAACATGCTGCAAAGTAGCTAACTTGATTTTTCTGTTTTCAACATGCTAAATATTTCTAAGTGTGAGAATCTGCTGTTATTTTTATGCCATGAAGAGTGGGTGACATCTAGTTCTATGTTGAGAATTAGCTCATGCTCCTTTTTGAGGGAAAGGAGAGAGGAGATCTAGATCCACATTTCCACCAATCACTTTCTCCTCTAAGTGAGGGGAACCCCTTGGATCTAGATCTTGGAGATCTTCGTGTTCTTCTTCGTTCTTCCTCTCATTTTCCTCCCTAGCATTAGTTGCTTTCGTGGTATTTGGGAGAGAAGTACTTAGGCAATCCGTGTGCCCTTGCCATTGCATTTGGTGCATAGGTTTGAGTTCTCCACGGTGATACATGGAAGTGAGAAGTTGAGAAGCTTATTACTATTGGGTGTTTGAGCACCCTAGAGCTTGTACCTCTTGGGTGCTTTGGCACCCTAGAAGGTTGGTGGTGCCTCGGAGCTCAATCATTGTGGTGCAAAGCTCCGGGCAAGCTTCGGGGTCTCCAATTAGGTTGTGGAGATTGCCCCGAGCATTTGACGTCATCTCGAAGCCACAATCCATTGTGGTGAGGCTTCTTGGTGTCATTGGGAGCCTCCAATTCAGTTGTGGAGATTGCCCCAACCTTGTTTGTATGGGTTCGGTGACCACCCTCAAGGGTCCCTTAGTGGAATCACGACATCTTGCATTGTGTGAGGGCGTGAGGAGATTACGGTGGCCCTAGTGGCTTCTTGGGGAGCATTGTGCCTCCACACCGCTCCAAACGAAGTTTAGCATACGCAAGGGTGTGAACTTCGGGATACATCGTCATTTCCGCATGCCTCGGTTATCTCTTACCCGAGCCCCTTTACTTATGCACCTTACTTTGTGATAGCCATATTGTTTCTTGTTATATATCTTGCTATCACTTAGTTGTCTATCTTGCTTAGCATAAGTTGTTGGCGCACATAGGCGAGCCTAGTTGTTTGAGATTTTGTGCTTGACTAATTAAACGATAGTTTTATTCCGCATTTGTTCATGCCTAAACCGTAATTATTTTAAAGCGCCTATTCACCCCCCTCTAGGCTACATCCACGTCCTTTCAAACGAGCTAGTCAATCAAAGGCATACTAGGTGTTGGAAATATGCCCTAGAGGTAATAAATAAAGTGTTTATTATTATATTACCTTGTTCATGATAATTGTTTATTATCCATGCTATAATTGTATTGATTGGAAACACATTACATGTGTGGGTAAATAGACAATACTCTGTCCCTAGTATGCCTCTAGTGAACTAGCTCGTTGATCAAAGATGGTCAAGGTTTCCTAGCCATTGACATGTGATGTCATTTGATAACAGGATCACATCATTAGGAGAATGATGTGATGCACAAGACCCAAACCACAAATGTAGCATATGATCGTGTCAGTTTATTGCTACTGTTTTCTACATGTCAAGTATTTGTTCCTATGACCATGAGATCATGCAAATCACGGACATCGGAGGAGTGCCTTGTGTGTATCAAACGTCGCAACGTAACTGGGTGACTATAAAGGTGCTCTATAGGTATCTCCGATGGTGTCTGTTGAGTTGGCATGGATCAAGACTGGGATTTGTTACTCCGTGTGACAGAGAGGTATCTCAGGGCCCACTCGATAATACAACATCACAATGCGCCTTGCAAGCAATGTGTCTAAGTGTTAGTCATGGGATCTTGTATTACGGAACGAGTAAAGAGACTTGCTGGTAATGAGGTTGAACTAGGTATGGAGATACCGACGATCGAATCACGGGCAAGTAACATATCGAAGAACAAAGGGAACATCATACGGGATTAACTGAATCCTTGACATAGAGGTTCGACCGATAAAGATCTTCGTAGAATATGTAGGAACCAATGTGGACATCCAGGTCTCACCATTGGTTATTGACCCTAGAGGTGTCTCGGTCATGTCTACATAGTTCTCGAACCCACAAGGTCTGCACACTTAAGGTTTACTGACGTTTCAGTAGTATAGAGTTATGTATGGTGGTGACCGAAGGTTGTTCAGACCGAATGTCATGAGGAGCTTTGGAATGGTCTGGAGGTAAAGATTCATATATAGGAAGTCCTGTTTTGGTAGCCGGAAAAGTTTCGGGCTCATCGGTAGTTTACCGGGAGTGCCGGTAGTGTACCGGGAGACCTCCGAGAGGGGTATTTCGACCCAAGAGGCTTCATGGGCTGTGGGATAGTGAATATCAGACCTTAGTGGGCTGGTGGAAACTCCCACACAAGGCCCATGTTGCTGGAGAAGAAAACCCAATAGGAAAAAGTGGAAAAAAGGCAAAATAGGGTGAATCCTAGTCCTACTAGGATTGGAGGTGGACTCCACCTCCACCACCTGGTTCGGCCGAAGCCTCCTTGGCTTGGAGGCCAAGGATGCCTCTCCTCCTCTCTTTCTCCTATATATACTGGTGGATTTCTAGGGTTTTAAACTAGTTTTTCAGCCACGTGCTGCTTGTTCCTCCAGTGCACTGTTTCTCCTCTAGATCGGATTTCTGCAGTGCTTAGGCGAAGCCATGCCGGAATTGCTCCACCACCATCACCGGAGCGCCGTCACGCTGCCGGAGAACTCTTCCTCCTCTCTGCTCTCTCTTGCTGGATCAAGATGGCGGAGATCGTCATCAAGCTGTATGTGTGCTGAACGCGGAGGTGCCGTCCGTTCGGTGCTAGATCGGAAGGATCATGATCAAGTTCGTGGGACAGATCGTGATCAAGTTCGTGGGACGGATCGTGATTGGATCGCGGGATGCACGGCAATTTGGATCGCGAAGACGTTCGAATACACCAACCGCGTTACTTAACGCTTCCCACTTAGCGATCTACAATGCTATGTAGATCCACTCTCCCTCTCGTAGATGCTCATCACCATGGATAGATCTGTGTGTGCGTAGGAAATTTTTTGTTTCCCATGCAACGTTCCCCAACAGTGGCATCATGAGCTAGGTCTATGTCTAGATGAGGTCTCGAGTAGAACACAAAAATTTTGTGGGCGTTGATGCTTAGATTGCTTCCTCCCTTGGTCGGATTTTGGTTCAGCGGTATTGTGAGATGAAGTGGCCCGGACCAACATTACTCGTATGCTTACGAGAGACCGGTTCCCTCAACCGCAACTTGTTGCATAGATGGCTTGCGGGTGAAAGTTCTCTCACTTTAGTTGGATCAGATTCGACAAAGGCGGTCCTTGAGAATGTTGAAAAGAAAACTAGTGTATCACCGTTGTGGTTTTTGCGTAGATGAGAATTGTTCTTGCTAGATACCCGTAGCAGCCACGTAAAACATGCAACAACAATTAGAGGACGTCTAACTTGTTTTTGTAGGGTATGTTGTGATGTGATATGGCCAATTACATGATGTATGAGATGATCATGTGATGTATAGATTATCACGACTTGCATGTCGGTGAGTACGGCAACCGGCAGGAGACATAGGGTTGTCTTTAATTATTGTATGACATGCGTGTCAATCATTAAGCTCTATGTAATTCTTTACTTTATCGCTACGGTAGCAATAGTAGTAGAAGCATGTTGGGCGCGACAACCCCGATGGCGACACGTTGATGGAGATCAAGATGATGGACATCATGGTGTCGTGCCGGTGATGATGTAGATCATGCCGGTGCTTTCATGATGGAGATCAAAAACACAAGTTCATGGCCATATCATGTCACTTATGATTTGCATGTGATGTTAATCCTTTTATGCACCTTGTTTTGCTTACGACGACGGTAGCATTATAACGTGATCCCTCACTTAAATTTCAAGATAAATTGTGTTCTCCCCGAGTGTGCACCGTTGCGAAAGTTCGTCGTGTTGAGACACCACGTGATGATCGGGTGTGATAGAATCTACGTTCACATACAACGGGTGTAAGTCAGTGTTGCACATGCAGAACACTCGGGTTAAACTTGACGAGCCTAGCATGTACAGACATGGCCTCGGAACACAAGAGACCGAAAGGTCGAACATGAGTCATATAGTAGATATGATCAACATAATGATGTTCACCATTGAAGCCACCTCAACTCACGTGATGATCGGACTTGAGTTGGTGAATTTGGATCATATGACACTCAGATGACCTGAGGGATGTCAATTTGAGTGGGAGCTTTAGTAAAAATTTATTAACTAAAACTCATTATCTTGAACAATAGTCTAAGTAACCTTTGCATATTTATGTTGTAGATCAATGGCTCGCGCAGTAGCACCCCTGAATTTTAATGCGTTCCTAGAGAAAGCTAAGTTGAAAGATGATGGAAGTAACTTTGTTGACTGGACCCGTAATCTGAGGATTATCCTCATGGCTTCCTAGAAATCATATGTCCTTGATGCACCGCTTGGTGACCAACCAGAAGATGTGTCATCCGAAGACGTTAAGAATGCTTGGGAGGCACGTACTGGAGATTACTCAATAGTTCAGTGTGCAATATTGTATGGCTTAGAACCGGGACTTCAAAGACGTTTTGCTTAGTACAGCGGTAGCATTATAAGGTGATCCCTCACTTAATTTCAAGATAAATTGTGTTCTCCCCGAGTGTTCACCATTGCGAAAGTTTGTCGTGTTGAGACAGCACGTGATGATCGGGTGTGATAGACTCTACGTTCACATACAACAGGTGCAAGCCAGTGTTGCACGTGCAGAACACTAGGGTTAAACTTGACGAGCCCATCATGTACAGACATGGCCTCGGAACACAAGAGACCGAAAGGTCGAACATCAGTCATATATTAGATATGATCAACATAATGATGTTCACCATTGAAGCCACCTTAACTCACGTGATGATCGGACTTGAGTTGGTGAATTTGGATCATGTGACACCCAGATGACCTGAGGGATGTCAATTTGAGTGGGATCTTTAGTAATTTGATTAACTAAACTCATTATCTTGAACAATAGTCTAAGTAACCTTTGCATATTTATGTTGTAGATCAATGGCTCGCGCAGTAGCACCCCTGAATTTTAATGCGTTCCTAGAGAAAGCTAAGTTGAAATATGATGGAACTAACTTTGTTGACTGGGCCCGTAATCTGAGGATTGTCCTCACGGCTTCCCAGAAATCATATGTCCTTGATGCACCACTTGGTAACCAACCAGAAGACATGACCTCCGAAGACTTTAAGAACTCTTGGGAGGCACGTGGTGGAGACTACTCAATAGTTCAGTGTGCAATATTGTATGGCTTAGAACTGGGACTTCAAAGACGTTTTGAACGTCATGGAGCATATGAGATGTTCCAAGAATTGAAGTTTATCTTTCAGAAGAATGCCCAGATTGAGAGGTATGAGACCTCTGATAAATTCTATGCTTGCAGGATGGAGGAGAACGGGTCTATCAGTGAGCATATACTCAGAATGTCTGGGTATTCAAACCGTCTAGCTGAGTTGGGAATTATCCTTCCGCCGGAGGCGATCACTGACAAAGTTCTTCAATCACTGCCACCTAGTTACAAGAGCTTTGTGATGAACTATAACATGCACGGGATGAACAAGTCAGTCGCCGAGCTGTTTGCAATGCTGAAAGTCACTGAGTCTGAAATCTAGAAAGAACATCAAGTGTTGATGGTCAATAAAACCACTAGTTTCAAGAAAAATGGGAAGGGCAAAGGCAAGAAGGGTAAAGCCAAGAAGGATGGCAAAGCAGTTGCTACTCCTGTAAAGAAGCCTAAGAATGGACCTAAGCCAAAAACTGAGTGCTTTCATTGCAAAGGAACTGCTCACTGGAAGCGGAACTGCCCCAAGTACCTGGCTGACAAGAAGGCGTCCAACGACAAACAAGGTATATATGATATACATGTTATTGATGTGTACCTTACTAGCTCTCGTAGTAGTGCCTGGGTATTTGATACCCGTTCGGTTGCTCACATTTGCAACTCAAAGAAGGAACTACGGAATAAATGAAGGCTGGCGAAGGACGAAGTGACGATGTGCGTGGGAAATGGTTCCAAGGTTGATGTGATCGCCGTCGGCACGCTCTCTCTTCGATTACCTTCGGGATTAGTGATGAACCTGAATAATTGTTATTTAGTGCCTGCGCTAAGCATGAACATTATATCTGGATCTTGTTTATTGCGAGACGGTTACTCATTTAAATCAGAGAATAAAGGTTGTTCTATTTATATAAGTAATATCTTTTATGGCCATGCACCCAATGTTAGGGGTTTATTCATCTTGAATCTTGATAGTGATGACACACATGTTCATAACATTGATGCCAAAAGATGTAGAGTTGATAATGATAGTACCACTTTCTTGTGGCACTGCCGTTTAGGTCATATTGGTGTAAATCGCATGAGGAAGCTCCATGTTGATGGACTTTTGGAGTCACTTGATTTTGAATCACTTGACACATGTGAACCATGCCTCATGGGCAAGATGACTAAAATGTCGTTCTCTGGAACAATGGAACGGGCAAGTGACTTATTGGAAATCATACATACTGATGTGTGAGGTCCAATGAATGTTACAACACGTGGTGGATATCATTATTTTCTCACTTTCACTGATGACTTAAGTAGATATGGGTATATTTACTTAACGAAACACAAGTCTGAAACATTTGAAAAGTTCAAGCAATTTCAGAGTGAAGTTGAGAATCATCGTAACAAGAAGATTAAGTTCCTGCGATCTGATCGAGGAGGTGAATATCCGAGTTATGAGTTTGGCAGTCACTTAAGACAATGTGGAATTGTTTCACAGTTGATACCGCCCGGAACACCATAGCGTAATGGTGTGTCCAAACGTCGTAATCGAACCTTATTAGATATGGTGCGTTCTATGAGGTCTCTTGCTGATTTGCCACTATCGTTTTGGGGTTATGCATTAGAGACAGCTGCATTCACTTTAAATAGGGCACCATCAAAATCCGTTGAGACGACGCCATATGAACTATGGTTTGGCAAGAGGCCGAAGTTGTCATTTCTTAAAGTTTGGGGATGTGATGCTTATGTCAAAAAGCTTCAGCCTGAAAAGCTGGAACCCAAAGAGGAAAAATGCGTCTTCATAGGATACCCGAAAGAGACAGTCGGGTATACCTTCTATCTCAGATCCGAAGGCAAAGTGTTTGTTGCTAAGAACAGAACATTTCTCGAGAAAGAGTTTCTCTCGAAAGAATTGAGTGGGTGGAAAATAGAGCTTGATGAGGTTATTGAACCATCACTTCAACTAGAAAGTAGCACAACGCAGAAAGATGTTTCTGTGGAACATACAACGGTAGAAGAGGAAGTTAATGATGATGATCATGAAACTTCAGATCAAGCTGCTATTGAACCTCGTAGGTCGACAAGGGCGCGTACTGCTCCTGAGTGGTACGACAACCCTGTCTTAGAGGTCATGTTGTTGGACAACAATGAACCTACGAGCTATGGAGGAGCAGTGATGGGCCCGGATTTCGAGAAATTGTTAGAAGCCATGAAATCCGAGATAGGATACCATGTATGCAAACAAAGTATGGACTTTGGAAGTATTACCTGAAGGGCGAAAGGCCATTCAGAACAAATGGATCTTTAAGAAGAAGACAAACGCGGACGGTAATGTCACCGTCTATAAAGCTCGACTTGTGGCAAAGGGTTTTTCACAAGTTCAAGGAGTTGACTACGATGAGACCTTCTCACCCGTAGCGATGCTTAAGTCTGTCAGAATCATGTTGGCAATAGCTGCTTATTTCGACTATGAAATTTGGCAGATGGATGTCAAAACGGCGTTCCTCAACGGTTTCCTTGAGGAAGAGTTGTATTTGATGCAACCCGAAGGTTTTGTCGATCCAGAGAATGTTGACAAAGTTTGCAAACTCCAGCGATCCATTTATGGACTGGTGCAAGCATCTCGGAGTTGGAATAAGCGCTTTGATGAGGTTATCAAAGCGTTTGAGTTTATACAAGTTTATGGAGAAGCTTGTATTTACAAGAAAGTGAGTGGGAGCTCTATAGCATTTCTAGTATTATATGTGGATGCCATATTGCTGATTGGAAAGAATATAGAAATGCTGGAAAGCGTGAAGGAATATTTGAATAAGAGTTTTTGAATGAAGGACCTAGGAGAAGCTGCTTTCATATTAGGCATTAAGATCTATAGAGATAGATCGAGACGCTTAATAGCATTTTCACAGAGCACACACCTTGATAAAGTTTTGAAGAAGTTCAAAATGGATCAGTCCAAGAAGGGGTTCTTGCCTGTGTTACAAGGTGTGAAGTTGAGTAAGACTCAATGCCCAGTGACTGCAGAAGATAAAGAAAAGATGAGTGTCATCCCCTATGCTTCAGCCATAGGCTCTATCATGTATGCAATGCTGTGCACAAGACCCGATGTCAGCCTTGCCATAAGTATGGCCGGAAGGTTTCAAAGTGATCCTGGAATGGAGCATTGGCAAGTGGTCAAGAATATCCTTAAGTACCTGAAAAGGACTAAGGAAATGTTTCTCGTTTATGGAGGTGATGAAGAGCTCGTCGTAAAGGGTTACGTCGATGCAAGCTTTGACACTGATCCAGACGACTCTAAGTTGCAAACCAGATACGTATTTATTCTTAACGGGGGAGCGATAAGCTGGTGCAGTTCCAAGCAAAGCATGGCAGCTGATTCTACGTGCGAAACGGAGTACATCGCAGCCTTGGAGGAGGCAAAGGAAGGTGTCTGGATGAAGCAGTTCATGACAGATCTTGGAGTAGTGCCTAGTGCACTGAATCCAATGAACCTGTTCTGTGACAACACTGGTTCCATTGCTCTAGGCAAGGAACCAAGGTTTCACAAGAGGACCAGACACATAAAGCGACGCTTCAACTCCATCCAGTATTACATCGAGGAGAAGGACATAAATATTTGCAAAGTGCACACGGATCTGAATGTTGCAGACCCGTTGACTAATCCTCTTCCAAGGGCTAAACATGATCAACACCAGAACTACATGGGTGTTCGATTCATTACAATGTAAATCACATAGTGATGCGAACTAGATTATTGACTCTAGTGCAAGTGAGAGACTGTTGGAAATATGCCCTAGAAGCAATAAATAAAGTGTTTATTATTATATTTCCTTGTTCATGATAATCGTTTATTGTCCATGCTATAATTGTATTGATTGGAAACACATTACATTTGTGGGTAAATAGACAACACTCTGTCCCTAGTATGCCTCTAGTGAACTAGCTCGTTGATCAAATATGGTCAAGGTTTCCTATCCATTGACATGTGATGTCATTTGATAATGGGATCACATCATTAGGAGAATGATGTGATGGACAAGACCCAAACTACAAACATAGCATATGATCATGTTAGTTTATTGCTACTGTTTTTCTACATGTCAAGTATGTGTTCCTATGACCATAAGATCATGCAACTCACGGACATCGGAGGAGTGCCTTGTGTGTATCAAACGTCGCAACGTAACTGGGTGACTATAAAGGTGCTCTATAGGTATCTCCGATGATGTCTGTTGAGTTGGCATGGATCAAGACTGGGATTTGTTACTCCGTGTGACGGAGAGGTATCTCAGGGCCCACTCGGTAATACAACATCACAATGCGCCTTGCAAGCAATGTGTCTAAGTGTTAGTCACGGGATCTTGTATTACGGAACGAGTAAAGAGACTTGCCGGTAACGAGGTTGAACTAGGTACGGAGATACCGACGATCGAATCTCGGGCAAGTAACATACCGAAGAACAAAGGGAACATCATACGGGATTAACCGAATCCTTGACATAGAGGTTCGACCAATAAAGATCATAGAATATGTAGAAACCAATGTGGACATCCAGGTCCCGCCATTGGTTATTGACCGAGAGGTGTCTCGGTCATGTCTACATAGTTCTCGAAGCCGCAGGGTCTGCACACTTAAGGTTTGGTGACGTTTCGGTAGTATAGAGTTATGTATGGTGGTGACCGAAGGTTGTTCGGAGTCCCGGATGAGATCCCGGACGCCATGAGGAGCTCCAGAATGGTCCAGAGGTAAAGATTCATATATAGGAAGTCCTGTTTTGGTCGCCGGAAAAGTTTCGGGCTCATCGGTAGTGTACCGGGAGTGCCGGTAGTGTACCGGGAGACCTCCGGGAGGGGTATTTCGACCCAAGAGGCTTCATGGGCTGTGGGAGAGTGAATATCAGATCTGAGTGGGCTGGTGGAAACTCCCACACAAGGCCCATGTTGCTGGAGAAGAAAACCCAATAGGAAAAAGTGGAAAAAAGGCAAAATAGGGTGAATCCTAGTCCTACTAGGATTGGAGGTGGACTCCACCTCCACCACCTGGTTCGGCCGAAGCCTCCTTGGCTTGGTGGCCAAGGCTGCCTCTCGTCCTCTCTTCCTCCTATATATACTGGTGGATTTCTAGGGTTTTGCACTAGTTTTTCAGCCACGTGCTGCCCATTCCTACAGTGCACTATTTTTCCTCTAGATCGGATTTCTGTAGTGCTTAGACGAAGCCCTGCCGGAATTGCTCCACCACCATCACCGGAGTGCCATCACGCTGCCGGAGAACTCTTCCTCCTCTCCGCTCTCTTGCTGGATCAAGACGGCGGAGATCGTCATCAAGCTGTACATGTGCTGAACGCGGAGGTGTCGTCCGTTCGGCGCTAGATCGGAAGGATCGTGATCAAGTTCGGGGGACGGATCATGATCAAGTTCGTGGGATGGATCGTGATTGGATCGCAGGACGCACGGCGATTCGGATCGCGAAGACATTCGACTACACCAACCGCGTTACTTAACGCTTCCCGCTTAGCGATCTACATGGGTATGTAGATCCACTCTCCCTCTCGTAGATGCTCATCACCATGGATAGATCTGCGTGTGCGTAGGAATTTTTTTGTTTCCCATGCAATGTTCCCCAACACTAGGGACACGGTGTTGTCTATGTATCCACACATGTATCTGAGTTTCCGATTAATACAATTCTAGCATGGATAATAAACGATTATCATGAACAAGGAAATATGATGATAACTCATTTATTATTGTCTCTAGGGCATATTTCCAAGAAAACTATCACCGTAGAGGTCCATATTTTGATGTTACAAACTTTGCTAGCTGACGGGGGGATAACCCCGGGGTAGCCTCAAACGCTGCCTTTCTCTAAGCTTTCCAAACTTGATTCAAGGGCAGGCCGCCCCCCCGTGCGGTCTGCCTGCGCCCTTCCGGTTCCGGCTTACCGTCAGGGGCGCGCTGGCTATGGTCTGCCGGCTACGGTGTGCTGGTCGGCTGGAGGCGCTGCCGCCTGGCCCCCAGCCGGCCGGGCATTGGATGCCGTCGACAGGATGGCGAAGGCAATAGTGGACCCCATCCCATCAGAGGTCAGCACCCGCATGGCCACAATGAAGGCGTCAGGGCCTCTGGCCATGACGGACAGTGACCGGGCCTCCAACAGTGCCGACACGCCTCCAACCACTCCATTACCCGCCCCGGCATGGCTACAGGGCGGCCGGCCAGAATGCTGACTTCGGCCGGACGCCGCAAGACTATGCCGCAAGGGGCGACCCGTGCCGTGATGTGACCCGCACCGGGCCCGCCACGCGGGGCTCGCCGGTACCTGACGGGACCCTTCGGCCGGCGGGGCCTACCAGCGACAAGACCCCCCAGCCGGTGGCCCCCCCAGCCGGCCAGAGAGGCTGCCGGCTGGGCCCCCCGTGACCTTCTATTCATATTGTAATCCGGGGGGTTGGCCTATAAAACCCCCCGGGCCGCCCCCATGCAAAGGGGTCGAACGATCACACACCACCCCACATACGTAGAGAGGCAGGGAGGCAAGCTAGCTCCTTCTTTGTCCTCGATCCATATAGCTCAAGGAGCATCGCTGTAACCTCTCCATTGTCTCAACTAGGCTAAGCAGGACTAGGGGTGTTACCTCCCATGGAGGGCCTTGAACCTGGGTACATCGTGTGTCCGTCACCGTTTGTGTGCCTAACCCCGTTCCCGGAGTCCGCTAGTGTCCTTCGGCCCCTCTCGATAAGCCTACCCATGGCATCTGCCGTGATGAAACCACGACAGTTGGTGCCCACCGTGGGGCCGTCCGTGGTGCCGGCCGGAGTCACGCTCCGGGCGGGGCCCTTCACCACGTCCCCCGGCCGCCCCGCGTCCAGGCGGAACCGCCTTCTCGTGGGGCTTGCTCCCGCAGGTCCTGCGGGCGGTGCGACCGACCTCTTCGACGTCCCCCCATCTGGCAGATGAGGTGCGGCCGACGCTACAGCGGTTGCACTCAGCATGCCATCATCGCGGAAAATAGGTCGGTGGCTTTCAGCCCCTCCGTCCCGGTCAGCTCGTGGAGGCGCTCGCAGAGCCGGTCGGCCGTCTCGGGCGCCTGAGGCGGCGCCGCCCGCCACTTCAACATTGCGGTCGGCGGGTGGTTGTCGAAGTCGGGGAGGTTGATGTAGTCCTCCTCCGGCTTCACATTCTTCACGTAGAAGAACCCCCATTGCCAGCGCTTCACCGACTCGTGCAGAGGAAGCTTTGGGAAGCCGGTCCCCTTGCGCATGTGAATCAGGGCGCCTCCACAGGCGGTCATCCTCATCAGCTGCGTCGCCGGATCCTTCACCTTCTGCCGTTTGAGGAAGAACAGCCGGCACCAGAAGTCGAGCCTCGGCTTGATCCCCAGATACCCCTCGCAGAGGATGACGTAGGCCGCCAGCTTCAGGACGGCGTTAGGGGCGAGGTGGTGCGGCTGCAGGCCGAAGCGCGCCAGGAACCGCTGGAAGAATGCGCTGGCCGGCAGCCCTAACCCACGGTGGAAGTGGTCGGTGAAGACCACAACCTCGCCCTCCCATGGAGCCGGGGAGTTCTCCGCCCCGGCCGGGCGCGCTACCAAGTTTGCCTCCGCCAGAAGCTTGCGGTGGTGGCGGAGATGCTCGATGAAGGTTTCATCGACGTCGCTGCCGTCCCACGCGCCCTTGCTCGCCATGGCTGCGGGGGAGGTGCGCGGTCACAACGATTGATGGGGGGATAACCCCGGGGTAGCCTCAAATGCTCCCTTGCTCCTGCCTACCAAACACGATCAGAGGGCGGGCCGCTTCCCCCAGCGGCCTGGCTACGCCCTGCCGGTAGCGACCCTCTGGCCAGGGCCCGCTGGCTGCGCTCCCGCAGGTTATGGCGCGCTGGCCGGCTGGGGACGTTGCCGCCTGGCTCCCATCCGGCTGGGCATTGGATACCGTTGCCAGGCCTTGCGTGGCAACTGTGGACCCCATCCCATCGGGGGTCAGCGCCCGCATGGACACAGTGAAGGCGTCAGGGCCTCTGGCCCTGGCGGACGGCGACCAGACCTCCAACAGTGTCGGCCTGCCTCAACCACTCTGCTACCTGCCTCAACCACTCCGCTACCTAACCTGGCATGGCTATAGGGCGGCCGACCGAACTGCTGACCTTGGCCGAACGCTGCAAGACAATGCCGCAAGGGGCGACCCGTGCCGCGACATGACCGGCATCGGGACCCACCGCGCGGGCCCAGCCGGCTCCGTACGGGACCCTTCAGCCGGCGGGACCTACCGGTGACAAGACCCCACAGCCAGCGGACCCCATGGCCGGCCAGAGAGGCTGCCGGCTGGGGCCCCCGTCGACCTTCTATCCATATTGTAATCTGGGGGGTTGGCCTATAAACCCCCCGGGCCACCCCCATACAAAGGGGTTTCGAGTTCGATCCGTCCCCCCGTTCACCACACGCACGTACGCACAGAGGCGGGAGAAGCGACTAGCTCCTTCTCCCCCCTTGATCATACAGCTCCAGGAGCACCATTGTAACCCCATCCTCACCTAATCTAGACAAAGCAGGACTAGGGGTATTACCTCCCACGGAGGGCCCTGAACCTGGGTACATCGCGTGTCCGTCACCGTTTGTGCCTAACCCCGCACCCGGAGCCCGCCGGCGTCCTTCGAACCCTCTCGATAAGCCTACCCATGGCATCTGCCGTGACAAAACCACGACAACGATAGGCGCTGGTGCTCGGAGGCGGCCTGGGTTTCCGGCGGCGGTGGACGGTGGTGCGGCCTGCCCATGGCGTCTGCCCTCTTCTATCTCTCTTTGTCTCTCTCTCTCTCTCGCGGCGAGGGGGCAGGGAGGCGAGGACGATGCAACAGGGGTGGGGGAGCAAATGGGCCTTTCTGCTCTCCCCCCTCTTTATACTCCGCGCGGGTGCTCGTGGGGGAGCGGACTCGTCGCGCACGACCCCCACGACTCCCGAAGCGCGTGCTGCGGGCATCATGGCGTTCGGGAAGGCCAACCACCCGCTCATGCCATAAGAGATCCGCGCGCGCGGTCCGAGGCCACGGTCATGGAGGGCCTCGCCCCACGGCTCGGTCTTTTCCGTCGCGTGGTCCATCAGGCCACGGCCCGCTGTGTCCTCCGCGTGGTGCAACTCCCCTGCCTGGTGGGGGAACCCAAGGCGGCGCGCGAGGCCTCGGCCAGCTGCAGAGCTGGCTACCGCCTGCTTACGTCGTCCGGCTCTCGAGGCGTCCCGCAGCGCACAAACGCTCTTGAAGCCGGTGAGGACTGCCATGGATAGATCTTGCGTGTGCATAGGAAAGCCCTGCTGGAATAGCTCCGCCACCATCGCCGCAACGCCGTTGCACTGCCGGAGAACTCGTCTACCTCTCCGCTCCCTCTTGTTGGATCAAGAAGGTAGAGATCGTCATTAAGCTGTACGTGTGGTGAACGCGGAGGTGCCGTCCGTTCGGTGCTAGATCGGAAGGACCGTGATCAAGATCGTGAGACGGATCGTGATGAGATCGCGGGACGGATCATGATGAGTTCGTGGGACGGATCATGATTGGATCGCGGGACGGATCATAATGAGGTCGCGATACGCTCGTCGATTTGGATCGCGAAGACGTTCGACTATACCAACCGCGTTTCTTAACGCTTCCCGCTTAGAGATCTACAAGGGTATGTAGATCCACTCTCCCTCTCATAGATGCTCATCATCATGGATAGATCTTGCATGTACATAGGAAATTTTTTGTTTCCCATGCAATGTTCCCCAACAATGGTATCAAAGCTAGGTCTATGTGTAGATGTGATCTCAAGTAGAACACAAAGAGTTTGTGGGCGTTGATGCTTAGATTGATTCCTCCCTTGGCCGTGTTTTGGTTCGGAGGTATTGTGGGATGAACCGGCCCGGACCAACCTTACTTGTACGCTTACGAGAGACCGGTTCCATCGACTGACGTGTAACCTCGTTGCACAAAGATGGCTGGCAGGTGTCTGGTTCTCCTACTTTAGTTGTATCGGATTCGACAAAGGCAGTCGTTGAGAAGGTTGAAAAGCAACTTATGTATCACCGTTGTGGTTTATGCGTACGTGAGAATTGTTCTTGCTAGATACCCATAGCAGCCACATAAAACATACAACAACAATTAGAGGACGTCTAACTTGTTTTTGCAGGGTATGTTGTGATGTGATGTGGCCAATTACATGATGAGATATATGTGATGTATGAGATGATCATGTGTTTTATAGAATATCACGACTTGCATGTCCATGAGTAAGGCAACCGGCAGGAGCCATAGGGTTGTCTTTAATTATTGTATAACCTGTGTGTCAATCATGAAGCGTTATGTAATGCTTTACTTTATCACTAAACGGTAGCAATAATAGTAGAAGCATGGTGGGCGCGACAACCACGATGGCGACACGTTGATGGAGATCAAGATGATGGAGATCATGGTGTCATGCCGGTGATGATGGAGATCATGCCGGTGCTTTCAAGATGGAGATCAAAAGCACAAGTTCATGGCCATATCATGTCACTTATGATTTGCATGTGATGTTAATCCTCTTATGCAACTTGTTTTGCTTAGGACGGTGGTAGCATTATAAGGTGATCCCTCGCTTAAATTTCAAGATGAATTGTGTTCCCCCCAAGTGTGCACCATTGCGAAAGTTTGTCGTGTCGAGATACCACGTGATGATCGGGTGTGATAGACTCTACGTTCACATACAACGGGTGCAAGCCAGTGTTGGACATGCAAAACACTCGGGTTAAACTTGATGAGCCTAGCATGTACATACATGGCCTCGGAACACAAGAGACCGAAAGGTCGAACATGAGTCATATAGTAGATATGATCAACATGATGATGTTCACCATTGAAACCACCTCAACTCATGCGATGATCGGACTTGAGTTGGTGAATTTGGATCATGTGTCACTCGAATGACCGGATGGATGTCAATTTTAGTGGGAGTTCTTAAGTAATATGATTAATTGAACTCATTATCATGAACATAGTCAGTCGTGTCTTTGCAAATTATGTTGTAGATTACTAGCTCACGTTGTAGATCCCTTATATTTTATATGTTCCTAGAGAAATAGAGTTGAAATATGATGGTAGCAATATTTTGGACTGGGTCCGTGATCTGAGGATTGTCCTCATTGCTGCACAGAAGGCTTATGTCCTTAATGCACCGCTCGGTGCACCACCCCCTCTAGCGTCGTTTGTAGATGTTGTGAACATCTGGCAGGCACATTCAAATGAGTACTTGATAGTTCTATGCGTCATGCATTACGGCTTAGAATTGAGGCTCCAAAACGTTTTGAACGTCATGGAACATATGAGATGTTCTAAGAGCTGAAATTGGGATCTCAGGATCGTGCCCGTGTTTTGAGATATGAGATCTCCAACAACATTCTTGGCCTGCAAGATAAAGGAGAATAGCTCAATCGTTGAGCATGTACTCAGATTTTCTGGGTGCTATAGTCGCTTGAATCAAGTGGGAGTTGATCTTCCAGATAAGAAAGTGATTGATATAGTTTCACTGTCACTAAGCTACTAGAACTTGGTGATGAACTATAAAATGCTAGGGGATAGAAATAATGATCCCCGAGCTGTTCGCGATGTTTGACATCGCGAAGGTAGAAATCAAGAAGGAGCGTCAAGTGTTGATGGTTAGTAAAACCACTAGTTTCGAGAACGGCAAGGGCAAGGAGGGAAACTTCATGGATGGAAAGTCAGTTGCTGCTCCAGTGAAGCAACCCAAAGTTGAACTCAAACCCGAGACTAAATGCTTCGATTATGAGGAGAGCGGTCCCTGAAGCGGAATAACCCTAGATACTTGGTAGATAAGAAGGCTGGCAACATCGACAGAAGTATATTTGATATACATGTTATTAATGTGTACCTTGCTAGTACTCCTAGTAGCACCTGGGTATTGGATACCGGTTCGGTTGCTAAATCTTAGTAACTCGAAATAAAAGCTATGAAATAAATGGAGAACTAGCTAAGGGTGAGGTGACGGTGTGTGTTGGAAATGTTTCCAAGGTTGATGTGATCAACATCGCACGCTCTCTCTACCTTCGGGATTAGTGACAAACCTAAATAAATATTATTTGGTGTTTTGCGTTGAGCATGAACGTGATTAGATCATGTATATTGCAACACAGTTATTCATTTAAGTTAGAGAATAATGGTTATTCTGTTTACATGAATAATACCTTTAATGGTCATGCACCCAGTGAGAATGGTTTGTTGAATCTTGATCGTAGTAATACACATGTTCATAACATTGATGCCAAAAGATACAATGTTAATAATGATAGTACCACATACTTGTGGCATTGCCGCTAAATGTCATGTTGGTATAAAGCACATGAAGAAACTCCATGCTGATGGATCTTTGGAATCATTCTACTTTGAATCGGTTGAGACATGCAAACCATACCTCTTGGGCAAGATGACTAAGGACCCCGTTTTCCGGTTTGATGGAGTGGGCAAGTGATTTATTGGAAATGATACATGTTGATGTATGCAATCCAATGAGTCTTGTAGCGTGCGGTGGATATTGTTATTTTCTTACCTTCACTGATGATTTGAGTAGATATAGTGTATATTTACTTAATGAAACACAAGTTTGAATCATTTGAAAAGTTCAAGCAAATTCAGAGTGAAGTTTAAGATCATCGTGACAAGAAGATAAAAATGTCTGCAATATGATCATGGAGGTGAATATCGGAGTTACGAGTTTGGCATACAACTTTAGACAATGTGAAAGTTGTTTCACAGCTCACGCCACCTGGGACACCATAGTGTGATGGTGTGTCCAAACATCATAGTCATGCTATATTGGATATGGTGCGTGCTATGATGTCTCTTATCGTTTTGCTACTATAGTTTTGGGGTTATGCATTAGAGACAACTACATTCACTTTACATAGGGCACCATCTAAATCCGTTGAGATGACACCATGTGTTGATAGAAACCTAAGCTATCATTTCTTGATGTTTGGGGCTGCGACGCTTGTGTGGAAAAATGTTTTCACCTAATGAGCTCGAACCCAAAGCGGACAAATGCATCTTCATAGAATACCCTAAGAACAGTTGGGTGAACCTTCTATCTCAAGATCCAAGCATAAAGTGTTTGTTGCTAAAACTGGGTCCTTTCTCGAGAAAAAGTTTCTCTTGAAAGAATTGAGTGGGAGGAATATGGAACTTGATGAGGTTGTTGAACCTTTGCTTCAACCAGAGAGTAGCGCAGTACAGAAAAATGTTTCTATGGAGCCTACATTAGTTGAAGAGGAAGTTAATGATGATGATCATGAATCTTCGGATCAAGTTACTATCGAACCTCGTAGGTCGACAAGGACGTGTACTGCTCCTGAGTGGTACGACAACTCTGTCTTGGAGGTCATATTGTTGGACAACAATGAACCTATGGGCTATGGAGAAGCCATGATGGGCCTAGATTTTGACAATGGTTAGAGGCCATGAAATCCGAGAAAGGATCCATGTATGAAAACCAAGTATAGACTTTGGTGGACTTGCTCGTTGGATGGCAGGTCGTCGAGTACAAATGCACTTTTGAGATGAAGACAGACGCTGATGGTAAATGTCACCATTTATAGAGCTCGACTTGTCGCAAAAAAAATTCCGACAAGTTCAAGGAGTTGAATACAATGAGACTTTCTCCCTCGTAGAGATGATAAAGTCCATTGGAATTATATTAGCAGTTGCTACATTTTTCAATTATGAAAATTGGCAGATGGATGTCAAAACATCATTTCCTTAACGATTTACTTGAGGAAAGGTTGTATGTGACACAACCAGAAGGTTTTGTCAGTCTTAAGGATGCTAAAAGGTGTGCACGCTTCAGTGATCCTTCTGTGGACTGAAGCAAGCATCTCGGAGTTGGAATATACACTTTGATGAGGTGATCAAAGTTTTTGAGTCTATAAAAAGTTTACGAGAAACTTGTATTTACAATAAAGTGAGTGGGAGCACTATAGAGTTTCTGATAAGCATATGTGGTTGACATAGTGTTGATCGGAAATGATATAGAATTTCTAGAAAGCATAAAGGGTTGTTTGAAAATAGTTTTTCAAAGGAAGACCTGGATAAAGCTACCTAATTGTTGAGCATCAAGATCTATAGAGATAGATCAAGATACTTGATGAGACTTTCAATGAGTACATACCTTGACAAGTTTTTGAAAGAGTTCAAAATGGATGAGTCAGAGAAAGTGTTCTTGCCTGATTTGTAAGGTGTGAAGTTGAGTAAGACTCAAAGCTCGACCACAGCAGAAGAAAGAGAAAGGGCGAATGTCGTCCCCTATGCCTTAGCCATAGGTTCTATATTATGCCATCCTGTGTATCGCACCTGGTGTGTGCCTTGCCATGAGTCTGTCAAGGGGTACAAGAGTGATCCAGGAGTGGATCACTGGACAGCGGTCAAAATTATCCTTAGGAACCAGACGACTAAGGAGATGTTTCTCGATTATGGAGGTGATAAAGAGTTCGTCGTAAAAAGTTACGTCGATGCAAGCTTTAACACCAATCCGGATGACTTGGAGTAGCAATATGGATACGTATAGTGGAGCAGCCATTTGGAATAGTACCAAGTGGAGTGTAGTAGCAGTGTTTACATTTTGACATAGAGATTTGCAAAGTACACCCGGATCTGAATGTCGCAGACCCGTTGACTATAAGACCTCTCTCATAGGCAAAGCATGATCGAGCCCCAGAACTCATTAGGTGTTAGATTCATAACAATGCGAATCACATGGTGATGTGGACTAGATTATTGACTCTAGTGCAAGTGGGAGACTGTTGGAAATATTCCCTAGAGGCAATAATAAATTAGTTATTATCATATTTCCTTGTTCATGATAATCGTTTATTATCCATGCTATAATTGTATTGATCGGAGACTTAGATGCATGTGTGGATACATAGACAAAACCATGTCCCTAGTATGCCTCTAATAGATTAGCTCATTGATCAAAGATGGTTAAGGTTTCCTAGACATGGACATGAGATGTCATTTGATAACGGGATCGCATCATTAGGAGAATGGTCTGACGGGCAAGTAACATACCGAAGAACAAAGGGAACATCATACGGGATTAACTTAATCTTTTACATAGAGGTTCGACCGATAAAGATCTTTGTAGGATATGTAGGAAACAATATGGACATCCAGGTCCCACTATTGGTTATTGACCATAGAGGTGTCTCGTTCATGTCTACATAGTTCTCGAACCTGCAGGGTCTGCACACTTAAGGTTCGTTGACGTTTTGGTAGTATAGAGTTATGTATGGTGGTGACCGAAGGTTGTTCAGAGTCTTGGATGATATCCCAGACGTCACGAGGAGATCCGGAATGGTCCGGAGGTAAAGATTGATATATAGTAAGTCCTGTTTTGGTCGCCGGAAAAGTTTTGGGCTCATCGGTAGTGTACCGGGAGTGCCGGTAGTGTACCGGAGGACCATCGGGAGGGATATTTCGACCCAAGAGGCTACATGGGCTGTGGCAGGGTGAATACCAGCCCTTGGTGGTCTGGTGGAAGTCCCACACAAGTCCCATGCAGCTGGGAAGAAAAGCCCAAAGAGAAAAAGGTGGAAAAAGGCAAGAAGGCTAAATAAAGAAGGAGTCCAAGTCCTACTAGGATTGGAGGAGGATTCCTCCTCTCCTCCTTGCACAAGAGGACAAAGGGCTGGCCCTTGTGCTCCAGCCTCCTCCCTCTCTCCTCCTATAGATAGTAGAGGTTTTGAGGGTTTTGAGACACAGAAAAAGAGCCACATGCTGCCTCTCCTCTAGATCGTAGTTTCTCGCCTAGATCGGTTTTCAGCGGTGCTTAGGCGAAGCCCTACTGGAATAGCTCCACCACCATCGCCGCAACGCTATCGCGCTACCGGAGAACTCATCTACCTCTCCCCTCCCTCTTGTTGGATCAAGAAGGCGGAGATCATCATCAAGCTGTACGTGTGCTGAACGCGGAGGAGTCGTCCGTTCGTCGCTAGATCGGAAGGACCGTGATGAAGATCGCAAGACGGATCATGATGAGATCGCGGGACGGATCATGATGAGTTCACGGGACGGATCGTGATTGGATCATGGGACGGATCATGATGAGATCGTGGGACGCTCGGCGATTTGGATCGCCAAGACGTTCGACTACACCAACCGTGTTTCTTAACGCTTCCCGCTTAGCGATCTACAAGGGTATGTAGATCCACTCTCCCTCTCGTAGATGCTCATCACCATGGATAGATCTTGCGTGCGCGTAGTATGACACTGTGTGCACATTGATCCAAGTGATGCCAAACTACAAAGATCTCAAGCGTATGGAAGTGATTGTAAGGATTGTTGCCATGAGATGTCACTCAAGGACAAGAAAGAACTTCACAACATGTCAAGCGGTGCTTACAAAGCTACAAGTGACACTCCCGCTACCTCAAGTGAAAACCTTATTACCAGTGAAGAGATAAGCCTCATGGTAAAGAAATTCAACAAGTTCTACAAGAGTAGAGGCAAACAAAGAAGCCCCAACTCAAGATATGATGAGAAGCGTTCTTCTAGTCATGACCGAAACTTCTACAATTGTGGAAGGCCCGGACACTACTCAAATGAGTGGACATCCCCCCACAAGAGAATAGAAGAATCACCTAGAAGACGGAGCTCAAGAGATGAATCACCTCATAGAGAGAGGAGTAGAGAAGATCGTTATGAACGAAGACCTTCTCGGATAAGAAGGACAAGTACACCAAGAGCTACTCAAAAAGAAGACATCAAGCTCATGTTGGTGAATGGGTTTTTGGATCCAAATCCGAAAACCAATCCAAGAGAAGCTACCACTCCGACTTGGACTATAGTTAAGATGAAGGTGTTTATGGACTTGCACTTGTAACCTCCAACTCCTACAACATATTTGATTCACCAAATGAAGGAAGTGAAGTTGCTTCATGGCTAAAGGCCCCAAGGTATCACACCCCGAGTACCTTGACTTTGATCGTGACAAGGACGATTTACTAGGAGATGATGACTTTCTCTTTAATAAAACCAGTGATGCTAGTCAAAATGAACTTGATGATATCCATGCTACACAAGATAAATCAAATGATGATGATAAGAAGGAGATTGAGCGTATAACTAAATAATTAAACACTCTTAAGTTAGCTCATGAATCAACTCTAGAAGATCATAGAGAGCTTGTAATAACTCATGAGAAGCTACGCTTCTAGAAGCTCAACTTAGAGCAAGAGCATGAATTTCTTAAAGCTATCAATGATGATCTCTGAAAGAAGAGTTCTTCTTATCTTGCCAAATGATTAATATTGTCTACATTTATTCCACAAGTTAAATCTAAGCGAACTAGTAACAAAGGCAAGAAAGGTTCTTGATCTAGTAACAACAAAGCTAATGCTAAATCAAATGATGTTGTTGCTTGTAAGTCTATTGATTCCACTAATGATTCTCTTAGCCAAGTTACACTTGAGCAAGAAAACAATTTATTGAAAGGAATTATAGAGAAAGGTGTCTACAAAAGTCTTGCTGGATGTAAGCAATTCGATGAGATTGTACGCAAGCATGGAGGATATCGGAAGAACCATGGCATTGGCTACTTCAATGCTAATGGAGTCGAATGGAAGAAGATCAATAGCCCAAGCCGGAGTTTGTTCCCCAAGGGAACAAGCTCTCAGGATGACCTTCCTCCATAAGACCACAAGGGGAAGGGAAAGCTTCATGATGACATTGACACATTTGAAGATGAATCCCTAGCCATGGTGAAGTGGGTTCCCAAGGCTACTCCAAGCTCTACTTCAACTAGTGCTACTTCAACTCCAAGGATCCCCATCAACTTGATGTGGGTCCCAAAGAAGAAGAACTAGAGAAGTTCTTGATGGGTGACTCCACCAATGAAATTCACTCACATTCATTATTGGCAAGGACTTTTTGCAATCAACTCCAACTTTATGCAATAGTTCAAGGGGTCACACATTCCCTCAAAGGTAAGCAAGCGACAAGGTAATCAAAGAATTGATGGACGTCATCACATATGCATTGCACTCCATGTCCATGAATATACTTGTATAGGTCTCTTATGCTTGGGGACTAAGCCATGTAGGTGAGAAGAGTAAGAAACAACAAGGATTGCTCCTAACAAAAGATGATCTTCATCAACTTTGAGCATCCACCACTACATCACCCACATGAAGTCTTCTATGACAAAACTCAATGTTAGTTTATCCCTCTATTGGGGGGATATCAAATCAATGTGGAGCTTTACTATAAGACTTGAGTTAAAGCATCTCTTAAGAATGTGACAACATTAAATGCTTTATGTAAAAATGGTGACCCCACTTGTGCTTAAATGATGAGTATGCCCTATGATCAAGTATTCTTACCTGACTCCTAAGTCAATATACTCATATATAGATGATTTCGTCATCACCCAAGTGCTTGGTAGATACTAGAGTGTTTTCGCATGTTTGCCTTGATTTCATTGGACATCTTATTGTGTGAGCATGATGGTATGCATATCTTTTCTCATTCGAGGACATCCAATTGTTGCTATTTGGACTTTGATTTTTCTTTTGCCAGTTGGATGGACAAGAATGCCTAGGATCCCTGTCTAGCTATCTATGTTTTCTCATCTCATATTCTTTTCATGCTACATCACAAAACTTGAACAAGCACTTCTCGATCCCTTTGTGTATGGAGCACTCGGAGTACCATGTCAACAAGAGCTGCATTCCAAAACCTCTCATGTGCATCTCGGTGAAACCAATTCACAAATCTTGGTTCCACGAAAGCACTGAGTTGATCTGGTTTTCGTATCTTGGTAACACCGATTCCTGTTTCTCGGTTACACCGATTTTCCTAGCCACTTGATGGTTGTGGAACTCGGTGACACCGATATATAAGAATCGGTTTCAACGACAGCTAAGGGTACTTAATCGTGGTGGACCCGACATTTGGAAATTCATCTTTAAATGCCCATGTCCCTAGACCTAAGCTGCCGCTCCTGACCCCTCTGATCGTTTCCCTTCCTTTCCCGAGCGCCTCCGCCGTTGGGATCCTCACCATCGACGGAAATCTCCACCGCCGTTGTCGCCGTAGTCGGACCATCGCCAAGTTAGGGTATGGTTCCGATCTCCTCATGTGTTCCATGTCTGATTCAAGCACATTAGGATGTTTTCGTCTATTATCCACCATGTGAAATTGATCTGTTCCACCAAAAACCTCCATAGATTAGAAAATGAAGGAATTTTGGATCTGATCTCCCGCAACATGCATCTCGGTACTACCGAATTGATAAAATCGATTCCACCGATTTAGTTTTTAGGGTTTCCGAGAACCACTTTGGTGAGACTGAGTAGTTCTTTTTGGTTACACCGAAATGGCTGCCCAAGTTTCTGTTGATGCAGGTGGTCAGTCTTTGTGACTCTGAAAATATCAACCCGGTGCTACCGAAATACGTTCTACAGTAGTTCATACCCAAAGTTTCTAAGTTTAAATTTTGAAAAATTCTGTGTTTTTGTGATGCTCAACTCTTCTACTCTTCTATGCTCTATTCACATGGTCAGCACGTTAGGCTCAGATGATAGTCAAAACAATTTTAGAGAAGAGAACGTGGATATGAGCTCAAACACTAGTCCCGAGGGCAGCTATGATGATGTGCCCACCTCACCTGATTTGCCCAAGGCTGCCACCAAGGCAAGGAGGAAGTTAAACTCAGATGAGGAGGACGAATACTTTGTGCCATAAGAGCCACCCAAGAAGGACAAAGTTGCCAAGAGCACAACTGCTAAGGCCACATCTTCTAAGAGGCCAACTAAGAAGGTATATGCTAGTGCTTAGTACATGAGGGCACCTGACTATGTCAAGAAGAGCATGACTCTTCATATTGGGTCACCTCCAAGGAAGAATTCTATGCCTAAGAAGGTAGGTGAGAAGAAGAGGTCCAGGAAGAGAATAGTCCATGTTGTTGGAAGACCCACCTCTATGTATGAGGATCCAGAAGTTGCTGCTGAGGAAGAAGAGGAGGAACCAGCTACCAAAGCCCCTCCATCTAAGAGGAAGAAACTGTTGGCTGATGCTATGCCCAAGGATACATCATCTAAAGGCACCAAGACTGCTCCCAAGAAGGCTGTTGCTGCTTACAAATCCAAGAAGTCTACCATATACATTCCAAGTGCTTCCAAGAACAAGCAATCAAACATGCTAGAAGAAGAAGAAGATTTGCCAGTTATGAGGAAACTGAGGCCACACATGCCATTGCGCAATGATGATCATCCAATTGCTGAGGACATGAGGGAGAGGAAAGACTCAGGTGTGAGATTGTGGAGGTCAAAGGACCCCTATGCCTCCAGGAGAAGGACTGTTGTGGATGTCAGATTTCACACCAAGGAACAACAAGAATTCTATGAAACTATCCTATTGGACAAGAGCCCAGCTGTTAGTGACATGAGATATGTTGACTGGGACTTCATCAAGAAGAATGGAGATTTCTTTCCCCATGTGCAAGAGAACTTAATATGCATTGACATTGAGAACATTGTTGGTAGAGAGTTCACAACCTCCAATGATGAGATGATCATGCAATTCTACTCTACTTCTCATTTCTATGGTGGTGACAAGATTGTTTGGATGATAGAAGGTGTCAAGTATGAATCTACTGTTGAAGAGTGGGCTACCATCTAAGGATCCCCACAAGTACATGATGGTGACTTGGATGTGTACACTGAGTCAAAGAAGAACCCCAACTCCATGACCAATATGTACAAGGAGATCCCTACTGATTATGTGCATTCACATAAGTTTGGTCCAGTTTATTATCTACAAGCAGGTATGACTACCACCAACACCATCATGAGGTACACTTTGATGCCTAAGTGAGGATATGACAAGATGATTCGAGGCTACTCAATCAACATGCTGCACCACATTGATCTTCACACTAGATTCAGAGTCATGGATCTTATTGTTGAGACTGTGAAGAGGACAACTACAGATCAGAAGAGATCTTGTGGTTATGCACCATATCTACATTCAGATGGTGATCAACTCCAGGCTTGAGAAGAATGTGCATGCCCTTGATCGACCTCGTATGCCACTCCAGCCAGAATTTGAGGATAATGTGGTGGTAATGGATCTAGAACATCCCACTGCAACTGCAGGTAGAGAAGCAGCTGAGTCAGCAAGAGCCACTAGTGCTCCAGTGCCAAAGTCCAAGGCTGAGCAGATGGATATACTTTTTAGCACAATTAAGAGTATGCAAAATGATATCAAGAACATTATTGAAAATCAGCATAGTCTTGTGAGGATAGTGGAGAACATAGTCAAAACGCTCAAAGACAAGGTAGATGGGCTGACTAGGACAATCAATGAGCTCAGGAAGGAAGTAGATGAAGATCCTATATATTACTCTACAGAGACAGATGAGGATGACACTTCACCTCTCAGGCCATGCACTCAGTTTAGGACTCAAGAGAGGAATCCTACAGTGTCAGCTCCAGAGTTGAGGCTGTCTTCTTCAGCACCTGCTACAACTCCTTCAGCTCCATCAGCTCCAGTGGCAACTCCACCACCTTAGAGGACTTCTACTGATGCTTTCATAGATGCTCTTCTCTCGACTCCATCAACTGCTACAGGTGCAACCTCATTGTCTCATGGAGGAGATCCGTCCCAGAGCGACGTTTAGCTCTATAGCTTTGAACTTTTTCGTGACTTCTTGCCAAAGGGGGAGAAGTTGTAGATCATAGGGCTTCTTGAGAGAGTGTTGCTTTTTGATCTCTACTATTTTCAGAAACTTTGGTGTTATCGTTTGTGTTGGAAACTTTTGTTGGTATTTGATCATATACTCTTATGTGATGCTTCTATCAACTATCTTTGAGATTTCTATGTAATGATCATTTACTACTATTTGGTGTGTTGTGCTTGTTATTCACTCATATTAATTCTACCGCACCACCTAGTTGTATGTGACATGGAAGAAGTGACCCATAATCCTAATCGATTGTGCATTTGCATTCAAACGCAAATTTATAATAATGCACAAATTTAGGGGCAGCTCTTGCTTATCTCATACCTCTCAAAGCGACGATGCTATTCATAACTTATATCTCTCATTGAAGCTTTGATCTATATGTTGTCATCAATTACAAAAAAAGGGGAGATTGAAAGCACAACTTCTCCCTAGGTGGTTTTGGTAATTAATAACAACATATACTTCATTGTAATAATGTTTTCCACTAATTATATCTCAGGAAAAAGTTCAACGATAGCTTGGCAAAGGATTGTGAGGAGACCCCAAGGTACAAGGAATAAGATTGACAAAGATACAAGGATGAAGACTCTATATTTTACTTTGTGAGAAATCACTTTGAGTCCATAGGAAAGCCAATACTATCAAAAGAGGGTGAGGTTTTAATGGTGAATGAAATTCTTAAGTGATCAAGTGTTAGCCACCAAATACACTCACAAGCTCTCCCACAAATACACTCACAAGCTCTCCCACCAAATACACTCACAAGCTCTCCCACAAATATTCTGCCATTAAGCCATTCGCTCAAAACAGTGTCACCAACTTTCATATCGGCTACACCAAGTTCCAAGCCAAGACAGAAACCCTAGGCACATCCCATTCTTGGTACAACAAAGATTCACCTCAGTGTAACCGATTTTCGG
The DNA here is from genome assembly GCA_022496015.1 of Hordeum marinum. Classification (NCBI taxonomy): domain Eukaryota; kingdom Viridiplantae; phylum Streptophyta; class Magnoliopsida; order Poales; family Poaceae; genus Hordeum; species Hordeum marinum. The sequence continues at coordinate 126,957,583 of CM039673.1, read as the reverse complement.
TGAACGACATTCTGGTGTCTCGATTTATAAAATCGGAATCTTCGAGTTTTGTGTATTAGTGCCACTGAGTTTGGAAACTACCCTCGGCCACTCATTTCAGTACCACCAAGAATGATATATCGGTCTCACCGAGATTCCTAAAGTTGCCACATTTTGAACAAATCGATACAACCGAGTTTCATATTGGTTTCACCGAGTTGGTTAATAATGTTGTAACGGTTGGATTCTTGGAGATGCCTATATATACCCCTCCACCACATCCCACTTGAAAGAGAAGCACTCAGAACTATTCCACACTTTCCCCATCCAATTTTCTGAGAGAGAACCACCTGCCCTTGTGTTGAGGTCAAGAACATCCACTTCAACCATATGGATCTTGATTTTTAGCTTCCCCAAGTTGCTTTCCATCCAATTAATCTCTTCCACCCAAGCCAAATCTGTGAGAGAGTGATTGTGTGTCGAGGAGACTTTCATTTGAAACACATGAGCAGGAGTTCATCATTATTATCGAGCCTATTAACCCTAAACCCGTTTGATCTCCTCTCCCCCTCTATTTAGATATGCTTGTCTTTACTTTCCGCTGCAATACTTATAGACATGCATGTGTAGGGTGAACTTGACTTGTGCTAATTGCTAAAATCTGCCCACTAATTAATTTGGGAAAATATTAGGTTTTATATGGTCAAATGGTCTAATCACTGCCCTCTATACCTACTTTCGATCCCTACAGTCTCCCCTTGTGTCGAATAATTAAATTAGGGTGACATACTATCCATGAAGACTATCACGATCCCCTATACTTGTGGGTTATCAAGATCTTTTTCTGGCGCCATTGCCGGGGAGCATAGCTCTATTTATTGTGTTAACTTGAGGATGTCCAATTGCTACTTTGAAGAATCTGAAATATACTCGAACTAAGATCATCCTCTCTCACATGAGAGGAGGTAAGGAGCTGCCATATAGCTCTGCTTTTCATTCACCTACTGTTTTGAATCAGCTTATAACACCACCACATGTTGATCGTCCTGATATGTCACATGACCTTGATGATGCTATCCTTGAAATTAATGATACTACTATTGCTACACGTGATGAAACTGGATCTATGCCACTTGGTTATTTATTTGATGCTCATATATCTAGATTTAGAGAACTTGAAAATTGTGAAACTGATGAAGATTTTGAATCACCTATTACACCTTGCTCTCCCAATAGATATTGATTGACTGATGTACCTCAGGAGTATGCTATGGATGGTTAAGAAGCGATGGACTTTCTAGCTTGTAACGATAGAGATGATTTGAAGAAACTACTATCAAAGTAAAAGAAAAATCTATGAAGGAGAAAATGAAACATGACCCTAAATTTTCTACTTCTCCTATATTTGTTAGTGATAAGGATTATGAATTCTCTGTAGACCTGCTACTTCTCGAGCACGCATTGGTTTCCCGTGAAGAGGAACAATTTGATGCAACAAAGTAGATAAGTATTTCCCTCAGTTTTTGAGAACCAAGGTATCAATCCAGTAGGAGATACAAGCGAGTCACCAATAGATGTACCTGCACAAAGAATCAAACTCTTGCACCCAACACTGTAAAGGGGTTGTCAATCCCTTCACGGTTAAATGCAAGGATGAGATCTAATAGAGATAGATATAATAGGATGCTTGATCGGAAAGTAAAACTAAAAGTAAAAATAGGGCAACAATTATTTTTGGTATTTTTGGTTTAAGATCTGAAATTATAATATGGAAAATAGACCCGGGAGCCACAGGTTTCACTAGATGGCTTCTCTCATGATGGCAAGTATTACGGTGGGTGAACAAATTACTGTCGAGCAATTGATAGAAAAGCGAATAATTATGAAGATATCCAAGGCAATGATTATGCATATAGGGATCACGTCAGTGACAAGTAGACCGAAATGATTCTGCATCTACTACTATTACTCCAAACATCGACCAACTCCTACCTACATCTAGAGTATTAAGTTCATGAAGAACAGAGTAACAGATTAAGTAAGATGACATGATGTAGAGGGATAAACTCAAGCAATATGATGAAAACCACATATTTTTACCCTTGATGGCAACAATACAATACGTGCCTCGCTACCCCTACTTTGTCACTGGGTGAGGACACCGCAAGATTGAACCCAAAACTAAGCACTTGTCCCATTGCAAGAATTACCAATCTAGTTGGCCAAAGCAAACCAATAACTCAAAGAGACTTGCAAAGATATGAAATCATGCATATAAGAATTCAGGAAAGACTCAAATAATATTCGTGGATAATCTGAACATAAACCCACAATTCATCGGATGTCGACAAACACACCTCAAAAGAGTATTACATCGGATAGATCTCCATGAAGATCATGAAGAACATGGTATTGAGAAGCAAAGAGAGAGAATAAGCCATCTAGCTACTAGCTATGGACCTGTAGGTCTGTGGTGAACTACTCATGCATCATTGGAGGGGCAATGGAGTTGATGTAGATGCCCTCCGTGATCGAATCTCCCTCCGGTAGATTACCGAAAAAGGCTCCAAGATTGGATCTCTAGGGAACGGAGGCATCTGGCGGCGGAAAAGTGTTTTCGTGGCTCGTTATGATAATGATGGAATATTTGGGAATTTATAGGCCGAAGATTAGGGTTAGCGGAGCTGTTGTGGGCCCACAAGCCTGCCCGACGCGACCTACCCCCTGGCCGCGCCTCTATGGCTTGTGGTCGCACGGTGTCTCCTCTGCCTTGGTTCTCAAGTCTCGTAGATTCCTTTTGTTCTAGAAAAATTCCTTCCGAAGGTTTAATTCCATTTGGACTCCGTTTAATATTCCTTATCTACGAAACTCAAAAACAAGGAAAAAACAGAAACTGGCACTAGGCTCTAGATTAATAGGTTAGTCCCAAAAATAATATAAAATAGCATATTGATGCATATAAAACATCCAAAAGAGATAATATAATAGCATGGAACAATAAAAAATTATAGATACGTTGGAGACGTATCAGCATCCCGAAGCTTAATTCCTGCTCGTCCTCGAGTAGGTAAATGATAAAAATAGTATTTTTGATGTGGAATGCTACCTAACATATTTGTCCATGTAATATTATTTATTGTGGCATGAATATTCAGATTCGTAAGATTCAAAACAATAGTATAATATTAACATAAAAATAGTAATACTTCGAGCACACCAACAAGGTAGTCGTGTCCTTTCGAAATAACATGGCCTTATAAAGTCATCCCTACAAAATCATATTGTCTGGCTATGCTCCATGTTCCCCACACAAAGTATCTAAATCATGCACAACCCCGATGAACAAGTCAAGCAATTGTTTCACACTTTTTGTGTTATCAAACCTTTTCAACTCTTAGGCAATACATGAGCGTGAGCCATGTATATAGCATTATAGGTGGAATAGAATATGGAGGAGGTGCAAGGGAAAAAAAGGAGAAGATAGTCTCACATCAACAAGGCGTATCAACGGGCTATGGAGATGCTCAACAATAGTTATCAATGTGAGTGAGTAGGGATTGCCATGCAACAAATGCACTTAGAGCTATAAGTGTATGAAAGCTCAAAAAGAAAACTAAATGGTCGTGCATAATGAATATCCACTAGTTATATGAAAGTGACAAAATAGGAGACTCTCTATCATGAAGATCATGGTGCTACTTTGAAGCACAAGTGTGGAAAAAGGAAGTAGCAATTGTCCCTTCTCTCTTTCGCTCATTATATATATATATTATTTTGGTGGGCTTCTTTGGCCTCTTTTATTTTTTTTGTTTGGGCTTCGTTGGCCTCTTTTTTTTTGTAAAGTCCGGATACTCATCCCAACTTGTGAGGGAGTCATAGCCTCCATCTTCCTTTTATCTCGTGGGAGAGTGCTCTATTAATGAAAAATCATCACACTTTTATTTACTTACAACTCAAAGAAAAAGAAATTATAACTCGATTCCTCTGACAAGATATGACTCTATATGCAATATGAAGTGATGATGCAAGTCATACAAAAACTACATGGTGGAAGTTGCATGGAAATATATCTCAGAATGGCTATGGAAATGCCATAATAGCTAGGTATGGTGGCTGTTTTGAGGAATATATGGTGGCTGTTTTGAGGAAGGAGGGTTTGGTGTACCGGCGAAAGTTGCGCGGTACTAGAGAGGCTAGCAAAGGTGGAAGGGTGAGAGTGCGTATAATCATGGACTCAACATTAGTCATAAAGAACTCACATAATTATTGCAAAAGTCTATTAGTTATCAAACAAAGCATTAGACGCATGCTCCTAGGGGAGAGGTTGGTAGGAGTTAACCATCGTGTGCTCCCGACTCTCACACAAAGGTCGACAATCATTAAACAAATCATGCTCCGACTTCGTTACATAACGGTTCACCACACGTGCATGCTACGGGAATCACAAGCTTTAACACACGTATCTCTTACAATTCACAACTACTCACTAGCATGACTCTCATATTACCATCCCTTTTATCTCAAAACTATATGCAAGGAATCAAACTTCTCATAGTTTTTAATGCACTTAATATGCAAGTTTTTATTATATCCCTCTTGGATGCCATTATATTAGGACTAAATTCATAACCTAAACAAATTACCATGCTGTTTTAAGAAACTCTCAAAATAATATAATTGAGGAGCGAGAGTTCAATAATTTCTATAAAATATAACAGCACCATGCTCTATAAAGATATAAGTGAAGCACTAGAGCATCATTGCCTAGCTCAAAAGATATAAGTGAAGCACGTAGAGTATTTTAACAAATTCAAGATTCAGCGTGTCTCTCTGAAAATATGTGTGCATCAAGGATGATTGTGGCAAACTAAAAAGAAAATACTCATATTATACAAGACGCTCCAAGCAAAACACATATCATGTGGTGAATAAAAATATAGCGACAAGTAAATTTACCGATGGATTGAAGATGAAAGAGTCGATGCCTTCCGGGGCATCCCCAAGCTTAGGCTTTTTGGTATCCTTGAATATGACTTGGGGTGCCTTGGGCATCCCCAAGCTTAGGCTCTTGCCACTCTTTATTCCATAGTCTATCAAATCTTCACCCAAAACTTGAAATCTTCACAACACAAAACTCAACAGAAAACTCATCAGATCCATTAGTATAAGAAAAATAAATCTCCACTTTAGGTACTGTTGTGAACTCATTCTTTATTTATATTTGTGTAATACCTACTATATTCTGACTTCTACATGACTCATACCCCCCGATACATCAAAATAAGCAAACAACACAAAGAAAACATAATCTATCAAAACAGACCTGTCTATAGAAATCTGTAAACTTCGAATACTGATGGAACTCTTAAATTTCTGAAAAATTAGGACAATCAAGGAAATTTATATATAAATCTTTTGTAAAAATTTAAGATCAAGTCGACACTTTGAAAATTTTGGAAAATTCATGGACTGAGCGCAAAAGTTTCTGTTTTACAGCAGGATCAAATCAACAACTACCATAGATCACCCCAAAGGTTTTACTTGGCTCAAACACTAATAAAAACACACAAAAAACAATTAATACAGAATTAATAATGTTCCAAACACACCCAAACATAAGCAAAAAGCAGAAAGCAACATAAAATTGGGTTGCCTCCCAACAAGTGCTATTGTTTAACGCCCCTAGCTAGGCAAAACACAATAGATCTAGGTATTGTCATCTTTGGTATGCAATCCATAAGTAGCTCTAATGATAGATTCATAAGTTAATTTTATTTTATTTTTAGGAAAGTGTTACATGCCCTTCCTTAATGGAAATTGGAATCTAATATTCCCTTCCTTCATATCAATAATTGCACCAATCGTTCTAAGGAAAGGTCTACCAAGAATAATAGGACATGTAGGATTGCAATCTATATGAAGAACATTGAAATCTTCGGGCACATAATTACTATTTGCAACAATAAGAGCATCATTAATTCTTCCCATAGGTTTCTTTATAGTGGAATCCGCAAAATGCAAATTTAAGGAACAATCATCAAATTCACGGAAACCTAACAAATCACATAAAGTTTTGGGAATCGTAGAAAAGCTAGCACCCAAATCACACAAAGCATGGCACTCATAATCTTTAATATGAATATTAATAGTAGGTTCCCACTCATCATATAGCTTCCTAGGTATAGAAACTTCCAACTCAAGTTTTTCTTCAAAAGCTTTCATCATGGCATCAACAATATGTTTAGTAAAAGCCTTGTTTTGATTAAAAGCATGAGGAGAGTTCAACATGGATTGCAATAAGGAAATGCAATCAATTAAAGAGCAGACATCATTATTAAATTCCTTGAAATCCAAAAGAGTGGGTTCATTACTATTTAAAGTTTTGACCTCTTCAATCCCACTTTTGTCAATCTTAGCATCAAGATCTATAAACTCCGAATCATTGGGACGCCTTTTAACTAAAGTTGACTCATCTCCAGTCCCATCCTTATCAAGATTAACATTGGAAAACAAATATTCAATAGGAGTTACATCAATCACTTTATAATCTTCATCAATATTTAGAGATTCTGGCTTTGCGGCCATCTTATTGACTAAAGTTGCTTGTTTATCAGAGATTTGGCCTACTAAGTTTTCAAGGTGAGTAAATTGAGATTTCAAACCATAAAACTCTTTAGACATATCATCAAGTTCCTTATTCATGTACTCCCACATAGTTTTTTGTTCTTTAAGTTCAGTCTTGAAAAAACTATTGTGATTGTATTTAAGCGACATGAAGCTTTTAACATCATCCTCATTATCTGCCAACTTTCTAAGATAAGGATCAAAGTCGTTGGGTTGAGCCATACAACCAACCAATTTGACACGCAAGCAAGGAAAGAGCAAACGAAAAGACGAACGAAAAGGGTGAATAAAAAAGCAAATCTTTTTGGTATTTTCCGAAAATCGTTTTAGAAGTGGGGGAGAGGAAAACAAGAGGCAAATGGCAAATAATGTAAATGCAAGAGATGAGTTTGTGATGGGTACTTGGTAGGCTTGATGTAGATCTCCCCGCAACCAAACCAGAAATTGGTAAGTTGACGAGAGAGTTCGTATCTTGACTTGCTATGTATCTCCCTGGCAACGGCGCCATAAATCCTTCTTGCTACTTCTCGAGCATGCGTCAGTTCCCGTGAAGAGGAACGATTTGATGCAGCAAAGTAGATAAGTATTTCCCTCAGTTTTCGAGAACCAAGGTATCAATCTAGTAGGAGAAACAAGCGAGTCACCAATAGATGTACCTGCACAAAGAATCAAACTCTTGCACACAACTCTATAAAGGGGTTTTCATTCCCTTCACGGTTACTTACAAGGATGATATCTAATAGAGATAGATACAATAGGATGCTTGATCGGAAAGTAAAACTAAAAGTAAAAATAGGGCAGCAATTATTTTTGGTATTTTTTTAGATCTGAAAGTATAATATGGAACATAGACCCAGGGGCCATAGGTTTCACTAGATGGCTTCTCTCATGATGGCAAGTATTATGGTGGGTGAACAAATTACTGTCGAGCAATTGATAGAAAAGCGAATAATTATGAAGATATCCAAGGCAATGATTATGCATATAGGCATCACGTCCGTGACAAGTAGATCGAAATGATTCTGCATCTACTACTATTACACCACACATCGACCGACTCCTGCCTGCATCTAGAGTATTAAGTTCATCAAGAACAGAGTAACACATTAAGTAAGATGACATGATGTAGAGGGATAAACTCAAGCAATATGATGAAAACCCCATCTTTTTAACCTTGAGGGCAACAATGCAATACGTGCCTCACTACCCCTACTTTGTCACTGGGTGAGGACACCGCAAGATTGAACCCAAAACTAAGCACTTCTCCCATTGCAAGAATTACCAATCTAGTTGGCCAAACCAAACAATTAACTCGAAGAGACTTGCAAAGATATGAAATCATGCATATAAGAATTCAGGAAAGACTCAAATAATATTCGTGCATAATCTGAACATAAACTCACAGTTCATCGGATCTCGACAAACACACCGCAAAAGAGTATTACATCGGATAGATCTCCATGAAGATCATGAAGAACATGGTATTTAGAAGCAAAGAGAGATAAGAAACCATCTAGCTACTAGATATGGACCCGTAGGTCTATGTTGAACTACTCACGCATCATTGGAGGGGCAATGGAATTGATGGATATGCCCTCTATGATCGAATCCCCCTCCGACAAATTACCGGAAAAGGCTCCAAGGTTGAGTCTCTCGGGAACGGAGGCTTATGTTGGTGGAAAAGTGTTTTCGTGGCTCGTTCTGATAATGATGGAATATTTGGGAATTTATAGGCCAAAGATTAGGGTTAGGGGAGCTGCCGTGGGCCCACAAGCCTGCCTGGCGTGACCTACCCCCCTGGCCGCACCCCTAGGGCTTGTGGCCCCATGGTGGCTCCTCTGCGTTGGTTCTCAAGTCTCTTAGATTCCTTTTGTTCCAGAAAAATTCCTTCCAAAGGATTTATTCCGTTTGGACTCCGTTTAATATTCCTTATCTGCGAAACTCAAAAACAAGGAAAAACAGAAACTGGCACTAGGCTCTAGATTAATAGGTTAGTCCCAAAAATAATATAAAATAGCATATTAATGCATATAAAACATCCAAAACAGATAATATAATAGCATGGAACAATAAAAATATGTAGATACATTGGAGACGTATCAGACCCTGAATTGATTACTATAGTAGAGTCTGATTCTTTCCGTGGTTATGAAACAGTTGTCGGACTTCTCATGAAATTTAATGATAGTGATGCTTTATTTACTAATGAGGAAAAGATACACTATTAGTATATCCTTAAGTATTTTTCCTTTCTCGCTAAAAGGTGAGGCTAAAGAATGATTTCTTTCACTTACTACTAGTTGTATGCGTAGTCCCCAGGATATTCTTTACTACTTCTTTGAAAATATTTTCCTGCTCATAAGAAGCAAGCTGCCTTACAGGAAATATTTAACTTTGTGCAGATTGAAGAAGAGAATCTCCCTCAAGCTTGGGGGAGGCTTCTCTAGTTAATCAGAGCTTTTCCTGATCATCCTCTTAAGAAAAATGAAATACTTGACATCTTTTATAATGGACAAACTGATGCTTCTAGGGACTTCCTAGATAGTTGTGCTGGTTGTGTTTTCAGGGGAAGAACTATTGAGCAAGCTGAAGGATTATTGAATAACATATTGCAGAATGCCGATGATTGGATTCTTCCCGAACCACCATCGGAACCTATTCAAAAGAAGAGAGGTATGCTACTCCTCAGTCCTAAAGATATGCAAGAAGCCAAGAAATCTATGAAGGAAAAGGGTATTAAAGCTGAAGATGTCAAGAAATTACCACCTGTCAAAGAAATACCTGGACTTGACATCCCAACACAGGTAGTAGAGGTAAAATCTCTCTACACCTTTAATGAAAGTGATATACCGTATACTAAGACTCCTAGTCAATGCATGTACGAATTTGATAATTATATTAGTAAGCAAAAACGCATCAACTACTATGATAAATATCAATTAAGATGTAACGCTATGATGATAGATCGCTTGAGTGACTTGATGTTTAGAATTTCTAATGATGTTAAAGTCCTAGGAAAACATGCTTCTATGGTTCACACCCAGCTAGATCAAGTTGCTAAGTCACAAAATGATTTTCTTGCTAAAGTGAATAATAATATGAATGATCATGTTGTTAGAGTAATGACTAGAGGAGGTAGAATGACTCAAGAGCCTCTTTATCCTGACGGTCACCCTAAGATAATTGAATAGGATTCATAGATAAATAATGATGATGCACCTAGTCCATCTAGAAAGAAAATAAAAATAAAAATAATAGGACTATGCACGCTTCTCGTGAACATGTTATAGAAAAATCTTTTGAGAATCATAATGATGTTTCTATTTTTGATGCTGAGACACAATCTGATAGTGAACATTCACCTAGCGATATTGAAAATGATAATGATAATAATGATATTCATATAGATGCCCCACCAGATAATAACAAAGAACCTTATAATGATGTGGAAATAGAACCTGCTGAAAATCTTGATAACCACATCCTAAAATAAACGATACGATAAAAGAGACTTTGTTGCTAGAAAACATGGAAAAGAAAGAGAGCCATGGGTTCAGAAACCCATGCCATTCGCTCTTAAGCCTTCTAAGAGTAAGGATGGGGATGAATTTGAACGTTTTGCTGAAATTGTTAGACTTGTCTTTTTGCGCACTCGCTTGACTGATATTTTGAAAATTCCTCCATATGCTAAGTATACGAAGGATATTATTACCAACAACAAAAAAATACCATTGCTACTATGCTTGCTAATTATTATTTTGATGGTGGAGTGCCTAAGAAGTTGGGAGATCTAGGTATACCCACAATACCTTGCTCCATTAAACGAAGTTATGTTAAAACTGCATTATGGGATCTAGGAGATAGTGTTGGTGTAGTGCATTTCTCCTTATATAAAAGACTTGATCTGAATAAGCTTACACCCACCAAGATATCTTGTTGCAAATGGCTGATAAATCCACCACTGTACCTATTGGAATCTGTGAGGATGTTCTTGTTGTTGTTGCTGCAAATGTTACTATCTTGACAGACTTTGTTATTCTTGAGATGCCCAAGGACGACAACATGTCGATTATCCTTGGTAGACCCTTTTTCAATATTGCAGGGGCTGCTATTGATTGCTAAAAAATCAAGGTTACTTTTCACGTCAATGGGAAACAACATACCATGCATTTTCCGAAGAAGCAAACTTTAGTGAATAAGATTAATGTCAATGAGCCAAGTGGCAAAATCACTATTGGAGGATTTAAATTCCCTCTCCCTACCGTCAAAAAGAAATAGAGGCGAAGGGTGGCTCGAGCGTGCATGGCGGAAGAAGTGCGAGGAGTCGTGGCCGGCGTGGAGCTTGAGGTCGGGGGAGGCTGAGTGACGTCCCGCCTCTTCCTGCGGCGCCAGGCCCCCTTCTTGAAGGAGCCCACGTCGAGGGGATGACACTGGAGTTCGTCCGCGAGTTGTGCGGTCCCCTTCAGGGTTGTCTGCGTCTTCCTCACCCTTTTGCCAGGGCGATGGAGCCCGGAGCCCTGGCGAAAGGGTGAGGAAAACCTTCGCCCGCGCCCACAACCTCCAAGACGGGCACGTCCTCCGCTTCAAGATGACGGAGGCCGATCTGCTCTCCGTCAAGATTTATGGGTGCTCAGGCGTTCGTCTCTGCTCTTGTGAAGAGAGCTCGAGTGGCGCTGAAAGCTCATCCTCGAGCGACAGGGACGAGGAGGATGGTGTTGATGAAAGCAATGACGAGTCCGAGCTCTAGGCCATCAAGTCGGAATACGACGACATGAGCTCTGACTGAACGGTGGCCGCACCACCATCGCCAGCCTCATGCCTCTCCCCCTCCCGGACGGACGATCTTGCCGGGGGTCCTTGTCCTGGGCGTTGCCTCATCTTCCAGCTGGATCTCCCGACATGCCCGTGGACTTCTGCTTCGTCTTCCCTTCTGGAAGTCCTGCCCCTCCGCGTAGTGCTGGTCTAGAGGGGTCAGGCTAGGCTTCTATTGGGGGCCTCTTCCTATCCTTTTCTTCTTGTAATCTGCCCCTAGGGGAGAAAGTCAAATAAAGATGTACTTAGGAAGAGATGCCATCTCATGTAAATTTCTCTCTCTTTGAATGACTGGCTGTGTTTTGCATGTTATTCCTCTTATCCGATTCCTCTCTATATGGTTTGCTCCCTACGCTTTATCGGAAACTTGCCAGCGCACGCAGCCCTACCGCGAGCGCTTTGAGGAGCGGATCTTTAGGAGCCTGCTAGCGGTGCTGCTACCGGCAAGATACCTTGACATTTTTAGTGCAGCCACTTAAGCTATTGAGCGGACTCGAAATAGAGTAATGGCACGACTAATCATGACAAGCTTACCTTGAAGTTTTCAGTGCAGCCACATAAGCTGTTGAGCGGACTCGAAACAGAGTACGGGCGTGACCGACTGTGACAAGGTTCCTTCACGTGCAATTTTCCCATGAAAGAGTCGAAATCGTCGAAGGAAAATAACTTCACAGTAAGAATTTTTTTCTCAGAGTTTTGCAACTTAGCTTTTCGTTGTCGTACTCCTTCCGACAAGATGTTTACCTTGAACGTCGTCCGTTGGTATCCATACCACCATCCTACCGGCAAAGCTGCACGCGAGGTAACCTTCTGTCCTTTGAGAAAAAGAAAGAAGAGAAAATAGGGATATGGAACCTTGGGGGTCCGTTAGATCTTGCCGGGATTAAGCGCAATACAATATCTCAGACAAACATGTACATAAATAAACATCAGAATCAACAAGATTTGCAGAACACTTAGCTTTATTCAACTATGCATAGGGTCTGTGCCTGGCTTTGTACAAAGGATTACATGCTTCGGCGACAAGACTTACAACAGGTCATTGCTGGGAGACCCGGCAACCGCACCTCATGGGTAGAACTTATGAAGATGTTCTATATTCCAGGAGTTGCTCATTGGGATGCCATCCTCGGTCTACAGGCGAACTGCGCCAGGCCTGGTGACTCGCACTTTAGCGTCAACTTGTTGGAGTTCTTGGCGGACTGAATGCTCCAAAGAACAAGGTCGCCTTCCTCAAGACTTCAGGCATGAACCTTGCGGCTATGATAGCGGTGCAAAGCATCCTGGTAGTGCATAGCTCGCACAGCAGCCTGAAGACGATCTTCCTCAAGGAGCGTAGCATCATCTTGCCACAACTTCTCTTGCTCAAGCTCATCATAAGCGAGCACTCGAGGTGACCCGTATGTGTGTTCCATGGGGAGGACTGCTTCCGCCCCATATGCTAGGGAGAAGGGTGTCTCACCGGTAGCTCGATTTGGAGTCGTCCTGATTGACCAAAGAACCACTGGCAACTCATCAATCCAGTGCCTTCCGCACTTGCGCAGCTTGTCGAAAGTTCTTGTCTTGAGGCCTCGCAACACTTCAGCATTAGCCCTTTCCGCCTGGCCGTTGCTCCTTGGGTGGGCAACAGAAGAAAAACAGAGCTTTCCGCCAAGGTCTTGGACATACTGCATGAAGGTGCGGCTCGTGAATTGTGTGTCGTTGTCGCTGATGATCCTGTGTGGTACACCAAAGCGGCAAACTATTCCTTAAAGAACTTAACGGGTTATTTTGCTGTCACCTTTCTCACTGCTTCCACTTCTGGCCACTTTGAGAACT